>OY735249.1:21673931-22976753 GCA_963457695.1 Neria commutata | reverse complement strand
TAGTGAAAGTGCCGCGAAAAGTGGTTCGTACGCTTTATGCGCTCGACTGCTGCATGGTTGCAACAAGACACCAGCGGCGAACCAGGCCAAAATACACACTCAAACAATTGGCCGAGCCACTGAAAGCGCTTCCCTATTATTTTTTCATTATTTCAATTTAATAACTTAAAATACAGCGCAAAGAGACTCGCGTTGGATGTGCGGGGGCCAGGGCGATTGAGTTAGGGCTGAAGGGTAAGGATGAATTTGCGCTGCACTGGGCAGACGCCGCTTGTGCTGTGACTATATCATAATTTATTTAGCGCACTTTTACTGCTGTGCTACCGCAAGTGCAGCTACTAAATATTACGGCGAGAGCAGAAGCCACACTGCCTGAAAGTACTCCCGCACAAGACTTAATTTGCCAAATTGGATTACACCTTTTGCTAAGGTATTAAAGCCTTCTGTGAATGTTTTTGATCTAACATCACTTTTTAATTAGCGGTATGTTCCAAAAACTTAACGGAACAATATTGGCAATTCAAAAGATGGGCAGCCTTTTCTTTAACTCCATCATCTTTAACGGATTGATGGCCATAACAACTTGTGACATATTTCAATCATCGAAGGTAGTTTTTACCAATCATCTGGGCTTTTCGCGTGTGTGCTCTAGTTTCTGCTTGCCCACATTGCACATTCTACATACTTAAACAGATGGGCCAATCTATTCTCGGATAATGAGCTGAAAAAAGTGGAGCTTTCAGAGATATTTCGCTTTACAAAGATGGCTAGAGGATTCGACACCCAAGGCTTATAAATTATTGCTAACATAGAAGATCGGGAGAGTGAATGAACCAAATACCTAAGTGTTTGATGCCTAGAGACACTACCTAAGCATAAATAATGAAATGATTAATAGACTTGCTCTACCATTGTAGCGACCCTCGAGTTTTCCATTGAATGCCTGTTTTCATCTGCTTGTCATATCTGGATGTGGACCCGCTGCAGGGAGTTGATGAAACTGTGGCTCGCTTTTGCGAAAAGTCAAACCACATTAACTATACATCAGATTTATAATGGATTATAAATGACAGAAATCGATTTATCACCTGTTCTCCTTTGATAGCTCTACTGCATTTAGTTCTTTTTCTTTTTCGCGCCTATAGTCAGTTTTCAACAGTTCCATCCGCTTCTTGCATGCCTTAATTTTCATATATTTCGTACCCATTCGTCTCTTCCCACATGTACATAATATGTACTTCGATCGTTCCTTTCACACAATTCTTTATTCTTAATGACCTTTGAAAATTAGGTTTCTTCTATTGTATTGGCATTCTATGCAACAAATAAAGGTGCGAAATTAAAAAGAAGAATCTGATGTTTAAATTATAGGGGAGAGGGGGGTACCTTCGTGTTTGGGGCACATTCGTCAACATTCTATTTCGGTATGAAGGAGTCATCGGGCATAACTGTTTATTAGTTAAAACTAACCCATAACTAGCATAAATATCCCTCACAAAGTTTGCCATCTCTATCTGAACAGCTGATAAAGTTACATTTGATTTTGTGTTATCGCGCTTCGTTCCCGAATATTCAGACCGGTAACGTAAGAAGTTTGTGCTGTATTTATACCATTATTTCGAACAAAATTGTATTAGTATTACTTTAATACTAATTATTTTGTAAATAAAAGTGTATTAAGTGAAAATAAAGCACTCAAATTAGAAGTAAAAAAATAAAAAGAAAAAAAAGTGACACCAGGACTCGTCTTTTTTTCATGGGGCACATTCGTCAATATAACTTCACAGGTACTAAAAATCGAAATCGAGTTGAAGCTTCCAAGACCCTCGAACCTGGCTTAAACCTTCCGTAACCACACAAAATTAATATTAGGGTCGATCTCAGCACTTTAAACATTATATATAACAAATAATTCATAAAAAAAATTTTACAATAACTACCTTTTTTTGAAGCTCTTAAACATGATTTTTATTTATTTTTTTAATGCAAAATTTAATAAATGCGTGTTGTGTAACCACAAACATGTCTTATTTAGTCTAAACAAGATTTTGTATCACCTTATGGTACTTTAAAGTGTGAATGCCGAAAGTGCCCCGCCAAATGCCGAAGCTACCCTGGCATGGGGGCACATTCAACGAAATGACTTTTTTTACTAATCTTGAAAAAAATAATACAAACGGAACTTTTTAAAGAAATTTTAGTATAACATTTTATTGTTAAATAATGAGGTATTGTAACAGTCTAATCGGTTTTTAAATATATTGATTACCTTCTGAAATATAGGCCTTCAAAAAAAAAAGAGACGAAGGTACCCCCCTCTCCCCTAATTGTTTTCTTTGTTAGAGAGAAAATGTGTCAGTATTACCGTAATTTTTGCGGATTTGAGTACATAAAGTATAGAGTATATATTTTTTCAACCATTCGTTATACAATGGCTTCCACTATACATACATATATAGTACGTAATCAGCACAGCGAAAACTGAACTCAGCAAACTAACAATTCAGAATTGTTACTCTTGAGGTTTGACATTATGTAATGTGTATGTGTGTTTGTATGTGGCCTCTGTTAGGATAATTCGCTTGCACCGAGTTGCACACAAATGTCCTTCGCTCAATTACACCAAGTTATACCCACACTCGTGAGCAGACGTGAGCAGTGGCACACACAAATTGGCGAAGACATACGTGCCTGGCTCCAAAGGCGTCCACCTTTAGCTTAAAGTGCGCATATGTGTAAGTGTACGTGTGTGTCAACGCGCAGGCACTTTAACCCCACGCTGCACTTACACACATGCACAGTGACGCAGGCATGTCTTCCACACGGCCATGCAAAAGTGTCACTTTGAGCATTGCTTTTCAGAAAGTTGCGGTTCACTTTCGCTGAGTGCTTTTAGGCGCTTGCGCTCACACGCTGGCAGCGCTTTTTGCACATGTGAGTGTGTGCGAGGAAGAAGGCAATCGCACTCGCGAGTTTCAAGCGCCAAAGGTGTGCCGTGCCTGCAGCTGCGCGGCATAACATTTGCATGCGCCACGTCCGCCTGTCAGTGCAATTTGTGAGAGGCCGCTGCTGCCCTTCTCTGCCCTTCTCTACCCTTTCTGGCAAATGGAGCACATACTAGTGCGCTTTGAAAGTGGCGCAGCGGCAGAAAGTCAGTCCAGGTGAATTTCGCGCTCGATTTTGAACTTTGCTGCCGCATTCATAACTGCTTTTTTAGTTGGCATTGCAGCGCAGTGTAACTTTTTTTGGGGGCTTTCACGCCTTTGTAAATATTTACATAGAATTTTTTGCCCGGCTGCCCGCCGCCGATCTGGCTATCAGCTTTGAAAGGCCGTGTTTCTATTGCAAAAAGGCGAAAAGTGAAAACTCAGCGTGTGAATTGCCGCAAAGAATGCTGTTTCCTTTCTGTGGCACAACGCTTTGCCAGAATTTAATTCAGTTGCATGTTACACTCACACATGCACAGAGCAGCGCATAAAGTTATATACAAGCGCAAACAGAAATAGGAGTAGGTTTACTTGCCACTGCCAGTTCTGTTGTGGCTGCGGCTAACGTTCTCAAAGCAAAACTTGTTGCCTTACAAAAATTATGCGCTCTGAAAAGGCAAAGCCACGAGAAGCAATAAAAGTGACACAGTAAATTACTGGCAGGGTGGGAAGGGAATGTGGCAAGGACTGTGCTAAGTCTCGAAACTTCAATGAAAACACGTAAATAGGACTAACTCATTCGTGATTGATTCGCAGACGCCCTCGTATGTTGAATTTAATTTTAATTGCTTTGATGGAAGCAAATGGAGATTAAAATTTCCGTCTGGCATGAGATATGCTAAAGGTCCTTTGCTGGCTCTTTTATGTACATTAATAACATTATTATTTGAATTGAATTAATATCAATCAATATCGCAGTCCAGGCACTGAAGCGTGTGTTATGTCAGCAGACTAAAATCATTGACGATGGTTGATTTTTCGATGTGAAATGTGATTCATGCTCGCATATTTCCTTCAACTTAGCGAATGAGCGCATAGAGGACGCCCGAATTATTTCATTTTCTACATTTCGAATGTAATGTAGAATTTAAGTTTTGCCAATGGGACGCTTCTTGTGCACATTCACTTGCTTGCGCTTGCACTCGTTCATTTGTTCATTCCTTTCACCGCAGCCATCTCATGTATCCATTACAGGGCAGCTTCCGTGGGCGCCTTATGAGCATGTGCCGTATTGCATGCTGTTTGCACTTTAGTGCTATTCTCTGCATTTGTTGTGTCGATCAAAAATTGACTGCCAGGCAAAAATCTGCTGTCTGCTGCAGTGAATACATTACCCTAGGCACTTGTCGTAATAATTCATAGAATGCAAGCACAAATTGCATGTTTTCCGTTTCACTGTGCGTATGAGCGATAACGAGCTCACTCATATGGCGTAGGAGTGCTATATAGCTATATATCCTTCCTAATAATGAATTATGGCACCATTTTAGAAATACATTTCCAAAAGTAAGAGCACTTAATATACCAATCGAGGAATTTTATTGCAAACTTTTATGGTTGTAATATCCCACGTTTTATTACAATATTTTCCAAATTTAACACCATAACCAGCGACAAAAATCAACATTGGAAAAAATTTATACTTTCGCGAAACTAGAAACGATATTACTATGAAACTGCATGCTTGATTATATATTGTCTTTCTGTGCAGCGGAATCTCTGATGGCAAATTGGCAACTATTCCAGAATATTTTTGCATATTTTATAACATACTTAACAATATTAGAAAATATGAGAGGAGTCGGTATAAGGCCATTTATATATATAAAATATGGTTAAGAACCTATTCGAGTTTCATGGGTATGTGATATACACATTTTATTAAATCGAGCAAACAAATTTAAAATAGCGTCGTTTTCAGAGTGATTATTTAATATGAATCAGCAGAGCTCCCATGAATTAAGTAATATTTGTAATATTTATTATTTAATTGAAAAAGACTGAAATTATTAAGAATAATATTTGTGTTATGTTGCAATGAAGAAAACGTAAACGTAATCTTGAAATTAATTGAGAGATTATTGCGCTTATTTTGCAAAAAAGTAGTCACCACTAATAAATTTCATCTAAAATCCAAAAGAATTATGCACCGATCCTTAATGAGCTGCTAATATTTTATAGATTTGCATAAAACGCACAGAGTTGACATTCGTTCGTTGCCCTGGGCGTATGAGTAGCAACATAATTTCCCTTCTATGTATGAGAGTCAATGCCACGCTTCACATAATTCACAGATGTTTTGGCAAATTTTCCACAATTTGCGACAATAAAAATAACGGCAACAACAACAATTAATTTTATGGCCACCATTCTCAAACCTACGCTTAAAATGGACAAACAACATTTTCTGAAAAATAAGCTGCAATATGTGTGCTCTTCTGGCGCCTTACGCTCTCTCTTTTCCCACGGTGGCCACAAAAATGTATTAAGTGCCACGAAGCCACTTTGTGGCAAGCTGTTTCTGGCTTGTCAAGTTTGTTTATGGCCGGCCAAAATTGAAAATGGCCACTCAAGTGCTTTTGTATGGTTGCTTATCAGCAGCATGATTTAATATTCATTTTAATTTTTTACGGCTAATTTTCGGTTCAAACTGCCACACTTTGCCAGCAGCGTGCCTCACTGTAAACACGAGAAACGTATTGCTGTACTGCCAAGCAGCCGCACTGCCTCGTAGTGGTATGCAGGAAAGAGCGCTTGCTCGCCATTAAGCTAAACGCTTTTGCGCTGACTTGCAACAAACAACATAAAAGTTCACGAATTTCATGACATGATTTGACTTTCAAAAAGTTATAAAGCGCGCGCAAAATTCCGCTGGGAACACCAACAGCAGCAAGCACTTAGTTTGCGTGCACTTTATAGAACTTACCACTTAACCTTCAGCTATATGGGATAACCAAAGAAGTTCCGATATTTTTGGAAACAAATATAACCTTTATGTTTCTTAGTTTTTCGGCATTTACAATGATTGCTCGATAACACTTGTTAATATTATAAATTTAATACATAAACAGCAATACTTTCTATTAAGAAAACGAATTTTTATTATAAACAACCCAGTTGATTTTTCATGAGCCTTTAAATAATTTTTAATTTAAAATAATTTCAAAATTTGTTGAAAATGGTTTTCGGAACGTCAAGGCATTATTCAGCCTTGTGTTTTGAAAGCTTCCCGAATTCGGGACAGATTTTTAATAGTATTTTAATTGGATGGGCTACATAAATGCTCCTCAACTGAAGTTATATGTTTCTGGTGTGGTTTCCAGGCAGTCCGATTCAGTTCAAGTAAAGATATATAATCGAAAATATAACAGAGCTATTGAGAGCGCTAGGGTTTCGCAATGCTAAAATTTTGGCTCCCTTGATTCGCGAGAATACTAGACATAGGTCCAATAACACAATTTCTAACGACCGTCAGTATATCAGGCTTTTCAGAATATTCTCTTTATCAAAATGCTACCTAGTGAGGGAATTCGGTACTTCAATAATGAAAGCCTCACTTCCAATAGAAGCCGCTTTCTATGGAAATTGACTATAGTAATATAATTGCCTTTTCAGGGATTTTTTTCGAAGAGGACTTCGATTTTTTATAGAGGTAACATGATCTATCCTACGCCATTTTGGAGTAATTAGGCGTAAGTTCACTTTTTCGGTCACTGAAGCTACGCACGGTTGGATTAAGCGAGCTACCGAAAATACAAACATCCACTTACAAAACTCCGCTCATTACTGCTTCAGGGATTGAAGCACTTTATAGCGCCTTAATATACACTCACGTCCCTTGGTCTATAACACAAAAAAAGGAAAACAATTCATGTACAAGCTGTTGACGTTGCCCCACAGGCCCTGCCGCGGAACAAGTGCGAATTAATGAGAGAGAAAGCAGAGGCCGAAAAGGAACAAGAAGAGCGGTGGGCGAGTGTGGTCGCTGGAATTCGGTGAGCCGAACAACAGGGAAGAGCTGCCGAATTTGCGCGCACTTTTTACGAGTGCCTTTATGGCGGGTGAAGGGCCGTCGTAATGGTCTCTGGGGCGGTGAGGGTCAATGCAATCAGGATTAAGCAATTTTATGAGCCAGCCACAATACACAGAGCCAACACAAATACACGCAAGGCGCATGCACGTTTGTGTGCAGTTAAGCTGAAACCAAGATTAAGTTTGGCAGCAGCCGCAAGGGGGCGAGGGATGGCTAGTGGTCCTTTTCAGCAGCACGTTTTACTACGCACGGGTTTATTTCCTTCGGTAAGCACAAATGAATAGCCAAAGCTTTTGCAAAATTCACCAAGATGCAAACAGTTTTAGTTATTCAGCGCATTTATTATTTATTCATTGCGCGCTGCTGTACCTGCGTGGCCTGATATATTTATGTGTATGTGTGTGTGTCTTGAACCTTGACCTATTGCCGTTCGCAAGCTAGAAATTTGCTTAAGAAAACTGGTTTTAAAATGCATGAGCTTATCCAATGCCTCTTTGTTGTTCTTCACTCCACGAAATCTCTTCCTTACGGCCAAATGATAAGACGGCATATTTACGCTAATAGTATGAAAATATATTAATGTCGCAAACATAACAACAATAACATAACAACAAGGACCGTAAAAGCAACAGCAAGGCAAAATGGCAAACATTATTAAAATTAAGCTACTGCGAAACAAAACGAATCAACATCCTGCCTGTCTACAGCGCGTGTAGACCGCTGAGGCTCTTCGCACGCTTCCCGCGAAACTAAAACCAAGGGCAACAGCCCGGCGCGTCCTAACGTCCGGCTTGTAGTCAAGCGCGTTATCGAGCGGATCCATTCTTGTATGCCACCCTCCATCCATCCGTTGCCTCGGTCGCTGCTCCCTATGCCGTTGTCAATAACATCCGGCCCAGTGGGAAAGTGGCTACACTTTCACAATCTCTCAGTGGCAAAATTAGTGAACTGTGTATTTTAACAAGTGTAAGTTTCACTTTTTGTCCACCAAGCAAAAATAAGGGCGCGAGCTAAGGTTATGGAAAAATCTTGCACATCTAACGTGACAAGCTTGTTTCTAAGTTCGAGCCTCCTTGAGTTATAGTTTGCTATGCGCGACGATCTTTACGGAATTGCTTAAATTATTTAAATAAATCAGTTTTTGAGCACAGACAACTTCTTCAATTGTAGTTGACGGCAACGTGAATCGGGTCCTTCACACATCTTTAGAAGAATTTCTTTCCAAACACCCCAAGAGCTGCTTCATTGTTTTGACAAATAAAAATAAATAAATAATTTCAGAAACATCCCGCGATCGAGGGTAAGACCTAGCTTTCTCCCATTAACTTGTATGTTGTTCGTTTTATTTTAGCACAAGTTACTCGAACAAAAAAAATCATTCTACAGCCGGGATTGAGAAGTTTGGTTTATATGGCAAATAATACTTTTGAAGAGTTGCCAGTTCTTCGCGAGAAATGGCGTCTTTGTTTTTCGAGTTGATGGTATGAGAATGCTGGGATTCCCATCAGAGTCCAAGCACTTACCCTTTGCTTTGAATATTATTAAAATAATTTTTTCTTTCAGTCGATATAAGGCTAGAAATTTTATCCATTCCGATTCGGTTAGAACTATGTATACTTAACCATTTGTAAGTCAATGTGCGGGGACGGGGACCGTTTCAGATTTATAAAATGTTTAGGCGGTTGCATCTCCTGGTTGCTTAAGAGCTTAAGAGCCCTCCTGGCTCTTTGATGCAGCGCCAGACCAATAACTGCAAGTGAGCCTCCTCAGGGATAGATGCCGATTGCAGTGTTGGGACGAACTTACGCGTCGTACCGCTCACTTGTATGTAGATTTTTATTATAATTATGCTATTAGGTAAGTAAGTAAGTAATTGGCGCAACAGCCCATGTGTGCTTGGGCCTAGCTTTCTTGCAATAACTCAAGCTTGGTAGCTTGAAAAACAAATTCAAAATATATGATATTGTTTTCAACAAATTTTTCAAATCAAATTCATTGAATGACCAATGTTAAGTAATACCAGAGTATGTACGTTTTTATGTAAATGAGAAAATAGTTATTCTAAATACATTACATTAAAAAGCCAATATGCGCATGTGTATGAATGTATGGGGAATTGCTTGTGCAAAGTTAATTAGTTGCAAGTGTATAAATCAAATTACCCCCCGGGACGACACGCTGTGCATAATAAAGTTGCAGTTGAAAAGTGTTACATACACATTCACTTACAAGCACTCACACAGCCCGACAGAGTGTGGTAAATGGTCAACGTGGCAGCCATAATTCAAGCAATTAAATTAAAATCTTGTTATTATAATTGAACTTTTGGCCAAGCGCACAAGCGGCGACCAGCCCATCAGCATGCCTCATAAATCTCCTGCCACTGACAGCCCCACTGTCCCTCACACCGCAAGCACAGTTAAGCAAATGTGGCAAAACTCAAAGGCCCATCTCTTCCCCGAATCAAACCATCCATCCTTCTGCTCCTTCCACCCTCACTAGCAATGTAGGTTGCACTTTGACGTGTGATCAAGCATTGTGCGGTTGACGCAGGCGTCATTAATAGGGCGTGTGATGTGAGCGCGCGGCTTTCGGTGTCATTTATGCATTCACAATGTAGGTCTGTATGTGTGCGTATGTGTTGGTTTGCGTGCTGTCGCAGATGCAGCATCGTGCGGTGTGTGGCAGGTGTTGCCTGCCACCGCGCTCGCAAACACACAATCACTGTAAGCAGACGCACGGGGCGTGGCACTACCCCCTCTGCTGATGCAGGGAAGCACTGGCAGGCCGCAGCGGAATTTGTGTGCGCTTAAAGCTGCCGCGTGCTCCCCCCCTCCAATCCAGCTCAGCTTCGCGCAGCACAAAGTAAACGGGCGTCAAAGTAGGCCGTCAGCCTTTCACAAAGACTCTGTCTGTGTTGGCTGTGTTTGTCTAAGTATGCATTTCTGTATGTAGGGGTGTGTGTATCTTTGCAAATTGCAACAAATGAGCCGCAATAAATCAATCAATCGGAATTGAACTGTTTGCCAAGTGAGAATGCAAAGCGTTTAAAAAGCGCTTGCAATTCTTTTGACACACTTTGTTGTTGTATTTATATGCTCTAAACGAAAATCTTCAGTTTAAGTTTACACACTTTAAAATCATACGCTTTGCAATAATGTCTGTCTACGTACTGGAGACAATTTTTATTTAATAAAATAACAAAAAAAAATTAATGAAATGTTACATTTTTATCTAACTAATTTAAGCTTTTGAGTGATTATAATATATGTATAACTAGCTTCTAGTTGGCAATGCTAACTTATTCCTGTGAGTGTAGCTTTTTTTATATTTTGTATACCAATGCTAAAATAGACCGAATTTCCGATGGTCCACTATTGAATACATACCCATATGCACTTACCAAAATAAGCATCATAAAATATTCTTAAAGAAGTTGATTTAGTAAACAAAAATATAATTTGATTGTTTTTGTTTTTCGTTCTCTCACAATGAAGTGACACTTTACTGAGGTTTTTGTGCCATTAAAAGCTCAACTTATATCACTCACAAAGGAAGTCTTATAGATTAAGTAGAAATTAGTTCTGGGGCAGTATACTGCTGGTCAATATAAACCATAATATATATTTTCGTTGTAATAATTCTAAAAATGCTATAGTCGAAAGTCGAAAAGGATTATGAAATTACTAAAAGCCGTACCGTTCCCTTCCTTATTGAAAATAAGCTCATGTTTGTACTTGAATTTAAACAATTTTTTTTTAATAATTCAATTAAAAATTGCATTTACATTCCAATTCCGCCTGAATTTTTGAAATTTTTACGCGCAAATAAAAACATACTTTTCCTATACCGCTTCCTGTAGTACCCTGATTTGATTTATTCAATTCATTTGCTACCCATTTTTAACTAACTTCTTTTGATTTGTCTTTAAAAAATTATCTTTTATTCATAAAACTTATAAAAGATTTGAAAACAATTTCAAAGCAACACATATGTGTATATTGTATTTATTATTGTTGCAATACAAAAAAGGATAACTCACCCTCTTGTAAATATGTTCTTAATTCAAATTAATTAAAATTGTATATACGTATTGGCTGCATCTCACACCCCCTTTAAAGTGGTCCTGATTGCCACTTCACAATTTCTGCTTACATTTCCGCGAATGGGCGGCACAATTAGTGAGGCTCATAAAACTGCCACAAGCCAAAAGGGGCGGCAAATTTTGTTATTGTGCAACATTTTACTTTTAACCCCTTCACAGCCTTTCACTTTCACTCACTGCTCCCGGGCTCGGCGAAAGGGTAATTGCATCCCCTCTTTTCAACGCCGCTCGTAAATCACAATTAAGAGCTAAAGAGTTGCTGCCGCCACGTTGCCACAGGAAAAACAGCAACAACAGCAAAATAAACAAATTGTGGTATTAGACACGCACTGCTACTCTTCTGCGGCCGCAGCGCCTCATTTCCCTCCGCTACGGAAGGTACCAAATGCTCCGCTGTGTTTAGGGAAAATGACATTCACGCTTAATTAATAATGAAAATAACAACAAAAATGATGACAAAAACAACAAAAGCGCAAATTCATAAATGGCGTCACGATTCTTTGGGTGAATAGACACCACAAACAGGAGTGAGTCCCTACTCCTCCAGCACAGTGGACTATAAATCCTCTGGAGTACCTTTTTATTCTTTAATTTCCTTTTTCTCTTTGCGCTATTCATTTTGCTTCAGCTACACTTTGCACTTTACGCTTTCCTCCCCCTTCTACCCGCTAAACCAAATAAATCAAATTGTAGAATTTTTAATTAATCTTGACATTTGCGCTTTTTCGCACTTTATCATTGCAGCATAAATTTTGGCAGTGCAGGGGCAGCGGCGTTGACTGCGGCAGCGAAGGAGCGAGAATCTGGATGTGCATGGCGGCGCAGGCTCATAAATCAAAAATTACAGCCCCAGCTCAGGCGCTTGCAAACATCGCCAAAGCATACAAATAACCGCTTGGACCTGTGAACTGCGATAGCGGCGCAACGAATCGAGCTCCGTGGACATACGTTGACTTCGCACATTATCATGTCCAGTCACTCGGGCACGATTGGCCGCAAACGCGGCGGCAGCAGTGCCAGCGAGTACTACTTCGCCGGCGGCGAGCAATTGCGCCGGCAGCGCTCGGCCGAGTGGCACAGCCGCCATGGCTATAGCAGCAGCGACGAGGAGTACCAGAATACTGGTCCGGCGTCGTCGTTCGATACGCAGCTGCTGGCGCAGTTGCTGCTACAGAGTCAGCAGTTGGCAAGTGAGTACACGTTCCTAGTGTGAGTACCCTCTGTAGATCCCTGAGCTCCAAAACCGTACATTTGTGGTTCAGCCGGGGAATTTTTTTTCAAGAGAACGACTTACGAATATCGTGTTTGGGTCTGCCCCAGATCATTTTGCAGTTACTATCTATTGATTCCGTTTGCTATAGATTATTTATCACTTGCGTTTATTACAAGATCACTTTATAATAATTGTATAGCTTATAGTTCAATGGAAGGCACCTTAAGTTGAAAGAATATTATGAAGCCATCTAAAAAAGTTAAATCTTAGACATTCCTAATTTATCCAAAGTAACCAATTACTAAAAAAATCATGCTTCTAAACTCTTACAAGTCGTTTTTATTACGAGTGCCGATGATACCAGACAGAATAATTACTGACTTGAACAAGAGCTCTTATAATTATTCCATCTGAAATTATTGCAAAGAAACTTTTAATTAATGTCAATTTTGTTCTTTGCCTTGCAGGTTTGGAGCGCTACAGCTCGGATGCCGAGAACGAGGAACTGCATGCGGCGCGACTCGCGGAGTACTCACGCTCCGCGCGCTTGGCCGACTCCATGCAAGCGTACTCACATCTGCCACAACAGAGCACCGGCTTGTGTTCACCATTAAAACAGCCACAGACTGCAGGTGCTAGCCAAACTAGCGGCACCACAACAACAACAACAACTGCCAATCAAAAATATCAAACCAATGGAGGTCTCCTAGTGCCCACGGCGCGCAGCACGAATCCCTTTCTCAATCCCAAATACGACTCGCAATCGAATTCGGACTCGCTGAGTGAGCGCCTGTCGTATTCGGGCAGCTCCGCTATGCTGGACCGTTTGCAGGCCGGTGTCGACTTTAGCGCGGCGGTAGCCGGTGGCGTTGCCGCCTTGCAGTCCGCCGCTTATTTGCTGCCCAACAGCAGCTCCACGGCGAGCAGTCTCGCTCCGGGCGTACGCGAAACGCAGACACGCTCACATCGTTCGAAAAGCGGGCGCACATTGAGCCGCGCCAGCGACATGACCTCTTCCAGCAGTGGCACTTCGTCTAACGGCAACGCCGGCACGTCGGCGGCCGCCGTAGCAGCTGCCATGGCAAGTCGTAGCGAGCGCGAGAAATTTAAGCTGCAAAAAGTGCAGATGGAGCTGCGCGAATTCGCGCAATCGGCGGGTGAAAGCTCCGTGTCGGGCGTGGGTTTGTGCAACGGCGGAGGCGTCGATGACGCTTTAGACGAGTTTGGCGCTTCCGGAGGTGAGTCAGAGCCACCACCGGAGCCAGCGCCACCGGAAATACCGCCGCGAACGCAGTCGCTGCTCATGTCGTTGCGCAAGCATTCGGACTACAAGCTCCAGTACGAGGATAAAGGGGACCAAAAGCACGAGGAATTTATACCGACCAGTCAAATGCAGCAGCAACAGCAAAAGGGTAAGTTCTTGGAGCTTTCACCTACTACTTTTAGTACGCAGATATTTAACAATATTGAATCGGAAAGCTATGTACAATGTTCTTTAGTTGTAGTTTAATTATTTCTCTCTCTGACGGTAGTTTTCTTGTGAGTTATTTAACTTGCGCGAAAAGTACTAAAATCTCGCAGAATAGTATAGTGAATGTGTACAGCTTGGAAGAAGGTACAATGGGTTTTACACATTTCGAAGTTTGTGGCTTCGAAATTTCCCGGGTTGGAAATATGTACTACCTTGGCATTTTTTTTATCTGGGAAATGGCGAGTTGTCAAAGCTGCTTTAGTAAATAAGCTTTGGTACTAAAAGCTCTAATATTTTTCTAAAGGATTTTTTGGAAAATGTGAGAATAAAAGCTTAAACGTTGCTTCGAATAGACTGCGGTGTTTTTTGCTGTCCGATTTAAAGGATACGGAGCTTTGCTGCATTTCCCTTATATTGTTTCCCATGTGAGGGAAATTTTTAATAAAAGTGTGAACAATAGCAATAGTGGTTAATAATGGTGGCTTTAGTACTTTTGTGTATGTGGGGTTGTGTACCTACTTTCATTGAATTGCTCTTTTGGGGGTAGTTTTCTTATGAGCGATGAGATGTATTAACAAAGCTTGCACGAAAGGTTGTAGTACGAACATGTCTGGGGATGTTTTTATAAAATTAGTGTGCATATGAAATGTTTAGATCAGGATTTAATGCTCTTTCAAACTCTTGAATTATACTGCCCTCAAATTTCCCTGAAAGCTTTTTGGTACAATTTTTAACTAGCGGACAAATTAAATTGTCTAGGCTTACACTGAAATATACCAAGAGCTCTTAGTATATTTTTGACTGCAGTAAGGGATATTTCTGGAAATAGTGGTTAGGGTTCTAATAATTGTGCTTCGAACAGGCTACGGGACTTTTCAGGGTGAAGCTTTAGCGCTCTGTGCCTTCATTGAATTGTTTCTTGGGGGTGGTTTCTTTACGAGACAAAGGGTGAATTATTAAATATTTCATGGAAATTTTAGTACAGAGCAACAAAGACTATTTATTTTAAATAGTGGTATGAATAGAATGAAACAAGGCTGTAATGCTTCTTCATTCTTTCGAATTTTGTACTTGCGAAATTGCTCTTCTCTCTTTGTGACAGATTATTTCGCAATTGAGTGAGTTGCTAAAGCTCTAAAAGATTGGTATTTACCTTTTAAGCTCATTAGACATATTTTGTTAACAGTGAACTGTGCTTAGGACAAGCTCAAGCGGTTTTAGTTTTTTTGAAGTTTAATGCTTTATTGCCTTTTTAACAGAAATATAAAAAGTTTAGGACTCCAAAAACTCTTCCTTTTTTGAAGGTGAAGGGAATTCTAAATTGATTTCTAAAGCTTAATTTTTCTCAAGTCTTATTTGTGCTTGCCGAAATAATTTAGCGAAGAGACCTATATGGTTAAATATACTACTAATATATGTGTTCGAAATGTTAACAGATAGAAAACTTTTTCAGATATAATCTCTTCGTGTTATAATTTTAGATGAAAATATAATTCTTTTTAGAAGCAAGAAAAACAATAAATTAAATAAAGACTTATCACATATGCTTTTTTATAAAATGAAAACTCTCCCATTATGGTGTGAGTTCCTTAGTTCACCAGAATGTAATGCTGAATTATAGCAATCTTATAACTCTGTCTACCTTTCTCTTTTCTACTAAGCATCGTGCATATGTAATATTTCTATGATTCTCATATGAGCAAAAAACATATATACCGCCTTTATATGTATCTGTCTTTCTTTCCAGAATTCGCCTGAACCACAATAACTCTCAAATTTATCATATTTCTATCTTCTCTTACAGATTATTTAATTACCGATAACTCTCGTTCGAGCGAGAGTCAATCCAAGTCGATTGCATCAAGCGATTCGCCGAGTCAACAAGGGTAAGTGCAATCCGCAGGGAGTGTGGGGCAAGTGAAGGAAGAGAAAATTAAAGCCTGAACCATCATATAAATGTCTTGCTTCGGGAGGCCGAATTCGTATAAAAAAATAAAATAATTTAATGCTATGCATATTGACAATATAACCGGGAATTTAACAGCGAATTCAAAAAGAGTGTAGTTGGTTGTATGGACATTTTATCAAAGAGGGCAGAATGCAATAAAGTAACATGGGAGGGCATTCTTTAAGCGAAATAGTAGTACATACATATTTCAATTTATTTGGACATTGCTTTCTAATAATGGCGAACAAGAGCCGGGGTATCCAGTGCTGTGATGTTAATGCTCCGCAAAGTGTTGCCTTTGACGAATACAAGAAAGGAACTGCATGGCTAGGTTATTATTATTATTATTATTATTATTATTATTATTATTATTATTAAGATTGTGGTGTACAATAAGACTTAGTCTTTTTTAGTACCTCATAGGAATACACAGGATTTATCACAAATATGTCTTAAAGCTAACATTCACTTAAAACTAAATACATGACAATTGTTCACATTAACTTAATACAATATTTAAGTACAATACAATAAATGACATTAATGACTTAGAATGTAAAAAATTAAAACTAAGTAGAATTAGGCGAGGAGAAAGAATTAGGATGAAGTAGAATATAGAGTAGGAAAGGTAAATAGATTCAATAGATTAGGTAGTGAAGTATTGAAAGAGGGCATGTTTGAAGCTGGCTCGTGGAGTTATTAGTTTTAAACTGTTGGGAAGTGAGTTCCACAGTCTAATAGTGCTGATGAAAAAGAATCTGCAACTGTTGAGATAGTTGCACTTAGGAATGACTAGGTTATTTGACCGCTGAGACTTAAAAAACTGCAGTTTCTCATAAAGATATTCCGGGCTTTTAGTGTGCATAAGATTGTGAAGAAATATAATGTTGCGGATGTTCAAATATTCAACCAAACCACAGCCAAGAATGCCTTTGCTAGTTTGAGAGATATGATCGTAGCGACTGACTCCATATACGTACCGAGCCGCGTTATTGAATGCCACAAGAAGTTTATGCTGGGATTGTGAGTCAAGCTGACTATATACGACTTCAAAGAAAGTAATATGGGGTATAATTAATTGTACGACTAATCTGCGACGCGTCTCAATAGGCATGAAGTCCGAGGAAGTACGTAAGTAACGTAGAGTCCCGTATATTTTACCTATAGTGCTGTTAATATGGTCAATACAAGTCAGTTTCGAGTTAATAATAAATCCAAGGTTTTTCGCCTTACACACAAATTCAAGTTTGTCAGGTCCAATAGACAGGTGAGGGATGTCAGTAAAGCATGATTCACTCCTAGCAATGGGGAGTACTTTAGATTTTAAGGGATTAATAAGAAGTAAGTTAGTAGCAGCCCAATTATTTAATGAAGTCAAGTCGTATGCATCCGAAAATTTTCGAAGAAAATGTTAGTTTGAAATTAAATCGAAAGGTTTGGCGATTTTTAGGACTTTTTCGCTACGAAATTGAAATTTCTACATTTTCATGCATTTGTAAAAAATATTGAAAAATTTTAGTTTATTTTTACTCCACACAGATCCAACTGATTAACGCAGTAATATCTGAAGGTAGAGTATGAATCCCATTATAGCAAACATATGTATGTATATACTCCTAAGCTTTTGGACATCACAAAGGTACGCGGGTTTCAAAATTTTGGAGTCCAGGAACTGAAGGCCGAGTAGTGCAGGCTGCATATTCAGGGCTCATTTTAGGTTTCAGCAGATTTTTATATTAAATTAATTATAATTTTAAAATTAGCATTGTGTATAGAATATGATATCGGTCAAGTGGCCACCTCTAGCCTTGTCGCAAAAGCGAGCTCATTTCAATTTCGCAATAAAAACACCCTGTATTCGAATTTGCTTACAAATAGGAACCGCGCTCAGCGTCGCGTTCGACTCTTGGGCGCAATCTGCTTAATCTAATTGCTGCTCATTGCCTTTCTGAATGCAGTTCAATGCTGCGCACTTACAATTTGGCAATTTTTGTTAAAAATGTAATTCGATTTGTGAGAAGCTTTACAAAAATCTTCATCTTCGATTCAATTTTGAATTATTGTAACCATTGCGCTGCTGCAGAACAGCTGCACAACCACTGCTACAGCAAACGTGCATGTATCATCCCCATACACACACACTCAAACATTCACATATGTCATATACTCAGCCGCATGCACACGCCGTATAAATAACAAGTTGAAAGCTTGAGTTAATTCTAGCTAAAGTATCATCTCCGCAGAAAGTATCATGCCTCTTCTTCTGCTGCTCCCACTGCGGCTGCTACTTATGTATGTCTAAAGTGACCATATAGCCCTCGTGATGGCATATACGATATCAAGATGGTTTATATACAATTTAAGTCCATTTCAAATATATCGCTAGTACGGCGACGATTTCTATAACTCATGTCGGCTGACAAGGCACTGCGGTTGCTATGCTTTAAGATATGATAAATTCGGGATTATTAGAAGAGTTTTTTTAAATCGGAAATAAATGAAAAGAATCATGTTGCAAAACTTAGATGAAATAAATTTGACAGTTTCAACAAACATATCGGGAAATCTAAAATAGATAAATAGTTACCAAAGCAAGGGGTGAAGCGCTTCACTACTATTATTTTAAGTTCACAGATAATTATATGTTATTTTTCAATTTCTTTAAAAATTTCGCAAAATCTAAGAGATGTTAACCGATATAATCGTCTGGAGTCAGACGTGGTGAGAAGCGATCAACTAAGTTCCTTGCCACCATCGAAAATCCTCCGCTTTATTAAAAGCTCATGAAGATTTCAGTAAAAGAAATTCGCTTACCAGTACAATGGACAAATACTTGTCTGCGCGCTGGTAGGTTTTTCATATTCCGACATTAAAAAAAAAACCGATATAATTTATCGTTCGTGAATTTTATGATTTCGTTGATTTTGGCGAGTAAACTAAACAAAGATATATTTATTCGTGAAATCGTATATTATTATAAAGTATATGTTATACTACATATATGCATATTAATATTTAAAAGAAACATCTGCTTTTGCGAAAAACTTTGGTCACCTTTATCGCCCAGCTGTATTTTATTGCCTTGCAGTTTATTGTTGGCGTCGCTGCGAACGCACCAAAAATGCTGGCTGTGAAAATAGAAAGCAGAAGAAAGCATTGCAAGAAAAGCAGCAACAACAACAACAATAGCAGCAAAAACTGCATGAAATATTGTGTGCGGCCAATTGTTGCGCAGCAGGACCAACAGACAATGCCACAAAATGCATGTAACGCAGCTGAGTACATTTGTAGATGCGTGTATGTGTGTGTGCGTATGCGAGAGTTTAGTGTTTGTATGTATGTGTGAGTGTTGAGGGCAACATGGCCCCAAATGACAACGAGCAACTACAGAGCGCTTTGTGTGTATGTGTGCGCGTATATCTGTATTAGTGTATACATTACATATGTGTATGTGCGTATAACGTGCGCTTTCCCTTTGTGTAGACACAAAAATAGGAGTCTCTATGAAAGATAACCATTTTGCAGGAAATATTTTTTGCGCTACTTTGCGCTTTTGTTGTTGTTGTGTTGTGCTGCTGTTGTTGCGCTGATGATGGAGGATTATTGCTAACCATTGTTGATATCCTACAAATTATAAAATGCTTTTTAAAGGCGCTTATTGTATTGCACTTGTGAGCCATTTTCTAGCATTTCTATTGATGCAGCAGGTTCTGTTGTGGTTATTGTTGTTGTTGCAAGCGTACAAAATTAGAAATCGCATTAGTGTTGCGCTTTAGAAAATTTAGATTAAATATAAGATTGTATTAGCAAGATTCAGCCTTCTAGTCATCGCGGTCTGAAATTCTATTGTAAAAAGAATAAAATTTTTAGAAGAAATAGAAATACTTTCCACATACAACGAATCGAAAATATATTTTCGGTATAATTGTTTCTATAATACATTCCAAATACTGCATTCTAAAAATACTACTATACTTCTATTACTCACTTTCAGCCACACAATCTACCTATTTTCCATATTTATTCACAACAAATGAGTTAGCAAATTTTAGATACAATTTAACCCTTTATATCACTGTGTGACATTACTGTAACAAACCAAATAATTCAAAGCATATTCCAATGTGTTTATTTTATTCCATTGTAAATCAATGTAACACAACAGTAACAAACCTCCCTATGGATTTTAAAGCAGTTCGTGTGTATGGGGTTACTTTATTAGTGTCAGATTTTATGTCAAGTTCATTTCGCGCCAATTTGCGACATTGCTCCGTGTGTGAAAATTGTAAAATACGAAAATAATAGAAAAAATACTCAAAGTGAATTTCTGTGTTATAATTACAGTAGGTAAGTTTATGAATTCGAGTATTTATTGTTAGGAATGCCTAATATTTAGTAAATTCATGAAATATTATTGAATTACTGTTTGTGACATTTCTGTAACATTGCGTAATAATGTTCCTTCAGTGTAGTACATTGACCTTTCTTTGGGTTTTTGACAGGATGACTTCTCGACGACTAAGAGAAGAAGAAATTGAGCAGTTTCTTTTCGATTATGAGGCTAGTGAAGATGGCTTTGATGATGACGACAGTATTGCGGATCCTGACTTTATTCCTGATGTAGAGCTGCCATTGGAAGATGAAGATGATGCAGAGATCCCGGGAGCAGATATTGATAATACTATTGAAGACTTAGAACAAAATGTTAGTATTTCCCAATGTGAAACCGCTAATGCAGCTTCCCCTAAGCCAGCACATTCAGTACGCCGCCAAGCTAGACCAAAGTTGAATGTACTCTGGAAAAAGAGGAATATCGATGTAAATGAGCAACAGCTTCGTTTTATGGGTGATGAAACGTTGCCAACAGAATTTTTAGACCTTGATACGCCGATACAGATTTTTCTTAAACTATTTCCTCATGAACTGATTCAAAATATCGTCAACCAAACCAACGTCTACATCGTTCAAAAAGATCCCAACATGGCTTTTCGCGTTACTGAGACAGATATGCAACAGTTCATTGGTCTGGTTTACATCATGTCCTTAGTTCACCTTCCAAGAGTAACAAAACATTGGAATGGTAATATAGGCACACCCCTAGTAAAGGATACAATGCCAGTGAACAAATTCGAAAAGATCCGTAGATTTATTCATTTCAATGACAATTCGAAAAGTGTTTCTCGCGATCATGCTGACCACGACCGATTATTCAAGATTCGACCAGTCGTGACAAAACTAAACGAAACCTTCAGGAATGTGTCCTTAGAAAAGTATCTTTGTGTAGATGAGCAAATTTGCTCCACAAAAGCCAGGCACAATCTCAAACGATACAATCCCAAAAAACCAAGTAAGTGGGGATACAAGATATATGTCCTGAGTGGCGTAAGCGGGTTTGCCTACAAGTTTGAACCTGAGACAGGAGCAGAAAACATTGTCGGATCCAATGAGCCGGACCTGGGAGCCGCTTCAAATGTTGTTGTCAGGCTTTCGCGCGAAATTCCACGCAACCAAAACTACCGACTTTACTTCGACAATTACTTTACGTCCTTGCCACTCCTCGAGCATCTGGCCAAACAGGGCATAATTAGTCTGGGAACTATCCGTCGAAATCGTATACCCGACTGTAAAATGCCCACAGAGAAAGACATTTTGAAGAGAGAACGCGGCTACTCTGTAGAATACGTGGGCAGCGTTGGAGGAATAAACCTATCAACAGTGGCATGGAAAGACAACAAAGTTGTAACCCTTGCATCAAGTTTTGTTGGTGAGTTGCCCAAGACACAAGTCAAAAGGTACGACAAATCCAAAAAAAAATATGTGACAATTGACCGACCAAACATCGTGGGTGAATATAACCGCCATATGGGTGGCGTCGATTTGATCGACAGTATCATGGGTAGATACAAAATAAAGCTGCGAAGTAAGAGATGGCAAGTACGCATGTTTTATCATTTTTTGGACCTGGTAATGTCTAATGCCTGGCTCTTATACAAAAGAGTGCGCAAAACAAAGAACATGCCAGGCACGCAACTGTCGTCAGCCGATTTTCGAGAGGAGGTTGCAACGGTATTGTGCAAATTGGGGACGAAAGCCAATTCAACACGGCAAAGCATTGAACCAAACATTCAAGCAAAAAAACGCAAGGGTCCAGCCCAATATATCCCTCCAGTGGCTGTGCGAAAAGATCAAGTTGGGCATTGGCCAATATGGTCCGAAAAGAGGATCCGCTGCAAGTATCCTAACTGTACTGGCGTATCCCAAACTGTTTGTGACAAGTGTGGCGTAGCATTATGCTATAATAAGCAAAACAATTGTTTTAAGGCATTTCATACATCGTAAAAGAACAGTTTAAGACAGTGTAACACTTCTGTCACACTCCCCTTTTTTTAAATTTTCTAACTTACTAATAAAAATATTTCAAAAATTAAAAATACGTGTATATTTTTTCGTTAAAACCTACCAGAAAACCAAGAATTTGAAAAGATTCACGTAGTTGAGTTATAAAGGGTTAAGATTTCCTCGAAACAGATTCCTATTTCTATATCAGCTTAACTTCTGAAATTAGCATACATTAATTTACAGTCGTCCTTCCTCAGTGGATAAGTGATCGGTTCCTGCTAAATGGAGTCGCCAAGTCTATAGAATAAATGTGTAGGTCCCGTTAATTTGTGCCTTGAATAGAGCGAGAAGAGTCTATGCCTAAGTCTCGTTCATGGGCTGTTGTGCCAATAGTACATTTATTCACTTCTCAAGATCGAATATCAGATTCGAATGCAACGCTTTCATCCTATCCTAAATCTTCTCCAATTTCTTCTTTGCCTAACAGCAGTATCAGAAACTATAAACTTTTTAGAATCAACAAAGTTGGTCTGTTTAATAAATCAAAAGTATTTTGGAAGAAAAAATTGATATTTTAAAAGTTACTACTAATATTTGTCATAATTTTAAGCAAGTTTGGTTCTTGGATTTAAGTACAAACATTTTATTTTGGTTAAATGATTTGAATATTATTGAAAAGCAGTCAAGCGAGTCAGTTTCGCGCACACAGGGTTCCGTACCAGAAAAACCCTCTTTTTTTCTTTCGTTTGAATTTCATATGTCCTTGCCTGTCTGCCCATAAATTTTCCGACCTTTTCACCTACATATATCTTCGAAACCAATTCTCATGAAATTATGAACAAATATTTTTGGAATCCATGGATGCAGTCTTTCTAACGATACTCACAAGATACGATATATAAAAATATTATTTTTTTGCGCCGACCCAATTTTATTTAAAAATTAAAAAAAAAATTTATTATATTGCTTAATTTCAGGGTTTTACGTTGAAAAAATTTATATTTATGTATACACATCCGGAAATAAAAATAAAGGAACGGAATTCCAAACAAGAATACAGTCGGTGATTAGGAGTCGGTATTTCTTCCGACATTGCGTGGGTTAAGCATCTGATTCCTTTCAGCTACTGCATTCGTTTCGACATGAGAAATAATCGAAAAACACTTGTACACAGACACGTTAATCCAGCCAATAAATGTGGGCGCAAAAATAGGAAAACCAAACATTTGATTAACTGGCTCAGACTGCTCCGACAAGCAGCACTCCACCCGTTCCCACATCATTTTTATGCCAGTCATTTTGTTGAGCTGCAGTAATATCCAAAGCATCCATCCTGCACAGCTTTCATGGCCCATCATAGCGAGTTTAAGGCCCTCGAATGCGATATGGGATTTATGTGGCAAGTTGGATTAAGTATTGCTTGTTGCCGGCAATTTTCCAGATACAATTCAATTGCCTAAACCAAGAGAGCAACGCAACACAAATCACATGCACACACGCAACTCACACATGCCGAGTTGCAACAAAAACAAAATTTGGCAAGCGGAGCAGCAACAACATGTCCAAATTCCCTCACAAAACAATCAGCAGTGAAATTCGTTTGTGTTACGCCATTGGACGAGATTCTTGCTTTACCCTCCTGCTGTTATGGGCTAAGCGCTGTTGAACCCTGACGTTTTTCTGCGTAATGTGGCTTAAATGCCAGCTTCCTGTGTTCTGCTGCTGCTGTTGTCACTCATCGCAGTGCCGTATCAGCCACGTCGATTTCGCATTCCACATTGCGCAAGAAGAATGCTAACGACAATTAAAACCACAAAAACGGATCCGGCTGCAGCAGCAACAACAACAAAGGCACGAGCAAGTTTCATCACCAGCCCACGAACACACACCTGCACACACACACACACGCAGCTATGCCGAATCGCTAGAGGAAATAACTGGACACTACGTGGCACTGACACGTAGCCTTTGCCGTCACCTGCGCCCGAGCTCCCCGAGTCCAAATGCGGTTTGGTAAACGGCTTTCGTTGCTTTCACCACTCCCGCCATGGTCATTGCGGCTATTTAGTCCTTTAGCCTGCTACACATATGCAGTTGCAGCGTAATTGAAGAACTCTCTCAAGGATTATGCGGTTTCTATAGTTTTGTCTTTGGTTGCCCTTTTGCTTTCATACGTTCTGATTTTTGCCTTTCTTGTCGGTCTCTTGTTTATTGTCTTTGAAATTTCTTTCAATCTTCATAAAATTTGCATTAAACAAAAAAATCATAATATCTCACAAATTTGCCGTATTTGTTCCGCATATTCTCTCTTGATTTGAATGTCGGAAGGGAGGCTGCCAGAACCTTCAAATAAAAAAAATAATATAAGCAGATTTGAATGAGAAACTTTTTAGAATATTCTTTAAAGTGTTAAGCACTTAAAACTTAAGCTTTTGGAGCAGAAAAAAAATAAAGTTTTTATATTTAACACCATTTTTATGATAAAAATTTAGATGTTTTTGTTGAAGACTCTATTTGATCAAAGTTACTCCTGTTGGCTGCTGTTGACTTCGTCTCTTTTTTATGAACTTCAACTCACTTGCCATCTCTTTTGCAATATTTTGCGAATTCCTCATTTCAACGGATGAGACAACGGCTCACCGCACGTCGCACCGTCTTGCAAATAGCAAGCCATATTTCACCATAAAAGTAGCATATTTCAACCACATGCCAGTTTGCTATCATTTCAATTCATTGCTCTGTAAGATGGGAGTGTGTGTGTGTGCATGGGTTTCAGCAAATACTTCATGCAAGTTTACGGCAAATCATTCATTCAGACACATTCCCTGCAACCATGGAAGCAGCAGGCGCATGCTGCTCCGCGCTGCGTGCGTGCCTGTGAGGCAGCCGCCGCTCGTTTAGAGGCACAAGGCTGCAAGTGCATTTTTTTGGTGTATATCAGGGAGTCGACCGGCTACAACATACGGCTAGTTTCTGCCGACAGGCCAGCCCCAAACTCTCGGCTGCTCGGAACAATGAGGCACAGACGCGTATGCAGACGACGCAGCACACTCGAAAAGGCATAATTCATTACAATAATCCCACGAATGAGCAATAAAATTCGAATGCTGCCACTTGTGCCGCCACAGGGCCGACGCCGGCAACGGCTACGCTCAAGGCGGGAGAAAGAATGGAAAAACTTGCAATTGGCGCCGAGTTAGGGCTCATCGGGGGCGGTGGTGGCAGCGAAGGCAGCGATTTCCACATCACGTCGGCAATGAAATGATGATAATGCGCTCGGCTGAGTAACATATGCCACTGCAGCAGGAAATCGCGTAGCACTGCTTACAGGCAGGCTTGAGCGGGCAGACAGAGAAGTGAGAGCTATACAGGTGGCTAGGAACGTGGCAAGCGGTGGCAAGAAAGTGCGACGGAAGTCGTTTTGCCAAGCATGAAATTGGCTATTGCGAGAGGCTTCACTGAGGTGATGTAGGTTGGCATGCTGAGGAAAGAAGAGGAAAAGAAAGTGGAGGAGAAGAAAGGCAAATGGGATGAAGATATTCCAGAATTGAAGGCTATAGGACAATGGATAAGATGTGTAATATCATGTGATGTGCTAGCATTGAACAGATCGTGAGATAGAATTTAAAAGCAATGCAAAGAATGGTAAAGAAATATTTCAAGGAATAAAACGAAAAGAAAAGGTTCGGCCACATCCAGCCTCAATTGGTATTTCCATGCTCTCCAGCGCCTGATTGTTATAACACAAGGAGGCCAGGAGTAACGTGCGCACAGAAAGGAAAGAACTAAAGGGGTGAAAGGAAAGAAAAGGCAACTAAGAGCTCAACA
The DNA here is from genome assembly GCA_963457695.1 of Neria commutata. Classification (NCBI taxonomy): domain Eukaryota; kingdom Metazoa; phylum Arthropoda; class Insecta; order Diptera; family Micropezidae; genus Neria; species Neria commutata. Next base: position 22,950,829 of record OY735249.1, on the reverse strand, counting down.
TAGGAAAGTGAAGCAGAGAAATGAAATTTAAAATAACAAAATAAAAGCAAAGAACAGCACAGAACAGCACAGAAAAGTGGAGAAAATATAAGAAAGTTAAGAGAATAAAAAAGGAAAGAAAAGAGAAGAAATGGAAAGAAATCAAACGGCTCAGAAGGAAATCAAACTGAAAAGCAATAATAAGAGGGAATAACAAAAAAGAAAATTAATATTAGAAAGGAGAAGAGAAGTAAAGAATTTCAAATAAAAAAAGGAGAGAGGAAATAAATGATAAGATATGCAAAAAATGAGAGGAAAAATAACTAAAAAGAAGAGAAAAAACTCTTGCTAAAAAGGAAAACTATGGCTAGGCGGAAACCGAAGGTGGTAGATATTATGTTCCAGAAACTTCTCAGAAAAGAAGAAACGAGCTACTATTCGAATAGTATTTTTTACCGGACACTGTTGAGTAATAAAACACGTAGGCATAATTCGTGATACAATGTAGAATTTCTAACATAGATAAAGAGAACGGCAGATCACATCCTGTGTCATTGATATCGACTATGAGGGACCAAATTCTGTTTTACGTAATATATATCAGAAAATATGGCGAATAAATCACCAAAGGAGCTTGCTTCAGACCCTTTGAAGAAACGCATGCATGAGACTTTTTAAATACATGGAGAAGTAGGCCTTTCACGCCACGCTCACAAGGAGGCTGGATGCCTACTCCAAAAACAATCTAATCTAGTTGGTACTCGTTCATCTAAAATTAAGAGCAATATTGTTTCTGCATACATATACACCAACATATCCTACAATATATAGGCATATTTGATGAGCTATAACGTGATTCCGGTCAACTTTTTTTATGCAGCTTCAATTTCATAGTCTCCGCCGCCATTTCCACTGCTCCTGCCGATTTAATTCCAATTTGTGCTTTAATCCTTGGCATATCAAACAAGCGAGCAAGCAAATCTGCTTAATTTCATATGCAAAATCCCAATTCGTATTTGTGCGCACAGCTGCTGCCTACACACACAAACACACAGCACACTAACGCACTGCGCCACAGCGCAGGACACTTCAAGTAGATTTAATGCTCGCTGCGCTGGCATTTGTATGTGTGTGTGTGCACTGCACTGACCCTCGTTGCAGCATAAAATTCCGATCATTATTTCAGTGTGTGCTTATGTATTCTTACATATCAGTGCATGTGTGCGTGTATTAGTGCCAAACATCACTGCTCCTATCCTTTCTAAATGCAGAATCTTGCTGGATGATTCAAAAGTCCTCTTCCTACCCTTACCCTTCCCATACTAACTCAACGTCTGTGCATATGAGACGAATGTATGTGTGTGCCTATGCCATTGCCACCCTTTGCTGTGCCCCCTTCTTACAGCATAGCGCCGGGTCTCTATGATTTTTCAATTTTTCCACAATGCAGTTCAATAATTTTTTCAATATTTTCTTCTTCTTTTTCCAATTCCTGTTTAACTCTACTCTACTCTCTTAATTTTTTATTTTGCTGCCTTCAATTCTGCGATGCTAATCTCTTTCTGTTTGCTTTAATTCCATCAATAATTTTCAATTGTTTTTGCAGCTCGTTTTCGCATTTGCTTCGGCTGGGTTTGGCTTGAGCTGAGCAGAATTGGGTGGATGAGGTCGGCAGCGGGCGGGCGGCGCTGCTCGTTCGTTGCCTTGGCATAAGCCGCAGATACAACGAGCTACAGATGCAGCTACAGCTCGTGCAGCTGTAATTGCTATTTTCATGCTTCGATTGGCTTAAGTCATATCGCCAGTGCTTATCATTGGCATAAATTATCTGTAAACCGATAATAGTGTTTACTAATATGCCATTTGCTATCGTATCACATTGACGCATTGAGGCATTGCCGCGCTGAAGCTCAGCGAGCGAACATCATTCTGCTTCATTTCTGATGCATGGGTTTTCAATTGCTTTGTTTGTTTGTTTGTTTGTATGCTTCAAAATGTGTACAAGTGTGCTTTTGTGAGTGCGCATGTGTGTGTATCTGTGGCTTACTGTCAAGCGATTAAGCAGTTATCACTCATTGCAAGGGTGACATTTCTGGCATATGCCGAAATTCGACTTTCTTCACGTCAATCAATGCAAATTGCGAATTCCGCTTGAATGATAAATAATAAAATGGGAATGTGAAAGAAAGAAAAGACAAACCTGCTTTCTTGCCTTTAATGCTCTCATTCTTTAGCATATTTATTACAAAGGACTACGGACTAAGGACTAACTTCTTCCTATTCGATTTGAAATTTTCTATCCTACAACATTGGCTTGCAAACATATCAAATTCAGAAGCACTACAAAGAAAGACTTATTTTAGAAAACCAAAAAATGTCCTTCAACCTTACATATTGCAGTTATAGTGGCTATATGCAGATATGTTGATTTGGATTCAAAATAATTGGCCATTTGAAGTACTAAAATGCATTGATTTTAAACAGTACCCTTTTAGTTTCCCATTTACAGTATGAGTAATTATATATGACTATATAACTATATTCAAATGACTTATAGTGCGATCGTAAATGTAACGATACTTTTAGTAAATAATGTATCTATCTAAAATATAAGACTTTGTAATTAAGTGATTGGTTTTCGTGTTAACTCAAAAATCTTCCAGGCCGTGATGAAGAGGAGACTAGATTTCCACTCCCAATTCAATCTAAATCTACTAAAGTCAAACTTGAGTCCGAACTTACACTTACAAAATTTTCAACTATCAAACTGGACCTTACTTTGCTCGCCAACTTTGGCGACATAAAAAATTCCACTGTAAAGAGTCAATAATTAATAATGACGATTGCGGCATGTTCATTCAATTTCGATATAATGCCGCAATTGCTGTTAAAAATACATATTTTTTCAACTCGCAAAAGCAAATAAGCCAGGCGCAACTTTGGCCGCAATTAATGAAATATCGAAAGAAACGAGGCGGAGCGCTAAAGAAGAAGAAAAAATATTGTGAGAAATTGAAGAGTTGAAGAAAGCCAAGAATTATTTGTTTACATTAGCAGCAGACGACCGGACAGGGCAGGGCAGGGCGAGGCAGCATGTGGCGACGACGACTGACGCAAGGGAGTTCAGCTTCCCACTGCTGCAAACTGCTCAAGTGCAGCGGAGTGCTCCACACACGCACACACACACACACACATTTATAAAACAAACAAACGGCAACGATATTGTCCGGTCGAATGAAGCCCAACTGTAGCTGGAGGCTGCCGCGACGAGCGCCGTCAAGAGCAGCTACAGATACATTTCCAGTGACTCCCGCAGTTCGAGAGGTGTGCAAAAGTAATTAAGTTATATTTTTTCTTCTCTTCATTCTTCGCTGGTGCTGGTGCTGTTGTTGTTGGAGTTGGGCTTCATTATTTCTCGTGGTTTTGTTGAGTGTTTTAATAATGATTTTTTTCCTTCGATGTATTTCTGCTGGCATGGCCATTGGCTCGCCGGCTGTTCACACATACTCGCACACACTAGCATGCATATGGATACGTTATGACGCTCCCTTAAGTGTTTACGCTTGTCTTATTAATTTGCCTCATACATCTTGCACTGTCAAAAAGCGCTACAAGCCACAACCACAACAAAAACAATAAAAGGAACAACCAAGAAGTAGAAGCAGCAGAGAGCAAGCAACAACAAGCAGCAAGTAGCAAGCGACTGCTTTGTTTTTGTAGGCTTTTTTGCCTTACAAGAAGCTGCAGATACGCAAGCGACGCATACGAGTTATCTGGCACAAGGTAATTTGATATCTACAAGATACAAGATGCATCGCTGTAAATTATGCGCCGCCGCTCTGTTATGAAGGTGCTGCATGCGTGCAGCCCAGTGCCGGGCAGTGCGGCCAATGAGCCCGATGATGCATCGCCCGAGCTTGTGAGCCATTCGCTCAGTGCTCGCTCCTGCTGCACATTACTCATACATACGTGCATGCCACATGAGGCACAAAACAGCATGCCACAAATGCCGTCTGGCGCTACTTCAACTTTAACCTCTACCGTTGGCCCTCCGCACTTCCCTGCCCCACTTCATCTTTGTTTATCTCGATTTTTTCTCCACTTTGTTAACTACTTTCCGCATTCCACTTCACATGCACATTCATAACAAACTCGTCGAGTGTAGCTACAAGATGCAATATACTTGCCTATATGCATTCTAGATGCTAGCATCAGATGTGTGAATTTGTTGTCGTTTTGTTTTGTGCCCCTTCTCTTGTTGTTGTTGTATTGCTGGCTGCCCCTAATGCCCAGGCATGTGTGAATTTCACTGCTGACACGATCGCTGACAGCTTCGTGGCATATCGTGTTGATGTGTCACGCTGTGCGTTGATTAAGCCGCCGTCTCTGCTCCCGCTGCAGTCGCCGGTTTCCTTCTGATCGTGTTGAAATTTCCTCATTGCCACTTCATCTTTTTTCATTGTAGTATAATCCTGTTTAACTGCCGTTGCATTTCGAGCTGAAGCGCTGAGCGTATTAATTACGATCCTGTTAGTGGCTTCAGTGCGTTTTGTAGTGCCATGAAATTCGGCGGGCACTTATGGAGGAACTGCGCTGGCAATCATTTGTGGCAGTTGTGAGGGTCGACGATAGCCGAAGTGTCATTGATGGATTACGACATGACGACAATTACAAATTGTACGAGTATTATTAGAAATTTTAGCTTGTATTTCAGACATAATGTTTTTTTCGTAGTTGTGTGTGTGAAAATATCTTACTTTGATGCTGATATAAAAGACCTATTTGCAGAGAAGAATGTCGACAACGTATTAGCTCGTAAAATAAATAAATAATTGGCACAGCAGCCCGCGAACGACGCGTAAGCTTAGCTTACTCGCATTAACCTGTGTGTGCTCGCACTATTTTAGCAAAAATGGTAAAACCTACATTTATTCTACAGCCTTGTCCGAACAGGATTCAGAAGCCTTATTTACATAGCAAAGAATTCTCTCGGAGAGTTGCCAAACAGCGCGCGAGAGATGGCGCCGCGTGCAAAGAAACGAAGTTCCCTTTTTATTAGGTTTGTTTATGAATATGTGATTTCAGCTTGTAATACCATACAAAATAAAATGTTCTAGCATACTATATCTTCAGTTTGTTCAAATTGTGTTCGATTATATTATTTTATTTCTGAAGTAGGGATCAAACCTACAATTCAAAGCGACCTAAAAGCCCTATTGTGATAGTTCCTCGTGTAGTTCATGGATGTGTCGCTTTAAAAGATGTGAAAAAATCTCCTTTCGGAATCTGTTCACAATATCTTGCAGTTGTAGATATACATATATTCTTTAAAAGTTTCGCATAAACATTGGCTTCAAATCTCTGTAGATATTTTAAGTAATTAAATAAACTTAAGTTGAAGGAAAACATAACAAAACACCAGTTGAATGTTCACCAATACATGCCAATTTTTTCAAATATATAGGACAAATATTATCTATCATTCAGTTATGGCATGGTGGCACTCTGAGATTCAAACCCTACTCAAAATATTCCACAGTCAAATTCCACAATAATGTACAAAAACTACCTGAGTATAAGGACACTCTCAACAAGAATATGATGAATTAGTAATAACCAATATCCACATACATATGTACATACCACAATTCATTCGATTTTTATTGCTGTGTATTGTATCTATCAGAGCAAATTATTGATGTATTTTATAGAACAGAAATTCAATAAATTATACAAATTTCTATCACTTTCTACAACAAATAAACAGGAAACATTTGAAAGCACATTGAATTAGAAAATCCGGCAATCAGCGTAGAGGATACACACTTCTGCCACATTTCACTTTCGGTTTTATGGCAGATGTTTATCGTACTCTTAAAAGGACATCGAATATTTAAATCCACAGCAAAGAGAAAACCGCACTTTCCATAAACTGCAATCCACATAAAAACAGAAACTCTCAGTAACATTTCACTCTTACATGCCAAACAAAATGAATCCTTTATCCTTAGAGAGCGTATAACAGAATTTATGCTGTACACAAACCATTCAAAAGAGCAAAGTCAGCTTAAGAGAGGTGTTTAAGTAGACCAAACTGAGGAGAAGCACTTAGCTGAAAGTGACACGAGGGTGACGACTGGAAAAGGTCTGAAAGTATAAATTTTTGTTGTTGTAATTGAATTAACTGTGAAAGTAATAAATGCTCTTCAGACTGCAAGTCTGCCTCTCTTACAAAATCAAACAAAAATGAGAGGTCACCTCAAGTTAGTTTCTGTCAATGCTAATTACTGCGCAGATGTTGACAATTATTCAGATACAAACGTGTTTGGTAAATATTATAACGGATTGATGAAAGTAATATTATTTTCCATTATTCTGCCAAAAAAATAAACCACTTTAAAACGAACTAATCGAGCAGGTTAGCAGGATAATTGAGGCAATCTGCGTATTTGTTCTTTATGAAAAGGTATAACAGAGCACGAGAGCGCTGGAAAGTCACTTAGGCCTATGGAATTTAGGTTCTCTTTTACCACAAATTAAAATATATTTCTACTTCGCTTCGAACTCTTATCGTGCTTTACTTGTAGCTTATATTGGCCGTAGCTTCGACTAGATACTTCACTTCGCATGCCTCTGGCTCTTGCATCTTTATGTGTACAATTTTAGTTAATCGAAGTTTCCATCTCTGCTCTCTGAAACTCTTCTTAAGTAGGCCGAAATATAGACCAGATACAACTTCACATGTGGAACATATATTTTGCTCTTGTATCTCTTGCTAAACCATACAAGTTGGCCGAAGATTCGACCAAGTATGCATTTGTAAACTGGCATCTCTTTGTCGACCATTGTATCTAGCCGAAATTTCGACCAGATACTTTGCTCTTTCTCATGCCTTCAGCTCGTATATTCCCTATGGACCATTCAAGTTTGCCGAAGTAGTTCGGAAATATGCCGGTACATGCGTAGAAGTAAACACAAACAATTCGCGCTCTGTCTTGCTCTGCGCTGCTCTGCGATATATTGCTGAGCACGCTTCCAGTGCATGCGGATGTTTGTATCTAACAGATACAGAACAATAAAAATGACAGTAAACAAGACGATGCTGCTTAGAATTACTGCGCGGCATCGGAAAGAGCGAGTGCGACTTTACGACTCTGTGGCGAAGCAAACCGACGACGCTCTTGCACGCTTCCAGCGGCAGTGGCGGCGCACTTACAGCAAACAAATTGCTGCCGCAGCTGACAGATACATGCAACAAAGTATCTGCCATCGTTGGTGCGCGCGTGTATGTGTCATGTATCTGGAAGTGGACTCACAACCGATTGGAAGCAGCACGACTGCCTGAGTGCTTGCCGCCTGTGGACTGCTGCCGCCGCTCTGTGGCACTTTAGCCGTTTCGCTGGCTGCTTCAGTTTTGTGTTATTCGTCGGTGCGTTTGGACGCGTCGGGCGCTGCAGTTCGTTTGAGTCGCGTTGCGTTTTACAGCAGCACCTCTGTGTGTGTGTTTGTGCGTTTGCACTGCTTAACTTGCCACATCATTTGTGCAACACAATTAGCCACTCTTGTGCTCAGTGGCAAAAATATAAACGCACTACAAGTGTTCACAACCAAACCGCCAACAATTTGTCGTAGCGGGAGCGAAGCGGTACGGTGTTGCAAGTTTGTTGCGTAAATTCGCGCACAACAACAATACGAATAGCGAATATACGAAAAGCGAAAAGTCCAAGTTATTTTGTGTACGCGTGTGTGTGTGTGTGTGCTCCCACGCAACAACAGCACGTTTTAGCGAATTTTGCCGAGCAGCTCGAAAAACCTAACGCGAAGCTATTGCTCTAAAAGTGTTTGTGGCAAGTTGCCTCGACCAAGCTGCAGATAGGCGCCGTGTGCGGCTCAGCTGCTGCAAATTTGTGTATATCGTGCAAAAGTATATAAACAAAATTTGTGGCCAGAAAAAAGTGTGGCAAGTTTGCTATACACCAGCAATGCCTTGCCTCAGTGTCAGTGTTTGCAACGCGTAAATTCCAAGCAAATTTAAAGCGCAAAAAAAATAATAAAATTTTTGCAATTAAAACGCAAACAGTGAGCGTGCAGATACAACAACAAAAACGACAACAATCTCCGCAGCTGCTTGTAGGATAAATTCACAACAACAACGATTGCCATCAAACATCCTTAATCGAACGAAGCCTTACAAGTGGCAAACCGCAGCAGCTTAAAACGTATGTGCCACGCCTCTATTCGTACCATTGATATTATTGTTGTAGCGCCCTCGGCGCGTCTGTAGCCGCGGAATTGTTTGTTGAACGCCACAATCGGAGCGACTCACAGCTCCTGGCCCCAGCGCCTTTTTCTACAGCAGCAAACTGCATTTGAAGCGATGTACATGCATGTGTGTGAGTGCACATATGTGTGTGTTTGTATGTGTTGAGAGAGGCATCAGCGGCGGCAAGTTGGCGCACTTTGAGGCAACAGAATTAAAACTTTTAATTGCGCACAATTTCCGCAGGGCTCAAAACTACTCCAAACACGCTCGTTCACTCACACACAGAACGACATTCTCATACACCTAGAAATTTGTATGTGCAAACTGCAAAACTTTTGCATATAGAAAACATGAAATTTTTCATTCGAGTGTTTTACTTCGCTTTTTTGGGCTTTTGAAATATTTTTTTGAATTTGTTGCTCCTGTTTTATGCTCTCTGCTCTTAGTTCTGTGCACGTGATTCGCTTCAAGAGCTTAGTTTTGTGATATTTTGAAAAATTTCATCCTATATAGGTGGCACTATCTATGTATGTTGATTATGATCGGCCGTGTTTTTAAATATTCAAACTTGCAGATATTGATGCTTAACAATATTAACATGCAATTTATCGACGTTTTATTGCAAATGTCCGTACGAACTAAGATATTTTCTGAACATTTCTGGTATAAACAATAAATTTGAGTCTGATTTGGAGATTAAGAATCTCGTAGCTCAGTAAATAAGTGTGCAGTGTATGAAGATAAAAACTTGCAACGCTTGAATTAAAATCAAACAATTTTGGATGCGCTATTTCGGCGTTTCAGTCACAGTTGATTATTTAATTTCATATTTGTTCATACGTTAAAAATAGCTTTTCTAAGGCAACTACATTAACTAATACCAAAGGTTGATTGCAACTTTTGAAACTCTCGTCAGAATGAGGCGTTTATTATTATTTATTTTTGTAAAATACCAGTTCACTTCACTTTTCTTAGAATTCGAATCTTTCGTACCCGTTAGCTTGTTTTAATCACAGGAAATTTGAGCATTGTTGTTCTGACATTAAAACCGAAATTAGTGTTGCAGAAGATTGTCAAATGTATTCAGATTTTTCGTCACAGAAAAAACACGAATTGTCTTTTTCTTTATTAAAAACAGCGAAATGAAGTACACAACAAAAATCCTTGAGCTCACTGTTCAAATCATGCATTCGTAGACTTTACTTGGAATGCCTCTGCTACGAAGATTTATTTATATAAAACTTTTAGCTTTCACATAAAAATCAGTGCTAAAATTTTCTGTCAAAAATGTGCCCCTGTGAGCAAATAATTTTAACATTGGGTGTTTACACTTTCTGATGTTGTTCAATATAGTTTTTGCCTTTTTTATGGCGAAAATTCTGAAACAAAAAACTGCGCGACTTCAAAGAAATCGAATAATATCGACTGCGACGTGAAATTACGAATCCAATAAATTGAAGGCTTTTGTTAAGATGTTCAAAGGCAATAAATAAGATTGTCAATACAGAAGCTTCTCTAAACTATAATTTGTAAACTATTGAATATTTCTTTTGTCTTTTTAATATATTTGACTAGAGCTTGAAATAAAGAGAAACTATTTTATGCTATTTCTACAAATGCAAAAAATTTCAAGTGCAAAATCTAAAAAAGACCAACCAAGAGAAGATCTATAAAAAATAACTTTAAAAAATGTATACTAAATTTTTGTTGGAAATATCTCTCTCAGAAGTTAGACTTCGCATACGTTTTTTAATCGTACGTATTCGATCATATTGTACTTTCACAATGTAAGCTACTCTTTGATAAACCACTCGAGTCGTTTCGCAAAAAACGGAAAATAGTGCAACAATGTGTTTCCTCTGAAAATTGCCTTTCCAATCTTAAGTGCAACCTTTAGCATACAATCAGGTACGCAGGCAAATCGAAAAATACTCTGCAGCAACAAAATTGAAACAGCTGTACAGTGTGCGTATGTGTGTGCCACAACCAGCATCTAAATGTGTTGCAGGATAAAAGCAAAACAAAATTTACACTTCAGTAAATTCAAAATTAAGACGAAGTGCCTTTGAAACCGTCGCACTCCCTGCTTGCTTCCTTCTGCTTGCATACCTGCAAGACAAGCAGTCAACTGTGGGTACCCCGATGAGCTACAACAACAATAATGCGGTGAATATCTAACACCAATGCCGGCAAGCTAGCCTGTAGCATCCTAGCGTGAGTATCTCAGGTCGAGACCTGAGCAGAGACCACTTGAGTTGCCATATCATTTTTGCCGCATAAAAACTGCCATGTAAGGATACAACAAAACAAAACGAGAAATGAGGAAAAAGAAATATGAATGAGTGCGAAGAAGAATGCGGCAAGCACAACATGACACGGCAAAATATAAAAAACCATTAATAATAAAAACGAAAACAACAACTTAAGCGCAAATTAGTAACAATGACGGTAGGACGTCAGTGCAGGGTGGCGCGAGATGCGAGGGAAGGAAGTGGCGAAGTGGCAGCAGCACACACTCTGAGGCCGGCGCAATTGGCAAGAGGAGCCGTGGCCGTGGCAGACACAAAAACCTGACAGATTTGCACCTAAGCTCAAGAATGTTCATAGTAAAAGTTGCAAGTTGTGCTCAAGGATCAAGCAAAACAAAACGACAGTGCAAGGACGGTGCAAAAGGAAATAGATGAAGGAACGAGTGAGCAGTGAAGGATTTGTGTTTATGTGTTGTTTGAGTAGTGCTGAAGATGGCGTTCAGTTGCGCTCGTGAGGCAGGCAGGTAATGTGGCAAGTGTAAGAAAAGAAGAAGACGAAATGGTTAAGAAGCGAGCAATTGTTAAAGAAACAACAAAAACGCTGAGAAGGTGAGAATGGCGAAAAGAGTGTGTGTGTGTGTGTGTGTGTGTGTGTGTACTGAAAGCACTTCATGTGATTTATGATGCAGAAGATGGAAACATGATGAAAATGCTACAAAGTGCCAGTTCTCAGAGTGAAAACAACACTAAACATGTGGCACACAGATACAAACACACACAAGCAAGAAAAGGCTAAAAAATGTTCAGTACACTTGTGGCAACATCGGCATTCCGTCGGCAGCTTGGTGGCGTGTGAAGAAGCTAGAAGGAAGGATAACAATTTGAGGCAGCGTGACACACGCACACACCTACGCCTAATGCTTGTGAACTTAGGCAACTGTGCTGCGCCTAAGCTGTTGCAATTGCTGTTTTTGCATGGCCCACGCACTTGCAATCATTTCATTTCCGGGCTGCTCGGAGTGCTGCTTAGGAAGCAGCTTCGAGTGGAGCTGCGTAGATAAGAATATGCTTGCAATTTTAGTGTGCAATTTGCAACTCAAGAAGCAGCCACCAGTGGTAGGGGCAAACCTTCTTGCTCTTTGCAATTAAATATTCTTGAAGTAGACTTGCATTACAAAATATATTTGATGTGCTTTTTTATTCGTCAAATTGGCATTATTTTGCGCCGAAAATTGTTCTGCCTTCGCAGGCTCATTTTGTTGCACTTAGGCCACTTCGAAAGGCTTCTGGCCTGCATCACTTCAACTTGCCCCTTTTATGCCTTCGCCTTGATTATGCCTCCTCAAGCCACTTGCCAGAATTACAAGCTGCTCGGCGTTGCACTGCTGCATTCTCCACGGTGTTTTTGCTGCCTGCCGCATGCGCTCGTGTGGCAAATGTTTTTGCAACCCACAGCCACTTGACTTTCGGAGTGTTTTGCGCAATTGCTCGTTGCTCTTGTTCGATGTGCTGCTCAAGCTGTATGCCCTGCTCTGCTTCTGGGTCTTGCTGCTTGCCGCATGCCCTCTCAAGTGTTGCCTCCTAAATCGTATCCCGCTGCGCTAGCCCTCCGCAAATTACACTCGAGCTTCCCCTGTGCTGTGTTACCTCACCATACTTTTAATTTCTGCATTTCTGGTTTGTTGTTTTTGTTTTATTTTCCTTTTGTTTTTCAAGCTTTTGTGGAAATATTCATAATTTTGGTTGTGGTTGTTGTTTTTGTTTTTGCTGCGGCAACAGGACGAACAATTCACGCAATTGAAATGGCACAGTTTCGCCGCAAATTTAAAAATGTTGTGTTATTGGGGTTCCGCCAAAAATGCTAAGAACTTGAAAGCTGGGAATTGCATGGTTTTCAACTCATTTTAAGCATCTTTAAATTTTTTCGCACGCTTGCTTTTAGCTTTCTAATAAGCCCAGAAGCTACAAACACATTTTGATTTTAATAATATAAGCCAATTTTTGGTTTCCGTGAGATAAGAAAGTTTTATATTTTTGCTACTGTTAACCATTGAAAATTAAAATTAAAAATTTTAACTAGAAAAGAGTATCTTTTTGCCGGTACAAAAATTGTAATGTAAACTGTTAAGTCAAGAAAATAAACAGATTTGTCAATAACGGCGGCTAATATTTCCGGTATCTAAATTAGTAAAACAGTTTAAAACTCCATAGTAAAATAATTTAGCTTCACTTTCTAAATCTCCAGCGAATTAGATCAGCGTAACCAAAACTTGGCAATCTTTTTTTTCTGTGAAAAATTTCAATGTTTTACAGGAATGATTTTATACGTAGATTTGTTTACAAGAAAACGAGTCCTTCTTTTTGAAATAATTTATTACAGCAAGAAAAGTATTCAAGTGAGAGTCTTTAGTTTGACACGAAAAAATTATTGAAGAAAATTTCTTTAAATCTAGAGAAATAATAATTTATGCTCCAGTTTCGTTCAATTGTGTAAAGTTGGCATAAATCTGGAGAAAGCTGAAAGTCGACTTTTCGGGTATTCTTCTAATAGAAAATTACATATAGTTCTTACACCTTTCATTGTGCTATTAGTGAGAGTCATAGTATTTTATGTATATATTAGGTTTATTATATATTAGCATTCTAGTCACGTGCTATATAAGATTTCAATATTTGTATTACCCGCTGGAAAATACTGAAAAAGTTGCCAATTTATGTCGCCTGCAATGAAAAATTCCCCACAGAGAATTTGATAAATTTAAGGAAAGCACCACTCGTCCAAGGAAGCAATGCTCCACGCACCAAAAAGCTTCGCTGCATAATAAATTTTGCTTATTAGCGCGCCACCATAAATCTTCATAAAATAATTGCTTTTGAAAAGCCAAGAAAGCAAAAATGAAAGCCCGCAAAAAGACGTTTGCGAAAAAAAGAGAATCCTAAATATAAATAATAAACAAAAGGAACATGAACGCGCCACATGCCACTTGCCATGCAGCGCTCGCAGCCAGTGTGTCCCAATCGATTTTTATCTACTAACCAAGCGTAACGCAGCGAACACTTACTAAATCACTTGCAAGTGCCTGCCCCATGCATGCCCCACTTCCCACTTCACACCCACACCCGCAGCTAATCGCAAATACGCATACAACAACAATAACAACAACAGAGAGTGAAGAGATTCACGCTGGCGCTGACGCTGGCAGCAAGTAACAAAACGCTTCCTGCCGCAAAAGCATAAATTTTATTGCCTAAGCAGGAGCACGAGAAAGTGCAGAGCAAGCAGCGCAAGAGGCGGAGGCAAACAAGGCAAAATAAAGCAAGCAAATGAAAGAGGGCGGCGAAAAATGTAAGAAGGAATTATGAAGTACTTGAGCGGCACTTCATTAATTTATTTAAATCTAGCGTGTTGCGTTAAACGCTGCGCAGCAACGCAAATGCGCAACGCAAATACACACAGCCACATGCACATATACATACACATATATACATAGATATACATAAAGTGATAGCACAAGAATTATAGCACAAGCAATGAAAGTCAGCGAGCGTTGAAGAAAGGAAAAATTGTCACTGCTTTCTTCTTCTTCTTTGTGCGTTGTGCCACTAAATGCGGCAAAAAGGACCTTGCCGCGGCGTTAGGTGCCATCTCAGGGGTGCCATAATTATTTTCCTTGTATGTGTTTGTCACTGTGCCCGAATACAGTGCCGTAACTTGGTGTTTCAGGCCTCTTCGATTTCCAAGTTTCTTATTCCGAAACAAAATTTGCGTAATTAAAAATATTTGGGCTGTTCAAAAAAGTTAAGTTTCATCAAGAAAAGTATTGAAGTTTTCAAAAAGAGAGAATCTTATTACTTAGTTTTTTGTTGTTGTTTTAACTGACTACCAAAAATGCTGTCGTCTTTTAAGATTGTTCAATATGAATCCAAAAATGAAAGTTTAAATCAAACTTTGGAAAATTAAACAAAATTGTAATAACTAGAGAAAATTTATATTATTTGAATTGAGGAAACAAGTTTCTCTTTACTTTTTTTTCAGCAAAAATATGCAACAAATTTAAGTCAAATTACTAGTAGAAGAAAATGAAAGTTTAGTTCCAAAAAGTTTCACTGTCCCGCGCACGCGAAAAATCTAATAGAATAAAATCTGAAAAGTATTAAGTTTATTTTATGGTTTTCTGTTGATTTGGCCATACAAGCAGCAATTCATACACGAACATGATAAGATTAAGATATTACTAGATGACATTTATAACGGAATTATTTAAAAAAACAAGAGATTCCTTTTTTGTTTCAATACTTTGCGTTCGCGTGGCCCTAAGCCCGGGCATTTTTTGGCCTTATAGGTAAAGATGGCACTGTTTTTTTTTTTGTGAATGTGTGTGTGTCGTGTGAATCTTAGGAGCAGAGCAGTGCAGAAGCGTGAATTATATTACGTGAGAGCAACGCGTATATTTATTAAAAATTATGCTTTTTCGCCGCACCGCGCTCTGCCGCCTCAACAAGACAGCGAGGCTCTGGCGGCGGCAGCGTTGGGGAGACATTAATTTTGTCCGCCGTTTTAATTGTTTTGGGAAAATGCGTGCGTGCGCGCGCAAGATTTGTTGCGCCTGAAAGTGGCCTTGCTTGCTAAACCCGCTTGAGTTGCGTAAAAACTTGCTTAAATATTTAAAACTTTGACATTTAGTGGCGAAGCAGTAGCAGACCTGTGGACGTTGCCTTCCAGAGGCCTGACTCTGGGCGAAAGCAACTTCTCAAAACTACAAATTGCCATTTTTCATTTTAGTTGCTCTGTTGTTACTCTTGCTCGCGATATCTCCCAGGCAAGTGGGCAGGGGCGCGCAACGCACAGGCAAAGCGTGCAATAAAAAGTGATATATTTACAAAAGACGATAAAAAATCACTTACCGCATTTGTTGCTGTTGCTGGTGGCTAGCTCCTTAGTGGCCTGAGCATTTCTGGTCATAATTTTTCTTTTTATTACTTTGTTTTCTTGCCCCTTTTTTCCGTTTTTTATAAACAGATGGCAACATACAGAAAACAATACAATAATTAATTTGCTAGTATCAAAATAACAAGCGCGACAATCACACTGAAACGATTAACAAATATGAACTAAAATGAAGAAAAATAGCTAAACAAATTTAAATTATTTTTAAAAGAATTCAAATTTAGGTGAATTGCATTGAGAGCACAATATCCACAATACCTGCAACATCGCAACTATGCAGATCCTAAAAATTCTTCAGTGTACCACACTCATTCTTTATTATTTCTTAAATTTCAGGATTTAGTTACAAGTTTTTTTATTGATAAATTCATAAATTTGCTTTTAATTCTGCCAACTGTATGCCAGCTTAATTTATATTACGGTCAAATATAATATTTTGAAGTTATAATGGAATGTCCTTTCATACTTTCTGCATCTGTACGCAAACTTTTGACAAACTATGGCAAAAATACTAAAAATCCCAAAATCCCACATAATTTAGGTTTTTATTGCTGTTTTGTCTGCACTCCACTAAAACTATGAAGTGTCATAAATATTCATCAAAGATGTTTAAACAGAAATGATGCGCCCTGAAATGGACGAACTCTGCAGGCCAAGGACTTTCCAGTGCCAGCGCTCGCACACCGCACAGCTGCCTTCTGCCGCTGCTTGTGCCGTTTGCCGTGTCAGCCAACCCTCGACTACCCCGCCGAAAGGACACGCTGCTACTCAGGCAAGCGGCATGGGGCATGCGGCGGGCTGTGCCGCTGATACCCTTATCACAGCTGAAGACAGCGCTCTGCGATTGCGGTCAAACGCACGGAACGGCAGCAGCAAATTGAAAATAGTTTCGAAATCTAAATACACACACACATGCAAACACTTGACAAATATTTGCTCAATATCGGGAATTGGGAAGCACTGCATGCAGCTGCCTGAAGCGCATACCGGCTTTGCTCTACAGCCCGTCGCTGTGTGCGTGTGACATATGCCCTCTCTTGGGTACGCAGTGATTTCCATCGTCCTTTTTGTGGCATGTGAAACCCCGCCATTTTAAAACTAACTGTTCTAATCAGTAGTACGTTGAGAATGTTTATAGAAATACAAAAACAACAACACGAAATCTCGCAAACTACAAACTTGATTAATTACATTTGATACAATTTCAACATAACTCCGTCAATTATAAATACTTTTCTACGGGTAAGGAATAAAATAGATTACATTTTGGTGGATCGCGGATCTCTCTGTGGCTCAGTCGAAAACCCAAAAGAATCAAGTAGATATACATGATTAATAAATCTTTGAGAATAGAGATTTAAATTTTAAGAGTTTATATAACTATACAAAAATTGTTAACAATGAAAATTGCAATGTGATATCTTCAAAGTTTCGCTTCAATGAGAGAGCATAAACATTTATAACTAACACAAATTTTGCCATTTTGCTTTATGTAAAGTTCTTCGCAGACACACGTTTTGATTATATTTTGTATGCTAACATTGCCTACAATTTCAGCGGAGCTTCTGTCTTTCTTTGAATTAAAGATTTGAGAATGTAGCTGCTTGCTATTCTCGTCAGTTTCAAAAAGTTTCCTTACACTGTAAATTCCTACAAGAACTGAAATGTAATTTCATTTATAAAATATACCATGAATTATAGCAGCATATACTTCAAATGTATACATATTTAGATTGCCGATTTTTAAGTTTGCCACGCCAGGCATGCCATATGGAGAAGGAAGCCTTCTTCCTTTGTCTTATTTTGATGATGCAACCAGAAAGTGAGGTATTGTAGCATCAATTCTAGACAACACCAAAATGAATGTAATTTTTTGGGAGATTTGATCAAAAAAGAAATGAAATCATGCTCAACTGCAGTAATTGTCTGCATGTGTTTCAAATATTTCTACTTTCTCTCTTTATTTCGTTTTATTTTCTTTGATTTTTTGTTTGTTTCTTATTTCATCTGCGTATGCCACAATTTGTGAATGATATTTTGACACGCAGCTAATTTACAATTACCACAGCAAACAACAAATGATTTTCTAGTTCACACACACACACACACAAACACTCACATACACAACCATGCAGACACTCAAAGCCGACAACGAACAAAATGTTTTTTGCTCATTTGTACAATTGTTTCGCAAGTACAAAGACAAAATGGTATTTCTCTGTAAGTGTGTGTGTGTGTGTGGCTAATGATCAGTACTACAAAGCATGCATGTGTGTTTGTGTGTATTTTCAGAGATAATAAAAATACGCTTTCATTGATTTAAGCACGCAATTGCTAGATTTTGTATTGAGTTCATGTGACTAATGCGAATCTCAAGCCGAATTCATATCCGGCACACACGAAACTGCAGCACACTCGCACACACACACACTCGCACTCAAACATGCACAAGTGTACTTTATGGATGTTTTCCCATTTTCGGCATAACCCAATTGTGCAACATTTGCGCTCATCATTTCACGCTCAGGAATTATTGCCCGGCGCTCTGTTTTGGCACACAAGCCCACTTGGACGCGATCCATTGCCATTTGCCGAAATGCTGCTGGCCCACATCGTCATTGGCGTTGGTCTGGCGACTGCCAACTTTGGTCGGTAAGCGCTTTTGGCGAGGCCAAACTGCGCAGTTTTATGCACTTTCATAATTTTCCCCACATTAGCACTCAACTCGAGCGTGCGCCTCGGCTATCTCCCAGCTCCAGTTCTCCAGTTCTCCACTTCTCCGGCAGTTTGGATGCAGTTTCGAACGGCTCTTTCGGTTTTTTTGTTTTTGGTTGAATTTTGCAAAGTTCCATTCCGCTTTTGGGCGACGCAAACTTTTCAATTGTGTGGCGTCACTTTTTGATTGCTTTGATGCATTTTTTGCACTTCCATTTTCCGATGCCGTCTCCCCGAGCACGGTCCCACACTCCGTTCGCAATTCATAACAAAAGTTGAAGCCAAAGTTTTGTGCGCTCAACTTTCGCTTTGATTTTTGCCAGGCACTTTTTGTCATGCATGTTTCATCTGCGCATCTGTGCATCTGTGTGTGTGTGTGTGTGTGTGTGTGTGTGTGTGTGTGTGTGTGTGTGTGTGTGTGTGTGTGTGTGTGTGTGTGTGTGTGTGTGTGTGTGTGTGTGTGTGTGTGTGCGTGAGGATAGTCGCTTTGGATATTCTCTTGCACTGACAGAAAAATGAAAGTTTAATGCGTTTGCCAAATACAATTTTCACATTTTTTTCCTTCCGTCGCCGGCTGCGCATCTTCTGTGCATTTTTTCTGCTGCATTTTTCATTTTTTGCTTCATTTTGCTTCATTTTTTGCTGTGCAATTTTCGTTGAATTTAGTTTGGGAATTGAATTTTGCGCTTTTGCCATTCCATCGCTTTGCCCTTAGCCCAGCCGCGCCACGCATTGCCGTAGTTTGTTGGCCGGAAGATGTGTGTGTCTGTGCGGAAATTGCAATTTTTTGTTGTTGCTGTCTGCAGCCGCTTTAAAGCGATTGTGCTTAAAGCAGGCAAGGATGTGCGGCCAGGATCTGTGTTAGAATGCATTGGCTGCTCTCTGTCGATTTAGCTCTGCCGACGGCGAAGTTAAAGCGGCGAAAGTTATGACAGCGCAAATTGGTTTCAAAGTGTTGGCAACACTTCCCAGCCATTTTTGTTGCTCTGATATAGTGGAATGGCGAATGTTGTACAGCGAAATTCTTGCAAAGGGGCGCGCTTTTGAAAGCATTAATACACACTTAAAATGCTCAAAAACAAAGTAGGAGAATGAGAGCCTGCAAAAATATTTTATTTGCCAAAGTTTTGAATGGCGTTAAAATACAAATTTTGCATGCTGCAAGTCAAAAAGTTAGATAAAAGGAAAATGCAGCTTAAGTGCAAAAGTTTACAATTTTATTTCTTGATAGCGCCAATGATAAAGTTTCCATTGGAAAAGCATTTTCGTTACTCATTTACATATGACAATACTAGCAATTCATCCTTATTTCCTTAGCAAGCAGAAATTCAACCGAGTTTTCCAACTTTACATGCAATTTAAATTGTCCGATATCGAAAATGTATATGCTGTTGTTACGCCTAATGACTGCCATTTCAGTTTTTAAGTTCAACTATTAAATAAAATAGAAAAAATACATCAAAAAAGCGTAGAATACAATATTCGATATCAATCGATTTTACCTTTGAGTGAATGTGAAGTTGAGAACATGCCTTAATAGTTTAAAATGTAAAAAAGGAAATATATTGCTTTTTATTATGTTCCACACAGAATTTTAACATATTCGAAAAGTTTGGCAAAGATTACATGCAACTAAGAATAATCTTACACAATTCTAGAATTTCTATTCAATTCGCTCTAGGAAAAGTATATATATGTATATAGAAAGCCTCCACAGTGCACTTTCATAGCTGTGGTTGTTACAGAGTTCTGCTGCATCTCCCCTACCTCCTACCGCTGTTTACGACGCGTTTCCCATTTTTAAATGTTCCCCACACAAATTGCCTAATTTATGCCTACAACAATTGATGAGCTTCATTACTTTATTCTAGATATTTCTTCTTGTGTGTGTTTTAGATTGCACTTGGCAGGAAATTCGAGCATTTTGAGAACAAAATATATTTTCAAAAATTTTTATATTGAAAGCTCTTACACAATACATACACACATTCATTCAAAGGAATTCTAAGTATTTGCTCTTCTACAAAATCGAGCAGGCACATATAAATTTCCTTGCCACTTGCTTCCGCTGCTATGCCGCTTCCCAGTCAACGGAGCAGCTACTCCTCCCCCCCACAACCATTTGAGCACATTCAGTCAGGGGAAGCGCTGGAATTTCAGGCTCATAATCACCAATTAGTAATGCCACACAGACAAATATGCCTAAATCTTTTTGAAATAAAAGACAACAACGTGAACAGCAGCAACAACAGCAGCAGCAGCAGCAGTAGTTGAAGTAGCAACATTGATAAATTATTTGTAATAAATTCACAGTCTTAAACGTAAGGGAGCGAGCGAGAGCGCGCTACATAAAACGCCATTATTTTGTGAAACTAAATTTAAATTTGAGTGCGGCCGAGGCAGCGTTCGAATTGCGAGCAGCAACGCCCCAAGCGGCGAGCGGACTCCGCACAGCGGCAGGCGGGCGGGCAGAAAGTCAGGCACGCTCGCCTGCTGGCTGACTCGCCATTTCTCAATGCCCGGCCCAATTTATTTTCGAAGCGAGTGGCGCACAAAAAATTCCCAATGGGACAATTTACGCTTAAGAAAATGGCAAAATTAAATAAAAATAGCGACAGCAAACATTGCCGCGTTTTCCACTGTTTCTAAATGTGCGTGTAGGTGTGTGTGTGTGTGACTGTGTGCATTTTGGGAAAGTTCGCCAGAAAAAACACCTGCTTTAAATTCAGTGAAATTCTTTTTTTATTGTCGCTTTGTTTGATTTGGGAGGATGCTCCTTTTTGATGACATTTTAAATTGACCAATGAGATGTATTTTAAGCGATTTTAGTAATAAATGCTGCCCTGCATCAAACACACAACAACAACAATATAATGCAAATAATATATAAATATTGATATGATATTAATGATAACTATATAAGGCAATGTTCAGATACATATAAAATAGCCTATTAATATCTGTCTCCTCCGTGAAATTCTATTTATCGGAGCTTCTTTATAGAATCTATTATGCTTGAACTGAAATAGTATCCATAGGTACGATATAGGATATCATGAGCAAATCTGTCACTATTATGAAGAAACAACAGAAATCATTTTATGTCACTTAGATGGGCTAGCAAGCACCCAACTTCATTACCTTGGGATTATGTATCTACAGCCGCAGAAAATTGCGAACGGATCCCCTAATAGAACTTCCTCATAGCATTATAATATGAATTGAATTCGTATACATGAAGAACTGACACTGAGCAAAAATCATACCACTTATTTAAAAATGTAAACACTGTTTTATTGAAAATATATTTCATGTATTTTTTGTGTGACGCAGGACCCCAACTTGAACACATGCGCATGGCAGGCAAAGCACTCAGTGGAAGCCTGAGCTGTGGTAGTGACATAAAATATTCGAAAAATTTTTATAGCTAAATAAAACAGAATTTATTGAGAGAAAACCTTTTATGCATTTTGTTATATGAAATAATACATTTGTTGATATTGAGAAAAGTTTTTACTCGATATCGAAACTATATCATTTAACATGTTAGTAACAACACTAAGCAAGTGAATCAATACACAAAATTTTAACAGCAGGCTTAGGATTTAGGATCAATCCATCGCTTTGTGAAGAAGTATTCCTCGACATTTACTTTTGTTGAAATTCGACTTTTCACTTTGAAAAAGAATAATTTGATTGATACAAATATTTTTCGCTCAAAGTATAAAGCAAAAACAAAGCATATCTATTTCGTACTTAAGGATAAACGCAGAAGTGAAAATGGAATTTTTTCGAAATAAGTAACAAAATCCTTCCGGATCATAGCAAGGATTGTTTTGTTTTCAGCTGTGAATGTTGCACTTTCCGCTGCCGCAACATTGCTTGCTCATAGCACTTTCGCTGGCGGCCTAGAATACTCAATGAAATTTAAAGCGATTTCCTGTGCCAATTTAAAATACTAATTTTAAAGGCAAACACGCAGAGCAGCTCACACATACACACGACGCTCACCCAAATGAATCGCACGCGCATACATGAAACGTAAATAAACATAGCAGATATACACGCGACGAGCTATAGCCCTTTTTAAGAGCTAAAAGTCACACACATTCACATACATAAATACACGCACACACGCACACATATACAGATGCATGCAAATAAACGCAACCGCCATTCATAGATATTTAATTAGCAGCAGCGGCACAGAACAGAGATAAAACGAAATCCACACACACACACACTTAAGGCACACAAACGCATTCACAGACACAGATATAAATCGCATTGAGTGTAGCGTAAATTGGCAAGCATAAAATGAAACTTTTGTAACTGAAAGATACTTGCGGGAATTGAAATGAAACGAAAATAAACCACAACACCAACAAGAGGCAGCCACAAACAGCAGCAGCAGCAGTCGAAGTAGCAACTTGAAATAAAACGACGAAAATTAAGATGAGCACTTCCTGCTCCGCTGCAGCACGGCTACAAGTTTTTAATTGAGCACGCCCAGCACCGACGACGGGGAGGCGACGAGCAGCAGGAGACAGTGCAGTCTTGATGCAACATCGGATGCAGCAGCCGTGTCTGCGGCACGCACGAGAAGGTGCTGGCGGTGGTGTTGCCATCACTGTTGCTGTTGTTTTTGCTGTCGTTGTTGCAACGTGAAGATGCACGCGAGGCATGCCACACACTTCTAACAATTAACTTGCCTCGCAAACCAAGGAAAATGCGCGCCACAAGTGCAGGCCTGCGAGTGGCTGTGTGTGTGTGTTGGAGGGGGGAGGGACGAAGGGGTACAAGTGCGTATGAGTACCTGAGTGCCGCAGCTGAATGAAAAACACGCCAAATGTTATCAAAAGGAGGCAGAGCTGCTCAATCAAGTGGCAAATGAAAACAAAGCACTCGAACGACACGCACACACACACACACACACACATTGAAATGAACACACAAATGGCACAGAATAGAATGAAAAGTAACGCCTTCCGCTGCAGCACAGCCCAGCATGAGCTGACGGCGGCAGTGGGCCGACGCGTCGTGTTGCTTGCAATAAAACGCCACAACAAAAACAAAAACAAGAACCAAATATCAACTACAGCTCAGTGGCAAGTTCCCGCTGCCGACTGCTCCTTCTCTGGCGTCCCCTGCTAGGCACTTCAGAATCGCGTTGCAACTTCAGCTGCTTGCAACGTTTTGCGCGCGCCCACAAGCAGCAAACAACACTTGCAGATGCATGCCACTACTTCGGAAGATACACACACACACACCAAATGTAGATACATGGATACAATTCATAGCTACAATTATACAAGGCGATCAGCGCTGCAGGAACGCGAGCTGCCTCACAGCAGGCCGCCGCCGCCTTCAGCTTTGCATAAGTTTACAGCTCCCTGCGGGCTTGCGCTGCAGCCGAGTCGAAGTCGAAGCCGACGCTGAACTGAGCTGAGCTCGCTTTGTCTACAGCTTTCGCCTTTGCACTCCCAGTCAGTCGCTTTTAAGTTGTCGAAGCTTTTTGCTTTCTTGCGCTTTTCATAATAGCAAATGATTAGTTAAATTGGCTTCAATTGAGGAGTTTAATTCCCAAATTGGTACTTTGCCCGTGTGTGTGTGTGTACGCCGTTGTTATTGTTGTTGTTGCAGTTTGAAGCGTACGCTTGTGTGTTGTCGCACACTCGATTCGAGATATTTTCGAGTTCGCTTGGACTTTGTATCGAATTTGTTGAGGTGCACAAGTGTTTATATGACGACGAGATTTAGAAGCTCCTGCTTGATGTGTAGCACTTCAAATGTAGGTCATGCCCTCGGTGTGAAGCGCTTTTTTGCTACAATTTCAAGTGGGAACTTTGGAAAAAAATACACAGATGCTATCAAATATTCCAAGGAATTTCGCAAGAATAGCCGCAGAAGAGCTCAAAGTCCTCGCTATAATAAATCTTTTTCGATTTCTCTTCTGGCTTTTGGTAAAAAATATTGTTTTTGGCTAACTTTGCATCAATTTTGTCGATAAGAAAATTTGTATTTTGCATTTAATTGCACTACAGCTACATTTTTAATTAGGGATTTTATTTAAAAGAGGTATTTGTGTTCAAAATTCAAAACGAATGCACCTACAAAATAGCCAACAAAGTGTCAGATATTTGAGATATCTGAAAAGATTTCTTTACAGCAGCCAAGTCAAAGCTGCACCTGTTTGAAAAGCTTGTTTTCGAAACAATTACAGAGTAGAAACTTTCTATACGAATTCCGGAATTGTAAAACGAAGTCCAGTTTCAAAATATTGGTCGCTATTATTATTATTTTTTATTATGTTACTATACATCGTACTAGTTAATGTACAGTTTGTTTCTAAATCCATGAAACACTTTAAATCAGTTGGTTTTTTATTAAACAATGTGTTTTGTGTGAAATTGTTAAATTTAACAAAGAAATTGAATAATTACTCCTACTGGCTTAAAGAATCAATTTTAAATTTTTAGAGTTGGATGTCATTATTCACGAAATTTAAACAATTTCTGCAACTTAAAAAGGCGCCTTTCAAATAGAAAGTATGTGTATGAACCGATTCTGCGGTATTGAGATGCTGGCGCTCGTTTCAACCATGGCTGCGCTTGGGAAACCTTTTTCAAAAGCCCAAAGGCCAAGTTTATGCAAATGTCTTTCGCATATTGAGACTTGAAGCATCGATTTTAACAAAAAATGCATAATTTTATTCGCTGAAAATAATAATTTAATTCTTATTATACCCTACACCTATGGTAATAGGGTATAATAACTTTGTGCGAAAATTGTAACGCATTAAAGGAGCCGTCCTAGGTATAGCCATAAGTATATAGAAATGCTTAGAATCACTTTCTGTGTTGATTTCCGGTTGTCCGTCCGTCTGTCTGTCTGTCTGTCTGTCTGTCTGTCTGTCTGTCTGTCTGTCTGTCTGTCTGTCTGTCTGGCTGTCTGTTGGCGCAGGAGAGAAAGAAGGAGTTGTCCGATTTCGACCAAATTTGGTACACAGTCACAGTGAACCTTCCACCACTTTAAATTCTAAGATTAGCAAAATCAGCTGAAGGACACGCCCACAACAGGCCAGTAAGTCCCACTACCCCAAAATATTTTCAGTAAAATTGCTTAAATTTGTTGAATGATTCATTAAAAGGAATGGTATTTGGTATTTAAGGTAAAGTGTGGGCCCTCTACGTCATACAAAAAATGGGCGTGGTTCGCCCACTATATAGACGGTAAGCGAAAAGTCCTTATAACTTCCATAATATATACACCAGTCTGTCCATATTTGGTCACTTCATTGCTGGTAAGAACACCTTTAATTTCTCCAAAAATGGGCGTGGTCCGCCCACTTAGTTACTTGGTGTAGGGTATTACTCTGTCGGTGAAACCCGACTGATGCTTCCTTACTTGTTTTCTTTTGTGCTTCCTTCTCCTTATCGTAGTAGACATATTAATGTGCTATACATTTATAACAAAAAAAGTAGCACAAATCCATACGCAGCAAATTGTGCGTTTATATGCGCTGCGCCGGGAAAATGTTACGACAATATAATAAAGCATATTATAAACTTGAAAAGGAAAATTTAGCTACAAAGAGGAGAGACGGTAGCTGCAGCAGCCCCCTACAGATATGGTTATACGCACTCCTGGCAGCTAACAGACACATGCACAAACGCACGTACATTGAGCTACAAATTCATAGAAATGTGCGTTACTTAGCTGCAGTGCTTTTGCTACTGCCAGAAGCAACAGCAACAACAACAATTAAGAAGACGCCAGCAAATGCCGCGTCGCTCTTGAGCAAGATTAAAATCTTTTAAGACATTTTATAAACATGCAAAGCGGCAGCAGCAACAGCAACAACAACTACTTTTACCAGTACAACAGCAACAACAACAAAAAGCTGCGCTGTCTTAGCGGCAAAAGCATTCTGCGAAATAATAAAAAGAACAAGAAGAAGAAGCACATCAAGTCAAACTAACAACAAAGAAAAGAAGCCCTGACGGCACAGGCGACAGACAGCTAGAGCAGCAGCTGAGGTGGTGGGTGTGGCCGGGCGCGCGGGTGACAGTAGGCCAAGAGAAACAACAGCAGGCTGAAATGTTAATATTTATTGAAAGCATAAAATGCGAACTTCAGGCCCCGTCGACATAAGATGAAGGAGCCTGAAGTATGCGCGCCTGTGTGCGTGGCTGGTATGCGTGTATGCTGGTGTGTAGTATGTGTGCGCGTGTTTGCGTTAACCAGGCTTAAGCGAATGTTTTGAGCTACATATTTGCATTTCTTTAAGCTGCATGCTTTTGTCTCATTTTATTACAACAACAGCAACAACAACAACTAAGGCAGCAATTTGTTATTTGCCTTGGCTTAAAAGTTATTGATGTAGCCGACGCGCGCCACCCAAAGCGACATACCAACACATAAACACAATCTACATCAGATACTGACAGCTTTTACAAACCAACACAGACACACACACACACACACATGCTCGTGGTTGTTGTTAAGCAACGCTTAAGCGTCAAAGTGTTGATTTGTATCTACAAAAGAGCGCGCATAAAAACCAAAAAGCAGCGCAACTTAAACATGACATTACACAAAAGTTCAATTATAAAACAAGTCTACAAACTCACACACGCACACACACACACATAGACAGCATGATATCACACTAAACAGCCGAAAGTAGGGCGTGTTTGCGCTTGGTTGTTCGATAAAAATGGTGTTAAAATAATGAATCTTTTATTATTTCCCTGCAGTCTAGGCAGTAAGCTGCATTTTATTACCAATCCCTCGCTCCCTTCCTTCTGCCACCTCTTGCCGAGGAACTGACAAAAGAAGCAGTTGCTCTTGGTATGCTGTTGTAGCGTATGCAGCGCAAGAGTTTGATGCACTTTACAGATAATAAAATTACAAATTCAAATCAATTTGTATCTTATAGTTAGAGATACATAAAGAATGCACAGATAAACGCAAGCAGATACAATTGCACGCTCCATCAGATTGCCCGTCCGCACCAAATGTGTGTCTGTCACACTTTCTCACTTTCTCTCCGCTTGATAGTCCGGCCGATTCGATCAATCCATCCCGTCCGCCGGTTTGTTTGTCTCAACACTGTTTATTGTTACAGTTCATTTTATTATCTCGAGCGATTTGCCAGCGAAGTGGAGCGAAGTGTGGCAAAAGCTTCGAAATGTTTCCAATTTGTTTTCGTATTTCAGTAAATTTGTTTCTTTCGTTCGTTCTGATTTTCTTTCATTTATTTTCCAATTTCTCTGTTGATTTGTGTTTATTTATTTTTATGGGCAAATGTTCAATAACAATAACGGCACTTACGCATACGCGTCCCCAGCTGCATTGTGTATATTTGGGATTCACCACATTATGCGATATTATGTGTGTGGCTGTGTCTAGGAGATGCCTGTTCGCCGCTTCACTGCATTTTGATACACTGCATACAATTCGAAGCAAGCTGCAGACCGTCGGTCCCCAGCCCAACCGGCGTCCGCTGTCGCCGGCGTTGTCAGTCAGCCAGTCTTCCTCTCTCTCTCCCCCTCTGCCAGCATGCCAGTTCCTTGCACTGCTTCTCTATCTTTCTGTCTGTCTGTCATTCAGCCATGGAATTTGTGCGCTTAATTTGACTTTTGTTATGGAATTTAAATTATTGTTGCTTTTCTGTTGTCTTGTTGTTGTGAGCTCTTGTAGATTTGTTCTGCTTTTATTTACATTTGCTTTATTTAAATGCCAGCTACCTTTCATCTTCTGTTTGCATCTATCTTTCTATCCTGCCAGCGATTTGTATTGTGAGACATTCTGTCGTTTGCCACTCAAACTAAAAATCTATTATAATTGATTTAATTGCTCTGAAACTGAAAAGAATCAAGTTACAATATAACAATAAAATAGTAAATCCAGGGCTGGCATCTAGAGTCAAAACAGACGAGTACTCTATAAATAGAAGTCAATATTTCATAATTGTTACGGACGTGCTCATTACTATATCTGCAAAGGGTACCTTAGTCAGCTTATTTTAAACTAACCAGCTTCGATGTACTGGTAATTCAGCTCTGCAAGATGGACGTAATGCCGAACCCTTTCTCAAAAATTCCAGCTTAGTAATTTTTATCCGAATACTCACGCTAAAAGAAAAATCAAATTGCATGCTCTTTCAACACCAACTCAGCCATGGCAGTCACGCTGCTCAGCTCAACTCGAGCACTGGCCATATTAGCACATAATAAAGTGACAAAAAGTAGACATTAAAATTATCAGCAACGCTCATAAAAATACACATTAAAATCGACATTAAAATTAAGAAGAAAATATTAATTCCGTCGAAAAAATGAGAAAAAATTGGTTGCGCGACAAATAAGCGCTGGCAATGCTTGCCACATGTGGCAAGGCCATTAAGAGCTGCCAGAAAGGGGAGTCGTTCACAATGTAGCAGCAAGTCGAGAGAGCTGCTGCAGTCGCTGAACTGCGCTTTTGAGTCAAGCGCAGCGTTGAGTGTGTTCTTGCAACTTCTTCGTCTACCGCACAGCGTGCCACAGCGAGCGGCACATAAATTCAGCAGTAATTACAAAGCACTGGCGCGCGATTTAGCAATGCCACAAAAATTGTAATAAACGCCAGTTGGCAGCAGCAGGCAGGAAGGCAGGCACACTCACGCCGCGCCGCTCACCCCCGCACATTTTCAACATTTGAGCGAGTTTATGACGCGCTTTATTTGCTTCTGATTTGATTTAAAATACTTGCCACAAATGATTTCCCATAATTTCACCCCATCGGCTCTGGGGCAGAAAGGGGAGTGCAGCAGGCAACAGAAAATGACACGCTCGTAACTCTTTCAATTTTTCGCTGCTGCTGCGAGCGCGGCTGCTTGAGATTTATGCATTCTTTAAGGTCCGTGGAAGTGCCACACGCGCGCACACACACACACACGTACAGCGCGGCATGTGCACTTGCACTATTTGTGGCAGTGTCATAACATAACCCATTGAACCGCAGTGCCAGAGCACCAGGGAACAGCGCACACATGCACACAAGCGAAAGCAACATCGCACGCAGCAGCCAGGCGCATATAGCAAGGGGCATGCAGCACGGTTCACTTGCAGTTGCAAGGGGCAAGAGCCTCGGGACTGGGGGCAACTTCAGCCTTAGCCTTTTGTCGCCGTGCTGCTGCACATTTCTCAACTGCACTCGTCCGCGCAACCATTCAGCGGCCCCAGCGTCCGTCCCACCGCAGCACTGTCCGTCCTCCCGCCCCTCCGCCCGCCCGTGCATGCCAGCATCGGCGCCGGTTTTGATTCCGCGCTGTTCGCTGCCTCGTTCGCTCCTCGCCTGGCATGCCGGCATTTGTCTTGAAAGTTTTATTGCTTTTAAATTTATGGGTTTCAGCTTTATTGTTGTTGTTACTCTTATTTAAGCATTTTTCTGCTGCACTGCCGCTCGGGCCCGCCGCCATATATCGTCGCACAATATATCTCGCGCCCAGCTCAACGCGACTCGACTCATTGTCAGCTCGCGCCCAAGCATTTTCATCCACTTGCAGCGTCGAGTAGCTCTCCAGCGATGGCAGAGGAGCATTGTATCTGGGCGATTTTCACACCTCTAAATATTTTTATTATTGTCATCATGCCAGGCACGCCACAAGCCGCAAGCTACAAAAGCTGCACGTCGCAGTATTAAAAATGCTTTTATTTCCTCGTTTTTAATTTTCCGGCATTTTGTTGACTTTTCTGCGGTTTCGCAGGAAAAACAAATAAATCTTCGTAGCAGCACAAGCGCGCACACACACATACATACACACATGCACGCATAAGGCACATAACGCGCCATTCGGCCTCATAATCATAAAGTTCAAAATTAGATATTAACTCTAATTAGATGAGCCTCACTCGTTCTCGTTCTCGTATTTTATTTTATTTTCAGTTGTAAAATAAAATACACAAATTTCAAATTTTGTGTAGCCCTTTTGCAACACTTCGATGCGTTGTGGCAGTTGCGTAGCAGGTAGGGGCGAGGCAGAGGCAACTACGACAGCTGTGCAGACTGGTCTGAAACAAAGCTCAAGTTTGCGCTTTGGAAAAGAAACTACCAGAAGTTAGATGGGGGTAGACGCTTAAAAAGAAGCTGTTGGGACCTCTCGAAGTTTAAAATGTCGTTTAAATGTCGATTAAATGTCGGCTGAAATCGATTATTCTTACACATTTTTGACTGTGGCAATATGATCTCCCAGGGACCGGATACATGATTAGAACCTAGAGCCTTCAAATATTGTCAGTTTGGTTTTTACGCCCTTAATTCAAATGATAAGCAGAGCATCGCAAGTAACTCTTTTCTTTGCTATAGTTCAAAGCAAACCTTTTCAAAGAATATTCATTAATTGATAAGTCGACTAGATTTTCAAAAAATTCATTACTTTACCTAATTGTGGCTCAAGCTGGTTTGCGGGAATGGCACAAACTAAATTCAGTGCGCTCAGAACTCATACCCTCGAGGGTAATCAATCCAACAGAATCATCGACAATTTAAGAGGACCCTGATTGAATGGTACTCACGCTAAACCGACACTTTCTCTGAATGACTTCTTCAGAAGCTGCAAATATAAAAAGTAACAGGAGATAATCCTACAATTTGCTTGGTAAAATTACAGTCGGTTCAAGAAAACTCTAACAAACTACCGCGTTTATAATATACTCATATTTTTAACAGCTATGAAAGTATGTCTGTAAATGAGGCAGCCAACTAAATCGAAACTTTCGGAGCCGAAATTTTGAGTCTCTTCCTTGAAAGCTGCTTAACAACACAGTCCTGAAAGCAGTGAAAACTTCTCATTAACTTTTAAGTTAGAAATGGAATTTAAGTTCAAACATAGCTTACTGGCAAGTCCACGGCGTGATCGGCAAGTTGATAGTTTATCCCTTGTAATGTACATTTCGAAAAGACTCACAGTTTTTATTTTCATGGTTTCCTACTTTAACTCTCACTCAATTACTGAGACTGCTGTCTCTTTTTATAAGCTTTATATTAACTTCACTTTTTTCTCACCAACTTTTCATATTTTTGAATAAAGTTGTTCAGACAATGGGCCAACTGGTTTCACTACCGTCTCCAATAGAGAAAAGCAGCAGCAGACATCATCCCTTGCAAACCAGTGCCCGACTACGTGCCTCTAGAACATGCACAGAGGCTCTTGCACGGTATCACTCATCAACTTCGGGCTGCTTCATTCACGATATCCCCTTTCGTTTGTAGTGCCTGCCTTAATTATTATACGAGTATGAGCACTCTTACCTCATTCCTCTTGAGATGTTCACTTCAACCCCCTCTTCCTAACAAAAGTCCGCTGCCTCCTTGCTCGTTATTGCCACCAGCTGCTGCAAGTGTTTACAGTTTTTCCAAAAAAAAAAAGTTTGTGCCTAAATTAGGTAGACTCGTTTCTCACACTTGAGCATACGCTTTGTGTGTTTGTATGTGTCAAGGCGCACTTCTACTCACCGCAGCTACACACGCTGTACATATGTTTGACAGGCCGTATATATGTGTGTGTGTGAGTGTATGTTGTTCTTTAAATTTTCAACATATTTCGGATTTCCCTGTGATTTGTTCGAGCTGTTGTATCGTTGCCAGTTCTTGTATTTGTTGTTGTTGTTGCTGACTTTTCATGTTCTTATGCATGATTCCCGCACATTTAGCTTTTTCATTTCTAAGGCAAAAATACATAAAATTTAATTCGAATTATACAATTTCAAATGTTGTTAATTGCTTTTGACTGCGGTATGTAGAAATTTTCCTTACTTGAGCGCAGGCGCGTAATGCAGTGATATAAGTGGGAGGGGCACATTACACAAATGCCAGCATCGAAAGCGTTTTGCGGAATTTGTCTAAGATATTTGATGAAATATCCGCGAGCTTGCCTTGACCGCGGTGGCTCAGTGGACTGATGCGGGAGGGCATGGGTTCAACTCCCAGCCCGGGCAACATCTAATAAAAAAGAAAATAGGTTTTCAAATTATAATTATTGTTGCCTTGTCTGACTGACATGTCGAGGGGCACCTGACCACTCTGCACTCCACTACCCCACTGGGATTTGAAGCACCTTGTCATAGGCTACATTTAAAGCTATAAAATTTATGCTTGCTTCAATCGTTTTTGGCACTTTTAAAACTTTTTGATTTGTTTCTATTTCTACACGGAATTGTGTTAAGCCTGCACAGCCAGCTCCCTCTTGGGAATCTCGTGTGCCTAATTTTAGTTCGCCCTGTTAAATGAGTGGGAAAGTTGTAGTCGACATTTATGAGCACGCACACAGGGACACAAATCGAACGCCATGGCTAACATGCCGCAATGTCGCCGGCGAACCGCAAGCGCCAAGGCAATTATTATAGGCAGAAAGTGGCCAACAACAAATAAAACAACAACAACAAAAAGAATCATATACATACGCAATTCGCGCTTATGGCGCGATATACTCGTCGTAGAAGCAAAGCAAATCGCCTTCTGAGCAGGAGGCTATGGCAATTTGTGGTGGCATGCAAAGCAGAGGCTGGACATGTTCCTAACAAAGTACACGTATACTAATGCATCTGTTCAGGTGTGTATAAATGTGCTGGCGTGTGTGTGGCACGTATAAAAATGCCATAAACAAGCGTCAGAGCCAAAGTTGCACAAAGCCGCGCTGCTGCAAAGAGCGCTTGTTAAGATTGCTGCTTGCTGGCCGCCCTTGCCGCAGTAGCCTCGGGAGCTCGGGAGGATCTGCGTAGTACCTATGGTTGCTGTTGTTGTTGTTACTGTTAGAATAGCGCAGCATAAAAGCAAAATACTGCCGCTTCAATAGACTGCCTCAGACTGCCGCACATGCGCCGTTCTACTCACGTGTATGTGTGTGTGTGTGTGTGTTTGAGTTCTTCTTCTTTGGCATAGCAGTCGCCTTCAGCAGCGCACACAACTACACTCACACCTACACCTCAGAGCGCGATCTAGCAGCTTGTTTGCAGTCGAGATTAACTTTCAGAATTTAATAAAAGGTTACCTTTTTGTCTGCCTTTTGCTTTGTGCGGCCTGAAGCCGTCCCCCTCCACAGCTTACGCCTGTTCCTCAGCTCGTTGCCAGCCCCGCCCCGCCTCCAGCAATATGGCAGGCTTTTAATGCGTTCCTAGGCCCTTGATTCCGCCATTTCAGGCTCGCTCGCTCACCTCTTATTATTAATTCGCCTGATATTTTATGGCATGACAACTAATTTGCGCTGTCAGGCGGGCTTTCGAAGCAGGAACAGCAGCAAGTGAAGCGGCAGCAACACTTTTGCTCCAAGCAAGTTGCTGCTGCTGCACAGTCGCTGTTGTAGTTGCTGCCCCTTAGCATTTTTTAAAATTCAATTTTGATGTTTTTGCGTGCTTTTATGTTGTTGTTGCCGACATTGCTGCTGCTGCTGCTGTTGTTGCTGCTCTAAGCTAGTTTTTAATCCACTTTTTCTGCACAAATACGCGTTGATGTTTTCAATAGTCTTAAGCTGCTATTTTATTGCTGCTCTGTCTTTTGCTACTCTTGTTGTTGTAATTGCTTTTGTGTATTTTGAATGCTGTCAGTATTGCCGCCTTTGCGATTAAACCGGCTTATTGTCGCACTTTCGTGAATGCATTCGTGCAATGCGCAGAGTTGCATCAAAAAGTGCACTTCAATTTTGCAAATGGCAAATTTTATTTGCCGTTTTCCAAATTTTTTTCATAAATTCGTGATTATAGTTGCAAATAGCAAAACGAAAATTGCTTCAGATTGCAGAAGAGCTAATAGTCCCATTAGTTATGATTTAGGAATAACTTAACTTAACTTAAGCCAACCTGCCATACGGAAACTCTGTACATGCTGTTACTCATGAAATAGGAAATAGAAATAGAAATAGAGAACAGCAGGTTTCGGGTTTCTATGTTAAGTCGTTAAGTCAAAAGAGAGCGTGAGCGGATTGCTCTACAGAAGCAGCATTGCCAGTGCAATATTTTTCAGACTTGAAATAATTTCGATTGAAAACTTTGATATAAAACGTGAAAAATAACGCTGTGTCAGATAAAATAACTTTTAAAATTTAAAGTAATTTTTCGCCAATTCCATAAAGTCATATTCCCACTACAAAACCAAATATATTTCTTGCGTTTTCAACTGAGTGGACCGCTATGGCAACCTTACTTTCATTCGTAAACAAAATGTCAAAACGTGTGAATATGGACGACGAGCAGCTTATAATTTTGCTACATTCAAATAGCGAATTAGCTGCTGTTGTCGTGTTTAATATATTTTATAAATCTTGAGAAAGCTCAAGAACATTGCGCACAACTTTAGTTTAGACAGCATTTCAATTAAATGAAAGAATTTTGTTCTGCACTTTCAAAAAATAATTCAACTATCAACACAAAAACAGCTGATTTCAAAGTCATGAGTAACAGCTCCTAAGTTTCTACGGAAACTTAACTAAGTTAAGTTATTCCTAAATCATAACTAACTGAAGCATAAGATTTTTCTCTCCTTTCGATTTGCAGAAGAGAAGCGTATATCTCAAAGCACTGCAAAGGGATACTTAAGATACTTTCTAATAAGTACGGATACTTTTGCAAATGCGCAACTAAAATGAAGTCTAGACATTTTACTCGAACATGATTTCATTTTTTTCTAATTATGGCATCTGCAGTCGCTACACTCTTCTCATATCAACCTCATCACACTCTGCTCCCTGTTGTCTTCTCCTGCTCTGCCGAGCGGCCCGACTCTGCTGCCACTAATGCCAATTGGGATTAGGCTTACATCCTAAAAATATCATATTCAATTTTCGTGCAATTCATAAAATGTATCTGTGAAGGTGTGCAGAACACTTAACTGTCAAGACATACTCGTCTGTCCTGTCTGAACCCTTCTCCCCCCTTGCTGCTATCTGTCGCAACCGGGCTCATTACCTGCCTGCAACTTGTGCGACTTTAAGCCGCACTTGCTGTTGCCTCTACATTGGTTGCCTTTCATTTGTGCTTGTTTTTGTTGCTGTTGTGCTTCATTTCATAGCTGCTGCTTTCATGCAACTCGGATTCTTGAGAGTTGCCGTCTTTCGTTTTGCTTTAATTCAATTTGCTTTGGCTTTCCTCGCATGCGGCATGCACCGCACACTTGGAAATGTTTGTCTGCATTCTTTGCTGTTTATTTTGCGCTTATTATTCTCGAATTGCGTGTGTGTGTGTTGGTGTGAGTGTGTGCGGCCGAAATCCCCAAAGGCTTTTGTGCGATCATGTTTGCAGCCTCTGCAATTACATGAATTACGTTTGAGGTTTTACCACTATTTCCAGCCGCTCCGGTCTCAGCTCCTGCCGCAGCGGCGTATATCTGTGTATCCCACATTGCTTTGAGAGGCGCTCTTGTGGCTTTGTCTGAAGTGGTGTGCTTTGCTGCCGGCGCACTCTTGGCCACTTGCACGAGTATTGGTGTTGCTGGCGTTGCTTGTTCGCACACAAGTTTTTCAATTTCTTGGCATTTCTTTCCTTACATTTTTGTTGTTTCGCTTTTTTGCTTGATCATAAATTTAATTTGAAATGAAAATCCCTGATATGCCACATAATCCACTTGCAACAACACTACACAATAACCGATTAGGTTATGAAATTGTGTTGTGCGTTTGCTCTTGTTGTTGTTGTTGCACATTGCGCTCGGGCAATGTATCGCCTCATATTGTTGGTATGACTTTCATCGGAGTATCGTGCCGTCTTTTCAATATTAGACAATGACTCGTCAGAAAGGCACACTCATACAAACGCACGCCACTCTCAACCTGGGTGGCAAGTTGAAGTATTGATTGACGGCGAATTGTTGAGTCTGATACGTGTAAAAGATTCCGGCAGTAGTGCTGAAAATTGAAATTTGTACTTAATACAATACGCATGTATGTGTGTGTTTTTGTATGCATGTGTACAGTTAATAACAACTTGTAGCACTGTTGTGAATTCCATTTAAAGTAATCATTTTAACTGTAGATTTAACAAACAACATTTCTATTGTAACAAATGCACATCGTTTTTTAAAAATAAACCTTTAAAGTTTAAGTTCAAAAAGTAGTAAGTTTGCACTTCGAGCAAAAGGCACTTAATCGGACCTCATTCAGAAGTGGCGACTTTTATGTTTCCTATCATCGCAATCTTCATAATCTTCTTGATCATATTTTTAATCCTGGAAGAAAAATCTCGTAAATTTTACGAAAAATATTTGCGTTTCTCAAAAGGTTTCTATTTAATAAATTAACACCATCAATGTATACGTCATATACTCTTCTAAAAAATTATCTTAGTAAACGACTTCGTCGGTTCTTCTGTCGAATAGATTATTTCGCTCGTATAGAAGTGAAGTAGCGGTATTCTCATGCTTCAGATAGTCCACACAGATACTAACGTCATTCAAGCCCATCATTCTTATGTGTTTAGCACAGAAGGTGCCGGTAACGCCGCCAACTAGAGGTCTGCAGTCCGTGTAGTTAAAGAGCCTAAAAAATGCGGCTTTTCTTTTGTCGAGTAATTGCTACGGCTTTGATGAGAAAAACTAGACTAAATAAAGTACCCAGATCCAAGTAAGAATTGTTGCTCCCTTTCCCTCTCGCAGAGTTATGCTAGAGCTATGCCATATATTTAGTTTTTATCTAAGGAGTTTGTTTGAGGTATCCATACAAATAAAGTAAACGGAATGTGAGTGTCTTTATTTTATTGCTACGAATGCCATAGTTTGTTGGTAAATTTTGAAGATTGGTGGAATTAAAACTTTTTTGTGAAATAGCGACGTTCGTACCTGCATGTAGTACCCATTTGATGAGATGGGATCGACGCCCCGTTGAAGCAACACTTCATTATTTTCATAGTGTCTTTTCTCTGATTTGCTGCTCATTAATGTCCCGCAGATAGATATCTCAGTTTTAATTAGCAACTATCTGGCCGTTAATCAAGAAATGTATGCCACATCAAAAAGCTACAAATGCGCCGATGATGAGGCATATTTGACGCAGCGGCAACAACAAAAACACGTGTTATTGTGGTTACAATGCTACGATTTTTTGTGGGTCTGCTGCTCTTTTCTACACAATATGACTAATTTAGGTAAATTTAATAAAAAATTTTGCTGCTTTTATTTGGAGCTTTGATTGAGCATGATTGTACAAAAAAGTAATAACGCGAAAGTTCACTTGCGGCGGACGGCGCGGCGCGGCGCGTCGCACACACATACATATGCGGGGCAGCCGTAGGTGGTCCGCTAATGAGTGGAAATGGCTGACAGCCTGAGTCAGCACGGCGCACAAAACACTTGCCTCGTCATGTGGCATATGGCGTGTGGCATGAGGCATGGAGCGGTGCACAAGTGCCGCGCAAATGAGGCGTTCAACAAACGATTCCGAGCGGGCTACCGCATAGCACAGACAAACCGGCACTTATCTAAACTAAATATGTAAATTTTCTCTTCTAGGCGAAAGTGAGGCGACAGGCGAACTTTAAGACGGCTCGCGCATGCAACGAGCCATGCGCTTGCGTGTGTGGCAAGTAACGGCGACACGCGGCGCTTGAGTCCACGGACGCGCTGAAGCCACAACAGTAAGAAACGCCTTGCTTGCGTCTGGCGCGAGGCAGATATGTGCAACTTCCAACATGCAAACGACAATGCGCATACGCCCCTGCCACGTCGCTGCGCGATTGCAAATATGCATTTCAGCATAATTAACGCAAGCAACGTGTGTGTCCGCGTTTCCCACAATTAATTATTGAATTTTCGCGAAGCACGCGTGTGTGAATTCATTTTGCCACGTCAATTGCGGGGACGCCAACACGAAAGAGTTTAACGAGCTCCCTCGCCCTTAAAACGACAGAAGGTCTGCATATACTCTCGCTCACCCTCTCACCCCCAAGCCCTATCGTCCGCACATAGCTACAAACGCTATCGTGTCGGCAAAGATAATACGTCAGCGAAAAGTTTTAATAACAGAAGCAGCATTTAAAAAAAAGCGAGTCAGCCAAAATGACTATGAAATCCATGAAATACTCCGATTGTGATACGATTATGGATGGCTACAATCCCGTGCCGCCACCTCTGCCGCGGCGTGTACCGCCGGTCAGAAACATTTACGCCGAGCCATTCGCACACGAACCCAATCATCCAAGCAGGTAAATACATCACTCCTCCGTTCCTTTAAACGCATTTGGCTTTTCAATATTCCTCTTCTTCATTTTCTTTTATTTGCGTGCATTCACAATTTATTTTAATATTAATCGTTCTTAATTAATACAAGGTGTAGCCAAATTGAATTAATGCACATTTTAATAAAGCATTATCGGAGCGAAATGTGGCAATAACAGTGGTGGTAGTGGCACTGACGCAGTCGTGCGAGCTATTCCGGTGTATCGGAGCTGATTTTTTTTAAATTCTGCGCCTACCAGCAAGATTTTTCAATTGAAGTTACGTGCAAATTTCAATGAAGACTATTGAAGTCTGTTGAAGAATTATTTGTTGCTATTTAAAGATTTCCCCACACCAATTGGGCTGTAAGAACATGCTAAAGGCACACCCTTAACGGCGGGGAAATACTTGAAATATGAACTTGATATGGTCAAGCTATTGTTAACAAGTAGACTAATCTCCGACAACAGATTATACATCCTTATTCTACCATTAAGTCACAATTCAGTGTCATTTTAATTAAAATAATTGAATAGGAACAACTTTTTATTCGTTGGATAGAAATTCTATCATACAAAGGCATTATTGTGACTTTTGTGACTCTCGGTGGAATAGAGCTGATAGTTTTAGCTTCCTGCGGACCTTCCTTTAGTTTTTTACTGAATGTGCTGAAGTGCTCATGTAATACATTACGCGTTTCAATGTTTTCCTTTTAGTAAGAAGCTAAGTAAGCTTCTTAAATATTGCATCTGAAAATAAATTTTCATTTCGATGCAAATTAAATTTTAAGAATTTTTAAGCATACAAAAGATTGAATGAGTTCTATAAATAAATTATTCCACTTTTCGAAGTTAGATATAAAATACAGATGTATGTACAAATATACATATGTATGTGTATATGTATATGTATGTACATGTGTATATTCCTTCATTCTCTCTCTCTCTCTCTCTGTACTTTCGATATTATGTAGTGACTCGCATAATTCATTTTAATGAAGATATTCAGTTTTGAAAAAAAAAAGTATAGAAATTTCTCAATATATTTATAAATTAATTTGTAAGTTTCTACAAGGATATTGTGCTGCACATAAGCAGAAAATTCGACACAAGTCTGAACTGAAAGCGCTACTAAACTTTTTTCAAAAATATGTAGTCAATTTTAAGAATGTACCTACTTGTTCCAAAATGTACAAAATAAGTTCAACAAATGTCCACAAGACAAGCTGGCAATATTTTTATAAGTTTGAAATTCAAATGTGAGCATGGTCTTTCTTCCATCCCGAACAGAAAAACTTACCAGTTGTGTCAATGGCTTGAACTGAAAGAACCCACTTAAAGTTAGTGCTGGACTAAAATTATTTAAGTGTGACTCATTTGTAAAAATTTTAAACAGTTCGCTGTCAAACTTTAGAACAAAAATGTGTAGCCTGCAGCAAAGACAAGAGATAAGCATCTCCAAAAGCATGGTAACACGGCGAGACAAAGCCAGATAATTGAAATTTATGCCCGAACATAGTTGAATATATAAAATACATTCCACGGTGTGCCTTTCCCTTCTGCTCCCCCTCTACCCATTGCTCTTTGTATATG
Organism: Neria commutata; assembly: GCA_963457695.1. Lineage (NCBI taxonomy): Eukaryota > Metazoa > Arthropoda > Insecta > Diptera > Micropezidae > Neria > Neria commutata. Next base: position 22,910,902 of record OY735249.1, on the reverse strand, counting down.
CTTGCAGAAACCACAAAAAGTAACAATTGTAGGCACGCCTTTGCTGCATGCGGAAGCCATACAGACTTGCTTGCAAATGCGAACGCATACACACACACATAAAAAGTGCGCCCCTTTCATTGTTCGGCCTGCCGTGCGCAATAAAAACGCAAAGCGAGCGAAAAACAAAAGCCACAACCCTTTTCATTGTCAAGTTAAACGCAGAATTTAACAAAAACAAAGGCGAACGCGGCCAAATTGTAGAATGCAGTCGGCTTTTGTTTTGTGTGGATTTTGCTTAATGCCACAAAAGCGTGCCGCCTGCCTTCTGCCGCCGTGCCGCTTGCAGCTTTCGCCTTGACGAATCAATACGAAAAAATGCGCTTCTGCTGCTTTCAAGCAACTTACAAGGATCGAGGTTGTTTTATTGGTGAGCGCTAAATAGTTGTACCGCTATGCTCACACATACACACACACACACACACATGTAGATACGAGCACAATTTGTTCGCACCTGGTTGCAAGCATTCAAATTAAATAGGATAAGGCAAGCTGGCATAGGGCAGGGTTCTTTGCTCGTCGAGGACCGTGCACAGCAACGAGGGGGTGATACAGTTAAAGAGGGAATTATTGCATTTTTTGCTTTTGCCTTAGCTGTTCTCGTTTTTGTTGTTGTTAAGTCCGACAGCTCACGTTTTCGGCGTTTCGATATCGAAGTGAATTGGGCACGTGTGCATTTTCGCATTTGGCTAGGGCACTTCTTGTGTGACTGTGAGTATGCGTGAGAATGAGTGTGTGTGCGTTAAGGGCCCCATTATAACAGTCGATTTAAAAACACACACACTCATACATGCACATTTGGTAGCAGACTCAGCCCAACAACAACAAAAGAGATAAACAAGGATAACGAGCGCATAAGCAATGCAGCAAATTAGCGCTAGCTGCTAGCAATACACAAATTCGAAAAAAGCACGCACATTTATTTACAAATGTTTACATATAAATTCTTATTAGGCGAAGGACTAAGGGATGCATTGCAATGGGAAAGCGGAAACGGCAAGGCAAGGCGAAGCATTTACGCTAATGCGGCGTGAGCATTTCAGCGCCATTAAAGGATATTATGTAAATTGGGAAATTTGTTATTCCCTGCCCCGGCCGACATGTGCATGTCTGCCTCTGTGTGTGTGTGAACGTTTATATGAGCTGTTGAAAGCGCATTTAGTAAATGCGCGTTTGATGAGCTTATAAAATCGAATGCTACCTTTTTCACAAAAACAGGACTGAAGGTGGCGTGTTGTAGCAATCCATTTCAGATAGTAGCAAGGGGGGAGAGTAAACAGCATGAAGTTCAAGTTTAGCCTACAAATTACACAATCTACAGCATAAAATTGGAGGGTTTGCTAATATTTGAACAAGGAAAAATGTGGAAGTATTTTCTTGTCATAAACAGTTATTGGAATCTGGGGAATATACCTAGATATTTCTTTAAGTCTTCATGTAATTATAAGCTGATCTTTTAGAAATATTGAGAATAGCCTTTGATTATAAAATATCTGCCCATATGATTGAGCGTCTTCTCTCATCTGATCCAAAAGCAATTCTCACTATTTATAGCTTCAGTATTAACTTGATTAAATTGGTAACTTTTTTCGAAACTAGGATTTGCTAATTCAAATTTTCTACATTCATAATGGGACAAAATTGTTGTTAAATTCATCGCTCCCACTTAGCTTCCAGTTCTCTTTTTTTATTTCTTTTCGGCCAATAAAGAGCATATTCCATCGAACTGGTCTCGCTTTATTAAACGTTTGACCTTTAAATTAGGGACCAATAACTGTGAAGTATAAATAACAAAAATATGCGCTTTCTTCTTCTCACCCATTTACCCCTTTCGAAGCAGCGTCAACCGCGCTGCGCTTGAGTTCAGTCGACATTTTACACATGAGTGCATTCTCCGAAAAAACAATTTAAAAAATAAATAAACAACTGAAAAGGCATACAAATGCAGCAAATTAAGAACGCTTGATTTGTCATTCAAAATGACAATTAACCCGCTGTAGGCGCATGCAGCGGCAGGAAAAAAGATGCGCACACGTAGGCGCGACTGCGACATTTTAACATGGGCGGCAGATGTCGCTGCATGTCTTTTGCTTGATTTCAAGCTGGAAAATTGAGTTTTCTCCCAGCGCCTTTTCGCTTGTGAAGCGTAAAATTAAAACGGACGTGAGAACGGCCCGTGTGCTCCAGTGCGATGCCAGCGATAATTAAAAAGGCGTGCATAATTTATAAGGGCTCACATAGATCGTATTAATTTCGTATGACTAAATTGAAAATGGAATTGAAAGTGCGTCTTCAAGCACGTGTTGAGAAAATTTCTCAAAAATGCGATTCTCCAAAAAAAAGTTCAGAAAGTTGATACGTGAGCGCATTTGTCATAGGCGACTCCTGCTGTGCTCAGCTGTGGGCCAGCTTGACACCAAATCTATTAAATTATGCTTCTTATATTTATTACAAGTTAACTTATAAATATGCATAGCCACACAGCTTCATAGAAATATTCGTATGTATGTATTTTTTGTTTCAGCCGTTTTCAGCCGTTTTCAGCTTTTATAAGAAGGCATAAAAATATGAAGTTTGAAATTTGAGCAGCAACTGTCGCTTTAATAAGCGTTCCTATTTGTCCCCTTCTTTGTCTTCGGCACAGTCGTTTTGTTGTTGTTGCTATATACAAATTAATAGGCGCTTTCTGATATGCAAGCGACAAAAAGTTGTGCGCGCTACAGAGGTGCTGGGACGCGGACGCGGGCAGAAGGGGCACACATTATGATGTGTCAGATGCGGGCGCTCATACAGTTCTGCTTGTTGTTGTGTTTGTCTTTCAATCAGCTGACAAGCCATAAAAGGCAACAACTTCACATGCTTGCCCGCCTGCTGCCTCTCGAACTCACCCGCTTCGCCATCAGCGCCTCCCGTCCAACAGCCCATCTGTGTCTATGCCTACCAGCGGGAAGCATCTCATTAATTCATAAAAAAATCAATGAGTCAGCAACAACAAAATCATTTAGCCGTATTGAAATTGCTGACAAAATGCTAAGATTTCTGCTCTCTTCTACATCCAATTTTATTGTATTTAAATTCTTCGTAAAAATGCTTTATTAGCCAATGAAGCGCTTCGGCGTAGAATCCCCGTCAATTGACATTTCTGTTGAACTTCAAAATTGTCTGCAGCTTGATTGTGTTTCTGCATGTGGGAGCAGCTTTCCTTCAGATTTCGATTGCTGACAATAACAAGCCTGAGAAGTAATTAAAACTTTTTCATTTCCCAGCGCTCAGCCCGCGCTAATCTTTCAATAAAGCCTTCAATTAAATTAATTTTAGCTCAGCGATAAAAAGTTGCTCTTTGGCTGAAGGCGCTTTCTTGCAGAATGACTTGTAATTAGTAAAAAACTGCATTAATCAGGTCTTCCTGCCTTCACAAAACGTGGACAACTTTGGGATCACAGAAAAAAAATCACCTTTAAGATTTGTGGGAATTTTTCATCACATGCTCTAAACTACAGTGACAAACTAATATCCGAACTCTGCACTTTGCCACTTTGCTCTAAAATAAAAAAAGTTCACACAAAACCTTTTAAATCTTTCTGAAGTAAATTTCTATTAAATCCATTTTAATATTTATTTACTTTTTCTGGAAGTTTCATATAGTTTTACTTATTTTGGAGATTTTTTTATTATTATTATTCAGAGTTTTCCAATAGACACAATAAATCTTTGAAATTGATATTATCATACAACTGATGCCACTATCCGACGTGTTGTTGAAAAGTTACAAGCAGCCAGCTCCGTGTTTGATCAATGATCAATCTAATACGACGTTGTTACGGTCGATCAAGCGAAATGTGTATGACAGTTTAAAGTTTCCAATTTACTTGTGACCTCAAGAACTTATCCCTTCTGGTAGCACTATCTGAAGAATTAGGCCAAAAGACTTAATCCTTTAGCTGCCAGAGACATGAAAATAATTATATAGACATAGCAAAGTGAACTTTTTTCCGAAAGCCAAAACTCGTAGAAGTTCCATCGATTTGACGTTGCGAATGATTTCCAATGATTACTTTTGACTTATTTGCTTGACTAGTGTTATGAACTAAAAGTAGTTTTATTTTGATATAGCCATTTTTAACGTAATCTACTAGTAGTCATACTAGTCATAATTTGGGTGAATGAGGTTAACTGCAAGGTAACGAGTATGCCACAGATATGGATTTGCATCGCTCGCTGAAATCGTCATTATAACAAACTTTGAAAAAAAATATAAAAACATATGCAAAGTTGTCTCTACCTCACTCCCTTTTTTCCCCCTGTCCAAACTAACAGCGCGCATATCGAATGAGCATTTGCAATTCAAATCACAAACAGCAGCAACAGCAACGGCAAAAAAGTTGCACGCACGTCGTCGATTTGTGTAGTATGCAAAATTTCTGTGTTCAAATCGATTTTTTCGATTTCTTATTATAAAACAACAGCAACAAAAAAGGAGAGCATAACAGACCGTTGCAATACGCAACAAAGCAAAAGTAAAACGACAAGACTGAAAATGGATGGAGTGAAATGGAAATGGCGGGGGGAAAACGATTAAATTCGAGATTGAAATTCAAATTTGATTCCGAATTTGTATGCGTTTGTGGATGCGAGAGCAGGATCGACCGCAAATGCGAGATTTATGGCGGCGTAATGCGTATGTAATTGCATTAGTTTTACGGCAGTTATGCATGTGTGCATTGTTTTTGCATTGTGCGCTGCGAGTCTGCCCGCTCCATGCGGCATGTTGCATGTGCCACATATACATGCCACACAATTCGCATGCGCATCAGCGGCCGCGCAGCATGTCAAATTTCAGAATGCAGTTTGAACAAAAAAAAACAACAAAAAATCAGCTCGCGCCGCTGTGAGTGCAGCCAGCGACGCCACAAATCTGCATGTTGCATGCCGCTAGTGCGTGTGCAAAAAAGTAGGCTGCTGCCGCAAGTTGCAAGAACTGCGTGGAACGGTGCACTTCTGGAGGGGTCGGCAAGGCACGCAGACAAAGCGCTAAAGTGCTGCAAAGGAGGGGAGTGCAGAGCGCGCAGCGGCAGCAGCAAATTGAAATGTGCGCGCATATAAACGCAATAACACGCCCAGCGCCAAGTGTGAAGCTCTTCATAACAACAACCATGAGACAGAAGCCACGAACACACAAGCAGCCTGCCGCTTGCCGCAACAACAAAAGGCATCTAAATACGCTGCTGCTGCTGTTGCTGCTGTTGCTGCTGTTGCTGCTGTATTTGAAGGGGAAGAATTATGAAAACGCGAATTTTAAATGAAATGCAATGAAATGTAAGCAGCCGCACATGCGCATCATGCCTCCTCCTCCTGCCCCCTCATCATTCTTTGTTTCGCTGCACGTCGGATTTTGACGAATTGCTCGCAGTTGCTGCCGTCTTCCGCTGGAGCCTGGCAAAACGGGCACAAAACGCGCGTCGAAATTCACACGCCGCCAGAGTGGCCGCCGCAGTCGCTATGGCAGCCAGTGTTGCCGCGCTGTCAGTCTGTGTTTAAATTGAAATTTCATGACCTGGAATTGTTGGCGCGCGCGGCTGGCAGGCTGGCGGGCGGGCGGCCATTCCTTATGCGGCGTTACTTGCTTTGCTCTTTGGTGGCCTCCGAAAGCATTGAGAGCCATTTCAGTGTGCAGTTTTCGCTCCTCTTCTTCTTTTATTGCTTAATGCGAAATTAAGTTTTCCTTAAACGTGCAACTTGTGTAACGCTACCATGAAATGATCTCATGTGGTAAATGACGGCAAGCGGTTTCGAATTTCATTTCAGATAATTCCTGAAATTATTCCTCACAGTATCAATTACAACTTTTCACTAAGAGTGCTACGATAAGATATCTTTAATTTATTTCCTGAATAAATCTAAAAATGCTACATTTAATGGCATGTGTAAAAAAAAGCAGAAAATATATAATTTCTTACTCTTCTTCAGAGTATTATTTTATTTCTATCCGGTAATCTATCCAATCACATCTTTGTTGAACTATTTGATTCTCTTTGCTAGGATCAATTGTTCACGTTCAGCTATTTACGGCTTCGGGAGTAGAAGTAATAAGTATTTCCGTTCTTCACTATTTACAATTGACTGAAGAACCCTTTATTTTCTGATCCCTAGTATATTGCATATAGTCGTCGGTACCAAATATAATCTATCTTTCCTTCTATATTTTAGTTCATTTGGCTCGATATGACTAGTATGAAATAACAAACATATATACGAGACAAATGAAGAAACTTAAAGGAAAACGAATATCCCTATCAAGATTTTAGTCAAAATCGATTGCAATAGATTCAGTCTTTTTTCGTTGATTGGTTGAAATATTGCATTGAGATTTTTGTGACTCTCGAAAAAGTTTCACTGTTTCAAGTTTTTATAAAAATTAAAAATATAGACAAAGAAATATTTCTATTACAAAGTACCTACAACTTTCAAAGAGAAATAATCTAACGTACAATGACAAGGTTTTAAAGCTAATTTGTGATTTGTAAGGAAATTCACAATTAAATCAGACTTGCTTAAACAATGCATCGGCAAATATTCTTGAAGTAGTTGTTTTTTCTTGCTTTCATTGATTCTGTTTGGCGTCGTCTTTCTACTAGCCTGCAGATAATCAGCGATACCACTCTCCGCCATCTAGTGCGAGGCACAATAATTCAATCCGGTGATTGATATAGGCACAGTCTACACTTCCACTCGCCGTACCTTCTGAACTCTTCTTTTACGGCAACAATCGTCGCCTATAATATACACATTTCCTGCAACTCACGTAGACTGCGTTGAGTCGTGCCAAAATGCGAGTGAACTTTCGCGCTTCCAGCGTGCAACTCCACAGAGCTCACAACTCGCTGTATGCATTTATCATCGACCGTGAGCGGCGGCGCCAAATGACAAATTATGCCGGGCCTTCGTGAAATGCAAAGTGCACGCCCACATATCATGACTATTGCGCTGGCGCTGGTCGGTCGCAGGCGCTGGCACTGGCAGCGGTCTGGAAAATTACGCACACCAAAACAAAACCAAAAAACTTGGAAACCGAAGATATTGCATTTTTGTGTTTGTGTGTGTGTGTGTGTGTGTGTGTGTAGAATGGCATCGAAAATGAAATAAAGCAATATCAAACCTAATATTTCCTCTCACGGCCGATGTAAGCAATTTCAAGAAATAACAACAACAACTACAAGAAAACAATCAAATGCCATGGCACTTAATTGCTTAGCATAGCGTACTCGTAGAAACGGCCAGGGAGGAAAGAGCGGCACAGCCAGTTCATTGACTGTCATCAAACTGCTTTTGTCATAGTGGAAGTATGTATGTATATAGTAGTAAAAAATAGTATAGACTCTGACTGTGATAACCCTGCCGCCATCCTTCCCAATGTCTACTCCCCCCTTTCACGCTTGACGCAGCTTTTGACAGTGAGTAAGAAAGTGAAACAAATGACAGTTAATTTGACATGCAAGCATGAATGCATTTTTCAAACAAGCCCACACAAACACACGCACACTAACACACAGGCTGATGGAAGGCCTGCGCGCGACTGTATACTTCAGTAAAGCTACAAACAGAGCTCAGAAGTAATCATTACTTTTATAAAAGTAACTTCGACACCCAATTAATATATGGATATAATTGGCAAATCAGCGCGTGCAACCCTGGCCTAGCTTTCTCGCATTAGCTAATGTAACTAATGTAAATTCGATTAACTAAATTATGTACTTTAACGAATTTCTTCAGATTGATTACAACTTTAAAATACTTTATTTTATGCTAAGCTGCTGCTTCAGTTTTTAGAAAGTTACGTCACCAAAAGCAATTCAAGATTTAAAAAAATTATATAAAAGAAGATAATACAAAAAAGTTAAAAAGTGTAATTTCTTGAACTATTTAAAGGAAACTAAAAAGAATTATTTGAAGTAAATATTTCTTATAAACTGCTGTAGTAGTTTTAATTGTAAGTAATTACTTTCTGAAATTGCTTTTGTCTACTTTTTCTATTATCTAAATCACACTTTCTAAGAATCCATTAGATCACACATTTATCACTATAAGTTATCTATTTGTATTATTGTTAGTTTACGATTACTAAGTAATCTTAAAGTAGTCGTTCTTCGAATTGTGTTGCTTTGATGACAACAAAAATACAGCAATAGATTACAATTTATGTTACAGTTGAAGCAATGTGTGCCTTTAACTTCGTTCTCCCTTTTGTGTGACACATCGACGTACAAATATGCACACACATACACATACACATACACAATAATAACAATAAAATTGCTTAATTCCATTAGCAGCGCGTCAATGGTAAATAAATTGTTCTGTCTGTTGTTGTTGTTGTTGTTGTGCTAGTGCAGTGCTGTAAAACCAATGCAGCGTAGTGCAGCTTCTAATGATCCGCTGTGACATTTGTTGCACGGCTGGTGTCGCCTGCTGTAGCCGCGATTGTTGCATTGTCCGCTGTGGCGGGCAGCGTTTGAATTTGAATTGCCATAAAAGCACGAAAGTGCACGGCTTTGTTGCCTATTTGTAGCACAAATGCAAAGGCACATTTACACACACACACACTCGCACACCATGCCACATCATATCTATGGGTTGAAATATGTATGCGTGTATTGGTGATGGTGCTCATGTCGATTTTTCACACAACAGCACATATTGCAGTGTCGCTTTCAAGTGGGAAAATTCTTCTTTTCAATTGCTCTAAATCGAGTTAAATGAAAAATTTTTTTTTGCTCGCTTGAAATTCCAACAAATCCGAACAAAGGCCGGTGGAGCGGTGCTTTGGATAGTGCACTTTTATGCTTTTTATTATGACACTATTTATTATACAATACATCTCATTTATTCGTATGCCTGAGAATGGCATTTTTTGTGGAATTTTTATTTCATAGAAATCATGGTAATGATCCTTTCCCAAAATATTCGATGTAAAATTAAAAAGTTTGAAACGAGTTATTTTAAAATTATGATTTATATATCTTCAACACAAAAACCATTGCAATCCTTATGCTCGTACAAATAAATCTGCGCGTCAGCTTTCGAGTTTGTCACAGACTAACAGCCCCTTTCTCTTACTCAAAACAAATTAATTGTTCCTTCATTCCTATGCACCGATCTTTGCGTTATCTCAAATGGTAGATTTGTTTTGCATACGATTTCGACTGACAGAAGGAGGATGCTAATATTCGCGAATTTGTATTTATAGCTCACGGCCGTAACGTTTGACAAAATCATAAGATTCTTGAAAGTCTTTAATCAAATTGAAGAGGAAGAATTGGCGCATTATTATCCGAGAATATGCATTGAAAAACGGCTGATATCCAATGTTTCCACTCACACTCTAACAGCTCCTTTAATATATTGAGTCATAATTATAGAAGATTATGGAAAATATGTAGTTCGGCATGTCTGAAGTCGTTTTTATGCCAGTTTTCTTTGCATTGCTTATGGAAATATGGTGCTTCAAAGAGGCAACGCATATAAATGGCTTTGGGTAATAAATACAGAGTGTGTGCATAGCTATCATATTTTTTTTTAATTCTTAAAGTAAGCTTTAAGCTTTTCATTAAATTCGCTAGCTGAATATTTTGCAGCCAGTTGACTTTTTACTTCAAGCAGCTTCAGTTCTAAGCTTACCCAAGAGCAATGATTGTTGTTGTTGTTTTTGCGCAGACAAATCTTTGGAAAATTTTAAACTTCATGGCTCCGCCAAATAATACATTGAAGAACTGGAACTTTTTGTATCGTTTGCGGTTAACTTCAGGTACACTGCGTATAAGCATGCAAAATCTCTACATAATGAAATTTTTTATGTGAAGACTCTTTTGTAAGACATTGTAGGACGTTCCTCGTGTATTCCTACTTGGAAAGAACAAAATATATCTTAGAAGCGGAACCGTGCAGCTTCAGTATTCAAAATACATACATACTTAAATACATGTAAAATGTAGATAGTTTTTGTATTCTTTTGGCTGAGTTCCTTATACTATGCTATCAACCAGTTTCTGAGCAGTTCTAAAACCAGCGAATTCTACACACCCTGTAAATAAATTGCTCTGCAAATGGCATGGAACGGCTGCACAGAGAACACTCAAAGGCAACACTTGCCGCAAGTTAATTGATTTATGCTTTTGCAATATGTTCCACTTTGGCAGATGTGCGCCATTTCTGCGCGCTGCCTAACACATACAAGCATATGCATGTATTGGTGTATTTGTGCACGCACATAAAAATCAAGAGAAGCGATTCTTATCATGAAAGCAGTTCAATTGATTTTCAATTAAACTCACGTCGAAAGCAGAAGTGCAAAATAGTATTCTACAACCATCCACCCACACATACACAGAGCGGGAAAGTTGTGCACTAACACACAGAGAAAGGCAGCAAATATTGCAGCACCTCCAACCGCCCCCCACCCCCGGCTGACTGCCATCGCCAAATATTGCGCTTGTATTTTGCCAATTTCATGTGCGATATTAAAACGTGACGGAAATTTGTTATGCAAATACACGCACACAGGCGCACACACATACTCGAACAGGAAAAGGACATTTTTTAAGTTTGTCATATTTACAAAAACACATTCCAGTTTTTTGTTGCCTTTTTCGAGCGCGCATATGCAAAAATTGGGCATCAATATGAGCCCACTCAGCGGCGCCCGCCTTCTCTGCGCCCCACCTCCGCATGCAGAAATTGGAAAAGCCCGGCAAAGCAGGCACATGAACGTCACATTTTCGGCAAATGTGTTGCATTACGTTGACATGTGTGTGTGCGCGTTGACAGCGTAGCGTGCCGGTCGGAGAAAATATTGCTCAAACACGCCGCTCGCAAAACATTGCGAGGCCCCCCTACCCTTTCCAAACAACATTGAAATTGGAATTGATCATGTGCTCTTATGCCTGTGCGGCAGGCTGCGCGCTGCAACCGAGCCGCCGCCATTGCCGCCACATAGCCACGTTCCAGGACGGGCCGGGCCAGGCCAGGCAACCTGCCACGTTGCTGCGCCCTACGTATGCCAGCCCATCACGTACGTTTTCCATCAATATCGTGATGCTTTCCGTTTGCTTTTCAATACGCTGCCGCTCTTACTCACTTCTCACACTTTCCTCTCCTTCCCCTCGGCAGGCTGGTGAACTGACTTTTGCGCATGCCACCAATATTTGTAAACGCTTTTCCTGCTGCTGCTTTTATGTCACTCTTTTTGCTTCCACCCCGCTCCATAAATGCTTTTTACATGCCACTCCGGCCAAAATGTCGTATCTTTTATCAGGCATGAACTGAAAATTGCTACAGCCTGACTTGCATTTCTCAAAATTTGATGGCTTCACATTTGCGGCGCCACAATTTGGCAACATTTTATGTCGAGTGCGGATTTTTCATGCTGCAGCAGACCGCAAATTAATTAATAAAGTTCTGGACTGAGGGGGGTTCGAAAGTAAGAAGCAGAATTGTGCCGTTGAAGAGAAATCATTGCATAAATTGTTAAGTAAATATTTCTGCTGCTTCTAACTCTCTTTCAAGCAAGGACACTCGATGACAAAACTTACAAGTATGAAGCCGAATTGGCTTTGATTTTTGGTTCAGATCTATCATCCAGTTAGATCCAGCTCCAGTGTTCAACATATTTCGGCAGATTACCGTTTTTTTTGGAAAGCACATGAATTGATGAATAAAAGATACCTCGTTTCGTCAATATAAGCGCCTGGTAGACATAACATCTTCTAGGCTAAACTGGAGTGTGCTTCCGAGTATTTCTATCCAACCACGGCAGCTAGAGGACCAGATATCTTCTCTAAATAATTGAATGGAAGCTTAGCCGAGTGCACAATTGATTAGAACAAAATCTTGGCATCTGTTTTGGATAACCTACACACAATGTTATGCGTTATCGTATTTTTTCGGCATTCAATACGAAATATATATGTATATATACTGCATTTCCGTATAAGCCCGAATTCCAATCATTTCATTCTACCATGAAAAGTAAATTAAAAGCAACAGTATTCATTATTATTGAAAATAATATTTTGCCAATAAATTCTTTCAAAGGAAGCAGCAACTTAAACAGTAGCATTATTTAAGATAGCAACTATTTTTATTAGCATGACTTCTCTTTTATTAATGGGCGTAGCCGAAATCCCACAATCCCTAGTTTAGCATGTCTACTTTAATAGTCACGTTAAAAGTATTCCCTGAGATACCTCTGAGAGCCTAAAAACTAGCCCTGAATCTGATTCCCGAAACGACTTCCATGTCAATTTTCTTAAAGTGGCCGAATTATAGTTAGCCTAGTTTGTATCGATATCTCAGCTGGCCTGTAAAAGGAACAGATGATAGTTTTTTGCCTTGCCAGTTCTAAATGATGGCTCTTCCGAGCGCAACACTTTCAAGAATAGTTCCAAAACAAGGAAAACAAAATAAAATCCGCTGCACATAAACTTGTCAAATCAACTGCATGCACGCACACGCACACACATGCCACAAGCACTCACACATACAGACGAACATACACACATTCCCACACGCATGCACAAAACGTGAAATCATTAACTGTCTCAAGACAGACTTAAGCCATAAAAATTGACTAAAAGCTTTTAACTCGGGTCGCTGAAGGGGCGGCGGCAGCGTGAGGAAGCGCCATTGCTGCCGCAGCCGTACGCGCAAAAAATCTGCACTTGCGGCAGTAAAACGTGTACGTGCAGCATATGCGATACGTGGAGCATGCAGCGGAGGGGCAATAATGAAGAAGCCAAACTGAGAGCTGCGACATGAAATGCCGAAATGAAAACGCGAAGCATGCAGCAAGAGGCAAGCAGAAGGAACAACAAGCACAACAGCATAAGACAAAAAGCACAGAAATGCTTAAAAAAGGAACGGAAAATGCAAAGAGGCAAAGAGGGAACACGTACGAGTACTCGTCGGCCCGACGTGCTTGCTACATGGCAGACGTTGCAACATAATGTGGCTACTGCCATGCCGGGCCATAAAAGTCCCTGAACACGTCGAACGAGGGACGGGGGGAATGGTAAAAAGTGGCCCGCGGCGGCGGTAGTTAAATGTGCTAGAGAAGGCGCACGAAGAGAAAGAAAAGAAACTGCAGACGGAGGACGGCGAACGGCGGACGGCGGCTGGCGACAGCAGTGGTTATCCATTTGCCATGTGAAGCGGACATTTGCTGAAAGAAACTTGCTTGCCACAAAACGCCAAAAAGGCGAAAACCAAAAGTAGAAGAAGTTCACTTTAGAATTTGCTTAGCCAGATTTATGCTTTCCTGCTTGGCTGCGGGTCTGCCGCAGGACAGTTGCACACACAATCAGTGCCAGCCGGTGGGAGGAGGCACAGCGCTGTGGCATAAACTGCAAACTTTGGCTGCAGCGAACTTAGGAAGAGCCACAACCACACACACACACGCACACATGCACGCAAATTGAAGGCAAACCCCGATACCAAAAGCCCTTTCACGCCGGACTTGCAAAGTTGTAGCACTGTTGCAAGCTGATATGCGAGTGAAGGAGTGCTGCTGTGGCAGAGTATCATGTGTGTGAGTGGCAGAATGAGGCGAGCATTGGGGGAATCGGCAGGACACTTTGGCGCTGTTGTTTACGGGGAAGCTACAAATGTGCTGTGACTCGAACTTAACACTGCAAAAGGAGCTGCTAATGAAAAGCCATTTAAGTGTGGCAGCAACAGCACTTAAACCTGTTTACTCTGCCTCTCTGAACGGGCCAAGGTTGCGCTGGAATCTGTTCTGTTGCAGGTCATTGTGTGCACTTGCCACAAAAAGCATACAAATCAAGGTGAATGCACAAATGAATGAATGCGTGAATCAACTCAGTGATTGACTACTCTGAACTCCAATATATATGCTACGAGGACTAACAGAATAATGCTATTCTCAAGCAGACTCATCGACCAAGCGGATAGAGAAACATCAATATATACTCACTCTCCTATTTGGAATGAACTAAATGCAGCAGAAAACATCAGAATGCTTCTGTGCGAATACTGCCAAACCAAATTCATCTTCACTCTTAGCCTGATGGAAGAAACTGGGAACAGAATATGCCAAAGCTCACATGATACCACAAAATTTGGAAACCATGTACAATCACACCCAAAACTTATGGGATTGCTTATAGCCACTTATAAATCTGCCTAAATATAGCCGAGCTCTGCTCACCTGGCTTCCAGGTCATTGTAGCTTAACTGGAAACGAAATGGCATTTCAACTCGCTCGAAAAGGAGCATTCGAGATTTGTATCGGATCGAAAGCATTCTGAGGTCTGCCATGGAGCTCCATTAGGTACATTCTGAAACTCTTATTGTAGCACAAAAAGATAAGCTACACATTACTGAAAGGAAGGGGAATGTAATAGACAGAAATGTTAAAATGTTTTAGTATAAAGTTTCCAAAAGTTTCCTGCGAATTTTCGAATACCTACAAACCAACTTTTTAAAGACAATTTACTCGGGCTTCCGTCTCCTTCCTGTTGGCTGCAACACACAAAAACTGTATTAAAGCGTCGCGCTTATCATCGTTCCCTTTTGACAGTCGTCATGTTGCGCTGCGCTATCTGCGCCGCCGAATCGAAAACAACAGTCAAAACAAGTTTGCGAACGGCGGTTGCGATCGACAGCGCCGCGCTGCAGCAACATACAATATTTATCAGTTACTGCTTGCCGCCGTCGTTCTTGTTTACTTGCCACAGTTGGCGCTGTTACTTGCCACAGCCAATTTTCAGTGCAGAAGCTTGCGCGAATATTGCCACGTTCGCGTTGCCAACTGCTGTTGCTATTATTCGTGTTGTTGTTGTTATTGCTGTAGCCTTTTTTCGTCTGCCACAGTGTCAGAAACTCACTTCGCAGTTGTTGCAGTTGCATTTATTGACAGCAGTTGCTGCTTTTTATGGTCGCTGCTGTGCAACAACCACTTTTGTCGCTTGGTCTTTGTTGTTTTTGTTGTCACCCTCCCTTCAGTGGCAAGAGAGGCTGTCATTATTTTCTGTTCGACTGTTGTCAAATGTCTTGTTGGCACTTTTTGCCTCTGTGTGTCTTCCTTTGGCAGGCCAAAGCGCCCGCAACGCTCGCTGCTGCCAGCTTGTCTGAGTGCCTGTCTGACGCTCGGTCCTTCACTTATGGCACCATCGGCCCCCGCTGCCGCTCACTCTGCCGCGCTTTTAATACTCCATTTCCTCTTTGGCCGCTTTGCATTTAGCTCTAATTAACTTAACTCTTTAATTCTGTTTCTTATTCCATTTCGCTGCCGAAGTTCTGAATTGTTTGCTCAATGAACCGCTTAAGAGTTCATGCCTGCTCAGATGTCTGCGCTTCGTATCACTTTTCAGTGGAACTGACTGCCAGTGCGGCGGATTTTTCAGTCACTACTCGATGGCTCGCAAATTTAGCATGGGTCACTGATATTCACCTACAGATATCCGGAAAGTAATTTGACGAGGCTCCTATTGCGCTGGTTTTTGTTGAAGGTTTCGCGAACTGATCCGATATTAAAGGCTTCGAAACTGTAATCTCAGCTCGGCTCTAACGAGTAAATGGAATTCTGCATATTGCGGGTGGTCCTTGTGCAATATAGACTATAGATCCCAAATGAGCTTCGAGATAAAAAATGTGTGAGCGAATCTTATAAAAATGAATGACCATTCTAAAAAGCCTGAATAACTTTCATTAGTTTTGTTCGATGTTAACTATAACTATTTGAATGCAGTTCTTATAGTCTTCATTGTGAGAAGTGGTTAGAGGATGAGGATAAAGCTATTCAGTCAGACTTATGGACATAGTGAGAGCTATTTATATTCACGTTCGATTTATCCCTTTTGTGAGAGAGGAACTGCATCAAAAGGCAATTATGCCCATGGACGAAACTAAAAGCACTTTAAAGAACTGCGAGGCTCTTTAATAACATTTGTCTTACAGTTCGATGTTTGTAATTCAGCTCCAGATTACCATTTCATTTACTACTTTTATAAGGAAATATTAATAACGCATAGAAAAAATCCTCCTCAAAGTAATACAAAATATTGTATTGTGACTATCGCCAGAGCAGGGCTCTTGGTGGAGAAGAAAAATATATATTAACATCTGCTTTGATTAAGTTGTCTTTCAATATATAATTATCATAAGTTTCTATGAGCTGTTGGTTCTGTGTTACCAAATTTTGAAAGTAATATTTGCAGAGATATTCAAAAATCTGCTAAAGAGCTCTGGATATCTTAAGCTCTGCACACAGATTAATTCTAAATCCGTGACGTATAAAAGTATGCTTGAGATTTAAAACTCCTTGCTTTCGAGGGAAAGGACATTGTAGCTGCCGTCCTGCAGCACACACTTTCAAATGCTTTATTTGCTCAAAAACTCTCAGACACGCTCGCAGGCCGTGTCCATATGTCCCGTTTGTGGCTTACACAACAACGTCATCAAAACATTTGCCTCAACGCCCCATCAATTCGCAGCAAACAAACGCATAAATGTCGATATTCGATTGCCGTTTTTGTTGCTTTTCGATAAATTGCCACACGCCTGCCGCTGGTACGAGGAAGTGTGCGCCATGGTCTAGCATTGGCAGCGAACCCATTTCGGCAGACAAATTCCAATTTGAATAACATTTGAAATGCGATTTGTGGAATATGTCTCTGTATGTGTGTGTGTGTGTGCCTTGCGCGCCATTTAAAGCACAAATTGCCACATAACACATTTTGCAAGCCATTTCCTGCTTTTTTCTTCTTCTCTTGGGCTTATGCTTCTTCTCAAAGTTAACCGGCTGCGGACATTAGTCCTTTGGCAGTGGATGCCACTCTGGACTCGCCGCTGCGCCTACACTTATGTTGCGTAAATTATGGGCAGCACATATGCTGCCTGCCACTGCCGGCGGTGCACGAAATTCAAAAATTCGCTCCATCGATTTGAACCCTTTTTTCGCTGCTCGCTCTGCGTGCATTGGCCTCAACTTTTTATTAGCCTTCGGAAGCGGCAGCAGCAGCGATCGTTGTTCTTTTTTGGCTGAGCGCTTTCGACAGCGTCTTTCAACCCTTCGTCTGCCGCTTCGTTTTAAACGGTTGAGAAGAGGTCTATTGGGATTTATGCCGTCAGTAGTCGCTTCCCCCTAAGCGTGTTTTTTTTCCTTTACTATTGACGTGTTATGTATGTACATATGTACATACATATGTATCTATATATTCCTTGTGTTTGCGTGTGCGTTGCCAGTTTGGCCATTGCTAAGTCTCTTGGAAAATGATAACTACTACAAAATGTAGTCGAAGAATTTGATTACACATTTGGTCCCTCTGGCCGGAGGGGGAGTTTCGTTGTTTTTGTCATGTGTGTGTATTTGTAGCGTTTCTCAAGCGGGCCAAACAAATATTTGCTCGGGCCGCAAACCAAACACAAAATTATAATAATTTCATATATTCTTCCTGCATATCTTTTTATTGGCAGGCCGACGATCTACTTTACACACTAACTCCAGCTGCTTTGTAAAAAAATGTATCCAACTTAAGGCACATTGAATTTAATTCTACTAAAAGAAACTGTTCTGTAGCATATTTGTAACATTTAAAAAGGCAGCAAAGAATACGAGATAAAGCCACTCATTGATTACATATCAGTCGCTATCATTTACAAATTTGCGGATATTCAAAAGTGAATAAATAGTCCTCTGATAAATGTTGCACAACTCTTAAATTAAGATTCCAATATCTTTTTGTTACAAACAATAAAGTATCTTACGCTTTCTTGATGTTAGCAAAATCACTAAATTGTTTTCTATATTTAAGAGTTTTTTTATTCAGATTATTTCAATTATTTTGGAATACATACTTAATATTTTGATATTTCTTTATTTGAATACAAATAAGTTATATTACTATTAACATGCTTACTTAGTTGGGAATCACATCGTATTACAGGAGTAGCATATCGAAGCACCCCTACCTTTGACAAAACCTTTTTTGTGTTTTTCTTAAGATTTCTTCACTAAATCAAAAATTAGGAAAACAAAGACATATAAATACAAAATGAATTTTAATTGCAAGAAAGAAAAAAAAGAAAAAAGAATTTAATTTTTTTGATGATTACATCCAAAGCTCATAACTGTGCTATAACGACTTACAATCAGCTTGTTAAAGCTTTTGGATATTTCATTTTCCTTCGGCGTTCTACTTCTTTAAGTGCAAAAATCTACCGCAATCCACTTTTCATGCGAAACGTTCTGAAAACAGAACTCAGGAAGAAAATAGAAAATTACAAGAAGAATGCTAACAAATAATAACAAAGTAAATAAAAAGGAATTTCGTTTCATAATTCAAGTGCTGCAAGAGCATACAAAAGGACGAAAGGGAAGTAAAACGAAAGAACAATCTCTAACCAACAATATCAACATTTTCAGACAGCAGTAATGAAAACAACAACAAACAACAACGATAACGAAAAGCAACAAAAAGTATAACAAAAAGCTGGAATGCTCAAAATATTAGCATACAAATTGTATCTGTGTGTGCATAAATACCTTCATACATATACATAAGTGCACTTTTTGATACTGCTTCGAATACTGGCAAAATGGGTTTGTCTGCGAAATTTAAGCAAGGACTCACACTTACGCACTTGTGCACGCACACGCATGTATTTTATGCGCACAACAATTGAGCATATTTCAAGGGGTATATCGAAGATATCGAGGCTTTCAAACTGGACAATACATGCAAAATCTATTTTTCCATAATGGAGAAAATATTTTTGATTCAAATATTTCCTTTTTGTTATCTTATGCGTATTTTAATGTGACATTGCCTAATCTGTTGCACTCCGAAAAGTTTAAATGTTCCTTTTAGGTTTAGGTGAAAACACATTTTGGTTAAACTGTTGTTTATCCCCTTTCAAGTTTCTGACACAAGAAATTATCTGTGTGTAATGAAATACTATGTATTTAAAAATTTCGAAAAACTACTACAGATCAAATATTAATTGATGATGGTCTAAGAAACGCTCCTTAAAATGAAGTGAATTTTCTTGTAATTAAGAATACTTGTTAAAGGTGAAATAATTGTATGTGTGAAGTATGGCCGTTTGTATGTAAACATTCAAGAGAAGAGAACATTAAGCAAAGGTAAAAAGTTGTGATCGATTTCAAAATCTAAACTTGAAATCTGATGTTAAAAACATTTAATCGTGCATAATTCTATACTCTTACTTCGAAGCGAATACCTACTCTTCTTTGTTTATAGCAGCCATCAGTTTGGTGCTCTGCTCCAGCCCGGTCGCAACTAGATACGCAGTATTGTTTGTATAAACGTAGAAGTGCTTATCAATGACGTTACACACGATGCCATGGCGGTACTTAAAGCCAGACACACATACACACTTGCATAAACGCCAAAGGAATTTTTACTTCATTCTAGTTGTTGTTGTTATTTTTTTTTTTTCTTTTTCGCTGGTCGAGCAGTTTTCACACTGACCATTCCCTCGCGTATCGAATATTGATCGCTTTCACAAACACACACACAAGTGCGTACATGCATATGTATTTTGTGTGGTATTTGTGCTATGCCGTGCCAATATCCTGCCAAAGTCCTTTGTGCAAATCCACTCCATTTGGTATGCGTATCTGGCAGAGTTATAACTTTTTTGTCGGTCTGCCGCTCCCCTCCACTGGCGTCCGCTCGCTCAGTGACCTCTATGTTGGCACTTCATGCTTTTCCTTTGTACTGGCTGCTACCTACAGCGTTATTGCCCAGTTCCGCTGAAGCACCTCCACCCCACACTTCCAGCTCAGTTTCATCCTACGCCTCTGCGCGCCATTTCAAATATTTTCTGTGATACTTGAGCGCAAAACTTTTGCTCGCATATTTCGTTTATTTGCTTGCTTGTTTGCTCACATGCAGCTGTATGAGTGGTAGGTGTATACACATGAGTTTGAGCGTGTTTGTGTGCATTTGTGTAGCTGTGTGCGCGCTTCTTCCTAGGTTAAGAGGTCATATGCGCAATTCGTAATTTTGCAACAAATCGCCATTGGCTGCAAACTTTGACTTGCCGACTGCTGCCTAAGTGAAATACGCACACACACACACACACACACACACACATATGAGATATCATAGTGAACTACTCGAATATTTGCCAGTGTATGCTTCTGCCACATTAACGTACTTTATTTGTGGATAGTGCTTTGCGGACTGCAGCTCAGCTTCCCCCGCTACACACACTCTAACTAAATTCTGCGTATAGCTGCTGCCGCATCCCGCCTCTTGGCCCATCTCACAGCGACCATGAGCGTTTTTAATGTATTCCGTGAGCGTACTTCAAGTTTGTTCTCTGCCAACTTCTTCAGGAGCTTAGCAGAAGTTTTCCTGCTGTTGTTTTTCTTGTTATTATTGTTGTAGTTGTAAGTGTGTGCCTGTTTTTTGCATTGTGGACACACACACGCACACACAAACTAAACTATTGAAGTATGCAAAAGTAGGTCATTAAGGGAGCATGTAGGGTATTTAGTGTTTAGCAGTTGCAAGCATTTCCGACTCGAATTTATCATAAGGCAGCAGTAGCAACAAGGCTGCTCTGTAGGAAAAATCTGTGTTCATGCTAAAACTCCTCAGCCACTTCCCAGCTAGCTGCATTGTACTTAAATGCAGCTGTTAAGCCGGGTCATGTTTCGGCGTTAACAGTGCAAATGACAGGACCTTTGTTGAATGCACTTTGTAGTGAGTCATGGCAATCGTTCTGTGACCCTCGAAGTAGCTTCACCATAGTGGAGTAATTTGATGTAGAAAAGAAATAAATACCAAATATATTTCCCGAAATCACAGCCACTGCGCTGATTGTGATTTATCCCACTTATTCCTCAAAGCTTTCAGCGATTGCTTCGCCCACCAGGACACTCCAAATCTCATCGGCACCCCTACAACTGACACCCAGTCAGTTCTCGCATTTTTAATCAGGTTTCTTCCTAGATAGTTACAGTTGCGAATGTCATGAAATACAGGCAAACCATTTCGATTGCATGAAGTTCATTTTGTTTTATTTATTTATCTCAATTACTTTGCTGCTTTGTACTCAGTTTTCTTGCACGTTCTCGTCTCTTTTTCTTCTTTCCCTTTCCGTTATTCTATTCTACTTCCTTCAAATTTCCTTCTTCTAATGTTTCATCTTTTTTGTTCTCGATTCAGTTCCTCCTCTTCTCATCTTTTCTTTAACTTAGCATTTTCCTTTCTATCTTTGCCGTTCTTCTTAAATAAGAGTGTCTGGCTCACTAAAATTCCTTTTCTGACGAGAGTGCCAAAATCACAACTCAATATTATCTTTTAATTGATAATGAAAGTTTCTATATTTCCCTATGAAAAAGTAACAATAAAATGGCTTTCAATAAAATTAGACTGCAAGTATGAGTCCTTCTATTTCGAAACGTTCACTTTGCTGCACAAATTCTGGCAACTGGAATATTAAATATTAATATATAAATTGTAATTTCTAGTATGCTTTGTATAACAACTAAGCCAATGTCTATACACTGCTCGTGGCCCTGCAACTAACGAGATGTATTCATATTTTCCTTCTGGGTGCAAGGCTTGCAGGTGTGTGCTTGTTTGCGCGCAATTGAGAACAGCAAGTGCCCGAGAGTGCGTGCGAATGCAGTGAACTTTAAACTTTCTGAAAATGTTAGTTACGAAATTTAAAATTTCCCCGCAGTTGCAAGTTGAAAATTTGCAATTGAAGTACTTTTTGTTGCTGTGGCATGCTGCAAAATTATATGCACTTGTGTGTTTGTGGGAAAAGTTTCAAGAGAGTCGGTTTTCTGGATTTCATTTTAATTTGATATAAAATTTGTCGCATAAATTGTTTGTGTAACAATTTCGAATTGCATTGTTTTCAGCAGCAATTAATTGAAGAAACTTTTTTGTTGGGTTGTGTTTCTGCACTTGTGGAATAGCTCAAAAAATGCAAGTCACCGACAGAGATTGTTCGGAAAAGTCACTGGACAATATTCAAACTATAGTGAGGTTAAGGGTCAGACTTTTAATACACCATAAAAAGAGAAAAGCATGCAAAGGAGAGCAGTCTAGGCTAGAAAGTCATTTCAAGCGAACCACTGCGAAATTTCTATTCAAAATGTAAATGATTGAAGCTCAAAAATCGTCGCATCAGAGATGCATCGCTATCCACTGAGTCACTGCCGCTCTCTGGCTTATACCAACCAAATTTGAACGCTGAAGCTTGGGCAAGCGTTGGCTGCGGTTGCTTTCGATGAGGCCTTCATAATGTTGTGTCAATGCCAGCCAAAGGATTCAATACATACGCAAACATGCGCACATAAAATATATATTGCATTCTAGGATAAGCACAACAACAACGCTCGGCTGGGCGCGCGGCATAAACGCATATCGAGGCAAGCAGCAGATTGCAGCGAATGTTGGTAGACTGAAATCGATGCAATTCATACGCGCTGCACTACACACACAGACACACGAACGCTGCCAAAAATATACAAATAAAAGTGCAATTGCATACGCAAAGAGAGTAAATCAATACAAGCGCATAGATGGCGAAGGCACAGTGGTACAAACTCTTAAAAAAGCGCATAAAATGCGAAAAATGCAGCGCTGCGCTGTGGAAGAAGCTGTAGAGCCACGGAACTTGAACAATTTCCCAGTGCAGTGCATAGCCCCATAAATGCCAGAAAGCGAGAGATGCTAACCAGGCGCATATGCACACACACACACACACGCACATACGCAAATGTATGTAATGCATGTATAGCAGCCATGTTGTAGCATTTACGCCTTGAATTTATGAAATTTCTGAGCGTTCGCAAGCGTGTGTGTGTGTGTGTGTGTGTGTTGTGTACACAACAGTAAATGGCAGCGCCTGCAACAGCAAAAGCAACAACAGCGCCAACAATTTCTGAATTGCTGTTGCATGGCTGCTCTTCGCAGACCTCGCTGTTTGCTGCAATTTGGTATGCAACATTTTAGGTTGTTGTTGTTGTTATATTTCGTTGGCCATATCAAAATTTAACATATAATATTTACATGCACTGACTGCAGCAACAACAGTAACAACAGCAAAAACAACAGTAGCAACAGCAACAGCGCAGCTACCCACTCGATCGTTGAATCGGGGTTATATGCATAACAAACACGCACACACACACACACACGGGCATATGTACATATCTACCATGCCAGTCGGAAAATGCCCCGCTGCATGAAATTGGAAAAGAAAATGTTTGCCATGAATGCGTTTTTAAAGCCACATGACCTTACAAAGTAATGAAAATGGTAATATTTACAGAGCAAATTGTAATTCGGAGTACCAAGAGCTACGATTTCTGGTCCTCTGTGTACCTATTCATATTTCATTTTGGTAAGCGTGTTCAAAGCAACATGTCCGCTCTTACTTGGTAATCTAAAATTGGATGTATTGCGTTATGATCGACGTTGTCAGATGTAACGGAATTAATTGAAGTAATGCATAGCTATACATAGCTAAAAGAAGAAGAAGAATGCAATTATCCCATTACAGTTCTGAGAATGGACACTCGCGTAGATTTATGCTGATTTGTGTGGCACTTGCCGGAATCGCATGGAAAAAGATACATGTATTTGAAGCGAATTCCGCTCTCTCTTTTGTTACCGTTCTTCGCATACATTTCTCGTTATTGCATCTCTCAATTTTTTATATTTCTGATTTCATTCCTTAGCTACTATTTTTTAATTCTCCTTTACTCGTTTTTTTCTTCTACAAGCCTCCTCAATTTTCTACTGTTTTCCTGTTATCGTCACGACTCCTTCTTTATGTTATCTTTCAAATGGCCTCTTCTCTTATATTTCCAAAAGACAACTCCTATTTACGGCTCTTCATAATTTTATTTCTTCCTTCTTTTTTGTTTAAAATTTATATTTTGCTTGTATTTTATTCACTTGTTCTCCGCTCCGCTCCGCTACTTACTGTTGATTTCTCACTTTTTCTTCTATGTAGTTTTTCGATACTAGTTAGTTTTTCCACTTATCTGTTTATTGCGTTTAGCTATATGCCTTACTATTGTAGCAATATGTAGTATTACCCTATAGTTGTACGTAGCATAAGTAATCTTCTATCTCATTCTCACCCTAGTTCTAAGTTATTCACAATGTAATCGAGTTGTCTCGCTCTCGCCGACAAAGAGAAATCTCACTGTAAGTAAGAATAAAATGAAAAGAAGCAGTCAGTCGTGAAACAGCCTCGAAAGAACGAACACTGGTTTTAAGCCTCGTTCACATTCGACTTTCCTCGCTTTGCTTGACAGTTCGAGATTCAACAACAAAGCATGAAAAGTAGAAGGCTTGCTACAATGAACGCTTTAACTTTGGATTTTACTGATGTAATTTAAGTAGTAGTAGTTATGCTACTAAAGTTTGAAATTCGCGAGTGTCTTAATTGAAAACGCAAACGCACGAGAAAATGAATCCAACTGGAAGCGCACGAGAAAATGAAAAATATCACAAAAAATTTCAACAACTGATTGTCAAAGCGCAAAAAAGTTGAGAGTTGCCCAACATTTTGCTTCGCATTGCTTCGCTTCGCTTTTCTCGCGTTCTATTTAGCAAGCCTCATATAAAAGCATGTGTTGAACTTATCTGTCAACGCGAAATTCTGAAGCAAAGCGAAGCTAAAGTCGAATGTGAACGTGGCTTTACTCCTACACTATACTTCTTCCAAGAATCTGTTTATTATTTTTTGCTATACGACTTCAATTCTTTTTTTTCCTATTTCTTTTAAAGCCATTTCTTCACTTTATTTTACCTGCTCACTTCCTTTTTTTGGTGCTGTCATTTAAGACCTCAAAATATACAATTTCTCTTGTAAATTGTTTAAATCTAAAACACCAGTTTATAAATCTTTCCGGAAAAATATGACAAACCAAAAATATCTGTATTTTTAATTACATATTATAATCTATGATTTCTATTCTATTTGTAAAATTCTTTTATTTCTTTGTAATTGAATTTGCTCAGCAGCACTGCCACTTGTATGTTTTCTCATGTTACTTCTGCTAAACTCCTACTACTCCTTCTCCAGCACAACAGCTCAAATGGAATCAGTACGTCAGCTGCAAAATTCAAGTTCCAAACATGGCGGCATCGCAACAACAACAACGACAAAATTAAGAACAGCACTATTTTTCATACGGCTTGAAAGAAAATGCCACAAATCTCTTGTCAATTACTGTGATTCGATGTAAACAACCGAAAATTAGCCCAAATGTCGACTTTGACAAACGAACAACAAAAAGCAAAGAAATGCGCACACATACACATAAATCTGAATAGCTAATAGTGCGCCGCAGAGTTGCACACACACACACATGCACATATTTTGTACATAAGTGTGCTCTAATTGCTGTCGTTTGCGTAATCGAATGTGCGCCGCTTCTGAAACGCCTTCGCGGAGCCAAAGTGACGGCAGGCGGCAGGCGGCAGGCAGCTGTCACTTTGGCATGTGTCAATCTGCGCCCATGCCGTTCTGTCGGGCCAGAAATCACACAGAGTGACACTTTTTTCCCGAACAGCAGGCGCTCAAGGAACGGCGGCATGCAAATGTTCCGTTTTAGCATAAATTATTGCAGATGGACAAGGAAATTAGAAATTACACAGAAAGCGGCTGTTTTACTCTGTTTGTGCTTCTTCCTCTTTATCTGCCTTAACCCAGTTGAGGCTGCGAGTTGAAAATGTCTGCCGTCATTGAGGCATAGATTACTTGCTGCCACGCTTAATAAAATTTGATAGATTTGGCCTGCATGGCGTCGCCCTTCCGTCCCTCGCCCTCTCCATTCCAACTTCTCCAAATAGTCTGAGGCGGCGCAGTGGCGTTCCAGTTACTGTTTATTTTTCTGAACGCCTAATTTTTTGTGCCTTGTCTATTGGTAGCTCCTCAGTCCACCTAAAATGATCTCAGCAGCTGAAAAATTTCATTATGAAACCCGTAAAAATTTTAGTACGTGTATCTACAAAAAAAAACACACGAAAAATAAATCAATTCATCACGTTGCGGTGCTGCACGAGCTTGCGCATATCTTCTGGGCTAGTGTCCAGCGAGTAGCAAGAAATGGGGTATACAAAGGGGACATCAGGCAATGCCAGTGTAAAAAGTTAAGGAATAATGTTGGAAAATCGGCAGTGAGAGAAGAGCGCTCTAGACACGTGGATACGGAAAAATTTTTAAATATCGATGATCTCCAAAAATGAAGTTGAGCATACTTATCTAAAAAATATGAAGAGCAGAATTTTGAATCTTAAAAAGTTTTTAGGCAATTTTTTCAGTCTTAAATTTCTCTGTGGATAAAGGCAATTTCTTTTTGCAACGGGCAACATTAAGAAGTTATAGGTTTAGAGTAACTAGTATAGCGTTCCATAAAATTTTCTCGCGTTTATTCTGTAATCCTTCGCATTTCGATTTTGTTCACATGTCTGTGGGCTCCGTTCATTGTGTAAGTAGGTTTATGGGAATGTATCTGTGCCACTGTTGCATGATTTGTTTTAAATCTTGTTGTTGTTGTCCATTTTATACCTCTATTCTTTTAGTTTATATGCGCGATTCTTGCACTGCTCTTCGATTTTGTACCAACAAATTTAGTTAGAGATTTTTATGCTTGATCGCGTGTTATGTCAGTTCACACATCCATACATTTATACTAGTATATGCTTGCCAGATTGCTCATATGCTGCCATGCACAATCAATGCTGATGTATCTTTCCACAGTATCTTACTCATATGCGCTTTCATAAGTTTCCACTTATGTGGGAATGTGTGTGTGTGCATGTTTTTCACAGCAGCATTTCCGGTTTGTTTACTAGTTTTTCTGTTTGTTGAATTTAATTTAATTTATTTTATGTTTGCCACCCCGCTTGAAAGTAGCTGCTGTCTTCGTTTGAAGGTGTATGTGTGTGTGTCAGCTTTGATGGCCGCCATCTTGCCATATTCCAATACATCTTAGAAATTGCAAATATTTGCTCATCAATTCCCACACAAACTCGCACATAAACAGCTGAAGCAATAATGAAAGTAATAAAATTGTGGGAGATTTTAATTTTCTAAATTGATCTACTTCGGGTATAGAAAGGTTGAGGCATTTACTAACATTTTGCATACAAATTAAGAAAAAGCAGAAAACTAATATTTTAGCAATTCAGTTTTTTTGTAACCACATTTTTCTTAAGGATGCATTCGCCTTGTTAGCCAAAAAATTAATCAGCAAATTAGTTGCTTTGCAATTTTGTTGATAAATTTATGAAGCAATCACCTCTAATTCACCCGCTCTTTAGAGGCGCGTAGTAACGTGCCGCACAATTAATTACGGCACTTGTTAATGTTTTCATTAAAAGTCCAGCTGGCGTACATGACCAGCAAATGAGCAGACAACCATTGCCGCAGACAGGTCGAGCTGAGGATGTTGGCTGGCCTGAGGAAGGGCTGACCTACAAAATGCAACAACATGCTTATCTGCCACATGCAACATGCAAAAAGTAGATCAAGTATGCAGGTAGCAAGTAACTTTGTTGCAGTAACTTCGTTGTACTTCACCCTCTCCCGGCAAACAGACACAATTTATGTTGAAATGTGACAATGGCGAAAGGCAGTGAAGAGGGCTACACAAGTAAAAAAGGTGTGCAAAAAAATAATTACACTTGTCAGCGCGCATACAAAATTTAATCGCTATCATACAGAGCATGCCACCGAGTGAGGGGCTGTTAGAGCAAAGTAATATGAGCAAATTACGATATTTTGTAAAACTTACACCTTTGTTCATAAAGTACATATAGTATAAGTAAATGTATAACGCCTGCAGGAAGCACTTTAAGTCGAAAAGCAGACACATACATATAATCGTATGTATGTATGCATGTATAAATATGTATGTACATATGTATATGGTCCATTTAGTATTGTATTATTAGGCTCACTTAGTCAAAGTAAGTAACTTAGTAAGTCTTGATATTTCGATACCGAATCGTTCGGTTGCTGTTTCCTATGATTAAGGTTCTCGAAAAAATATATTTATTCATTGAAAAAATCAATTGATAAAGACTATGGAATAGTGACTTTTGTGACTCTCGCCAGAATAGGGCTGTTATAGACAACTTATTAAGTGTGAATTTACAAATGACTTCGGCAATTTCTACGACTGAGGGCAATGGAGTTGTATACGAGTACGTGGTGTTATATATGTAAAATTTTTCAACACATTATCATTTTCGAGTTCCTAGCGATATTTAAGTAAAACAAATTATAATCACTCTATAGAGATTTCTCGACGTCTTTCTGCTCGCTATCTGGGGGCAAAGTTTTTAATATGTCTCCAACAACGTAAGCCCGATCGCCATACATCCTGCATACACGCAAAAGATACACATACAATCTGAATTTATGAGTGCCTAACGCCAGCAACAATTTGTTGCTATTTCGTCATAATTTGAGACATAATGAAACGCCTCGCATGTATAGCGACATTGCCGCTGCCATTAGTTGCTCGCGTGAGCGAGTGCTTAGCGGCCAGTGACTGACCGCAGTTCGTCTGTTCGCCTACGGAAGTGAAAATGTCCGTTTGACGTGTCTTCACACTTTGCGGCCGGCACGGAGTGCGTCAAATCCACTTTGGCCGCAAATTAAAAGTGACACTTCTATGAGTTTCCTTGGGGGCGGCGATGGCGGCTACTTTGTCGGGCCCTTATTAAAAATGGCGCATTTGCATGTAAATGAGTTGATAATAAAATGTCAAATTAAATTACTAACATGTCACGCAGTGAGCTGTGGGGATTTTCCTCGTTGTTATTGTTGTGGGTGTTGTTGTTGCGTGTTCACGCACACACACATACATGCGTGCCAGTGCTAAGCCGATGTAAAATTTGCTGCGCTGTTGACAGTTCAGCGCAGTTCACACGCAATTTTATGTAATTTTGTATAGCTCTACTGCCGGTAGAGGTCGCTTCGGCAATTACGCGGTATAAGAAGTTATTTATATTGCATTAGCGATATTTATCTGACAGCGGTGTGCTTGCTTGTACGCATCAAAAATTAAATGATATACATAATTTCTACATACATTAATATGAAATACATATCTTCCGGTAGTACATAATATAAATGGCAAGATCAAGTTCTGAGCTGATCGAATTTAGTCAACCGACTTTCGATCGGAATTGAAATTAACGTTTACTATCGAAACAAAATTAGCATTAAAATCGATTTCTATCGATAATGAAAAGTAAGAAAAGGCGGAAAGAATATATTCAGCATGTTCTCTTGAATATTACATGAAATTTTATATACCTCGTTACATTATATGAGCCGTGTATTTTGAAAGTGATATAAGTCCACTTTCTGTTATTGCGAGATATTTAATTTTTTACATTTCACTCTCAGTGTCACTAACTATGAAGAGCTAAAACTTCCATCTCCCAAATATGTACAAGAATCTCATATTTTTTCCTATAAATTGTTTACCCTATAGAAAGATCATAATTAGTTTTATCTAAAAATGGCATTATCTACATTTTTGTAAAAAATGGACTTACCCCACTTTCAAACTTGTTTTTAAAGGTCATTGGCTAGATTTTGAGATCCACATCGAAAATGACTTACTTGATGAATTTAGTAAAATCCAGAAAATTTATCAGCAAAAACTTTGTATTTTGGCCAAGTCTTCGTCCAATAAGGCAATAATTGTTTATTTTAAATCAAAACTAATTTTTATTATCTACTTCGAATTAGATTTTTAAGCAATTTTATATAAGTACATATCGATTTGTGTTTCGAATACTAGTTTCGATTACGAAAAATAAGAAGTTAACAATGTCAAGCGAGTTAAGACATCAGAACTTCTACAAAATAACTTTTAGCATAACTTATTTTTTATATCTCTACTATTTTTTCAAGCTCTAATCAAATATTACTTTTCTTTCTTTGCAGGTGAGTTGTCTAACTGAATTTGGGTACTAAATCCCTCGATGTGAAGTCATTTCTGGTAACGCCAAAAATTACACTAATGATTCTGCGAGTATGAATTACTTTAATTTTAGCAGAACCATTCCATCTTTAATACTTATGTCCTTCACAGAGTATATCAGTGATTAGTTGCCTGCCCTTTTCTTTGAGAGAATCTCTGTCTAAGTGCGGAGCATTTAAATTTCATATATTAGTATAGTAAGATTTAAAATCGCCTGGAATGCGCTTGAGCAACACATTCCCAGTCATTCTGTCTCAGAATCCCTGCACCCTCCTCTTGCTCTTCAGCTTATCTGCTACTTTTGCGGCACACTTGAAACAATTAATCTTCAGCAATACTGCCAATTTCCTTTGCTGAATCGCATATGCAAACACACACATGCACACAAGCAAATACAAATAGTCTGCGCACTTGTACGGCTTCGCATGCCGGCATTAATCGTCAGTTTTTGCTGCCACTGCTGCTGCTGTTGCAAGGTGGCTACAACAAAAACAAAAGGGATGATGAACAAAAATACAGCATGCTGCATACAAAAGCAATTCACACGTTTTACTAACAGCACACACACACACACAAAACCGGACAATGTTTGTATAGAATTTACACATTTGATTTTCAATTTTACGAATCGAAGCAGCCGT
Source organism: Neria commutata (assembly GCA_963457695.1). Taxonomy (NCBI): domain Eukaryota; kingdom Metazoa; phylum Arthropoda; class Insecta; order Diptera; family Micropezidae; genus Neria; species Neria commutata. Next base: position 22,880,197 of record OY735249.1, on the reverse strand, counting down.
CGCGCCCGGAGCAGAAGACGCTGAAGAGGCAGAGGCGGAGGCAAAGGTAGAATTATTGTTGACTCTTGGCACTACAATGCAGCAGCACACCAACAAACAACTGCATGACGAGAAAAGCAATCTGCTGCTCACAGGCACAAACACAGACTCACATGCATGCACTGACACACTCACTCACTCACACGTAGACACGAACTAACACCAAATCAGTGCAACAAATCAACGTGAATCAAACGTAATCAATCACTCTATCAGCAGTCGATGCTCCAAGTGTTGCAGGGCGAGCGGCTCCAGCACGGCTCCGCTCAGCAGACGCACGAGCCGATTGCAAAAAACTCGTTAAAAACTAAAATGGAAAGGGCGATGACCGGGCGCCAGCAAAAGAGAAGCTGGAAACTGGCAGTCTCTTTTGGCAAATTTGCTGCACATACGAATTGCCACTTCCACGATCATCTGTTCATCACGTCTCACAATCAGTGCAGATCCTCACAGCAGCATTCTATGTGGCTAATTTGCCTGACCGCTCCATCTCAACCCACCAGATACATGATTGTATGTACTACAGAACCTCTGCAGTCTCATCTATATTTTTATCAGTGATTATAAGTCATATTCTCGATGATTATAGTTATAAAAAGTTTCCTATTATTTATGAAAAGTGCGACAAATCTGTTAATACTCCAAAAGGATATCCGAATGCTCTACTTGATATTTAAAAAATGTAACTCCAAGTTCAGTGGCACCGTCGTAGCTCAGTGGATAAGTGCTCGGTCGCTCGCATGGAGTCGGTGGATCAAACCCCAGGTCATAACATTTTAAAAAAGTAACTTCGAGTAGGTCCTGTTATCTTGTGCTAAAAATAGAACGAGCACAGAAGATAATGCGAGAAATCAAAGGCCTAGCCCCACACGGGCTGTTGTGCCAATCAATTATTAATTACTTTTAACACCAAGTCCAGGACATTCCTTTTGGTTTTTGTATAGCACTTTTTTGAATTCCATAAATCAACAGTGATTTGTCGCATTAAAAGTCCAAGTCAAATCTAGTTTCACTAATTGCCCTAATGGAAAAAAATTATATGCAGCGATTTTCCAAATTTTACCTTCAAATTAAGCAAAATTGTGGAGTAACAGAGGACTCTCAAAATTAGTTTTCTATAACCACCAACAATTTCTGCTCCTTTGCAGCCTTAGCTTTGCCGAAGTCTATACTGTATGCGTATATGTATGTATATGTAAACACATACAGTCTCACTCACAAATGCAAAGGGAGGGAGATTACTAAGTGTTAATATTTCACGAAACCTAAATGCTTTTTCATGCGCTCGTGAGCAGCGCAGCGCTCTTGTTGCATGTGAAACTTTTAGCACCTAACCTCACTACTGCAATCAAATACACACACTTAATATGAAAACAGACAGACGCATACATATGCTTATTTGTGCCTGTTGGTGTGCGTATGATGCAAATGCAGCGGCAGGGCGGACGGAGTACCTAAGTGTACGGAATGAAGGCGGCACAAATCCGCACCGGCAACTTTCCTAAATAAGCTCATTAAAACAGAAGTTTCAATTTAACCGCTAAACAGCTTAGAAACTTGTAATGAACTTGCTTGCTGGCAGGGGAAGAAAACGAGACGGGGCAGAGGATGAAGCTAGAAAATGCGAGCAATCCTGGCAACGCATCCTTACAGTCACTAGAGAAGCGCACCTTTCCCAGCGCATTTGCCGACGCCGCAAGCCCACAAACAAAAATATTGCCATGTTAGTGTCTGTCTGTGTGAGTGGTTTAGTTGCGTTCTGTGTGTGTGTGTGTGTGTGTGTGTGAAGCTAATCTGCGGTTGCATTCGTTATTTATTTGGTGCACAGCCGCGCGCTGTGTGTATCAGTAAGGTTGCATGCAACGATGACAACAAAAACAAATAAAGCGGCGGAAACAACAACAACGAGAATCATCGCAATGGCGGTCGTCGCACCGGAAGCAGCAAGCAGCAGCAGCGTAAGTAACAGCCTCATCTGAGCTGCACAATAAAGTGGCGGAAAAGCTTTTGTGGCGTGTCTGTGGATGCGCGTGCATTGCGTGTGTGTGTGTGTGTGTGTGTGTGTGTCTGTTTCATGCATGCATTTGGCGCACCAAAATCGCTTGTACTGATTTTGCGCCAACGCGCACGCACACAAGCTCATTTTCGAAAACAAGCACATTTGCGCATACAAATATGCACACGCATATTCACATGCGTGTGTGTGTATGTGAGCGGGCACTCACTAATGCATTTCACATGTGTTTGCGTGCAAGTTTTTGCGCTCAAAGTCGTAAATTACATTGTGCGAGTGTGTGTGTGTGTGTCGATGTTCCAAGTAGTATGATGAAATTAAATTTCGCTCGATCGTAAATGGCTTTGTTTTACATTGTAAGAACTAAATATATGGATTTGCAGAGCGCCAAGAAAATCTGTTGAATAAAATCAAATTGAAATTTTAAAATCAAATGAAGAACTAGGGGGCAGAATGTCATACGTTGCGGCAGTGGGGTCATAAGCTTTCGCCCTTCTGCGCTGGAAAATTCTACCAGAAACTTAAAAAGATACCTTGAGTTTTCCATATCCATACCACGTCATCATAATAATAATCGAAAATGTTCAAGGCCCCTAAAAATATGAAGAAATATTCCACTGAAAAAAAGTATTATAAGTACTACGCCGAGCCATCCCCAAGAAAACAGTTATCGGACGGCACTCTTATTGGTTTCATCGGAAAAATATACATCCAAAACGCGAAAACAAAAAAGGGGAAGGAAGCCCTCCTCCCTCCTCAGCTGCCTCTAGGAAAAACTTTGAAAAAGCGGTATTAAACACCCAAAACTAGGAAAATTTAAAGTTCCAAACAAAACTTGCCTGAGTTTTTCTAAAAAATTACTAACCCACTCAACATTTTCTATTGACTATCTAGTTTTCCGATTGCATCTAATATTCAATTTGTTGATGCTCATCACAAATTTTTTAATGGTTTTTTTTAATCTTTTCTCCGTAGTTCCGCTTTCGTATTTGTTTAGGTCTCTTTTACTAACTAAATCAAAATCACCCGCTACGGCAATTTAATCATTGGAACAGCTCTGCCAAGGAAGATAGCAAAAAAATCTCTGAGTTTATAACACTAAAAATGTCCCCCGCGAAATAAATAATGCCACCAAAGCTGAAAACTGCATGGACCTTTTAACTGTGCTCCCATGGGCTACTGCCTTCTGGAAGCACTGCATTCGCAATAACGAACATTAGGAATTTGCAAGCATGCAAGCAGGTTCTAGGACCATAGCTATAGCTGTAATATTAAACCAATGTGTAGCAACTTGCAACAACAACAACCAAAGAAACAACTAGCAATAACAACCACTTGCTACAACAACTTGTAACAAAATTTTGTGATATTATAAAAATGTAACTACATGAATAAATTGATCACTACAACAACAGCAGCAACTTACAACAACAACGGCGTCTGCAACAACAAAAGCAACATGCAACAACAACAGCAACAGCAATCTTAGCTTGCAACAAAAGCCAGTTGTCAGCAACAACGATAAGGCGCAAAAAAGAACTTGCAACAACAAAAACAACGACAGCGATGATTGCAACCATTTTGCAAGCGCCGTTTTTGCCAAAAGAAAATTGGATTAGATTTTTGTGAGCGTCAGCAAATGCTGCCAGTTCTGGCAACGGTTGTGCTGCTGCTGCAGCAGCAGAAAAATGCTGCCTGCCACGAGCTCAAAAGCTGCAAAAAGATCAGGCCGAAAGCGAAACCGCACCGAGACCGGGGCCATTCAAAGCGGAACATTATCTACGCTTGCGGTTTTTGCGGTACTAGTGTGTGTGTGTGTGTCGCTGTGGCATGCTCCTTTGTTGCCGGCGACAGTTTGTGCGCCATGCAACATTTTACATTTGCTGCCACTTGCACGGCCCATGCAGCAAAAGCGGCAAATGCGCCAAAAGCTCAACTGCAGAATCGTTCATTGTCGTCGCTTGGCAACTGGCCAAAAATTGCCGGCTGCGTGTGTTTGTGTGTGTTTGTGATGGCAGCCTTTGCAAAAATTGTGCAGTTGCTGTTGCCAGCCTCTACAGTCACACCATGCTCACCGTCATTTGGTCTTCCCACTACGGCTCCATCTCCCCTCCCCTTCTCCCCCCTCCCGTTCCAGCACTGCATTTATTGCAGCTTATTAGGCGCATTTACTTTGCTTGTAATTTTAAGTTTTAAACTCATTGTCAGTGGAGCTTAGGCTTACTCTGCTGCCTGGCTTGTATATGTAGGTGTGCGTGAACATGTTCCTGCATCTGTATGTGTGTGTGCGTGTTGTGCGACCGACCTTAGAGACAAAGGCACAGCCTCGTTGCTTTCATGCAGTTTTTAAATGCTTTTCCAAATAGTTCGAGTCTCGAGCCGAGTCTCCTCAGCGCCGCACTGATTTCACTGAAGTGTGTAGCCTCGGTTTGTGCTTGTGTGCGTGTGTGCGAGCGTCTGCTCTTTGTCTATTGTCTGGCCTTATGCTTCCGCAATCGGAATTTATTTACCGCTTCAGCATCGAGCGCCATTGTCGAGTGTTGAAAACTGTGAAGTCTGTGAAATCTGTTTGTGTGCATTCATTTAATTAAGCGGCCAACTGCGCTGGCAGGAGAGGGGTTCTCCAGGCAGCAGTTGGCAGGCAGCGGGAGCTTTTCATTGTTATTTATTGTCGTTTGTGGCTTTTGGATTATGCCTGCCCCTTTTTGCGCAGTCAAAGCATGCAGATTCGCTTACAGCTCCCCGCCGAGTCGCATTTGAGTACACTTTTTCTCATTAGTTTTTGAAAATTTCTTTTCCGTATTTAAAGCCGAATGTTTCTAGACTTTTAAAAGTTGTATACAAGTTAATTTACTGGTATATGTATACTTTTTAAACAGTTCTAAATGAATGTCGAAGACAACTCAATGTCCATGAAAATGAATAAATTGTAGCAGTTACAATAAAATCTAACAAACATATGTACATTGTTTATAAATTTGTGTCCCACAAAATGTGATTTTTCACCCGAATTCGAAGTCCAAGAAATTATCGCCTCCTTGACTCAGTTTCGGGCACAATCGAAACCAAGCTTCTTATTTTGTAATAAAAAGATTGAATGCTGCTATATTTCATAACAGTTTTTCACACTGAGAAAAAAAAAATAAATTTTAGATTAAAAAATAAACAGGTTAAAATTTAAAACTTTCTTAAGCCCTTGTTTTCTGATTATTTCGATTGCAAGTTAAAATTCAAATCGGTTTCGATCAAAAATGCGGCCATTTTGAGGTCGGAGCCTAGATTTAGCCGAACTGTGGTCCGTGACTAACAGATACTACATAATAGTTAATATTATTTGACGGAGTATCGCACAGTAAACTAAAGATAGATTGTTCATCTTTGAGGGATCTACAACTCTTCGCGTAGTTCTATCTTAATTAGATATCCGAATATGCTACTTACTTCAAGAAAATGCTTTTGCGTCTGAGGAACTTGTTAAGAACAAACTGTTTCCTTCGAACTAGTGTTATTTTCGAACATTCATGCAAATCGTTTTCTTTTCCCTGGACATTCGTCAATGCTTTCTTTAGTTGACAGTGCGCTGTTAAAATCCCTTTAATATCCTCGGACTATTATATATTATATTATATAGTCATACTCGAAAGGCTTTCTTAAGGTCGCATGATTTTATTGGCTGAACATCATATGCATTTTTTTGATTGAAATTTTTGGCTGGTAGAGTTTCTGTAGATATAGATCTAGGTCACGAACTTTAAAAAAGATGCTCATGTTGTTTTTAGAATGCTGATTTGCTTAAATTACCAGAAAGAGACTTCGCAGCAGCCGCCAGTTGAAGACAGAGAATGCTATAGTTAAAAAAAAGTCCGCTTTCTTTTGATACTTAAATCAACTTTAGTGCTGAAAAATGGAAGCATCTCATCTTGAAACATTCTTAAATTGCGCAAGTTTGCTAGTGACATTCAAGAAAATACAGCACGTCAGCAGTGACAGTGGCAATCAGTGCCGTTCCATTGACATATGCCCATATAAAAGGCTCTTAAATGGAATGTCGTTTCGTGTACGTGATTTTGTGAGCTGAACAACAAGTCACTTGGTAATTTTCTAAGCTCTCATCATTGGTCCACGAGCTCCTTCGAACCCAACCCATTCAAGGCAATGCCACTCCCCTTGCTCGTCCAGCACCGCCGTCGTCAGCAGCATCATCATCAAAATCAACATGGTGATTTTTCAGCAAACGACAGCGCCGGCAGCAACGTGCAGCATTAAGAGAACGTCATGGTCAGTGCTTGTGTGTGTGTGTGTGTATTTGTGCCTCAGTCGGTGCCTTGATGCTTAATAATGCAGGCGCTCGCTCTCAGTGGATTTGCACTGCTGCAGAACATCTTCTTCTGCTATGCAGCTCGTGCTCCTATTCCAGCAACTTTTGCTTGCTCCGCTTTTGTTCCACGCTGCCGTATTCTTGCCGCTGTCACTGATGACCGATGGGATCTGGCGTGTACGTTCGTGCTCCGGCGGCATTTGCCGCTTGTTTGTTTATTTGTAGTTGTTAGCCATGCACACACACACACCAGCATATGTGCTCTGGCTCTTCAAGCCTTCTCGGGCAAACACGTGAGACTAGCTTCAGTTTTTCTTTCAGCTTGGCCATTGTCTTGCAGCATCGTTGGCAGTTTGTTGTTGCTGTTGTTGCTAGTGTTGTTGCAAGTGTTTTTCTCCGGCTGCCATTTAATTCTTTCTCACTGATTTTGCACATTGGTCATTTTGCCATTTGTAGTTTTGGGCTTTGGGGATTTCATGTCATGTTCTACTCCATCACACACACACTCACACACAACACACATATGCATGTAAAGAAAAATTGTCTGTAGCATTTGTGGCAGGCTAGCATGAAATCACTTGCCACAATTTCAAAGCAGCCGAGCACGCTTCCGCCACAGCAGCACTTAAAATTCCTCTCTAGTGGTCCCCAGCGCGGGCAGTTGACATTGGCCGTCCCTCTGGCTGGCCGGCCCCGGCCCCTGCGCTTGTGTTTATGTGTGTCTTGCCGTTGCTGCAATTTCGTTTGTGGCATGTAGCAAGAGAGCATGCCGCATTTGTGCCATTTGAGCACTCATTCAAGTTGAAAGTGTTATCGCTACATTCCATTATAATAATACCGTCTACTACGAGCTCCTCTTCTCTGTGTATCCTGTATGTATGTGCGCTTGTTTGTGAATTTATACATTGGTGTGAGTGCTTTTCCATATGCAACATGACAGTCGGCATCCAATTTGCTGCTATGGAAAACACATCTAACCTCAACTTCCCTTCCTTGGCTACACATACACACACACATGCAAGTGTGTCGCCGTTAAAGTTAATGACATTTACGTATGACATGTTCGGCAACTCGCTGCGTAATGATAGACGTCACTTAATGTGCAAATCATCATTTGTCATTTGCCTAAGGTGAGGGGTGCCAGTGGAAGTGGAAGTGGGTGGGTAGCTGACATGTGCAGAGTGTGCAGAGGAAATCTCATGCACTGCTCAAATTTTCCAAACAAAGAAAACTGCCTGTGAAGTGAGCAGCCCTCTGTCGATATCATCTTAGCGTACCAATACATGGCTGCAGATTTAAGATTCCTGGTGTCCGCGAATTCTAAAACTAGAAATGAATAGAAAGCAAACAATTAATTGTTGTAAAAATACAAGGTTTTATATGAGGTTTTCTAGGCTAACACCGATATAGCTACATATGTATGTATATGACAGCGCCCGTGTAAAAAATATTTATAATTATTATTGTCGTACTACTGAAACAGTCCCAATGTTCTAGGGTTGAAAGATAAACAGAGCAAGTTATTCAAATACTCTCGGTTAGTTTATGGTGCTGCACATTCACAGCTGAAAAGACTGCTCCAGGAATATGCCAATTTCCAAAAGCAATTTCCTCTTGTCAAAATATCTTAATTAGAAATTTCAATTTTCTCTCGCTCATTAACATTTCAATAAGTTGGCATTAAGTTGGCGCTAATCCTGAACTCAACTCAACGCTGCTTGGCCAATCAGCTCGCATCCCTTTGGAAGCTCCAGCAGCAGCATTGGAAATGCACATAATTTACCGCAACTTCATGACATAACTCATTTCCATAAAATTTCCTAACGACTACTTAAGATAATTCTAATTAATGTGGCCGTAACTGCTCCACATAGACACACGCACACACACACACACAAATATGCTCTCAGTGTGATATACCCATATAGCATATAGTATGTATACAGAGATATAGTAGCTACATAATTCATGGAAATTCATAAACCGATGATGGTCACGAGGAAATTCGGGAAATGTGGGCTCTGTGAGTGTGTGTGTGTGCGGCTAAGTGGCATAAATCATAGCGAGCGAGCTAAGCACTCGATTGGATTGGACTATCTGCTCGCCACAAACAAAGGTACAAAAGTTGCAACAACAACAACAAAAGAAGAACATAGAATAGAATAAAGATAGAATGAAAAGAACAAAAGGAACACAGCATATAAAAAAGACCCCAACAAACAACACCAAAACAGTAGCAACAACCTGCGGCGGCATGGAAAAAACAGGTAGCAACAAATGTGCGCCTAAACTGCAGGTTAAGCGGGTGGGGCAGACGGTGAGAGGGGGACTAAAGCCAAGGAGGCGAAGAAAAATTGTCAACACGGCAGCAAAGTAAATCCAAGCAGCAGCAACTACATGAACAACAACAACAACTTGTAGCAGTGGCAAGAAAATCCCAAAGTAATCAATAAACCATTAATTTCACACACACAAAAATAAGCGAGCACACACACACATACATACAATTTGATAATATATTACAGTGACTAAACTGGGCTGCGGGAAAGACCGGAAAAAGCGTAAATACTCGAAAAATTACGCTGGAGTGGGCTGAAGTGGTTCGACACTGCGCGACATAGCTCAGAAAGCCAATGGGAAAGAAAAATGGGAGGAAGTACAATGGCATGACGAGAGAGGGGGTATGTTGCAGAAATAAATTATTCAACTGTGCCGTGCAAATGGTTAGAAAGGGCGCAATGACAGCGCTTTGGGAGCACAGCTTAAATGCAACGCTAAAACCAACAATATAAGGGGCAGGTAACCAAGCTTATATTCCTCTACGCGCCCACTTAAAAAACACAAAAAGAAGACGCAAAAGCAATAACACAAAAGAGAAAAAACCATGCACATCAGCACGAAAATGACAATTCCCAAATTCCCAGCCAAAATAAAATTGAACAGCAACAACAGAACAACAAAAACACCAACGAAATCAAAGCTATACACACGCCACTACAATAAACTTTTTGGCATGGGTGTAGTCAAGATGGGTTGAGGGAACGAGGACGCCTACAAATAAATAATTTTTAAACTTCCTTAAGCAAACGAACGCAAGAAAATAATTTTAAAGTTATAAGAAATCGTGATTTGTGTGGCGAATTTTTCTCTAATACTATCAGGAATGACTTTTGAAGATATATTTTAAATTCTGTTAAAAATAGACACACAGCTCTCTTATCAGCTTAGATCCACACAGGAGCAGAATTTGTTTAAATATTCTTTCCGATGTAATTTGCGGAAAAGTTCGTACTCAAAACACTGGTAAATTTGTTTTTATTCCGTTCGAAAGCCTTCAACTTTATGGTTCTTTGGCAAAAATTAAAATATTACTCGAAAATATAAATCTGGTTTTCTCGAGTCCTTCTGGCATATAGGCCAACGACTTTGAGCGTTGTATGCAGAAAATAATACTCTATACTAAAGCATTGATCAGTTAATTATTTATTCGTTCAACAATGTGAATATATGTTTATGAAAAGCTGCCCCATTCTTCCAAAATCCTTGTTACACCCATGCTTCTTGCAGGTAAGGAGGCGACGCACATATCGACAAACAACGTAAGGCCAAGTGCATATGGTGAAACAAGCGTCGATAGCAAGTGGGGACTGGGTTACCTCTTGAGTGTGACTAATGTTGAGCAATTTGCAAAAGACACGAGAGACTAAACGCAAGGACAAAATCGTTAATGTTAACAGCACTGGCAAAGCTGGCTGAAATGGCCCACTGCTGACTGCCGCTGACAACGCCATGAATCAATGTTGCCTGCCTTGCCGCACTTCCCTTCGACGACGTCGTCAGTTGGCGGCTGCATTCAATTTGCTTATCAGTTTTACCTTTTTGTGCTTCGACTGTTTTCCTGCTATACTTCTTGCTGCCAGTTTTTTTGCTACTCCAGCGACTTTGGAGCGCACTCTGAGCTGCAGAACCAAGGAGTCGCCGTCCCAAGAAATCATTCAGACAATGCACAGTTTTAGTACTGCCAATCCTAACTTTCGTGGATCGCTGAAATTTTGCAACTTTTGTTTCTCAGTTACGGCATTTTAATGGCATGTATTGATAGCACACTACCAAGGCGGGAAGCCAGGTATCAATAAAACGGGATTTAATGTCTTGCACCGTCTCTCTGCTTATCGACCGGTCGGTCTCTTTGCTGCTCTTATTTTGTTCGCAGTGTTGACAGCACATAATTTAAGCTTCGGAAGCAACAATGGCAGCGGCCTATTGTCTTTTGCTTTTATTGTTGTTGTTGTTCGTTTTGTTTCAGTTTGCCTTGTGAGTCAACGGAAATTCTTGAAATTCAAATTAAGTAACTCGACACGAGCCCATAACTCTTACTTCTCTATACATCTCTTCCTTCTGAGCTCTTAGGCCGCCATCTCTCTTTCACTGATTATATAAAATTTCACATTAGCCGGACATTAAGCATGATATATTTTTTCAATAGTGGGCCATAAATTTGAAATTTAAACGTTTTATGCAAATAAATCTGGCTTTCGTTTGCAGCTAACCAGCTGTAAGCATTTCGCATGTGTCATTAATTTATTTTATTTTTGTATTCACTCGTGCCTGCAGAACTTTCCAAGCAACATACCCAAATCGGTTTAGTGCGAAAGTGGCCATAAATTGTCCATTTCTACTGCAGTCGAGTCAGCATATTCCAGGAACTGCTAAGAAAGCAGTCGAGAATAACGTGCATTGGATAATGCAATTCAATGGCACGAGAGCGGCTTGAAGAACTCTTCGACTTTTATGCATTCCACACTTGCATGGAACCAGCGATTGGATCTACCGGAGGCCACATACGCTCATTCGTATTAAAATAAATTGAATCTACGAGCCGAAGGCCACTAGTACTTCTTCTTTTAGTGAAATAATAATAAAATAAAAGCTTTAGACAGTTCCATTTAAGAGTAAACATCGATTCTAATTTAAGATTTGTGCAGAACAGTTTACCAAACCCATCGGTATAATAACAAACTTGGTTTGCTCAATATGAAAGCAAAAATACTTGAACTCTTCTATTAAGAAATTACATTTCTAAACTTAAAACGCTCTACTAATGAGAGTCACAAGTCAGAGGGCAATATTTTTAACAATTTTTGCTTTTGCTTACAATAAAATTGCATCGTTTAAACTACTCGTGAATAGAGCCGTCGATACATTCTATAAAAAATATTAATTCAAAATCACAAACTTATTTGGTACCTTTGAGCTTTCTGGGTTCCTTGTGATTCCTTCTGAAGTTCTAGCTTTTCTCTAATTACGATCATGTCTATGTGGCACTCAACAAATTAACCAAGCGCACTTCTGGGACTCAAATTAAATTTCAATCAAAAAATATGCAAAATATGTAAAGGATTTGTAAAAAGTTTATTTGAATCCACGCACCATGCTAAATTACTCTCCAAGCCCAGCAGCTGTCCAATTGATTCTCTCGGAGCATGTTTTTCTTGCAATAATAATAGTCTTGAAATAAGATAATAATTTTCAAGAGAATAGTACACGTCAAATAGATTGAAAATGTGCAATCTATCAATTCATCAAATCTTGTGTGTATCCAAAATTTATGGTTTGTTTTACTTTCCCAGGTAGCCAATATTTATAATGATAGGTAGGTACACATTTTTGAACTCTTGGGGAAAATATGAATAAACAATCTTCGATATTTTAAAATGACCAAGTAAAATTAATTTTTTTTAAAGAACCTATAATAGTATATCAAATATCAAAGTTGAGAACAATCTCAAGTAATAAAATGGTTTAAAATTTTGCCAAAATGTAAAGTGTTAAGAAACCGTAGCTATGAAAAATCAACGCAACTAAAATTGAGCCGAATCGAGTCAAAGTTATATGTAAATTAGCAGAGGAAAGTCTGACAACCAAGCGACACGAAGCTTTGCCTGTGGAAGCGGAAATTCCCAGTTGCGAATGATAATAAACAAACACAATACATAATCAAAAGAACAAACAATTAAATGCAAGCGAACAAGTAAGACCGGCAGCTTGACAGCTGACAGCGGCTGTCAGAAATTGAGATGCCGCGTACGCATGCAACGCTGCGCCGCGCTGAAGTGTCATTACCATTTTCGAAATGATCGAAGTGAGTGTGCTCCGAGGTGCCGGTGCCCGGAAGGCGCTATAATGCGCGCAGCGGTCAAGCACATGAGAAGTGCATATGCATGTGTGTGTGTGTGAGACGGGACGTCAAGCCGTTCGCTGGCAATATGCGCATATGGCTGTTGTTGTTATTATTGTTGTTGTTATGGTTGTTGCTTTTGGTCGCGCATATCATCTGCTGGAAGTGATTAATTGTTTTTGATTTATGTGCATTGCGTGTTGCGGCTGCAATTGATGCGCCCCAGTGTTATGAAGAGGGGGCAGGAATAGCTGGGGCGTTGAGTTGTGCCTCCGCTGTCAAAGTTAGAAGCGCTTGAAATTTGGGTCACTTTGGCATGTGACAATGCCAGATTTACAGCGAAAATTTCAAAATTTAGAAAATAATCCGATTTCTGCAATAAATTGTCAAGTGAGCTGACAGCACACAAACACACACACACACACATGAAAAGCTAAAGCTGCTGCAAAATTAGACAAACCTATTCACTTCACTGTCAATTCACACACACACACACACATACGGACGCAATTATTTCATTTAACTCTGACAACGAGTGTGTCAACGACTGCCACATACATACTCACACGCACATACACACACGTGTGTATGAAGCCTTACTTCGCATACGATGACAGCTCCAATGTGCCGTTGCCAAAAAATACGGCATTTCCAACTGAAAATTTCGTGCGTTTCGAGCTCGATGCTTGAACGAAGCAGCAAAAGAAATGGCAGCAATAGAAGAACGAAAATGCCAAATGGCTTAACAATTTTCACATGTAGTGAAATTTCAATTTTCAGCACGGTGCACAGTGGTGAAAATCGAAAAAGCATTTATTCATGTGTTCTTATGGCGTTTTTTACTATTTTGTACTATAATTCATGTATAATATCCATGAGAAACTTAGAAATAAGTTTTATTTGCTGATTTTCCCTTGTATTTCAAATATTCTTTCTTAGCTAATTTTTTATTCTTAACGAATCAATTATTTAAATAAAAATTTTCTCTTTGGGGATGTCAGAAATTTCCGCAGTTGCTAAATGTCAATAGAGATGGCTCGTATGCTAAATTTTCAGATTTCCATCCACATCGGCAATGTAGTAGACGGTTTAACATATGTGTTAGTTTTTCTTCGAAATTGTTATATCTATTTCGTCCATATATGTAGTATTTAGCCCGTCGAAGCTTCTTACAATATATCGTTGCTCTTGCGAAGGTCCTTAAGAGTTGCTTATAAGAGTAAGATATTTTATATATATCCAAAATTATCGACAGCACGTTAACATCCTAGCGACATACACCCCTTTTTACATACATGCATATTCGTCTCGACTCATGACGTTCTCAACAGTCCTAGGTATATTATATCTGCATCGATAGCTGGAACTTGCAGCTAAACAATATAAAGAATGCATCTACTTAACGATCAATATATTTCACTCAGACTTTCTCTCGGTATCAAAATCTTCGGCTTCCCTTTTAATTGTTTTCATTCTTCGTATGAAGCTTCTCCACTGTGCACCGTCGTCGCCGTAGCGTAAGTAGGTCGATAGGGGTCTGACATGTCTCCACAGACGTCGCTCTAAATGTGTGCATTATGGTACAACTGTGTCTGCGTGTTTTGCTGTTGACAGATTATACATGTGCGCCACAAGGACACGCACGCACACACACACAATCCGCTCGCATGCTTGCTTTTGCGCTTGCCCGTATCTGTGTGTGTGTGTTTATATTGCCTCAGCAACATCATTATAATAATGACAATCATTAGGATTTGTCATTTGACGAAACATAGCACACACACATATACTTACATACATATGTACATATTTTTTCGGTTGTATGTATGTGTGCGTGTTAGACGATTCGAATGAGAGCGGAAACAAAACAACCATAGAAAAAAGGAAAGCAATGCCAACGACTGTTAGTAAAAACGACCAGATTTTCCGCTGTGAAAAACAAAACGGTAAATAACAAAAACATAAATGCGGTTGAGGGCATGGCTGGGCGTGGCTGTCTGCTGAAAGCTGCGTCCCACTTTCCCAGCTTCTGCTTTCTCTTGCTCTACTTCTTCTGCAATTTCTTGGCTGCTTAGCTTATGCTGTTGTTTTTATGTTTCAATGCGCAGCTTGAAAATTGCTCAACACGTCGCACACACACACATGAACTAAATGGCGCATAACCTAAAAATGCTTTTAGCTGGCCTTTTACTTATCCTTGATCCTTTGCTTAAACACGAGTTGGTGCTTTTTTCGCATTGTCATGTTGGCAGCCATGTTGCGACATGTTGTGCATGTGCGTCTGTGCGTGTGACGACGACAATGTTTTCAGCTTCTTGCCAATCTATTTACTACGGTTTGCTCTTCCCATGCCCTTTCCACCTTTTTTGGCACGTTTTTAAAGAAAACTTTTTATGGCTTGGCATGTCTAAGATTTCAATTAAGACGGCAGCAGCTTTCATGTGTATATCATCGCTGATGTGGCGCATGCCGTGACAACACGGGTGTGATGTCTGACAGAAGCGCCTATCACAGCTTTTTTAACAGCATCAAAATAAAATATAGATGAAACAAAACTTGCCATTTTCTTCGTCAGTCTTACATTAGCAAATTCCAAGCATGCAGAGATTTAATAAGAAAATGCGTAGTTGGCATAAAATATGTTTGCCTTTATTTATTTTGCAGTGAAATTGCGCGCTTCCTAAACAAATCTAAATGTGTTTGGTCGGATTTCGGGCCAGCTGGATCCGTTTCAGTAAAAAGAATGATATAATTTCATAGTGAATTTGATATAGTGTCAAAAATTCGCCAAAAACCCCGCCAGCGGAGTTGATTCAACGTTTTCCAAGCTCCACCACTTCTGGCATATCATCAGACTGGTCTGACATGGCAAAGCCTTATGTAAATGAATAAAATTCCACAACAATAATATACACACATACATGTGTATATAATATAAGGTGAACTTTTGTTTGTTTTCATGTATGTATTGTATATGTTACGCACACGAATGGCCCCAAAAGTGTTGTCATCTATTAAAAAATTCATTTCGCTCGTCGTTGTCCTTCAAAGGTTGTTTCCGTTATATATGTATATGTGTTGTTGATGTTATGTTGGTACCTTTGTGTATTTGCACTTTCGACTTTGCGCTCGTAAAATTCATAAAAATTAAAAATTTCTTCAACAAACAACACAAAAACAATAGCAGCAACAACAACAACAACAACAATGGCAGCATAATTTTTTGTCGCTTAATTTACATTTTTAATTTTCTGTTGGTCCTTTGGCCAGCTGGGTAGAGTAAGTGAGATAGAGAAAAGTTCAGGTGTTTTAATTTTTTACTGTTTTGCTTTACTCAAACTGCCTTTTGTAATATTTTAAATGCATAAACAGTTGTGTTATTTTATAACTGGCAACTCTGGATATATGTGTATGGATATTTGTGAGGTCTGCTGACAACAAACACACATTTTGGATACTTAGTAACACATATACTATACCCACAGATTGGAAGTAAAACAAACTTACATTCTATTCTGATTCAATAAAATACAAAATATAGATTACGATGTCGATGTTGCGTTGTTGAAAATAAAATCACAAGGATTTGAATTTCATCAAATCCTATAGGTATATCGATTGTTCTGCCAAAAGTTGAAACCTAATTTGTAACTAATTTAAAACTTCAGAAATTAATACAGGAACAAATCCCATTCAAATTAAAATATCGATTCTTTTGACTTCCAAAGTTTATAAGGTAACATTTTCCTTTGCTTGTGTTCAAAAAATTGTATGATGCTTTGAAAGAATTCTAATTCTTTGGCCAATGGTGATGCTCCTAGTTATATTATTGTAGTACAGGTCTCAAATGTATTTCTTTAAAGGAAGACAATTTTTTCTGAAAATCAAACCTATTTTAAAAAAGCATAATTCCAACCTGTAAACTGTAGCAAAACGGGCTGCGTGATTTCATCCGAAAGCTCTGAGGTTGGAAACTTCAGCGCAGAAGTATGAGTAGTACTTGCAAATTGAGTTGACTCTTCCTCCATTCTTGCTTTCTGTTGTGCGCCTCTTAGCACATCCTTTGACCCACATTTGCACAGCAAGCGAAGAGGGAGCAAACGCGAAATTGTGCGCACTTCAAAGACAAACGAATTAATTCAACTTTTCCTGCAGAATTTTTCGGCGAATTTTCCTGCCACTCGAAATGCAAGAACTTTAATATTAAATTTTAAAAAATACAAGAACAAGAAACGCCTTCATAAAATTTTCACAAAAAAAGAAGCCGACAGAAAGAATAGAAAATGGCGGAAGCGCAACCAGCGGAAAAGTGAAGTGGCAGCGGCTGCGATGAGCGCTTGTTAGCCGCACGCCACGCACCGGCAACGAAAAGTGTTATGCTTTTTACTCTGTTCTCCCCACCACCCCACCCCAGCTCGTGCTCCCCCTGCCATGCCTATTGCCAAGTTGCCCCATTTTAAAATACTCTCACATTTTGATTTGTGCGCTGGCGCTAAAAAATTGCGTGCTGTAGGCGCAGGAACAGCCCCGCGGGTGTGCAGGCCGGAGAAGTGGGGCAGTGGAAGCGGCAAAATTTATGCTTAAAGCAGCTTGTTGCCACTTTGAGGTGCGTGCGGCAACTTGACTTCACTTTATGCCACTTGCCGCGTAGTGCTGCTGCTGCTGCCGATTTTCGGGCTTTGAGTGTTTGTGCAGGCGCTTTGCATAATTTTAGGCGCGCAGGTAATGAAATTTATGCGCTCAAGTGATTTCCTACTTAAATGCGAACGCACACACACACACAGCAGCGACAAGAATTTACACAATTGAAAGAAATCGCACACGCACAGACACACTCGTAGACGCACAACTACATACCGACTTGCGAACAGCAGACAAGGCAACTTGCATGACAAACAGCGCATCTGGCGCAACATGGCCAAAGCGGGAAGAATCCAATTCAATATCTGCAAGTTTGGTTCCCTTGAGAGGTGAGCACACATGTATACATAAAGAAATACGCACAGGCACACGTACACAATTCGCATATAAAGCAGTCCCAATGTATGCTACTCATGTTCCCTGCTCATATATACACAAGCTCCTACGCACATACGGAGCTGCCACCCCTACAGAAAAGTCACTCAAACTTTGCCTACTGCCTATATCTGAAAGTGGAGTGTATGTGTGAGTAACGGAAAAATCAGAGAGGAAGTGAAAAAGCAGGCCTGATCAGAAGACCATCTGTATGAATAGTTCGGGTAAGACTATCTTCCTTGCTAGATCGAGTTGTTCGCCTTTCGCCGATTGGTTTAAAAAGCATTTGAAATAATTCGGCTAGCCGATTGGAGTCTGAATAACTGCATTCAAATATTTAAAAAATATACCATATTCAGCTGGGAAAAGATAACTTGTTTACCAATTGTTTCCTCGGGCGGCGCCATCTCTCACAAATAATTGCCAACTCTTCGAGAATATTGCCACTTTGTAGATTGTCAATTAAAATTTTTTTTTTGCTAAAATAATTACTACTTGGAATATAAAATTCGAAGAACTTTTGTGGCATAGAATATTTCGGCAGACTTACTAATTGATAGGTATCATTCTAGTAATATTTATAGTGCTGTAAGCGATCATATCGCCTTAAGCATTGCACCCAATTTAATGGCGGCAGCACACCTTCTTGTTGGCATAAATTAAATTGTCGGTTTTCTATAGAGATATTTTTTTTTTACAAATTCTAACATTCTTTAGTTTTGTGATCTATTTCTCAGTAGTGGAAGAGTTTACTTTGCAGGTTTGAATTTGTTACATTACAAAAATGATAGCGCTTTTATTCTACTTTTCTAATCTAATTAACGTGGACATTTCTTGTGCTGGAATGTAGTAATCTTTGCTGTGGGCTGCATTTAGCTCTAAGCTTGGATAGAAACGAGTGTGCTGAAAACAACAAAACTGTGTCACTTTAAAATGGAAACTTGCCTGAGCCTCAACTTGAAGCTCGTTCCTTGGCTTCCCGTGTTTTGCCTCAACTCGCCCTCTTTTTCATGGCCCCCTGTCACTGGCAGGAAACTCGCTTGTTGCGTAATTGAATGTTTTGCTGCTGCTGCACTTCACGTGCTTTTGACATTTATTTTATTGTTGTTTCATGCACACGCACATACACACACACACGCGTCGCTGCATGCCGCCAAAACATACACTTGCGCTGGTATGCCTGTATGTGTAATGGGTACATGTGCCAAATTCACTTCGTTCTCTAATGCTTCATTTTCATGGCGTAAATTTTGCTTAAATTACCCCGCAGTGCCGGAAAGCGGGAGCACGGTGCAGAAGGTGGCGCACGTCGCGACGCTGTGGGTTAAATTTGCACTGTGCGCGTGATTTTCTCTCGCTCATGCACAAGTGTGAGTGATTTCCTGCTTTCACTCGGTCGTTTTGGTTGTTGTTTATGCACAGCGTGCGTGTAGGTAGATGTGTGCCTGTGTGTGTGCTTAGTGGGGCGTGACGGCAGGCTGTTTTTTTCGTTGGCCTTCTCTTTGCGCTCAGGTACGCTACTTCAAAAAGAATTTTATGCGCGCGCGGCAAAAAAATTTGCCACAAAAAGCAGCGCAGGGAAAATGGCAGGGCAACAGCACTCAAATTGAAACGGAAAACGTGTACTTATGCAGAAAGGATATTGTTAATTCAATTAGGCGCACTCACTCGCACCTTTACAGCGGAAGCAAGCAATTTGCTGGATGTCAAAAAATTAGACGTGAACTTGCAACGCGAAAAAGTTTCCACGATTTGACATACAAATATGCACATTTCACGAACTTGCAATTTACGCTGTTGGTGTGTTTGTAGATGTGTGTGTGTGTGTGTGTGTCAGTGAGGAACCACAACGAAGCGCGACATATGCGTTCGCATCCTTTGCTCTGCCCGCCTGTCTGTCTGCCCGCCTATCTGTCTGTCAAGCTACTCTGAAAGTTGAGCCGCACATGCAGGTCGCTTCTTTTTCGCTGCGGCCTATTTAACGTGTGTGTCTGTCTGCTTCTGTGTTGTTGTATTTAAATACTCTGCGCTTTGTATCTTCCCCTTTTCGCAGCAGTTATACCTTCAAAGCATATGTTGTCTGTGCTATGTTGCTGGCTGCTTTCATGGCTCGAATTACCACGCACACACTTACACTCACGCACATCATTAAGGCCGCATAAGCGTGCATCTATAAAAAGGATTAAATTTGCGCGCTATTTAAGGCGCTTATGCGTATTTATTCTTGCTTCATTCCAAACATAAACTTCAAGGGAAAGGGTGATTCATGTCGGCCTGAGCTGGAATGGAGTGTGTGTGTATGCGTGGGCCTTAGGCACCCGATGCAGCAGCTTATTGCTTTTTTATGTTTCTGTTGTTTGGCCCAAGGACATGAGCCGTTTGAGTGCTCAATTTTGCCGTTAATTGCATATAAAGAGGAGCGCAGAACTCTCTGATTTTGTAAGAAATTAACGGAGTACAAGATTCCACGTCCAAGTGCTCACATGCAAACAGCGTGTTCCTTTTAGTATGGATCATTTCCTCAGTTTTTCATTTTGCCACAAAAATTTTTGTATAAAAAGCATGTCCAAAGACAGTTTATGCTAACATGTGTAGCCACTATCTTAGTACAAATTCTTCCAGTAAAAACTAACTTTAGTACAATATCTTTCAATGCACATTTTGCATATTTGAATATTTTTTCAAAGTCGAACGGCTTGAAAATGTGAACATAGACTTGAAGGCTGACCGAACCACACAACTTACCATTTTACTATTGTACTTTCTAGCGAAATCCAACTTTCATAGCATCGTATCTGCTTTTAATTTTTCCATTTTATTATTATTATGCACTATACCGACTAATATTCTATTGCTAGATAAAAATCACTTTCTGTTACTGAAATAATGCTCCATACCATTGAATATGTTTTTTTACAGAATCCTGAAGAACGCATCTTAAGTATGTGACATATACTACAAGTACATAGTTGCTTACTTAAACCTTAAGATACATGCAAAATATTAGTCAGAACTTGCAATAACTTCAAGTATATGAAAGAATACGAAAGAATCTTTAAAATCCTTCAATTCTTCTTGATGGCCTGGCCAATAGTTTTAATCTGCATCCTTTCCAAATCGCTTTGCTCTTATGAATGCTACAGTTTGCCATAAGCTTGTGCGTAATATGATGTGAAATGCCTGAGAAACGCCAGCCTTAAATTCTACGAATTTAAAGTGCTCTTTAAATATTTAGCAATTCGCTGTGATTTTTGCGTCGTACCTTGGGTTACCTGTCTGTCTGCCAGGCAGCAGCGAAGGCAGCAGAGCGGGGAGTATGAGCACAGGAAGGAGCTGGAAACAGGCGGCATGTGTTACTTTGTTGAGTTGAGTTGAGCTGCCTTGAGTATGTGTTAAATTTATGCAGGTAGTTGCAGATGCTTATCTCAATTTGGTGCCCCGTTGTATCTCGTATCTGAATGCTCAACACACATGCTCGTACGCACAAAAACGCTTGCCGTAGCGTACCATTTTCGGCTGAATGAACCGAACGAACAATGAGATTAAGATTGAACGTGCGTGTATGTGTGTGTTTGACAGGGAATGAGTGTGTGTGTGCGCGCGCCTGTTGAAAAGAAAAGATCTCAAAGATTGCGTCTTTTGTTGTAAGCGTTTGTTGTTGCTCAAGTTGTTGGTGTTGTTGTTGCTTTTTTCCTGGTGATCAACAGCTGCCATCATCCAGGCGAGCCATCATGAATAGTCGCGGCAACAGTATGGCATCTATAGTGTAGAGGGCGCTACATGTCTGGCAACTGTTGTTTGGTAGTTTTTATTGATGCCTTGTAATTATGAGTCCAAAGACCGACAGAACTCACAGCCAAGCTGAACATACGGATGGTTGGATGCATGGGGTGGGACTGGGAAGTGGGAAAAAGGTAGCGCGTGATTTTTATAGCAGGCGAGAGGCATTGTTATTGTGTTAATTATAGGGTAAATATGCAAGTCGCAATTAAAGCAGGCAGCAGTGAGAGTCATTTATAAAATGAGCACAAACCAGCACGTTAGACGCACACATGTATCTACAATCAAATCTATGCTCGGTGACCTCTTTATGGGCGGCCTGATAGAGGGCCCTACAAATAAAGAAGCCAAGTCAATACAATGTATTTTTATGTAAACCTTTTTCTGGCAAAACGCTGCAGTTTTTGCAATTTTAATAGTTTCTATTGAATTTTCTCAAGGGTCTATCTAATATCTCAGAATCTCACAGTGTAGCGCAGAGTGTCAAATGCACTTTGCTCTGCATTACTGTGAGCTGTTAGAAATAAGAGACTAGCAAAAATCGTTATAAAATGTTAAAGAAAGTTTTGATTTTCTAAGCCTTCAGAACGTTAGTTGAAAATTAAATCAGCCCAAACTTTTAAACTAGTTTGAAATGAAATAATTGAAAATGTTTCAACTGAGCTGTTGTTTTGCATTAAAATGTGTATCTTGCCCTGTCACTGCTTCTTCTTTCAAATTAATATTATTTTCAATTCGAGCACTTTAAAGTGGATCCAATTAAAACGTTAAAAAAAATTCAACTTTCCAATTTTAAAATTCAAGCAGTTAAGAGACAATGGCTTTTGTGCTTTTGAGAGTACCTAGAGCCTTCTTGCAGATTTAGGAACACAGAAATCAAGGCTTCGAATTACTCGTGTCCATATATTTCTTATAATATATAATTTTATTATCAATATGTATATTATAAGAACTAATTTGAATATCAAGCGTTTAAAGCAAAGCTTGATCATAGTTATCTCTCTAATTGCATGAATAGAGCCCCTAATCCGATTGCAGCCCGGATCCGCGAGTACGGCACTGTGCAGGCCAGAGTCATAGTTATGAATGTATCTGTACTTATATAATGGGAAGATGCAGTTACCTCACGTACACACACACACACATTAGCAAGCAAAGAAAAATAGAAAATAGAAAATGTCCATAAAATGTTTGGCAACACTTTACGTGTTGCCGCAACTTTATGAGCACTTCACGCCTGCTACAGCAGGGACTTGCAACAAGCCGCTGCGGCCACACGTGGCTCAGAGCACGGAAGAGTGCGCGCTTCATTAGGTATGCATGCACACAATAATTGTCAATAGTAATGACACTTCAGATGAGGCATGTGACAGTTTATGGTCAGGCCGTTGCGACGCAGCCCGTCGGTCAGCGAGTTTCGTTTACGAGCCCCGAGCACGCCACGCCGGCAGACACGTTTGCCGCTTGGCGCTTTGGCCATCGTAAGCCGTTGCAACGGGCATAAAAAAGTTCAATTTTTGGAATTTATGCGAAGAACTTAAATGCCGCCATCGATGGAAGTGCGGTTAAAATTGTTGCCTTTAAAGTGACTTTGCTTATGGCTTTCAAGTGACGGCGAAACACACCAAAATTATTGAAAAATATAATAAAAATACACACAAATACCTGAAGGGGGCGGACAGAGGCTGCACGGAAGGAGGAATTCAGACATTTGGCTGCCAACTTAAGACTTTGAGACACTGCAGCACATGACCGAGTTTGAAAGTTGCCAAAAGAAACGAACGCTAAGGAAACCGAAAGAGCGAGCGAACGCCAAGGAGCCCATCATCATCAGCAGCAGCGTCGGCTGAAGCTGCATCATCATGATGTCAACGCTTGTGCTTACATCGCAAACTTTTTCGCATGAAAATATCAGTAGCCAAAAAGAAAAGCCAGCGCAGCAGAGAAAAGGGCGTGGGCCAAGCAAGAGGAGCGGCATCTGTAAAGAAAAGAAAATCAATAAAAATAAATTTGTTTGAGATGGAGTCGCAGCTTTGTGGCAAGACGGGGTGTTAACGCATAATCAAATGATGACAACAGCGGAGGCAGGGACAAAAGTGCGCCAGCTAAAAAATTTGAATGTCTTGAAAGGATATTAAGCAGAATAAACATCGAGCGAAAGTAGGTTAATGGCTGAAGAGCTTCAGCTTCGAGCCAACGTTGTGCAGCTCTGCCACAATCACAATGTAGCATTGCCAGTTGTGAGCAAAAGTGAAGGGGCGGGGCGCGGAGCAGGGAGCACTGAACTCTGCAAATTTAAAATTCTAATTAGAAGCCTTGCTGCTGCTGCTTTTCAGCGTCTTAAGTAGAATATTACCAATAAAATGTAAGGCGTCCCCACATAAAGATGGCATGGCTGAAGGGAGATCCGCGGGTCGTCGGAATATGAATAAAACATTGAGGGATTATTAGGCAGGCAGCATAATTTGTAATGCTTTGCATGAAAAGGCTTAAGCGCCTAAATGTCTGCTATGCATTTTCGAGGGCTTTGTGAATATTATGACACTTTCTTTGAATTAGACGAAAGACGGGCTTATTACGAGCTGCCAATTTCGAGCCTTTTCCTGCGAACATGTCTTATTTTTAGAAGTGTGCTCCGTCGCTGATGCGATGGGCCACAGGATCACTCCCTAACATACTCATACCATGTTAGAAAGAAGGAAAATTTTTTCCAAATCGTTTTTTTGTGCAACGCCGTCTGTAGCGACCAGTTGGTAACTCCTCAGAAGTATACTTTGCATTGATAAATGTTATTAAACTCATTTTCACTCGGCTATAAAATCATTTAGTAGAATCCTTCAACTTGTCCTTAAAATAAAGCAGTCAAGTGCAAAACCAGAAATACCCTTTTTAGCGTTAGAATTTAGTTTCTCTTTGCCCGTCTGGCCATAAAATTTTGACCTACATCTACGAAACAAATTCACCAAAAATTATAAAGAAAACATTTTTGGAATCCACGGACGTAGCCCTTTTTAACGATACCCCTAAATATGTAAACAACAACAATTTTTCGCTGAGGAAATTTTTTACTATGGTAATCTTAAATAAAATTAAAAAAATAGAAAAACAAATTTGTAGAAAAAGCTTGCAGTTTTCCAGTAATCTATGACTTAAGACATACTAACTCTGATTTTATAAAAATTTTAGTTTAAGAAATGTAGAAAGGCAGGGGGGATGGTCATTTTTTCGACATTTTGTACTATATCTTCGAAACCACTTCACCGAAAATTATAAAAAAAAAATTTGTTTGGAATCCATGGATGTAGCCCTTTCTAATGATGCCCCACTCGATATAAACAACAATAAAATTTTTCTGAGGGGGTCATCTTAAATTAAAAAAAAATTTAAAAATTTAAAATTCGAAAAAAGCCGCAGCCATTAAGTCATGCGTGATCAAATACCTAATAAGCCTGATTTTATCAAAATTTTCAGTTAAGAAATGGTGTGTGCAGATGGGATCATGTGGGGACAGGTCCATTTTTTTAACTATATTTTTCTAACCCGTTTACATAAAATTAAAAAAAAATACATTCTATAATCTATGGATGTAGCCCTTTCTAACGATACCCCACACGATACGATTTAAAAATATTTTTATTTTTTTTTTGTCCGACCCGAAAACCTTTAAAAATTATAAAAACATATTTCTAAAAATATTTCTTAACTTTTAATAGTGAAAATGTGCTTAGGTTATTAAGACCTAACACCGTGCCAAATTTCAGGTTTCTACGATGAAAAAAAGGTCGTTTTATTTACACACTCCCAAAACAAAAGTGACCTTATAAGTGTTCCCGTTTTTTTCCCTTTTAGGGGAACGAAACCCTAATAACGAGCAAACTCTTAATGCAAGAAAGCTCGGCATAAGACTCGCTGACACGAACTGCTGCGAGAACTATATAAACATTTAAAATATATGCTATGCTTCCTATAAAGCATACTTGAGTTGATGCCACATCAGGTTTCATAGCATTTGAATTCAAAATGTGCAAATTGTTATGCGCAATATGAGCCACCGAAATTATTTATTGCACGCCTAAAAGACCAACAGCAAAAATCAGTTAATATAAATTGTTATATAAATGCCTAAAGATTTCAGGCAATGCCCGCTGCTGATTTTAATCAAAATACAAAATTAGTGCACCATTTTTCAATGCTCCACACATACACAGAGACACATTTAAAACACTTTTGCTGCCACTTAAACGCACGTTGGCGTCCTCTCTATTTCAGTAAGCCCCCTTCCACTTCAACTCACACCACTCGCGAATAAAATTTAAATACCGCTGAAATTTATGCGTCCACTTTGAAACGCCATTATCAGCTCGAGACCACAAATAATCCCAAAGTTCTTTCCTGCCGGCCCCCTGCAAGCGTAGCAAACATTCACCGCACACACACACATACGCACTAACAAACATACACGCGCACGAGAAAATGCTTGTTCCTCTGCTATATCTGTAAATCGTTGGTTTGTGCTCTTCTGGGCACTCTGCGCAGTCCACCGCCACCGCGCCACGC
Source organism: Neria commutata (assembly GCA_963457695.1). Lineage (NCBI taxonomy): Eukaryota > Metazoa > Arthropoda > Insecta > Diptera > Micropezidae > Neria > Neria commutata. Next base: position 22,854,295 of record OY735249.1, on the reverse strand, counting down.
CACGCCGCATTCATTTGTTTCTACTCCTAAATTTATGCAACAAATAAGCAACACGAATATACAATAACAATACCCGAGGGAGCGTTTTTGTGCGCATTTGCTTTGTTTTTGCGGCGCTGCCCGGGCATCCTCCAGCCGCCTTGCCCCATTCGCTGCCCCTCGTTGATTCCTGCTTCTGCCGCCCAGCCGTCGGCCTACGGTTCTCGCTTTTTAGACATTTTTTGCTGCTTTGTGGGCTGTTGTGTTCTTTCAAAGGAAACGAAATATTTTGTATTATTTATTCGCTCAGATTGCAATTTGGGTGCGCAGCACTTTTGTGGTACACTGTGCGCTTTAAAACGTGCTCAAAATTATACAATTCCAATTCAGTTCGTTTTTGGCTTCTCTTTTTGCGTTACCCCCAGACATTTTTAAACGCCGCTTCCGCAGTTGCCGATCAATTGTAATATGAGCGTCCATATGAAGCCAACGTTATTCGGAAGAGAGCTTTTGTATTCGAGGGAATTTGGCAGGATACGAAGTCAACATCTAGTTATTGTTAACTACAAGTTTCATTTAATTTAATTTAATAAAGGAATCACCCAAAGTCCATTTGACAATTACTTTGTACAACTGTTGGGTCAATTTATGTTGAGATCGAATACGAATAAAAGAAAGATGGTTTCCTTTTGAAAAGCTTGCAAAGCGTTTAATAAAATATAAGAGTTGTATATAATCTTTCAGATGATTATGTAGAAACAATTTCTCTTGCCGAATATTCAGTCGATCTTTTCACTTCATTCATTACTTAAAAATATTTAAAATATTATTTTTGCATGCCTTCATTGTTTCATCAGCTTCCACTTTGATTTCGTATATTCGCATAATATATTATAATTAATCCTTATATAACATAAAATTAAACTAGTACATCTATATTTGCTTTATTATGAATTTTACTATTTTTGTATGCTAACCAAAATCGACGTCCTTTTTTTGCTCGTTCTCGTCCATGGTAGGACCAAAAAGGTAGTAAAATAGCTTTTCGGGCGTTTGTTTGTTGCTTTAGTAAATGTATGTGTAAGTGTAGGTACATACTTGCTTATTTTCATTTATATGCATATCCTTTCTATTTTTCGTTTTGTTTCATTTGTGAGCTTTGAATTTTTTGAACTTTTATGAATTACATTTTTTAACTTTTGCCAGCGCGGCAATTTTTTAAATATGTGCATGTGTGTTTGAATTTTTGCAAACTATTTCATTGCATACTGTTTGGCGCATTTATTGGTCCTTTCAATTTCAAATTGCATTATAGTAGACCAGCAGTGTCGCCGGCGGTAAGCTTAAATTTCATGCAAATTTAAACTTAAATGTTTTTGTATTTTCCACTCACACAAACACACGAACGCACACCCTAAATGGCATTTGAATTAAACTGGGTAGCGACGACAAAAACAGCACTAGATCTACATATATACACACAGCAACCCACCCTGCCGCCCGGCACATTTGCGCTCGCCATCGTTTTCTGCATTGTTTTTCCTCAAATATTTGCTCATTGTTATTTGAGTTTCATTTTGTTGCTGTTGTTGTATTATACTTTTTGATGAAGCACAACACGCTAGAAAAACAAAGCACAGGCAATGCAAGATTGATTGGTTTTTGATGAATTCGCCGCTGCTTTTGCGCTGGGATCCTTTTTATTGTTTATCTGTGTGTGTGTGTGTGTAAATTTTACTCATTTCAATTGATTTAATTTGAATTTTGTTTTTGTGGAAAAAGGCAGAAAGGTACTGGGAAGATTTTTAAGCTCAAATTGTAGAATGTATTAAGTGAGGGGAGAGAAGTGGCTGCTATTTTACTTAATTTAACGCAAAATATTCTTATATTGCAGTTTCACTTAATTATGTGAAAAAAGCGAGAAAACGAATTTATTTCAAGCTTTGGTTCTTTAGCTTGTTTTGAATCGCACAAGCCAATGCTATTTGTGTAAAGCTGCTTCTGTGTAACAATTCTAAAAAGTATTAAAAAAATTTAGTGTTTTCAGAAGTGTAAAAAAGCGCTTTATTAGTTTTATAATATGGCAAAAAAGTATTTCCTTTGAAAACATTTGAAACCTCTTTAACGTAAGTTTTATGTGTCAAAAAGAAAAGTGGATAAATACTAGTATAAATGTTTCCATACTTCAATTATCAATTTCTTTAATTTAGAGTGATTTTTCCACTGAATTTTTTTAACAAATTTCTTTATAAACATTAATTTTCAAAAACAATAGTCAAATTATAAAATAAGCGCTGCTGACTCTGTCAACTTCTGTGCCTCATATTGCAGAAAGAGCAATGAATTTGGTTTCTGATAATGTTCCAATTATGCTGCTTTTCATATGTGCCTCGTACACCGATTTCATACAGCATTCAACTTAAAGCGGCAGATACAGTAGCCTACGACTGTGCCAAATTTCAAGCATCTATCCTAATATTTGCAGTCCAACAAGCGTTGTTACAAGCGCTAGGGCACAGGGAAGGCGCCTTCGGCCTCCGCTTATATTGTGAATATATTTTGCCGTAGTTAGTATAAATGTCTCGCTTATGGAAGACGGGTAAATAAATCGAAAGCAACTGAACCATCGCTTATTCAAATCGTGCCTCTAAGCCTCGCAATTAGCTGCAGCTCATGCCGCACAAGACCCCAGCGCAAAGCGTCATTCCCCGCCTACGGCTCTTAAGCAAATGCACACGAAATGTAATTTCTCTGCAGTGACTCCCTCAAATCTCTTTCAATTAAATTTTCCTAAGCTAATAATAAGCGAGGGAAACTCATTCCCGAAGAAAGGCAACAACATCAACATAACGACTAACTTTCCTTATTTAATAAAAAAATCAATTTCAAACACAGCATGCAACATTTTGCAGCACGCACGTGTGCAACACTGCCTCAGGCCTCAACCACTGTGTAACCCAGGACGCCGTGGCTGTAGACCAATCGCCCTCCTGAGGGCAACAGCTTATGCGCTGGCTGCAGCAGCTCCGCGGCAAACGTGGTTGACAGGCCGAGCAGCTGGCCTGAACCCTCTCCCTCCCACACGCCGGAGCCAATTTCGCTTTCGACGCTGTCATTGCGCATTAATAAACGTTATGAAATGCCATTTTCAGAAATCTGCGAGGGATAAGGGCAGAGGCAGGGTCGATCGAAGTGGGCGTGTGTCCATTTCACATGTCATAAATGCAACAATACAAAAAAATCTAAATCAAATCGAAAAGGGATCTCGCTCTACCCACAGGGGTATGTGCTTTTGTTGCGAATGTTGCTGAATATTTATCATTGCAACAACAAGCAGGACCAGCAACCAGCAAGCAACAACAACACAGCAAAACAAATAAACAATCGTGGCAAAATAAAAAAATGTTTCATAGATATTTCATAAATTGACATTTTCGCTGTGCCCCACAGCAGCCATCATACATGCACACACACCGACACGCTCTCACATGCACACACAGCGATAAGGGGATTTCCCTTCCCGCCGCAGGCCGCCTGTCTGTTGTGTGTGTGTGTGTCGTTTGCATTGTTGTGATTATTTTGTGCTAACTTGCAACATAATCTTTTAATCTGCCTTTACCCATACACCCCCGCTCTTTTGCGAAGTGGTTGCAATTTTTGAGCAGCTCTCCTTAGCACCGCGCATCCCTTATAAACAAAATGCACTCGTATTTTGCGGCAATAATATTATGTAAATTATAATTTTGCTACTTTTATGGCATCATGCATGCTTGCCACTAAATTAAGTGTTGCAGCTGGGTAACTTTTGTGGGTTGAGTCTGACTCTCGGACAAGTCGCTTAATTGTGCGGGTACCTTGGCTAAGGCCATTTGTGCCTCACCATTTTGAATATGCTATATATGCACTATAACATGCTTAGCTTGTCAGAACGCTGATACCTTATTTACCAGGAATTGTAAACAGAACTATAATTATAACCAATTGAATTTGTCGAAGCGCAATCATAACAGATATAAAATCTGGGCAGAAGACTTTTAATATGCAAAGTAAGAGAAATAGTTTGGGAATATTTATTTAAACAATTGTTTAAAATTCCGTTTTCTTTATTAATATATCTCAAGCGGTATTTACAAATTATTAATAAAATCAGTACTTACAGAAAAACAAACCAATTTATCAAAAAAGTCCTTAAACTGGCCTGACTTCGGCTTGAGCTACTTAAGCTCTTTTGGCATCAGAGCCTTATCAATTATACTCAGCACCATTAAAATATGTATTAATGATAAGGAATAATATTCAATCACATAGAAATCGAAAGCAGCTCCAACGAAATACCACTGTGAGTGTCTTTAAAGAATCGTTCAAAAATCGCGTTGAAGTCACAAGCAAATCACCCAGTCATTCAAAAAGCCTGCTATTTCCATAGGTACAGTCGAGAGATTTTTTACTTTCTGGCAACATGATTAAAAAGAATTGACTTCCCACAAGCTCATACAATTGAAAACTTGCAGAAATTTAATATAAGTTTAAAAAATTCTTTTTGCTGCAATTTTCAAGCATCGCATAAATTTTCTGTTAGCGAAAAATCTCAAACTCCTTTGAAACTTTTAAATTTAAATTTTCAAGTATTTGCTTTCGATGCTGCTGACAGCAATTGGCTTGCTGCTTCAATTGAAGTGTTCTCACATTGAGCTTGAATTTACGACGCCAACACCTCCAGGGCAAGTGCTGTCATTCAAGGTGATGGCTGCTTCAAATGCTGCACTACAGCCACTTCAAGGAAAAACCCAAACAAATTAAGCCATAAACATTAACTCTTAAGCTGCACAGTTCCAGCTCGTGTTCTGCTCCTGCTGCGGCTGCTGCTACTTGCCTCGTCCGTTCATTCAGCCAGTTGGTCTGTCAATACTTGTCCTAAAATGTGGCGCAGCCCATTCTTTTTGACTGTTAGTGAGTGAAAGAGCTGTAAGCAAGCACATGCCATTGAGGAACGCACGTACACGTTTCCAAGAAGGCGACGTAGTTTCAACAGCAACGAAGAAGAAGAAGCAAGAAAGAAGAAGAGGCAGTGGCAGTGGCAGCAGGAGGAAGCAGCCAGTTTCCATTTGAGTTTTTGAGGATGCTTATTATCTGCGCTTGCATTGCTTGGCGCATTTTAACTACATGAACGTGCTTCATTGAAGCGTCACACATTGACACTCACACAGTTGCATTTTAGTTGCATTTCAAGTTGAAGTGAGCAAAGTTAAAGCTGAAATTTTTTTAATAAAAAACCATAAAAATAAAACTAACTGCAAAGCAAGAAACGACTATAAAAAAGCAGCCTTATGAAACGTGGCACTAAAAGCAAAAAAAGCGAACAATAGAATAAAGTGACAGACTCAAAGGGACGAACTGTGCGACAATTGAAATGATGAAGAGAGCAGCATTTTGAAGCTGAACACGTATGCGGAAAATCTTAAACTATGCACCAGCTTGAGATGCAGGCACCTTCCTACTCACAAATTCGTTGCACTTTTTACTTGGCCACATTTTCTTATGTAGTTGCTCATTCTTTTTTGCTGGATTTCCGCAATTCGATGCGCTGTAGGGCTCATTATTAGAATTGCACGCTTCATACGGATGAGCTGGCGTGCAGAAGAGTGACGGAGGGTTGGAAAAATTTTAGAAAATTGTGTTTGTTTCCTTTACACTGCTTTTTTTGCAGGAACGTGCCGTTCGTCATTCGTTTCGGTTTATTTTGTATTTAATTATGTTGATTTTGTAGCGAATTGCTTTGGTTGCTTATGAAATGCACATTTACACTATACGGCTATATACTAGATCATCGTGCTTGGTTCTGAAAAATTGATTTATAAGACAAAAATTTTTGTTTTGTTTTACTAAAATGTACAGAAACTATTTTGACTATTTCCAAAAGAAATCGCAAGAGATTGGTTGATATATTCCAAATAATTTCTAGCGCTTTCTAAATGCAATTTTAAATGTGTAGAAAACAGCAATTATTTTATGGTCAGAATCTAAAAATATTGGCGTAGGCCCATGTCCTTGAGCAGTGTATGATTCTTACATGCTGTGTCACCTGCACTGCTCCTCTCCACCCCTATTCACCCTTCGGAAGCGCCACAACTCATTACTTCGTAAGCAAGCCAACATTTTGAAGGCATACGAACAATGAACGATTTCTTGGAATTTTGTAGCAAACAATTTTTCTTTTGCTCCAAACCGCAAATATTAGCTTTTGAAATTAAAAAGTATGCCTGCATATATGTAAATATTTTAATTTTCCATGGCAAAAAATTTCAGCTGCAGCCTTGTGCGCTTGTGTCAACACTGCCAAACCCGAAATGTCCACTTCAAATATTTAACATTCTCATTAACAACAACTTGCCGAATAAACAACAACGACAACTGACAACTTGTCAGTACTCACTCTGGCTACTCCATCATAAAAAAGCAACATGGCCGCTTTTGGCCTGTGTGCGCAAAACATTTCGCAAAAAAACCTAGCGAAATATTCCATACCTTTTTTCAGAGCGGCTGTGGAAGTGTATGCATGCCGCTTTGATCATTTTCCTCGTGGTCCCTGCGGGTGTTATTAGTCACATGGCGGTTTGCTGCTTCCTTCCTTCCTGCCTCTGCCGCCTGGCTCGCTTGCCACTCCTGCAGCGAGTGCCAACAAAGTGCGCGCGCGTGGCCATGCGCCACCACATCACACTCCGGCCGTAAACACTCTAGCGAATAAACAACAACGACGCGAGGCTGACCAGCCAAGCAAAATTAAATGTAATAAAGCAAAAGCAAAAAACAGCAACAAATTATGAGGGGAGCTGGGTCAAAATCAGATACTCCCTAACGAAATTTTTGCCAGAACTTTTAGCGTCTTTAAAGAGGCGCAGTCGCTTGTAAATTTTCAGCGACATTTTCAGTCCTCCACTTTTTTGTGAAAAATATAAAGCTTTAAAATGGGCGTGATCTGCGCTCGTTCACTTGCCAGATTTCTAACCCTTTCGCTTTTATTGGCCCTTTTGGGCTGTCTGGCATGTCTTTCCGTTCCTTGTCTCCCCGTCTGCTTGTCCTTTGTCGGTCTGCGAGTCTCTTTGGCTAACATTGTTAGCCGCTTGGCTGTTGCCTTTGACGCGCGCGCGGCGAATTTGTAACGCTTTTTATGCATTGTTGGGCCGAGCCGGCGGCATAAATCTTTTGTAGCATATTTCTAAGCAAAAAAGCTTATTAGCGCGCGCAAGCCTGCATGTGTGTGAGCGTGGCAAGGCGGCGTCATGCATAATTTATGCAACATTTTTTGGCAGTTGCAAAAGGCCAAAGCAGTCGCTTTGCCCTTCGATCAGGTTGGTGCTACATGCTTGACCAACTTCAGTCTTCCTACGGTTTTCGCCTGTCCCGCCAGCTGCTATACAGCCCACTCTAACACACTGCTTCTTCTTTAGAGCCGACATTTGGTAATCTCTGCAAGTAATCTGCGGAAGTACGTTTTTTTCTCGTCACAGGCAAATGCTTTTTATATAATTTAATATTTATGCACACAAGCATATAAGCAAATACAAACACGCACACAAGCACGTGCATATATGTACATGTATGTGCTTATAAATACGCTCAAATGTGTGTGTATATGCACATGTGTGTAAGTGTATGTAAGTGTTTGTATATTTTGCACTTTAGTCCACAAAATTTTTAACGAGGGGTTTTTATGCCAAAAGGAAGCACTTTTTGTAGCGCTGCGAGACAGGCACACACACAAATATACGCACGCATACACAAGCTCAGAGAGCCACTCACATTTTAGCGTTACTTTGGGCGCATTCAGCAGCGCCGTATCTAAAAGCTTGCTGGTGTATGTGAGTGAGTGTGTCTGTGTCTGCGCCTGTGTCTGTTGGCATTTCATAATTCGTTTATCTCAATAATGTTTGCATAAGTGACAACGGCGGCTGCGGTTGTAGTGGTGAGTGGCGGTAATGGCGACGGCCATGGTCGTAATCTAGCTGTAGCCGAGGTCCTGGCCGTGACGGCGACAGCCGCAGCCTCAACGGCAGCGCCAACATCACCGACAGCCAGCATGCACATCCGTTTTGGCCATTTGTGTGGTTGCACAAAGAAGCTGGAGCAGCTACGCTCGTCCTTTTATGTGGCGCTCAGCAAAAATGTGAATGCGAGTGTGCTTATAAAGCGTATGTGTGCGTAAAGATAACATTGAAGGGATACCGCTTCTCAATTTAAGCTGACATTTTTGTGGGAATTTCTTCAACTTGTGCTGTAGGTTTTACAATTGAAATTGAGAAAAGCAATGTCAGTAACATAAAGAGCCGTTTTTAAACATGCCTGGGAAATTGCTATAAAAACCGATAGCTCTATTCAGTGGTAGAACAGAAAGATATTGCAGATATATCCAAGAGTCAGTGAGATAGTTTCTTGTTGTCTGTGGAAGCTTTTCGAGTATAAGAAAGTGGGAAAGAGATGCCCGTAAGCTCAAGAGGAGCTTTTAAAGTAGCATGCTTCCATGATTTGATGAAATTACAAACTAAATCTTTTTCTTTCGCTATAAAAACATATATTAGATCAAATCTATAGTGGAAAAGTTTGAAAGATATTGCAGATATACCGAAATAAATATTGTAAATTTTGTCTTTATGCGTTGGATTCATCTGTAATAGGATGGCAATTTTCTGAGAAGTTTCTTCGCCATTAAAAACCTTCTGAACCGTTTTCAATTGGGATAAGACATAAATTTTGCAGGTCTCATCAGTAGTGTCAAAACATGAGGAAGTTCGAAATAGGATCGTTATCGAGCTGTTATGTTTGTTTAAATAAAAATAGCATAAACTTTTTAGTTTTAATTCAGGATTATTGTGTGTAATAGAAAATGTATGAACTCTTTTGTGTAATATAAAAACCCGAATACTTCTGTGATGGCAAAATCTCTGCAAAATTTTTTGATTATGATTCTGGTTTTTATTCTGATTCTTATCTATCGATTGGTTTTTGCCGGAATAAGAAAATTCACTAGCTCGCAGACGGACATTTTTGACTCCTGCAGCTGTAATCGTGTCCTGGAAAAAACGGACCACTCGCATAGAAAGTAAGCCAGTTCGTAGTCTTTAATCCATTTGGTCAGATTGTATTGAGCAAATTATATTTTATAACTTGAACTTCCTCTGTTTTTATGCCACTTAAATTTCTGTTATACATTTCGTGGGACACGTTTAAAAAAGGCTTTGGGCGATTTTTAGTTTTTTACACAGTCAATTGCGAAACTCCAAATCATGCCAGTAGCTGCCGATTTGTCGTGTGTTCAATACATTTAAGCACTGTATTCATTGGCTGGATTTAATTAAAATTCAAATTGAGCGCCAAAAACATTTCCGCTTTTTGAGCTGCAGTCCGTCCTTACAAATTGATGAAACACAAACCACCGAACGAGAAAACGGAATTGCAAAATGACAACACTCGAAAATGTACAAATTTGCTGCGGTTGCTGCATTTAAATACACAACAAAATAGAGAAATCAATAACATCCACTCTCGCAGACACACACACACACACACACACAGTGGTGCACGCAAATATTTTGTCACGCACACCGCAACGACAGAGAAGCGCGCGCGGCAGCGGTGCAACACGTCGCCCAAGCCAAAAGCAAATATGCACACATAATTGATTATCCTGCAGGAGTGACGGACTGAGTGAGTGACTGAAATCAATGAGTGCGTTTGTTTGCGCGCCTCGCCTTGTGACTGGCAGCAACCCTGCTGGAAACTTACGCCAGTGTTCATTGTTCAGAATCAAATTCAACACAGGCATCTGAGACCGAAATTACTTTTTTAAGTGAGAGAAGCCATTGTTTGACTAAGGCCCCTAGCAATGGGGACGCTCAAAACACTATAAAAAGGTTTCCTAGAGAACATCAAGGACATCCAAGGTATGGATATCATGACTGTTCTAAACTTCTTGAATTCCGCCAAATGGCTGTAGGTTGCTCGAGGCGTGGTAACAAAACGGCACTCAGTGCTAATTGATAGTCATGGACTAGCCACACAAACCAACCAACGATGACGTGTGACCACAGATACATATTTCTTCCGATTTCGATCACAGAATTTTAGAGCTGTATTTAATGCCATTTTCTGACTGCCGACTTAATTGGCATTTCCATTTTCTGCTTGAATATTTCATTAGAAAATTAAGTACTTTTTTTTCAAATGCATGTTCATAGTTCCACGCTACTTCGATATTAACTCAGCACCGATTGGAACGAACTAAACAACACAATTTAACTGCAGTTCCCACGCAGCTCTGATAGCTCTGAATTGTTCCTGCTGACGTCAGCTGCATTGTCCCGGCTGTAAATAGTATTTACATTGTAAATGTGTGTGTTGCACCGATTTGCACTTGTGTGCAACTGTGGTGGACTATGCCAAAATATTTACCCGACAAAATTGATCTCGAATTGAAATGATTTCGTTTCCGGCTGATGTGAATTTGTGATTTTTGGCCATTGGCGAAAACGCTTGTGGTTTACGCAAGTTGGCATGTGTGACACACACTCACGTTGCGGTCAAATATGTCACGGCGGCTGGTGGCAGGCTCACCAAAACTGTTCCTGGTCAAATCGGTTAAGTGTAAAATTATGCATGTATATGTGGCAAGAGTACTAATACACACATAGCAAGAGCTTGGGGCTGCGCATACATTTAAATTAATAAATGCAAAAGTTGTATAAATTCTAAAAAGAAAATCCTTTACAGTGTTGGAAAATGGCACTGTGCCTGCTGTAAATTTTGTATGACGTGCGCTGGATTTAAAGTGCCTAAAAATATGCTGCAAAATATTAAATATTTAGCTACCAGCAGAGAGCAACGAAATGAATTCCGCTTCAGTGCCATGCCCGCCAGACTCATTTATTAATGCACACACACACACACACACAGTCACACAGAGCTGCTCCTGGAACTCCACACACGATTTTGGCTTACGACTAGAAGTATGCAAAGCCGAGTCAAAACCCATTTACATATGCCACATACATATACCGTCAAGTGTGTGCGTGTATTTTGTCGTTGCTGAACTTGGTCGTTGGCTGTACCAGCAACAACAACCACAGCGTCGGCGCATGCTGAGCTCGTGATTTATTAGCAACAAAAATAGATTTAAGCAATTTAAATTAAGTTGTTCGACCATAAACAGTCTACGGCAATGTTTTGATGTTCCAGCCGCAAGCAAGGAAACGGTCAGCTAAACTTTTCATGCGCACACTCACACACTCAGAGAAGCACACACTCAAGCAAGCCACATACAGCATGGGGGCAGTTATAAATGCTTCCGTTGTCATGACCCCAGCATGTAGGGGGGGATTCACCTTATAGTATGTATGCAAGCAGGCGCTGTAACTGTTAACCAGGAAACTCTGAGCTTGGCTGAACATTTGATAGTTTCGCACACATGCTAAATATTTGAACATGCTTTTAGGCGTCAATTAATTAAAATCTGTATACATACATATTTGGAGTGCTTGGAAATATGCAGAGTAATTTGAAAATATTGACAAAATAGGAAATGCCCAAAATGTGCAACAATATTTCTCAAGGGCTTAAAAAAGAAAGCAATTGATAATTAAAATGCCGCTAAATATGCTAAGAAATTTGTAAAAATAAAATGAACAATTTAGCCGAGGCTTAGGCCAAGCTTTCTTGCAACAACTTGTACTCGTTTAATATTAGCACAAGTTAACGGGACCTACAAATTCATCGTGTATTCGTATCCGAACGGGATCGAAAAGCTTTATGTTCATAGCAAACAATTCTCTCGGACAGTTACCAGTAACACTTTGAAAAACAAATTCTCTTTTTTTAGATGTTATGAGTCGACTGGGCCTCGAACCAGCGGGTTCTCTGCTCAGAGAAAGAGAAATTGTTCACTGTGCCACTGCGGCGCCGCAAGATTCGCCTCATACATTTAAAACAGCGCTTCTGCCTTAATTAAAGATGGCGTAGGGAGACTTTAAATTAAATTTAGCAGCATTTACACAAATGAGTTATAAATCGTGAATGCTTTTCATTAACGTCGCTTTATGAGCAGCCTATAAGTATGCCATAGCCAGCAGCGTAAAATGCGACTTCCAGCGGTAGTTAAAACTATAAAAATACAACGAAGCAAAACACAAAAGCAACTCTGCCGTAAAAGAGTGCACTGCATTACTACGGCCATAAATTTCCGCCCCACAAATGGCGAGGCACTTGCACTTTTGCCGTGCTGGGAAAAAACAAATAATGTAGAATACTTTTTGGCGGTCGGGTTTATATATTTTTGTAACAGCGGGGAAGCACGGAAGCACGAAAATGGCAAACAAAAAAATCGAACTGCCATCGAAGTGGCCCTGTAGGCACACATCCGCTTAATGTTGGCGATAATGGCAACGCAACAAAAACAACAACAACCACAAATTGCCGCCCTACAAGTGCACTGATTTATGTATTTTAATTTAAAATTTCCGCTTTACTTAACTTTTCCCGAAATGGCTTTTCGCGACAATGTGAAAAAATGTTATTACTGCAACAACAGCAGTGGCAATATTGTCTGCAACAACAATAACAAACACATTGTCAACAATATGCATGCATTCATATGTACATATTTCAAAAACGACCACGCGACCTCTTATATACAAAAACACATACAGTAATACAAATATCTACAGTGAAGGACAATTCCTCATTTCAGGTCATCCAACTACAATCTTACTGAAAAATACAAAATACAATGCTGAACAGAAAATATCTTTATTTTCAAGTTTCCTTTTTCAGGCATCAATACACCAGCATATAAAAACAAAAACCGATGAATAAAATCTTTGTTCTAAGTAAATCGGAATGGAGTTAGAGTTGCAATAAATCGATTAAAATATTATTTTAACTAAGTCTAAGAGCTTGGCTATCATGTTCTGGGTTTTTTGCTTTTTTATTGTGTTTTATATATCTGAATATACTTTTTGGTAATAGTTTAAGACATCCTTGCCTTTAAATTGGCTGAGCCACAATATTATTTATAATGAACATTTAACGTTTACTTCTATCTGTTCGAAATGCTGTAAAATATTTATTCAAATGAAATTCTGTAATCCACGGATTTTTTACTATTGCATATCAACTGAGCACAATTGCCTGAAATTGTACCAATTTGTCAGCCCGTCACTGTACATGTAAATATACCTATAAACAAATGGCGTTGCCGCAATGGCGCACTTTTAAATAAATTTTTATGTTTTTACAAACTTTTGTGCATTTTTACTCAATGTTTTTTTCCGCTCTGTGTCTCCCTTCTGCAGATTGGGTACCATGCAAGTCGGCGGTCACCCACAACAGATGGCGCAGAGTATGTCAACGGGCAATAACACAATCGGAGCACACGGCGGCATTGATCGCGGCGGTGGCGGTGGTGTTCCCGGCGGCGTGCCCGGCATCAATGGCCCCGGCGGACCGCATTGTCAGATGAGCGGCTCGCAGCCGTTGGTCATGCCCGGCTTCCCGTTGCGTAATTCGCACTCCGCGCACACACCGCACTACTCACCATATTCACCATCCAGGTAAGTCCCCAGATTCGCGCTTGTAACGAGCATGTCGCCACATTCTGTGGCAAGCAATATGCCATGCTGCCGGCTTTATGTTCAGCTCATTAAAATAGTCTTTGGCATTATAAATGAATTATCGCCGACAGCATGCAAGCAACATCTTCTCCCGTCAGTCGGCAGCTGCTCAAGCTCCATGACAGCGTGGCAACAGGGCCACTTGGAGGCGGCAACATTCAAGTGCTGCCCACACAGTGGCGATTTCTTTTGCTGTAGTTGTTTTATATGGCGTGTTTGTTGTGGGCTTGTCTGCGTGTACAAATCTTCATTAGCTTCATTTCCACAAGGCGAAGGAAGAGCTCACCTCCTGCCGTTTGCTGCAGCTTGTTTCTCTATTGCATTTATGTGCAGCTGGCAACAGTTGCTGCCATAAACGTGGCAGCATCGTGTTGCTGTTGCCGAGCAGCGATTTATAACTGTCAAAGCACGCACACGACGTGCTGCTGACTACAAGCGGTTGCCGCTTATAAATATGTATGCTTGTATTTGTGCGCCCTCACGTCTTTTCACGCTGCTGATTTTGCTCACAGAGAGCGCACGCTTATTCAAATAGATTGCATTTCCTAACGACATGGCTTAGCGTACAGCTGCAACAACAACTTTTGTTACTGTTACAATTGCTGCCACAAATCCTAAGATGATCGCGCTGGCAAAAGCGCGTAGGTGTAAAAAAGCGCAGTTGCAACAACATCTGCAGCCACAGCAACATCAAACAACTCCGGTTTTTACCACCCTCTCTAAGGCTCATGTGCACTTCTGAAGCCAGAGCGCAGGTCCACGGCTCTTGCCACCTCTTCGTGGCAAGTAAAGGCATTACGAGCTGCTGGCAGTGAGCGTTGGCAATATTAATTGGCAGCAACATGCAACATTCAACAGTGCTGAGGAAAGCGTTGCATAAAAAGTATCGCTATAAATCGGAAAAGCAAATGGAAAATAGAAGCAAAGAATACAAAAATCGCATTTAACAGACAAAAATTGAGTGGTCTCGAACAACTGCAATCGTTCTAAGCTCCAAAGCGAAATCATCCAAATCAGTTTGTATGAGTGTCTTCCAATTTATATGGCTTAGTAGGACATTTACTGGAAAATCGCACATTTTTTGGGTTTACATCCAAGCATTCAGAGAATTGTCCATCTTATGCTACGAATAATTTTTTATTTTTTATACCCTACACCTATGGTAATAGGGTATAATAACTTTGTGCCAAAATTGTAACGCATTAAAGGAGCCTTCCTATGTATAGACATAAGTATATAGAAATGATCAGAAACACTTTCTCTTTTCATTTCCGGTTGTCCGTCTGTCCGTCTGTCCGTCTGTCCGTCCGTCTGTCTGTCTGCGTGTACGCAAAAAAAAGAAAGAAGGAGTTGTCCGATCGGTGAAACCCGACTGATACTTCCTTACTTGTTTTTTAAGTACATCCAATATAATTTTTGAAGCTCTTCAGTTTGCATGAAAGCAACATTGGAAAATGAGCTCTCCCTCCAGTTTGGCCAATTGCCAACATTGCATGTTGCATTCGAGACTCAAGGCCCGTGGCCTCAGCTCCAAAACCACTCCCGCTGCACTACCTCGAAAAGAGGCGTGGGTGTGTAGCAAGCAATTTGCAACCGTTGCGGCTTTACGGCGTCGAAGATCGCTGGCCAGCAGCCATAGCAAAGACACGAAACTGAGATGCAGCAGCAACACTGCTGGCTGTTCATCTGCCCTCGCCGCAGCGTGGCACATCGTTGTGGCACATGTTTTGCATTCAAATGTGCAACGTGAATCACGGCGTAGCTGCTTTGGCATAAATTTGCGCTGCATTCGAATTTCTTCATTATTTCGGGCTGCGCTGGTGGCTCTGGCCGCTCCTGAGGCTGCACTCGCGTGCGCCGTTTGTTATTGACACAACGGGAAATTGGTCATTAGCTGTAGACAACGCACGCTGTAAGTCACTCGGCTTGGGTTGGGTCGCTTTTGAGGCTGTTTCGCGAGGGCAGGTAAATGATGAGGCTACTGCATGTTGCATGCGGCACGTTGCGCGCGGCACAAGCTGTCGCGAAATTATGCACCAAGGTGCGATGCTGTTTAATGTTGACAGCAGCCCAGGCAGCAACAACATTTAGCATGTCTTCTCTCTGCGCGCTTCAATTTAAAATGCAAATGAATGTTTGCTTTGCCAGTTTGCAACAACAAAAAAAGTTGCTTGGTAGTTAAAAGATTGCTCCTAGCTGACAGTTTTACGGCTGCAACATGACTTCATGTTTCGAAGGCAGCCGCTGGCTGACATGCTTCAGCCAGCGAGACTCGCAAATTACCTACTATTTGCTTTCAAGTGCAAGGCATTTCCAATTTTTCTTCCAGTAATTTTGTGAAGTTTCTCGCAGAGGCTACTTTCAGCTCCTCCTTTCCAAGCTGATGCAGAAATGCCACTGCATAATTTTGCTGTCAAGCAATAAACACTAAAATTCCATGTTCGCACGCACTAAATCTAGCGTCCAGCTATGAGATGTAGCTCTTGACTACTCATATCCATAAATTAAAATCGCCACACTATCTGAAATATAAGGTGAGGGTTTTCCACGAAAATCGTCCATAACCATCTCGCCTACATAATTTTTAAGCTTAGCCACTGTGAGGCAGTGACTCGGTAGGAGTTTACTTGTTGCCTGCTGGAAGGGGTTCGGCTCATGTTTCCCGGCAGACCTTAAGACAATCGAACAGTTAAATAATTAATTTCAAATTGTTTTCTTGTGTCTGTCGAAATGGAAGCGTATTCTTCGAGTTAGTTCAGTTACCTGCCGCTGTTCCAGTTCACTTAGCTTGTAAAAAATGCTGAAAGCAATTCAGAGAAACGGCGAAATGCTCTCCGTAGCTCTTTTGAGAGCTGTTGCTTCAGAATTTAATAAGCCCTAAATAAAGCGATAGATAGCTAAAAATATACAAAAACCGACGACTCAAATTCCTTGTGAATTTTATTTTTCGAATTTAAGAATTTGCTAAATATCTAGAAACGGCTTACAACTTTATGTTTTATAGTTTTGTTTTGAATATATCGATTCATAATTCTTTAAAAATATTGATTACCTGTGCGTTTCGGTCAATGAAAAACTGTTTAATTAAAATATTGTCACACTTAAGAATAAAGAAGGTTTTTTTCGACAAATGCGAGCTTTTTAAATAAAATTTTTCTGGAAAATTGTAGGGCTCTGCGTACGTGGACTCTTATGTTGCACAAAAGCAGGTACCACACATGCTATTGATCCACATAAGCTATCGTGAAGTTTGTAATGTTAATATCAATAAGTCATGAAGTCTATAATTATTTATATGTCAAATATAAGTTTATTTTTGATTAAAGAAAGATGTTAATCTTCTACATCCCATATCTTAGAAGTCCAATTAACATTGATGTTTTCTTTGAGAAGATTGTCAGGAATTGAATTCCATCTACGTCAGTCACATACTTATAGCATTGCAAAAGTGGGTGAACATGGTTTGAGTGCACGCAACAGTGTGCAATTAGGCGCCTACTTTCTTGTGCTTCTCATTTCATGACTCTTCCTTTCGCTAATGTTAATAGGACCATAACACTTTCATTTAATTTTTTCCAGCGCAGATAAGCTACATTTTTAATTATCTCTCATTATATCCTCACACATACTCAGAGTACTTCTCCATCCCTTCAACATGTCTCTTTCACACGTCCCACTGGCACAACCCTACTACACTTCGCTCCCACACATCCTTCCCGCCATTCCGTGGTCATGCTGAAATTTAATTTGCACTATTTCCAACTTTCTATGTACATATGAACGTGCCTGTCTATGTACTCTTTACTAATACATATAAAAAACTGTTTCATCTTGCCTTGCAGGTTTCACATAGATAAGCGCTGTCAGCACAGATGTTCCTGGAAATGTTTGAGTATCGCCTTAATACTAGTAGCAGTCGTCCTAACAGCCATGTTGGCCTATTTCGCAGGTGAGTCTCTTTGTAGATATAGTTACACACACACACACACACCACTAGCATTAGTTGCTGCGCTAGATTGCCTTGTAGTGTTGGTGCAATAAAGCTGCCGTTACTGCCAGTTGCGGCGTTGGAACAGCACTTCAGAGTCTTAGGCTTGGCTGCCCCAAAATGGCAAGTGACTCTTGTATGTATGGTGTATATGTATGAGTGTGTGGCATTGTGTATGCTCTGGTATTTTTGCTTTCTGTTTTCTTTGTTATATTAATTAAAGCAAACGGGATTTAATAACATTTACAAACACATGCGCAACAACATATGCATAGACGAGTGTATACGAACGTGTGTTTACGAACTGGCGCCATTTTAGCCTAATGCAATGTAAACACTTGTTAAAGAGCCAAAGTGACGAATGCTGGCCTCGCCTCACTTTCGCCATACGCCGTCCCTACACAGTCAGGCAAAGTACTCGTACACTGAACTCACACATACCGGCGCGGATTTCGTAACAATAGTGAAAATTTGTTTATATTGGTGCAGCTATATGAGTGCGAGTGTATATGTGCTCCTGTTGACAAAGTAACCAAAGGACATGTGCTACTGCCTCGCCTCGCGGTCCGCAGATCCTTTATGAAGTGGCTAGGGAAAGTTTTCGCTTATATGTTCAAAAGCTTGGATTAAACAGTGACACACTGCGCCTAGCTTATATACATGCCATTATATAGTGCATGCTTTCGCTGATGTGTATAAGTGAACTACCTCGTTAGCCAAAGTTTGAAAGAAATAATAACTATTGTTCAATCTTCAGCAATAAGCTGCAATTTTTCCGAAAGCATTCCTTACTATCGGAAAGGTTCTCAGTAAAGATTTCGAAGTTTGAGTATATTTACGAAACCGGTATTACGGCATACAGTTTCCTCAAACTTGGGATATTGTTATTGATGCCACTTATTTTTTGAATAAATATTAAGCTTAATTAAAAGAAATAAACCATTCAATTGCAATACAATTAGATGTAATTGCCAATTATTCGAGATTATTGTTTGCCATGAAA
Source organism: Neria commutata (assembly GCA_963457695.1). Lineage (NCBI taxonomy): Eukaryota > Metazoa > Arthropoda > Insecta > Diptera > Micropezidae > Neria > Neria commutata. Next base: position 22,835,667 of record OY735249.1, on the reverse strand, counting down.
AGCTTCTCAACCCGTTTGGTTTGGGTTTATGTGTAGGTCCCGTTAATTTATTGAAAAATATGACAAGCGCACACAAGTTAAGGCGAGATTAATTAATTAATTAATTATTAAAATTTTTGACATGTAAAAGTACCGGTTCTGTAAAGCCCTTGGCACCGGTATTTCGATATTGACCGATAATTTTTTATTTTTATTAGTTTTACTTTTAAAATTTCCAAAGCCTATTTTCCGAACTTCCCAAACAGTAATTTCATGGCCTCATTTCATACGAAACTGAATTAGACAGATTTAACCAAATTGGCACAATTTGCTTGCTTTCATTCCTTCCTCTTGCCACTAGATATAATTGACAAAAGAAAATTTAATGCAAGGCTGCAAATAAGCTAGCAAGAATTGCGCCAAAAGGTAATCAAAAACGCTGAAAAGTAAAACTGCCGGATATGAGATGGAGCCAACGTCTGAACAATTCCCCAAAAGCCGACATTTTGCACACGGCACACACAGACAAATGCTGCCAAATGCAAGCGTTTCAACAAATTTGCAAACCTCACGCAATAAAACTCAATTTAATTATTTTGCATTTTATTAAATAATTTCAATGCTATTCATTTTGGCCGCCTGGCAGCAATTTTTGGTAGCTCTTGTTTCCGTGTGTCTGTGTGAGAGTTTGAACAAGCAAGATAAATGAAATTGCAACCGAGCGTGGCGCACAAAATGGTCTTTTGACAAAATTATTTAACCAAAAGCAAATTGCTTCCAAAACAACAAAAACAAACGAAAAACTGCAAAAATAACAACAGCAACAGCAACAACAGCCACAACAGCAACAACAAAAGCATAGACACGTACAGACAAAAAGACAGACACTCCCACATAATTTCAAAACTTTTACTGGAAAAGCGTACACACTCAACGCTTCATTTTTTGGCCATGACCATAAGCGGCGCGAAAAGGAGAGGTGCGGTTAGGGTGAATTTTAAATGCTTCTGATTTAGCTGAATTTAAGGGGACTCTGAGGCGTCTAAAGCAGTATGAGCTGTTGCTGCTGCTGCTGGTGTTGCTCCTTTGGAAAGTGCTTTTCGTTGCTGTGTGTGTGTGCGTGTGTGTATGTGTATTGCTCTGGCACAGTTGTAAATCACAGCAGCAGACCGAAGCAACGCTGCCTGCTTTGGCAGTAAAGTGCGGAGTAGATAGCATAGTAGATAATAAATTGAAAGCAAAACCCCAACAGTCAGCAGCAGAATAGCAGGGGAGGGCCATTGCTATTGCTGCTGGTGTATTAGTTTGGGTGCACTGGCAGCATGCAGCTGTGAGTGTATATGTGCCTGCAGTGCCGTCTTTACTCATAGGCGGGAGTGCCAATTTAAATAAGACGCACCAAAGTCGCGAAAGCTTAAATAAGTCAATATTTGCAGAAAAGTCTGCAATGCCTATTTCTTAGACGCACTATCGATCCCGAAATCCCGGGACTACAATTTTTAATACCGAAAATCACGGTATCACAAAAGCAGTACGGGATTTGAAGCCTTTGCGACGATGCATTTCTTCTGTTGTCGTTTTCGATGTCTTTTTGCCAACTTTCAGTTTCCTTTTATAATTTTTGGAGGTCGTTTAATTTTGGTGGTGCTGATAGGCCAAGGGAGGGTAGAAGTTTAAGCACAAGTGCAGACAGCATTGATAGTATAAGACAACAAGCAAGAAAGCTACTGAAGAAGAAGAAGAAGAAATTGCAGCGTCAAACATAAATTTACGCCAGCACTTTTGTTGATGGGACTTTATGGGGGAATCCCCCCTCCCCCCTCCGCACTATTCTTCAGCGGGTGTTGCTGATTGTTGTTGTTGCAGCAGACATGCGGGTTCGCGCAGCAGGAGCGGCATACATGCATGCGGCTAACACACTTTAACGCCGCTCCCGCACCCCTTGCAATTCTCGCTTTGTGGGTAGTAGGGCGGGTGGGGCGTAAGGGAAGAAAATTCGTTGCTGTTGTATTTTTGTGCTCTTGCTGGCAAGTGGGGAAGGAAGAGTGGGTGGGCGAGGGATGGTATTAGAAATGCAGATAGCGCTACTGCGACTGGTGTTGCATCTGGCTGGTCTGCTACTGCTGCTAGGGCACGGGAAAGAGGGGATGTGCTGCCCATTTGCCGAAAATGCTTTTGTTAATTTGAAGTTTTGGCCATTAGCACACCACACAGCGACACTGATTTAAATCACTTGCCAGCAACTCAGCTGCAACATGCGCAACAGCAGCGCTGCCTCTCAACCCCGCGGCTGCTGCTACCCTGTGCTGATGCTGCCCATTCTTTCCCCTCCCTCACGCTAGTGTGCAGCAAGACAACGCGATGTGTTTGACTAATTTGTTTTGTGTGTGTGTGTGTGTCGAAGTGTGAGGGCGGCGGGATGGAAGGAAAGAGCAGGTAGCAGGCCAGCAACTGCTTCGCATTCGCAATTTGCTCCGGAATATGCTTTCAGTACCTACTTTTTCCACAAATGCGAGCGGCGAAACTTTGCAGCGCATAATAAAATGCAGCGCATTGCACACACACACACACGCACGCACGCACATAAACGCAGATATATTGCATTCGCCTTGTAACATTCATGAAGATAAATGGGGACGGATTTCATTTGGGTTGATATTAATTTGATGATGTTTCGTCTGCAAATATTCCAAAAATGCTAGGGCAGTTATTTTGAGCTGTGCCTCACTTCTCATTGCTTTGGTTTGTGCTGCAAGAGGAGGCATGCCCCGCCTACGTAGAGTTGCTTTATCGCCGTTCGTTTAGTAAACTAAAATTTCTAAATTATTCACAAATACATATATAACGTTTATAAGGCACATAGATAGATACAAACATATGCATATATATATTAATATATGCCACAGCAGTAGAAATATTTTAAAATTTCAAACAAAATATTTAAAAGTATTAAAAAGCTTTGCGAGTTATCCTGCCGTACACATAATTATAATTTTGGATGGTTTGATTTATAACTGCGCCACAAAAAGGACTTTTTGAAAACTTGATTTGAAATATCCATTAAAGTATTGAAAATTGTAACATAACTATAAAAAAATTAATATAGGTGGCAGCGGTTTTCTCAATTGTTGCCACTGTCCGCGACCGCGCTGTTGCTTCTGTCAAGTGGAGATCGCCGAATGTTGCTGCTGCCGCCCGCCCAAGGCCAGCGCCGCTTCACAACCGCCTTAATTAGTTGCAGCCAGAGGCAATGTGGACGCACACCAACGCACTTATAGCGTGACTCCTTCCTGCCGCTGCTGCTCTTCGCTCCCCTCCCTTCCCTTCAACATCCAGCCCTTTACAGTTTTACAGTGGCAAGCACATAAACTTCAAAACATAAATTTTACAATTTCTTTGTGCCAACGGAAATGCCGACGTAGCAGCAACGCACAAAGCAGTAAAATGGCGACGTTGTAGTGGGCTCACGCTTACGCATACACGCACAAAAATTCGCATACATACAGGCGATTCACAATATTAACGATGTAAAGTTGTTGCTGTTGTTAATGTTGCTGCTGCCATTGTTGGCTAAGAAAATGCCTCATTGTTGCTGTTGCTAGTGTTGTTGCACAACAATAACAACGACAATATGGCCAACACAACTTTTGCAACTTCTTTTAACCCTTTCATGCCCGAATTAAATTGGGCGGAGCTAAAAATTCTTTGAGGTCAGATATGTGGTAATATTGACTCAAATATGAACTGACCAAAATTTCAAAGTCCTTGGTGTCCTGGTTCGTAAGTTACAGGATGTTGCCTATAGGCAACATTGGGCAGTGGTGGTGAATTTGAAAAACCAAATAAATTATTTTTTTATGAATTTTTTATTGAAATTTAAATACGAAAAGACACAAAACCATTTTTTTGTAGATTGGAGCACAATTAAACATTGAATTTGTTGCATTTAGAGCGTGGAAAACCAGTTTGGCATAGCTTGCATCTGCTTTTTGCTCCCCATCGTACCCACTGACCGAGATATTCAGATCGTATGGATTTTATAGGTTCTGCAACGTGTGCTCTTTTACAGGAGCTTAACTCAGAGGCCATCGGAAGATCTAGGGATCATGGAGGCGGTGATAAAGATCCTGGTTATGAAGGATTTGACACCATATCTGTAAGGAGTGATTCTGGTCGACCTCCTTTCCTTGATAAAACTACTGTTAGAGTTGCGTTCAAAAGCTCGTTAGCAAGCTATATCCAACTGGAATCATATTAGTGGAATACGCTTTACTTCGCCGTCTGCATATTTGAGGTCTCTGCGATACACCAGCTATCTATCGACTACAGATGAATTCATACACCAGAATACTATGAGCATATAACATTTATTTTAGCTATGGTTTATTTAGTATAATTCTAGCAGTATGTCAGCAAGAACGCCGTTCCATTAGTTTGCATCGCATACAAGTTTGTTTAGTCATAAATCTTCTTCCAGACTCCATCTTCAAAGAAATGGGTGAAATATTCGATTGATTGTTTCACCTCATTGCTGCGCTGTCCGCTTTTCCAACTGGTATTACATTCCATTACCTCTGCACAAAATAACTTCAAACATTGCAAATAAATTTTCTCTATCACCTCCTGTACAACTTTTCATTCTAAATTTGTTTTCAGTCATTTTCTTTACTAATTAGTTCTTCATTTAGATAAATTTTCATATTTCCGCCCTTATCAATCATATTTCTCATTTTTCTTCGATGGAGTTTTCGAAGTTTACTGCTCTTCTTCTCCATTTTCCTCCTCCGCAAATCATCCCAGTTAAAGTGTAAATTTGTTTCCAATTTCTGTCGGCTTAAACGTCTTAAACGCATCGAAATATGAATATACATAATGAAATATACATTGCTCGGAAATTGCTACAGTTGCCCAATGTTGCCTATAGGCAACTGCACTTTTACAAAAATATTACAAGCAAACTAAATACTTTTCTCATGATTAGTTTTCCCTAAATAACTCTTTTACCTTTATTTATTTATAGTGTTTCCTTGGTTTTACAATAAAAAAATTATTTTAATGTTTTTAAACACTTTTAGTATAAACACTTTTTTTGCGAAACGATCTTTACAATTTCTCGTTGCGGAGATCGGCTACTGCATGAACATGTGCACAGTTTGCAATAGAGCAAGTAGCTGTAAGCTTGCACAATACATGAATCTACATTATGCCAAAAACCGCATGTAAAAAAATTTTAAATAGCGGGACTTAGAAGCCAATAAGTACAATGTTGCCTATAGGCAACATTGGGCATGAAAGGGTTAACTGTTGTCTTCTACGCCCCCTGCAAGCTGCAAGTGAGCTCACAGGCGGATGTCGTCTATGCCAACCCTTTTTGAAAATTTCTTCCACCATTAAAAAAGTTGCTCGCAAATCGTTTGTAAAAGCCCAGAAGCCATGTTTTTGTTGTTATTTTAACAGCAAACAGCCACACCCATGCCCATACGCATACACATAAAGCATGTAATTGTGTGTCCGCGATACACACACAAACAAACAGTGATATCAAAATGCACATAAAGGTTCTTCTAGTGATGCGAAATTTCAATGCATTTGAGTACTCGAAAATACTCGTTACTTTTTTCTTCGTTTTTTCTTTCAAGTTATACCATAGCTCTTGTAAATAATGTAATTGTTTTATTCATTGCTTCTTGTTTTGAATATTAAATTGAGATTAATTCAAATCATTGTAGATAGATTTTATTTATTAGCACGCGACATTTGAAAATAGTTATTTGCTCGTAAATAGAAATAAGAGCGATAGTTGAATTTTATAGTAATTAGTTTAGTTTAGTTTATTCAATTTAAGTCTATGGACAATAAATCCTTACAGACTAGCTCAATAAAATAACACAATAGAACTTAAAACTAAGAGTACATAAAGTTTATCATAATTTAATACAAACAAAGTCGAACATAAGACAAGAAAATTAACAATGCAAATAACAATGACAATGATGGCCATAAAGATATCAATTTATTAACTGAAATACCTATCTAAAGCTGTTTTGAAGATGTGTCTTAGGAGTGAGAAATCTAAGTCCACAATCTTCGCGACTTTATTGAACAGAGTCAGGGCTCTGGGAATAGGGGCAAAAAGAGCGTAATTACAGCGATCAACTTTCACATGAAACGGTAGCACAACACGCAGATTTTTACGCGGGACCAGGAAAGCAATAGACTCTAACAGTGCAGGACAATCAACTTTACCACGAAGGAGATCAAATACAAACATTAGAAGAAGGATGGATCTTCTATTCTCAAGAGATTTTAAATTTATAAGGAGACAACGAGCACTGTATGAAGGTAACGGGTTACAAAACCGGAGGGGCGAAAGAGCCTCTCAAAGAAAGAGTCTCTCCTCTCAACACGAGAGGAGTGCGACTGCACAAAATTTTATCGAGTACATATAGGTACATTTTCAGTAATACCGAGTAATCAGAAAATGGATACTCGTTACATTCGCAGCACAAAGACAAACGGACAGACACAAGATACTTACGACGGACAGGCCAAGAATTTGAAAGCGCAATTATTAGGACGGAAGGATAGTGAGGCACAACGACTGAGACAGACATGTACATACATATATCTAGGTGACCGCGTATGTTACGGGTAGTAGTAAATATGTTTGCATAATTTGTTCAAACATGTAATAAAGATAATGTAAAAACTAGTGCATGTGCTATTAATATATTTTAAAGTATGTATCTTTGTTCGCTCGAAACGTTAAAGATACACAAAATTGTCTAAGAATATTCGCGCTGTTCTTCCCCTCTTAAATTAAATTCTTTGTGCGCATCTGATAGATGCCCTCTAAAATGACTGCCTTGCTGCAGGACGTTGAAATAGCGATAAATTGCGTAATTTAATATGGCAAGTTTTCATTTGTTGTTGTTGTTTTAGCGTTGGTGTCATTCTATTTATTGGCATAATAAAAATTAAACTTTTGCTGCTGCTGCTGCCGCTGTCCACCCTCTCCATCGCAGACTCTCTTCCAGCATTGGTATGTGGCGGCGCTGCTTGTCAGTTGAACTGTCAAAGTCGTTGTTTTATGGCAGACAGTTAAATGCCTCGGCGCTGCCGTTAGACTGGCTGTGAAATTCCTGAGAAGGCGCAGGGGCAGGGGGCGTTATTTGAGACATTCCTGCTTTGTTACTGTTTCCTTGCAATCTGCCGAGGGGGAGCGAGAGTACAAGTTCTTTATGATAATTGCTCCTCAAGTGTCAAAATTATGCTCATAATCGCAATCACAGTCATAAATTAAGCGACTTAACTAATTTCGCTTGGAATTTGCGCTTTGCATAGTAATTAACCCATTGAGCTTGCGCTTAAGATGATGAATCGTCAGAAAAGCCAGCAGCCTTTTTTGGAACTTACTTTAGAAAAGAGAAAGACAAGCTTCGTATATATTAACCCCAATGTAGAATGTTTCGTATATGTAATTTCAACGCGTAGTCGCACTCCGGAAGCTTATATTATGAAGGAATCAAGTGTATAAAACAAAAGCAAATACTTCAGAGTAGTACATTATAGTTAGTAGGTTGTCCAATTTAATAATTTAAAATGCATTTAAAATCTACGAGCGGCACCCTGTTATCTTTCTCGATTTGAATAACTTTGCCTTTAATTGCTATTGGAAATTCTTATAGATTACCTTGGAAAATAACTTGAGCTTTTTACAAATTTTTAATTTTTCGTCAGTCATTCCTTTAGGCAAAGCATGTTTTGCCACATTTAAATGGTAGTATCGAAAACTCACGATTGGCAGCACTTCAACATTTTTAATTTCAAAACAAGAAAACTTTTCAAATTAAAAAAATTTTATGAGTCTAGTAATTCAATATCATGTTGATGTCTTTTTCGTAATTCAAGCTTTGCATAACCTGGGGCTCTTTTAAATCTTCAAAATACGCCGTTAAACAGATGCATTTAACTTTCTTTTCAAATTCAAGATAATAGAGATGATATTCCAGTCAGAAGCGGACCCTGATGGGTTCTTAGCGATTCTATATGGCGAAGCGTTTAAGAGTCCAGAAAGTAAGCATCTGTTAGAATGCTAGAGATTCTAGCGAACTTGAGTATAGAATTCACTCCCAGGCCAGCAAGCCAGAGGACTTCCTAGTAGGTGAGGTGAGACGCATAGTTAAAAGGGCTTCAAATTAAAGTCACATCGAATATTTGGCACCGCTTGACTCACTGAATATGTAAAAAATTCAGAACCTTTACTTTATTTAAACAAAGAAACTGTTATTATTTTTGTTCATTTTTAAGAATGTTTGAATTCTTTTACAAAATTGGAATACTTGTAGTTTGCACTGCATTTGAAAATCTTTAGAAGGACTCTGTAAATAGCATTCACCCAACTTTGAAAATCTTTCCATTCCTGTCGGCCATTGTCGAGCCGGCATAAGCAACTGGCAAAATTTGTCAACTTGATATTATCGTCATATCCTTCTCTCCAACTTCTCGCCCTGATTATTGTACTTGCATATCATTCGCCGGGGGGAAATTAATCATTAAAGGCAGCGCCTTTGCCGCCTCTGGCACTCATCCTTCTTCAGCCCACTCAGCTCAATGCTGCTGTCACTTGTAAATTGGGTCAAATCCGGTCACACCCCTCCACCCGCGCAAGCCAGCCAGCGCTGTCGGACGCAAAGTTCGTTTGTCCCTCCTTTGGCAGGCAGTGATATTGCGTAGCCGAGTGGAAACTTCTCAAACGGTTCGCTGTGCTGCGGTGTCGTGCGCAAAACCAACATTTTCAGTTGCCAACAAGCCAGCGCAAGAACCTGAGCAATGCGCATGCAAATGTCAGCGAATGACAGCAGCGGTAGCTGTAGCGGAAGAGGCGCTGATGGCGGCAGCAGGACGAGCGCAGCTGTTGCAAACCTACTTGCATTTCCTACCACAACCACACACACACACACACACACACACACACACACACACACACACACACTCACACACACACACACACACACACACACACACACACACTTACAACATGGCGCTGCTGTTGCCTGATTTTCCGCCTGTCGGCCAGCCACTTCAGTTGTTGGTTGGTCCTCCGCTGCCACTGCCCTCACCGAGTCCTGTATCTATGCGCATTGCGGCGGCGCCCATCGGAAATGGGTTAATCGATTTTTAAGCGGATCGCTATTGCAATCTCATTCCATATGCTCTGTTTGACTTGAGCGTCAAGTTGTTTGTTGCTGTTGCTGCTGTGCTGCTGCTTGTGTTGCTGATGATGATGAGCGCAGTTGCAAGTGTCATTTTCCGCTGGTCGCGCGAAAATCAGCGAAATATAGGTTAAATATTCTCTTTTTTATTTGTTGCTATATTCAGCTTATGCTCTGACTCTTCGCTCATTTATTGCAATTCCTGCTGGCACTTCAAGCAGCGTACAGCACTTTGTCCTGCACATTTTTTTACTGATGCTCCTTGATGTTGTGGCAAATATTGTGCTCGGCTTTAATTGGATCCTGCTGCGGATATTCTGCATTTACGGGGACTCGTTGTTATTTCAGCTTTATGTGTGAATAATTGTGCATGTGTATGTGTGAGGGATTCGGTGTGCCTTTCTTCAATTTCATTAAAATTTATTGTGCCGAATCGTATCCGGTTTTCGTGGTTTCGTACTTTGCAATTGCTCCAATTGATAGAAGATAGATTGATTACATTCGAAAAGTGCTACCGCATATATGTATATATGTGGGTGTGCTTAAATTCATTATATCGGCTAATTTCTGAATTCTTGTTTGGTTTTATTTTTCAATCCCCTCGAAGTAGCTAGAAGGAGCCGCTCGGTATATGAAAGAGCGTTTAGTCTTTGTTGCGATGCGAAAGTATATTCCATCTGAGAGTAAAACTTTAAGAATATATGTGCTGAATTTTCGATTCGTTTTTACCTGCATATCGAATAAAAAATAAACTCGATGGTGCTTTCAAATTGTAAGGACGTTGCAAGCGCGTGTTCCGTGTTCTTCCTAATTTTTATGTCTTTTTAAATTATTATTTTGCGTGTTTTGTCTCAGATAGTCTGTTTTGTATAACACTAATGCCAAATACAGTCAATTCAAGGCATTTTCCAAGCTACCTCCTCTTCGGCCAAGGCTTCTAGTGTACAGCGATAAGACTAAAGAACTCAGGCGATAGTGTGCAAATCAAGTCTTGTCTAATACCGTTGCTTCTGTACGCCTTTTGTATCCATGCCTCTTCTACTCGTACCCTTCTTTCTTAACACTTCTCTACAGCCAAAAAGAATCGAAGTCGTTGGCTGCAGCAGCGGCTGCTAAATGCAACCAGGCATGAATGGCGTTAATTCGCCTTTTGTTACAAATGCCACATTTCGGGGCAGCACACAAAGTGGCAGAATGGGTGGAAGAACAGCTGGTAGATGAGTCGAAAGGGGTAGAGATGGAATGGTACACAAGGCGTTGTCGCTTAGTGTGCTAGCAAGAACAACAGCGACGAACAGATAGAAAGCAGCAGCTACTCCCTCCACTGCACACAACGGAGTGCCTAGCAGCCTTGTAGCTGCCACACAAAGCTGCAGAGCCCCACCAAAGCTGACTGGACATGCCGGAGTGAAATAGAAACCACAATTTAAATTGTTCAAAAAAGGAATACGCTCTTCCACTGATAAAGAAAGCACGAAAAGGACCAACTGAAAAATATTCACAGCGGCTGTTTGATTGTTACGGGTACGCAGGGTGAAGCTGCTTCTGCATAGCACTGAGACCACCATACCCAGAGTCACAGTGACTGTCATTGCTGCCCGCCGCTAAGGCAGCTGTCGTCATTATTTTCATTTTTGGCCAGAAGCCACACGGAATTTATTGGCGGTGACAAGTGGCGACACCAGATGTGTGAGAGGCATTCAGGAGGTGTGGAGAAGAGGACTGGGGAGCAAGTACAAAGCTCCAGATTTCAATTTTGCATGATAAGCATGGGCTTGAGAAACATGAGAAGGTATCGAAACTATGATTAGTGAAGGGAAGTATTGGACGTTCCAGCAATCGGTTGCGCCAATTACATACATATATATTTAACGTTGATTTGCATTATTCTATACCAAAGGTTCTTACACGGTCGGCTCGGTGGGTTCCATTCAAAGAAAGTTCGAATATGATTTGAGCAATTATGGTTGTGTACTGCGTGATCTGATTTCGACAAAATTTTCAACCCATTTCCCAAATTTTTGGCACGATATCGGCATTGCAGTTATGATATTTAAAGTAAAGTCTCAATTTCGTGGATGATTTTGATGATCCTATTTTATATATCTAAAACGTATGCTTTTTTGAAGTTTTTGAAAAGTCTGGCAAAAAAGTGTAAAAAGCAAGAGCCACCATTACTCTATAATATGAAAATTATCATTAAACCACAGACTGGGTACCAATCTAAGTATAGGATGTAAAAGAATCAAATATTCGGCATGCGGTGGAGAACCCTATAATTGAATTGAACCCACCCCCAACAATGATTACTCGTTACATACGTAACTACAAACAGCAACAACGAAGCGTCAGTTCTTCTGCATACGTCTAGCATTTTTATTGTTGTTGTATTTGGTTTTGTTGTATGCAGGCATATTGAGAAGAAGCTATGTGCCAGGATGTCAGAGAATAAGCCACTGGCAGTAGGCATGGCTGGGTTAGATGCAGTTTTTGTGATTTGACAAACAAATGCAAAGGAATATTGCAAAGGAATATGCACCGGTAACGGCAAGTTCAGTGGAGGTTTCCGCTTTTAGAAAGTTATAAATAACAAACTTGAAGGTTTTTAATGATAGTTAATATATTTTTAGCATGCCCCTCCGTACTATCGCAAAGAGCTTACGGTTGCATAAAATACAAGCAAAAATGTCTGAAACTCAAACTCGCAAGCTGAACACTTTCAAAATTTGTACCATACCTCCGGGCGCCTTGACATATCTCGCCCAGTAGACAATCGCTCACATACCAATCAAAAATCTGACCCAAATTGCAGGCAGAGTTCAAGCAGAACGCTCGCCAGTTCACAGCACACACGCACGAAAGAACACTCACACATATGCCAGCATACTTGTCCACTGTTCTGAATCAGTGCCATTTTCTGTGGGAATTCACTTGGCTTACGTGCGAAATATTTGTAATGGCGGCAGCGCCATTTCGCATGCCATTGCAGTTACTCCGTTGACATCCCTGCCCTTGGCCATTGCATTGCATCTAAAACTATGCAATTGCATTGAGCAATGCAGAGACTCCAATTCTCGCATGCGCTATATTTTACGGAAGCTGAAGGGAGTGCATATGTATGCGTCCACATACGAATATGTGTGCAGTGCCGTCTTGAGTGCAACACATGAAACGGGCCCAGAGCCGAGGGCCGCAATTTGTTGATATCATAAGTATCTTTTCGTTTTTATGGGCTTGAGTTTTGGCATTTTTGTTTAAATGTTTAATATCGAAATTTTCGTTTCTCTTTCATTTCTTGTATTTTGAGAATTTACCATTAAATGTTTGTAAATAAGGATACTTTGACTTTTTGTAAATAATAATGCAGAAGAAGCCCGAATGCGGCCAGGCACCCTACAATGGCAAACTGTTTGTGTGCATATCGTAACAAAGGAGAGAAATAAAATAGGAAAATTGAAATAATAGAAAACACTAAAGGAATATTCTATGTCAGTTCCGTGTGTATGTGAATTCTTCGTTCTTTTATTGACCATAGGAAAGGAATTTCATTGGGAGTGAGCGAAATGAATGAAACAAGAATGCAACTTTAGCAAATGCCGCTTTGTGGAGCGCTCGGACAGTTGCAGAACAATTGAACAGCATTTGTTCGTTTATTGTCGCGTGTGTGTAAATGTGTGTGTGTGAGAGAGTGTTCGAATATGTGCGACATGCAATTTCAGTTATGTCCATTGATTTCTCCCACTTCCCGCTTTTGTTGCAACGTGGCGCAGATTGCATGCACGTCTTTAGAAGAGCAGCGCCGGAATTCGGCGGCAAATATGAAATTCCCGCGATGCATTCAAATTTCATTTAAATGCTTTTCGACATTGTTTTCGCACGCTGCGTCGCAATTCGAATTCAATTAAAAGTTTGTCCTTTGCAACAAATGGCGCTGCCTGCTGCACACTCCCCTGGGGCAAGACAATCGCAAAATTACTGCTGCTTAATTAGAAACGAAATGACGCAACTTGCGTTGATGACGACAACAACAACAACTACAACAACAATGACAAGAACAAAACGCCGAACGACTTCCCCAAGGCGACATGCAGCGACAAGCGTCCGTGACGCAATGCATGTTTACTCCATCTGTTCTGTCGCCTGGCACAGAAAAAATAAGAATGGAGAAGCCTTGATTAATTTTTGGCTGCTTGAAGTGTGCTGGAAATTCAATCAACAATGCAAAACTGCATGAGAGCTGGCGGAGGCAAGATGATCTGCTGCGACGTTAGCTGCAAATGCTTCAAAAACATTATTCATCTTTTGTGGTATCTGCTATAAAATCGGCTATGGCGAGCCTTCTGCGTCTCTAAGTTATTATAGATCAAGGAAAAAAAATATTGCGATATTTAAAAAAATTTTAGTTAATCTGGCAATGGGAATTTCAGCTGAACTTGAATAATATGACTAGAAATCGTTGAAGCATGAGACTATTAGTTTGAAGGATATTATGCGTAGGAGTATCTAGGATAAAATTCGCATGCATTGGGTTCCTTCATATCGCGGCACCTTCCAGCAAAATGAGTCTTTAATCGATTTGCGTGCATTTTTGATAAGTAAAGAAATTCTTAAAATATTCCAGCGAACATTTTCTCGAATTCTTATATTTTTTATGTTCGAATGTTGCCATTGACTACCGCTTTTCTTTTCCCGAGACTTGCCTCTGGATCATTCAGTTAAAAACTTTTGGCAACCGCTCGCCTCGCTTTCGGGAATTCCTCCTTAAACTCTACTCACCTGTAAACAGTGGAAGGCTGCCACTCCCTTTAGAAGCCTTCCGGCAAGTTCTCAGCTTTGGTGCACAAAAACAACGTCCCCCCAAAGGACTTTCTTCAATTAGTTTGTTTGCCCAGCAGGCAAGAGGACGGTTGCGACATTTTGTCGTCGTATTTTTCAGCGTCATTTCCTTCCTAATTTCGCGAGCGCTCCACGCGCATTATTTAATGTTGTAATCAAGTGTGCAATTTGACAGCAGTGACAGGCGCGTTGCAGCCATTGCGCGCGCTTCTCCATTTTCCATTTGCCTTTCCTTCGCGCCATTTCTTGTGTCTTCTTTTTATTTTAATTTCCATCTATTGTTTTTCAAAGTTTACCCATAAGAGCTTCATTATGCCGGCGCGGAAATAGTGGAAGCGGCGGTTGGAGGTGTCGAGTAGAAGCAGCAGCGGAGTGGCAGCAGCATGAGGAATTTAATTTAGCGCACAATTTGTAGTGCGCGTGAAACGAAATTGTGCGAGGGAAATTAATTTCGCTTGCATTACTTCTCGTCCTCATTCTGATGCTCGTCTTCGTCCTCATGCTCTGCTGTTCCGTTCGTGCGCGTATTTGTCTTAAAAGCAATGTAAAAATGTTGAATTAAAAGTGTTTCTTTTACACTTTTTCGCAATTTGTGTGTGTGTTTGTGCGGGTGTAAGAGCGAGCGTCTGTGTTGTTGGCCACAGCAAGGAAACGCGCACTGTCAGAATTATTGCTGCTGGGGTGCATTTCCGATGCTGTTGCTGCTGCCATTGCAGCCACCACGATAAATGGTGGATTTATATGCCAATGCAGTGTTAAAAACATATAAAAGATTAATTGTGCATCAGTGTTGCATTAATGGAATTTAAGCGCTGCGCTTGCCACATTATTTAAACTCATTTGGGGCGCCCGCAGTTAAGGATGTGCTGCCTCGCTGCAATAAGTAATGGCGGCGTAAAGCTCGCCCTAAACGAGAGCACTGCGTTCGATTCCTGATAGCGGGGTGATGCAATTCTGAAAGTTACTGCTACGAATTAACTGAAATAATTAAATTGCTTATAGCATTGAAGCCATTGAGCAGCTATTTGGATTTAAAGGTATTCCTTATGACTCAGATAAATACATATTCCGAATTCTCATCAGATACTCCAATAATATTTATATATATTATGCATGGTGTAGCACTCACTAGAAAAGCTAGCTGCTGATCTGTTAGCTTTGATGTTTACGTAGCTTCTTTTCATATTCAATTGGAAATTCCGTGCCAAGTGTATTGACACTCCTTCGGCTACTTTGCAATCTGCAATCCCCAAAGCAAATTTATAACTGATTCAAATTTATTTTACTAAAATCATTTGAAGGGATTAAATAAATTTAATTTTAAATATTGTTAAATTTGATTCTAATAAGACATTATTAGCCATACAAACCCGGCAATGAAATCAGCATAATAATAATCAATCTAAACATGGGTCACTTGGCCCCCTCTATTAAAAATCGTTGAAGTTGAACAGCTCAAACGGCCCCGCTTCACTAACTTCGACGTATTTTATTAGACTCAATCAGCGAATTGCTGGAAACTTTCGAATTCGAAATTAGCAGCGTTTTCAATATGGCACGACTTCTGGCCAACTTGAAGCTTCATCCTCGTTATAACACAAAATTTTAATAAGCTCAAAATGGCAGCCCAAACAATCAATAATTCACTTCGGAAGTTTGTCGCTATTTTCGTTCAATTCACACCAAAATTATTGCCACTTTCCTTACCGTCCCTTCACTACGCCGCTGCACATGCCTATTAAAATTAATTCAATGTTACCACAAAGGCTCGATTATTTAAAATTTGCTACCTTGCAAGCAAGCACGCACGCACGCACACGCACACACCCAAATACAACACCAACATACAACACCACAAACTTTGCCAATTTTCAAATGTTAGAAGACATTTCAATTTAAATTATGGCAACATTACATCAGAGCGACATTCGCCAATGGCAGTGGCAAAGGCAAACAAACTGCGGCGGCGGCAACAGCAACCACAGTGTTGCCAGCGACAGTGGCGGCAGCAATACAGCCACGCCCTCCTCAGCGCAACACCAACCCCGACACACGCCTATTAAATTCTTTTCGCTGTGTGCGAAAGGGTGCTGCGCCAAGTAACAATTTGCCAGGCGCCCGCAAAAAGTCAACTCAATTTGGCAGCGCCGAGGGCAGCGAGCGGCAGACAGGCAGCGGCAGGAGGGGCAGAGAAGGTGTGCATGTCGTTTAAATAAATTATTTTCTTCAGGGAAGTGCAATTAAGAAAATGCTTCATAAATTTCCGTTAACTTTGTCCTTGCGTTCAGCGTCCTTCGTCCTCCTACCTCGTTCACGCTCGCAGCACTCCTTCGAAGCGCGTTCTCTGCTTGTCGTTGATATGCTGGCTTTGCCACTGCTCTCTTGCTCGCTTTTACACGTCTGCACGCAGCCTGCAAACATGCTAACCCTAGCATATCCTTTGCGTTTCCTTGCTAGGCATATCCTGTCTGTCGTTCTGTCTGCTCGCTCGTCTCGTGGTCGACTGAAGGCAATGTGTTTTGGGCCTGATTGCTACGCCGTTGCGCATTCAGTGACTCGGCCCGTTCATCCTTCAGTTCGTTCGTCCTTCAGTTCGTTCGTCCGTCCGTCTATCTGTCTGTGGCAAGTCAATGTTTAATTTAAACTCACTCATTATATGACACCCTTAGTCATTCAAAGGCCAAACAGCCCAGCCGATGTCACTTGGAATTGTCTTGCAATAGGGATTCGGCGCTTTTATGAGTGTGGATGTGTAGCGCAACAAGTTCAGGACGTTATCGCATTGAACCATTCTTAAATGCATTCCTACTCTGACGCGCCTCGTCTAGCTTCGCCATCCTCGCATAGAAACTTTTCAAATAGATGGCAAACATGACTGCAATAAGCGAATTCGATGTGTGGCAGTGAGTTGCCCACATTTCTGGTGTAAAATATTTGCACTGTGGCACGCCAAATGTGGTACGCGCTCTGACATATGCAAGCTGTGGCATGCGGCAATGTGAAGAGTTAACACACTGCGCTTTGATTATGCAAAATTTTGTTTATTGCTTAAAGGGTGACAATTTCCACAAAAAAGGTGGGAGTGATCTGCTCTACAATTTGAAGAAATTTATGGGATTACATCAAGATAGAAAAAAAATTTTAGTGTAAATTTAAAATAAGCGCTTTTTTTATGTGTGTTCGGCCTTTAGGCTAAGAGGTCAAGGATTCCATGCCTATAGCTGGTGAATCATGTTAATACTCAACCATTGAACAAATTTATAAGTTTCTACTCGGACTATTGTGCCGGCAAAAATATGTACTATTGTATAATTAGAAAAGAGGACTTAAAGTAGGTACTCACATGAATAATTAGTAAAAAAGATAATGCGTTTTATTAAATACAACTTAATAATTTCCCTCAATAAAAAGAAGTCCACAAATATTAAAATCAAGCACCAAATCGGATATTTCCTGTGCTCAACAAATTGCCTTAAAAACATTTACACAACATTTAAGATTCTCTTAAGATAACTCTCAAGTTAAGATTCGGCGGATAAGCATCCTCTGCCTCAAATCCATGATACGTTTGTGTAAGCTTTCAAGTAAGCGCCTGAAAGTTGAATTAGAATGCTTTAAAGTTTAAACATTAGAAGTAGCCCAATAAAAGCCTGAAATAGCGACGAGAGTCAGCGGCGCACTTTAAACTTTGATATTAGTTCGAAAGCTCTGCGCGCAAAAACTTCTCAGCGTGTTCTTCTTTCCTGCTCCAACTTGGACCCATCTTAGTACAGCTTCAGGCCGCTAGTTTCCGCTAACTACAAAGCTTGGTATTTAAGAGCGCCAGCGCGGGCGCATTCATGCTCAGCTTGAGACTTAGATGAGTTTATGGCATCGTTCGGTGCGAGTTGCCGAGTTTCTCAAGTAGTTTTAAATAAAAATGCCAGAAAATTCGTGAATATCGCGCATAACAAAGCCGCGCATTTCCATTTCCGTGCGCATTGCAATAGACAGTTCCTCCCTTCTCGCATCTACGTCCGCTAGATGTAGTGCAATTTATGGAAATGTGCGGGATAAAACGTTCAAGCTAACTCCACTGAATAAAACTAAGCAAGTAAATACAAGAAAACAATAAAAAAAACACTGGAAATAAAATAAATGTTGGGCTTCATCGAACAAGTGTTGCTCCATACCACGGGCAAATCCTTCCAATAAGAAGTGGCAGCATATTTAACTGCAATGTCTATGAAAACTAATTACATAGCATTTATGAACAAATTGCTTGAACTTGAGAAAATGTAACATGTTCATAATGGTTGAAATCGTACTGATATGATGTCAATCATCGAAAATTAAGTCACTCATTTGCGCCGATCCTCGATCGCGCCGCATGAAATAACTTTTTAGAGCATTGTCATTCATTCATTCATTCGCTTTCAGTTGGATATGAACTTGATCGTTAACATTAATGTCGGAGCACAGCTCATGGCTCGGAGTATTGCTCATTTAATTTTTTTATTTTCTGTGGCTGTCAGACAAAACGGCGACCAAAAGAACACTCACATTCACTCAAAAAATTTTCTACTATTGTCCTTATCTGAAGCAACCGTAAACAGAATTGCAAAATAGACTAGAGTCCGTATGGGATTCTAACTGTGACGCACACTAAAGATGCTAAGGAAAGCAGCGCATTAGTTACATAAAAAAGTTTCTACAATCAGCCGCACCATTGCTGCACTTTCCTTTCATCCTTTCGTCCTGTCGGACAAGTTAATACATTTTCGCGCGCGTGAGTACTTAATGTGCCTCCGACGCCCCTAAGTTTGCCATTTTAATTGCAACAGCAGCAACAACAACGATGGCAACTGCGACAATAACAAGACGTACAGTCGCAGAAGTAACTGTCCAAGAATTGTGTTGCTGCCGCCAGTGCGTCACCGTCGACGTCTCGAATAATGCATCACTTAAAAAGCGCACACGCTGCAGTCTCGAGTGTCCTGTGCGCTCTTTCGGACAGCCGTAGCGCATTTTACGGCACAGAAGCAATTGCAATGGACACATGCAATGAATGAGTGCCTAACCGGAGCGAGAGAAAGTCCTGCAGGATTAATAAGAAAGGCATAAAATGTAATTATTTCCGGACGACGGCATTTGTTACCCCGCTCGAAACTTTAAATTGTGCTGCGGAGTCGGAATTCATGCCGGCTTCCGGTTACCAATTTCCGCTTGCTCTGTCTGCGTTCAAGTGTGTATGTGTGTGCGCTCTTTGTTCCTGTCATGCATGCCGTTGGGGGAGCTGCTTTGGGCTTACGGCTGTGCAGCAGAACGAGATGGAGTACGAAGTAGTTTTCTTGTGTAATTATAATTGCATAATTTATTTATTGCCGGCAGCACACTACTTAACACTCACACATACATGACCATACAGCCGGCAGATATGCCCCTTCCGTGTTAGAGCAACAGGAGCGAGCATAGCTACGCGCAGCCATTCTTCGGGCAAGTGCTGCACAGCATGCCTCTGTGCGCATAAATTCCATTTGACACACGCTGCAATTGGAGTCAAATGACCCCAGGGAAGGAAGCACAAGACTACCAGCAGTTTCATTTTCCATATGCTGTGCTCTTTTCATGCCTGAAGTTTGTATAGTTTTAGCACAAGCGCCTCAATGCTATAAGTCTGTCTCAAGGCAATCGGTTAGTGTTATAGCTTAAAAAAATTCAAATGTTTCCATATCATATGGACACCGGGCAAAGTTATTTCCGATATATTAAACAATGTAAGGCATTTGCTAGAAACTGTTTTACAAACATTTGGTTTCTTTCTGCTATTTGGGATTCCAAGTGTTAGAAGGACTTCCGTCACTTGATCGCTTCACTGCGGATTTTATCGTTCTTTGACGTATCATAAACAGAGGCTTCTTTGCTAAACCTGTATAGGTTTATGCCACTATACAGCTTGTGATGGAGTGGAATTCGGCTGACGTCATCAACTCAATCCTTCAAAAAATTTTTCCATAAACTCAACTCAAAACAAGTAAGGAAGCAATCAGTCGGGTTTCACCGACAGAGTAATACCCTACACCAAATTCCCAAGTGGTGTGATTTCACTGAAATTGTGGGTACATTTGATTTACAACCTACAGAGTTGGCGGACCACGCCCATTTTTGGCAGACTACAACATATAGCTAATAGGACTATACATGCCAAATATTGATGCTCTGACAGGTGTACAACAGATGTTATCGGCATATTTATTTTACTGCCCCCATGGTGGGCGGACCACGCCCATTTCTGGAGAATTAAAAGATATTCCTACCAGGAACGAAGTAACCAATTCTGGACGCTCTGGTGTATATATTATGGAAGTTAAGATGATTTTTCGTTTATCGCCTATATAGTGGGCGGACCACACCCATTTTCTTGTATGGCATCTAAGACCTATACATCAACTTGGGAACCGAATTTCATTCATTTATATTCGTAACTAGTCAATTGGGAGCAATTTTACCGGAAAATTGTTGCCGCCTATACAGTGGGCGGACCACGCCCATTTTTTGGTATTTTGCAGAGGCTCCACACCTAACCATAAATACCAAGTATTATTCTTTTGAATGAGTAATTAGACAATTTAGAGCAATTTAATCGAAAAAAACCCGAGGTAGTGGGACTTACAGGCCCATTGTAGGCGTGTCCTTCGACCGATTTAACTAATTTTAACACTTTACCTAACTCGAGGTTTACTGCGACTGTGTACCAAATTTGGTTCAAATCGGACAACTCCTTCTTTCTATTTTTCCCGAACACGCAGACGGACAGACAGACAGACAGACAGACGGACAGACGGACAACCGGAAATCAATAGAGAAAGTGTTTCTGATCATTTCTATATACTTATGTCTATACCTAGGAAGGCTCCTTTAATGCGTTACAATTTTGGCACAAAGTTATTATACCCTATTACCATAGGTGTAGGGTATAAAAAACAAGCACGCTTCTTAGAGTAGCACAGGTGGGCCGGGAATCTTGTAGCGTATGAGCTTCGGCAGATGCGAGAGGCATTCCTTTCCAAGTGTCAACTGAGTCCATATGCTTAGACTCAAGTACGTTTATGTCTATGTGTATAACACAGTGTAAAAAAAATACAGCAAAAGATTCGTCTGTGATAAAACCTCCCAATAAGAGATAAGACAATGCCGCTGATTTAGGCTTTTAAAGACTAGCTTTCTCGCATTGAGGTGTGTGCGATCGTTCTATTGCGGCACAAATTAACGGTATCTACAAATTATTTCTATAGACGTGTCCAAACAGGATTGAGAAGGTTTATTTTCTTGGCGAAGAATACTCTCGGATAGTTGCCAATTCTTTGCGAGAGATGGCGCGATGCTAAGAAACAATTTCAAAACAAACTCCCTTTCCTTTAGATGGTACGAGTCTGCAGGGTTTCGAACCAGACCGAGCACTCACAGACCCAGCACTTATCCACAGGGGCGCTCATATCTGCGGTATCAAATGAATTTAGCTGTAGTTTGCTTTCAATAATTGCTGAGTCTTAAATTACAGCTAAATTTCAACTGTTCTCCGTCTCAGATAAAACTGAAATTATTTGATAGCACCAAATTTTGAGCAGAAATAAAAACTACATTTGTAGAGATGAATTGAGTTAAGTATTAGTGAGTATATGAGCACCCATTTGTGCAGCCAAAATAGATCACTTCACTTTCGGCCAGTTTACGCTCACTGAAGAACAAACGCAAACGCAAACTCACACTTTTGCGCAATAGCTTAAGTTTAAAGTTGGCCTGCCTCGTTCCACAACCCGGCTTTTTCCCGTGCCGCTGTTACTGCTGCCAGTTCCAACGATATCAAACTTAAAGCCTGCAAACTTTCACGGAACTTTCAGAGCGTAACGCATAAGTGCGGAGTAGCACGGTGCAGTAAAGTGCACAGCCGAGGCGACAACGGAAGCACATTTACCAAAAACAATCTAATAAAGTTAAAGTATACGGGTCGAAGCAGCAAAAACAACAACAACAACAACAGCAAAAGAGGGCACCAAGAAGCAACACTGCAAATGAAATAGTGTATGTGTGTGGGAATGGCAGTGTGTGTGTGTTAGGGAGCTAAAGCTTAAGAAAAAAAGTAAAATCAAAGGATTTAGCAAACGAAGCTCAGGCAAATGCGGTTATGTTGGTAGTGTCTCAGCTGAGCAACAGAAAGCAGAAGAACTGCTTTAAAACAGCTTAGAGCGAGGGCGGTTGATGGAGCTGGGGGAAAGGGCTATGAATGAATACATATTTGCGCCCACTTACAGAGCAAACATTTCCGTAATAGATTTAACGCTAAATAAATATTGAAAACTCGAATGGACGCCGGGATGCGCTGGCGGCTGTGGGAGTGGGAGGAATGAAAAGAAAGAGGGTTTAATGTGGAAAAGGACCAGCACAATGTGCTTTCTTCCAGAGCCACATGCTTTTAAGTGTGGGCTTAAAAATGGCATTTACAGTGCGGTTTCTTTCAAGTCCGTTTTTACGGTTTGCTTTGCGTTGCCGCGTGTAGCTGCATTTGCCCGGAAACAGAGAACAGCACAGAAGCCACAGCTCGAGTAGTGCCAGCTCCCGCACATGGCTTGTTTATGCGCGCTCAGGCGTGTTAATGTGTTTACCTTGCCCACCTTCTGGCTCATGTTTGTCTGGTAGTGGTTGCTGTCTCTTCTTCCCTTACTTGGCAAGTAGTTTTGCCTTTTTAAACTTTTTCCATTAAATAGCAAAAGGCTGCCAAGAAACAACAAAAACAACAACAGCAACACTTGAAAACATCAACTCTAACACTTACGAAAAAGCAAATAACGCGTCTAAGCACACGACTCGCAAAGTAACAGTGACAGTGTCAGTCGCATGAGAAGGGAGCAGAGCCGGAGCTGGGCGTGGTTTTAAGTGAAAATCATCATAACAATCTAATAGAGAGAAGGCGCTTGTCGAACTGAAAAGCGGCACATAAAACTTGGCGGTTTTGGAAGTGTGTGCGTAAGTGTAGCGTCCTGTTGCCACAAGAAAAGGATAATGAGTAAAAAGGTTATTGTGCCAAGTGCTCTAAATCAATTCTGATGTCGAATTCACAAAACTTTGGAAACTGTTGAGGAATAGGTACTGCTATTTTTCATATTTAATAAAAATTGGCTGGCTACAAGAATATGAAGGACATCGAAGTATCATCACTTTTTATATCCTCACTGCCATTCTTGTTAAATTAAAATTAGATCGGTTAATTTTTAGTGCATAAAAATGCAGCAACAGTCGCATAGTGATATGACCTCTAGAATTTAATCTATTTAACGGTAATTTTGGGAGTTTTTCTGCTTTTCATTATTAGAAACAGAGTTATTGTCTCTTTTTAACTTAACATGATGCAGCGATCGAAAAGCGCTTGAGCCCTTCTTCTGTTTTTGGAGTACGAACCCGGCCTCATAGTCAACGTGGCCTGAATGGTCTATCGTGAGAGTTTTGCATATATTTACGTATACTCATGAATATCTTTAGAGTTCATGCACCTTTAGTACAGAGGCTACTCTTAGTACTAGCAATGTTGCCATTTGGTTAACTTAGAATCCAATTGACTACAAAGGAAAGCACTTCTACGACACACACACATAAAACCGCAATAAGTAAAATCACAAAAACAACAAATGCAACGACAGCAACAAAAAACCAGTAAGGGCAAGTAGGCAAGCGCGCTGAGTTGCCACTAGTAAAGGCAACAGTAAAAAATTCCCGAAAACAATCCTTAACAAAAATATAAGAAAATGTAAGAAATTCGTAAAGAGTTGCTCTTATTCTTGTTCGCTCCGCTGGCAATCTCAGTTCTTAGCGCTTGACACCGTAACGGAAATGTGACGCCAAAGAAAGCGGAAATTTTAAATAAATTGGATTTGATAGATTGCGCAGAAAGTGGCAGCATTGAGACTGCGACCAAGCGACGGACCGCCCGCACGCCCATTCAAATTGTACAGGGCGAACAGCAGCAGCAACAGCAAAAATGGAAAACAATAACAACAGGAGAAAGAACGGAGCATAGCGGAAAAATGTCAGACCAGAATGTCAGGCAAATTAAATGAAATAGGATGAAAAGTGTAAGGCAACTTTAGGTGCGCAGTAGCAGCAGGACGTGGAGCTGGCAAAACAAGGAGCGATTTGCTTTAAAGTATAGCATTTGTAGTTTTTTCATTTTATGGCACATTAAAATGGGAAAAAATATTTCAGAGAAAAAATTTTAAAAATAAATTTTATTGCTTTTAATAAAAGCTTCATTCAATTAACAACGAAATAAAATTAAAGCAAAAAAAATGTGTAAAAACATGAACTATAAAATGCACAATTTAACTATAAATCGTTAAAACAGCAATTTGTTTACGCAACGTTTTAATATTTGCTGTTTTATTGCCGCAATCAATTTTGAATTGTATTAAATTATAATTATTTTTCACACACACTAATTTTTCTAATTTTCCTTAAGGCAAAGCTGTAACAGGTGCAAATCCAAACAAATTTGAGAATTTGATTAATTTATTATACAAGAGTTTCTTATTTCTTATTGAAATGCCTAAATTTTGAACAACTTGCAGAGAGAAGAGAATGTGGGGAGAGAGGTAAAGGCATATGTAGTGAAGAGGGGTCATTAATGAACAGTGTTAGACACATTATGAATATGGGATAGGGTAGGATAGAGTTAGAAAAATCCATATATATTCTGATATCGGATGGAATGGTGGAAGATAAGAATAAGAGCAAAAAAAAGGATATGTGTGAAGAGGTTAAGAGTAAAGGCGATAGAACAGCATAGAATACGATAGAATTCATTCTTGATAAGTATTAGATTTGAAAAAGGAACACTGAAGAGAAGCAAAAATGACTGAAATGGAATGATACGAAACGAATGAAAATAAAAGTAAACGATGAAGAAGTATAGAAAAATATCAACGGAAAGGAACTAAAAAAATTTCCCTTTTGTCCTCAGATTATGTTTCAACTTATTGCTTTATTTAAAAAAAAATTTAAACAGCTTTTCTCGTCTAAATCAAGCTCCAAGAATGGGGCGTATCCCTGTACGCCATTAAGGCCAGTCCTGTGTGTGCTTTGTTTGTATGCGAGCTAATGGCACTTTAAATCGCTTTAAACACAGTAATAAAGAAATACGTTCAGTGCACATAATTGTGTGTGTTTGTAGGGTAATGTGTGTATGTATGTGTAGTTGTTCCTTTATGTTAAAAATGACATTTTAATAAATGTTTTCATGAACATTACACCCAGTGGCTTGCACGCCTTTCTGCATGTGTGTGTGTGTGTGCATGTGGGCACTATAAAATTTCAGAGCGTGTGCTTGAATTAAATTATGTAATTGGCTGGCATTTAATTTATGCTTTGCGGTTAGCTTTCATAAATTTTTAATTGTGCGCTTTTATGCGAACTGCACTGCTTTTTGTATGAGCGCTTTTGTATGTGCAAAAGTGCATGTAGTTAACTTTCCAGCAAATTTATTGGTCAAGTGTCGTTGAAGACGGTACTTTTGTTTTTCTGAAAAATCGTTTATTATTTATTATATAACATTAAAAAGTGATAATGCATGCATTAAAAAGCTCTGAAGGAATATATTTCAGCAGTATTCTCGCTGAAAAGCACTCTGCACTTGCAATTACCATCACTCATACGCATGGAGTGCCCGTTACATTAGCACTGTAAAAGGCTTTAAGTCAGTGAATTACGAACTCTCTACATATTATTTAAAGCAAATGTTTGTTTATAATTTTTCTTAAGAAAACAAATACACATACAAATAAATAGTTTTTGAAAGGCGCCCACTGACTCAATTTTGGACAATTTTTTATATTTTTTGGAATATTGGGCTCATGTTTGGTCTCACTCCATAGACTTGGGATCACTCCAATACCCGTCTCATTTTCCGAGTTGCTCGCTCATTTTCGCTTTAGACTGATTTTCCTTATATTTCATGAAATTCTGAATATTTTTGACAATTTTTATTTTTTTAAACTAAAAAATACTGTGCGTTGTGGTCAACTCAGAAACTGAACTCCTACTGTGGCCCTTCCAGTACATAATTAATACCGAAAAAAAGTCGAAGAGCCCGCCCACAGCAGGGATCGAACTCATGGCACTTTCGGTTTCTGCGCCAGCGCCTTACTCACTGTGCTATCACCACCCTTGCTTCCTTATGTTCTAAACTTTTAAAAGAAGCCGTTCGCGTTAGTGAGACGAGGACTTTTATATACAAATTATAATACAAAAGAGTTCGACAGCCAATTAACTACGCTTCCACAAATTCTTTTCCTTTCACTTAAGCTCTCTTTTATCCTTTTCTTCTATCTCTAAACTCTGCTGCTAAGCTCTATGTAATACAAATTTTATATACAAATTATAATACAAAAGAGTTCGACAGTCAATTGACTACGCTTCCACAAATTCTTTTTCTTTCACTTAAGCTCTCTTTCGTCCTTTTCTTCTATCTCTAAACTCTGCTGCTATGCTCTATGTGAAATCGATTTCCAATACAAAAAGTTCCGAATGTAATGTTCCAGTGTAAAAGTGAGATCACTACCAACTTGCTTCTCCTACCTCCTCCCCCTCCTTCTAATCGCACTCTACCAACATTAATGCATTTGTTCAAAGACAAATGGGGAAAACAAATGACGGCAGGAAACTCAATATCCATCATTAAGAAATTAAAAGCATTGAACCATTAACTTAACAAGCTTTCAATTTAAGCAATTTTCCTGAACCTGAATTATATACACACGACGCCACTTACGTTTCGTCAATTTTATTATGTTGTTGTTGGCTGTCAATTAAATTTGATTATTTTTCGTCCAAGGCGCAGAAACTACTTTTTTGGGTAGGCTATGCTAGTTTATTTAATTTGCTGTGTTGCTTCGTTATCTATTGCTACTGGCTATAGTATAGCCCAGGGGGCGCGTTGGCAAGTCTGAAGTTCAATATAGTTGAGCAGCGCCATTAAATGCCACCAACACTACCCGCGCTTACTCACCCTGCCACCTCCCGCCGTAGCACCATTTAATGGCACTCCTTTTTGACATTTTTGTTCTTTATTTACGCAGCAAAGGGAGCGTATACACACACACACGCACACGTACCCTTCAAACAGCCAAAGGCGCAATCGACCAGCCACACTAATGAAACAAATATTGTGTGTATTTTTCGTATTGGCTACTCATACAAATACGAAATCGTTCGTTGTTAATAGTAAAAGGCCAATACGGTTATTTCTATACAATCGCAAATTAAATGCAATATCCTTTGGAATTCATTATCTGCTGCTTACTAGTGTCTGTGTGTGTGTGTGTGCATGTCTGCCAGTCTGTTAATGTGCTTCAGCCTTGTTTGAAGATGTTCGACTATATTGCGGCATATGTATAAGCGCGTATGTATGTGTGTATTTATGCGTGCAAGTGCGTGCTTGTGTGTATGTGTAGCATGTGTATTCAAAGGACTTCACTAATTAGCTTCAAGTGTAATTGGAGAGCGTCTTTTGGGGTTGAATAACAGTGCGGCATAAGAAGGTAGCCCGACGGCCGATATTGGATGAACATAAAATATTGATTTGACCTAAATCGAAGAACAGCAACGGACACACATACACGCATGCACTCACATTAGAGCAGCGAAGGCATAAAAGCAATAGCGCTTTCGATTAGATATTATATGGAAAAGCACAAATTAATGGCATGTAGACACACATTGGTAAAAAGCAATGACAAATATTTGTATGGAAGCACAAAATAAACAAATTTAGAAATATCTGAAGCATCTGGAAATTATGACGAATATGTTTTGGGGAACCAGTGTTTCG
Organism: Neria commutata; assembly: GCA_963457695.1. NCBI lineage: Eukaryota > Metazoa > Arthropoda > Insecta > Diptera > Micropezidae > Neria > Neria commutata. The sequence goes on along the minus strand of OY735249.1, from coordinate 22,807,782 downwards.
ATTTCAACTCAAAGTTGATAATAAAGATTTATTGTATTTTTTTAAATTTTTTACATGCAGAACGCAGAATTTCGATGTGATATTGAGAAATGTAAATTTCAGCAGCATTTAAAATATAGACTTTTATGCTCGGATTTACAGACTCTGACTTATATTTGATAATTGCGCATTGAGAAGTTAATCGTCTTGATAGAGTGATACATATTAAATATCAAAAAATATCAAAGTGTTTTGAGATTGCAATTCAAGCTTGCACAGATTTTGGTAATCAAAGTGAGAGTAGAGCTACAATTTCTTCTTTCGACAAACTTTTTGTAATGAAAATATGCGCTCAACTGTTATTATTTTGAAATTTTGCAAAATATAAATTTTTTTATATTCCTTTTCTGTCAAGTTGTGTAAAGTCAAAAAGGACTGTTTAATTTTCAGCGCTTTCACGCGCGCTTAACGTTGGCTCTTCCGGTCTTCTCTGTAATGGCCGCCCATACTTCTCACTTTGGGCCTGCCAAAGCCTGTCAGAGCAAAATATTAATGCAATCAAACCCGCAAATTTGGAAGCGCGCACTTCAGCTCTCAAGCATAAATAACCTTTTCAGCGAGATTTTCTTCGCTGTAACGGTCAGCTAAGCTTGAAATTAGCAACAACAACAAAAGCGAGCGGCAAGAAGCAGCTCAGCAAGGAATTAGGCACTACAAAAGCGAATTTTCGCGCTATAAATTATGGCACAACTTTCAATAAATTACAAAGGAAAAGGAAAAACGACAGGAGGAGAAGAAAAGAAAGCAACATTTTATGCGCAAGTTCGTGCAATATCGATGAATATACACAAACACACACACACTTTGGACGCCAGTGGTATGGGTAAAACGCTTTAGTTTTCGGGCGTTTACCACTATTAGCGCGCCAAATTTGATTTATGAGCGCAAGTGTTTTGCTTTCTTTGGCTCTTTGTGCCAGCCAAAAGCTAGGCAAAAACAAATAAAAAGTTTTTCGCACACAAAGCCCAAAAGTATGCTATGCACATTTAAAAAAATAAAAGGACCGAACAATATTTTATGCTTAAGTAATCGATTTTGTAGCTGGAGCTCTGCTTTTGCGGCTCACAAACGTGCCACAGCTAAAATCTACGGCGCAGCACTTCGAGTGCCAAAACTGGGCGCGCACGCCCGGCTGCCACACGCACACATGCACCGTCAGGACGCTTGCAGTTTTGCCACTTCAGTGCCTGCATTAGCGACGTTTCGTGCCTTCAGCATTTTAGCAAGCAATGCTCGAGCACTCCCCGTGCCACATTTGTGCGCAATACGCATTTGCCGTGATTTATGGGCGCACAATTTTCAGCTGACTTACGAAATATTGACATATTAGCATATGTTAATAAATCGTTGGGAAGCGCTGCTGCTTCACTTTGTCCATTCGGCTGCATAGAAGAGAGAATGAAGGATGTCATGCTAGTGCTTAGGCCCTTATAGCCCAAGAGAGAATATATGATTGAAAAGTGCTTTTAGATAACATTCATTGATATATTTCTTTTTTCAATAAAAAGTCCAGCAAATTAACTGTAATCCAAATCAATCTACAAATTCAAAAGTCAATTTTGAAGGCATTTATTAAACTAATATGAGCTGCAGGAATTTTCTATAAAATATTGCTCATAGCAAACGAAAGTGTTCAGAGAAAAAGTTCTCTAAATTTTTTAACATGTAAGTCGGGAATGCTAGAGCTGTTTATGAAAATGCATTTATAAACAAGTAAGGAAGCAATCAGTCGGGTTTCACCGACAGAGTAATACCCTACACCATGTTCCCAAGTGGGGTGATAATTCACTGAAATTGTGGGCGTATTTGATTTACAACCTACATAGTGGGCGGACCACGCGCATTTTTGGCGACTACAAGATATACCTAATAGGACTATACATGCCAAATATTGATGCTCTGGCGAGTGTACAACAGATGTTATCGGCATATTTATTTTACTGCCCCCATGGTGGGCGGACCACGCCCATTTCTGGAGAATTAAAAGATATTCCTACCAGGAACGAAGTAACCAAATCTGGACTCTCTGGTGTATATATTATGGAAGTTAAGAGGATTTTTTGTTTGTCGCCTATATAGTGGGCGGACCACGCCCATTTTCTTGTATGGCATCTAAGACCTATATATCAACTTGGGAACCGAATTTCATTAATTTATATTCGTAACTAGTCAATTGGGAGCCATTTTACCGAAAAAATTTTGCCGGCTATATAGTGGGCGGACCACGCCCATTTTTTCCTGAGATATAGAAAACCTACCTCTTAACTTGAATACCAAGTATTATTCTTTTCCATGAGTAATTACACAAATTATAGCAATTTAATCGAAAAAAACCCGAGGTAGTGGGACTTATAGGTCCATTGGGGGCGTATCCTTCGACCGATTTAAATAATTTTAACACTTTACCTAACCCGAGGTTCACTGTGACTGTGTACCAAATTTGGTCCAAATCGGACAACTCCTTCTTTCTCTTTTTTGCGTACACGCAGACGGACGGACAGACAGACAGACAGACAGACAGACAGACAGACGGACAGACGGACAGACGGACAACCGGAAATCAAAAGAGAAAGTGATTCTGATCATTTCTATATACTTATGTCTATACCTAGGACCGCTCCTTTAATGCGTTACAATTTTCGCACAAAGTTATTATACCCTATTACCATAGGTGTAGGGTATAAATATAAATACTTATATAGTACACATACATAGTCACATATTCCAGGTTAATTCCTCATTTTTTCGGGTAATAGCTAGTTATACCCTACACCTATGGTAATAGGGTATAATAACTTTGTGCCAAAATTGTAACGCATTAAAGGAGCCTTCCTAGGTATAGACATAAGTATATAGAAATGATCAGAAACACTTTCTCTTTTCATTTCCGGTTGTCCGTCTGTCCGTCTGTCCGTCTGCGTGTATGCAAAAAAAAGAAAGAAGGAGTTGTCCGATTTGGACCAAATTTGGTACACAGTCACAGTGAACCTCGGGTTAGGTAAAGTGTTAAAATTATTTAAATCGGTCGAAGGATACGCCCCCAATGGACCTATAAGTCCCACTACCTCGGGTTTTTTTCGATTAAATTGCTATAATTTGTGTAATTACTCATGGAAAAGAATAATACTTGGTATTCAAGTTAAGAGGTAGGTTTTCTATATCTCAGGAAAAAATGGGCGTGGTCCGCCCACTATATAGCCGGCAAAATTTTTTCGGTAAAATGGCTCCCAATTGACTAGTTACGAATATAAATTAATGAAATTCGGTTCCCAAGTTGATATATAGGTCTTAGATGCCATACAAGAAAATGGGCGTGGTCCGCCCACTATATAGGCGACAAACAAAAAATCCTCTTAACTTCCATAATATATACACCAGAGAGTCCAGATTTGGTTACTTCGTTCCTGGTAGGAATATCTTTTAATTCTCCAGAAATGGGCGTGGTCCGCCCACCATGGGGGCAGTAAAATAAATATGCCGATAACATCTGTTGTACACTCGCCAGAGCATCAATATTTGGCATGTATAGTCCTATTAGGTATATCTTGTAGTCTGCCAAAAATGGGCGTGGTCCGCCCACTATGTAGGTTGTAAATCAAATGCACCCACAATTTCAGTGAATTATCACCCCACTTGGGAACATGGTGTAGGGTATTACTCTGTCGGTGAAACCCGACTGATACTTCCTTACTTGTTTTTAATAAAATTTTATCCAAAGTAGTTCAAGCAATAACAATTTCTTCTTTTCGGAATAAAAATTAAATAAAACAAAAAATCTAATTTGCTGTTCCAATTTTGCTTCCTTGCAGCTGTGAGCTCCATGAAGCCCAACATAGACACAACAAATTGCATTCTAGTCCAAGATGTCAAGTCGCAACCGCACGATCTCCACGGCAATCCGAAGGTGAGTGGCGCTGGTGGCGGCATTGGCATCGGCGGCGGCAGTCAAGCGCCCACGGCATATCCCACAGAAGAATCGATACAGACAAGCACCTCGGACCACAGCGCGAGCACCGGCTATCAGGCAGGCTTGGGCATGGCGGGCGTACATAACTCGGCTTCCTCGCTGCAGCTACAGCACCAGCAGCAATTGCTGCTGCAGCAACAACAGCCGCACAGCATCAATCAGCCAGTGGGCGGACCAGGTGCACCGCAGGACGCCTCCCATCTGCAGGACCAGTCATACAGCGCGCAGCAACAACAGCAACTGCTCAAATGGCCGCAGATGGTCGAACTGAAGGACTTCAATGAGCTGTACCACGCCAACATTCCGGCCTATCAGTTCTGGAATCTGGAGTTCCGCAACAAGCATCCGGCTTTCATACGCTTCAAGTTCACGCTGCCATGGGGCGCGAACTTCGCTGTCTACTCGCGCCGCAACGTGGCGCCCTCGGTGACGCAGTACGACTTCGTAGAGTTCATCAAGGGCGGGCGCCTGGACAGCCACCTGCGGCACAGACGCAGTACGCACTGGCCGAACAGCACGCTCGGCGGCTACAAGACGCTCTCGGACATGGACATGCTAGTGACGGAGGCGGTGCTGGGCGGTGCGCACAGCGAGGACTTGCAGCGCGCGGGCTACGATCAGTTAAACGACAGACGGCACAGCCACAAGCAGCAGCACTTCGTGGATGATGCTGACGCTGTGGACTCCTTGGAGGACTCAGCCTCGGCCGAATACGGCCAGTCCGATCTGGAGACGCCACTCGACACAGGCAAACACTATGGGCAAAATCAACAGCGCAGCTACCATGTGCTCAGCAAGCGTTCCGCCATGGGCGCCGCTGCCGCTGATGGCTCCGGTGGGCTGCCCGCGCTCGATATGGACACAATGATGATGAATGTTTCGCTGCTGCAGTACCTCGACACCGGCTTGTGGTTCATCTCCGTCTACAACGACGAGTTGGTGGCGCATTCGGTGACGCTGATCGTGGAGGAGGCGGAAGGCGTCAGCACAACCTGCCCCAACGATTGTTCCGGTCGTGGCAGCTGTTATCTAGGCAAATGCGACTGCATCGACGGGTACCAAGGCGCGGATTGCTCCAAAAGTAAGTAGACGTTGCAATATTTGCTTTAAATTTAAATAACAACAAAAACGATTGAATTGTGAAAAATTGTATTTGTATAAAACGAATCTTTCCATAGTGTCAAGCAAGAGGATTTCTTAATTAGAAGAAGTTTCATAGCCTCTCTGGTTCCCACATTCTTGAAAAGAATGCCTGTTTTAAATCAAAAAACTCCAGAAAAAGTTGCGTTTTCGGTAATTTGGTTCCATATCAAAAGTTAGAGATTGCCTTTGGCATTTAATAAAAAGCTAGTCTCAAGCTCTGTAACAATTTGATAGCGAGATTTTTTTGTACGAACTGATATCAGAACGGATAGCACATTGGTAAGCTCAAAGTTCCTTTTCTACATCTGGAAGGCTTTCAAATTGGTTCATAAAAAATTTTAGAAACTATTGTGAAGTTCAGATTGACGGAACCTGCAAACCAGTTCTTTTCGAGATCTAGTTTCAATCTCATCAGTTTCCGTATTTCAGCAGTGAGAGACCATTCCTAATTTTTGGTTAATCTCTTTCCTAAATTCCGATTGAATATTCCACTTTAATTCATGATTCCTTTTGAAAAGTTTTACCAAATCACATTCGCTGTCCATTACTGTTAACTATGCAGTTCATAGCCATCTTCTACAGTAATTTTTTAAAACGGTTCACTGCTTTACTTTCTCCTTTTTAAATTATGATAAAGCAATAATTTTTTACCACCCTTAAGATTATGTCGAAAAGAGATATGTAAGTGAACTCAAGTCGCGATACATTCCATTCGAAGATTTATTTGAAATAAGCATGTACTATTTAATTGCTTCTATGCGGCTGTATAACATATGGGAAAAGCCAGGTCCCATATTTTAATAGAAATCCTTACATATGTCTATACTCTTCTCATTTGAAACTTAAATGTAACCGTTCATTGCATTCGAGCTCCTTCCTCGGCATCCTACTACTCTACCAATCGATCACGCCCATAAAAAAGCTGTCAGCTTGCTTTCCACACCGCTCGCTGTCCACTTTATTCCTGCTGTCGTCCGCCAGCAATTCCCAATCGCAAACAAAGCCTGTCATTCTCACCTGTTTTCATTTGTTGTTCCAGCAAAATTTCTCAATTTTACTGCTGGCATTGTTTGTGCAACTTCAGAAAGCACGAAGAACAACAAAATGGAAAAACAAAAACTTTAAACTACTACACACAAATAAAAAATAAAAATAGTAAAAATAATTTTGCACTTGCCTCACTCACATTTTTCTTTACTTCTCTCTGTTTCTTCTGCCCTTTGCAAATCAACCACAACAGGCGTCTGCCCAGTGCTCTGCTCCGCACATGGCCACTACGGCGGTGGCGTCTGTCACTGCGAGGAGGGCTGGAAGGGCTCCGAATGCGATATACCGACGGGCGAGTGCGAGGTGCCGAATTGCTCGAGCCACGGACGCTGCATCGAAGGTGAATGCCACTGCGAACGTGGCTGGAAGGGACCCTTCTGCGATCAACGTAAGTAAATGCAAACACACATACACGCGTATATATTTATTTTTTGTGTACATGTGTGTGTGTGTGTGTGTGCTGAGCACGTCGGCGCTGCCAAGTTGGCAACGCCGAGCGGCATTGAAGTTGTTGGCTTGTTTGTTTGCCGTGTTGGCGCTGCATGCCAAGTGCACGTGCATGTGACCCAGTATGTATGTGTGTGGTGTGTGTGTGTGTGTGTGTGTGTATGACTGCATGGCAGCGTGCTTCTTCGCGCTTACTTGGCTGCTGCAAGAAAATTGTAAAACTTTTGCCGTCCGGCCTGCCAAAATACGTGTTGTATGCGATTGTTGTGAGTGTGAGTGTCTGTGCGCGTGTATATGTTTGCTTGTGTGTATGTGTATGCGGCACGTTGGAGGCGAAAGCTACCTGCCAGCAAGGTATGTGAAATTTGCTTTGACGTGCCGCATATGTGCACCTACCGCACGTATGCCTGTATTTGTATTTGTGTATCTGTATGTGTGCATGTGTGAGTATGCCCAGAGCTTGCATGCGTGTTGTTTGACTTATAAAAGTGTTTTTCGGGCATTTAATGTGGCATCTCAGCGCTATTCGCACAATTTATTGGCGGCACTGTGGGGCGTATGAAATTGTATGTGCCCCCAAATTAGGTTATGTGGTAGTGTATGTGTATGTGTGCATTGTGGCGAGAAATGCTTAAATTATTATTTATAGTTGTAAGGCACAGCGTTAACTGAGAGTGTGTGAGCTTGGCAAATTTAAAGCTCAATATATGGCTACAAAATTATGGCTTATAATGTGGCATGAATACGTTTGTGTGGCAAGTTTGCTTGCAAAACTGCGACCAAAAGGATTAACAAGTTATTTTACTCTTAAAAAATTTTTCTAAATAAAGCCTGCGACTTGCAACAACAGTTGTTGAGCAGTTTTTTGGAGATCTGGTACAATTTTTTTCAACCTGACGATGATTTCAGTTGCAACAAAAAATTTTTCTTACATCGAATTTGAATATTCTTTAGCTTTGCTTTGCCTTAACTAAATCGATTAATTTGTGTTTTTATGCCTTTTGGTCAATGAATTTTAAGCCACCATTGGTTTAATATTCTTATTAGTAGAGAACTAAAAGCAAATGCCTGCCACACAAACCTCTGCGGAAAGAGAAATGCTGCCAACTCGCGCCACACAAATTTGTTTGCTTGTCTAACATGCCCCTGAAATAACTAATGCCTTTTGTTTCCCATTTCGTTTGTCTCCCTCTTTCCCTCTCACCAACTGACCGACCCGGCTAATACGTCTTGTGCATCAACCCGTTCGCAAACTCCTACGCCACCCACGCGCACTCACACACCTGCAGATGATTGCCTCGATCCGCTGTGCTCCGGCCACGGCACCTGCGTCGCCGGCCAGTGCTACTGCAAGGCCGGCTGGCAGGGCGAGGACTGCGGCACCATCGATCAGCAGGTGTACCAGTGCCTGCCCGGCTGCTCGGAGCACGGCACCTACGACTTGGAGACGGGGCAATGCGTCTGTGAACGACATTGGACCGGGCCGGATTGCTCGCAAGGTAAGTGGCATATGTGAGATATTTGATTTTTTGTAAATTAATTTGACCAAGGATCATGCAGGAATTCGAATTTGTAAACGAATTATTCAAAATACTGTTGACTTTCTCCATTTATATAAACAATATAGTAGAACAGTTTGTATTAAATTTTAGAAATTTGTGCAAATAAAGCAGTTAAATAGCAAACTGCTTATGCATGAAATCACCTGCCAATATACACACACATACACTGTCACGTACGTCCTTGCACATTGAATGCAAAACCAAAACCATTTATTGCATATGCAAGTGAATTAGAACACTTGGAATCGCACGAAGTAAATAAATGATGAGACTATACCGAATATACAATCGAAGCATTCTAGCACGAATTGCTCAGTCAGGCTTCTCAGAGCTGAAGGTGGACCGAAATGCTTGGAAACATTCATCTACCGAAATGTAAAGCTCATATCAAACTTTCATATAAACTGCCATCTAATTCGAATTTACAAATACAGTGGAGGGACACCATTTTGTACACCCATTAAATCGAAACATTCACAAGCACAATAATAGTAAAATATTGAGAATAATGCGTTCTATTAAAATAAATAACACAGGTTTGCTGTGAATTAAAATTAAATACATAGTTTTGATAAAGAATCTACGAATGTAAGCCAAAAATTCAAATAACCCAACAGAGTGATGGTCTAGTTTAGGCCATGCTCTAAGTTCTTTACTAAAGATTTCAAATCTTATTTATTTACATCAATAAAAATTGACGAAAAAACGATGCCGCCTTCGTTAAGAAATGAGATTTCTACAGTGATCCTTTCAAAGAGAACATTTTCCAAATCAAGCTACGTCTTAATTTTCATCGTCATTTCATTTATTGCTATAATCTTGATAATGAATTTAATCAATAATCGCTATTTTTAATTCACCAAAAAAAAATCAATTATTTGCCATCAAAACTATAAATAGCCATTCCTATAGTGTGTTTTTCAAATCTCATGACCAAGGCGTGCTAAGGGTTGCGTGTTCTTTCTACCAATTCTGAACAATGTAGGACTATTTATTCCTTCTTATGTAATAATCACAGCTAATATTAGGTTTTAATTGAAATGGCTGCAGTAAAAGGCCGCTGCGTAGGTCCTTATTTAGTGTTGTACATATAGACATTTGTATGCATGTGTGAATAATGCAAGGACAAACAGTATTTCCCGAACTTTCATGTAATCAGCCTGTAAAAAAATGCCATTCTGCTGAGAGGCACTGCTTCCGATGGTACACTTCAGCACTCGCATTATTTACACACACATACATACGCAACACATTGTGTTGACTTCACTAAATTAGAATAAATTTATTAATTTGCCTCTGGAAAATGGAAATAAATTTAAATTTTCATCAAAATAACAATTTATGCAGCATTTTATTGAAGCATACATAATCAAATTTAAGTTGACATACCTGCAACTGTGCACACATACATTCTCATATTACCGGCACGATAGTTACTAATAAAATGCAGCATAAAAGCAAGCAAGCTCCCAACTTCATGCGTGAGTGTGCAAGCACATACACACACGTGTGCCATTACAGCTATGCCGATGTATGAGTGTGTGTGCGAAATGTGTGCATTTGATTGGAATTTAATCAATCGATTACCGCATTTCATGCAAATTACTTGTAAATTTCGTATGCAAATATTTTCCAATGTATTATTTTGTGCTTGTGGGTGTATGTGTGCACATACATAAGTTAGCGTTCATTTTCCTTGCCTTATATCGCATATGAAAATGCATTTGCTGCTGCTGCTTTTGTGGTTGTGGTTGTTGTGTTGCTGTTGCTGTTGCTACTGCCGCTGTCATTGTTGTGCTGTTCTGCATAATTTTAGGCGTTGCAAATTGATTTTCCATTCTCTAAAATTATAAATTTGTGCTTACTTATAAAGTGCACTGTCTAAGTTTGCGTGTTGACATGGTGAGTGACAGAGATAGAGATAAATTATATTTCAATTTCAAGGCTGCCATGCCATGCATATTACTCCTCTACTATATCTCTCTTCTTTCTTCTTCTTGCGCTTTGCTGCTCCGAAAGCATAATTTTCTCAATAACGACATTATTTGCCAATATTTTCTCAATGCTTTGGCACACGTTGACCTCATTTTCCATTTCAATTTAATGTCATGACACACACACACATTCGCCAATTTACGTCAATGTCATTGCATGTGTGTGTGTGCTCTTGCCGATCGTTTCTGACAGTTATTTTATGCTCTTGTGTCGAAGTTGTGATGCATTATCGGCGCATGCCGGACCAAGGAGCAGAGACTACCCCTTCGCACTTAACCCACTTCGGGATGTGTGTGACAAGCCCAGGGCTGACAACAGCAGCAACATTTTGTGGTTGCAAAACATTTTAGTAGTATCAACAGCCACAAAAACAGGGCATGGCAAAATTTAACTCTTTCGTAATTGAGGAGTGGAAATGAAAGATGAAGAAGAAGTGAGGACATAGGGTGTAGCCAAAAGGACAGGAATATAAAGTCTGCCCACCAAGTGCTTGGCCAGTCCAGCGAGCGAACAGATGCCAGTCAACTGTTAGCGAGGTCGGCATCCACATGGCAGAGAGGAGCGAGCAGCACAGCGAAGGACCGTATAAATTCACGTTCAAACGAGCGCATGTAACGGCCGTAACCAACACTCGTGCGGTCGTTATGGGCCGAGTGCCAACAAAATGTATATCCGGCATTTGTTATTAAATTCCGTGCACACTCCGGCTCGCAGTTGACGCCGGCAGTTGCCGGGCAGCCAGCCACAACCGCAGCTGTACTTGGCCTGAGCACACACACACACACACACTCACACTCTCACTTGCAATACATATATGTATGTTCGAACAAATTTCAAAGTATCAGACTGGATGCCCAATGTACACGTTAACTTGTAACTGTGTTTTGACATTGCATACTTTTAGGCGTATGTGCCATTCGCTACGTTAATGTAATAAAACAAAGGCAGGTCCGGCACACCGGGGTCAGTGCAACGTCGTACTAAATTGGGATCGTAAAGGTGTTGTAACTGTTGAAAATGTTCGCTCGCTTATATGGGAGCCACAAAAACGCACACACAGCCACTTGCAATTTCATTTATAGTTGTATGTCCTTAAACCATGCGCCTTTATGTATGCTACGTTTTTCATGTGACTAGCGAAAAAGCCACTCTTAGCAGTTTTGCTATGTTTCATGTTAGAGCAGTTTCGTGTCGGTTGCCCCGACTGCCCGCTGCCAAAGCTCAATCATAAGCGGTTGCACGTGTGGCATCCACAAGAATGCTGATGTATGTGTGTTTTTTCAGCACGCTGCCACACACAAGAAGACGTGTGTGTATCTTTGTGATATATAACGACCATGTATGCACCTGTAATAATCCTCTTATGGGCCTTTTGCTTGGCCACCAGCTGCTGTCTTTTTATAAACATGTTTTTCCTAATGCTTCTCGTTGTTGCTACTTATCTTGCAAAGTCGTCCCAAAATGATATCAAAAGATTTTAAGTAGATATTTTTTGGTTTCAAAAGAATTGCTGCAATTGCTCTTTAAGTTATCGGCCTGTTATACATTGACTTAAGTCTTAAATATAATTTTGAAAGCATTTCCAGCAAAAGCGCTTTTTTAAAGCTCAATATTTTGGAGCTGCATAATCTGCTGACCCATGTATGTAAGGTTAAATTCAATGTATACAATGAGTGACTATGCCTATTGAAAATGTTCATAAAAGAAGAAAGAATTCTTAAAAGTAGCAAAGTCGCAAAAGAAAATGCGCATGTCATGATATTATGAACAATTTAGATCGGTTTGTTGTTTTGCCACTTTTTTGTTCTGCCTCAATCGCTTTGATATGTTAACATTGTAACATTTATTTATCAATTCTTAGAAACTGGACCGAGAAAATTTTCTACGAATTCCTGTCTTCACTAACATAAAAAATTTAGTAAACTCTAGCTATTTAGTTAGCTGCTAGAATAGCCCCGGAAATACCTTTTTAAGTCAATAGTAATAGTAAATTAATCCTGTGTTGATATTTTTCCCTTTCTAAAATGTGAAAGGTAGGCCTTTTTCGGTGTGTTTAAAATGATTCCACAAATCGAGTTTGAATTAAGAACATATTTTCGAAATTTTTTCACAATCAATCAATTGCTTTTTTCATACAAAGCTTGCCATTTCAGACATCTCGATTTCAATCGTGCAACTGATAGAAAAAAGCTAATTTTACATACACATACACATTACATATGTATTTTCTATAACAAAGTTCTTTTCGCGTACATTCTACACACCTGAAAATGATCTAGCACCGATTTATCCACAGTTTTAATGATCAATAATAAAATTTTCCAAAGAAAGTACATACAAAGTGCTCAGATATGGTACATTCCTTTCAACAATATAAATGTAAATGTGTAAGATATTAAGAAAAATAACATTTAAAGGTTTTCCACAAAAGGCAAACGAACCCTTCAAAGTTTTGACCCAATTCTACTTAACGGTTTATACGCTTCCGCAAGAAGTTTAAAAGAAACTTTAAGTTGAAAAAACACTGTCACTGCAAGAAAGTTGGGTCGTCAGGAAGGTAGCAGCTCCCCTTCCCCTCAGCGGACTTTCAGGCGCAGTCATTTTCATTACCCAAAGAGCTTTTATGGCACATTTAACTATCGCCAGAAAAGAACTTCCGCTTTAAATGGCAACCGAGGCAAAGTGCATACGAGTATAATGCGTAATTTCTTTTTGAACTTACGCTTAATTTCCTTAAGTCACACACACACACACACTCATGCACCTACTCAGCAGCATATGCAAATTAGGTGTGCGGCCATTTGTTGCTTGCGCCACGTTTTATATGAGCGCGCTTGTGTCTTGCCGGCTCCGGCGACACTAAGCTTTATCTTGCCAATGCACACTAGACACACACACATGCACACACACTCATTGAGAAATAAGCAAGAAAGCACACTCGAGTGATTTATTCCTTAAGCACCTCGAAATAGACCCCCTCACTCATACATGCATACAAGCCGGCACGCAGACACGCAATTTGTGTGCATGCATAATGGGCGGAAGGCGCTGCGCAGAGTGTGCATTCGAGAAAGCAATTTCCCTTTTCGTTATTGTAAACCCATCCGCGCGCACACACACTGACGCACATACTCATACACGCGCCAAAACTAATACAGCTAGCTGGCAACGCAAAACGCTTGTCTGCTTTATGAAAAGCGTGTTGACGTTTCCATTTGCTACTGCTGCTGCTGCCACTCCGACGGCTAGCGCCCATACCTACAGCCGCAGCGGCACGTCGTCATGCCATTCAACAAGATGCTACACAATGCATCTTGCGCCCCACACACACACACACACAGCCAGGCATACACAGAGCCAAAGCGCCGGGAGTGTATGCCATGTCAGTGCCGCTGCTGCCTGTGAGTGATCTTATCACACGCCAGAGTGCAGAGCATCCTTTCAGGTGGGTGTCAGTCTGCCAACCTAAGCCCCTTCCTCCCCAACCGGCTCCCGGCCAACATCTTCGCTACTAAACTCACGTGGCTTAAAGCTCAATCATTGATTCAAAGTAAATTCCCGACTCACATCAAAGCGAGCAAGAACACGCTGCAGTTTGGAGGGAGTGTGCGTGTGTGTGCTGTAGTTGTGTGTGTTGACTGCGCACACAGTGATTTCCATGCGAAGGGTTAATGTCCTTTCAATGCGAACGTTCGGGGCGGGCGCGCAAACAAGTGACTGAGAGCAAGTGTGTGCTTGTATTTGTACTTGTGCTTCTATGCAGTGCCGTCTTCAGCTCTTGAGGGCTTCTGAGCCCAAACAGTTTGAGTGCCTTTCAGGCGCCTTTTTAAGAGAAATTCTGGAAGCTCGAAAAATTGTATTAATTAAATTGCTTAAATTAAAGAAAAGTAAAAATATTTTAAACTAGATTTGTTTTGGAGTGGAGTGGAGATCTAGGCCCCTAGTTACCGAGACCTAAAAGACCTAAGTAGTTCTTCATGTATTTAAAGATCTTCATGGATGTGCTTCCTCAAGAGGCATGAAGCTATTTCCAGAGGAGATCTATCTGAAATATCCTGTAGCTCTAGATATATATTAATTAGATAACGAAGGCTGGACTTTACTAGCCCATTTCAGTGATGCAGGATCTGTTGTGCTATTTCTTCATCTTCTGCACTAAAGGAGCCGCCCTTTTTTGAAGCCCCTCTCGAAAGCCTTGGCAAAAGACGACACTACTTTTATTGCAATATCTGTATGTGCGTAGTACATATTTGATTGTGTGTATGTGTAAGCTATATGACGCTTTTGAGCGGAGTAAGCGCTGAGTATGATGCGGGCAGCATACGCCAGGGACTAGGAAAATAAATGAAAAACTGTCACCGAAGGATATGCAGAAATATTGCAAATTGCATGCAACTTAGTACGAGCCATAATCATGTGTGCTTGGGTGTGTGTGGGTGTGTGTGCTTTTATGCATGCACGCGTTATACTTTGATAAGCGGATTATAAGCTGACGCTTAAGCGTTTAGTGGCATCGAACTGGCAACACGTGGAGCGGGCTGCCTTGCGTTTGTAATTAGTACTCCACAGCTTAAGTATTTTGAGTAGCAAAAACTACGCTCAGCCAATTTCTAAGTGAGAATCTAATGAAAGCATGAAATGAAGCCCACTTGAAAGAGGCGACAGTCAGTGGAAGGTTGAGTGCACCTTTTGATATGCCCCTCTCCGCCTTGCCGTCTGACACTTAAGCGTTCGGCGAACTTTAACCTTTGAAAGCTGCCAAAAATGTGTGGCCGCATTGAAGTTGCTGAAAACCAAACCAATTCACTCTCATTGCCTTTCGGCCGTGGATCGCGACCGCTAAGAAAATAATTTCATAAAAAGCACGATTTATATTATCTCCCAACCAGCCGCATCTGCCCCGGCCATCTTCGTCGTTTGCCATAATCACGCAGATTCACTTTGTATGCCGCTGTCGCCGCAGCTTCCGAGATTCATAGCACGATCCCCTGGCGCACTGCTCGCCGACAGTCAAGGGCAAGTGCAGCTAAGCATTGCATACTTACAGGCCCGGCAGCGTCGTCGCCATATTGCCACAAAATAAATTGTAATTTCCCTCTAGATATGCACACTTGAAACTCTTTTCCCACCTTGCCTGCTTCTTGCTGCGCTTTCTTATTTTTTTGCTCATTTACTCCGACGACGCTGTCGACACTTTAGCAGCATTTAACGTGGCTTCTGCCAGCAAGGGGCGACCGGTAAAAAGGGAAACGCAAATTGAAAGCTGTAAAAAATTGAACTGCTGCCACTGCGAGGCAGCTCTACCTTTTCGTCCGTCTGGCTGTCTATCATTACACCAGCAAGTGTCTGTCTGTCTCTCTGTCTGTCTGTTTGTATGTATGTCTGTTTGTCTGTCAATTTGGCCTGTCTGCTGCTCTGCCTGTATGTCCGCCTGGCTGCCAGATTGCATGCTTCTGGTTGGCAACTGACTTAATGCTGTCTTTCTTAAATGTTCAAGTATCTACGAGGCATCTGAAGCTAAGTGAGAATATTATATATACCTATACATATGTAGATTTCTATGGTTAGCTTGGGTTATACTAGAAGGCCAAACAGGCCACGCATATACCCAGATGCGACCTTAGTGAGCTGGTCATACGTTTATTGCGAGCTCTTAAAAATTGTTCCTTTATCTAGAGACTTTCAGGATTCCCAGAATTCGTACATGGCTACAAGATATTTTGGGGCTCTAAACAGTTATTTCATCCTTAGTTTAAAAATTAAAATGCTACTGAAAATTCTAAAGATTAATCCATGCGGTGTTTTTCATTAAATGCAATAACATTTAATAAATCTATATCATTTATAAAATAAAACAACTAAACTGATTCCGTATATAAACTTTCCAATACTTGTGGGACTTAAAAATTAAAAAGAAGAAGATTTGTTGGTTAAAATAGCACTGCTACTGTCCGACTGTTTCAAGTTTCGTCCATGAGCAGCAGAACCAGGCACCAGCAACTCAAAAACTCAAAAGGCAGGAACTTGAAAAAGAACTGAAGCGATTTAAATTAAAGAGCAGCACTTGCATAGAGAAAAGCGCAAAGCATGAAGCCTCGTTGAATTATGAATTGAATAAAGTCTATATATAGGCGCATCTCCACTTTGCCATGCCAACACGCACACACGTCAAGCTTGCAGTGAACGTTGAGTTTGTCTGGCGCTGTGCGAAAATTTGTTGGAAAATAGTTTATGTGCTCAAAAGGAGAGTAAAGTGCGCGAATTTGGCAAAGTTTGCCAGCGACTAATGAGTTGAAAATTAATGAAACGGCAAGCAAATTGCAAAATGGCGGCACTTTGCTATATTTTGATGAAACTTTAAAGAATTTAAGGTCTTACTTGAAGTAAGCCACTGCTGCTGGCATTTGATTTGAATTCAAACACTGCTGGGATACAAACATTTTAAGCCAACTGGCAGTGTCGAAAACTGATTAATTCTAACCAAAGAGGCAAAGGTACAGTTCCTTGCGGCGCTGTCATTCGCTTTATGAAAGTCGCAAATCGTTATTTTTCTGTTTTTCTATTTATGATAAAGTATAACAAAAGTTCCATAAAATGTTAACATTGATAAATCTTTTTTCCAATATAACGACAATGCTTCACATAAACTTGATTCTTTTCTAATTCTTTATGTACATACATATGTATGTATGGAAATATGTATATATATTATATATATTTTGGGGCAAATTTCAACTGATTTTTACAGTTATCTATATAAAAAAAATTTATATTAAGCAAAAGTACAAACAATATGTATTTAAATACTTCTATAAGTATATCATATGCTTGCAAAACTTCAAATCTATTTTTATTTGAAATCAAAGATTTTTTTAAGCATGATCAATTCCAATTTTCGATGTCAGTAAGACACTTTTAGACCCATTGTATATAATAGTTGTTCAATTGAAAGCAAAATTTGTGCTAATATGAAGCATTTTAGCCGGATAAAGGAAGAGAATGCTATATATATGTACCTTTATATTGTTGCTTATGATGAACTTAGGAACTCTTTGCACCCAAGATTTTTCAGCTGTAATTTTTGATCCAACTAGTTGCCCTCTCTGTCAACTCTGATTCAATACTACTTTTAGCTTCAAACTACTGCACTTTTTGCTTTTTCTCCTTGCTTGCCGTCCTGTCTCTTCTGCCGTCAGTTCAGTGCAATTTATCATTTGTCGCTCGATGCCGCAAATTCTTGCTGCTTCCTATATTAAAATCGCATTACTTTCGCGCACAAAACAGCGATTTACTTGCCAATTGAGCGTGGCTCCATCAACCTCAGCAGCTCCTCGAACTCAGACCCAGCAGCTCTATAAAGCACCCGCGTTCCTTAGTGACGAAATGCGGCGCGCTCATAAAATATTGAACAAACCTTAGAGGGTAGATCGATAGCATCGGCAGCATCGATGCAGGAAACTTCTGCTTTGTATTTGTAGATGGTGCGCGCACAGCAGAAAACATAAAGTCGCTGGCGCGGGGTTTTTTGCCGCTTTTGCCTGGCGCGGCGGAAATGCATCATTTATCATAGCCGCCAACGCCAGAGCCAATGGCGGAGTCAGTTCCGCGACTGCGGCCAAACGAACCCGTTGCCTGTGCTGCCATTTGCGCTGTTTCTTGGTATTGCTGTAGTCGCATGACTATATGAGAGTGTGTGTGTGGGTGTGTTTGTGTGCGTGTATGGCTTCCGCTTTGCCTTTTTTATCGATGGCATAAAACGCGCGCGTAGTCATAAACTTCCGTTTGCGTCTGCTAATGCTGCCGGTGCGGTATGCAGTGGCGCGGTGGGGTGTGGTGCGGGGCCTGGAGTCACACTGACTGCGAAGGCAGAGCAGTAAATGTCAGCCGGCTTTATTAAGTGCGCGCGCACTGATAGAACGCATACTTTAAATTTCACAAATAAAAAGTGTATCTATCGATTTTAGGCTGGCTTCCTGCGTGCCCCCGTGCTAGCGGATGCGGGGTGCCAAACGTGCAGTACGCCAGCAACAAAGTGTGCGGGCAGCGGGAAAGAGTGTGTGAAAAAGTGGCAGCAATTGAGGCAATTTCGCAAAAAAGGGCAACCTTTCCCTGCACACTAAACAAATAAAAAACGCGTCAGTTTGTTGCAATTGCGGCAACAGTGGTGGGGAGTGACAGCGGCGGCACTTACTTGGCAAACGCATTTTGATAAAGTATGTAAAGGGCGGTGTCATAAATGTGGGCGTAGCGCAGCGTACGATAAAAATGGAAAAGTTAACATGCACCACAAAGCGAACAGGCGCAATAAAGTTTCAAGTGACAGGACGAACAGTACGAACAAGAAGAATGTAAGGATGCGCTTCGTTGCCGACAAAGGCAACTACGTACTTGCTGCATAGCGAGCAGACAAAAACATGCCATTTTTGATGCGCCTTTAAAGCTTTGAAGGGTTAAAGTGCTCGACAGAAGCAGCTGAATTTATATTGTAGTATAAAGGGATTTCAAGGAAAATCGTAATAAAATCGGCTTACTACTAATTTTGCAACCTTTTACTATTTACGAGCACTGTTTTGAAATTATTGAAAATCTTCTTTTGATTAGATTGCGAGAATCTGAAAATGACTAAGCTAGATTCAGCAAGTTTTAGTAAAGATTTACATCTTAATAAAATTTTTATGAATATTCATAGAAAGAATTTTAAATTTTACATACGATATTACGTGTAATAAAGCATAATGCAATTGCTACAACACAAAAATTTGCGGCTTTGTAATATTTTACTAGCTTTTGGCACCGACAATAACAGTAGTACGTAATTATAGTTCGCGCTAAATCGATTTGCATAAAACCGTTTTACAACACTACATATTCATATTTTCATGTGCAAAAAAATTTTACAACTCAGTTCTCGCCATTTTTTGTTCAGTTTATTTAGTCGAGCCAAATCATTTTTGGAACTAAACTAGTTATGCAATATGCCTGATGAAGCGATTCTTGATCAGAATTTTTTTGCTAAATATCAATTGTATCTTTCTATTAACTTTGTTTTTGAGGGTTTATAACAAAAATTTACTTTAAATATTCTCTTTTAAGTTAGCAAGGAAAAGAAATCATAATTACGACTGACAGCGGTCAATTGACTGCCGTATAATATTAGCCAAAAAAAACTTTATTTAATATTATTCTGAACGCTGCAAAATTACACCCGCTTGTTCATGAATAAGAAATGTCGGCATCGTAAATATATTGTTTTCATGTCAAGAACTTTTCATATATATTCCGATTATGAAGTCAACAAAGATTGAAGTAGAACAATTTCGAGATATGTACTATAAACATCCATATTTTACGTTACAAGAAAAATGGTTTTTACTAAATTACATATTTCTGATTGCAAAGTTTTTATTTCAAATTGAATGTGTTTGAATTTCCTATGCATCGTCTATACAAAACTTTCCAATAAGATGCTACGTTCAGGGTCAAAATTGCAAATCGCAACACTAAGCCGCTTGGTCATTCGACTCTAATAACCTGCTCACACTCCATTACTCATTCTCTCTCTTCTCGTTCGTTTGCTTTCAGCTGTTTGCAGTCTGGATTGTGGCCCGAACGGCGTCTGCGAATCCGGTAAATGCCGCTGTAATCCCGGCTGGACTGGCAATCTGTGTGATCAGCTGCCCTGCGATGCCAGATGCTCCGAGCATGGCCAATGCAAGAACGGCACATGTGTGTGCTCGCAAGGCTGGAATGGACGCCACTGCACGCTGCGTAAGTACTCTGCTTTACAAATACATACTTATAATAGCGTATTTATCGATGACCTTGCCAACATATTCGAAAGTATGTAGCGATTTAAAAATCTTAAGCAACAATTTAAAATGTGATTTTTTTTGATTTTCTGGAAAGATTTTATAATATCAAGTTCTTTTATTTACTTGAGCACATTTTGGTTGGAATATGTCGATATGAAACCTTACAGCGATCGACTTAATTCAAGACTGTATTTCATAATTCATGGAGGAAGAGGGGTATCGGTTGCTCGTGACGCAAAATAGCGCTGCGGGTCTGCTGTGAGTGGTGACCATTTGCATGCGCCCCGCTCATTTGCGCATTTCCGCCGGCCATGGCTATATTTAATGTCAACCGTTAATTAACGCCAATTAACACAAATTTCGTGCCATAAAATAAAGCCTAAGCATGTTTCCGTTTCATGGCGAGGACCCTCGGCCGTGGGTGCGCACCTCAAATTACAGCGGCGTGTGGCCATATTGACGCTTCAATAACCATTCACATTAAGCAACTACAACTACAATGACAACAACAACAATAAAAGGCAACAAAATAACAATCAACCCAAAATGCCAAATGGAAAAGCAGCCAAAAAGCACACACACACACCATAATTATGACAAAATTATAGGCCTGCTCCGCTGGCGGCCCCCTTTCCTCTTATCCAGAAACACCACAGTCTATGGCTTGTAAAAACATGCACAATTGCTGAGTGACGACAGAAACAACAAAGACAACAAGTGCCATTAAAATTTATTAGTAACATTTATGCGAGGTCCTTTCACTTTTGTCGTTTCCCTCCAAAAAAACTGCCCCCTGCCAATACTGCCCCGCACCGAACCACAGCGCAGAAACAATAAAAATTAAAGTAATTATGAAAAACTACACAATTTCCTCCCACAACAAACAAAAGAAAACACAAACAAGCAACAACAAAAACAACAACAGTTGCTGGAATATAATACGCTTTTTCGTTTGCTTATTGTTAGTAACATGGCACGCATACAAGAGCATCTGCCATGGAGAGAAGTGGCAAACAGCTGTGCTAATGGTGTTTCTGTTCTTGTTGTTGTTGTTGTTCTTGTTGTTATTGTTGCCGTTGCTGCTGGCTTTGTTGTTGGTGCTCAGGTTCTTGTCGCAACTTTTAAGCATATCCACAAACATTTTACACAGCAGCAACAGCAGCAGCAGCAACAGCTGTCAAGTGCCAAATGCCAGCGTCTCTATTTCTGCTTGTACTTCCGGGCATTTGTGTGTGTGTGAGTGAGTGTTTTTACCCAGCATATACTCGAATGCTCCTGTGTACTTTTGAAAACAATTAAAACCTCGGGTGTGAATTAGCACTCGTCGTGCCAAGCACTTTTTGCAGCAACTGCAACAACAAAAACAACAACAGCAACAGCCGAGCACACGTGGCCAGGTCCTGTCGCTGCTTGGACACCTTGAGGCAGCAGTTGCAACAAAATGAGCGTAGATGTAATGCATTTTACAATTTGCGCAGTTTTTACGTATTTTTTGTTTTTTAATTTGAAGCACATCCTTTTCGCATAGGCTTCTCTTTGCCTACGGCATTTGACATACTAAATTTTATATTTACGAGTCGCAGTCGTATGAGAGCCGTTATTTTTCGCATGGGTTTCGGATGTGGCACAAGCTATATCCTCGATGCTACTGAATGCAAAGAATTCGAAATTAGATCAAAATTATTAGAATAAGCAACAGAAAAGAGTTTGTATTTCTTAGCAATTTATTAAAGCAGCTTTGAGCTAGATTGAATTTGAAGTAGGCATCTAGTCTGCTAGTCAACGTAGCCTGAACAAACAAAGTCGATTTTATAAATTTGAACTTAAAATTTTCCAAGAATTTGCTTGATACTTACATTGGGCTTTCATAAATTTCCAAATTAAATTGTACATTAATTATATTGTTCATTCAACATGGATTGAATTTTCTATAAAACTGCGGATAATAAACTTTATGAAAGCAAAATTTCAGTCCGTTTAGTTAATGACTGAATCTTTCCGTATTTTTTCTGTATGTTAGTTCTTAAGAATATTGTAAAAGCTCAAAGATCGCGTTTTTAGAAAGTCGATGTAGTCAACTCTTTATGCATGATAGCTTCCGAAAACTTTATATGAATTCCTGCTGTGAGTTCAAGAAAATAATTGGCCAAAAATATATATCATCAATAATGTTGACAACTCAAATTCGAAACACGCAAGCAAACAATAAACACTGGAATACTTCCGAAGCGCTGAAAATAGCTAGGATTTCGCTCGTATTCAAGCTGGAACTGACTGCTGTAAGCTTTATCAAAGATTTTGACTTACTTTGCATTCCTCGAAAAGTTTGCGTGTGGCGGGGACAGCTTCTAGCAGCCGCAACCGCAAATATCGATTAACGAGATTGACATTCTCTAGACAAACTTCAGTGGCAATATCGAAAACATGAGCAACAACAACGAGGCGAAGCAGCAGCAGCAGCAGCATAAAAGCACAATATATCAACATATTGGTGACGTGTGCAAAACCAATAAAACTTGCTCCGCCACTTACACAGGCACGCGCACACTCACACTCACGCGCGCAAACTGCTGCTGCAATTTAGAAAGTACTTAACGACTTTTTTGAGAGATTTCCAACCAAATATTTCGACATGAACATTTTCCAATATAGCCAATATTATCAACGGAACGAAGTGAAACGACACTGCCATTACAAGTAGTGCCTCAGTATGTGGCTGACACACACACACACACACGACACTTTGTGGCAGAGTGACAGCGCCGAGGGAGCTAGTGGGAACCGGAGTTGGGCGCGTTCTGAAATGGCAGCAGCAATAGCGACGGCGGCGTCACTGAGCGACCACATTACGCTGCGCAAAGTTTTGCAGCTACTTGCCCGACACATACACACACATGCATGCATGCATACACAGAAGGATCACACATAACGGCAGCGCGGCTAGCGTGCTAGGGGGGCGAATGAGTTGCCGCCCGCCTTGCTAACTGCCTCTGCACATGACACATGTCAAGTGACATTAACTCAGCGCTCAGAGCCACTCAAAGCGCCAAATTGTATGCTACAAAATGTGCGCTTTTTCCTGCTCGGCCTCTTCTTTCGCTTCCTCTGCTTTAGCTTTTTATCCCTATCTTTATTTGAGTTCATTTGAATTTTGTGCCAGCTTTTACCCCATTTTCCGCGCTCCTCTTGCGCATTTGGCCCTAGCTCAGCGCTTTGTAACGACTTCACCGTCGGAGTCACAGTTACCCAACCGCTGTTCCTATGACATTTAAGCAATCTAATGTCTTGTCATGTCGCAATATTTGCAAATAAACAGGAAGAAATAAAATTGTTTACATGCCACATGCTGCTGCCATGCCGCTGCCATGCCGCTGCCATGCCGCCAGCCAACAAAGCGCACAACGCGGCGCAGTGCTTCACTACCCAGCAAACAAACTGGCTCTGCTCAAAGCCAATTGTCACATCTGTTTGTAGCTGTCAAGTGCAGCAATGGCCTGTATTGGCAAAAAAAAACCAGCTCGCAAAATTCTTGCAAACGAATCTCTTGAACCGCAACGAGCTTTCCAGTTTTTGAATCGTTTTTTCGCTGACAGTTTCGAACGCTCAGATTTTGGTTTGCTAGGTTCGATGTTCATGCTGCAATACAAGCATATGTATAATATACATATGCACGTGTGTGTGTGTGTGGCTTGTTTATGCCATAAAGTGGCATAGATTATCTCTTTGCTGATAAGTTTAGCGCTTACTCCAGGCGCTCTTTATCTGTTTTTCTCATGCTGCCTGCTCCTTTCTCGGTTGCCCTTTAACCCGTCTAACAGCGCTTGGTACTCCTGCTTTCCACTTTTCTACCATAGTACTTTGCTCCCAATTGATTTTAAAGTACCTACTCCTTTTTATTACATGCTCATTCGGTCTCTCTCCGCCTCCTTTGCTCCACAAATGACAATGACATTACTTGCCAAAGTGATTTGACAGTTGACAGCGCTGAGTCCTCTTCCCCGTTCGCAATTCGAGGGCGCATATTTTGGGGAATTTCTCAGAGTACCACTGACATTAGTGCTCCTCTTTTCGTAGTCGAAAAGTAAGTGATTTCTGATTTCGTTCGTTTTCGCTCCGTGCAGTCATTTGAGATTTGTCAATATCAAAACACTCGCTGCAACAACACGTCATGTTGCTGCTATTTTAGGTCGGCGATGCTTTGGGTGTTGCTCGTTTTGTATGGGTTGATGTTGCCGTTGTGCACCTCTGCTTAGCATATTGATTTGATTTCGTACATTGGGAATTGAGTATTTACCTCGAATGTCACTTTGGCATTAAAGTTTTGTTTCATCCTCAGCTTTTCCGCCAGTATTCCTTAGCGACATAGCATCGTATGTGAGCGTAATGTATATACGAGTAAATGTGCGAGTGTTACCATAATTTGGCTTCAATTCGGCTTGCTAATGCACTTTCTGCTTTTATGTGACGGCTAAAAGTGGTGTGGGAGAAATAAATAATTGACAGTTAAATTGGCACTACTTTGCATACTATTAGGCGTACTCACACACTTACATAAATGTTTGTCTATTTAATGCCATCCTTAGCATGGAAAACTGACATGTTCAAAGAACAGCAGAAAGAAATTCGAACTAAAGGAATCCAGAGTTTTTTCAAATCCTATCCAATTGCTCTATATACATAGTATCCCTTTGGTTATCTCCGAACGTGAAGTGTGCCTGGGATCCCTCTGCTCAGCAGACAGACATAGAGACCGATTCAAATAAATGCATTATATATTGCATAACATTGGGCTCGATAATATTTATAAGTGCTCTTCACCTCAACGTTCCTTATTCACTCACATACCACCCTAACCAGCATCCATACAGAGCATCTACATTTGCTGGCAGCATTTGCCAGTAATAATTATGTTTAATCTACCGCTACGCTTTATGCTCATTGCACATTTTTATCCTGCATATCTGTTTTGCATCTTCTGCTTTCAGCTGGCTGCGAGAATGGCTGCTCCCGACACGGGCAATGCACTCTGGAAAATGGCGAGTACCGTTGTGATTGCATTGAGGGTTGGGCCGGCTCCGATTGCTCAATTGCATTGGAAATGAACTGCAAGGATAATATCGATAATGATGGCGGTGAGTGTGCCATTTTAGGTTTATTATTTTCCTTTTACCATATACATGCATAATATTAAATGTTAATATTTTAGAGGCTATGAAAATATTACTTTACATACTAAGATAAATTAGAATAAATAAAATACTACACACAATAAAAGGAATCTGCCAAAGTGGAATCAAGCAACCATACTTAAAAGTTGAAATAGAATTATTGATCTTAGAAAGAAAGTTATGCAAGAACAATAGGCCATGTATCAACCGAAAACCAGAACAAATACTGCGAAAAAGTTCAAGCGAAAGTTTCGAACATTTTAGCTTATTCTATGATTGCTTTATAAATTTAGTGCACTTAATTTAGACAAAGCTTGATTGTCAGATAGAGCTTATTTTCAGTTTATGACCTTCGTCTAAGTTTAAAATATTTTGAAGTAAGCATAGACTGAACTTGAATTTCAATAACTAGTAATCATTTACAGCGTCCAGATTGTTTAAGAAGATTCATAATCCATCTTTAGAAAACAACTACCAACGTACTTTTTAATCATAGCATTAAAGTTTTTTGCAACTCTGATTAAGAGTTTATCTTTGACCTGAACTCGGGGCATGGCCATTTCGTGTAACGTAACTTAAAAATTTAGCAAAGCATACGCATTTTCAATTCCGTATTCAATTAATACCTAATCATATTGCCGAACAATTGGGAATAGCAAACAAAAATTCAGCAATTGATTTCTTGAGTGGGGAATATCGTAGCTAAACAACGCAAACAAGCTCTCAATCAAATTTCCGAACGTAGAGCCGAACAAACCGAAACAAGAGTAAATCAATTTTGTTACAAATAAAAAGCAATAACAAAAATACAGCTCATATCCCCAGATGAATTTCGTAAAAGAAAATTAAATTATCGAATGTACTCGAGTTCAGAGCAAAAAATAATTCCTGCTTGCAATACTTTCTTGGCTGAGCGAATTGCTGTCTCGCTTCGCTGTTGCTGCGAAAATTGTTTGCTGCAGTGTGCCCACTCACGTGGCAGCGCACGGCAACAGTGATGCAACAAAACATTAGTGAAGGAGCGGTGGGGGTTTCAAGTTGGCACTGAGACTTATGCGAATGAGGGGAAAACGTTGGTAGTGAAGCACCCACGAGACAGGCAAACGAAAATATACAAACTCATGCGCGTGTGTATGGGACAAAATTAAGCAACTTTTTGAAGTAGCAATTGAAAAAAAAGAAAGCCAACAGGAGCAGTTTAGGTGGAATATCGCTGACTGAATTATACCTATACTTAAGGCAATAAATGTTACTTATGTTGGACATTTTAACAGAGTTTTGTCTTTAGCTTGGTTCATAAAGATAATTGTAAAGATGTTGTTTTGAAGAAAAAAAGTAGCTAAACACTTCAAATTTTATTTTTCAATCATGTCAAATCGAGTTACCAAATATTTAGCGCATGCACTGTAGTGGCTAGAGCAAAAGAAGCTCGAAAATGAGCTGTCAATGAGAATTGATGTGGCGAGAGATTGCCTGAGACGCTTTTAAACAGCCATTCAATATTCCATATCCTTTGCCAAAATATTTCAAATAAACTGTAAGCTAAAAAATACCATTGGGATGATTCTTCTAATTTCGCATTCTCCACTTTAGTTCCTATGATATACTTTAACTTTTAGCAGCTGTTTAGTTATTAGAAAAATCAATATTCTTTCGCTCGAAGTTTTAGTTTAAAATCACTGCAGTGCAGTCAAGTCTAAGTCAAGTGCATTGCATATGCCGCACTCAAAGTGGAAGGCCACATATTTTACTCCTGCCAAGAGACATCTTCGCATGTGCCTGACTGCCAGCTCTCGCCTCAGTACAAAAATATACATGCACCACTCAGACACAAGGGAGTGACTGCATCAAAAACGTTTCCCCCTCGAAAGAGAAGCGGAATCAAATTACCACAGTAAAAATTGCCATATCAACAACAATTTCCACCTTAAAACAATTCGATGGCTTCCGTCTTTGCAGATGGTAATACAAAAGTTCAAATGAAACAAAAAAAGGTGATTGCAGGAGCGGAAAAAAATTCGTTTGAATGCGTTTATTTTTATTGCAAATATTGAGACTCTTCTAAGCTTCCGTTTTTACCGGCTCAGGCCATCCGACAAAGAAGTAGAAAGCGTGCCTCGAGTGTCATAGAGGCCGTAGTATGTAGTCGCAGCAGCAAGAAAACAACAACAACAACAACACTAACATGAAACACGAAAGTGTAAAGGGAAATAAACGGAAATTGAAATCAACTTAAAAGTGTGCAAGTTGTTGTTATTGTTGTTGCGACAACAGCAACTACGATAAGGAACAATGAGCACCACTTGGGACTGTAGCAGCATATATACACACACACACACACACAGTTACAGAGAATACAGCAAGGATTTGCAGGCAAATCCACATCAGTGACACGTAAACGTAAGCAGCTGCCAGCAGCTGAGCAGGCTGACAGTAAGCGAAGGTGTGGTGGGCACGTGAGAGTGCGGAGCGTCAGGGAGAGTGGGCGGGGTAGCGGTTATGTAAAACGCTACAAATAATGCATTTTAAGTGAGTTTGAAGAGGTGCGACAATATTGAGGCATTTGTAGCAGCAAAAAAGGCGACAGCAAAGAAAAGAAAAGAAATGCGGCAGAAGCAAAAGAAACAACAACAAAAGGCAGCGAAACAAGGAGCGGCAACAACAGCACAACACTCAGGGCTAAAGTGCCTTGCAAAGGGTTACCATTTAAAACGTGTCACATGGGTTACGACATGTAACGGCACATGCCTTTATATATGCATATGTATGTGTGTGTGTGTGTGTGTTTGTGTGTGTGTGTGTGTGTGTGACCGAAGATTCAAATTGACATGCGGCAGGTTACGTGATTGCACAAACAACTCTGGCAGCACACGTAGATGAGCAGAATTTGATATTGGATGTTTCTAGCAGTGCAAGATTTAAGGATATCGACTACAAAGTATTTTATGTGAGTGCATGTACATGTGTTCGTAGCTTTATGGTACATACCAAGTTGATTTAGTGTTATAAACGAGCAGAAAAACGATTTATTAAATTTACATTGACAGATATTACGCATACGTCCAGTATGCTGTCAGAAGACCAGAAAAATATGGCTTAATCCTGTTTAAAACAGGCAGAAGTGTAAAATAGTTCGTAGTTTTATTCCTAAAGTTCATAAAGAGCTAGGATAGGAATTCAAGTTCCACAGGAGAGAAGAAAGGCTATCTCAGAGCAGCTATGCCGGTTAGGATTAAACTGACTGACGCTTTTTACGCGCTACCTATTATTTTTTGACAGCAGCTAAATATCCATAGCGATAGTGTATAACACAGGGCACTTATTGAAAATTCCCGTAATAGAAAATATTTTAATTCGTCTTAGGAATATTGAGCAATAATATATTCTCTTGGCACGCTGTCTCTTACACAAAATTTTTAAAAGGAAGAAAGGAAAGAAAACGCTAAGCGCTTTCTGACAAATTTCAACAGGTCAATAAAAGTTTGTCTAAGGTATTTCAATGCTATTTCCATTCTAAAAATGTCAGCTGTTGAATAGGAAAGTATATAGAGATGGCTGACTCAGAGTCGCGTTGCTAGTTAGAGAGTTAATTAATAAAGTTTTTATAAAAATCTGTATACTTTAAAGTAGATAATAACTAGAACAAGCAACAAATATGTATACGTGCAAGCAATTGCTATTATTTTGGATTAAATATGCTATTCATACGCCGTATTGTCCCTTCCACACAGTTTGAGAAAATTAGTCAAAAAATGCCATTCAACATAATACAATAATAATTCGCATGAAAAGAAAAAGCATTTAAGGAAATGTTGCTTTGTTTCTGTATTACGCGCTTTTATATTCAGGTTCATAATTACAAATCAGTAATTAGCTTTACAAATTTGCAAAACAAAACATCTTTATAATAAATATACCGAATATTTTTGAGATAGCAAATAATACGAGTTTAATAGAAGTCAGCTTTTCCTTCTAACATTATCTGAAATTTTTTCCATTTTCTCTGCTTGCAGACGGCATGACTGACTGCTCGGACAGCGAGTGTTGCTCGCACCCGGCCTGCTCGGAGCACATAATGTGCCTCTCCTCCAACGATCCCGTCGAAGTGCTGCTGCGCAAGCAGCCGCCCTCAGTGACGGCCTCTTTCTATCAGCGCGTCAAGTTCCTGATCGAAGAGAATTCGGTGCAGTCGTACGCTCACATGGACGAGTACAGCGAAAAGTGAGTACACCCGTTGCCAATCCCCTCTCGTATTATATCTTATAGCTGCATATTAGGCCTTAGTCTTATGTATCGAAATTTTATAGCCAAAAAATTTAAAATAAGGTTACTTAAGTTCAATCGAAGAATGCAGCAGCCTGCAAAAAGTTTTTCAGTTTCCTCATTTCTTGTTACGTCAAATTTTTGTGAATGCACCAACAATTTTTCGAGGATATTAGTAAAGCGAAAAATATGCTGCAATTAACAGCAAACACTTTCGTTATAAATTTATTCTTTTGGCATTTTAAAGTTTCAGTTCAAACGCAACCAACAATTCTGTTCGGATGCAATGAAGAGAAAAAGCTCAAATTTATACTCAAATTATACATTTTATGTTTTATGATTTTCGCTTGTGTTCACAAAATGTCGAGAACAAAACGAATTGTTAGTAAAAATTTGTAGCGTTCACTTGTTTTCTTAGTTTTCAAATAAAAAAGAGACACATTCAAGAAAATTAATTTTAAATAATCAAACCCTCAAATTACATCCCAACAATCCCAACCATTTCCCCTCAATGAGTCTATCATTTATGCGTTGGAAAGAAAAGACAAATGTTTTTCTTGTATTTTTCGGTTTGGTTTTGTCTCTTTTTCTTTAACTATCCACAGTGAATTTGTTTATATGGCTTGAGTTTTTTTTTTATAATTGCTTTTGCCATAAAATACAATTTTTGTTTTCTTTTATCTTTTTAAATACTAATGAAATTAAACTTTCAATACAAAATTTTTTCAAAAGCTGCAAAATAATAGAAAAAAACTGAAAATTGCTAGAGCTTCTGTTTGAGCTTTTTCTTTTCTTGCCTATGTAGGGTTAAACAAAATTCTTAAAAGCATATGATTTCTCTTGTGTTTCACAATGACAAATTTCGAGTTTCTTTTAGTTCCAGTTTCCTGTTGCGTTTCTTACTTGTTTCATTATATTCTTACTTGTTCGTTTAATCGTATATAAAATCCAAAGCGAAAATAATGATAGCACTTCATTGAGTATGTGTGTTGTCTAGTGTTTTACCTCCTTGTGTTCGTCTTACCCTAATACATGCAAAAGAAAACGATAAAAAGAAATAAATCAAAAAACGAGTAAAAAATAGTAACTGCGAATTTCATAATAAGAACAAAGCATCTGAATATGTAAATGCGGAAAATCGAAAAAAAGCTTTTGCATTTTCGAATTAAATAAATGCATATGCAACGATTACGACCTTTTTCGTTAAAATTTATTAATTTTTAAAATTTTTACTTTTCCTTGTTTGATTTCTTTATGCAAAAATAGCCGGCGTTTACTTGATCATTTAATGATTTCCTAGTTCACATATGAAGCAAGAATTCGGGACTATGATTCGCATCCACTGCATAGATTTACAAACTAAAAAGACGCTGCGCATAAATTTGTGGCATATAAGAAACCACCGTCTTTCTTAATTTTAAAATTTAAGAAAATACCAACGCGTACCAAATTATATTTGCAAATGTAAATCGAAATAATCATATCGTCTTAAATCCGGATTCCGATCGAAAATAAATTATTTCCAAGGCTGAAAAGCTCTTCATTAAAATGGCCTGAAAATATTTAGCCTTAGTTTACATAAACTGTTAGAGCCAGGCACCAATGGTAAATCCTTTCGTTAATTGTTCAAAATAAATGAATCAATTGGTTGTTTAAAACATCACAACTATCTGATATATCTTTGTATATTCAGCTTTATGAAATGTTCCATGTTAGAATGAGGCTTCTGAAGGACTTTCGTACCACTTTGTCTGTACATAATATCTTGTTGTTAGCCAATTAAATGCTTGAGGGAAATTTTACGACGCTTTAAATACTTTCAACGCCAAGCGATATTTATTAGTAGACACGGATCGGAATGTTACTTTATTCAGACCTAAGTTGTCTGATTAGTGTTTTGCTCAAATATGTGCTTTTACTTTTATACATAATTTTCCGCTATGGAATGAAGTGCTTGCTTCACAACTAGAAAAGAAAGCGTTCCACAAGTTGGGCATCTTTACAGTGCTCTCAGAGTTTTGAGGTTGCAAGACTTTTTTAAGTTCTACGAAAATTGTTTAATATTTATTTGCTTTTGTTTGAGTTATTGGGTTTTTATATTTCCGTCAATTTCTTGCGAATTGAACAGTTAATCAATGCAGCTAGTTTACCTTTTCAGTTTAAGCTAAGAGTGTTTAACAAAGTGTTTAACAAGAGTGTACTTTTTTGTTGTTGTTCTATTTTATGTTAAGTTATAATTTATGAAAAAATATCGCTTGACTTCAAGGAATTAAACACTACTGAAAAATGTGTGCGTAAGCAAGTTTAGTTTGAGTAAATATTGATACCTTTAAAGTAGTAAAAGAGCAAAGGACAAGGATTTAAAACATGTTTGGATATATAATATTGAAATGCTTGATTAAAGTATTGAAGGCTTTTTTGTTTGAATAAATTAATTTGATATAATTTAATTCAATGTGCGTGTCTAACTTTTAAGTTTTTATGCCGTCTTATGTTAAATTTAGCTACTACAAAATATTAACCAAAAGTACTAACCATAGCTTTAAAAGTGTTAAGTATAAGCGAAAAGAGCGAAAGAGAAAGAGTGAGACAACAAGCGGCAGCTTATACACGTGTGATTGTCAAATGTTGAATATTATTATTATTAAAAATTTTTGTTCTTCTTTCTTTCATTACAATATAAAAAGTAAATGTCTATTTCTTGCAAATTATAAATAGAAAACATTTTTGAGTTCTTTGTCTCATGCGCAATCGAGGAAGTGGCAGAGAGCTGGTATTTGCCATAGCGAAAGCTAGCCAGATTGACCACTTCGTTGTATTGCTCACGGCAAAATAGGTCTATCTGTATTATGCCCATAGCAAAAATGCAAACGATTTGATTTCATTTCTTAATAAATGAATTTTTGTCTTTTTGATTTCTTTTGTCCTGTCTTTATTGTGTACTGTCCTCTGTTGCTGTGGCTCGATACCTTCATGTTGTGTGAAATCCAATCAAATAAACCAAACAAAAACGCATAAACAAAACAACGGAAAATGTAAACTTTGCATTGCAAAATGCATTAATTATTCAATGACGAAAAAATCAAAACAAAATCGCTTTGTGAAAATGTAGTCTCTTCTGGAGCTCATTCACACCTTGGTAAGTTGAAATTAAAAAAAAGAAACGAAAACCGCGCAAAATTCCGTTCACACACGTCAAAAGGAAACAAACTTTCGCAAAAAAATATTCAACAAACAAAAGTTTATAAGTATTTGTCATTTTCAAGTTTTCATTTCATGTTACTCACATACAAAAAAGCGCGTTGCTTCTTCTTATGATTTCTCTTTTTGGCTGCTGCTGGCAAGAGCTGTTGTCAGCAGCGGCGTGCTGCAACCACATTTTTACTTTTCTGCATCTCCATACAATATCATCGAAAATGTATATAAATCAAAGACTTAACATTTTTCAAAATTTCCGTTCATCAAATTTTTCTTTAGTCTAAGGCAATAAGTGCCCTATGCGCTTTCCTGCCTCAAGGCATATAAATATCTGTATGTGTTATGTGTACGTGTCTAAGTGTATTTAGTTCATTATTTATCTTAAATATATATATGTATATGTATTTTTTAATTATTTTTCATTAATAATTTTTTAATCTACTAACATATAAAATCAAGAATATTTTCTTTATGTTTATCACACAAACATAAATTACAAAAAATAGTCAAAGAATTTTCAGCCTCTGTGAAATATTATAGTAAATTCTCTTGCATAAGTTAACAATGCCATGACGGAAGAGGAGTATCTGCAATGCAAAATAGATCTTTGCGGCAGGAACTGAACTGTTAGTTACGTTTAGTCGTGAGATCAATCCTTTGGTCCGAATAACAAGAATTTCGATGCATTTATTTTCATCTATTATTTAAGACTAAAAAATTTAATAAAGTAAAGGTTTTTGTAAGACCGAAAAAGAGAGCTCTCAAGAAAACTGTTTTTGTGGATCGAACATTATAACAAAAGCGCAATCATTGGTTCAAACCGTTAGTAAAAAACCAAAAATACAACACTTTTTTGGAAGCTATTACACTGCTTTTACTGTGCTCCTGCCCCGCCATCGCTAGAACTCGTCTGACTTGTTTAGGAGCGCCATTCTTTTCAGGGCTCGGACAGATCTCTAAACTAAGTACCAACCTCTTTGGAAATTTGTGAAACACACCCAAATTCTGACAGATCCCTACTTTGATCATTCCTACACGGAACTCTAACTGGTATCGCTAAGGACCCAACAGGGTCTATGCACGTCCGTTTTAGGCAGCCAGCTTAACATGACCTAACCTACTCTGCTTTTGGAAACCTACCAAAATCTTCTGTAAAGTTGTTGAAGTCTTTTAAAATTTGCTTCTTCACACACAAATCTGCATTGAAAAGCTCTTACTAGTATTACCTTTAAAGCAGGCCATAAATCAAAATTCTTTGAGTATTTTAACAAATGTAAAATCTTTCTGTTTACACAATAAATGTATGCTTAAATTCACAACAACAAAAAAGTTCACAAAATATCAACTCACGTCGTATGGATTTTACTTTTGACATAGTACATATAATACCAATTCTATACTGCTTGTTTTTCATAGTTGAAACGAATTATCATTTACATTTAGAAACACTCTTATTTGTGCAATTTCTTTATTAATAATTTCTTTTGCTTTTTATAAATGATAAGAAAAAATTTTTTTACTTAAATTAATGCGAAAAAGTAGTTAAGCAAAGCAAACACAAAACTGTTTTGCAATAGAGTATGAAAAGAAAAGAAATCTAATCAGAGCTGATAAACAAACAAAAGCAAAAAAGATATATTTGATATGCTCGCAAGCAAAGAGAGAGAGAGAGCAAAACGAAGAAATATAAAATAATAAACAAGAACATATCAAAACAAAAAAACTCCTTATATGTTAAACCTTCCAAGCCTCAAGAACCCAACCAAAACGTACAACTTCCCCACTTATCCCAACTGTCTGCGTCTAAATCATTTGTGCAACTCCGAACTCACACACACACTTGAACTATTTTATGCCCACCACACATATTGACACCAACATATTGACATCAACACACACACACATTTGCACATATTTTAACAACATTTTGACAAGAACTTTAACAAATGCAATTAAAAATACAAAGAAAGTAATTTTTGTTTCAAGTTTCTTAAACGAAATTTTTGTTTTTGATTTTAGCTTTTATATTGATTTGTATTTGAAAATAGCTAACTCAATTTAAGATGTATTTTGAGATATCAGAGGTTGTACAAAGAGCGAACTTTTAAATACGGTTTTATAAGATCTGTCCTAAATCTGCAGTGCAATTACATATAAATATACATACATACGTAAATTATTAAGTGGTTTCAGATCTACAATTTTTTTATGCGCCCAATAATACTGACGACTGAATACATTAATTTATCTGCTATCACTAATTACCAAACAAAGCCATGAAAGTGGTTGCCATTCTTCTTGACCTTAGAACTTTCTTATGTCTAATGTCTGAGTAAATCTAAGAAAAGCTTTTTGTTACAAATGTGTGCAATAATCTTTAAGTTCGTCTAAAATTGCAACAAATCTGCCTGTGTAATATATTTTGTATGACCTTGAGCTGACCCTAATATGCTTTTCGTAAGTCGTTGACATATGTTTACCCACAGAGATATTTGCGGGCACCTTAAATACGCCTGATGCAATATTGATCAGATATTCGGCCTCTAGATATTTCGTTGAACGATTTTTCAGAGTTGTGCAAAAACGCTTTATTCAAATATATCTGCACAAGCAATAAATATTTTAGGCACTTAAAATGTTGTGATTGTGTGGGAAATTCTGCTCGAAGTGACAGTAACCGGAACTTCCGCCGTTACTGCCACTTTTTACGAGGCGCTAAGTGCGTTCGGCTTATTTGCACAGCATTGATTGGCGCTGGGGCCAAAGTGTGTGTGTGTGTGAGTGTACCAGAATGCGCTGTTGCGATAGAGCTTATATGTTAACTGTAAATATAAATGCACAGCTGTGAGAGTGTGTATGTTTCACCTTCACAACTGAATGAATTCAAATAACATTTTTAGGCAAATATTCGAAAATCACTGAAAAGGGGCATTTTTCTTCTCAAAATAAAAATAACACACAAATCCGTGCACCTTTTTTGAAGTGTTCGTGTCTCTGTGTGTGCAAATTGAAGCGGCGACCAATCGAAGCGTACAGCGTCGATGAAATGTGACAACAACGCGCACGCAATTTGCTTATACATTTTTATTTTTTTATTTTATGTAAATTGCACGCTTGATTTGTCACCAAAGCAACAACAACAACAACGACGACCATAACGTAAAAGTAGATTTTTTACAACCTATAAAAAAATGGCATTAAATGGCTTGGCATTTTTATACACACTCCTACACATACAAACAGTCTGAAGCTGCTTTGCCTATTTTGTAATAAGCAAATAAAAAAGAGCAGAAGTGTTTTCGTTCATCTTAACGAAGAAGCTGATAAGAGCTTAAAGGCAAGCAACAAACGCATACACACACGGGCGCTTCCTTCCGCCGCTAAAGCGCGAAGCTTATATGATGCAGACAAAAGCGACGAAATTCGACGAAATTGTTGGCACGTTCTAAAATCCTTCGATTTTTACATATTTACGCGATTTCCCTTTCTTTTCAATGAATTCTAATTTTATTCTGAAGCCGGAAAATTGGCATTCAGTTCTATAGAACGGGATGCCCATGTCACAGTGCTTTTAGCATATCTGTACTATTATTGCTGAGGTACGTTGACTAACAATTAACTGAAATCATGTGAAATGCTGGGCCATTCAATAATTAAAATCAAAGCAATGAAAAGCCCAGCACAAAAGATTCGTAGTTCTTTGTTTCGTTCTTGCACATCGATATGCTTGTCTTCTTGGCGTAAGCTGTACATTAATCCAAAAAATCTCGTTATCTGGTAAAGGAAGTCCTTTTTTCACTATGCCAATGAACTATAACTTTTTTACTTAACTCTCCATGGCAACGCGCTACCGGGTTACGGACTGCCACAGAGTTTCTCGCTATCGCCTTTTCTGTGCACATGGTACTCCAATTTAAATTAAAATGTATGGTGAATGCCTTCTCCACTTGATCCCGCCATCGCAGGCATGGCCTCTAGCGCTCGCCCTTCAACATGGTTCATCCGAACGCGGTAGTCGTCGTGCTAACACTCCAAGAGAGGCATTATCAGCCAGAGAAATCATCCTTGCCGCAGCACCATAGAGCCAAACACAGGAGATGAGCGTCTTATAGGCTCATTGAAATTGACAGCCTTAGCCAGAAAAACTGACAATATTTCTGCTTTGGCTCGATAACAAACGAAATAGCTTTGTGTTAATTTAAGTGCATGTTTTGCAGCATTACAACTCCATCTTCTCGATCGGTGCCAATGTCATAACCTTTTCAGTCCAAGCACAATTTAAGATCGAGTTGATATGTCATGAATACTCTAAAAGTCTTAAATGAAAGGTTGCCACAGTCAACCTGTGTGAGTAGGATACTGAAGGAATAAAGAAAAAGAAATTTACGAATTTTAAAACCATTCAACCTGTAAGCGAAATTTCGAAGAATCTTTTTTATCTTGACCTTAAATTAGAAGAATAGTGTAATTTATTTAAAAAAAATATATTTTTAAGGTTTTTTAATATGAAAGCAGAGAATCAGAACTCTTCAAATGGCAAGTGAATATGAAGGCAATCTTAAATTTATTTGACTCTTACCGAAAATTTTCTTAATGTTAAGTAAATTCACAAAAATTCAGGAAAAAAATGTGCTTTAAATAATGAACAGAGTGCACTTGAATCAAGTTTAGCTTATTTCAATACTCAAAATGTTTGGCTCTCATTCAAATAAAAGCTTACTTTTTTACACTTTGATGTTGGAAGGACCTACGCATACACGTTCAATTTCTCATGCCTATAAATTGTCGAAAAATCGATAGCTCAAAAGAAATTCAATTGAAAAGCGAAGTGAAACGGAATCTAATTAGGTGGCACTCACACACACGCTCCGGCTCAGGTGGCAGCCAATAAAATGCTATACAACGTAGCACACACGTGCTGAATAATATGATAATAAGCTTTATTTGCTTGTGTATATAGCAAATTGCATAATTTTCAATTTAATTGATTTGGGCGTAAATTGCGACCGACAAAACCGACGCAAACATGCGCGCACACAACAAATTAATTATAAATGTATGTGTGTATGTTTGTGGCTGCTTTTTGCGCTACGTGGCATTTTAATGTATGCCAAATTATAATATTTTATTACAAACGAATTTCACTTGTTTTCGCTGCTAATGCAATAAAGTTAGAGTTTCTAATGACTCGCATTGAAGCGTAATGATGTGCATGTGTATATGTGTGCGTGTGTGCTTATGTATGCGTGCATGTTATGTGTCTAATATAAAAATCCTCTTTTGGGTTGGCAGAGGCCTTGTAGGCTGTTAATTTTGCAGGTGTGTCTAATTTCAGCAAAAAATAAAAAGTCTAAAATATGTCACAATAATTATAAAATATCTGCGTGGGCGTGGCACTATGAAGTAAAGCGAAATCTTGCAGCCGAATAATTAACCAAGGTGATATAGCGTATAATCGCTTACTCGATCAAGCTAAAGGCGTGTAGGTATATCCCTGAAGGTCGATTAAATTCTGTAATTAACGGAAATGCCTGCTCTTTGCAAAAAGTGCGCACTTTTGTGGGCCCTGACAAAGATTATTATTTGCCACTATGCCACTATTGTTATCCATCCATGCTGTTGGAAGGATGATATGGAATTTGTGTTCCTATGAAAATAGTTCTGGTTTCTGCTTAGCATTGCCATTCCCAATAACAAAACTGCTGAATTAAACGATCTTGGTATGCATTTAATCGAATTCGTTGTTGCCTCTTAGAAATAGATGCTGAATTGGATACGAAATCGATATAAAAAATTACAAAAATTTTAAAACATTCATCTTTGCGTTTGCAAAAATCCTTTCTAAGAAAGTTATAAAACAAGGAATGTGCATATTGCCTGTTTCTCTTTTTTGTAACGTCGAAAAAAACTTAACCCTAGAACAAAAAAAAGAGAAGATGTTGAAGCGTGTCTACTTTCCTCATGCATTTTGTCAAATTAGTATTTATTTATTTTGAAGCAGATGTCAAAATCAGTAAAAAAAATAACAAGCTCCAAACAGCGTCACCTAAGGAAAAGCCATACAACTTTATGTTGGATCCCTTTTAAAAAAAACCTTGATGTCCACAAAAGACCTTGAAGACTCGAACAAAAATTCCACAGCTTTCCACTAAATGTTCCCAAAGACAATATTCTGGCCTTGAAAAACGCATCTTAGTCATTGAAAGTGCATGCTTTCAGGCAGCTCATTGCGATACAATTCTGTTGGCTATTTTGTTGTTATTTTGCATGTGAACTTCTTTTCGGTGAATAAAAAAATTTGCAAATATTGTTAATATCTTCAATCGAAAAAATCGTTATTCTTTATTCTTAAGCCAAAAAAAGTCATACTACCAGCACAGCTGCCCACATTTTTTTTTTTTAATATTCCTTCAGGTACAAAATATACAGCGCTTATTTTATCTAAACGTTTACAATTCATATCTTCTGCGAGCTTCCAGGAATAACTCTAACTTCCAACTACTAATCTAAAATTGCACTATCAGCACCCTCTTCGCCCTCCTTAAAACAATCCAACTAATAAAGCCATGCTTGCACCGCAATTATTTCAAATTTCATTGCACTGCAGCGGGCGTTGCCATCGCCATAAGCTGCAGTGCTTCCGGTCTCCGGCCTCCAGCCTCGACACACACACATAAACATAAGCAGACACAAACAGAGTCACACATACAAACAAACACACATATGTATGTATGTACATATGTATATACGAAGTGTATTTTCACGCTCAGCTTCTGCTGGCGTTTGCATTACACAAAATACAAAAACAAATGCAATTGCGCGCTTCTGCTGGCATTTGCAAAAATGTATTGCAATTTCCATTGTCTGCCGTATTTCCTCCTCGAAACAACACCTTCGAGTGTGGGCAGGAGTAGCTGCAAAAATCCAAACACACACATACTTACATATAGGGCACATGAGCTTGCTTAAGCTGGCACACATAAACAAACTGGAACAATCATAATGGGGCGGCAGCAGTAGGAACAGCAACAACTACAACCAGTGCAATAAAAACAGCAACAACACACAGAACGTAGTCAAACGAAAATGGCGTCGCCAAAGGCGCATAAAAATGCACGCACACATTCAAGCTTTCGCACAAACACAACACATGCAAATGCACATGGAATTTAAATAATTGCAAACTAGATTAAAAGCGAATCAAGTGGCTTTTATGCGCGCCCATATATTTTATTTCGCCCCGCTGCCACACTTCCAACCGCCATCGCTCGCTGTCGCTGCACCTTTACACGCCCCCCTTTGCCCCACCCATCTGATGGCAGAGGTGGAGGACTGACGGGGTCAGCTATCGCGATGTTGTTACCGCCAGACATTTGCAGGAATTAGTTTTTGTCTGCACACGAGTTTCACATGTGTGTATGTGTGTGTACATGTGTCGGTGTTGGTATGCACATGTAAAAATGCAAATAAAATTGTGCAATTTATTTGCTATCGCAAGCAACTGACACAATAAAATGCAATTTTTCTCACTTCCCACGCTGCGGCGGCCACGGCTGCCCCACCGCTGCTCCCGCTCCAACCCTTGGCCTCGCATAAGTAGCTGCAGTTGCTGCTACTGTAGTTGTAAAAGTTGTTGCTGCTGCTATTGCCATTTTGGCCCATTGTTTTTGTTGTTGTGGCCGCTTGCGCCAGTTGTAACAACAGTATTTGGCGCCCAACATGGCGGTGTAATATAAAACTACGACCCCGCATGCACACATACACACACTCATGCTGGCATACAGACACATGCACACTGTGCTGCTATTCTCTTTTTTTTCTATTCTTTTGTATGTGTTCAGAAAATACATATATGTAAATACAGAGCCGCCTCTAGCAGCTTGCGGAATGCTGGTTTCCATTTTGGAAACTCTGTGTCTACCTTCTTAGTTCGAAGGAAACATTTAATAATTGATATAATTTTTCTGTCTCTTAAAGCCGATTTTAATTCAAAATCGGAAGTAGTAAATAATGACGAAAAAATAAAAATCTTAGCTGTATCTAAATTATATATAATGTGAGAAAAAAAGGTTTGGTTGTTTATACCAACTAAATAGATGTAAGGTTTAGAGTCACCTCACCTGCCATCCTTTCAAAGTTGGCATGTGTTTTGATTGTATAGCGAGCATCCCCTGAGTATTGGCTTACTAAAAAAAACAATATATTTATCCTTGCTTTTAAGCATATAAAAGTAACGGATTTCAACAAATTCTATGAAATTCTATTTAATTCAAAGAAGTATTCTCAAATAACGAAAATTTCAAAATATTTTACATCAAATTTCAATAGACTCTTAAAAGTTTTTACAAAAAAAAACAATCAGTGACAGGCCTCTATAATGGTACCATTGTTCGGGCCCCATATTGACCCATAATTAAAAACGGCAATGCGCACATGTGCAAACAACGTACACTCACTGTAGGTGGCAATGTCCTTTAATGTTGCTGACACTAACACTCTCACATACACATGCCACCAAAAACAGTTGCATTAGGTCTCATATGCGCCTCACTATTTTTTGTGTTGCTTTCGCTGTTTGTTTGCGTCGGTGAGCGTAGACTGTATCTGTGCTTTAGCAAAAATTGCAATTTATTTTTTAGGATTTACAAAAGCACACCGAATGGAAAGAGTTGATCATTGAAATAAAAATTAATGGGTTTTAAAGCAAAGCACTACTGTTTGCTGGAGCCACTTTTCCAACTCAGCCTTTCACTGCGCAGTGCTTGCATATAGAAGTGTGTGTGGGTGTCTTAATGGCCTTAGTAACTGTTTTACAACATAATTTCAGTGTCCATTTATTGGTCAAACGTTCAAAAGCAAAATATTTATATTTATTACACACTGTTGGGAGCCAGGAACTGATCAAAAGGATGAATGGGAGTATCGAGCTTTTTATTTATTTATTTATGTATTTATATCGATTTGTCGCTGGTACAATG
Source organism: Neria commutata (assembly GCA_963457695.1). Classification (NCBI taxonomy): domain Eukaryota; kingdom Metazoa; phylum Arthropoda; class Insecta; order Diptera; family Micropezidae; genus Neria; species Neria commutata. The sequence continues at coordinate 22,766,163 of OY735249.1, read as the reverse complement.
CCGCGACTGCTCAAAAGAATGGAATTGATCAGCGGAAAAGGAAGGAGTTAGAGATGAAAAGCAGGAAAGCATTGTGGAAGAATACTACTAAAAGGTGAAGCACTACTAAAGGATACACAAGGAAACAAGAGTAAAAATATGATTGTGTATGGAAATTTAATAAAGAGAGAGCAAACGAAAGAAGAGAGTACATTCTATTAGTATTATGTACTATAATGCTGTGATACTAATTCCAAAACATTGGTAAGCGGAACGGAAAAGTTAGAAGAGAAGAATAGTGGAAATGAGGAAGTAAAAGTAGATGGAAAAAAATGAAAATTGTTAAGTACAATAAGGAAAAAACAGTTTAAGAAGAAGAATGAAAGGAAAAGGCAAACAAAAGAAAGAAATATATGATATAGAAGGATAAAAACCGAAAAAAAAGAAAAGAAAGGATAAGGCAAAAATAAAAAAAGGAGAGGCAGAAGAGAATGAAAAGAAGATGGTGAAGAATCAGAGAAATAAGATGAAAGGTAGTTGAATAAGAACACAGGAAAAGCAGAATAGTAGAAGTGCTACATAAATTAAATTAAGTTAAAGAGCAAAAACATAAACCAAGCCCAGAAAAGGTACTCCAAATCACAATCACTAAGTAGTATATCAAGATGCAGAAGGTGCATCCAGAATACTCACTGCGACTATGAAATTATGGGCCCGTGTCTTCCACTTTTTGCTTTCATCAAGACGCAGACGTCTTTTTGACGCCACAGCCAAAATCTGTGCCGACAATTTTCTCCATGCGCACTTCCGGATTGAACTTACACACATAAGCATGATTGTGAGTGTGTTGAAAATGCATTTTCTTCCGCCTTCGCTTTCCCCTCCTCCACCAAAAACACGCTGTTTAACAACTTTTCACAAACTTAGCAATTCTATTATCGCGCGAACAATGCCACGCCGCACAAGGCGGTCGTATATGCAGAAGGGGAGGAGGCGTGCAGCGCTGCGGAGCACCGCGGCAACAAAACGCACACGTCCGTCCCTTTCGAGTCCTTCCAATCAGAAAGAAACTTATTTATGTCGCAAACTAACTCACTTCCTGTTACCTTCTTCTTTGTGCGCTGATTGCCTTGCGTTATGCATTGTTTTTGTCTTTTTGTTGTTGTGCGAGGCGCACTTCCAGGCTGCCTCACAGCCCCTTCCCGAACCCGTTCAGTCGGCCCGCAAGACGGTGCCTTGTTAGCTTATTGTCGTTCAAGTAAGCCACTACAAAAATGAAAATAACAGCAACAACAACACCAGCAGCAACTACAACAATGAGCACAACAAGCTGAAGCACAAAGAACAAAGAGCTACTGTAATAGCAGCAAATAACAATGAAGCAGAAGTACTGCTATTTTGAAAAGAAATAAAATTGTTGCAAGAAAATAGCGCAGTCTCTGCTCCCCACGCACTCAGTCCCTTCCCCGCAGCGTGGCACAAAGCAAGCAGGGCGGCAGCGACGACGAGGCAAGGCAATGCAACGAGCAACTCAAAGAAAGCAACCGAGCCTGAAAGCAAGGCAGAAAAGTGAAATTGTCGTGCGAGTACACTGGCGTCTCCGCTCCACGCCCCTCATCAGCGTTTTTGCGTCGCTGAAAGACGCTCACAAATAATGGCGGGAAAAGCTCACTTCCTGTTTTTCATCAATTCTATTATTTTTGTGAAGTGAACGAATGTAAGTGAATAAAAAGTGAAGCACTACCGAGCGTCACAACGCTGCAGTCCGTCGCCGGGTCTGTGCATGATAATGGCCCAAGAAGTGGAGCGTCAGTAGGGGTAGAAGTGGGGCGTAAGCAGACAAGAATAACAGGAGAAAGTAGCTGAAGCATCAGTGGAGAGTGCATGTGGCTGCACAACAACAAAAGAAGTAAATGCACTTTTGGGAACGAAATTGGGTGAAGTGGCTTTTTGCTCAGCGCGATGGGCAGGCCGAAAGAAGAGGAAGGCGCGGGCCAGAGGTAATTGCACGACAAACACTTTTTCCTTGCCGTAAATAAGCGTTTAAGAGATTTAAGTGAAGATGTGTTTCGTTTTTAAATTTTGCAAGTCACCTCACCAACTGGACAAAAGGATTACGAGAGTGTAAAATATAGAGAGATTAATATGAAAATGTCTCAAACATATGCAAATTTAGATGCAAATTAGTTCAACAATCCGCGAACGAGGCTTAGGTCTAGCTTTCTCGTATTATGTGTCCATTATATATTAGCTTAAATTAACAGGACGTACCCATTAATTCTGCAGCGTGTCAGAATGGGATTGAGAAGCTTTGTTATCATGCCACAGTATACTCTTGGAGAGTTGCCAATTAGATCGCGAGAGATGGCGCCGCGTGCAAAGAATCGAAGTTTCTTTCTTTAGTAGATGATATGTGTCGGCAGGGATTTGAACCAGCGACTTCACTTCTGCAACAGGCAGCGAGCATTTATCTACTGAGCCGAATTCGTTATACTTTTTTAATTTTATGGGGGGGACACATAAAAGGAAATGTACACTCATAAAATTCATTTTAAATTGAAAAAAAGGAAATACAAAATTGAAATTGCATTTAAAAAAAGTTTCGATGTTTTCTGTAAAATCTTGATATATTCCGTATGTATGTGTACCTAGAAAGGGAAAATTGCACTTTGTGGCACTTTTTTATACTAGTTTCTAGAACCAAAACCAAGAATCTTATGTTGTTGTAATAAAAAGGAAGTTTGCTCTACAATCACACCAATCCAGCAATTATAATGCCATGAAGAAACGCTCGCATCAAATTTGAATTATCAGCATGACATCGCAAAAATGTTCTACTCATTTATGCACTTTATGGTGATTGGAAGCCATTTCTCATTTTAATTATTAGAATTTGGTTGAAGAATTAAGTTCCGCAACGAGAACTGCTTAAGAAAATTACTACGAAATTTATTTCACTCCAATTTGAGCTGAATTAAATTTGAAATAGCAGCGGAGTAGAGAGATACATTTAAGCTTCCAGGTAAACAAAACTAAATCAAAGCAATAACTCAAGGAAGTTGCGAATGCAGTTTTAAAATAAATTCTGGTTTTTATACTATAAATCGCTTAAAAAGATCATGAGCTTAAGTTGAAGCAGTCTGCTGCCACTTGCCTGTCCTTCCTCTTGTCTCTTCTTCCTATCCACTGAATGGTAGCACGGAATTTTGCTGATGGCTTGCAAGAGCTATCAGTGGAAGCATAAAAGTAGGCACGACCCAGGCAGACGCGTTCGTCCTCTTTAGCTCAACCAGCACTTCTCTTTCTGTGGTGCACTCTAAAAACTTCGCCTCCAAAAAGGAATGCAAGCGCAATAATATGCATTTTAGCTGCAGTAAAATCATCCTTGGAAACAGAAATTACAAAAATTGCCATTTTTAGAAGCTCGCAAAAAGTGCGATGGAAAGCTTTAAAGCGCTGCGAGCTTAACAATAACTGTTCCCTAAATTATATGGCACGTGCCTACAATTGATTTGGAGTTTCCACATCTCCCCCTCATCCGAGCGCAAAACGCACAAATGAATGCCAAATGTGTAAGAAATAAACAAACTTGTAATTCCGCCGCAAATTACAAAACATTAAATTTCATTTTATTATGAAATTGTGCAATCAACTTCTGGCACCGACCCCCTACTCACCCTCTCGACCTACTTCATCTGCGCTCTTCATGGCTGTGCAGCGTTTATCTTCAACCCTTGCTCGAGCCTTAAAAAAATTACCGCCACGAGTTAGTTGCTCTGTCGGTTTTCCGTTTAATGGTCAAAGCAAACGTGCAACATTTCCACTGCGGATAATCCCGGCGCAACTTTATTATATCCTCAGCCTTAGCTCCGGCCTCGTGCGCGCCATAACGTTCACTGTATCTCGTTGAGAGATATTCACTAATTACTGTTTAGAAATTAATTGCACGTTCGAAGGACGACGCAGTGAATTTAATGCCCCGTACATCGTGTGGAATTGTTGAGAAATTATATTGCAAGTCGTAATGGGGCAATTTGTAAAGCAGCGCGCAAGGTCTTCTTGGTCGGGCATGATTCTAGGGGTACATTCGGAGGCATTTTCCCCATCATAACTTATAACAACAAGAGTCAAATTGCGTTATTTGAGTATTTTAAATTCGACGCGTTCTCTTTGGCCGAAAAAATGTTTTGCACAAACATTAAGGACACTTTGAAAGATTTACTTGATATTTTATAGTATTCTGCCTTCTCTTTTAAGAAGAACTTAACCCACAGATAAGTCCATGCAATCTTTAATTGCAAGTTTTGTGTATTCCAACCGGAAGCCCATTCCCATCACAGTCGCCTGAAATATTAAATGGGTATACCTGTCCATTAGAGCCTTATTTAGAAGGCACTTAAAACCATAGAACCTTATTCAAAAATCTCCTGTCTACGCCTATGATATGATACAAAAGATACAATCGCAATAAATATAAAATATTTACGATAAAAATTAATTATTGTTGCTATGCTTAGTGCCCACCGCAACGTTAGCTAGACCCTTCAAGTCAGAATATATAATTTTTCGGAAGAAGAATTTGAGATTGTTGTTTTCATACCATATTACTAGAGAACGAAATACTTATTGTCATGTCACTAAAAACTATGTTTGTAAAGTGCTGAAGTCGACTTTGTTTCCATTCGAACTTAGTCATTTTTATTTATTCTGAATTTAATGAATTAACGCATCTCATATTTTTCGCACAAGCTACCGCAACGTTTAGACATTTTCTATAGTAGAGTCCAAGCAGAATTGAGAAGCTTCATCAAACCATAAATTACTCTCTGCGAGTTGCCAATTCAGCACGATCAATGGTTAAAATTAGCTGAGTCTGCCAGCCATTGAACCTGCGATCGCTTGCATCCGTTACCGACATCCACTTCACCATGGCGGTACGCACTTCATGAGAAATTGATTTGGTTCTTTTTTAGTATTTCCATAAAAAAGTTAAACTAGTCTAATTACAAAAAAAATTAACTGATCTTAATGAAAAAAAAATGTATACCACAGAGCGAATATTTTATTTAGATATTTGTCAATGATTTGCTGCAACAACATTCCGAATGTCATTGACATAATTTGCCAAGCACTCGTGGGCGAATATTGAAGTGTGGAAAAATCCGAAGGACATGTGCGCCACATTTATGACGTCGCATTAGTTCGACTTCATTAAATCGCATTAATTGCTTGCAGCCTGTGCCAGCCTGCCAGTGGAGAGGCGCGGCGAACTTCGCAGGCTCGCTTGCGCTTCAACCGCTACGCCCGAACGCTGCACACCTTGAGGCGAACTGAGCGCGCTCTCTACACGGAGCCGTCGTGTCGTGCTCAAGTACTTTGGCGGCCTTCAAATGAAGGGCTGCGCCTGCAGCGGCAGCGAATTTCCGCCAAGTTTCTTGCAAAAACTACCCGCGGCGGTCTTTTAAAGGCTTCCGCGGAAACGGAAATTGCTTATAAATTAGCAAAGTTTGTTTAAATAATTTTTGCAAAATTTATTATTTAAACTTAAATGAAAAGTTGGCTGCTGGCTGCGTGTTCGAGCGGCATAAAGTCGTGCAAATGTTTTTCGCCTGCAACTACTCCATGACCCCTGCGACCTAACCATCCACTTCACCTCCCCCTTTTCACTGTTCCTACATACATATAATGTGTATTATGTCAAATGGGAGTGCGGCAAGAATGTGTCTGCATGCCGCAAATAGTTTTCAACGCTTGCACACACACACACCTACCCACACACCTTGGCACAGACACCGATATGAACATGGCCGCCGAGCAAAAGCGCTGCCAGGACATGTTCAGTTGAAATGTAGACAGGCTCAGACATTTGCTGTGAAAATGCTAGGCGTTGGTAATGGGTGCAAGGGTGTGCGGTGGGCAGAGCAGAGCAGAGCAAACGAATTGAAAAGCGCACAAGAAACGGTGGCAGGCAGGAACTTATGTTCGTTTATCATGATTTTTCGTGGAATTTGTACCATGTAATTCTTGGCACCAGCAATTTTCTGCGCCTCTGTGCCACGCGCTGCGCCACTTCCCCCCAATGCACCCTCTTCTTTTTGCCAGGCCTTCCTCCAATGCCTGCTCGCAAGTCGGCGCAATCTTTTTTGGCGGGAGTATTAGGCAGCGGCATTTAGTGGAGGCATGTTGCCTAGCAGCCTGCAACGGACTTATGCCAGAAACCACAAAAAGCCGCAGCCAAAGTTGCCAGGCAGCAAAATAGCGCGAGGCGACAGACAGACAGACAAACCGACAGTTGAACTGAAATTTTGTTTGGTGTTTGTCTATTTCCCTGCTTGTGCTTTGGAGTCGCCTGTAAACGCTTCGCAAGGGCTGAGCAGATGGAATGAATCGGCTGGTTGTGGAGTTGCGGTAGGACACTCCGACTTCGAACTTAACATTGCAACATAAAATGCGCGCTGTTTGCCACTAGTTACACTTTTTCTAGCCCTCCCGTTGCCGATGCACCCCGTCTGCCGCTGTTCCCATTTATTTGGCATTTTTGCTTTTTTGCTGTTGGGATTTGCCTTTTTTCTCTGCGGTTGCCAAATGGAATTGCATTCTACACGATTGCTGCGAAATGTTGCCAGTCTCGCAGCTACTATGTTTTGTTGTTGTTACTGCTGAGCATTCGGTTGCTGTTGAACAAGGCATTTTGATTTGATGCAAAAAATGGGAATTTCAGCACTTTGCATGCCTTAATTTAATAGCAAAAGTACTTAATTTTATGAATTTTATAATTTTTTGAAATTTTTTAGGAAGTTGGCATTTAGAGATGAGGTCTATAAATTTTATCGTAGACCACATCCACTATGCCTGCAGCTCTATAGTTTATATATAGTGCTTAAAAACTTATGACATCGTATGGAAAGTAGTACTGATAAAGAAATAAACATATTTAATAAAAAATTACAACTGCCACATTCATTTCATATATGAATACGAGTATATTACAGTCATTTTAAATGCTAATCTTATAGCCGATACCTTCATAAGCTATTAAGTTATTGATAGATAATTGCCGTCCTAATGAAGATACAGGCATGAAAATTTGACAGCATATAGATAAAGACATACTGAACACGATGGCATTAATAACTCAATTTCGTCCTTACTCAACTTAGGCGGTTATGGTTTGTGACCACATACTATAAGAATAAGCAAATATTTTTGATTTGATGTTCCTTTTCTAAATAGTTTGATGACCCGTACGTGTTCATGTGCTTTCAAGAAGTTAATAATTTGGGTTGATTTTCAACATATCATTGCAATACGGGATGAAGCTGAGTCGGGAAACATCCAAATATTCTTGAATTGTCAATTTATTAGCCTTTTCCATTTCAATTTTAGTGCATATTCCAAGCACAAAAAAACTTTCGTATAAAGCATTTGCACAGTGACATTTTTTATTTCTTCTTAAGGGTTGAAATTCGTTTTAATGCACTCCAAATGCTAAGGAATGCGATCCATAATTAACTCCTCACATGTCGCCGGTTTAAATGGTAGCGTGAAAACAAAACCACAAGCAACAAAAGAAACTCTAAATCTAGCAACTATGATAAGAGTGCATTTTGTTGTTGCTGCTGTCGTTTATTATTGCTGGTGGCACTGGCTCTCAGCAAAACAATTAAATATTAAAACGTTTAAAACTGTTTGTTGCTTAAAAATGGCACAATTGCAACAACAAAATCACAAAAAATAGCAACGACAAAGGAATAACATCAACAACAATGACAGCAATTACAGAAAGCAATGCAAAAAAGGCAAAATGTTCCATAGGAAAAAAAGGTCAGAAGGAAAGCGCTGAAAGTAAGTGCTTACGCACACACACACACACATACACACTCGCATGACTGCATACATGCATGCATTAGCAGCAACACCAGCAGCAGTAACCAGTGAGAAACAATGGTGTAGGAGCACGCAAATGTCATAAAAATTACTGTCATTATTTTCAACACAAAATGACGACTGAGACTGCGGGAAATTGAAAAAGCCCCATGGACGAAGGAGCTGGGGGGACAGAGTAGCAGCAGGAAGGCAGCGAAGGGAACAGCAACAATGGTTGTAAATCTTTGCAGTTCATTTGGGACTGCTGGTGCATGTGTGTGTGCAATTGTGTGTTTCATAAAAGCTTATGTGTATGTGTTTGTGCGTGTATGTAAGATCCCAGTAAACCATAGCTTCCGAAATCATATCGCATTAAAAAAGACCTTTCGCGTAATGTTGAAGAGTTGGGAATCCGATTTCGTAATGAAATCACTTATATCGTATAGAGTCGTTTCAAAATTTACACAATTTTTATTGAAAATATTGAACAGGATGTTTAAAAGCAGTTGATGTCAAAATTATTTTCTGATTGAAGAAATCCGCCAACATCTTTTCACATATCTTTTTGACTTTCGCTTCGAAAATTCGTCAATTTTAAGTTAACTTTTTCTAGTAAATACTTAAATTTGAAAAGGAATAAGAATTTTTTACTTTTAGAATCTTGATTTTTAAAAATTTGTTTAACTGCCCAGATATGTTATATACACAAAACCGAAACTTTCAGACGGCTCTTGTTAAAAATTTATTTTTGAATATTATTGAACAATTTTTGTGAATCATATTCGAACTTCCTAACATATTCAGTGTCACTGAATAAGCTGATAAGAGCTCGCTACCGAAGAAGTTTATACCAATACCAGAATATTGAACAAATCCCCATATCTTTTGAATCTGCGCATTCATGAGGGTCTCTTAGTGCATGCGGAACTACAGTAGGGCCATTCAGGTCGCATTGACTAAGAGACTGGATTCCTGCTTCAAATTAAGTCTAATCTACAATATTTATTTTCTAACCAAAGTCTTTAAGGCTTCTTATTTTCTTTAAAGCGATACCAAGTTTTTTTACGGTTCGACACTACGAATTTTATGAATTTCGTCTATGTGATAAATCGTAGTCGTGCGCTTTAACCGAAGCTATATAATAGCAATAACTTCTTTAAGTAGTTTCTCAATAATTTCCAATAGCGGACAAATCCAATAAAGTCTGAAGCTTTGGTTTGCTGGGATGAAAAACATTTGTATCTGTGATTGTGTGTGTGTGTGTGTGCCTTTGTGCCGCAATTATGCGCTTTTTGTGTTCACCTGGGGGCACAGTGCAACTGTGTCAGTGTGTGTGTTTGTGTGGGTGAAAATGTTGTGCCAATTTCCGTGCTATTCCCGCGCGCAGAGCACATATACATATGTATGTATGCATGCATGCAAGGAAATCGAAAAATAAATGGCAAGCAAATGGCGCTGCTGAGCGTGTGTCAGCAAAAAGCTTTAAAAAAAGTGGAATAGTAAGGATTTGTCTGCCTTTTTTTTTGCTGCTGTGCTGCAGGCAAAATGAATTGAAAATGCCTGCAGCTGCAATTAAAAAACAGCCGTTTTTAATGCAATGTGTGTCGACGCACAATGGAGAAAATTAATATGCAAAAAAATCAATTCAATTTGTTGGGTTATTTAGTCGAAAGTTTCTGATTGAAAACTGCCAAATTCGTCGGTGATCTGTGACCGATGGCTATTGCAGATATTTGCCTCTGCAATCTTGGATGTTCGGTAACCCTTTGATGTGCACCTATGACCTGCGACTTTAACAGCATCTATGGGACTTTTTTATTGTTGAATCAGAATAATTTGTTGATTTGATCAATTAATTGGCTGTTTACAGCCTTGATACTCTTAAAGAACGAAAGCTCAAACTTTGTTTGCTCGATTTCGTTCTGGAAAATGAAAAAATCGGTTAGAAATTGTCTTATGTTCCATTCTAGCAATGAAGGGCCCCACGAGCGACTCAGCAGAAATGACTGGGAGATATTGATGCAATTCTCTTGTCAGTCCAAACCTTGCACCATTTGGCCAAAATCTGTGTTTCAGTCTCTTCAAGTCTGCCTGCCAAGTGGCCTGTGCAAAACGCTTTTTATAGTTTTTCGCCCGAAAATCACAAAAGTTTATTTCGTTTAATGAAGTTTGTTAAAAATATTTTAAAAAAAGCTCGGCTACAAATACTAGGAGAAAAGCCGTGCGAAATTTTTGGATTGCCTTTTACAATGGACGCTTGAAATCAAGAATATATTTGATAATTGCTACCTGCAGCTTCTAATTACTTATATATATAGTATATGCCACTATTAAACATCCCTTACCCCGCGACTGCCGCGTGAAACACGCACTTATTCATGCAATTAACTTGCAATCGACATAAAAGGTTGCCACTTTCCATGCGACGGCATTATACGGCGTAAGTGGCAACTCATTTTGCATGCATGCAACAAAGATGGGGTAAGAAAGTGGCGCATTTAAAGTTAAAGAATTGCAAGTGCCTACTTTGCATTTATGCGCCGTGAGAACTAACGCCCGCGAGGGGAAGGGAAGCTGCTGGACGAGGGCGCTCGAGTCGAAACCACTTCGCGGAATTAGCAAACACCTTCAAAAAGTTAAGTGGCCTCATTCATTTGCATTTGCAAAGTGCAAATTATGCGCCACTATGCCACACTGTCAATGTGTGAGCGTGAGCTGGTGTGGCTTAGTGTTTGCCTGTGTATGTGTGTCAGCAAACTTGGGTATTCTATTTAATACGGTTTCCGCGTCTTGCGCTGACGTCGACATACGAAAAGGCGCTGTAGATGGAAAAACGCTTCAACAACGGCAACAACAAAACACAGCGGCATGCAACCACAGCGCGCAGCGGCAGCACACATACACGCCCACTGTGTGCAGAAAGTATGCTACCTGCGGCATGTATGCATACGCGAAATGCACACGCCCACATGCACGCCCACAAAAACACGCTGACACACACACACACACACACACACGCACACGCTCGCAATGAAAGCCATACAAAAACAAACAGCAACAACGACGAAAATGCTCAAGGGCCAACTGCATTGAAAGCCCAGCGTCCTTTGCACCCACACACACAAACACAAAAGTGCATGGAGAGCGCATTTTGCTGCTGAACTGAAAGGCAAGCTAACAAACAGCGGCATGTCGCGCGAACGCTGACACGGCGTCGCATGCGGCGAGTAAAACGCGCTTATCTGCTCGCGAGCTCTTCTGAAATATAGCAACAAGCCGGCAGTGTTAGAAGGGAGTAGAAGGGAGGCTGTAGCTAGGAGCGCAACGTGGCACATGAGTGCCTTAGAAATGCATACAAAAGCGCGGAGGAAATGCAAAGATATAACTGTAATGCCATAGCTCAACTCAACCCGCGCCGCCCAGCCCATTACTGCCGCCCAGCCACCGTGTCCCGCCTTATCTCAACTCACCTGCTACGCCACTGCATCGCTCACATTTGTGGCAGCGCATTTTGTGCTTAGCTGCCAACGGCTTACCTCTGTCTTGCATGCTTGCAACTATGCAACTATGCATATGTAAATGTAAGATACACGCTCCCACACACACACACACACGTGCTTACAAACTTCCACGCCATTCACATGCAAACTACAGCGTTAATGGACTTTTGAATGAAACCATTTTGTGCGAGGGCATGCGCGCAAATGGCACGGGGCAAGAGGCTTCCTCATGTACGCTCATTTTCACAACGTAAATGCTGCTAATTTTCCCGAGGTCGAGCTTTAAAATGGAGAAAAGCGCGCATCATGCAAAAGGGAGCATTAAAGTTTCCATAAGTGGCATATATTAATGGAAAAGTCTTAGGGAAATTTAAAAAAAATTTCGCTCTCTCTAGTTTAAACATCTTCTCTGTGGAGTCAGCTGTTCCACAGGAAATTTTGTCATTTTCCATGAATTTTGTGTTAGACTTTCAAAAATTGCAAGCATAAACGGAAAATTTTTCGACACATCTTTTAGCTCATATTCGACACACTTTTAAGTCTATTGTTTGGCTATAATTATTACTAGTAATAACTCCCGAGTGTGCTCTATGACATATGTAGCTATGAAGACATTTAAATAAGAAAAAATTTACTAAAAATAGTTGCCAAAGTTTTCCAGATCTATGCAGCAGACTTTATCTCGAACAGAAATAAATCAATACAAAATTTTCGAAAATAAAAGCCCTAAAATATTGGCATATGTGTGACCTGAAAATTCACGGAATATTTTACAATTCTTAGATCGTCTAAAATAAGCCCAATCTTCGAATAATAGCATAGATTTGTAGCATCCTTTACAGTTTAAATAAACTGCAGTGCAAACACAACTGTGGCTCTTCATAGTTTGAGGGTTATTGGAATTTTTGCTTTGGGATTTTTACTGCTTAAACTAATTTTTTTAAAGTTATAGTTAGTAACAATTATAATTCCGATTCCTTATTTAAGATAGGCTTTCAGTTTGAATACTGTTTCCAAATAAAATCTGCTTCGACTCAATTTTCGGTACTAGCAGAGTTCTTTGAATCATAAAAATATATATAAATCACTGTTGCAACCGCTTGGCAAAAACTTGAAGGTTGCACAATTGGCTGCAAGAAGCAGCTCACATCAAGTGCTGTTGGCATAACTGTGAAGTATATCTTATATAGCATCCCCGCCTGCGTCTCTCCCCTTATCTACGTTTCCTGTGTATACCCTTTGACTTCAAGCCATATTTCTGGCTCTTTAAAGAGCATGTTTACACACGAACTCGAACTTTTGGTGGTTACTTCAGCTGGAAATGTTGTACATCAGCAGGCATGTAAGACGTGCTACAACTACAACAAGCTGAGGCCACCCACATGCCACAAATGCCGCAACAACTTACCGCTGCAACATTTGCATACCTGCGCCGGCATCCTGACGACTTACTTATGTAACTTGCTTTAAGCGAAACCGAACGCAAATGAACTGCGACGTAAACTATTTAATTTGCTTAAGTTGCGGCCTCTGCCAACAGCAGCAACAGCACTTTTTGCCAGCGCAACAACTACTTCAAAAGATGCTTGCGCCGCAAATGAAATAGGAGCAAAGTTGTAAAACCATAAAAGCTGGCCTCATTGCATATGCGTAAAACTTTAATGCACACTACGGCCATTGCGAAGCTTGTAGCGCTCGAATACGCACACTCATGCAGGAAAAGGTAGCATGCTTTTAGGCGAACAACAGCCGCATTTTTTTACCAATATCAAAAATGTGCAGACTTCTTGTTTGCGCCGCTTTTGGCTTACCCTTTTGCATATACTCGTACTGATCTAGATACAAAAGTGTCCAGTAGGAAAATATTGCTTTACTTATAGTGCGTTTGCTTTTTTAATGAGGTGGATAGCAATCGAAAGCCTCATGTCAGTGTGGACCTCAACCGTCTGGACGGATTTCCCTCCCGGAACTACTATTAACTATTATTTGTCTACATAAGCAGCTGTGTTTGAATTGACATTATCGCTGTCAATATTAATTTTTTCTGTACATAAACCAAAAAAGATTCAGAAAAATGCTATTAATAAGAACCTTTGCTTTTGTCTTAAGGGCGAAGATGAGTATTTTTATTCCTTCCGCCAGTTTATTTCCACTTCAAGGATCATCATGGATGTGTGAAGTGTAGGTACTCTTGTGGCTACAGAGACAGCCTGGCCAGAGAGTGGATAACTAAAATCGCTTCGCACTCACACATCACGCGATGAAGAGAGATTACGGCTTTCCTGCTGGCACTCGAAATTGTTGCGCCTTAAAGTATGCAAGCAATTTTCGCTCTAACAGCCACTCGCATATAAGTAAGCAACAAATTCGCAGCTATCAGGCGCACAACAAGCGGCCGCACGCCGCGCAGCGAAATTCTTTTTCGCAAATACTTGCAGCAAGCAATGTACCGCAAGTGCGCAAGTGTGTGTTAGAGAGAGAAAGAGAGAGAGCTAGATAGATAGCGACAAGGGTAGCGCGGCAGAGCGTGTATGTATGTAGGTCAATTTTATGTATCGTCGTTGTCATGTTGCAGCGCTGCCATTGCTTGCTACTGGCGTTGCCGTTGTCAGCTTGTCGCAGTCATTTTGTTTGCAATGTTTTTATGTGTGTGTGGGTGTATAGTGGCAAACAGCAGAGAGATAACAAAAATGAATAGAATTGCAACAAAAATGAGCGAGCATGTTTTGCGTTGCATGTGTTGCGCTGTTTACAACACAAACACACACACACACTCCCATTCCACATATATACATAGATACATATGCTCCACGAGTAGCGCCAACTTTCCGCTGCATTTTGCTGCATTCCTCACACATGCAATGTTGGGTTTTTCCCAACACTATTACAATTTTTCAATTTCACTTCCTCGACTTCCTCCACCCTCTACTCCGGCAAGACATAAAATATTATACCCTTCTCGGATTAGACACCACTCCATAAATTGGCTCCAGCGCATTTATGAGCATTTCTATTTGTATTAGCTGCAGTTGTTGTTGCAAGTCGTTGTAGCTGCAGCAATGTGAGGTTGCATGGTTGCCCCCGATAGCAAGGTGCTGCTCCATCTCCATCTATTTCGCTCGCTGCTTTATTAATGCGCCCTAATGTAAGGTGATTAAATTTTTGCTTCAACAAGCGCAAAATGCGCTAAGTGAAAAGTTTCTCGCAAGTTGTTGCAAGTTTGTGTGTGTGGCAATGCGCCAAAGTTGTTGCGAAACTTTGCGCGTAAGTCGCCAGCACATCAAGTGGGCGACCAAGGCTGGGTGGGGGCGCACCTAATTAGGAAATGGCTGCACTGATCTGCGAGCAGATTTGCTAGAAAAGCGTATTTATAACTTTCGATGTTGCTGCCACGCTTATTGAGGCGGCATACGGCACGCGGGGGCAAGGCATACAAAGAAATTGGCAAAACTTTTATTTTATAAAGCGATTATGCTGGCCACACCCCGTAGCACTGCCAGCGCTTGGACAACGAAACAGCTTGCAAAGCCTAAACGTGGCAGTGTGGCATATTTTTTGGCTTAGCGAAAATGCCACTTTTATGAGACAAACAACAAAATATGCTACAGTACACACGCACACAACTAAAGTCGCAATATGGCAATAAAAGTATACACTACTTGCATATGTGTGTGTGTGTACACGTCTGAACTATTGCAAATATTGGCGCATCCGAGAAGGGTTCTCAGAGCTCAAAATGCCTCAGCAAATTCGAAATTTTTATATGGCGAAAATTTATTTTTGCATAGGTTCAAACTTTTGTTTATGCTCAAAAGAACCGACAATATTTTAGAAGCCTTTCGGCAGAGTCTCTAGCATTCCCGACTCACATGTCAAATTAATATTGATACTAGAAAAAACTGTCTCTCAAATAATCAACTTATTAGTTTAAAAATGTTCTTATAATTTTGACAAGTGCCAAAACTTTAGCCAAACTGATTTCTCTTATTTCGAGATTTTTCAGAAAAACGCACTTGTATTTTCATAAATTTAGATTCACATCTAAGTTTACTCTCTAATAAAATAGCTACTCATGCTTCATAATAACTTGCTCGAAGTTAACGAATATGGAACTAATTTACGTAGGTTTGAAAAGATCTTTGAAAAGTATTTCATATTAAAAATTCTGTTGAAAAGAGAAAGAATTCTGTTTTTTAGCAGAAAAATTACTGAAATGTTTGGATGCTTTAATTTTTGTATTATAAAAAATATCGGCTTTGATATTGTTCGAACTGAGACCGCTCAAATGAAAATATTGTATCATTTAACGATGAACAATTCCTTCAATATTTATAAACTTACAAAGAGCATTCACTTTTCATGGCTATCAAACAAATACAAAACAAAATTGCATATTCAAAATTCCAACTTTTGTTTTATAAAACTTTTTAAACAACTTAAGACGACCAGTCGCATACTTCTGGGGCTACCATAGTATCAGCAAAACCATAGCGATTAGCACCCCTAGAATATTTACCTATCTATAGAATGTTTTTCTACAGATTGCACTAAAAGTCGAACTTCAATTGAGAAATTCTCTCCCAAATAAAATAACCGCCTTCAAAGAGAAATTATGATGCCGCCACTGATTGCGCATGTACATACATACATATGTAATATGTAGAAAATGTAGCATATGTTGTGGCGCATTACACGCATTTAATGCAGTCAAGCGTTAGCGCTGGCACTGGCGAAAATCGTTTGAGTGTATTAGTGCATGAAAATAAGAAGAATTTTATTGCCACAGCATGCGCACACAGGCACACACACTCAAGCTCATGCTCGCACCCACAATTGCTCGCCAGAAAAACCACACTAAAAACGCGTTAAATGAAATTGCCCTTAAAGGACGACATCAACGAGCTTGAGTGCGCACGAAATGTGATTCGATCAAAACGAGAGCAACATACACACGTAAGTACGCTTGCGTGTGCTTATGCGCCAGTGTTCGTGGCGGTGCAAAGACACTCACACACTCACACACTCATACACAAACACTTACGCTACATTTGCGCGTACAACTATAAAAAATGACTATTACTATTTCTGCTCCTGTTCCTGCTGCCAGCGCAGTTAGTACAACAAGAACATGCCTAATACGCTGCGACGTGTGCGTATTTGTGTGCACTTATGTGTGTAAGTCTGGCATGTAAGCTTGTGTGAGAGAGCAATAATATTTGTTTTATTGCGTTGACAATTTCTTCTCAACAATTTATGCCTATAAAAAAATTGTAGATTTAAATATTCACAATAAAATTGGAAATATCTATAAAAAATAAAATCTGTTGCCAAAAGGCAGAACAACAAAGGTATCTACTATCTATTGCTGGCAATTTAAAGTACAGATATTTGTGTCTTCTAATGAAATACAAAATTTCTAAGCAAACTAAATTGCCATCAGGTGAGATAGAAGTCTATCGTAATTTGAATTCCTGCAACGACCTGTTGTCAAAGGAATTTATTCACTTGGCTTAATTTTGTGAACAATATTTTAATATGCGCATGACAAAGAAATAAAGTTATGTTGTTGTTACTATTGACAACAAAAATTAACTACGCATATTCACAAGCAAAGTAAAAATATTTTAAATCACCTCTCAAATGCAAACTCCTTTGTACAACCTTCTAAATCTCAAAGCATATCATATTTCTTAATTATAATTTAACATTTTAAAGAAAAGAAAAGCCTAGCACATAAATAAATATACTTACTCTTATGATGTGCTCAAAGCAGCATCTTTCAATACACCCTGCAGGCTCTTATATATACATGGGCATATAATATGAATACCTTTTAAACTGGATATTTGCATGCAGATTTTAATATCGACCTTTCAATTTTCTTTAACTATTTTATGGAAATGTCATGCCTAAAAGCCACAAAACCGTTCTTTAAGATATTTGCTATATGCACAGCTTTAGACGAACGAAACTCTGTTTTGGGCGCGTTGAATAAGATACTATGTCAGTTGACTGGCGTTACCAAGCGCTTCAAAGTATGACAGCTTTTATAATAAGATATAAGGACTTACTATTTTATAAAAAGATACAGATTTAACAAAATTATAAAAAATATTTTGGACTTGTTTGGACTTGATTTTATAATGCGCCTGAAAGCAGATAGCATTATGAAGGCCCTGTTGAGTCTCTTGTTATGCATCAACTCCATGGAAATATCCAATCGAATTTTTCAACATTAAGTACGCAGCCGATATGCACCACAACTACACAAATAGCAACATATTCTATCTTCTACTCGTCCTTTAACAAACACCCAGAAGAAATGTTCCACTGTATTATGGAGCCAGATATTTTTAACATTTTCGCTTGAAATTGTTCGCAGCGCGGTTCATAATTTTACAATTTTGTGCAATTCATTTTTACAAAACATTAAACTCGCTGGCCGAGCAAACTCAATTTAGCGTCGTCCTGTCGCTCCGCCTCGCTGCTGACCCCGTCTACTCGTCTACTGCCCGCTGTTACAGGTCCAGTGTAATGTCGCGGCTTGCAATTTGCCAGAAATCAATAACACTTCATCATGAAGCTTTTGGTGCTTTGGTGCGTTCAACCAAAATGGCAAGAGCTGCTCTGGTCTTTTTTGTTGTTTTTACCTTGTTGTTGTAACATTCACCAACGCCCATTAAGTCAACAAGCGGCACAGACGCAGCAGCGGAAAACTCACACTGCAAAAAGATAAGAACAAAAAATATTATTATTAATAATAAAAAAAAGAGCACACACGAACACTAAAAAGCATGCAAAATAGCAGTAAAGCCCGAAAAAGGATACGCTTGTATCCGTGACAAGATATGTGCGAGGCAGCTGCATCGAGCAGAAAATAGGAAATAACAAGAGAGGAAAACAAGTTTTATTGAGCCATTCGCAATGCGAAAAAATAGCGAAATCGCTGCAATATAACCAGTTTTACGTTGCTTTGGTAACACGCCGCTCAGCTGTTGTCCTTTACGGTTATGATTGCCGTTTCGATATTGTGCAGCGCAGTTGTTGTTTCTGTCATAACAAGCGCCGTTATCTCGCCGGTAGATGGCAGCGGTGCCAAAGACAAAGCGAGTGAGTGCTTCGTTTGTGTTATTTTCCTTTTCAGTTATGGGCCTTAAAAGAACAGCATTTACATATATTTTTGCGGGGCCTTATGTGTCGGCATACATATGACGCATACAAAGAGACATGTCAGTGCGGGAGGAAGGGGTATACATCTATGGCATATCAAGCGTATGAGCAATTCGTCATGCTCTGCAGGGCAGTCTGCACACTCTGGCATTGGCCCATGCATCCACACGCTGCCAAATGCAGCTCAGAGTTGAAAAAAGAAGCTTCTAAATCAATGCAATTCCAGCGATCTTTTTCAACTGAAGTTGTTAGGTCGCAGATTAAACGCCTCAAGCTCAAGCTTTAGTGTGGAAAAAAATCAGAATTACCGCTCATTAGTCTCCGAAAATATCATAATGAAATAAGCAGTGAAGGTAAATAACTGTTTTCGCTGAAGTGTAGCAAAATTGTGAAAGTCTTTTTGTCGCTCTGTCATTTTCGTAAATTATGGCATTCTCTGTAAGTTTTATTAAAAAAATTAATATTCGTCTTTTATTGAAGACACCTTTTGTTAATCATTTTACATAAATAGTATCATATGACGGATCAATGGGGTTTATAGAAGAATCTGTAGCTTGCATTGAAGTGTATACACAAAACAGCGGAAAGGATATATGCTATATCTTTGAAGCCTAGGAATCCTCGTTCGATCTAAAAAAATAACAAATATTTTCTACAGAAACAGTTTTACGCTAGGAAAATTCTTTCAAGCTTACAGATTCAGCAACAGTTCGATTGTATCTTCCATTTATTTTTGTGAAAGACATCCGAAGTTTACTAAATAGACTACTTCTATGAAATATTTGGGAAATTTTCAAAAAATTATATGCCTCTTTAGGAATTTCTGCGTTTCTAAATTCAAGCTTAATTTAAAATGTGTTCCTAGACTGTGTAGCTTTTTAGTCCCCCTACGGATATAACGGTTAATTGTGTCGCTTTCAGGAATGACATTTTGTATTGCACATTTAAGGCAAGTGCAGCCAATTTTAATCCTTGCACATTTGAGTGCCTCCTTAAAGTGCTAAAATTCAACTGCACTTGCCTAAAATGTTCGACTCCTTTACATTCACTCCTGTACATAACAATAATTTCGTTAGATTTATATTCTATTTCTAAGTAACTATCAGCATTTTGCTGTACTCTCATGCAAGAATTAAAAATTTCAACATTTTTATAAAGTAGTTCAGATCCCATTTAAACACCTCCACGCCCAGTTTTTTACACATATTCCTTCTGCATTCAATCATTCACTCGTTCATGCATTGAACCTGCAGCAATTGTGTTGTGCATCAGACAAATACATAAAAACCTCATATCAACCTAGATTTAATGCATTCATTATTATATATACATTTCTATATAAATATTTACTCTTATATATGTTTTTATTATACAAAAGTATTTCGATAAGTTCAGTTCTTTCTCTCATAGTGCCGCATACTATATTTTATTTTCCTACGTTACACACTCTCCTCTACCAAAGAAAGAAAACACACACAAACAAACACAAATGAAATGATCAACTAATTTCAATAATTTCTTAAATTTTCCCCTTCCCCTGCCAATGCAGCCGTGTCTCGGTGATGCGCGGTCAAGTGATAACGCCGCAGGGTCTGGGCATTGTCGGCATACGCGTCTCGGTGGATCGTGATTCGCGGTTTGGATTTACGCTCACGCGTCAAGGAGGCTGGTAAGTGTATTCTTCACATTTATATTTGATTTCCTCTCTATAAATTTCCTCTCAAATATAGTTTACGTATACGCACCGCAAGCCAGTGGCGTATATTTCGAATGTAAGTCGCGTATACGCCACAGTAGCCGAAACATGTTTAAAAAGTTGTAATTGTTTAATAAAATGTAATAGCATTGAAATGTTTATAACTTTGTTGGACATTTTTCAATCTGCGTGGGACACCACTTGCTGTTGATACACATTTCTGTGGCAGCATATCGCACATTGCACGCTCAAGTGAGCTTGCGTTCAAAACTTCATTTGACTGCGAAACTTTGGCATAATTCACAAAACAATGGCATTATCCTGATATATATTAAACATTCAATTTCGCATACTGCCCACGCCTCGGCGCACAAAGTAGACGTTTCTAAGCAAACAAACAGATGAAAACGCTCACATATACATACATGTACATATACACATACAATTGAAAATCCGCTTATGCCACAAACAGAATTATTATTAATTAATCTCTCTTTTCCAACAGGGATATTTTCTACAGGCACACGCACAAACACACATGAAAATACATAATAGACATATCTCTACAAACAGTTTTCTATTAAAGAAATCTGGTTTTAATATTAGTTTCGATTTACTAACTTTTACCGACTAGAACTATCCTATTGTATATAAAGATATCGAATCAAAATTATTTAGCTTTGGCAGTTTTTTTCACAATAATTTCGATTGTACTCAAATTTTAAATCGATTATAATAGAAAATAGATACAGCTAGTTTTAAATTTTTGAAAATTTATGTAGGCCCAACATTGTTGAAACAAAATTTTCTACAAAACGCTCAGCAAAATCGAGAGGAGATATTGTTTCGAAGAACTTTCAATATCGAAGCTCAATCATTTTGTCGGGTGGGATGTGCGCATCATAAGCGTGAGCGCGTGTATGTGTCTGTGTATAATTTCAATTTAATTCCATTTGTGCTGCAACAACAGCAAATGGAAGCTGAAAAAGCAACACAGCCATTCGCTTCTCTTGCGCTATCTTCTACGGCCAACAAATGCTGCCGCCAGCGGCAAGAGAAACCACTGCCGGCCAACAACAGCAACAACATGCACAATGCGCCGGAACAAAGCAGAAAATATTTTGCGGCAGCAACGTCGCCTGAAACTTTTTGCTGCCACTGTCCGCCCGTACACCCGACCGTTCCCTTTTCGTTTTTTCAAAAACTAATTAAATTAAATTTGCAACGCTTGAACAATTTTTAATTCTGATAATTTTTACGAATGAAAGGACACTCTGCAGACTACCACCGACGCTGCCGCTGTGGCTTGGCAGTAGCAAGCAAATAAACGGACGCACTTAGGCAGACACAGTCAACGCGACCAGCCGAAGAAATACACAGACATGAAGAAAATGCGAAGACACAAGGCAACTCTCTGCGATTTAAAGCATATTTTTAGCAGACTCTTACCCACACGCAAACGCACACACAATGAGCAGGGCGAATTTTAGGCTGAGTTTTGTTGTTGCAAGCAACGTTGGTTAAGATCACTTTAATCTTAAACTTGAGTAAGAAAACTTTCGAACTGAATTTGGGAGTAGGAAGCTCATCGGCAAGTCATGGCTAACAGCTTAAAGGATCTTTGAACAATATTAACGTCGTTTATGGGAGTGTAAATGAGAGCAGAAACTTCTCCTCTTCATTTGATGCAATCATTTAAGTATTTGATATAATTGACATTACAAAGAAATCGTATTAATTCCATTCTCGTTCTTATTCCAATTATGCATATTTTCTAATGAAGCCAGGAGGAGATCAGTTATACAGTTGTGCTCTTTGCATAATCTTCCGCGATGTAAAGTTGTTTACTTAAAAAAAAGTCGAAATGTAAATACGTGTTGCTTTAGAAGTTCGAATACTCATCTATTAGCGCTGCACTGCCCCTTGGAACGGCTGAGATATTTTTACAATCGAGCGCAGCTGGCAAACTTCGTAAAAATGCAAATATTTAGCATTTAAGTTCAGCGGTGAGCCAGCCAATATCGCTGCTGCTTCTTCTTCGCTGCCAACATGCAACCACACCGCATTGCAATGTGCCACATGTTGACATTTTTGTTTGCTCCTTGCTGCTGCTGCCAGTGCCGTTGCCGTTGCCGCCTTCGCATCCTTGCTTTCACATAATTCTTCATTAGCCTACTGCCTTAATTCCGCACGTCCATTGTGCTTGACTTTACTTGTTGTTGTTGTTGCTGTGTTTATGGGTTCTCCTGTTGCGCGCGCTACCTTTTCCCCCCTTAAGGCACACAAAACAGGAATATAGCAAGAAAAAAATAATGGGCAGCAGCAAGGCACACAGACGCACTCACATAATTGCGAGTCACTGCTCCTGTAGGAACATAAAACGCACGACAGTGAACACAAACGTACATATACAACAAGCACGCATACATACACAAACGTACACACACACACACATTTATATATAAACATACATATATGTATACAAAATTTTGCTTTGTATTTGTTTTTGTGAAACGTTCCTGTTGAGTTTGTTTATGCTCATTTTTTTCCCTCACCGCTTACAACATTTATATTAAAATGCTTTTGTTGTTGTTTTTGTTGTTGTGCCTGTGCCACATACACACAAGCAAACATCAACACATTATATGTAATGCCTGGCTTTCATTAGTCTACCTCTGCTTACACTACAACTACACTTCCCCCCTTGCTGGCATCTTACATACATACATGCACATGTATGAGCATATGTATGGAAGTGTGTATGATGTTGCGCTTATGTTGACTGCATGAAAATGCCTATTATAAAAATAACAATAAATGTGCTGCAGGGGATTTTCGGTGCTTTAACTTGGCCGCTTTTATTATGCTTTATGGCACCGACGAACGGATCGTTATTCTGCCGTAAATGCATTTAAAGTAGCAAAAGGCCGAAAGCAGCTGCAATTGTAAATTACGTACCAATTTTACCGGAATTTCGCAACTCAAATAAACAAAATTAAAAGTTACGCATACGCAACGTGGTACACAATTATACTTGGCCACTTTCCCAGTGCTCGCCAAGCGTCTGCTTTACAACAATATGAATCTTTGACTTTCAATGAAGATGTCTTCCATACGAAATACGATCATCCGCTTCTGTATGAAGCAAAGAGCTTCGAGTAAACCACTCGAAACATTAATTTCAACGAAATCAATTACAATCTTTTTGGCGTCCGCAGCCACATTTGGAATGCCATAAAATGTTTAACAATGTGGAGCATTCCTTGTTGACAGTTGCAGGTCAATTGCGTTGTCAGCCATTCAAAAATAATAAAATAAAATGTCAATGCCGTTATTCTTTATAAAATTGCATACTTGTTTCACTCGCAGCCATGCGAATCTTTGCATCTGAAATTTCAGGTCAATAGCTTTTTTTAGTGGCACCAAGGACATGCCATTATATTCACTTTCATGTATGAAAAGCATATAACTCTACTGTTTCAAATGTACAATTGATCATTCAGAAGATAAAAATACGGACAAATACTTAGAAAAACTGACTTTTAATATAAAAGCGGAAAAAATTTTCATAGATATGGTAAAAGATATAGGCAGTTAGAGAAATTAGCTGAAAGAGCTAGCAGATGAGTAACAAAAGCGTTCAGAGTATATAAATGGACAGACAATTCATTGACTGCGCAGTATATTGGGAAAGGACAATTATCGTGTTGAAGGAAAGCATCTATTTGAAGCATTAGTGATGATCAAGTTGCTTGTGATTTCACACATCTTAAGCATATAAGCATGCATGTATGTACAATAGAAAATTCGGCTCATATCCGCTTAACTTCGGTCAAGTGTTGCTCCTACTATCGAGCATATTGCGTAATGCCGGACCAGCTGTTAAGCTTGGTAGTCGTATATTCTTGTTCTTTAGACATACTTGAAATGTTGTATGCTTCCTGTCTTAAAGTGATGCGGTGCGGCAACTTGCCACAACACACAGTCCCATCACAATTTTTCCAAAAATACAATTCGCTCTGTTGAATTTTTATCCAAAAGTGGAAATGGCTCAATTTCCGCTTACATTTTCTTTATTACATTTTCTGTCGCACATGTACGAGTATGTATAACGCTGACCATCCCCAGCAGGAATCAGCAGAATCAGAATCTATTTGACATTATAAATCGCATACGCATACGTTTCACCTCGAACATTACACAAACAAAAAGGACACGGTCAAACTAAGGGCACACAAACACAGCCACAGCCATACACACACATGCACATACTTTACCACGTAGCCACATATAACATAGAGAGCGTGGCAATATGGCAGGACATATCCTTTTTATAGCAAGAAATGTCGCAACAAAATTGGATTTTTGTACAATAGACAAAAAATACGAATAGAAACGCTGAAGACGATAGCAGTAGCAGAAGAGAGGAAGAAGCTAAAGAACCCATCTAAGCATGTTGTGGCTACGAAATAACATAACATAATGTGTCCATTGTGCAGCTGTGAAAAATGTCCATCACACATACACACACACACACACACACATACATAAAACACACAGTGAACGTGCACGTACATACATAAGTATCAAGGTTCTCTGCTGTCCATTCGCTGGCACTTTGTATGACTGTGAGTGTTAGTGTGTGTGTGTGTTTTGAGGCAAGCGAAATTTATCAATTTCTATTTTGAAAGAGGGTAACGCCAGATATCTAGAAAAGAAGCACGGAAGAAAGGGAAAAACGAAAATTTATGCAATCAGGCGGCAACTTCCGACAAACGATTATAAATCGATTTTCTTACATAATGAGTTTTGTGCGCGTTTGCCACAAAATGGTGCACGGCTTAAAGCAGCGTTTAGCATGCACATATGCACACATTGGATGAAAATATTTTATTCGTAGCTTTTCATCCAAAACAAAATCAAAGCCAAGATCTGAAAGTGTCAAACTCTCCAAAGTAATATAAAATAATACAACTATAATAATACAAAGTAATCTGAAGTAGTCTAGAGCGAAAAATTTATCTTAAATAGTCGGCAGAAATCTGAAGTATTCTTAAAAAAGTATCTCAGCTGAAGCTGCATAAATAGTATTCTCCAGATATTGGAAGTATTACAGAGAGAAAATTTTATCTTGAGTAATGCACTATAAAATTATAAACTGAAAAGTTATCTTAATTATTCTAAGCTACTTGAAAATAATTCAAGTTAATAAGCAGTGAAGAAACGGTTAAAGACTGACTACGAACAAACAAACAACGGTCAAATGACAGATTTTAATTCTTGCTCAAACAAATATCGATCAAAAAGAATTATTATTACGTGAAGTTTATTGTGTACATTTACACAGACACTGACACTAACGTAACTCCTGTTTGTCACAAGCACTCAGTTATGTTACTTATCGCTGCCTGTGTATGTGTATGTGCGGCATATTGCGATGGTTTATTCTACAATGCAGTCGTGCCTGTAATAATGCACATTACTGCTGCCATGGCATTCTGGCATTCGTCGCTGCTGGCGGCTAACTGCTCCTCAAAATATTCAATAATAAATGAAAGTGCGCACGTAGAAAAAGTTTTAATTAAAAATTGTTTGCGCGCAAGTTTGACTTTATTCGCAACGCTCCAATGCAGTTATTAATTATTTTACCTTTTTCGCAGAACAGCAGAATTTCAAGTTGTTTTGTTCTTTCGCTGCTGCTCTTCTTCTTCTTGTTCTTGTTCTTCTTTATCGAAGTGCTCAAGTGGCATTGCTCGACTGCGAACAATACGCCAACTTACAGGCATATCATCATTATTTTTAATTTACGCAACTTCAAGCGCCGCTTTCCAAGTTGCCCAGCACAAAAACACACACAAAAATCCAAAACTTTTCTTTCAATTGTTCCGACCAGCTCAAAAATGCAACTGCTCAACTTTTTCAATTTAGCAAACAATTAAGCGAGCGCTTTTGCTCTTGAGCTGGCGAAATATTAAGACTTATGATATCTGCGCCAGTGCAGAGGCAGACGCATTACCTAAGCGGGTGGGCAAAAGGTGGCATGCTCCGCCACGACTGGGAGGCCTCTGCTTTTACTCTTTAGTGTAGGTCAGGGTCTGACCAGATCATGCTAATTTTTAAGTAGACTTCTTCAGTCGTTTTTAAAGAGCCGCACCTTTCTTTTGTTCAAAGA
This sequence comes from Neria commutata, assembly GCA_963457695.1. Lineage (NCBI taxonomy): Eukaryota > Metazoa > Arthropoda > Insecta > Diptera > Micropezidae > Neria > Neria commutata. The sequence goes on along the minus strand of OY735249.1, from coordinate 22,739,780 downwards.
AAAAAGTCACTAATACAGCAGTATTAAATTAAAATCGATTATTTAGATTTATAGTTTGAGAAAAATGTATACTACAATTGCAATTTGGTCCACTTTAAAGAAAAGATTAAAATGAGCGAAAAGGCAGCAGGACCCAGAGGAGGGTGAAGAACTTTGGCACATGATTTTGCTTCATAATTGCATAAAATGGCGACTTGTGGCACAGGCGAGCGTATACGCAACCTTAATTCACACTAAAAATGGCATGGCTTATTTTTTTTTTTGCAAAAAACATATTAAACCCTCTTCCCCTGCACAGGTTCGATGTGCTGGTCAATGGCGGCGGCGCTGTCACGCTGCAATTCCAACGTTCTCCCTTCCGCCCGCTCACACGCACCGTCTTCGTGCCGTGGAATCGGATTGTAGTGCTGCCGCCAGTGCAGATGCAGCTGAGCGATGATGATGAGAGCGTCAGCAAGAATATTAAGTAAGTGTGGCTTTTTCTAGCAGGCAACGTTTCATCTTGTTTTTATTTTATTTATAATTCCCTTTAATCAAATTTAATGTTTTTTTTCCCACAGAGTGGCGCCTCTGAATCCCGCCTTCACCTTCCTCAACTCGATACTCTATCATTTTGCGGACGAGCAAGTGGACGCGAGTAAAATCTGCTTGGAGCACGATCACGAGGAGCTCAAGCCGCAATTAATAAGCACTTGGATGCCGAACGGAGTGGGCGCCATGCCCGGCAAGCGTGTCATCTTCGCCGAGACGCAGGTGGGTATTCAATTAAAATTGCTGCACCACTTTTACGCCGAGTCTGCTGCTGCTGCGGGTGGCAAGTGAAATTTAGTTTCCTCTTAATTAGCTGCAGTCCTTCCAGGTGGTATTCTTCTGTGGGCGCATTTAGAAAATCGCTCCCTTGCCACCGCTGCTGACTTCATTGGCCACCTTACAAATTCTTGTGCCCTGGCGTTATTTTAATCTCCTGCTCTGCGACTGAAGCGAGTGCATTCAGCTTCACTGAGATGGCATACTTGATTGTCTTACTACTCTCACACACACTCCACACTATTGCTTTTATGCCTCAGCTCAAGGCGTAGTTGGGATGCGGGAAGTGGTGCCGTCATAGTGTAGGATCTTCTGCTTCTATTTACTTCTACTCTTCTTCCCCTTCAACTGAATCCCTTTCTTTTGCTTAATAAACTTGCTGAGCAGCTTTGTTCCTTCGTCCTTGCATTATTTATATGCAACTTGCTTCACTTGCTACATCCAAGCAGCCAGCCAAGCGGCTCTCTGCAGCTTAGTGTCTGCCGCACACCAGCTGCTTCCTCCACTCAGGTCGCTGCATTTTAATTCAATTAAAACTCACTTTAAGGACATTAAAGTCGCTTGCTCGCTGGGCTCATTGGGCTCAGTGCAGTAACTCAGCAAATCAGCTCTAGCTGCACTCTTGGGAGCTATTGACCAGGCTGCAGAGCTGTTAGTACAGCAGCAAGACGAAGAATCCTTTTTTTTTTTTATAGTAATAATAATAATTTTTTATAGTAATAATGAACTTTTTTAATAAAATGTTTTCCTTCTTGCTCCTTTTTCAGATCGTGCAAGAGTCCATACAAATACCCGGCTCCGATCTTCACTTGACCTATCAGTCCTCGCAGGCTTCTGGCTACCTGAGCATCGTGCGCATGCGCCTCACCGCCGACAAGATCCCGCAGACGCTGACGCACGTGCATGTGGGCGTGGAAATCGAGGGCGCGCTGCATGTGAAGACCTACGAGGCGGATCCGATACTCATACACACGTTCGCCTGGAACAAGCGCAACGTGTACCGGCAGAAGGTGTACGGCGTCACGATGGCGCGCATCTCCGTCGGCTACCAGCACTCCACCTGCAAGACGCCAGTCTGGATCACGCAGACGGCCAAGTTGCAGGGCTACGACGTGGACATCTCGGACATTGGTGGCTGGGGCCTGGACATACACCATCACTACAACTTCCATGAAGGAATACTGCAGAAGGGCGACGGCAGCACGCTGCACATGAAGGAGTACCCACGCACAGTGAACGTCGTGATGGGCACCGGCCTGCAGCGGCCACTCAACTGCCCGGATCACTGCAACGGCATTGCCAAGGACGCCAAACTGCTGACGCCCATAGCGCTGGCCTCGGGTCCCGACGGCAGCCTCTACGTGGGCGACTTTAATCTGGTGCGCCGCGTCACGCCCGACGGCAAGGTCTTCACCATATTGCAGCTGAGCGCCACGCAGGTGTCGTACCAGTACTACCTTGCGGTCTCGCCGGCCGATGGCCACCTCTATATATCCGATCCGGAGCGCCATCAGATCTTGCGGTTGCTGCGCCTCGAGAACGTCAAGGATCCGAGCATCAACAGTGAACCGATTGTGGGCAGCGGCCAACGCTGCATACCCGGCGACGAGGGCAACTGCGGCGACGGTGGACCGGCGCTGCAGGCGCGTCTCTCGCACCCCAAGGGTCTGGCCATTGCCGCCGATCGCACCATGTATATAGCCGATGGCACCAACATACGGGCCGTCGATCCCAAGGGCGCCATACACACGCTGATCGGTCATCATGGACATCACAATCACTGGAGCCCAGCGCCCTGCACCGGCACGCTTATGGCCAATCAGGCGCAACTGCAGTGGCCCACCGGTCTGGCGCTGAGCCCGCTCGATGGATCGCTGCATTTCATCGACGATCGCTTGGTGCTGCGACTCACCTCCGACATGAAGATACGCGTCGTCGCCGGCACTCCGCTACACTGCAACAACAACGGCCAGGACAAGTCCAACAAGACCTCGGACAATGTGCTCGGCACTGTGCTGGCCATGGCGTTCTCGCCGTTCGGCGATCTCTATATCGCGGACAGCGACTCGCGGCGCGTCAATTCAATACGCGTGGTCGACACGGCCGGCAATATGCGCTACTTTGCTGGCAAACAGGAGGGCACAGGGTGAGTAGAAAAATTTTTATTTAAGAAACTTACTGCACCATACTAAACTAAACTAAGTTAATCTAAGGAATTAATATTCCTTATTTCTATTGGACTAAAAATGAAAACCAAAAAAAAAATTCGCTCTGTCCTCAATTGCAGCAAAATCTTGGATTATTTTAAATTTTTCGACATTTTCGAATCGAAGCTAATGCAAAGTTTTGGATTCTTACTATTATAATAATTAAATTCATCTCGCTAAGAGACAATTTACAGAAACACGAGATTTTCTTAAGTTATGACCTTCTTGCTTTTCCTTTTTTGGTTGCTATTGCGGAATTTCCGTATGGCAATATTGACAATAGGCATCAAATGATCTCAATTAACCATGAAGCTACATTTTGATCCACGCTAAAAGCCATTTAACAAAATGAGTGTACTTCCACTGGAACTGCTGCCAGCTAACAAATTCATATATGATCGTTTCTTTCGATTAAGTTTCTTTATGGTAAAACTTTCGACAGTTTTATCTCTATCTTCTTTTAGCCTTATCTCTTGCGTGGAATATTTTAAAATTTCAAAATTTTCTTTAGTTTCGGATCTGCCGACTATAACGACATGTATTGAATTTTCTATATTCAGTTGGCTAGGCTGGCTGTGTAGTCATCGCCTTAATCTGGGGTCAAAATGACCCTCATTTGCAATTTTCTGGCGCCGCTCCCACAACTTTACTAACTTTTTTGGCAGTTTTGCCCGAATTCATGAACTTTAAGTGCCAAGCTCGCCTCTGTTTCTCCTACCAGGGAGACGATGGTTGAGGGGGATGATAGCAGGGAGCAGAGCTGCAAGTGGGGCCATGTCGTTGGAAACTGAAAATTAACTTTTTGCTGCTGCTGCAGCCGCCACACCAGATTCAAGTTCAACGGCCTGCAAGATATCAACCTCCGCCTGCACAAACACACACCCACACACACACAAGCGCATGCATACTAAAGCGGCTCTCGCTCGCGCTGCGCTTTATGGTCGACAGCCTGTGCGCTTTTTGTTGCCTACTGGTTGCCACAAGCAACCATCATCATTATCAGCAGCAGCAGCAGCAGCAGCACAACACTGTCATGGAATCGCCACTCCCTGCTGCTCCCTCTCCGGCTTGCTCGGCTCGGTTGAACGGCGTGGCTGTCTGTCTGTCTGGCAGCCAGCACAGCCGCACAAACTGTCAGCCATTGTGTTCGTCATCTTTTAATCTGTCGCTGTCGCTGCCAGAGTTGCCAACTCTCTATCTCTGCGGTGTTTTATTTTTCATTTTTGTTGCATACTTTTTGCGGCTGCTATTGTCATTTAATTTCATGCGAAGTTCTCTTATTCTCTGTTATTATCTCTGCAGCGATTTCGGAGCGTTCCGCTGCTGTTTTTTGGTGTCGAGTCGCCATTAAAAACCTTTTCACAGCTTTCCAGTTTCGCAGGAAATTGCTAGTTTTTTGTGCATTTGTGCGGTTTGCATTCACACACACACACACACAAAGCGCTGCTGCATACTTTTGGGCGCTGCTTGTTGGCAACGGCGGCTCTTCGTGAGTTATTAAAGCGGATTTGCGCATCTGCGTTGACACTGAAGAGCGGCGGTTATGGCCAAAGAATGGGGGTGTGGCAGAGTAACGGGAATAGCGTCATTGGCCGTCTCAAGTTGAGTACGCGCTGCTTTTCTGTCACAATTTTCGCGGAGTTCCGGCAAGCAAAGGGATGCACTTGGATTTCATTTGCCTCACACACCAACACACACGCACATACTTTCCGGCTCACATGCCACGTTCAAACACAAACTAACGACACTCTGCTTCTTCTTTTTCTTGTTTGCAGCGCACTGACCTGCGATTGCAGCAACAGCGGCGCCGCCGGCAACGGTTCCACTTCCGCCAGCTCGACGCTGGCCGCAGCGGGCGCTGCCTACTCGACGACCGTGAATCCGGCGCGCAACGGCGGCGGCACTACACCAACAACGCCAGCAGGTGGCGGAAACGGAAATGGTGGTATCGCTGGCGCTAATGGCGGCAACGCCGCTGCTGGCCTCAGCGTGGGCGGCGCCTGCGTGTGCACGGGCAACGGCGGACCCGCCGTGCCCGGCGTCTTGGCGGGCATTGCGTCGGGCGGCAACCTCATGTCGACCGGACCGACGACTACGACGACTGTGCTGCTGGGCGCGAAGACAACGCTGGCTGCGGCTAATGGCGCAAGCGGCACCCTCAACGACGACGGCACACTGAGCAACGCCGAGACGCTGCTGTCGTCCAATGCGCGCTTCCAGGCGATTTCGGCCATAGCTGTGGCACAGGATGGCGTCATCAATGTGGCCGATCAAGGTGAGTGCACATACATCCATTTCGAAGCCTGCGTTGCAAAATAACAAGTTTTCAAACTACTCCCACTAAAAATAGTGCATTTAAAAGAGCACAAAATTCTTAAATTAATAGCAAAATATCAAAATATTTTCAAACTTTTACTTAACAACTATTATCGATTATTATCTTTATCAACTAGCGCAAAAAATAATTATTGGCATAAGTTTTAAAAATATGTCGGTAATTTCCCAAAGCATACTTTAAAAGTATTCGTTACTCCATAAAGTTTTACTTAAATCGTTAGTAGCTGTGAATATTTCAAATTGCAAATAAACCTAATTTTTACAATTTTACCTGGATTTTAAAGCTTTTCGTGCATATGTCCGCTAGTTTTAGAAGACGCAATTGTTGGTTTCCATGTTTCCTTTAAATGGACTAAACAAATAGTATAAAATTTTGATTTTTGGAGCCCTCAACTGCACATAGCATGGAGGCATGTGTGCTAATTAGGCAACTTTGACTTCCATGCATACTTTCAGGCTGCCGCTGAAAGGATTTCGGCAACTTGCCGCCGCATAAATTAAGCTCATTTGGCAAGAGCGCTCATCGCCAGCCCGAGCTCTTGCCGGCGCTCGTCGCTGATTAATTCCGCTGCCATCAGCTTCGGCTAATAAGATTGATTTTCAGTTTTTTGCTTTTCACACGTTGCCTTTAGTGAGTTTTCTCTGTGCTTGTATGTGTAGGTGTAGCGTACTTTAAGGTGCTTTGGCATGTGTTCGGAGCTTTGCCTGTAATTTGATTAATTACGGCTATTGATTTTCTGCTTGCGCCAACGACTGCCGCGACTCAGTGGCAACGCGCAGTTGAGCTGCCTGGCAACTAGTTTTTCCTGCCGCTGCCACTCACGCTGCTGCGCCCGCTTGGTGGCAGCCTCTTTAGACATTTATTAATTACATTGGCTCTTATCTAATTAAGCCTGGCTAATGCTCGGGCATGTATACCTTGAAAATCGCGCACGTCTGTCTGGCGCACTGTCGATTTGTCTGCCTGTGTGTTCGCATGCGCTGCCAGTGTGGCCAGCCATTTATCAAGCTACCGCGTGTAGAATGGAATGGTGGCCATGTGTAAGAGAGCGAGGAAAAGGTATGAGTAATTCGTTGTTGTACTTGAAATTGCGCGTGTATGTGTGCCTCGCCCAATTTTACTATTACCCTTTTATGCCTTTTCTATGGGCACACAGTTTGCAAAAGTACTAAGTAAAGAAATCACTTTTTTTGCTGAATCGCTTCCACTTTAACTCTCTCTCTCTTTCTCTCTCTCTTTCGTTCTCGTTGCATCTCGTTTACGCTACCAAGCAATATTGCCACATTTTGGCAAGCAAATTTTATTTCTTCCTTGAAAAAGAGCAACTCCTTTCATTTTCTTCATGTATTCTTCTATATAAAGTCGTGGACTGGTATTTAAATATCATTGACTTACATTACACCAAATAATGGTCCCAATCAGTTATGAAATAGAAAGCATTTTGTGTTTGTACTGTAGTGAGCGTACTTATAAGAAGATTTTAATTTGGTCTTCAAATGGCACATCAATGTCAATGTTCAATTGCTCTTTTAGTTGGTTAGGAGTTTTGATTATCATTTCATGCCTTTAATATATAAGATCGCCAAATTTTGGGCCAATTTCATATCCAAATCCAAGTTTTACATTGAATCAATATTTACAATCTCGATGCTAAAAAGTGTGTCGGCCAATGATATATCATGGCTAGACTAGAATTCGTCGAAATTGGAATTTGTATCTGAATTATGGTACTTTCAACTAGATTTTTAACCAAATTTATGCTCGAAATAAAAGGATCAAGGATTTGATTTTGTTTTTAATCAAACATATAGCGGCCTAATTTATTATAAAATATTAAAAATTGATTGTTGAAATGTGTCAATATAAAAATTCTAATTATTTGTTACCCTGGTATTTGTACTTATGCAAGAACAATTGCAATAAATCGAGAATACTTCTACTGTCGTGTGAGAAATTTCTTGTTCCGTGTTTGGTTGCAAAACTCCGTGGAGAATGCCTTTATCTGGCATCACTGGTGACATCTTGTGTGCTCACGCATTTCCATATGTCATTTGCTTAACCTTTCATAAAATGTGTCCTCTAAACTTGCTGAAATCGCAGCAATTCAATGGCACACACACGCATTCACATAATCAGGCAGACACACAGACCCACAATCGACTACAACGAGGCACGCACACCCACTCAACACAGTCACAGGGCACTTCCTTCGCGCACAATATACACTCAAGTGCGCCTTTTAGCACAATTTACTGTGCTATGTTAAATTATTGACGTGCATGCACATAGATATGTGTGTATGTGTTGGTGTATGTATGAAGATGGGCGCTCAATTGGCTTGCGGCACACAAAAAGAAATATAATAAAGTATTATGGGCGAAAGAAGAAACCCGCTTTCAAGCGCAAATACACAGGCACATGCATGCATAAATACATACACACACGCTGTGAGTGAAAAGGGAAGTCTATTGACTTCCGTGAACATTTTGTCAGCAGTAATTTGTCTGTGTGGGTGTGTGCGGGCGCATTGGTAATTTGTGCAGCTAATGAATATGTCTGAGTACACTCACATGTACACATGCATACATGAAGGCATTTCCAAAAATCAATTCAAATTTATTTATTTTTAGTTGCCTCGTTTATATGTGTGTGGTAATGGCGGCGGCGCAACAAAAGAAACTCAACACAAAAAGGAAACGGAAGTGTGCTGGACACACACATACAAAGTCGCGTACATTGCCACACTCTTACACTCATACATTTGGCAACAAAAGCGCCGGAAGTTGCGATTTGTTCAGCAGCCAAAGCGATAAACGGAAAATGAACGCCTCAAAAGCAGGCGACGGCGATGGCGGAAGTATGCCGCTTTAGCGTGGCATATTGTGGGGTAAATTGGCGCCCAGCTTTCTCTGCCCCACTTGCCGCCTTTTGTACACAGCCACTCTTAACTGCTAACTTCACTAATAATAACTCAAATCTATTCGCACTTCAGTGCACTCATAAGTTCGCATGCAAACAACTCAACCCCGCCCCAGCGACTACGCTCCCACTTGCATAGCGAATGCTTCAAGCCTCCATAGCGCCCACATAGCGTATGGCGCGCGACGAGTGGCATGAGGCAGCCGGCAACAATGGCGCCCATGCAATTGCCATGAAAATTCCGAAGCTACGAAATGGGGCAAATGAACTGTAATGCAATCAAATCCCACACCACACACACACACACTATCGCATTCATATTTTCATGTGCAAGCATGCATGCAAAATGATTGTGTGTGTGTGTGTGTGTGCGTGTTTGTTAGTTCGAGTGTAAATGAAAATAATCGTAATCGTAATCGCAGCAGTTGTAATAATGCGGAAAAATATTTATGCCAGCAGCACTTGAGCGTCATGCGCCGCCGCCCGCAACCCCTGCTCATACGAACATACTCGTAGCAACACGCCACTGCCCACTTCCCACACCCCGCGGTTCATTTGGTTGCTGATACGCTTGGGAAATCTTAATATATGCACTATATTCCAGCATTGCCATATTAAAATGTCCCGCAGCAAAATACCATAATTACACGCCGACGGCGGCAACAATGCGCGCCTGACTTCGCACTACAAAGACAAAGCGCAAAAATAATTACAGTGTCTCTTCGGGAAGCGGGGCGATGTGCAAATATTCAAAGAACTTTAACTCGGCGAAATTAATGGCTAGAAATGGCAAAGTTTATGCGCAAACAAGAGTAATTAATAGGCGAGCGTGCAGCGTCGCGCGACAGTCACTAATTTAAAAGGGGGCAGCAAAATTAATTTGCGTGCGCTAAGGAACGACTTTTTAAATTAGCAAGAGGAAAAGAACAAAACATTTTCACGTAGTAGGGCAAATGGTCGGACAGAAGGGCGGAGCTAGCAAGTAGCAAATATATTTGGTTGTTCTGTAGAGCAAATCTGCTCTCTTACTCGACAGGTCGCTCTACTTGGTGAATTCCCCTGGCAAATTTCATGTTTAGGCTAGAGTCTTACATATGGAAAAATTTGGAAACCCCGGCTGTACCCGAAAACACACCTGAAATATTTGTTTTCGAATTTAAAATAGCTGTTTGAAAAACAAACTACTTTCAGCAATTTATAGTTCAGTGTTGCCACATAGCAAAACTAATGTTTTTCGGGTCAGCCGAGCCTGCTTTCAGCTAAAAGTAATTGGGTCTATTTCTGTAAATGGCAGCTAATATATAATCTATGAAACAACTTACACAATTTTGCTGCGTTTACATGTTCTAACAACTCTTTCTGTCGTTTTAAATGGATTTCCAGAAGACTTCACACTTTGTATGCACCAAAATTAAATTACTTTTTCCGATTTTTAATTCCTTACTTAAAGTTTATCCATTAAAAATTACTTGGCAAAAAATCGAACTTTAATCTATGTAATATCTCAGTCTTGATAGTTCAGCATATCACGATTAAGTTTCAGAAACGAACGATCATAAAATCTTTTAGAGAAAGTAGCGCTACTGAAACACTTCAAACACCGAACGAAATATTTCTGTTTGAAACTTATGAAAATATATTAAAACCGATTCAGCAATTTATGTGGCACTTGTGTGTGGCACCTTTCTGGCAGCGTTTGTGTTTGTGTTTAACTTTACTTCACTTTGCTTTGCTTTACTTACCCTCAATTGAGCACAATGCCACAAAATCCCTTCGGGAAAATGTCTGAGCATGTTCATTTGGCCGCAAACCATAACCCAGCATGCTCACAAACACATGCACACTTAAGCGCGCTGGCCGAGGCAACACAATCCCAACTAAATGAAGCGAAAAGCGATTATTACCAAAAAACACCAAACTCATGCTTCAGATCATTAAATCGATGAAATTGATGAGAAGTTTGATGATTTCGCTGCTGCCAGGCAATGCCAACAACGAAGCCACACTGGCATCTTAGCCTGTGCATGTGTGTGTGTGAGAGTAAGACAATGTGTAGATGGCGCTGGCTGTCGTCGGCGGGTAATGGCATCGAAAGGCGGACAACCTTTTGCCAGCAAAAGCCAGGCAGGCGGGCAGAGGGGCAGGGCGACAGACAGATAAAAAGACAGACACGAAGAAGCTGCAGCTGCAAAAGTATTAATAATCTGTGAAGCCTCGCATACACACACAAATATGTGCAGACAAAGTAGCAGCGCATAAAGCGGAGGTAAAAAGGACACTTTACAAAAAGGGCATCATCATAAACAAGGCTTAAAGTAGCAGCTCAAGTGGACTTTAAGGCCTCGGCGTGTTTGGCCAAAGTGCCACAAAGTGGCAATCGCCGAATTAAGAACGGGAAGGACTTGATCGCAAAGCGGTGGCATCTTAAGTTCTCTGACCCCTTCTCTCTCTCTCGTTCGACCCAGCCGAAATGCTTATCCGAAGTGGCCAAAGTCAATGACGTTTAATAATGCACGTGCAAGCGATCAGAGCTTGCGTCAAATGCGCATTTGTGTGGCAGCACTTGTCACATTATTGTTGTGGGTGTCGTGCGCAAACGCTCAGATTAACAATTTATGCGTTCATTGTGGGACAACTGCCATATTGTTGCTCCACCGGCCACTGTCCTGCTCGTGCCGTTTGTTGCAAATCCAAAGAAAAAAGCGCTTGGCCACAAAAAAACAGAAATGCAAGAGAAAAGTATATACGCCTGCACAATGGCTGCAATCATACAATTGGCGCGCAATTACAATTCCGGAAATCCGCCATTAAAAAAAAATGAGCGACGAGCAACATCAGAAGTCAACGTTCGTTGCCGGGATACTCACTGCAATACGGAAATATGGACGGGCTAGCTTCGAGCTGTGCATTAAATGCAGCAACAACATATAATGCCACAAAAAAAAACAACAATCCGCACAACAACTACCAAAGGCCAACAACAAAGTGGCAATAACAACAATAAGGGCGCCGACGACAATAACAATTGCGCGGAAAGCGTACAACTTCTGCCTTTGTTGTATTGTTTTTGTTGATGCTTGTTCTTGTATTTTTTCCATTTTCTCCGCCATTTTCTTTGCATGTTCTGCTGTTCGGTGTTTTTGTAATAAAAGCACTGCGAAAATAATAAAAGATAGTGGAAGAAGCAAGCATAAATGATGGCAAAATTATGCACAACAACAAAAGCAACCAAGCATAGTAAAAACAACAACAAAATAAGTGAGCAAATGAAGGGCAAAAGGAGCAAATGGAGAGTCAAGCATGGAACGTACCTTGACGGCACGAAAAAGGCAAAGCAAGCAAAAAAGGAAAAAATAAATTTTTAAAAAGCGTCCCCCAGGTGCGGATTGCAATTGCCGGGCCGCATTTATTTAGATTTATTCAGCTTTGTATCAGAAAGATTTAAATAGAACTTTTGTTGAACACTTGTACTCAAGCTCAGTTAAAAATCTCGACAGTCGCTCTGTTTTATTTCTAAAAAATATTCAATAGTCGTATTAAATATGTCTTATGTAATTTAATTTAACTGCCTAGTTTATGATTGACTTTTAATCCGACTTTTTTTTGGAAAGGAATTTTCTCAACTCTTGGGACTTTTTAATTTCCCGAATATAGTTATTAGAATCGCAAGAATTATTACCACTTTTACCTTCTAGAGTTTCGTTCTCCTAGAGGGAAAAAATGGAACTCTTATATGGTCACTTTTGTTTCCGTAGGTGTGCACAGGGGCCCTTTTTAAGAGGCCTTTTTTTATGGAAAAATTTTTAATTTTACATGATGTTAGGTCTTCATTCTGACAGATCACTACTTTGACAACTCCTAAACGGAACTCTAACTGGTATCGCTAAGGACTCAACAGGGTCTATGAGTTGCCTTCTTTTTAGGCAGCCAGATTAACCTTACCTAACCTAAACTAGGTCTTCATGACTTACATATTTCCTTTGTCAAAGGTTATAAAATATTCAAATATTTTATTACCAATTTTCCTTCAATAAGAAAAGTTCTGCCTATAAAATTGCATAATATATGTACTTCGTTAATGTACATAAAATATTTTCGTTGAAAATAAATTAAATCTTTATATGAAAATTCCAAATATATTCGTACAAATTCGATGTTGAAGAACGAAAAGAGAGAAATCTGCTAATCTGCCCCAAATACTATACTTTTTAATGTTCGCCGCAACTTCTCTAACTTTGTTTCATAAGTGAAGCCCATCCCAACAATTAGTAATTCTGATTTCTTGCTTTCGGCGATTGGTTTCCTGGATGCGGCACTGGTAGCAACACTATTTTGTATTTATATGTTGTTGTTATTTTTGGCAGCATTAGTTTGTGCTGCCACTTAGTTTTCTTAATAGAAATACAAAAGTTCAGCACAAAGTCAGATAATGGCGAAAAATTCACAGAAAGAAAGAGACAAGGCGCAAGGGGCACGCAGCAAGCGGCACATTGCAGGGCACAGGGAAAGTGCATGCAACCACAACAGGATGGTGCCATTTTTTCTGCACAAGTTTGGAGCCAAAGTTTGGCGCTACAACAAAGAAACAAAAACAGCAAAACCCAGAAGGAAGGATTTTCTTTAAATGTTGCCGCAGACTAACGAAGGCGCATTAAGCGCATTCAAGTAAAAGGGAACAATTTGAGAATTTTAAGTAAATAGAGAGAAAATAGATAAAAGCACTTATTGTTAGTGGCGACTGCAAACTAGAGCGAAGTTAAATGACTTACTTCTTTTGATGGAGCAAGTTTTTCTTGTGGACAGATACTGGCAGGCATTATTGCTATATCCAATCGGACTGGAGAAGGTTAAAGTTCCGTTTAGGAAGCGTCAAAGTAATGATCTGTCAGAATTTGATACTTAATTTCGAGATCTGTGCTAGCCCTGAAAACACCGGCGCTCGTATGGAGAAAAGTCGAAATAGAAATCTCAAGCACCAAATATCACATTCATTTAAGCAAAACCTTCGAATAAGAGAAGCAGAAGCTTTGGAAGCGTGCTTTAGTCCGATATCACATGACCGTTGAAGATTTTATCAAATTGCATAAGTGCTTTTGTTGTACGCTCTTGTAAACACTTGCAACAATACTGAAAGAGCGGACTGAGGATGTGTAAGGAAAAATCTCTCAAATCTCTTGCAATCGTGCACAATTTAAAGAATCTTTGATTTTTGAAAATATATCAAATTGCCACATTAATGAGATTTTTTTCCTTTTGAGAAACAGTCGCTTTCCCAAAAAAATAAATAACTTTAAATTTCCTTAATATGTGTAAAGTGAAGCCAGCAGAAGTGAAGCGGCATCAAAGTGAAAATTGCAACTTTTTGCTTTAGTTATGCAACGTTTATTATTAAAATTTGCCTTTTGCAACTGCAACGAAATAGCAGCTACTGCCTGCCACAGGCCCGCTGCATTTAACCAAAAAAAAGAGAAAAATGTAGCAAGCATGAGAAAAATGCTAATAAATTCGGCTATACAAAGTCGCAGCTTTTGAGCGCATTATTCAAAAACGCTTTGGCCGAGCCCGCTGCCTGCTGCGGCAAATCGTGCGCGGTAGGGAGTGCGGCAGGCATTTTTGTTGCCGCCAGTTTGTTTTAAAATATTTATTCAAAAAGCTTGCAAAACGTTGCAAGAAAGCATTCGCGGAACGAAGCCGCAAAGGGCACAAGAGCAGGCTGTGAGATTGCCGATGGAGCAGGCTGCTGGAAACCTTCACTCACGACTGCTGCTGCTGCTTCGCTCGCCTCTGTTATTGCTATTGAAGCCAAGGCAGCCACTTTGGTTTTAAAACTGCTGCGGATTTTCCTTTGCCTCCGCTCACTTTCGCACCTCATTTGCAAAAACTATCTTCGCGCTGATTTCTTTTTGCTGCCCTGCTTGTCCAGCTTACTTTTCTATTTTGATTTTATTATTTGCTTTTTGCCGTCTTGTTTTGGGCCGGGCTCTCGGATTTGATGGCGCCGCGCTTTACAGTCTTTAGCTTAAGCAGGCTTACACAATTGCATGCCCCACACCCCCGCCCCCTTTCCTTCTGTGACGTGTCCTTGGGCGTGTTGCGGGCTGTTGTGGCGCTTATCGCCTTGTTGCCATCGCCTGTTCGCATTAAGTACTATTAATGCCGCTACCGTGAATGCGGCATTTCCAGTTTTCCTCTTGCCCAAACGCCAAATGGGAAATTGGTATTTGGCTTAAGGCATTCCATGTTGCCGCACCTGTTTTCGTCTCTCTGCTGCCATTTTGTAGGCGCACAGATTTACACTCTTGCATTCAGATTAGCGGAAGCGAAGTGGATTACTTCCACTTTACTTCTGATTTAATGCATTGATGGTGTTTTTAGTGATAGCAAAAAAAATCTGGGTACCCAGTGGACATCAGTTATATGCAAAGTTTTAAATATCTCGCATAATTCGATGCGTGCATACTCGATCTCGAAGTGTCCCAGGTTCAGAGCTGATCGACCAATTTCAATCTAAGGCATGAAAACTTTTTTAATATTGTTCTATCTGCGTCATCGCCCGAGATGAATTTGTATTTCTCTGTTATTTGTCTTAATAAAGATTCTTAAACCAATTCGGCTTCAACTAGGAAGCTTCAAGTGTTTGTGCTGAAAAGATAGTTTGCGCTAACAAGTGGAACGCAGCAAAAATCAGTATTAGACGATAAAATTTAAAGAAATTATTTCTTTTAACGAAACATTTTATGAATTTTATCGAATTTTCTTCAAACAATTTTTTCGGTTCGACAACACCATTCAAAAGTTGACAGCGTCTGAAAATTAATATCATTTCAGAATTCAAAGGTTTACTCTTGTTATTTTCTAGAATATTTTGGATAGTCGGAAATAATCCCATTAGAAATATACATTTTGTTATATCAAAATAAAATATGTACAAAAATGTTAGTCGACCTAATTCAACCCAAAATATTCATGAAGATGTCTTAATAAAGCTATTATGATAACTAAAAACTAGTTTGATAAAGAAATAAAATCGAAGAAAACTTTAAATGCATGTTTGATTATAAAGAAAAATGTGTAATATTTTCAATTGATTGATAGTGATTTATTTCGAATTTATTAAACAAAAAATAATGGGGCATGTCTCTAGTACATATTTACTTGACTTATTTACAAGTGGAAAATTCAAGTGAATTTCCGCTATCGATTCTAACTTCAATGCAGCCTTCTTTAGAGACATAAAAGTATGAGGCATTTTTAAAAGATTTCAAATAACAGAAAATATGTCAGAATAAATGTCAAATACCCAAATGAAGCTGCCCAAGTAATCATGCCAGCTAAACAAGTCGCTAGCAAAATTGGTTTATTCGCTGACTCGATTCACTTTGACCGAATTTACAGCTGAAACCTCGCACAAATGCTAATACCACGCACACACACAACCAAGCGCACTAACGCATACATTTAAATCATATGCACACATAAGTGCATGCAAAAAAGCAACACAAATACAAGTGCATGCAAACCCACACAGTTGCATTGTTAATGCAAAATATTAATTAACAGAGCTTTACTGTACTTCACCCTCCCCCTGCTCGGCACTCTATGGGAATTGGCATGTGCCAGAGTTTTCAGTAAATGCATTAGACTTTGTGGCAGATGTGGAAGCATACTACTCCTCTCTTTGCCGCTGCCTAACTCGTCCGTTCCCTCCCAATCTGCATCGCCTGCTTACAGCTTCATATGAATACATTTCATTTCACGTGGAAATATGCATCTGTTGGCATGTGTGGGTTGACTCTGGACATTTACATTAAAATGCTGCTTTCAATATCTGGCTCAGTTTGTATACCAACTTAGTATCGCTATTACCAACACACTCACACACACGCATATAGCTTGCATATCTGCAGAGTAAACGACATTTTTATGCAGCCACGTTGCAGCATTGACAGTGCACTTCGCCCCGCTCCATCTTGCTCTGCCATTCTGGGTTCTGGGTTATGAGTTATCTTCGTTTTTTATTAAAATGCACGCTTGTGGCTTTGGATTTGATACTAGTTTTGGCTAAAGTACGCACTACGGACTTTACGTCCACAAAACTCGCTTCGGTATATGTAAACCACACACATTTCTTATTGTTGTTGTTGTTTTTGTTGGCACACTCAAGTAGCTGCAGAAGTTTAGTCCGACAGTTTCAAATATGGAGCATACTTGCTTGCTACAAAACAAATCCATAAATTGCTGCAACATTTTGCGCTTCAGTGCTTGGCAAACTTCATTTCGGAAGAACCTTGACAAAATTGCACAAATTCCTTTCGGTCTTGCTCTGCCCGCTCTGCAAGGCAAATGCAAACAAATAAAAATATGAGTTTGCTTTCAATTTTGTGCCCTGACTACGACGTAGGGGCGTGGAGGGGATGAGTGGGGGCTGTTGTACATTGAGTAGTCCGAAAGCAGCAGTAGCAAATGCATTCATACAGTTCGACAAATGACAAGTCGTCATGCATAAAGGCGCACAGAAGGAGCTCCTCTATGGTAGTTTCTTGGTGTTCTGTCGCTTTCAAGCAATGCCGTATTAATAAAGAGAAACTTAAAAACCGCCAGTGCAAGGCTGAACAGAAAATGGGAAACAAGCAATCAAGCAAGCTCAAGCCTAATGAATGGTTGCAAATGAGGCTCGCCATTTTCGTGGGAGAGAAAAATTTACAAGTCGATAAACTCCTTGGATAAATTCAAAACAGAGACATTTTCGACTGAAATGTTCATTAAAACTGTTGAAAAGTAGGCAGAGATTATAACATCTTGCTCTAGATTATAATACATTTATTCTTCCAATGGGTATTTAATTCAGAATGTGAGATAGGATCTTTCTGCATTGAGGTTACAATATATTTCTGTATAGGTATACCATTTTGTCCACATAATCCGCTCTCAAAGCACTCGCATAACAATTTTTGTGATTTAAACGTTTTATTCAAAATTGAATAGGTGTTGTTTTTGTAATATAAAAATAGGCTACCTCCTCGTTGAATGAATGATAAATAAAGAGGAAGAAAATCATCCCATATTCAATATCAAAATGCAGTGACACAAAATTGAGTTTCCATTTGCAAGGAAGAACCATAATAAAGTACTTGTAACATTTTTCACGTAAAACTGATTTCCATCAACTACGCTGTCTCAAGTACTTGGTATATTCGTGCAGCCTGCTGATATCCCATCACTTCCTTACCTCTTGCGAATCAATCGCCGTACCACATAAATACACTCTCTGGCAGTGAAGTATCCTGAGCGTCACCTCAACCCAGAGCAGCTGCAATTAATTGATAATTTTCTGCACTGCATCCCTCCTTCTCGCTCGCTCTCAGTGTCTGACACACTTAACCACAAGAATTACGAAACCACTGAGGCACATGCTTAAGCCATTCGAGTTGGTCGACATCTAATACGAACATTGAATGTTTGTCATCTCGAATGGCGTAGCTTCATGCTACACAGCCACAGTTTGCTGCATCCTCTGCCCTCACACCCAATTTTGCTCTCTTAAAACAAGAGCACGCATTGAAATGGAATTACATTTTTTAAGTATCTAGCGAAGCATCTCAAGCAAGGACGAAACTCGAAGTGGAAAGGACGTGCAGCAGCAGTAGTGTCATGTTGCAGTGACATTTAAAATGCACGTGCTCTAGTGCTGTCATTGACTGCTAAGCAACAACAACTACAAACTGATTGGCAGCGAATTGAGAAGAAAAAATGTTTTGGAAAAATAAACTGTGCTAAAAACAGTATGACGTGCATTGATGTTTAAATTGTAGTAAGGGAGCCTTTGATACTTTGTGAGTCCTTCTGCCAAAATAATAGAGTCAAAAATCTTAACCTCCTGCTTGAATAATCGACAATAACCCGTTACCGGGTTACGACCTTAACTTCCTTTATTAAAAACTATTTATTTCCCATTTTCAATTCCGATTGGCCTAAATCGATGGCTTGGTCAAATAAGTTTTACAAAACGTTGTTGAATAGTTTTTGTAAAATTTGTTAACATTTGTATATCATATTTTTATGTTCAGTGGCCCTGACCGGACCATCGGACCAAAATAAAAATAATTAAAGTAGTATATACCAAAGTGTTTGAGTATTAAAACACCTTGAGCCTACAAAGAAGCAATACATAAGTTTTACAAAACTTGCTTAAACAAGTTTTACAGAAAGACAACTCATTTTATTTTAAATGTAGTTTAAAAATCGAACTTTACAACTTATTTGAGCAGCATTTTATGAGACCAAGCAAGTGCATGCTCCTCAAAATATGTACCAAACTCTAGGTCCTGAAGTATCCATTAGAAATATTTAAGGTACACAAAAGCTATGCAAAAGTGATAGTTATTGAGATACTGCGCAACAGCTTAGTGGATTTCTGCTTGATCATCAGGCATTCCTGACAAAATCCAACCATCATAAAAATGAGAATTCGCGACGAAATGCCAACTGTCCGAAATCGCTCTCTGCCTTGAGAAAGCACATACAAAGTCTCATTTAGGGGCACTAACACTTAACACTTTACCAGTGTAACACGACAAAGAGAAATCAAGCTTTCCATGTGTTTTTCGTTATACGGAATAACTGTTAGGCTGAACAAGCCATGGTTTCTGACAACTACGAAGTATGCAATGAACCGAATGGCCTAAGTGACTGGTCAAATGGCAACCCTTCCTCCAATAGTAACAAGACATGTGTGTGTAACTATCGAATCGTATAAGCATGTTTCTATATGTGCGTGTGTGTGATAGTTTGTGGCTTAGTACAGGCTCCGACCATGCGAGTTATTATAGCACAACTTATGACGCACATATACATGCATGCCAATTGGTGGCAAGAGAGATAGTAATAAGCCAAGTATGCTACATTGTATATATTTGTCTGTGTGCGTCTGTGGCATGCTGTAGCTGACACACACACATTTATATATACATATATATACAGCTGTTGGAATATTTTTTGTGCATTTACGAAAATCAATCGAAATAGTTTTACACAATTCTATTTCGCTGCAATGTTATTAATTTGGGTCAAAACTTTCAGTTCGATGGAAGTGCTCGGCAAGCGTGCCACAATTCCGCACCACATGCCACTCACCGCGTTGCTCTGCTTCTGGTTGAAATGTCATGAAATGCTGTGGGAAAACGAGTCAAGTATTGCGCGCTGGCCATTATGCGCTTCTGTATGTGTGTGTGTATGTGCATGAAGGGCCAACTTTACCTGTGCACCAGCACGATTTCATATCCCTCATTACTGGTGCCCCGAAGGGAAGGCACATGGTAACAAGTCAGATTCTTAATTTAGAATAGGTGTAACATTAAAATTCTATATTTACAAAAGAAGTTTCTGTCATGTTCAATTGCCGATTTTTCCCTGGCAATTGCAATAACTTTGTCAATAGTCTGTATATTTTTTGTTCTACATATTCTACAAAGATTCAAAAGTTGTTTGAGCGCAATTTTCTACATGCAGAAAATCATATATTCTAAGCTGCAGTGTAAAACTGGTTAAAATTCAAACAATTTTCTAAAAACGTAATTTCTAACTTTATTTGCTGAAATTTCAGTTGCAATCTTTACATTTTCTAACTTTCATATAAATATACATACATACTTACTTTTTATTTCTTACAGTAAACAGTTTGCGAGTAAATGTAGGAAATGTTTATTATAGAAAAATTTTTGAAAATTTTTTCAAAAAGGACCAATCAGTTATTTGTGCCCAGAAAGACCCAAAGTACATACATATGTATGTCTATGTGCATGTGGATGTGGCACTAACTACGAGTGATGCTCGTTCGAAACTCCAAGCGATAGCGTTGACAAAATTAGCGCAGGATTCTCATGCAAAAGTGGCAAAATTGAAGGACATAGTGCAGGTAGTGCGAGGTCAAGAGCTGCCAGCAGTTTAGAAGTAGTTGCAGCGGGAAGTGGCAGAGCGATAAATTAAAAGTTATTAGCAAAATTAATCGCTTACACTTTTAATGTGAGCACCACGCCCATAAGGGCTGGGCAAATCGCAAGCACAAAAAGTGTTGGCCACCTCTTACTAATGCTATAAGGACAATGTTTTTGCTGTTGTTGTTCTATAAGTTGTGGATTTTGTTGTTGCTAGTGCTCTTCGCTTTTGTTGTTCTGTTCGTTGTTTATGCGAAAGAGTGACATACATACATACAAAACTGTTATTGCATCACAAATTTCAAATATGTATATACATATATACCCACATACATATATGTGTTCGTATACATATATGAGTGTGTGTTTGTGTTCATGTGGCATTACACATGCTTTTGTGTATTCATGCATGCATGCATTTGTCTGTCATTTTGGTTGCTGTCTGGCGCTTTCATTGCTGCAGCTCCCTTCCCGGTCTGCCTGCTGCTGCTACTGTCATTGATCTAAATATGTACATAAATGTGTCACAAGAGATAAGCAACAACATTTTTTACAATTGCCAGAATTTATTAAAGTAGCACGTTTTTGTTGTTGCTGCTGCTGCTGCTGCTATTGCCATTTGGCTCGACAGCAGTGTAAATCTTGCCACTGTGGGAATTCGCATAAATTTCAGCTTTCAAATACACCATAAAAAGCTCTCTCAAATATCAGCAACAACAAATGCACAATGCATAAGCGCTGAGAGATTTATGTAGTTTATTGCTGGGGCAGTTGCAATGTTGCCAGTTGCACAGTCGCACTCTCAGAGGATTTTGTTAGAGGCTTAACAATTTTCTAAAACTTAATTTGCTACTCTCGATCAAAGTTGATTTCCACATATGCCCACACTTTGCCAACACTCTTACACCTCCCACACAAATCCCAAGAATTTTCAATACATATTAAAAAAATTTATTGAAAATTATAAAAAAGCGCAGAAAATCAGTTCTTTCCTGAAGTAAAAAAAAGTCGAATTTGAAAAAAGAAACCAAAACACCAGTTTTTTTCTTTTTCAATATCGTAACTTTAAAGTTGGCGATGGCGCCGCGGTACCGATGATCTGAACTATTGAGTTCCTTTTTGAAGTTCCTATTTAGAATTCAACCAAACTACTTTTTGTCGATTTCTTTCAATTTAGTAGAGTTTGGACGATTTAGCTTATCCGCCTTTTTTTCCTTTTTCCTTTGCAGGATCATTGCATGTACTAGCCCTGGAGCATTATCTGCCATCGCATGATGAAAACGGCGAGTTCCACATACCCTATCCACCGTCCAGCGAGATCTATGTATTCAATCGCTATGGCCAGCATGTGGCCACTAAGGACCTGACCTCGGGCAAGACGCGCTACAGCTTCCTCTACTCGAAGAACACCTCGTTTGGCCGACTGTCCACCGTAACAGATGCATCAGGCAACAAGATACAGTTCCTGCGCGACTACAGCAACGTGGTCAGCTCGATTGAGAACACGCAGGACCACAAGTCCGAGATACAAATCAACGGCATCGGCATCATGACCAAGCTGAGCGAGAAGGGCCGGCAGGAAATCGAACTGGACTACGACAGCAACACGGGCCTGCTGATGTCGCGCTCGTCCGGCGGCGAGACGTACATCTACCAGTACGACGAGTTCGGGCGTGTTACCGGCATGATACTGCCAAGCGGCGAAATTGTGCGCATCACCTCGCAGCTGGCCGACAACAAAGGGCTGACCGTGTACGTACACGCGTCCGTAGAGTCACTGTTCTCACGCGAACGTGGCGACACCAATGAGCTGCTGGTGCTTGGCGGTGTGCGTTCGACCTTCATGAAGAAGGGTCAAGAGAATGCGGACGCGGAGATCAAGCCCAACAACACACTGGTCATACACAGCGCCAACGGTGTGATGGTGGAGTCGTCGGCCGTGGCGCGGCATCCACTGTTGGAAGCGGCGTTGCCGGTGGAGGCGGAAATGCTGGCCATGTGGTCGCACCAAAGCGTCACCATGGGCGAGGGCCAGACGAACAACATGTACTCGGTGTACAATCTGGTGGGCGATGTGCGCAATCCGCAGCAGACGCTCAACCGCGAGATTTGGGTGAATCAGTCGCGCGTCATTGGCGTGGAGTACGATCAGTTCACCAATCGCGAAACCTTCTATGACATGAACCGCACACCGATATTGATTGTGGCCTACGATCAGTCCGGCCTGCCCAAGTCGTACTACCCCACCAACGGCTATCCGGTGAATATCACCTACGACCGCTTCAATCGCGTCGAGGGCTGGGCGTGGGGACCGGCTGAGCTCAAGTACTCCTACGATCGACACGGACTGCTGTCCGAGATCACGTCGCAGCAGGATGGCATCATCTCGTTCGTGTACAACGACTGGAACCTGGTGTCGGAGATCGGACTCGCCAGTCAGCGCAAGTTCGTGCTGCAGTATGACGATTCGGGCGGCTTGCGTGCCGTGGTGCTGCCTTCAGGCACCAAGCACACGTTCAGCATGCAGACCTCCATCGGCTTCATACGATGCACCTACACACCGCCCGGCAGCACTCGCGCCTATCTGCAACACTACAGCCACTCGGGAGCCCTGCTGCAGACCATCTTCCCCGGCGACGGCGCGCGCATTATCTACCGCTATAGCTCAGCGGGACAACTCACGGAGATCGTGCACGGCGACGGCAAGAGCGAGTTCCTCTACAACGAGGCGACCGGCATGCCCAGCACCGTGTCGCACACGGAGCGCGAGCTGGAGTACCGCTGGGACTTTGAGTACACGGGCGGCCTGCTGACCGAAGAGCGCATCGACTTCATCGCCAAGACGGGCCTGAGCAACGCCAAGTTCACCTACGAGTACGACACCGACTTCCGCGTCATTTCCATGCAGGGTCGCATTGGCGGTCAGAATTTGCCAACGCAGAACTTTGCCTACGACATGCGCACGGGTCAACCGAACCTCATCGGTCAGTTCAAGGTCATGCATCCGCTGCTCAACCAGACACAGGTCTACGACGGCACAGCCAGCTTCACACGCACCGTGGACGGCCGCTTCATGACCCAGAAGGTCACGCTGTCCATACACCGACTGGAAGTCTTCCGCATGGAGTTTCTGTTCGGCGTGCACGGACGCATCACACAGACGCGCACCTACACGCGCAACATGGCGGTCAACACGTACACGAACGTCAAGAACTACACCTGGGACTGCGATGGCCAGCTGGTAGGGGTGGAGGCGCAGGAGCCTTGGGGCTTCCGCTACGATGACAACGGCAATCTGCTCTCGCTCAGCTACCGCGGCAACACAATACCCATGGAGTACAATGCGCAGGACCGCATCGTCAAGTTCGGCGAAGGTCAGTACAAGTACGACACACGCGGGCTGGTGGCACAGAATGCGCGCGAGGAGCGCTTCCATTACAACACGCAGGGCCTGCTGGTGCGCGCCACCAAGCGCGGACGCTTCGACGTGCGCTACTACTATGACCATCTGAAGCGGCTGACCACGCGCAAGGACAACTTCGGCAATGTGACACAGTTCTTCTACAACAACCAACAACGACCCTTCGAGGTCTCGCAAATCTACTCCCCACGCGACGGCAAACTGATGTCGCTCACCTACGACGACGTGGGCCATCTGATCTATGCGCAGGTGTACCGCCACAAGTACTACGTGGCCACGGACCAGAGCGGCACGCCCATCATGATCTTCAATCAGTACGGCGAGAGCATACGCGAGATCATGCGCTCTCCTTACGGCCACATCGTCTACGATTCCAATCCGTATCTGTATCTGCCCATTGACTTCTGCGGCGGCATACTGGACCAGGTCACGACGCTGGTGCACATGGGCGATGGACGCGTCTACGATCCGCTGATCGGTCAGTGGATGTCGCCCAACTGGGAGCACATATCCGATCTCATCATCACGCCCACTAAAATGCATTTATACCGTTTCAACGGCAACGACCCCATCAACGTGCAGCACGACCGCAACTATCCGGTCGACTTTTCGTCCTGGATGCAAACGCTCGGCTTCAACATCAAGAACCTGGTGCCGCAACTAACACGCAAGCTGTGGGAACAGCCCTCGCTGTGGGGTCGCGCCGCCCACAACCCCATTGCGCTGAACATGAAGCGATCCATCGACAACATACCCACCATGGCTGTGGAGAGCGGCTTCCTGGCGCATCTCAACGTGCGACGCATGTCCAGTTTCGAGGAGCTGTCGGCGCCACCCAAGTCTGCGCTCAAGTTCGACGTCATGAACCCGTCGCCGCGCAACATCGGCTCCGACACGGAACCGCCCTTCGGCAAGGGCATAGTGGTGTCGCGCACCAGCGACGGCCAAGCCATAGTCTCCAGCGTGCCGGCGGCCAACGCCATCTACCGCGACGTCTACACGTCCGTCTTTAATCGCTCCAAGCTGCTGCCCTTCACCTTTGTGGTGCACAACGCACAGCAGGACTCGTTCTTCTTCGTGAAGGAGGAGGCGTGGCGCGCCAGCGAGGATCGCCAACAGCTGAAGCGACTGCAGGGCCAAGTGAACACCACATTCCACGAGATCACGCGCGAGAATGGCAGCGGCAACAACTACTTGGACGTGAAGATACACGGCGCGCATGCCATCATCAACCTGCGCTACGGCACGACCGTGGACAAGGAGAACCAGCGCCTGATGCACCACGCCAAGCTGACGGCGGTGCGCAAGGCGTGGCACCGCGAGAAGGAGGCGCTGCGCAACGGCCTCACCACCGTCATCGAGTGGAGCCAGCTGGAAATGGACGAAATACTCAAGCAGAGCTACGCGAACAACTACGAGGGCGAGTACATACACGACGTCGCGCTCTATCCGGAGCTGGCGGAGGACCCCTACAACATCAAGTTCGTGAAGAAGAAGGGCGCGACAGGTGGCGCTGCGGGCGTGGCGAACGCGCGCAAACGCAGGCGACGAAGCGTTGCGGCCACAGGCACGACGGAGCAGCACAGCCAGCAGGCCGCCACGGCGAGGCGCGGCATCGGCCAGACAGAGACAGGCAGCGGCACGCACGGCGACAGGGTCAAGCGGGCGTGTTAGCTGCAACAAGGACTAAACTGGAAATTGTGTTAATTCGATGGAACAAACAAAATGGGCTTAGTTTAGAGAGTTTTAATGTTTAAGTAAGTAATGAACTAACAACTAATTGCATAATGATTAACTAATTAATTGACTAATTTATTACTGAAATGGGCAGACTATTATGTAACACTATTACAATTACGAGCGAGCGTAATGAGTGTATGTGGTATATATTTAAAAAAGGATGCAGGTGAAAAAAGAGCGATGGAATAAGTTCATAAATATGAGAAAAGTAGAAGAAGAGAAAACTAAGAATGTTTTGTATGTACAGTAGAAAATAATGGCAGAATAATTATAAATTATGAATATAAGTGCAGGAGCTAATTACAACTATGTACTAACTAACTATACGAATGCATAATACACATTCAAATATGGAATGTTTATGCGCGTAAGGCGCTGCTAGAACGCCGCAGGATAATAAAAAGCAGGCATTAAACAAGAGGAAGAGCAACATTTTGTGGTACTCGAGCTTTTTGAGACTGGCGTAGTTTTTAAACACGATCAAACATTCAAACACACATTCGCTTTATTTTTTGCTTGATAGTGCGAAAAAACAACAACAACAACAATTATAAAAAGTCACCGTAGAAAATGCATAACGCGTTTTTCGCTAGAGGTCATACAAAGTCATTAGAGCTGCAAGCATACCCACATACATAGAGCAAAAATGCATTGTGTATGTGTTTAAGTTACTTTAAATGTATTGTATTGTGCTGTATATGTAGCTATGTATAGGTATATATATGTATTAAATAGCGCAGCAGCAAAAGTTGAAGAAGATGGTGGGAAAAATAAACATGAAGCCATTTGACATATTAAAGAAAAACCAACAAAAAACTAAAAAATGAGACCAATTTGTAAATTGTCATTATTTAATGTGCTGAATTTGTTATTAACCATCGTACACTCCACTCCACTTCCCCTGCCTCTTGTAAGCCCCTATTTTCTAATACTACCTTAAGCCATGTTAAATTTTTGTTTAGTTTGTATAAACCAACCCTGAACCTTTCCAAAACGAAACGAAACTAAAATATATACGAGTATAATTTTGTTATAATTCCTAAGCTTCATAAATTTTTAAATTAAATTATAGTACATATATAAAATTGCATAATATTAAAAAATAAAATGAAATATGAAACAGTATTAAAAAATAACAACAGAACAATTGCACATTTTTTATTTCTCTCGTTCTCTCGTACGCTCTTTCTTACACACATGCACACATACTATAAGCACTGTTATGTGTCATACGCAGGGACATAACTATTATGGAGTTTACCGATAAAAATTGAAAATAATTGTTGCGATACAACGAATTTTCAATTTCGTTAAAAATAACTATTATTTATAAGAGAAATATTTTTCAATTGCTGGTAACAATTATTTGTGAGAAATATTTTTTACGTTATCGAATAACTATTATTTTGTGAGAAATATTTTTTCCGTTGCCGCATAACTTTTATTTTTGGGAATAAATTTTTTACGTTGTTTTTGTGTCACGCCTCAACGGCTGAACTTATTTGGCTGAAACTTGGTGGGTATATAGTGCATTTTGTGGGCTATAACCTAGCCCACTTTTCATCCCGGAAAAATCTGAAGGGGCGTGGCACTTCCGGTTTACAAATTTTATGTTGTACACATATGTATGTATATTGGAAATTACAACTTTAAAAATCGGTAGTCTGTTATAATTTTGCTATGCCTTTTCACTAGTGCAGCTTTGGAGTTTTGAGTAAGGGGGCGTGGCACTTTTCATATAACCCAATTTTGGTTTGCTATAAACTTTGGACGTATAACCTTTGGACCCTTTTTGCCTATCTAGAAGCCTCAGTTTCATTTAACACTACCAGGCGCTCATAAGCCTGTAGGCAGTGTCTCCCGCGCATCTTCTCTTCCCATTCTCCTGTACGTCAAGCGGTGCTTTCTCGCGGCCTTACGGATAACTTCTCTCGAACACTTCAATAGAGGCCGCTCTCCCACGCCTGGAGTGATAGAATTCAAATTTGTCATATTAAGGCCTTTAAACGTCGCGGAGCAAACTTTACACACGCAACTATCAACATCCTGCGAGTAGTCGAAGAATTCGCGAATAAATATGTTTCTCTTCCTACCCATTATTGCAATTAAATTTCGTTATTTCGTATTCGAATTAAAAAATCACGATAACCGCTTGTGAAAACAAATCGCAAGTGTCGGCTGTACTTGGAGATGCATAAACTAAGAGCCAAAGACCAGACCCACATAATACAATTGTTTTTGTAGTCCACAGTTATTAAAATGAAAATGCATGTGGACAAAGAAGCTCCAGCGAAGATAATTGTTGTTGTTTTTTTTGCATACCCATAAATTGGAAAATTCAATTTGAAAATTGAATGCTGAATAAAAACGGTAATTCTATCACTCCAGGCGTGGGAGAGCGTCCAAAGTTTATAGCAAACCAAAATTGGGTTATATGAAAAGTGCCACGCCCCCTTACTCAAAACTCCAAAGCTGCACTAGTGAAAAGGCATAGCAAAATTATAACAGACTACCGATTTTTAAAGTTGTAATTTCCAATATACATACATATGTGTACAACATAAAATTTGTAAACCGGAAGTGCCACGCCCCTTCAGATTTTTCCGGGATGAAAAGTGGGCTAGGTTATAGCCCACAAAATGCACTATATACCCACCAAGTTTCAGCCAAATAAGTTCAGCCGTTGAGGCGTGACACAAAAACAACGTAAAAAATTTATTCCCAAAAATAAAAGTTATGCGGCAACGGAAAAAATATTTCTCACAAAATAATAGTTATTCGATAACGTAAAAAATATTTCTCACAAAATAATAGTTATGCGGCAATGGGAAAAATTTTTTTCCAAAATAATAGTTATTTTCAACAAGAATAATTAATATCAATTGATAATTATTAAAAATAACATTTATTAATACTTCTTAAAAAGCGGTAATTTTTTCGGCTGTGAAAACAGGCATAATAATTATTTTCGGTCCCTGGTCATACGGCTTTGCAGTGTTTCCTAAGTGGTGCGCGCATACTTTCCATCTTGCTTCTTTCAGCTTCTCTTTAAATTCGAAATTTTTTGCAACTGCACAGGCAAAGATCTGCTGGCTCTTTTAGAACTGCTCTGCCCAAACGACAGAGTTGCATTTCCGTCCAACAATTTGCAAAACAGTTTTCTACTTTCAGCTCATTTTCTAATCAAAAATTCAGTAACTGTGTATTTCGTGAGTTTTACAATCGAATGAAAGGAATGATTTTGAAATTACTTTTCAAATTTAAATTTCAACAAATTTGCTGATTGCAATTTGTTTATGATTTCGAAACCTTCGCATAAAAATGCATACATATTTAATATTTGTTCTCTTTTTAATATAAATTCCACAGCTTCAAAGCATTTTCCCCATAAATTTCTCTCTACTCCCCCTCAGCACATTGCAGCGCATTTTCGAACAACTTTCTAAAGCATTCAATTACTGCTTACCCCGACTTTTTATAAGTTTCCTTTCCGTATAGAAAAAGCAAATAAAAAAAAAATTTTATTAATTAAATTTTAAAATTGGTGCTTATCGAATTTATTGCATGTAAAATAAGATTTTTATAAATAAACATACATATAGATATATAATGCATATAGACAAAAAAAAGAACGCAGCGGGTTGAAAGAGCAAAAAAGATATTCAAACACTTAAATAAAAAAGATTGCTGAATTAGTTGAGCGCATGCTTTTTAGTGTAATATTGATCAAAGCAAAATTTGAGAAGAAAAACATAAATTACGCATATTCCTTAAATTTGTCTGTAAAAAAACTATAAAACATATTTTTAAAGAAAAAATATTACAACTCTTAGTGCAGAAATAATCAAGCAACACACACGTAAATTTCCACACCAACACACACTTGCAAGATGCATTTCAGTAGCATAAGAAATAAATGTAAAAAGGATTGTTGCCAAATAATTTTAAATTATGTTCACACTCACACACACAGCAGCACGCAAGCAGCCGTAATGAATCAAATAATTGAAATCGATTACAATAACAACACCAAAAATACAAAGCGATACAACAAGGTAACACTATTCAGCAGAAAGAGTATTTAAAGTTAATAGAAGAGAAGAATTTCGCAATTATTGAACTAATATTTGTTATTTGAGCATGAGAACGCTCAAAAAGGCAACTTCGGGCAAAGCGGCACAAAAGGTAGGTGAGTTTTCATTGACGAGAAAGTGGATAATTTTCCAGTTGGTACTCTACTTCCCTATACTAAAGGATTCAGAATTGAGCTGTAGTCTAACAGCATGTCATATCTTTCACATACGATACCACTTAAAATCGATAACAA
Source organism: Neria commutata (assembly GCA_963457695.1). Classification (NCBI taxonomy): domain Eukaryota; kingdom Metazoa; phylum Arthropoda; class Insecta; order Diptera; family Micropezidae; genus Neria; species Neria commutata. Next base: position 22,710,088 of record OY735249.1, on the reverse strand, counting down.
TTCAAATCAACTGCGATCAAAAGTAAAATGTGAACTCTTTTCTATGCTTATAAAATTCAAGTTCGACAAAAAGTGAGAATGTGCTAAAAAATTGGGCTACTCAAAGATACAAATTATACGGAGCGCAAAATCAAATCAAAAATTTCAATAGTAGTATTTTCTTTGTCTTGTGCTTTGGCTGGTAACATACTCAAATACTTTTGAGCCGATTATGATATGTTCACTTATGAATAATTGGTTTATATTTCAACCTCTGATTAGAATCATAGAAGAAATAGTGACGAAAATCCTTACTTCATTGTTTTTAACTTTGATCTCTGGGATAACCAAAAATATGCAAATTATAGATCCGCATGATTTTCGCACCTCATTTGGTAGGAACGACCGGAATTATGTCAGCCGTTCGCCAACTTTCTTGCTGCACGTATCCCTTTCGATAGCTGTAAACTCGATTCAACATCATATTTTTACTTCAAAGAGCTCTGAAGAAGATTTTTAAATGCTAAAAATAAATGTAATTGCCGAATAATTTCCCATTTCTAAAAAATACCAGAAAGATTCGAAAAGACTGGCCGTCATATAAGAGGACCCTCATAAGAGATTGCCAGTCAGGAATATGGCGATTGTGCCATGTAATAAGACTCAAGGACTTACAGCCTATCTGAAATTTAAGTGCTTAGTGCTTAGAGGCTCCTCTCGAAAGAGCAGTTGAATATTCACAATCATTTGAAAAGATATGTCAATCTCGTACCGCACCAATCCCTATCAGAAATGCAAATTTGCCTGTGCATATGTAAGGCGTTACAGATTATCGCCGCGAATTCTCGCTTTGCTTCCTTTCACAATTTGGAGAGTATCTGAAAAGTACCAACTTCTGCAGTAATTTTAAGCTGCTTTTCTCTTGCCCGCACTCTTTATACACTTCGTGAAAATCAAAAAATCGAATGAAGGGGTAGATTGTAAATATGAAAAACTATTTGAACAAGTTTTTTTTGTAAAATATTAAAGAATTTCAACATTAAATTATGCTAAGACTCATAGCTATGTATGTAACAAAAATAATATAAAAGTGCTGTAATATATTAAAATTAAATTTGTAAATAGTTGTGTGATTTATGGTTGAACCTGAACAAACAATTGGCAACTGCACTAAGCATTAAGCAGACCCCTTAGTTGCTGTTTCCTTATGAACTTCCTTTTTGATATAACTAAAAGAAAGACAACAAACAATTGGCAAATCAATTTTTAAAAGAGCAGGAGTCAGTTACCTATTAGCACTTGAAGAACATAAAGCGAAAGCTGAAACCAAAGCAGAAATCTTGAAACTGCAAGAGATCACGTCAAGTTAAAGCGTTGGCATGGCTTGAAACTGATAAACTGCTTGAAAATTGATGTACTAAAATTGCAAAATCAACAAAAATATTAATATAAAAAAAGAGGATTGCAAACATATAACTGCATAGTATAACTAGATATGATGGCGAATTGTAAATAGTGCTAGTCTTAATGTTAGTACATGTATAGAATTTATATACATATGCATAGATGGAAAGTGGAAAAATAAAAAAGTTAAATTAATGCAAATTATTCTTAAAAAAAAGTAAACAGGGAAACAATTCAAACTAACACACACACAAGGAAATTTGCACTACCATGACTTACACACATAAAGCATATGAAAGACATTTAGCAAATGTGCGCAGGCATACGCGAATGCCGGAAGTAAAGAAAAAGATGGAAAAACCAACAAGAAACCAATTAGCAACTGCATGAATTTATGACAGAAACCAAAAGATGACACGAGAAGCACTAGAAGAAAGAAAGTAAAATGAATAAAATAAAGAGAAAGAGAAAGAATAAATTTAAAATAATTATTATATTTATTAGCGCCTAAAACTGTAGTTTAACATGCCGTACGCATACACACAAAAACACGCATACAAACACACATATATGCATACAAATATGATATTCATAGATATATAAAATATGTATTTATGCCTAAATATGAATATCTAAACAAAACGACAAAGCAAAAATTGTAATGGTATACCAAACCATTTGCAAAAAAGGCATGCCCAGCAAAAGAGAATTTTCGAGAAAAACCAATTTGTCGAAAAATAGCAAAAGCGATACGGCATGAGCCATGAGAAACAGCAGCATAATGCATAAAATAAATAAATTGCGTATATTATTATTAATAAATAAAGTATATTAAATAACAAGAACAAGACAAAACCAAATTAAGTAAAGCAAACTGAGGATATCAAGGGTCTATAAAAGTATATAATGGTAAATAAATAAAATAAAATGGACAAATATACTAAAAATGCTTTGTGTTTCACTTAATGCGATTGATAGGCAGGATATTAAAATCCTTAAGGCTGTGATGGGGAGGTAGTCTATGCAAAATTAGCTTAAAACGATCTTAAGAAATAGTTGGCTCAGCGCATCTTATCTCTACAATAAGGTAAAGCTGGTGAGAGACTTCTGTCAGAGTTGGTGATTTAATGCAGCCTGAAGGAGTATACAATTTATAGTACAATTTCAGATCTACAGCTATTACGAAATCAATGAGCTCCTTATGACTGTTTAAAGTTCACATCCGTGGTTTTTCATGACAACCATTTTAATGAATTGCTTCTTGACAACGGCCCTCAAATGGGTGTACAAATAGACCGAAAGCTACAATTTTCTTTTATAACCAAATTCGAACGGGAAACTTTATCAAGGCATAGAATACTCTCGAGGAGCAGCAATAGATGTCACTGCAGACACAAGCAATTGAAAACACCATCTGCTAGGCATTGAAACCGAAACTCCTTACATCGCAAGCCGAGCCGCTGCAGCACAAAATGTCCACAATATGGATTGAATGATTTGCCCATAGCACGAAAGTTTTCATGATTATATATTCTCTAAGATATATATTCAATGAATTCGTATTGCACTGTATCCTGAATTCCACTAAACAGCATGAACAGTGGTAGAGATAAAAGCACTCACACTGAAATCTATTGCAGTGTTGCCTTAATACTATATCATAATCCTATAATGGTGAAAGTGATGCATGTATCGGCAAAATTTAGAACCTCATATAGTACTTATTTTTTATGCTAATGAATTTAAATAAATATAACTGCGTTCCAAAACCGAATTGAAACGGAAAGCATTTAATAGTAATGAGTCCAGAGTCAATTTCAAAACAAAAGAGAAGGAATTTTAAAGCACAATTTATTTTCAAGGAATTAAAGTTTCGACGACCTTCTGAATATGCATTACAATTTCGATTTTTTCATTATCAGTGTCACATAAAGTGGGATTGCTCTGAAAATTTTGTGTATTCCAGCTGCGAGGTTAGGCTACAATAAAATCACAGCCAGTATGAGAGCAGCTTTGACATGCCAAATAGTACTAAAAGTTAAGTGCCAATTTATAGCGAATAAGCATTGCCAATATATCGAAACGGGCCAAGCAGACATTGGAACCAGCGACCTTTGATTTCGGAGAACTGAAATGAGCCATGCAATGCCAGGCGAGCACATTAACGCCGTCCGTTTTTTACACTCACACTAACTCGCATTAACTACTCTAATTATGCATACATATTAATGATGCCGAAATTTACTGCTGCCAATAATTCAAAACTTAACGGTTTACGCACGTCTTGACGCCGAAGCCAATTTCAATTGTTTGCTTGTTTCAGCCGGGCTGGCAGGGCACATGGCCAAATGGCAAATCTCAAGGCATGAAAAGCAAATGACCACATAAACAAATTCATTATGTGCTACGAAGGCGGAGGGTGGGCGGTTCGCATTATACAATAATAAAAATTCATAACAATTCCATTATGGCTTGACGTTGGCAACACTGTTTATGGCAGCACACACATTTTCATTTCAGTTCATACGCATGCAGTGCAAGACCATGTACGTATGTGCGTGTATATGTACATGCAAGTATATATTTCTGTGTGTGTGTGTGCGTGTGGGTATGTGAGTGCTTGTAATGGTGGTGTGATGTTGCTTTTGGTGCTAAAATAACCATAAAATCTCTTTTGCTTTTACATAAATTAAATGACCAAAAAATTATATTTAACGACTGTCTGACTTGATATATTTGTATGAGTTCTGTGTATACGACTTGTGTGTGTGTGTGTGTGTGTGTGCGCATGTACAGCAAAGAGCAAGCAGTCATATTTTCGCGCATTTCGTATATGAAAGCGGTCAAATGGGATTTCTACGCAGCGGCGAGTGCCTTGGTTGTTTTGGTGTGAGTGCGTGTGTGTATGTGTTGTACGCTTTGGCAACATTTACGGTACTGTGTGTACTTACTCGCATAGTTTATGATGTCGTAAATCCACTTGACGCATTAAATTACTGCTGCAACATATTGTCTTAATGAAAATTTTACGATATCATTTTTCGCACAAGCTTAGCACAAGCCAAAGTAATACACTTCCTCAGGCACTACCCATTTACCCACCCTCTGCTCCTATTGCGCCGCCTACAATTCGAATGTTGCGCGTAGCGTGCGGCAGGCAAGGAGAAGGGCAATGAAAATGGGAAAACCAACATTTAAATTGAGATTTCTTGACGCCATTTGATGGCATTTGGCCATATTTGCTTCAGTGACGTTGTACTTTTGTCGAACTGCTTAGTACTTAGTCTACACTACACTTTCTGTATATTATTCTTTTATTAGAGGCATAACATCATGCATCGAGTGACGCCGTCCAATACAATATAGGTATCTATTAAAGAAAGAATGATTTTTGTAGGCCGTTCGGAAATAGCCTACTACAAAATCAAATTGACAAAATAACATTTTGATTTGTACTAAAATAGAGATGTATATTAGAGTTCATAGTGCATAATATAATAAAAATATTATGTAGAGCGTTAACTTAGTCGCAAAAGCCTGCTCATCGTTTGTATACGCAAATTTGTTTGTTAATATTTGTTAACGTCCATTATATAGTATATTATCGCAATTTGCTTACGCAACTCATTTTGATGCGTTGGCAATGTGTTGGCATTGCAGATATTTTTTTTAATATTGGCCATATATCTAAGATGGGTGCCGCCTTCCCATTTCTACTGGCGACACTTCTATCACACTTTGATAAGCATAACTAGGAAACTAGCATAAACCCTTAAAGAAAGAGCGAAATGTTAACTTCTTTCAATTCATGCTGAATTAAAGCAATATTCGAATTTCTAAAAAATTGCCCTCACAATCATAAAAAGAAAGAGTTCATGAAACACTGCACAGCTTTCCCCTTAAATTCTGATGTGTTTCGCACACATACAGCATATATTTTACACATACATATATACACACATATACGGAAGCATATAAATATGCAAACATGGGCACAACAGTAAATGTACGAAAAGAAAATCAAAGAATAATAAAAATAAAAAAGAAATGGCAAAACAAACAAATAATGTCAAAGCGAAGCTGGAAAAGGGGACACGATTAACCCATTTCAAAGATCATCAACATCGAAAGCTTGAAGGGCGTGCCAGAGCGTGAACATAAATTGTACACGTACACTCAATTACTTAATTCCTTCCTGCTCCACCGCTGCATAGCTCCACGCATTTCAACACACACACACACCCACGCAAATGACGAAATAAAACACAACAAAAAATATAATGAAATGAGAAGAGAAGAGCAAGTGTTAGAGCAAGAGAAATGAAGGACACAGCACAAGCGACCAAGAGCCCACTTCATCATGCATTCCAGTCATCAACGTCCGAAGCGCAAAAATTACGCAAAGTGTGACAACGGGTGACAAGGGACCGGGGCAGGAGGTATGTATGTGCGCCCATGCAAAAGAGTAAGCAGCAGCACGAGGGCGAAAAATGTTAAGCCGCACTAAAGAAGAAATATGCATGCAAAATAGCCCACAGCAAAAGCAACAACAACAGCAAAAAAGAGTTACTCGAGCTCAAAGTATTTAAAAAGCTCAAGCCCCAAAGTGAAGCTAAGGAGTTGGATGGGTGAGGTCAAGCTTGTGGCTAGTTTTTATGATGACTTCAAATAAGTTAAAATATTATTCTATTCTGCAGACTAAAAAGGTAGTTCCATCTCGCTCGGGACAAACTTCACTTAATTTTGGAGTCCGACTAAGATGAGCTTTCCTCGACTTTTCCTGATAATTTTTCGAGATCTCCTTGTATTTATTTATTCCGGCGAAAGTAAGGGTATAGCTCTTTAAGCTTCTCCAGCGCATTTATGAATTATTTTTGTCACATCATCAGCTACTCACATCGTTCGGATTCAGCACAAGAAAAAATTGTAGGTCCGTCAACATTCGCTATAACTTTCACTGAAAAGGACCAGTCATCAACTGTACCCCTTAATACAAGCCGATGTGAAGAAGTACAGACGCATTGGCGGCGAGCAAGTGACAATTTCGAATTGTGGAGCAACACTTTTTTATATGCCACTTAAAGCTGGCAAAAAACTTTTAATTAATACCTCAGATCATATAACATATACGCAGCAAAGTAAGGAATGTACGGGAAGCACCCGCCAGTGTGCTTTCCGCAGGTAGACCGAGATTGCTTTTCGTTCTTTCCTGCAGTTTCAGGCGACACTCTTTACTCTTAAGGCGGCTAAAAGCAAAAAGTTTAAATAAATACAGACACTCGAAATGTCAAAGAGGATGCTCAAAAATTAAGCACCTCATAAGAAAAACATGCCCTTTTCTGCTGTGTATGCCAGCACTTTCTCACACTCTCTCTCACAAGCTACAACGTCGTAAAGTATCAACTTCAAACGGGCCCAGCACACATACACACACAGACAAAGAGAAGCAGTATGAACGAAAAAGCTGGAAAATTTCTGTGCCTTTCAAGTTAATGTGGCACCATTAAGTGTAATTATCAAGACATATACCAGTGGCAACAAGGTACACACTTGCATTGGGCAGCCATGCTAGCGCGGACAGCACTAGACCCCTCCCCCACCAACATACTTACTCAATGCGCTGAACTTTACCTGACCTTATTTCTTGTCGCTTGCCTTTACCTTTTTTGTGATACTTTCTGAACTTTTTTAGCTAGCATTTTTTGCCCAGCGGCTCTTTTGTATAAGAGCCATTTTTAAGTTGCTAGTTCGCTCTCTGTTGACGTAAGGTAACCTTTTTCCCTTTTGAGTTTTGATGGCATTTTGAATGATTTATTATTTAAACTTGTACCTGATTCGAAATGTTGCTCGCATCAAAGGAAAATCGCCGAAGAGGAAATCTTTAAAGAGTACTTAAAGCAGCCAATAATTCTCTTTACGGCAGTAAGAGGCATTAGTTGTCCTGACTACGTCGGGCAGTCGCGGCAGTTACGCAACTGTCCGGAGAGCTACAATTGTCAAGTTTTAAATCACCCTGCGGGCCACTTTGGAAATGCATCATAGCTCCGCGGGCCACATGCTATAAATCTTTCGACATTTTGATCATATGAAGATATCCACCAAAGAATCCAATCCAACTAAAATTATGATAAAATTGCAATCCACGGACGTAGCCCTTTCTAACGATACCCCACACGATATGAAAATACTTGTCTTTTTTTGTCCGACCTGAAAAATATCTTTTGTAAAAGTGTGATGAATCTCGCGGGCTAGAAAAATTTTCTAGGTGGGCATTGTCCACTGTAATAAATTGTCTGTTCATTGCTTATAAATGATAGATATGGCTCAGCTGTTAATTAAGCAATATTTTGAAGCTAGTTACAGAAGCCAGCAGAGTACTCCTGAATTGCATAGAAGACATCGCCAAAGCACAACTGCTTATTGTTAAAATTTACGCAGCTGCAGGTACTAAAGATACTTTTTTTATTAAACACCACGAATGGTATTGTGATTGTTATGAAGATGAAGGCACAGCAAAGCACATCCTGTTTCACTATGATAGGCCATTGTGAAACCAGACTGCGTTGCTAATGTAATATATGTATATCTACAACCGCAGGATATTGTGGGCAATCCCTAAAGAAAATTCCTTTATACATTTTGAAGAGGAGGATCTGTAAAAATATGCACAATCGCTATTAGAATACTGTATATCTGCTCCAAACGTTATCTGAATCTTAAGATTTGGTTAAAAATAGTAACGATGTTTTTGTATTAAAAAATTATATTTCATAAATACTCAATTAAAATAGTGGCTGGCATTTATAGAACCACCAGGAAAATTTACAATAAACGTTGTTAAAAAAGATTCCAGTATAAGTGCGCATTCCAGTTTAGCACCTAATTTTTACTCCAGCTACGCCAGCTCCTGTACTAAACAATAATCTTCCCAATAATGTGCAAAAGACTTACTTTAACTTTAAAGTTAAACTAAGCAACTCAAGCTTTCCACCAAAACCTTCACCAACAGTCTTTCTGTTCCACCCTATTATTTAAATGTTCTTACTTTCCGACCGAAAACAATTCCAAATATTTATATTCCAAAAGACAGTTAGATACTTTGTAAAAGCAATCTTTGAATTAAGTACACGTAAAATTCGCAAAATTTTGATACGACATTTCATTTCCCCTCTCCCCCCTTCCCCATCCCACGCTAGCTAATCAACAGAATACCATCAGCATACCAAAGATTAGGTTAGATTAATCTGGCTGCCTAAGAAGGCCACGCATAGACCCTGTTGGGTCCTTAGCGATACCAGTTCCGTACCAAAGATTAACACACTTGTAAAAATAGCAAAAGCAACAAATAAAGTCTACAAATAAACATCAATAGCTCAATTCAAAGAGTCTTCAAAATTCTACACTCAAAAGCCTTTCAATAGAACCCATTTAAAACATTTTATCAAAAATTTACTACATCAAACATGCAGCGCTAAATGCCACTTCAATATTAATGCATGCAAAGCAATTTGGCGACAACGCTATATGGACATACACACATACATATATATAAATATAAATTTACGTGTATGTAAAGAACTTCACTGTAGTGGCATTTTTTTATGGAAAGTGTCAAAATCACTGCAAATACGCGCGCATAAAAAATCATTTTTACTGTCTCTCTGAAGTATTATTTTTTTGACAATTTTATGGCACAATTGCCATACACACACACACACGCACACACATGTACATTTGAAACACTGAATCATTTGCATGCATTGGAGCGAGCTGAAAATGTGCGGAATGGCTTGGAAAATTTGTAAGGCCATAAAATTGCAGCGCCGCACCTAACCCCTGCCTGCTGCCTTCCGCTGCCATGTGGAAAGCTTGTGAAGGCAATTCAAGCGCAATTTTTCATAATTTCAATGCGGCTAATAAAAGGAATATGCAGTTTCAGAAAATTGCTGCAAAAGTTTTGCTTTGCTGGAATTTTGTTATTTTTGTAAGTTTTGTGGCAAAATAAAATGTAGATTTTATGCTGTCAATAGAGAGAGAATTTCATGTTGATGCCACAAGAAAAACGCTGATAATCCGCACACAGCTATTCACTAGCTTGACCACACAAACACACACACACACGCTAATGCAAACACAAATACAGACACTTGCATAAGCAGCTTACGGCTAAAGTAAAAGAGGCAACAGTGAACGAACTTTGTACAAAAATTCCTTCACACACATACACATTCACATACATATGAAAACACTTGCATGCAGTAGTACCTATGCAGTGTTGCCATGCTCAAATTTGTTCAAACTTAATAGTTGGTGAAAAAGGTAAGAAATGGAAAGTGTTAGTTTGTGCAACGAAGTTAAGTAAAATAGAAGCTGGCCTTCTGGTTTTAGTTTTAAAATCTTAAAATACGAAAATAAAAGCAAAGTGTTGCTAAAATGGCATACTACTGGGCAATTATTTTCACCTTTATCTAGTTATGAAATTCCAATTATTTTAGTTATACTATTTGTATAAACCAAATTCAAACAATTCTAATAAATATCACTTTTTTGTGACTCTGCTTAACCCTTCCGTTTACCTTGGTGACTGAAAAGGATCTGGAAATAGAGCTATTTTGTCATAAGACCATTTTAAATTAATTTTAGTAAAGATAATGGTCTGTAGAAACTACGGCGACGAACTAAACTTAGAAATAAGAATGGGTAACTTCATAGTCCGAACCCTGTTTCATATGGTTTTTTCTCGATACGGAGTTAGAGAAATGTGAAATGCTGGGAAAGCTATGCGTTTATCCTAAGCAATACTTCAAGAGATAGTAATAACAGTTTGTGGTATAGATTGTCCTAAGGGGGACCTTGCAACATGTAAGACCTTTTGCCTACGCTTTTAATTACGTTAATATGTACTTAGAAAAAACATAAATTAGTAATGAAAAATTTTTAAACTACGGTACTGCTTTAAAGAAATAGTAAAATTATGAAGAAAATATCTATCGGGAGAGATTTAATATTTTCAAGCAGAAAATGGAATATTATATATGAACATTTCATTCGAGCAAAAAATCTAGTTAAAACCTAATCGAGGCATTGTTTGCTTTTATGAGGTGGCAACGCTGAAAATATTTATGTAATTTTATAAATTGTAAATCCTGCTAGCGACAAAGTGACCGTAAAGGTAATCGAGGAGGAGTGCCAAAGATGGACATAAGAAGATTTTCTTTTGACAAATTCATATGGAAAATTAAGCTAAAAGCATTTCACATGCAACGGAAAAATGTTGGTCTTGTTAAAATCCTATTTTGTTGCCACCTACCATCCCCGCCAGCAGCAGCAATGCATAAAGAGTGCCCTGCAACGTTGCATGCAAAATGATGTCAAAGCGGAATGCCGTAAATTACTTTACACTAACACATGCATGCAACGACACACACACTAACGCTCATCCCTAAACGCACACACTCAGAAACGTATACATAATGGAATGTTTAATTCAACGGCGGCAGCTATGCGCACATTTTTGCAGCAGCACCGTTGCCTTTGTAACCCTGGCCTGTACCACATATACACACACTCGCACGCACAAACACACACATTTGTCTATAGGGTCGTAGCCAATGCAGAAGCCGAAGCAGAGCACCCCTAATTATTTTGAAACACTAGGAGTGATTTTGATTATATGGCTTTTCAAATAGCCATAGCTTCATAGCCAGTAAATTGTCCAGGTCGTTCTCGTATTCTGCGTCTCCAACTGCATTTATACTATGTCAAGTGTAAAAAGAATTCCGTTATTTTTCCAATAGATGGCATTAGTAATCTGTATCTCCCGTTGTATAAGTGCGATTGAGTTATGCTAAATGACGTTAGAAAGATAAGATTTCGTACTAAAAAATTTAAGTTTTGTGGTTTCGTCGATATAAAAGATACACAACACTCAGGAAGGTCAATTGTCGAAAATTCCGATTAAATCATGGAAATCGTAAAGTCCGGCCGTAATGTAAGCACAATTTCTATTACCCAGGATGATCCAAATCGGATCATTCTAACTATGCAAATTAAAGCCTACAATTACATGAAAAAATTGGATTTCTTTATTACTACTTACATATGTATAAATTTTCTTGAAAAAGTACAAAGTTCCTGAAGTTTGTAATAGAATAATTATTGTAAATAGTTTCAAAAAATATCAACACAAAATATGCAGTTCTTATATGTTATTTGGCATAGAATCTGAATAAAATTTCATACCGTAAAAAAATTACTTTAAGTGCTACATATTTAGAATTTTTGTCTAAAAAACTAACAGTTCAATGCAATTGGTTTAATCGAATTTTACCTGATGAAATTTTACTAAGAGTTTTATTTCGAGGATGGATTCAAGGTTCGGTTAAGTCTCGCTGAGCTTGAGAATGGCTCCGTTTAAAATAGCAGCCCCAATTATGTATAGAATGGTTTGAATTCCATTGCTCTTTTAAAATATTGTGTAAAAACATTTTTGTAGCCCTCTTAAATGCTTTTGTCAGTCGCAGACAAAATTTCAACATGTTGAGTTATATAATTTAAACCAGCTACAGATTTAGTGCACCCCTTCGAGCATTCCAACTGGCTATGACTCTGCTTGCGTGGTTACGTGTGCACAGTGGCCGCATAATGCAAATGCCAAAAGGCGATTTTCCTTGAAAAGATTGACTTGTGCGACTTACTTAACATCTCATTAAGGACACAACAACATCAGAGCAACTACTACAACAAAAACACGCACGCGCACAAATAACAAGAAGATTCTGCTGGGCATGTGGCCGCGCCTGTGTCAACATTAACTCATTTATATACAAACTCACACAAACATGCATTCATATGCACTCACACGTGCACGTAAGCGTACACATATGCAAATAGCGCCGCTGCTTGCCAATGCAAATGAAAGCGGCAAGGGACGTTAGTGCAGGACGCTACGGCGACAGCGCCTGTTGCCATGTGCACGCTGCAACTTTATCAAGTGTTGCTCTGGCAGCTAGCGCCTTCAAATGCAATCGTGCGTATGTCCTTACAAATTCGCGTTTATGCGCATCTCATTACTTAATTCCAAGTACTCGAGAGTTCCTGGCTGAAGGATGATGTGTTGTTGTCGAGCATGCTTTCGAAATGCATGCACAATTTTGTTGGTCAAGTTGTGGTGCGCTCAGAGTGGAGATTACTTATGAAAATGGCTGCTGTACCGCTAGAAAAAAATTGCAAAGCCTCAGAAGGATTACGCAGGCTCAAAGAAAGCATGGCCTTTATTTTTGTTTTTCTTTTTCTTTTTGGTTTACTAGCGGAACAAAAATCGGTTTTTTGCCACAAACCTTTGAGAAATTATATTTCTTTATTCTACATATAGAGAGCCTTAAAGTTTAGTCTATTTAGAGAAAGTTGCTACATTCAATTTAGTTTTGCCATGCCAAATTTCGACTTCCAGAAACCTGAACTTTAGGTTAGGTTAATCTGGCTACCTAGGAAGGCCACGCATAGACCCTGTTGGGTCCTTTGCGATACCAGTTCCGTTTAGTAGTTGTCAAAGTAGTGATCTGTCAGAATTTGGGTGTTTTTCACAAATTTCCAAAGAGGCTTAATGCCTAGTTCCGAGATCTGTTCGAGCCCTGAAAAGAATGGCGCTCCTAAGCAAGTCAGAAGAGTTCTAGCGACGGCGGGGCAGGAGCACAGTATATGTGCCAAGGTTTCCCTGCTGCCAGCTTCTTTGCATTTCCTGCAGCTTTCGTCGTTCGTTATACCTATCCTATGTGCATGCGCTGCTACAAGGCAGTGTCCCGTTGATAGTGTCCCTGTGATAGCTCTACATTCTATTCTTGGGAGAGTCAGTATAAACCTAGTATACTTTTCGTCATAGGACTTTAGCATGGTTTTGGAGGTCGCACAGGTGCTTAGGTTATTCCACCTGGCCCTCGTTTTTCTTCTCAACCTGAACTTTAGCTCTATGTAAATTATAATTTCACTTTAATATGTGTTGTGTTCTTAATAAATAAATTGTTTTGCTTCCAATTCGAGTCATAGTTAGCCATATTTAATTCCAAGCTTATATTTTAATTTTGTATTCAACACGTGCCAAAAATTATGCACAAAGAAGTATTCTTCCCACTCAAAGTAAAGCTGCATAGTTATAAAGTGACAATTTTCTTCACAGTTTGAAGTATTTTTTTGGTAAGTATTACATATTTTTAATTCAAAATATTTCTATTTCTCTTCTAAGACTTTTTGATATACATAGTTGATTCCTAATAGCTTGCATAGCCCTAAAATGTCCTACATATTGCTATTTTGCACTAGTTTTTTCCTCAAATTATAATTTCGTTTCCGTTTCCGCCTCTTCATAATAAATCTGCTCTGAACTCGCTTACTTTTTAATTTCGATTCTGTTCCCGCTTTTAACTCAAGCACTCTCATGAATTATGCATTTGCACGTAAGCCCTTGACATTTCAGATGCTTCCATCCAACCACTTGCCACGTTCACCTAGAATGGTGGTGAACTATCGCACAAGTAAATTTGCTTGCTGCCGCCATCATTAATTGTGACCAGGCAGCTGCTTATTAATGATTTCGCTTCCTGTGAAAATTTGTTAACAATTAATTAGGTTGATTGGGCAAAAACGAGAGATGCTGACGTAGCGGCGCAGACAAAGAGGAGCAGCAATATTAATCTGCTATCAGCAAAGGAAGAACGAAGAAGTCACACAACAGCAACAAAACACATGGAAACATGTGTGTGTGTGCTGGTGTAGGTGTAAGTGAGTAGTGCGCCGCTGGTTATGTGTAAAAAATGTACAGCGCGAGAGCATCATCAATTTTAAGCGCTGCTCTCGAGGACTCGCACGCATTTTGCAACGTTTCATACGGTTAATGTTGCATGACGGTGTTGCAAACACGCTACAACAGCAGCAGCATCCGAGGGCCGTAGTTGGCTATTGCCTGTTGGCTGTGAGCGCAGCAGCAGAGGGGAAGACGTAGAGCAGAAGAAAAGAAAGTTAACAAGATTGTCACATCATTAATAATGCGGAGAAGGACGATGTTGCAAGCGAGCGCGGGGGCCAAACAGAAAACTAATGAATGTGTTAACTGAAGCGCCTAAATGTAGGCAATAAAAATAGTACACAAACAACAAGCAAAGCAAATTGAGAGGAAAACATGCAACAAACTGTTTACTGATTTACGGCTTTGGCAGCAACAGGAAAAACTATTAGCTGAAAAGCGCTTAGTCTGCGCCCCCTCCCCCTGCAGTTGCGCCGAAAAAGTGCAACAGCCAATCTTATATTTCCGTCCGGCCGCATACAAAACCTTGGCTTGGCTTTCATACACCAAACCAGTTTGAAAATCTTTAATTTTCGTCGTCTGCTGTGAGCCGATAACGTTTCTCTCTTCAGTGCGGATTGCAGAACTCTAAAGACTCAATGCAGTACATATTATGTTTTTGTCCTTTTCCTCATAATGGAATTTTCAACATTCAATTATAAATTCGTTAAACGCAGTTTTAATAAATCGAAATTTGTCTTCAAAATTCAGTTTTGCAGAATGGGGAAATAAACAGTGGGTAGGAGAAGGCACATTACCATTACTTTTTCTCAGCTTTTGTGGATAGAAATGCATCCAAGAAATATTTGCACAAATTTGTAATTTTTCAATTCTTGCTTATTCTTCTGGGAGTAGTAGAAAGTCGATTTCGACAAAACAGCTGTAGGCCTAAGCTCGGAATTTTTGGAGTGTTTCCCACAGTCCAGATAAAATTGCTCATAGTTTCATTGCTCATATATAAGATATAACAGTTGTTGCAAACCAGGTTCTTAGCTCTCTTTTTCTGTTTAAAAAATAAGATTTTAACATCTAGTAATTATTTTCGGTGTCGAAGGCGAGTCGATTATTAATTATTGCATAGATATATCAAAAGCCATATGTGTTTTAATCTTCGCTGCAAGTAATGCAAAATTATGCAGAAGAATTTGCTAATAATATGTACCAAACCTTAAACATTTCTTTATCTTCAAAATTTATATTTTCAGACAAACAAGAAATCTACTATATAGCGCAGCTGTCGCTACAAATTAGTATTAACGATTTGCGGCGCAACCTATTTGCTCAATCTGAAAAACCGGCAATCGAGATCCATGGTACGAGTATGTAAACTCCCGAGCTTCTTTGGCATATTTCAGTTTCTTCTGCTGAGGAGCGAAGTTATTTCACTGCTTAGTGTCCCGCTACACAAGTTTACAATCTGCTTTTGCTCTGCTGCTTACATTTTAATGCAATTTTCGATATTAAAATTGTATTTTCAATTTCGCTTAATGACGTTCAAAATGAAAATAAATGCCTTTCTTCTGTCTTCGCCATTCGTTTTTCATTTTTTTGTATGCGCCGCTTGCATGCCTCCCACTTGCTACCGTTGCTATACTAGGCGCTCAAGTTGAGGTCCCTAAATAGGCGCCATACACCAACACAAACTCACATACATAGAGTACGCCCTTATCCCATTTAAAATGCACTTGGGCATGTTTCATATGTTGACGGGCATAGCAAATGCAAAATAGCAACGGTTTTTATATACACATGTGCATGTGTGCATAAGTGTATATATTATTTTGCTGCTCTGCTGTATAAAGTCATATCCTGCGGGACCCATACAGCTACAGTCATATGGAATACAGGATATTTTTGCATTTGCAGGCGTATGTGTAGGTGTGCGCCTGGCTGACTGTGTGCATATGTTGCAGAATTTTGAATTAAAGATTTTCATTTATGCCAAGGGCCAGCGGCGCAGTGCAACGGGGAATTATTCGCGTTCGAATGAAAATTTTAATAATAAATGTGCATGGGCCGAAATGAAGCGTAGAGGAGAGAGCAACTGAGAAGCAGCAGTAGCATAGAGTTTCCCAAAAATATTGCAAATAATTTAACTACAAAGTGAATGCCCCCAAACTGAAGGTAAGTCTGGAAGAGAAAAAGGGAATCGGACGCCTGCAAGACTGTTAATAAAAATAAAGAAAAGTGCTCTCATTCCACCCTCACTTCATTAGACAAGAATACAGGCTTCAATACAGCATAAGAGCATTCATGTGTATGTGTGTGTGTGTGTGTGTGCAGTAACAGCAGCAGCGGAAGCGGAAGCTTACCCTGACGCAGTGAGACGCGCGCGGACAAGCCGAAAAAAGCGCTGATGAATAAATTGATAAATATTTAATTCACGCCTTTTTGCCGTCATATTGACTGACAAAAGCATGGAATGAGAGAGGAGAGGTGGCACAAGCACACTCACACATCAGCAGATATACATACATAAGTATGTAACATGTAACTCTGAATTTCCGCGTAAGTAGAGCTACTGCAGCAGATCTTCACGGTCGGAGGTGGGTTCGAAGTGAACGAGCACACTTGGGAATGTGTTTGTGTTGCTGGCAGAGAACACGCATACAAACGCAAGTGTAGAAAAATTAAAAGAAAAAGCACAACGCAAAGGAAGCCAAGCATGCAAGATTTAAGCCGGAAATAAACGCTTCTTGTCGCTACGCTTCTTTTCCATTTGCCTGCATACATACATTATTCCGTCACTGGAATTCATATTTTAAATTGCGCCAAATTAAATAACACTGAAAAATACTTTTCTTCGTATGTGCAACGTGAGTGAGCGGTACGGCGTGGAGCGACGTGTTGATGTGAGGCGCTAGAATAAGCGCAGCCACTGTGAGTGACGTAGCAGCGGTGACGGAGTTGCCAGCTTAAAAGATTACCAAGCATCGCCGAGTAAGCAAGTTGCAGTTTTGGCTTACCAAGAATACGTTAGGTGAACATGTTCCCACATATCAGTTAAAAGGCAATTTCTATCTCCCTTCGGAAAACTTCCACATAGAAAAAGTTGTATGAGAACTGTAAATAGTATTAGCCAACAAAAAATACCGGGAGTATCACGCTTAACAACAGTTCCGTGGCCATGGGGCTCATAAAATTTATTTGTTCAACGAAAATCAAAACGCCATTATCGGTTTCTTTGTTATTAATATGGCTTAAAGTACGAGCAAGTGCCAATTGTCTGTAGAGAGTTGCAATAATGGCGCAGTCGGAACGAATCTCGGGATCTCATACAGTTTCAATTCCGAAAATACCAGGATTCCTCTAGAAAAAAGATCAGGGTAGTGCCCAAAAAAAATTTTGCAAGGAAAGTAGAATCTGAGTACCTCAATCACTAAAATGAACATAAAAAGGGCGACTGCCAAAAAAATTTAAGGAGGGGCTTCGAAAATTACTTTTTTCTAGTCCTAAAATTTTATCTCCTGACCTTGTTCCATTTATTTGCTTGAACATTTTCTTACTCGTGATGTGAATTAAGTTTAATTTAATCTTTTTCGGATTGTATTTGAAAGGCGGAGAATTTGATGTGTATAAAACCTTCTAATCACGAAAGCTCCGCATTTCCAGGCTTACAACTTTATATTTCGAAAATTCAGCGATTATGAAAACATTTCGGCGTTGAAAAGCCATCACCTCGTTAAATATGTAAAATATAAAGTCATATTCGACTTACCATTACGACTCGCTCGAAATTTAATGAAATAATCGCACCGGCCAAATACTGCTGCAGTCTAGTGGAAACTCTGGAAAATTCGCACATATTCTGACACATTACAATAAAAGAAATAATTCAAAGTCTGTAAGGATTTCACGCAGTTTAGCTTCGCAGCAAGTGTAAACACACCTTAAGTGGATTTTCGAAATTATTTATTCATTCATCTCCGTTGCTGTGTATTTTTTGCCACTCTGTCCGACGCTTGGCATGCTTACTTCCACGTCCACCTACAGCCCCTTCTCCTCTTTCTTTCTACATGTCAGCATAATTCGACGTAGATTGCTACTGCTGCTCCTACCACACACATTCTTTGAGATTAGAATATGCTCACGCATGTGTCGCTACTACTCCCCGTTCCCCGACTCCGCTTGAACAATGAACACAATACACTCATACCTACGCATATACATACTAAAAGCGAATGGAAGCACACACTCATACAGACTCGCATGCATACATGCGCATATTTGATGTAATATTTTAAGGCATCTTCATTCTTACGCCTCCACGTCGCACGTTTCGCACCTTCCTCCCCCCATTTGCCGCCCCTCCCCAACGCCCCACTGCACCGGCACGCTGGAACAATATTGCTGGCGTAATAAATAAAATATTTATATTTATTTTTTATTGTGCATTTTAATAGAATTAAATTGACAGCTCAAAAGATTGATGGTTGCTTTTTGAATTCGTGCTCTCCTGCTTCATTGTTAGCTGTAGCAGGAGGGATGGGGGTCTGGAATCTGGCAGTTTGGCTTTAGCAGGGTTAGGCTTAAATTATGCATAACGGAGGTGTAGTTGGAGGTGTGTTAAGTTATTGCATTATAAGGCATTAAATATGTATGCCACTTGGCAGAGCAGTGACAAGATTCTAGTGCAGCAAACGTACACAAATACTCTCACATGTTCCAATCGGTCCACCTGATTTTAAGTCGAAAAACAAGGCAACAACGAAACATTTTTAATCAAATAAAATGCTGATATGCCAGACCAGAAACTGAAACCGATTACCATGACTCGGATTCTAAAGTCGAGTTTAAGTTGAGTCCGACATATCAAATTTTAAATTCTTTTCACATTTCGTGTAAATCCCTGCTTCTAAACCCAAGTTATAAAGAATACGTATAACATAACTGTCGCTCTGGTATAAGTATCATCGAAGAATACATTTTCACTCTTCCCAATCTTGAACGGAGCAGTCCATATAAATTATCATTGGCTAAAAACTTTATTTGTGTACATATTTTAAGTAAACATTCCTAATTCAAATCCATTTCCAAATTTGTTAGTCTTTCAAATATTTTTCTGATTTTGTTGCAAAAATTCGATGCTTACGGCAGAATTTTAGTTCTCAATTTATACCGGTTCTACCGTAATAACGAGTGTTTTATAAAATCCATCGATTTCGATTTTGTTTAACATTTTGCAACTTTAGTGCATTCGAGTTCGATACTACCTTTGATTGGCGCATTTGTACTAGAAAGGAGAACTCTTTCACAGAAGTGATAAAATCCAGTTCCAGTTTGATCTTATATTTTTAAATTTTAATTCTAATTAAAGTTCCAGTTCGGTTTTTAGACAACTCTCTTCTACTTTTCTATCCAATGGTTTCAATTAAGATTTCAGTATGAAATATATATTACAACAGTTACATTTTTAATAATTTCCATCCCCTGATTTTTATTAATCGAAAACCTTTGTGAAGATTACACTTCGATTACTCTTAGCCTCTTGGCCTTTGTAGCATTTGCTCGTCTCGTGGTAATTTTTATTACTTTTCGCACATTACGAGCCATAACTTGACGGATGTCAACGAATTTCGATATCGTTTCTATATTTCATCAGATCTGCGCTTCTACAATAAACTACGAGTAGTGCTTATTTCGATGCTTGCTTCGCTTCTAATGCTTTTTGGTGCCTGGCGCTTCCTTTTTCTTGATTTGAGTTTTTTACATTCCTATATTTCGCCCCGCAACAAAATCAGCTTAGAAGGACTTCCTCAGCTAATCGAATTGTTAGAAGGCAATCCAATTTTAGTATGCGCTGTGATTTTAAACGAGCCTGTCAATCAGAGCAAGGTTGCAGAGGGGAGTAAACTACAGAGTTGAAAATTTAATTACTGTTATTAAATCACAGACTTAAATAGCAGCACCGCAGCACTATCAAACACGTGCACACACGCACTCCTTTCTATAATTTCGATCTGAGATCTTGGCAAAAAGTAACTCCTCTTCATCAGCAGCACATGCCAAATGCAATAAGGACTTTTTCGCTGGGCGTGTGTGTTGACGATATAATTAAAGTCCAGTGATTTCACAATATGCGCCGAAAAGGACACTCGCTGCAAAAGCCAACAACAACACGCGGCATAAAGTATCAAGAAAAACAAGCCAAAAAGAGTTGAGGGGCGAGTGATGTGCTGCGGTGCAGCGCCTGACAGGCGTAAAATTTTAAGCAAGATTGAAGTGACACACAATGCAAAACAGCTTCGAGTGTGTTCTCTGTAATTATCGGCAAACATGTCGCCGCTTTCTGTTGTCGTTTGCTGCTGCTGCTGTCGAGGCTTCTGCATCCTTGCCTGTGATTGTGTTTCCAAATTAAAGGGGACGCATGCACACGTTCGCCTGGTCGCCACGTAATTCAATACGAAATCGAGCACCAGCTAGTACACTTACACATACATACACATGCTGGCAAAAGTACACTGCCAAAAGGACGAAATTGCAGATTGCATAAAGCCATGTGATGCTTGCAGACGATAAGCTCAAGTTAAAAGAAAGACAAACTGAGAGTAATAGACGGCAGGAAGAAAGGATACTTTCGGAAGAGCTGAGGCCGCTCGCTTGCCTGCCTGCCTGCCTGTATGCCTGCCTGCCTGTATGCCTGCCTGCCAGCCTGTTGAATTGAGTCGTGTTGTGTTGCTGATTGCAGGGCACCTTTGTCAAATAAACACGCAACACTCACAAGCGCAAATCTAAGGGTGTGTGTTTACTGTGAGTGTTGAATATTTCTTTATATGTAATTAATCTCGACTTGTCAAGGATTGCAAATGTTGCTGCAATACAAGAGCAGTTGCATTTCAATTGTTCTGCTGAAAGGTGCCGGTTTACACACACACACACACATGAACTATAAAGGCCATATATTTTATTAACTATTAGTATTTTAAAGCAATTTCGTAACAAAAAGTTCTTTTCTTTTTCGCAATCTGTTATTAGACATCTGTGAACGCACAAGAGCAAATTTATATGTCTTTAATTAGCATACCGCCCACTTATAAATTGTTGAAGTAGGAATTTCGGAAACTTAAATCGTTCGAAATTCATTTTTTGCGCTTCAAGTTTGGAAAAAAACGCTACAACAAGTAGAGCTACTTTTAAATTCTTTAATAAGCTACATATATGTAACGACGTTGTTCCTAGAGTCATTCTATGTTGAGTATGTTATCTGAATTAGTTGAAGCTCAAACGATTTTTCTAATGTTTGAAAAGATGTAAGGTATGCAACTTTATTTTTAAATAAAAAAGTTAATACAGGGATAATAAAATTAACAAATAAATCAATTAATAAGTATATGTATATTTAGCAGAGCATATCCTCCGTCTCAGTGTAAGGCTAGTAGGGATCAGAATTCGTTACAAAGGTAATGTATAATCTTGCACTTGGAAAATTAAACACAACACCTTTTTTGATTGGGAAATCCAACTTTAAAAAACCCAACTTCATTCTTTCGATATTTAAAGTATTGTAGATTAATGTAAAGTACATAAGTTCAATTCTTAACAGTCCCGCCGAAAACAAAAAGTTTTCCAAGAGAAACAAAAACAGAATTGAACTACGATCGACTTGTCAGGCTCCTTTGTGTCTACTGGCAAAATATAAACATTCTGCACTGGTCTTCACAAGATCTTTGTTTAAATTGACACCGATCGCACCAAATGGTCCTTATGGGATTGAGTTCAACTATGCGTTCCATTGCCTTTCGGATTTTCTTTGCTGCTCTCACGATTGCTGTGCCATTGTCGTTGTACGTTCTTTCACAACGGCCTTGATGGACGATGAATCTTTCGTAACATGCAATAAATGCAACCATCGTTAAGTCTGTTACCACATCGAGACGAACTGCTCTCGTTTGAAGGCTTCTTCTTTATGATCTGATAATCAGATTCTGATTTCCACCGTGTTTAGTCTCTCGATGAGCATGATCCATAATTAACCACGCTAATCTGGAACCATCCGGGACTACTACAGGATGACGCATATTCTCATCTAAATTTGAATTTTTTAATCGATCATGCACTCTACGCAATCCATGAGTTTCTAGCCCTGTAATCTCTTTGTTGTAATACTGCTCTTGCTCTTGCCTCAGGAGGAATATCATTGCTTTCGCCTTTTGTTCGTTGCTCGGCAATATAGTATATGCATGCTTCCCTCTCTTGGTTCGTGTGTAAGTTGCACGGTCTTTCGCATCTGACCAGAAAGGAAATTGTTTTACATCTTTTGAAGCTTCCAGTTCTTGAGCAACTGTAAAAATATATAGAGCTGTCACAATAGACTTTTTGGGCCGCGATGACCAGGATACTCCAAATCCCAACCAATCTAATCTATGGAATTATAAATAGATGCTGTTATAATAAAACAGCACATTAATATGAATTTGAAAGCCAAAATGACGAAAGCTTGTCGTCGAAATGACGAATGACCACAATGAAATGACAAACGCTTCAAACTCAGCTTATCCTCAATTAAAATTTCTTGTTTTTAAGTTTCAGTACATAAAAAGCAACAGCGCGAGAAATAACTATGCTGCATTTACCCAAAGTATTTGGGTGACGCCACTGTCGCACAACAGCACAGATAGACAGCCCATCATGCCAGTCCATCTCTGGCGGAACATGTCTCTTTGAAATCCAAAACAGCAGCAGCAGATGCCTGGATATATAGAGCAGAGTGGTCGCGCAGGGCAACTGCTTTCTTGCTCTTATATTATATTTCAATATTTATTTGAATTTGTTTGCTCTCGTGTTTACTTAACCCTTCGGATATTGCTTTTCAATTTCAATGTCCACAAGAGCGTAATGACACCACACCCCAAATCAGTACCCCCGCCCCATTCCCAACTCACGGCCGTTCCCCGCTAACGCGAAAGACAAAGCATTCAAAATTAGACACGCAAAAAGGACGCAAAGGACTTGCGGCCTGACAACGACAGACCGAATTGCGGGCCCGATTTTGTTGTTATTCATTCACAAATACATAAACACAAAGACAAATGCAAAACGAGCCGAAATACGCACACACGTTTAGCATTTACATTTACAGCTATCGTGGCATAGCGAAATGCATGAATAAAATTAGAGGGCACTTCGATGATGCTTAGCGCCACTTGCTGGCGGGCTTATCCTTAAGCAGAATATCGCTGATTGGATTGCTGCGCCGTTGGACGTACTCCCACGGACTGTTGGTGTTGCTGTTGTTGGGCTGTTTCTGTTTCTGTTTTTGTCGTTGTTGTTTTTGCTTTGAGAAAAGCACTTGTGCCTGGAATTGTATGCGCTTAATCCTTGCTAAATTTTTAATTAAAATATAAATGCAAATATTTCAGAGCAGCAGCAAAGAATTGTGCAAAACGAAAATGGGCAGAGCCTGTGAAATCAACTGAAATATATGATTTATCCTTGTGACAGGATATGCTGAAGAGCCGAAGCGCTATAAATCTGAATAGGGATGGACAGTCCAAACATGAAAAAGTATTTATAATTAATATTATAAACTATTGTGAAAAAAACTCCGAGGAGGGGGTGTTTCATTTAATTATATACAATACATACACATTAGAAATACAATTGCATTTAATATAGCAGATAATAAGTACACTTCAGTTTCGACAGGGCGTCAGCGAGGAACTGAATATCGCTCTCCATTCAACGTTCATTTCATCGATAAATTAAGGGTTGATTTACACTATCGATACTCAGCAGTTGTCTATTTCAATATTAATGCTTAGTTTAGAAATGTTGTGTCAACAAAATTTTAACAAAAATATATAAAAATTGTATCAGCAAACAATTTTTAATGTCAATAAAAATATGGACATATTGAATTATCATTGGAAAAACATAGCATTTTCAAGTAGAGCACAAAATTATTCGATACCATCACTTCAAATATCATTTTTCGCCCTGCCCTCTCACACCCATTATTTTACTCTTCTGCTTCGCAGCCTTCGCTCGAGCGCCGAAATAATTGCAATGGAAAGTATAGACAGCAGGCAGGGAGCGGCGCAAGGAAGGCAGCAGCGATGCTTAGCAAATTGTCTCCAGTTTCTGTGCCTGAATTGTAGTCCCGTTTTTGGCGTGAGAATGAGCGCTTTTAATTACCGCAGGACATGAAAGGCAAGCAATTGTGGCAGCAGCGTAGCATTGCATGCACTTGCAACTACGGCATGGCTCCTTAATTTTTAGCGAGGCGCAGCTGGAATGGCTTTCCAATGCCGCTACTTGCCAGTATCCAATTGCATAATTAACGGGCTATTCGGTCATTTGCATGTGCCGAAAGGACACCACGCCAAGTGGCATCGTTAGTGTTCGCATTAACAATATAGCGCAGGCCTTTGCCGTTTATGTTGCTACTAATTCAATTGGCCTAAAAGCAATTGGCAACATTTTCACTTAACTGCGAAATTCCGAGCGCCAATTTGAGCAATCAAGCTGCAAATTTGCATATATCGGCGGATCGGCTTGGTTGTTGTCACTTGCACGGACAAATAAAAAATGAGAAAATCGACGACGATAATGCCGATGCTGATGCTGATGATGATGTAGCAGCGTTGGCCGTTGCACTGACAGCTACAGTGGTAGCAGCGGCGGTAATGCGCAGTGACCAACTGCTTTGCATTTTGGCATGGTCACAGATATTGGCATGTCGGCCTTAATGCATGTGGCAAACAGTCGCATTGACAGCGTCCTCAATGCGGCAATGACAGCAACAACAACTGCATCAACAACAACACAAATCGCAACCAGCTACTCAAATGTACAAAGGCTACAATTCCAGCTCATCGGATACGGGTCAGATTATTTGTTGGTTATGTCAAACTCAATCACTGCTTCCCCTCCTCCGCATTCCTACTGCATCCTCTTTCGCGACTGCGACACAGAGAAATCATATACAGCATCAACTGAAAATCTTTTATTTATTTAAAAGTACATCAGAAGTCAAGTTAAAATCTTCAGTCCGAATAGGACCGAGAAGATTGATAAAGATAATGACTCATCATGAATGAGAGTTGCCAATTTGTTGCGAGAAATTTTTTAAGATTGGATTTTTCAGATTGAATAGAGTCTGCCGACGATTTTACCTTGAAACTCTCGCCTCAGCTGCCGGGCAGACATCTCCTGAGCTACTCGCCGCTTTGTTTGATTTCAAATTTTCTTTTATCCGCTACGCATTTCAGTATTTTAACTCGATTTGGGAAGAACAGAAAAAGTTTTAAGCATTGAATTTCAGCGTGACATTCCGCCCAAATTGATGACGTTTTGTTCCATCAAAATTGATCTTGTTATTTATAGAAGCAGCAGCGTAGCTAGTTTTGAAATTTAAAAATACCGAAATCAATTTTTGATCACATAAATAAGAAGTTCGAGTTCATGATAATAAGTAAATTGCCTTTGCTATTTTTAATTGTAAACTCGTTTTAGGTATTTTCAATTATAACTATTATTTTTTTTAGAATTGGAAACAACTGAAAGATTACTAAAATAATTCAACTTTTAGCCCAGTTCACTTAAGACAAGTCAATGCTTCACTTCAATGTAAATACTTGAATCGAGTGAAGCATTCGACCAACGTTAAAGCTGTTAAAATTAGAGCAGATATTCCGAAAAAGCAAGTGAATACTCAAATGCTCACTCCATAGCGTTGGCTTCATTCAAGTGGACCTTTTCTCAGTCTCGAGATATCCGAATTCAGACATTCACTTTCTGTAAGACAAAATGAACGAATTTTTTGCTAGTTTTGGAAGCAGATAATTTCTGCTCACAGCAAGATTAAGTAAGTAAAAGATTTAGCTTGATTTGAGCGAAGCGTTGACTTGATAATAAGACGATTCTCGCTGGATGACAAACTCAACAAGAATTCCGTCAATTTACGCAGAGCTCTTGGACAAATTTTTCACTCTGTTATATCCTTGAAGCGGCAACAGTGCCAGGAACAATTTGCAATTTCAATTAAATATTCCCGCTGTCAGATGCGAGCAGCTGCCCACAGCGAGAAGCAATGGAAAAGGTAGTTGGAGCGGCAGCAATGAGTGCAATAAAATTCAATTTATTGCTGTTCATGCCACATTCGTATTAAAATGTCAACGCTTCTCTTTTTAGCATGCTCGGTTCGCTTCGGTTCGATTCGATTCGATTTGACGTGCAAATGAAGATGACAATTTGTTAACGTAGTCGCTGCTGTATTGCTTAATATCATTGCCGTCGCCGCCACCGCCACTGCCCCTGCATTAGCTGCCCTCTCCATATGTTTGACACTCATGTTGCAAGCGCTGCCAAAATGTTGCTGCCACTGTCACTGTCGCCGCTACTGCATTATGGCATTTGCGGATTGCAACGTTGACTTCATTTGGCCACAGCCACAGGGCACCGGGTGGCGCAGCATATGTGGCAATGTGTGTGGCCTCCCCACTCGGGTTGGCTCTTTCATCATTTGCATTTGTATTTGTATATTTATTTTGCAAAATGTTTAACTCTGTTGCACGGCACTAATTGCCAGTGAATTTGCAGTAATTTGTAGCTGCAACGCTGCATGTGTGTGTTTATATGTTGACGTGTGTGTGTGTGTGTGTGTGTGTGTGGGTCAAATTGAAACTGTTAATGCACGTCAATTGCCATAGCGGAATATTAAGTTACCAATATACCGCATTAAGTTGCAGGGCAGCCGTGCCACACTGAACCATGTTTTGTGGCATTTCGTAAAATTTTGAAGGGGGCAGAGTCGTTCCCCGACTCTTTTATAAAACGTGCCGCACTTATCCACACAATAATGAGAATCATATTAGTTGGCAACAGAGTAGGCACTAATGAACGACATGTTGCAACAGAGTAGGCACTAATGAACGACATGTTGCCCAACAAAAAATGTGCAGAGAGACAATTAGAACACTGAATCGGATGTCACGACGGATATTAAGGACTAATCTGCCGTGCAAAACCAAAATATATCAGTAAAAAAGTAAAAAACGAGATATGTAACGAAATACTAAAATAATAATACTAAAATTTAGGAAAATTTTGGGCCTTCAATATTACATGCAATGCCGCACGCAGTGGCCTATGATTGGCGAAAAGAGTATAGAAAGTGACAATCAATCAATTGGAAATTGAATATGCTCGGTGCCAATTAAAAATTATTAAAAATCATAAAAGTGGGCACACGCTGGTAGGGAGAAGGGCAGTTGCTCCTTCCTGGTGCTTCAAAATCATAAATAAACAACATTTGTTAAACAGACCCGACACAAAATTTACCTAAAAAAAATAATTAAACCTTTTAGACACTTTTTTTTCCCAAAAAGTTTCCGAAAAATTTTCTAAAATTGATTACAATTTCCAAACGAACATTGCAAGAGAAGATTTTAAATGTTTAGTATATTCCTAGAAAATTATTAAAATTTTTCACTGAAAATATATAATAATAGAAATAAATAAATAATGCTAAATTTATGAGGTTCGTGTTGAATAAAAATCAGAAATTTGTTTTCCTAAACTGATTTTTATGCGAAACCTTTTAGGAAAAGTGTACAAAACATTTCATATTCTCTAACTTTAAGATACATTTTGATGCGAATTAATGACAAGTAATTAATATCCCACATGGATGTAAGGCTTTACTTAAGCAATTCCAATAACATTTGCAAATCATTTACAGAAGCAAATGCTCATTCGTTGCCAATTTCGTTTGCATTTAAAGAATCTGCTTTCTTTGTGATTTCGCAGTTGTCGACTCAAGGAGGTAGTTGTATCCTTTTTCCCAATCAATTTATAAAGTGCAAATTCAACAGCAGATCCGTGTTCCTATGTCTACCTGCATAAATCTTGCCACCAGCTGAGCCAACTTGCAACTTCCATTGGAATGGCATACCTCGTGTGCTCATACTGTCGCTCGAGACCGGGAGCTTGTTGGCCGGCTTGCTTGGAGACTGCATGCAAACGCCAGCAACTGTTAATTACTTTGATTAAGTAAAGGGCGCGACTGTAGTTGAATCGGAATTGAATTTACGCTTAATTAAAAATTCACTGAAGATGTTTTGCTCGCGCGCCTTGCCTGCGCATTGGCAGGGACAGTGGCAAGGATGCACGTTAATTTCGTCACTTCAGCTGCAGCGACAGTAGCAGTGGTAGTGGCGGCAAAAAGTTTTTGTTTGCCTGTTTGCCGCGTGCAAAGTGCAGAGTGCGCGTGGCAATGGCATTGGCAATTAGACAATGGCAACGGCGTAATTCACTCATCCGCTGCAAGTTGGCACCACTTATGCCGCACAGACAGAGACAGGCATGCGACCGTTCCAGCGAGTGTGTGAGGTATGTTGTCGCACTGATTGGTGCCGCATTGGCGGCAAACTTTTCCTGCCCAAGTGCCTTCAGCCGCTGAAGATGTCACTTAAGCGACTCGAGCCAGTCGAGCGCCTGGAGTCTGAGTAGTTACTCGCAGTCTCGAGTGTTTCAGCGCAAAATTTGAATTTGACTTCGATGAATTTGGCAAGAGAGCGTACACAAAAAGCAGAGCAGGCAAAACAAAAAAGTCAAGTGGTTTGGAACGCTGGCAACGGCTTTTATCTTTTTGTAATTAGTTTGCCATTGTCGTTGTTGTCGCTGCAAGGCAGGGAGAACACATTAAATCTAGTTTTTTTTGTCTGTTTTTGCGACTCATGAGAGTGAAGTGTCAGCAATTTAAATAATTAAAATATTTGGCTAGTTAAAGAGTTAAAAAATTTAAAATATTCATATAGGTTATATGTATGAAATATTTATGCTATAACTGAGATTGAGACACTGCTGAGCTTCAGCACTGTATGAGCTGTACTTTAATATGCCTATAGTAGAAGGGGTTGACTTGTCATCACCCACTAACCTATGATCCTTTCTAAACCAACAAGTGATTTGCATGTATAGGGAGCATCCCTGAGTGTCGGTTTATTAATAAAAAAAAATAAAAAATATTAAGCGAAAGAACTGCAGCGTAAAATGTACCACTTTCGGAACTGTATCTCCGACAATGGAACCAAATAGTAGAGACCATAAAAGCATGCGGTATCAATTACTAGAAAAGTGAAAGAGAGGCATCTGTTAATAAACCTTATTGATAGTTGCCAAACAGACGAATAGACCAGTTGCTCCCATCGATTGAACTTTCCGATTGCTCATTTCGATTTGGAGTCAATCTCACTCGTTCTACCGATTTGTATGCCTTCTTTAAAGCGTTCTCAATCGAACTAATGAAAGCTCTAAGGACCTACAAATGGTAGCACAAAGTGAAATTGAGCTATATCAGAGGAAAGTGTAAGCTCCTGACCTCTCAAAATAAGTAATATAAAATGCATGATAAAGTCAGGAACAGTGGAAAGTTTTCTTTTA
Organism: Neria commutata; assembly: GCA_963457695.1. Classification (NCBI taxonomy): domain Eukaryota; kingdom Metazoa; phylum Arthropoda; class Insecta; order Diptera; family Micropezidae; genus Neria; species Neria commutata. Next base: position 22,680,483 of record OY735249.1, on the reverse strand, counting down.
TACATAATTCCAGCTCCTTTGACTATTGTTTGTTCTCTGCCGAGCTCATGCATCAAATGAAATGGTAATAAAAACTCCAAAGAAGACACGCTCTTATCAAACTGAGAAATGCGTTGCGCCCCTCTGTAGTTGGTGACAGGGAAGGGGGTAGATATAAGTCAGCAGACGGCACAAACGGTACTAAAAACAATGCAAAATATTGATTGCCTTTTCACAAAGACCAGAGTGCAATAAATGTGAGCGCCAGAACAACAACAACAACAACAAAGCACGTGGCACACAACGACAACAATACTAGCAACAACAAAAAAGGTAAAGTAAAACCGTGAAAACAAACTTTTCTTCGTAGTAAAACAATTTAATTTAAAAGTTTTGCGACAACAGCAACACACGCACACAGATGCAGATAGTTGTATACATATACATACAAATAAGCCGAAGCACGGCAAACGGCATGATAGCGCCAATGCACGGCGCCATTGAGCTAGTGTGTGTGCGTGTGTTTATGTAAGCGTGCGTTTGGGTGCGAACTAAAAGTTTTGTGCATGTGTATTTGTAAGTGCTGCACTCACATTACCAAAGTGCGAAGCCGTGTGGCACGAGTGCACATACATGCCACACACACACACATACATATGCAGACAAACATATTTTGCCAAAAACAGCAGCAGCGCAACTTTTTATCGATACGCACGCTGAGGCGAAGCGTCCTCATTGTTGTTATTTTTGTTGCTGTTGGAATTTGCTGCATTTCATCATGGCGTGAAAGTGTGGAGCTGTTGCACAAAAGCGTGTCAATGTCCCCAAGTGGGATTCTCACCTTAACGCTGTTACTGGCCAGGCGCACGCATAAAGCTTCCAAACAAAAAACAACAATACAATTTAAGCAAACTCATAACAATAACAACAGCAGCAGCAATAACAACAAAACACCGAGCAAGCACACAGTGCAGGAAGAGTAAGCAGCCAATGGCAGCGCACACCAACAAAGAGGGCTGGGGCAACAGCATTGGCAACGGAAGCGACAGAAGAAGGAAGTTGCACAAGAATTATAGGAGTAAAATTAAAATTTATGCGCGCTTTTGCAACAATTAGCACTCCAGAAGCGACGGCAGCTGCAATCCAAAATGGCGCTGCAGTGTAATTAACCTAATTGAATGACCGAGGGGGAGTGGCGCGTTAAATAAGCAAATATGCAAATTGTGTTTGTCATGGCTAAATAACAATCGAAGGTAACTTCTTCATGTATACGGACAGACAGAGAGCGAAAGACAGAGAGAGAGAGAAAAGAGGTAGAGGAAGAGACAAACAGACAGACGGAAGGTTTTAGCGGATTGGAATCCAGCACTGACTGGGGGCTTTCGATGTTTTCTCCCTATTAAAAAAAAATACAGACAGACAGACATGTCATGCAGTTGCTGGGTGAACACGGGTGTTTGAGGGAGTATTTACAGCGTTTCCATCAGGAAGAGGACCCTTTCTGTCCCGCCTTTGAAAATGACCCCGAGAGCGCGAAGAACGGGCTTTCTTACTGTCCGCGTTTTGAAAGTGATATACAAAAGCTGACGAGGCCCTTAGGAGTATACCCAAGTCTAGCGAATCTGCCCAAATGTGCGAAATAAGTGAAAAGTGGAGCACCGTGTGTGGAATGGCAGCACGGCATGTGGCAGCGCCTGCTATATGGAGAAAGATACTTAAAAAGGAGCTAAGGCGCCAGTAGCTGGAGCTACCAAAATTGAATCCTTCGGAACAGAGACTTACGATCAATAATGAGGAGGCCTAATTTGGACAGACCAAAAGGCAGACGAACAGAATAGGTTCGAATCTGAATCGGTTAAAGGTTAGGCCTCCTGAAATAGCCCCTGCTTTGCGCTCGCTTACTCCTGGTACCAAGTATTTCTTGCTCCACTTTGCTGAATATACCGACATAAACTATAGCACACCCTGTATATAATTGACACTTTGCTGCGTATGCATTAAAATATATAGAAAAACCCCATGCTAATATTCCAAGATATGTTGATGAAAAATTTTATTATTAAAGCCATTCTTATATTTGGAGAATTTGCGATAAAAAATTAGATACGGATATTATGATTCTTTCACTTGGGCGATATCATTGATACTAAGATGCTTCATAAAGCAATAAAATGTGTTTAAAAATCGAGGAATGTTCTCAGGATGTAAAAGAACTAACTCCAGGATCATTTGACTAGTAAAATTGTGAATTTTTTTCTCCCGCGCTTACAACATGAAAACTGCGGGCCACTCAAATGAGTACTCTTAATAGGTTCGTATGTGTGTTTGTATGTTCATATACTCCATCAATCACGCCTTTCAATAATTTAAAAATATATGCAAACATTGGGGCAATACGATTTTGGTTGATTACGCCGCTTGTTGCATTCTGAAAATGTAAATATGTTAATGTAATTTGCGCAGGTAATGCCGCAAAACATAGCAACAACCACAACAATACAACAATGGATTAGAGTGAAAGGCAAGGCGGGGAATGGCTATGTAGAACGACAGGTAAAGGCTTCAGATTACATTTTGCACCTTTCAGCGGTAATCAGTCATTTTTGGCAGCGGCGCAATTTCAAAATGGAATGAGAACACGCTCATGCACACACACACACACATACAGATGAGCGGCTATATGTATATACATTATATAGCAACATTTACTGCCTGAAGAATTATTAGCATTTGTGCGTGTGCGCCACTGGCAATAGCGCCAACCAGCGCTGCCAGATTCATGAAAAATATTCCCTTGCTATGAACAATTTTGTAATTATGACGGAATATCCCACTTTATACCGGATAAGGAAATATTTGAACAGTAGCAATATTATCTGACAAAGAATTAATATAGAAATAAAATTTGAGTGGTTATTGTAAGTTTCGTTGCTGATTAAATATTGCGTATACATTTTTTCATTAACTTGCCAGATTCTGCGACTTCTGATGAAGGGTTCAGAGCAAAAAACTACAAGACACGCCCAGTTTTTTTAGTTCACCTCTTTAAAATTCAAATTCAATTATAATTACTCATACCACCCGTATTCCACAAAATATTTATGTTCTGCTTATTTTTTGCTATTTGGACAAAGAACAACTTGAAAAGCCACATTCCTTGAAAGGATAATAAAATCGTATTCTTTAGTAAATCTTTCATTTATTGTGAAAAATTTAAATTTTTATATTTGTTCTCTAAAAGAAATATGTAGCAAACTAGTGACCTTTGAAAATTTATTACCGCACATATACATCCAATGTACTTAATGAGTTGACTTGATATGTGCAACACTGAGACCCGTGGTTTTTTTGTGAAGAATTTTAACTGAGAGCGGAAATTTTAAGAATTTGCTGGGGAAAATTATTCAAATGTCAATTTGTATGTTAATAGAATAAACGAACGGGCATAAAGAGAATTTATATGGGAATAGCTGGCAACACAACACCCCCTACCACTAGCTATGACATCCACCACTATGACGTATGGTGGGAGCTGAAGGTGTCAGCATGAATCTCTATCAAATCAATACAGGCGAGCAGAGCAGCAGTGGCTGTGGCGGCTGGCAGCGCGATGCCTGGCAGCGAAATATCAAATGCGGCAGCTGGAAGCAATTTGTGCCGCCTGAATGGGGTAATATGTTGAAAATGAGTTGAAAATTTGCATTTAAATTAAAATTTATATATGCGACACGCACCACACACTCACACTTGCAGACAAACATGCACACTTGAATAAATACGCCAACGCACGCATATAAGCGCCGGGGAAAATTAGCGCTGTGTTAGTGCAGAAGGTAGATAGCCTAATGTGGCAAGCGGAAATGATGTTCCAAAAGCCGCACCACAGCATCGTTGCATGTTCTCTGTGCCGCTGCAACCAACCGTCCAAATAATATGCATTTTTTATGTGGCAAATTGTATGCTGCTGCAGCAGCCGCTGGTGACGCCGTCAATGCCGCTGTCACTCCGTTGGGACAAGGGTCTTCCCCCACAGTGTTCATATGACACATTTTTGGCATCGTAAAATTCTGACTTCACTCAGAAAAGCACACACACACATGCAAGCACGCATGCCCGTTGCCTTTCAATCTTTTATGGCGAGTGCCACTGATTTGATCGACTTTGATATGACATACGCGGCGCCATCAACAACCCCCTTCCCCTGTACTTCTTTGCTGCAGCGCAATTAGTAAATATTTACTTAAAATGCAAAAAACCCTTTAAGCGTCCTGGAAATATTTGCAAATTTTCAATCTTTCTTTGCTACTGTTTACGGCTGTCCAGAAAATGGCGTGAAATATCAAAATATTTTCTATTATAATTACATAGAATAATTATCATAGCTGGCTATGGGCACCTTAAATCGAGGATATCAATTATGTCAAATGGAAATGTTTCGTTCTCAAGTAAGATTCTAACAAAGAGTTTTTGAACTACAAAAAGATTAATCAGTTTCTTATTTGATCAGCTTATTCGTTTTAAACCATTTGGAATTCGCAGGGATAGAGAGCTGGGATAGAAGAAAGTACAATAATATGTTCAATTTAATATGAAAATGGATATGGAACGAAGAATCTCTATATTGACATAAAAAATGCCTTTCTTGAAATATCTTGTTAATTTAAAAAAAAAACTTTAAGATGTAAGGAAAGTGAGATTTAATACCAATTTTTATTCATGGGAAAATAGCTTCCATATTTCATGAATTTCTGTAACAGCTCTGATTAAGAGATTTTCAAAAAAGTGTTCAGAAAGTTATTCAAACTATACTGTAATAAAGGAAGTATGCTAGATAAAGAGAATAATGCAAGCTATCAAAAATACTTAATTTATTTTCTCATACATACTCAGGGAAAATTACTGCTGCTTGAAGTTCCCTATGATATTAGCCCATTTTTCCTTTTGTATTCCAAAAAGTCCAAAGGGCAGAGTTATATTTCTTATATTTACTTTTATGTTTTAAAATTACCTAATTTTGTGTCAATAGGTTTTAGCTAAATCTGAAACCCGCCCAAAAATAAAACTTAAATTTTATTTAGAATTGATTTTTGATAATCCGATTGCTTCTCTTCCTGTAAAGGTCTCGTCGGCAATACAGTAATCAAAGATACTTACTTTCGAATAAAATTGTGCGCACAAGGGAATTGTATTGAAAAGGAATACTGAACAGTTCACTTCATTTCTCGCGTTAATTTAGGTTCTCTGCTACCTCAAATACATATTTCCAGCTCTACTCGGGGTGAAGTAGATTTTCAAACGCTGAACAAATATTCGAGCATTTCACTCTTTAAAAATTAATTTTATTTAGTTTGAATGTTTTCACATTTGAAATGCCGGCAAAAAAGTCAAAGTATTTTGCAAACAAGAGAACAAAAATAGAGGCCTCTCTTAAAAATTCACCTGAGTGAATCAAAGCTGTCGAGTACATTTTGTTTATTATTACACTATGATTTAAGCAGAATATAACAATGGAGACTAACTGAAGCGTGCAATTTTTAAATGAAAATATTTTCATATACGCGCATTTGAAAATTCCATAATTGAAAGTTGCTGATATCGATGGCATCGGCTAGTTTTGTGAAATATTTTTCTGGCAAAATTTATGCGGAAGTAATTCAATTTTTAAAACAAAGCAGTCAATTTGATGAGCTGAAAGACTCGTTAGCACATCAAAATTGGCACTTCAACTCAAAAATACATGCCAATAATAACAATTAGCAAAATTGCATAAAATTACACTGATTAATGGCGAAATGTTAATGGAATTGCGGCAGCGAAGCATAAATTTTGATGAGAGGAGTTGAACAAAATATTTTGTTGGAACAGCAAAATTGTATGTAAAGCCAAAATCAACGCGTCAGCGAATTTATAATTGCATATTTTTCGGCGTATACGCACGCTTGCTGCCCACTAAAAATCTAAACAATATATATATTGAACTATATGCAGTGGCATTTCATGTTATAGTTAAGGGATATTAGATGCCTCTGGAAGCGCTGGGAGCGATGTCATGGCGCACCTGTGGCGCTTGCATCATTTTCCCACTCCTTCGAAATACATTTTTGCAAAACACGCTAAATAAAATAAATTCAGTGAGCCGTCCATGTCGCTGTTGTTGTTGTTGTTGTTGTAAGTGTAAACAGCAAATTCAGCATAATTCATGATTGCAATACTTTATGAGAGTGTGTGTGGGGTTTGGTGTTAGTGGTCTGAATTTAATTAATATGGATATGCAAGGATTAACACATGCCTGCATGTAGGTATGCGTATGTGTGTATGTGTGCGCGTGAACTTTTTCTTTCATTTGCATGCGGTTGGATAGAAATGCGCGTTTAGCGGTTTTTACAATGTGGCGCAGCAAACAATAGTGAAAATATAGTTGTATTTACACATACAGCAACACCACACGCACACACAGACACAGCAACATAAACCTGAATTTGTACACACCAGCAATGTCAATATGTGCGATTACATTAAGTGAGCATTACTGTGCATTTTTCGTGGTTTGTCTTGATAAATATTCCAAACACACACACACACATATAATATATATGTGTAGCACGGCACACGCTCATGCAAAAAGCCTTGCATAATTTTCACGCATTAAGCAAACATATTAAAATTTTGTCACATTCATCCACGTATCCTGATTATCGAGCGCGAAACATGAAATATCCTTCTAGTAGTATGTTGCAACAAAGCAAACAAATTAAGAGTGGCTAGGTAGGAGCATATACATATGTATTTATGCAACGGTTTGCTGGGATACAAGCATTTTCGTACGAATAGGAAATGATTAGAAAATCTCTCGCGAAGAATTGGCAAATCCCTGAGAGTGTTCCGGTCTGAGAAGCTTTGCATGGCAAAGAATACTCTCGCAAAAATGCCAATTCATCGCGGGAATCGGAGTCGCGCAAAGAAACAATTTGAAAAACGAATTATATTTTTATTAGATGCTGTTATGTGCCCCGGCTGAGATTTGAACCCAGGCCTATCGCATCAGCGACCAAGCACTTGTCCACTATTTTATCATATTTTATCTATAATAAGCTACAAATTCTTAACTTACTTTTGATATATAAATGTACGCAAATATATCAATATGACGGGTGACTAGTTTCAAATATTTGCAATCAAAATAAAATTAAAACCTTTTTGTAATGTATACAAGCGTCTGCTTCCATTCAATGTAACAGGGCCAACTCATTTGGCTTTCGTTCAATAAAATATACTAAAATTGCTCATTTTTAGAGCTCGTATATCGCATACCATTCCGACACTCCAGCAATTGTTATGTTGCATTTGTTAGGCCTTTAAAGGTGCTCTCGGGTTGCTCTCTCTCCAGTGAACGACAGAAATTTGGTGTGAAACTATTACAGGCAAAAAGGAAAAGGCCATTTCATTATTGTTGAAGTCTTCTGCCCAGAGGCTGTCACAAACAACTGACAAAAAACAATCGCCCGGACAACAGCACACCCCTCGAAAATTAAATAAACTTAATAAATGTCAGAGCGGCGCATTGCCTTGTCATTGTCAGCGTGTCTCTGCCAATAAGCAAGAAGTTGGCCGTGAGAAGGAGGGAGTTGGAAACGTGCAGCAACAATAGATAATGAAACTATTTGAAAAACTTCCAAATCATGCTCGGCGCTTAGCAAAGCATATAACAAACCTCTGCCGGCAGAGCCGCACGCAAGTGACCACAAAACGCTGCTCCTTTGGAAATGCGCTACTCATGTTTATTTTGTCATTCCTAAGCTGTATATATATGTGTATGTGTGTGTGTGTGTGTGTGTGTGTGTGTAGCTCATCGACTGAGCGCGGGGGCGACTGCTGAACAGATATGAGGACCGCATTACGCGCTGCCGTTGCCACTTCTACAGCTTGCGGCGCACGTTCCTCAAATTCCAAGCAGACAAGCGCCGCACATACTTTGCACATTCGCATGAAAGGTTTGCGTGTGTGTGGGCGTGTGAGTATGTGTGAGTGAGCGGCATTATTGCCTGCGGTAGAGTCACATGCCTTCCCGTCCCGGCTGCCTGCATGCCAGGCTCTGTGACACAAACAACTGCTTTTGTGATGGCCACGCGGGTGTGGTTAAGGACCAAGAGTTAGGGCGTGGCGGGCAGACACAGGTCGACCATGAGAGCGCTCTGCACATGTGGAGTGAGCATCGAAATAATTAAACTCATCAAGTTTTACTTAAGACTTCATTGTCATCCCGCACACACATACGGACACACATACATGCGGCATGCTTCTCTAAGCCTTAATCTTATGATGGTTATTTGCTCAGTTATTAATTAAAGAATTTCTGAAAATATGTGCAAGTTTTGTTTGCGCGCTGCTTACCCCTTCGCCCCTCGGCCCTTCCCCCGCCCACTGTCCGGGCCATAATAAACAGTATGACAACAAAAGGCAGCAAGTTTATTGTCAGTTGATATCCTTGAGCCTTGCCTAGCTGGCATGCCACCTTTTGATATGGCTGCTCATGAGCGCGATGTGGGGCACCGCACCACACAAGCGGGCACATGACTTCCAAGTAATTTCAAGACTTTCTTTTATGTACACTTTTCTGCTTGTTGTGATCTTTGTTGTTATTGTTCTCTTAGTTGTTGCAGCTGCTTTTCGGTTTTTTGAGCAAAAGAAAGTTTTTCTCTACTCCTCATTATTTTATAAAATTTGCATATTTAGATTAAAGAAAATATGCTATATGTGTGTGTATGGTAAAAGTTTCCGTTTGACTTTTGACATATGTGTGCGTGTGTGCCGCAAAAAGTATGGTGTAGCAAAGCGGAGCGTTGGTGCATAAGTGCTCTCTATGCCAAACCTCAGCAAGAAAGGCAAAAAGCAGTTGAAGAAAATTCTATGCGGAAGAGTTAAATTAAATTTTGACATTATTTGCACGTCTTCGCTTGCGGCGTGCGACAGCAAATGCAGAGCTTTCCATATTTTTCCATTCTTCCGCAACTTGCAGAAAGTTTCATAATAGAATTGTCATGAAATAATGAATATTTGCCAGCGGTAAACTGGGAACTGATACTGACAAGTAGACTTTTGTTTAAATCTTCAAAATGGCATCGAATTGGGATTAAATTAAATTTTGGTTTATGATATTAGGTAAATCAAGTTCCTTACTGAATTCGTTTTGGTCGAAATGGTTAAAATTTTATGTCAGCTATAATCCTTGATTTAAGATCAGTTCACTAGCATTAATATGAGATAATTTTTATAAGTATATAATCATTTTTCCTTCAAGCGTAGAAGTTCACATTTTATACAACAAACTCTGCTCTTTTCACATAGCTGCTGCGAGCGTTCTGTATGTTGTTTATCTAGGAAAACTATATGTGTGAAATCGGAAAAATAAGATCATATTGATTCAAATTTCAAATGCTGACTAAATGACACAATTTGTAAATATTTTCTTATGGCATTGAACAATTTTGACTTCAACTGTCAAAAAATCGTCTCAGCATCTCCTCAAATTCTCTACACCAAATTGTCAACTCTCCTCTAACGGCCTCTCACCACCTGACACCCTTTGTGAGCGAAGAGTGAGCCGTGTTTGAGACATCGGAACGAACGTACAAAGCGAGGAACGTCAAATCAATAAATTACAATCAATTATTCAAACTGTACAGCTTAAGGCTTCCCTTGTATTTTAAGAACTCATTTTAAAATCTTGAAATTGTGTATAAAATTAAACTGTAAAAACTCAAACTATTGGATCGGAATTAAAACCATAAAAGAACCCCATTGCTATAAATTATTTTACTAATTTACAAATGTTAATTAGGAATGCGTCGGTAAGTGCTCGGATCGAATCCCAGCAAACTCATACCATCCAAAAAGCAATAACTTCGTTTCTTTGCGCTTAATAAAGCTTCTCCTTCGGACACGTTATGGAACCAATGTGTCGGTCCCGTTAATTTTTTACTAAAAATAGAATGGTATGATTCGGCTGGGATTTGATCCAGCGACTCCAAGCATCAGGGATCCAGCACTTATTCACTCAGCACTTAACCACTTTTACTTAGTCCGGCGATATATTTATTCACTCTTCGTCTAGATACTTCTCTACACGATCGTGCATAGCTCGCAAAGATATAAATTAATATTAAGCGCCTCCTGCAGTAGTGTATATCTGATTGAGCAGGGATGTTTTTATAAACAGAATTGTTTAAAAATATCCTCTTTATTCGGTCGAAATTTTAGCAAAGCCGTTCATTTTGAAGAATGAGCCGAAGCAGATTGTTCGATTTTGGGAAATAAAGTCGAAGCCGAATAATGGGTTCATCCTTTATATACCTTTCAAAAATCTTGGGATTTTCGCTTTTCTATTCAATATCTCGCTTTTTTCGCGCAACTCCTTTCAGTATTTATTCTGCTTCTTTTTTCAACACTTCTGGCATTTCTTCTGCTTGGCGTAATTTTTTTGCCACTATTTGTCATTTCCTTTTTTTTCTCGCTCCCCCCACCCCTCCCACTCACGCACACCGCTTATATACTGCCTAATTACCTTATTCAGGAGCCCGCGCTTCACACCCTCTCGTTTGTTGCATGCACCAAAACCGCACAAGTGCATGAAAATTATATTGCTATTCATCATAACGCTGCTTTATGCCGCAGCATACCCAGCAGCACTTCCCGCAATGGCAGCTACCATGGCAGCCATGAACTTGCCTCTCAAAGCATGCCATGCGTTGCCAGCTTCACAATGAGCTTCCGCTCGCTCAGCGCATCGCAGTTGCCACAATTCCGCCCAACGTGGCATTTGTCCTAATGACGCGCCTAGTCAAGCGCAGAGCTCCGCAGGACGACGGGGAATGAACCTAATTTGGTCACACACAATTGATTCCTAACGCTCGTTGCAGGCAGCTCTATAGACACTTATCATGCCGCCGCAAAGCGGCGCTGCGTCAGCACGACTGGCAGCTGGCAGCTACACCTGGTCCGTCTCACCAGGGCTTGGCGCAAAATTAATTTTGCAATTTGTGGCAAGAACAAAGCATTTATGTTGACAAAACTAATGGAAGTGATGGAAGAAGCAGCAGCAGCAGCGCAGAGGCCATTAAGTTGCATTTCTTTTATTTTGCCACAGATACTGCAGGCAGAGTGAGCCTGCAACTGTTGCGCCGCAGAAATGTGGCAAGCACTTAAAAAGCACGCCCGGATTGCAAAGAAGGAAAAGGCCAAATGGGGCTGAAAATGCAGTCGGGTAATTGCTTTTAATACGTTGAAATAAAAGCGTTCGCACACAAATTGAATTTGTATATTTTTTAGAATAAAGGCAAGTGCAATATGCCACACGAGAGTGAGACCGTGACCGTTTGCCACAGCACGCCGCAATGAAAAAATATAATTTTGCTGCAAGTACGAAGAAGAAAAACCGATTCTGCAACAATGCAACAGCGCGCAGTGTGGCACGGGAAAGTTGACAATTCACACGACTAAAGAAGACTTGATGGGTATAGAAAGAAGAGAGAGCAGGAAAGAGATGGACTCGAAAACTGTGTTGGCACTTTCCAATTTCTCAAAATGAAAGAAATGTTTGCCTCGAGAAATTCCAAACATCTCAAGTAAATCATTTAAGGGAGGCACTTTTATTCTACTTGTCTTCCAATTTTAAATATAAGCTAAAAATTTGTGGTGTTTTTAATGAAAATGAAAAATGTTTACATACTCGCATATGTTAATCGTCAGTACTATAATGCAATAATTGTGTTTCCAACCTTTAACTGTAGAGAATCGCCACAGAAACCATTCAATGTATACCTTTGTATACCTTTTGCCGCTGAGCAGTTTAAGCCTTTTTAAAAAATATTAGATTGGAATACAGCTCTAGAGCAAGCCTCTTGGAAGATGTTTCTCTATGGCTGAAACCGTAACGTTAATCCATCACTTATGTACACCGGAACCAAGCGAACTTGGTTTCGGGTTTACCGATCCCTTGAATTTTGGTATGAGTCAGGTGCAAACATTTCTTCACAATAAGCTTAGTGTCCGAAAACTCCATTTCAGATAAATTCGTACATGTTAACACCAAAGCCAATTTTCTCCGAAAACTTTTTGTTGTTTTTTAATAGAAACGTGTGGCTGTGGAAGGCACCAGAATAATCGAAAAATAGCAGTGCATTTTCCGTTCTCAATCGTCGTCAGAGTATATTATTAATAATTAATTAGAAGAGTATTTTTTTCCCTCGCTGTTATCTATCTCAAAGCTTTCACTTATGACTAAGTGCCTTCTATTTTATAAGCTTTATATTAGGTTCACATCCGGTATGTATGTCGTCAAATCTAGTAATCAATTTTTCACCCACTTCCCGACTACTTAGAGATCTGAAACTTTGCATACATGCCTAATCTAGAGCCCAATACATGAATCAATAAATTTTATGGGCGTAGGATAAGGGGCGTGGCACTTTTTTATAAACTCCAGATTTGTGTATAACTTAAGAACTACACATCACACATCAATGAAACTCGGTAGGAACTTACTACATATCCCTATCCTTCTACTGAGAAAATAAGGGGAGCACTGGATAAGGGGGCGTGGCACCCCCCATACAAACAAAATTTTTGATCTCGATTAGCTTTGGAACTAAATGTCGTGCAGCATTGAAATTTCGTATGCAGTCGCCTCTTGGATGTGTTGTCCCACTGGTAAAATTTTATGGGCGTAAGATGAAAGGGCGTGGCACCCCCCATACAAACAAAATTTTTGATCTCGATTAGCTTTGGAACTAAAGGTCGTGCAGCATTGAAATTTCGTATGCAGTCGCCTCTTGGATGTGTTGTCCCACTGGTAAAATTTTATGGGCGTAGGATGAGGGGGCGTGGCACCCCCCATACAAACAAAATTTTTGATCTCGATTAGCTTTGGAACTAAAGGTCGTGCAGCATTGAAATTTCGTATGCAGTCGCCTCTTGGATGTGTTGTCCCACTGGTAAAATTTTATGGGCGTAGGATGAAAGGGCGTGGCACCCCCCATATAAACAAAATTTTTGATCTCGATTAGCTTTGGAACTAAAGGTCGTGCAGCATTGAAATTTCGTATGCAGTCGCCTCTTGGATGTGTTGTCCCACTGGTAAAATTTTATGGGCGTAGGATGAAAGGGCGTGGCACCCCCCATACAAACAAAATTTTTGATCTCGATTAGCTTTGGAACTAAAGGTCGTGCAGCATTGAAATTTCGTATGCAGTCGCCTCTTGGATGTGTTGTCCCACTGGTAAAATTTTATGGGCGTAGGATGAGGGGGCGTGGCACCCTCCATACAAACAAAATTTTTGATCTCGATTAGCTTTGGAACTAAAGGTCGTGCAGCATTGAAATTTCGTATGCAGTCGCCTCTTGGATGTGTTGTCCCACTGGTAAAATTTTATGGGCGTAGGATGAAAGGGCGTGGCACCCCCCATACAAACAAAATTTTTGATCTCGATTAGCTTTGGAACTAAAGGTCGTGCAGCATTGAAATTTCGTATGCAGTCGCCTCTTGGATGTGTTGTCCCACTGGTAAAATTTTATGGGCGTAGGATGAGGGGGCGTGGCACCCCCCATACAAACAAAATTTTTGATCTCGATTAGCTTTGGAACTAAAGGTCGTGCAGCATTGAAATTTCGTATGCAGTCGCCTCTTGGATGTGTTGTCCCACTGGTAAAATTTTATGGGCGTAGGATGAGGGGGCGTGGCACCCTCCATACAAACAAAATTTTTGATCTCGATTAGCTTTGGAACTAAAGGTCGTGCAGTATTGAAATTTCGTATGCAGTCGCCTCTTGGATGTGTTGTCCCACTGGTAAAATTGTATGGGCGTAGGATAAGGGGGCGTGGCACCCCCATACAAACAAAATTTTTGATCTCGATTAGCTTTGGAACTAAAGGTCGTGCAGCATTGAAATTTCGTATGCAGTCGCCTCTTGGATGTGTCGTCCCACTGGTAAAATTTTATGGGCGTAGGATAAGGGGCGTGTGTATAACTTTAGAACTACAAATCACACATCAATGAAACTCGGTAGGAACTTACTACATATCCATATCCTTCTACTGAGAAAATAAGGCGGGCACTGGATAAGGGGGCGTGGCACCGCCCATACAAACAAAATCGTTTATATAGAATAGCTTTGGAACTAAAGGTCGTGCAGCATTGAAATTTCGTATGCAGTCGCCTCTTGGATGTGTCGTTCCACTGGAAAAATTTATGGGCCTAGGACAAGGGGCGTGGCACTTTTCAAGCAACTACACACTTGGGCTTCAGTTTATAATTATAGGTACACCACACATCAATGAAAAACGATAGGAACTTACTTGCCGCGCCCTGCTGGCAAAATAGCAACAACTCACCGCGTCACAAATATGCCACGAATATTAGGGTCGATCACAGCCGTATTATTTGTTAAATTGAGGATATGACGATAGGAGACACTGTGAATACCCTAAATATTGTGTACTGCTCTGCAAGTTTTAAATTCTTTTTGTGAAAAATTTCAGAGCTCTAAAATTGAATTTATGGAAGACTAAAAAGTAGAAAATAAAATTATATAAAAAAAAACTTTTTAAAAATAAGCTTTAATTTATTTAATGTACTAAAAAGTAGAAAATAAATGGTTTTTAAGTCACCTGTATCTTACTATCAATAAAAGCTTGTGCGCTCAATATCCATATTCAAAATATCTTTCATTACTAGAATCTATTTGCAAAAAATTATTTAAATAAAATATTGTGGTAACTGTTTGACAAATATTGAACACATGAGCGCCCCAAGCTTTTATGGATAGTAAGATACAGGTGACTTAAAAACCATTTATTTTCTACTTTTTAGTACATTAAATAAATTAAAGCTTATTTTTAAAAAGTTTTTTTTTATATAATTTTATTGAACATTACATTCCGATGGTCGAACATAAAGAATTTCTCAAATAGAGCCCAGCTTATAATAAGACCGTTCATTTGAACATAAGCAATAGTAATGTCCAATGCTTTCAATATACGAGTATATCTAGGCTTTTACCAAGGTAATCTCTTGTGTTGATATTTGTGTAGCCTCACGCCTCATTTAGTGCACGCTTCTGCGGCGTGCAACTTCTTCGGCAGTACACCACCACTCGACTACATCCGGAGAATCTTAACTCCTTCAAATTGGATATTATTAAAAATTTGCATATTGTTCGTAGAGTTTTAAAGCTTTGCAGTGGCAACACTGCTAAGAAAAACAGAAAGAGCGAGCAAATAAAATGCCACAAAAGACGGCACGCCTGCAAATGGAAATGCGTGCCGCAGAAGTGACAGGACGCTAGAAAATGGACCCGACGCGTAGTCGCCGCCTCCCGAATCGCATGCAAAGCAGCTGCAGCCACAGAGAGCTGCCGCAGCTGCAGTAATGCTGTCTTAGCCGCGTGTGCCGCACGCCGAACGTGTCCATGCATTCAATTTCTGATTTCTCTCAGCGCGTCCAGGCGCTCTGTGCCACATTTTACTTTTCGCTTTGCCACAATATGCAATTTCGTTGTATGCTTTACGTGCTTCGTACACTTTTGCTAATATTCCATGCGGCTAAGGGCGCATTACCCCTCCTTCTCAACCACTTGCGGCGCTTCTTACAAAATTTTCCATTAAAAAGCCATTTTTTCCATGTTGCTATTTTTTACCCAAAATGGCACTCAAACGTATTTTTCAATTATGCTCTAACATTTAGTTTGAAATCACTTTTAGCTAGCGTACCCCCCTCCGCAACACGCTTAGGCCTCTCTCACCCTGGCTGTATACATACATATATATGTATGTACATGCGTTCATAACCTTTAATTAAGCAAATTAAATTTGCTCACTAAAAGAATTATCCGAAAAGCGTGCTAAAAGCTGCAGCCGCCTCACATTTACCTACTCCCCTTTTTCAGAGGCGTCCTTCACCCACCAGTTCCAGTCAATTCAAATCAGGTGCCCATTAGCGTGCCGCTCGTCGCCGTTCTTCCCCACTCCATGTTCCTGTTTCTCGTCCTCGCGCACAGCACCTCGCTTTGAAGTAGCGCACGTGACCGCCCCCAGTCCAACCACCACCCTCACCATACCGCACACACACACTTCTGCCCGTGTCGCCAGTCGCACTGCCCTGACGTTGAACCTGACTCTGGCCGCTGGCGTGCCGACTTTTAATTTATTTTTAATAGAAATTTATTCTCTTACTTGGCGCTACTTACGCCGCAAAATATTATTTAACTTCGGGATTTTCTTGCTGCTTTTAATATGCCTGCTTGGCGTTCACCCTGCCTGTCGTGTTGTGGCGGTGCGGCATGCAACAAGCGCGACACTTTCCCAGCGTTTTCTTACCCGGTGCTCCCCTCTCTCCATGCACGATTTACGTGGCAGCACTCTGGCCCGCACGGCCGCAAATTAGTTGTAGGCACAGGTGTACATTTTAATAAAGAACTAAGCACAGTGAGTCAGAGATACTTACGGAGTCGAAAATTAACTACCACTTTTTATTCCACTTGAAAATCGTTCATTAAATTCGAACTATGTACAACTGAAATTGGAACCTTTCTTCCAGGAGTGAAATCTGAATTGAAACCAGTTGCGCTCGTAGGAAATATTTTAAGTCTCTTCGTTTTAGGATAAATTTTCAAGAGGGACTACTGAAACCAGCGCAGTCATTTCGTCTTTTTTTAACAAATTACTTTTTCAGTTGAACTTTGTTAAAACCCTCTACTTTTTGCACATGAAATAGTCTTGGAGACATCTTACCCAAAAAATTGCTTACTACTTAAGAGAGATCGCGTATTCGGCATCGGCTTCCCTCAAAAACAGGGTATTTGGAAACAAATTTTTTAAAGAACTCTTCTACGGTCATAAAAGCATCTCTTCTCTTTAATGCTTCCGCCATAAAAGCAACTCCTTTCTTTGGATTCGGCCAAAAAACTATGTACGGTCGCTCTTTACTCACTATAGCCCACGCAAGTAAAGTTTCTAGCTCTTTCCCTCGTAATCATACCAGGTGGTACAATTCAATGTCTCCATATTTATCGAAAATTTTAATTTCGAAATTCACGAAAATATTTTATTTTTACTCTCTTCTGTATTAGCATGAGCATAACTCCATAAGGGTACATCCCACAGCGACTATTCATTTTAGACATGCCGTATCTAAGAAAATTATAAACTCTAGTGCGTTCTGAATGCAATTTCGACCAAAATATTTGAACAACGTTAAGAAAAAAAACTTTATTCAATTCATTCGAATAATACTTTTTTTTATTATTACTCTTTTACAGGACATTGTTCGAACATTATTCTCGGACAAGCTCTCAGAGGGCTGAGATGTTAATTTATTTGTTAGATATTGTCGATTCCATGAGTTTGGCATTAAGCCGCCCAACTTGTGCCACTGTGCAAGCAGTTGAGCGAACTCTGGCGCTACAGTCACATACCGCAACAGCGCCACTTACTTAAGCGCTGCCTGCCGCCGACATAATCAATGGACCCTTTCCGTGTCCATTAGGCAAAATGCGTGCGCGCCGTTGGCTGGCGAACAAAGGCCACGGCAGCATGGCAGTGGCGCGGCCTGATGGGACAAAGGGCATTCACCAACTAATGGAGCACCAGCGAACGTAGACAACGTACCACGCCGAGTTGCACCTCACAAATGCGTGTGGCAGGAAAAGAATATTACCCCCCCTTGGCTGGCTGCCTGCTTTCTACAAATAGAGCCGCAAATATCCAAAGTAAAAATTCAATTATGTGACACACAAGCGTGGAAATAACTTCATTCGCTATGCGAGAGACAATGCCGCCAGGAAGACCCTGCAGAACCACCAGAGTGAAAGGAAGTAGCATTGTCGTCGGGGTTGGGGCTGAAGCTGGTTAGCAACTTGCACGTAGAATATAGTTAAAAGCCTAAAAGGACAAAAGTAATTTCAACAAAAGCAGGAAATGAGGCTGCAACGGAGCAGAGGGCTGTATACCACGATGAGAGTGATAGGAGCAGCAGAGCAAAGACGGGCCTCGCAAAGGAGGTACGTGCTCAGTCACAGTTAAAGCCAACCTAAGGAAGCCAACATGCAGCCAAAAGAACGGCAATGATGAACGATGGCAAGCGGCGGCTCTTGCGCCTTCAATTATGCTAACAAAAATATATGATAACTAGGAGAATAAGTGTGGCTGCCATGTTGAAATGAAACCAACAAAATTTTCTTTAACTTTGTTGGTAACATTTTAAAATAACACACACTGCAAGTGCAACTGCATTCCGTCTGAACAATTGAAGCATAAATCCTGAAACCAGGTCCTTAGTGAAGTGCAATCCGAAAGGCTTTTTATCGACCCGATTTCATAAATGGGAACCCCACCCAGAAACTTTCAAGAATTCAAACGAAAGTTAATAATGTATAGAAAATTGCGTCCTTAAACCGTTTTTCGAATTGCGATTTCCGAATTCTTTACAAAGTTAAAGCGAGAAAAAATATAAGATTGTGTCAAGCAGATAGGAAGACCGCAAGAAACTTTAAACGCGTTTGTTTCGAAGCAATTGCATTTGAATCTTTTTTTTTAGTCTCGGAAACCATGCGATTGACTTTCCTTTTTTGCAAACAAAAGAACAGTCAAACTGGCTTTACTATATGTATATAAATGGTGCTCTATTCAATTAATTTTGTTTTAGCAGAAATTTAAATTTTTTTGCAAAGCCCACCATTTTCTGATTGTTGAATCTCAGAAAGTTCTACTCTACATTATAAATAATTACTTTCAGTTTAAAGAGCTTTAATCGAAATAACTTGATCGTCTTTAAGGTTTAAGGGCGCGTCTCCAAAAAGGAGCTTAAGACAGCAGGGTCTAGCATCGGGAGGTTCCTTGTCGCACTTTTACAAAAATAATACATATGTGGTACACTTTATATATAGCTCATAAACATACGAAATGTTCGGAGTACTTTTAGTCGTTTTTTACAACAACAAAATTTATTGACCCACTCCCTTGGAGTGAGGGAGTAAGGGAGCCTAACCAGATATTTGAACCGAAAACGTCTCTACAAAATATCCACAATATGAAACTTATTCTTTCTCTTTGAACTTTAAGCAACTTTACAGTTTTTTCCCTTGATATTGAGACTTTCAACTACTGGTCCATAGACACCTACCCAAACCATGGACTCAGAGCACGAATTGCAAAAATGTTTTCGCAGCGGAAAATTTTTTGTTTCAAATTATTAGAACACACAATGAAAAGTCACTGATGGGGTTTCCTGCAAATAACGAAGCAACTCCAATATTGTTGTTCTACACTTATGTAAGTAAATCTGTTTAGTACCGTACAGAATATATACCTACTCTTGTTGCCTTTTCTATGGCAGAAGTAAGTCCATAGGATTCTTCTATAAAATAAAAAGACGTTTACTGTTTTTTCGCAGTTTTTTTTATTATTGTATTTAACCTAATGTTGAAATTTTATAAATTTAATTGCATTTGAACGGTTTACAATATTTTGCTGTCATTTTATTCTCTTTCTTTTGCTTACTCGCAATATATGAACGTGTATTTACCATGAATATCTTTTTGAATTTTGCTTCATCGCTTCTCATTACTTATGCATTATAGTAATATCGTTTTAAAATCGTTGCTAAAAACAGTTTTGCAAATGCAGAAAAATGTTATAGCTTTTCTTGTTATGTCATGAGTTGTTATGGAAATGTTTAAAAATTTGGTATTTTTCATTTGCTTTTTAATATCTTATGGTATGATAAAGAAAGAAATCGATGCCGAAATATATTAGTATAGTACATAATCACAATTAAAGCATATTTTACAACACAGACAATTCAAATTTTTACGCTCGCTTACGTAAAGAGCAATCTTTATGAGCGCTACAAAAACTGAACAACAACAAAATGAATACATAATAAAATCGTATATTATAAAAAGCATATAATTTTGACTTATAACTAAAAAAATTGCATTTAAAAGGTTCTTTCGGAGATAGTTATAGAGTACAAATGGTAGATGTCTTAATGTAGAAAGGCTCTAATTAAAAAATGATGCTAAAAAAACTGAAACACAAGCGAAATAAAATGCAATTTAAATTGCTTGTAAATCAGTTATTTTCGATCATTTCGTATTTCAGCATCATCAAACGACTTGACTTGAAACAAAACTTTAATTGGAACCTTTCTACATGCATTGTACGTTTGTAATATAAAATCGTTGATTCAGTTGTCGCATGTGTATGTCATGCGCGGTAATATCGTTTCTGGTTACAACAAGTGCTTTTGGTCACCCAGAGAAGCTGCTACATACAGATAAATAATGAAAAACTCTGTTCGCGGATTGCAAGTTAAGATCATTTGATAATGATTAAAATTGCTTAAAAATACTGTCTATGGTAGATAAGCATAGTTTGTCAAAGAAAAACAAATATTAAAACAGTCACGTACAAGTAAATTTGCTGGAAGTCTTTTCATTTTCAAATTCAAATGTCACAATCTGCAGGATATTACGAAATCACACAAAATGGTTTCTGCATATTTGAGTAAAGCAAAGTAGTCGTCTACTGTCCATGGAATGTTTGGGATTTAGCAAATATTGTGTGCATATCTTTGCGACTTATGCACTTTGAGATACATATGTGTGTACTACTTTTATCGTTGTGACAAGGACAAGCGCAAATGCAGTGGGGGCGTGTTCGAAACTAATTTAGGCAGTTTTTTAGTTGGTCTCTTTTGCGCTTAATTTTCTCGCACCCACTGCTATGCCACCTTTTGCGGCACTCTGCTTAAGCGTTTAGGTATTGGTTTCTTAGTTGTCATTCGTAGCAAAATGATAAGTACCTAAAATATTAAAATATAAACTCGTACAATATACATTAAAAGTTTAAAACAAAACAACATAAGTAAATAAACCGATTACTTTACAATTGTGAAAGCAAAATTGAGAAACTAGGTTTGGTCATTTTGTGCGTGAGCGCATTGCAATACAAAAAGTAATATCGTAGAAATTAAAGTACATTTCGAATAAACAGTAAAATTCACTATGTGGTTGATTAAACTAAATTACTTAAAATTTGGCAGTATATTTACATAAAAAAAATTTATATATCATACTTATTGCACTTGAGAAATTAAAATATAACATATTAAGCGATAGTATAACAAAATTTTTAATTTCGATACATTTGTGACTTGTGCAGCGTTCGTTTACGGTGTATGTGTGGTATACGTTAATTTTCGGCTACTGTGGCTAATATCGTCAACTCAATATCGCAACGCATAAGCATGCTAATGTGAAGCAGTGCATTTCTTGGCCGCTGAGTGCACGGATGCTAAATTCTTGCTGAGTGATAAATTTTAAGTTTCTAATGTTCATTGTTATATTCCACAAAGTATTTGTTGTATCTTTTCTATTTCATTTCTAAACATTTTGGCAACACCTTTTTAAACTATTTGCCATATTCCACATTTAATTTTCGATCAAATTCGATTTGAGTGCGAATTCAATTTCAACTGCGATTGATTTAAATTTGGGTCGAAAGTTAAATGTGGAATATGGCTTGTATGTACCTACTGTTATGCAATGGTGTTCACTGCTTCTCACACGAAGTAGACGTTTCGAACGTTTTAAGTAATATGTATGTATGTGTGTATGTAATTATTTTTGCAATTCATTTTTATTTATTTGCACTTGCATATTTCTAAGCAGACAAGGCAGTAAAAATGCATAAAACTTATTTATACAATTTTTAGAAAAGGGAGAGAACATGGATTTCTCAAAAACAGTTCATCGCTTCTGCTGCGCTTCTTTGTGGCGCTCCAATGTAATCGGCTTTTTTGCAACAGTTTTCCTTGGTTCTTTCAAAAGTTCAACTTAATAAGCTACTTATACGAGTATGTTTATTGTAATATACATACAAATGTATGTGTATATAATTATGTAAATAGTCAAATATCTTCTACTTTGACAAATACATTTACATCGGTTCAGTTAAACACAT
The DNA here is from genome assembly GCA_963457695.1 of Neria commutata. NCBI lineage: Eukaryota > Metazoa > Arthropoda > Insecta > Diptera > Micropezidae > Neria > Neria commutata. The sequence goes on along the minus strand of OY735249.1, from coordinate 22,658,489 downwards.
ACGTACTTTTGCTTTTAATAAAGTTTACAAATACAATAGTTCTAAGTACAATAAATTAGAAATTATGTGTATGTGGTTTGTATAAATAATGTTGATTCCGAGGATATTCTCACTTATAAGTTAAATTGTGGTAGTATTGTTTCTTAATTGTTGGTTTATTTCGCCTTAAGTATGCGTGTGTGTGTATATCATATCCATTAGATATGCACATGCTGCTCACGCGGTCTTTATGCTTCCTCATCATTCGTTTTAGTATCCTGTATGCCTGTGCTTGTGCTTCTGATTATTCAATAAATATTATGTTGACAATTCTGTGCTCTCCCGCCGCATGCTCAATTCGTTAAAATCCATTTCAGTCGATTCGATCGATTGTATCGAGGCGCTACGCAGTTTTGTGCCCGGGAATTTACCACGGCTCTTAATCGCTGTTAACTGCAAATGGCATAGCGGCAGAGGGAAAATTGTGCATAGGTTAATCGTTTTGTGTACAAATTTTCGTGCGAAATATCGCGGGAATGATGTATTGTAAATAAGTATGTAAGCATGTATATTGTTATGTAAATTTTGTATGGCAGCATTAGCTTGTGGCATGCAACGAATATGAAAATGCAGTCAGGTTAAAACATGAGTTTTTACACATGAGCTAGTAAAATAATAACAATTTGCATATGCAGTGAGATTGACAAATAACAACAGAGACATTAACAACACAATATTGTGTGTATATTACAAATCCAAATTGTGTATATATTGTATTTTTATTTTTTTTAAATTTACATATGTATATTAAAGTCATTTAAAAGCTTTTCAATAAATATTTTATAAACCGACCAAAAAAATTTATGAAAATCATGTTGTTTTCGAAAACTGGTCTAGTGAGTTTTCAAATAGCGTAGATTAGAGCATACAAGCTTTTGTAATCGTACAGTAGATATAGGTTTTAACTACAAAGAAACTAAACTTGTTGTTATTCAGTAGTAGAAGACAATCAGCTGTGCTAATTTACTATTTTAGGTGCTCTGCTCAACTAAAGACTAAGTAAAAAGGTTCCATGCTGTAATTACGCACATTGATGAGTAACTGATTTCATATCGATTCCAGTTTAATTCATGAAATCAGAAAAATGGCTCTTGTTTGTAATAAAAGACATGCAAAGGAATCTGCAGTTAGTTAAAAAACAAGAAGCAAGAAATATAGCAGCGCATGCGCCAATACAAAAAGAGGAAATCAGTAATTTTAATAATTAGTTAGCATTTATTGTTAGTAATGACCTGATTTGGCTTATTTAGCTTAGCTTATCCACTTCCACGGTTCAGTATCTGGGCTTGTTATAGGCGTGGGATACTAAAAAAATAGCACATATACAGTTTGTAGATAAATGTAGAATTGCAGTGTGTTTGTATTTAATTCATAAAAATATGTGTGAATTTGTCGAAATGTAACAAAAGTATAATTAACATATGTATGTACATATTAGTAAAAAAAACAGTAGAAACGATTGAAAAGAAAAATGCAAAAAAAACCAAAACAAATATTATCCATTTCAATAAAAGATAAACAAAAACCAGAAAGAATAGGGAAACCAAAAAAAAACAGCATACAGTAATTTTATGAGCGCTGTGAATTTTTGTGTAAAGCACTTTGAAAATACAGATTTGTGAGTAATAAGGGTGTGGCGATAATAGTTACAATGTGGGTGCGAAACGCAAAAGAAACGTGGCAAATGAATGAATAGCATTTATCTATACTTTGATACATATTTGCGAAATTCACCGCGGCAAGCGACGAAAAACATTTGTTAGTTCTTATTGTACCATGACGACTGTGGCGGCTATGTTTCCTTTGTTAGCAAAATTAGTGCTCAAATTGAGTAGGAGAAAAAGCATAACTTTTTGCAAGTGGTATGAGCAGAGTGTCTCTGTTGTATGTACACAGCTTGTTGGTGTTTCAAGAGCGGCTGCATTTGATGGGCTATTTTCGTTGAAAATTTGTGTCTGAGTGTGCTTACCTCCGCCTTTAAATCAGCCAACCTGTCCTGCAGGTCACGCACCTTGTCGGATTCATCCAAGTTTGAACGTAATTCGCCTTCAGCCAGCATTTCGGAATTCTGCAATGAAAAGCAAAAAATAACTGCCAATCGTCCAGGGATAAAATAAGGAACGTGCCTTGGTTTCCAAACGGGATATTTCCTGTTTCAATTCGGCCACAGTTTGACTCTGTTCGGTAAACTTAATTTTAACATTCATGAGTTCATCCTTCATGCGAGATTCTAAATCGGAGTATCTGTGGGTGAACCGAGAACGTTGTAGTATTTCAAATTCGAAAGGCGCGGTTCTCGGCATGCGTACCTGTGTTGTTGCTCACGCGCCTTATTGGCCATTTCCTTTTCGCGATTAACAGCCATTTCCAGCTCTTCCTTCAACTTCTTATTCTCCTCGTCCTGACGACGGAGCTGGTTTGTGGACACTTGCACTTGTGTCTCGAGTTCCATGACCTACCACAGAGCACAAGAAACCAAAATAAAAACATGTAAAAACGGAAGGCAGTACCACGCTGTCACCTTCAGGCGCAACTCCTTCAGCTCAGTCAGCGTTTCCATTTCGCGAATACGCGTCGTCATCAATTCCTCTTCCAACCTCTGTGTGTGCTCATTCGATTTGGAGTTGTCAAAGAAATTCGTTAGCAGCTTCTTGGGCGTCGAGTCCACTGCTGCTGCGTTATGGTCGTTGCGGTTCTCCTGCAGCTGCCGCTGCCATTGTGCGCTCAGTTCCTGTACGCGTTGTTTGAGATCTTTGAGCGAGAGACTGGCTTCAGCCTCGCGCAGTTTGCTGGCGATAAGCTCGTCCTGCAGATGAGCCACCGAATTGTCAGGCGTTGTCTCGCGCAGCGTCTTTTTGTCCTCCTCCAGCTCTTCTATTTTCGTTTTGAGATTGCGTATCTGATCTTCGCTTTCGGCCAAGCTTTGACGCACCTTTACCAATTCCTCCAATAGGCAGGATACCATTTCATCGCGCTGCTTGAGCGCTTCTTCTTTCATGCACAGCTCGTCGATGGAAGACTGCCGTGAATTGTTCTGTGAAGGTGGAGAGGTATATACATTAATTATTTTCCATTAAGTATTACAAGCAACACACATGCTAAAGCAAGCAAGCAATAAAGTCAGTCAAATATGAACAAAATGTATCAAATTCTAATTGCTAACAAGAAGGCATGCACACTTAGAAATAGGTTTAGAAATTAATTGTTTAGTATTCGTTAATGTACTAAAAATATAAAACTATGCCGTAAGAAGGTCTTAAAAATCTATTAAACGTTTAATATAAATTAATAAATTATTATTGGATTAACTGGTTAATATACTACATATGTTGTGGCTATGCGCTAGGAGCATACAGGCATGCAAGTAGCGGTCTTTAACCGCTTTTACATCAATCAAGGCTTACTTACGCTATCGATAGATACATTCTGTTTTTTTTTTTTTTTTGTTTATTTGAGGGGTAGGAAGTAGAAGATTTGCAGGTTTATGTTTTGTTTTATTAGATTTTAGCACCAAAACCGAATGAAAAGAAAATAACGGAAAATACAGTTTAAAACACAAATTGATTAGCATTGATTGTTTGATTCGCTGATTAGATACAGCACATGTTTCACACATGTTAGGCGTACCGCCGTGTTCCACATATCACCTTCGATCGAGTATCAATTTAGTTTAAATTTGGATCGAATTCGATTTCGACCGAAAATGACATTTGGAACGAGACTAACATGTGATTTCGGCGTTTGCAAACGTGTACAACACGCAACAACAACTTACATTTTCCTGCAATCGCAAGCTCAAGCCACGCACCTCCTCGTTTGCGTTTTCGAGCTGATGTGAAACTTCCAAATACGATCGTCGCAGCTGCATCAATTCAGTTTGAATAGCGTAACTATAAAAAGTTAAACGTTCACAAAATGCGCGCCAACATTTTTCAAATTGAGTTATACCTTGTTTCCTCTTCCTCGGCGCGCGACACCTGACCGCGTACCAAACGATCCGCCAGCTCGGCACTCTCAGCCTCGAGCAGATCATTGCGCTGCTTCAGCAAACGATTTTCACGCCGCAAACGTCGCAGCTCGACCATTTCCTCCTGCTCCTTCTTCTTGAGATCCTGATACTCCTTTTCCATTTTCTTCATGCGTTTTGTGTTGATTTTAATGGAATAGGCCAAATTAAAGAATGCCTCTGAGTCCGCCTCAACGCGCCCCGGCAGCTCTTTTTGGAAGAACTTAATTAAGAAGAAACAAAACAAAACATCATCAACTATGAGTAACGTTCAAAGAAAAGTGATCAGAACTCACTTTCAACATAGCTTCCATATCCAAACAGAGTAGCGTCTCCTTGCCAAGCAGCAGCAGCGCCAGAGCGACTTTGAATATGAATTCCATGCCCTCGCTCAGGAAGACATCCATAATGCGACAGCTGAGATTTAAATTCAATGTGGTGGTATAGAGCGTGAGGAACCAACTGGAAGCATACATGGTCGTTTGGAATCCCTGCGAAAAATACAAAATTAGAAAAATATTTTTTCGTCACATGTGTACAGTTTTAACGCACTTGCTGCTGGAAGTGTATGTGCATTTCGGGTATTTGCTCCTGCACCAAGCTCTCCAGCTGGTACATACACAAACCCAGTTCCGACATTGAAGGCTTGAACATGTCCCGCATGCGATGTTGTTGCATGATTTGCACGAGCACAGCAAAAGCTTCCTCCTCCGGCATCTGGTGATTTCAGCCAAAGAGAACGAAACCCAACGCAAATAAAAACAAAGTTAAATAAACAACCACAACAAATAAACAGTATAAACAACAATCTATTGGCGCACCTGCATCAATAGCAAGCCCACTATGAAGCCTGAGCCCTGACAATAGCCCACTTCGCGATCGTGCAACGAATAAGCTTTGATGACATTGAACAGTGCCTCCTGTCCGGGACCGTCTTTCTCTTTGAAGAAATCTACCTCGGGGTAGGTGCGCGCAATGTCGCGTCGGATGACCTTCTCGCAGGCCGACGTGGCCTTAAGATACTCCGCATATTGCTTCTTGTCGGTGTCCGCGGCATCGCACAATTGCTGCCACACAATAGCTCTGCAAAAAGGAGCGCAAATTTATTGAAAGCTTATGAAAAACTGCGCTACATAAAGAATTAGAACATCGACTGCATCAAGCTTCGATCTCTACGGTGCAGACGGGCTACGTTGCTCACCTGAAGTGATGCGGTATGCCACGTCGCACCAGCTCACGCACGCATGGATTTTTACGTTTCAGGGCGCCCTCCCAATCATTGAGAATGGTAGCCCAAGTGGTCCAGATGTCCTCCTCGGCAATAGAGTTGCCACCTAAAGGCAAGAGGGAAGAGAACAAGCTTATTGAAAAAACTCTGACCAAGAAATTAAATTTTCGAAACCCACTTGAATTCAGGCTGATCTGACTGGTGTCGGAATTCTTGCGGCTGTGCGTAGAGTGCAGTGAATTCAGACTTTTCGCATCGCTCTCGATGAGCTTGTTGGCGGCCTCCAATTTGGCTAGTAGATCCATTTCAGATGTGGGCAAATTCTCCTCGGTGGAACATTTAACTTCCATTTTCTTGCTACTCTCCTGTTGCGTGGCAGTGGTTAGGGTCATTGCCTCTGCTATCAGTTGTGTGAAGTGTGCGGAGGAGACGAGCCAGCCAGTCGGAAATAAATTTTTTTTATCTGCGTTTCGTGCGATTGACTGATGTGTGCGCTGCGCTGATGTTTGAAGAATGCTCAAATTCCAAAAATGTGTAAAAATGCCAAAATATGAAAGTGGGCGTTCACTTCCGGCTTTTTAGCGCTTCGCAGTGGAATTGAAAAGGCTACATTTGCAGTTATTGAAACATGTTCCACTTTATAATGGCCGCACGTTGCTGAAAGTGAAGAGTTTATGTTTATACTATTAAAAATTTGTAGACTGGTTTGTGAAAAATTAAAAATACCAACAAAAAAGTTGTTTAGAAAAAAACCATAAACGCCGAGGAAAAAATTGTGGAAATATAAAAATTGTGTGTGTTTGATGTGCACTTTTAAAAATAGGTACCTAAGCTTTTAATGACTTGGTCAACAACATGCACAGATGTTTCGTTGCTCGAAGCGACAAAAAGTCACCAGCATAAACAAATTAGACTGATTCGCTGGAATATTTACAAAAATTTAGTTAGTCAGCCAAATCAACAGAAGTAAGGAACTTAATTTTGAAAGCAAAGGAGAAAACTTATACATGCACACACATTTAAAAAAATTTATGAAAGGCGCCCGATTAATTTAATTAAATTATGAGTTCAAATTTGCAAATTTAAACCTGCCACAGCTTTGTGAACTTTTAATTTTGCTCGTCAATATTTCACGCTTAATTTTGATGATTTGCCTGCGCTGTTGCCGGAAGAAATGTGTGAAATTCGAAACTTGTATGCGACCAACTCGCCGCCAACTCAACAAACAAGCTGCCAAAACGTTTGTGGCCAGAGCTTGGGCGCCTAAAAGTGCACTTTACTACCAGGCTGCGCTCACGCTATTCGAAATTTGACCTGATTCCCCAAAAACAAGCAATAAGGCAGCCAATTAAAGTCACACACATGCAGAGAGCCTCACAGACATGTTGAGCTAAAAGATGGCCGCAATGTTTTTTTATTTACAATACAATGTAAACACTGACTTTTAGTGGAATTCATTTCATTTTCGTACCATTCCCAAGCAACAGAAGCCTTGACCGAGAGAGATACAAGGGCAGTGTAGGGGGAGCGAGAGAGAATAGCAAAAGACAATTTATGTGCCATATACAGTGAATGTGTTTGGGTCTCCTACGACTGTGGAGTGATTAAAAACAGATTAAGCGGTGAACTCGCTTAGAGCAAGCGCAGCAGGGAAGAGTAGGTACAGCACCTTTTTACACCAATGTGTTTTTGCTAAATTAAAGCCAATAGGCGAATATTTGTAGTTTTCACATATTTCTTTATATTCAAAATAAATTTTATCGTTAATTACAAAACCCTGTCGTCGACATTTGTTGCGGAAGGACACACCAAGTACTCAATGTCATGTTTCACATTTCACTTTCGATCGGTATTGATTGAAGTATGTATGATTTTATTTTCGATCGAAAGTGAACTTTCCAATATGAAATGAAGTAAAAAGGTTTTTTCGAAAGGATAAACTTTTTCCTATCCCCTTTATTGTTTAATTGTTTTTTCATTTTTTATATTTAAATTACTTAATCTAAGTCTAAATTATTTCTTTAGTTCTGGTTATTTTTTAGTAGCTTAATACTTTACTTATTTAGTCATTTGCTTTCAATTAGTTCGGCAAAACTTATTATGTAATTAACAAAGCAATTAGTCAAAACATATCAACTTCTTCTTTTCTGGTATAATTTCCCTCCAGTAAACGAAAAATATTCGTTCATATGATAAATAAGTAATACCTAAGCACTTTTGTTATTTTAAAGTAACTATCCCCAGCGTAACACAAGAAAGAAATACCAAAGCAATTTAATATTTCGGTTAATCACTTTCCGGCGCGAAAACTATTAGCAAACGTCACTAGAATTAGACGTTGCCCCAGAAAGTCGTGTTCCCAAATTTGATGACGATAAGGCAATAACTGCCAATTGGCTTGAGCATACGCGATAAACTTTAGGAAAAATTATTCGCAATGCGAACTTTGCCAACGCGCAAGCTTATGAGCTATTAGCCTGAGGCGGAAGCTGAAGCGGAAGGACGGCAAAAGTGGCGTTCTTATCAATTGGCAAATTTGCGTACATGCAACGAAATTCGATCGAAAATAAACACAACAATAAACGGCGGCGATAGCGACAATGTCAACAATGGAAAACAAACGCGCATCTAGCCCTGGCTCCAAAGGCAGTTTTCACTGACTGTCGCTGTTGCCATTGCCCGTGGCTGTTCACTTGCTAGTTTGTTAGTACGCGCTCACGAGAAGACTAGTAATGAACGCACTGAGAAACACAAATATCATACAATAAATAGAATCAACAAACAAACAATTCATGAGTGTCGACTCTGATTTCATTCACAAAAGAAAGGAAAGAGCTGTGATGGGCTGGAAGCGGGGAGCAGGGATCAGAAAGTGAGCAGTGAAATCCGAGCACTGAGTAGCATATCAAGTTGACTGAGAGTGGGCACATCTGCTAGTAAGCTGTAGTGGTTGAGTGGTTGCACGATAAAATGGGTCCAGCCGGGAGACGAATTAATGAATGCGGCATTTCAACTTGAAACTGGTTTTTCAGTTCTGCTGAAAAGCAACGTCCCGATAGGGTTTGGAAAATCGTGAAGTGATGATCTGTGACTCATAGCGTAATTTTAAAACACGAACAATTCTATCATAAATGATAGATAAATAAATAGTGATGGAAGTTATTCACCGTCGGAGGGATTTTCCGAAATAATGCCTCGATTGCACGAGTGAGTGATTCGAACTAATGAGTGAGCGAGTGAGTTCAAGAGTGAATAATAAAGAAGCAGCGCTCGCAGCGCAAGCTCAAAGGCAAAATACAGTGGGAGCTCACTCAAATTCAAAACAATGAAAGAAATCAAAATACTTTGCTGTCGAGTCGCATTAAAAAAGTTTGTAGTAAGCGACAGAGTTTATAACTGCGCGGAACCGTGAACAACACACCGCTAAAAAGTCGCTACCCTCCGACGGACGCAGGTGATTTACTCTGATGCAAACGAACCAGCTCAACGATTGGAGGAAGGCAAAGGTAATTCCAAATTATAGTACATAATACCAAAATCACTGGTAAAAGATTGTATAGCATAAATAAGCTGCAACAACAACACCAAAAGCAGCAGTAATGCCAATGCAACACCGACCAACAGCAAATGCCAAAATTCTGGTGGGTCGGCTGCTGAAAGGCGCTCTCAATTGAACAACAGTTAAAACACGAAGTACACAAAAGTTGGGGCAACGCTTATCTGGCGGCTGCGTGTACAGGTGTTTAGGTTTGCTGTAGATAAGAGCTGCTCAATTCGGAGCGATTAGATTTTGAAATAATAAAGGCATTTCGTATCGATTTCAGACTGGGTGAAAACGGAACGTATCGATTTTCTTACAAGAAACGCCGCAGTAAAAAATGTCGACACAACGCGAGCGGAGCTAAAAATAACAACAATAAAGCAGCAAGGCACCAGCAGCAGTTCAGTAAACGTAAAAATACGAGCGGATCATCAAAGCCCCTAAAGAAGACACCAAAAGGGCTGAAGGTTGAAGTAAGCGGAGCCGCAACGATTGAGTGAGCGCGATAATGACTGCCGAAACGAACAATGGCGGCGACGTCGCGGTTGCCACCAGCGTCGCCCCACCGGCCCTCAGTCCGGGCAAGATCGAGTTATGTGAGAATTTCTATATAACCAACAAGAACAAGCAGAACGTTAAGATTCAGGTGAAGCTCAGCGGCGAAGGCATCTATCTGCGTCGCGAGACGGAGCAGCTGGATCACATAAACGAGCAGCTCATACGCATTGAAGACATCATTGGCAGTCGCTGCGGGCCGCGTCTCAAAACGCGCACGGGAGGCGTGCTCAGCTCCTGCCGACGCATCACCGATGACGAACCCACGCCAGCGGCCGGCTCCAAGGAGGACACCAGCGCATATTTGCACATTTACGCGTACCTGAAGACGGACAAGCCGTTGCGGCGGAATCGCACGGTGCGCATACTGCGCTTCCGCTCGACCGATTGCTTCGAGCAGAACATGAAGCTGGCCGAGCGCTGGCACAGCGGCATTAAGTTGAACAAGGGCCGGCGCCTGGAGGGCAAACAGCTGCTTATACTGCTGAATCCCAAGTCTGGCAAGGGCAAGGGTCGTGCCATGTTCCAGAAGGAGGTGACGCCCGTGCTGAAGGAGGCCGAGCTGCAGTACGAGCTGCACGTGACGACACACACGAACTTTGCACGGGAATTCGTGCGCAAACGCCGCGATCTGCTGCAGCGCTACAGCGGCATTGTGGTGGCTTCGGGCGACGGCCTCTTCTACGAGGTGCTGAACGGCTTGATGGAGCGCCCAGACTGGCGTGCGGTTACTCGTGAGTTGCCACTAGGCATAATCCCCTGCGGCTCGGGCAATGGCCTGGCCAAGAGCATAGCATACCTCTACGGCGAACCCTTCGAGCCGGAGCCCATTGTGTGTGCTACACTGAGCTGTGTCTCGGGCAGAAGCGAGCTCATGGATATTGTGCGCGTCGAATTGGGAACGGGAGACAAACGCCAGGAGATGTATTCTTTTCTGTCAGTGGGCTGGGGCCTCATAGCCGACATCGACATTGAGAGTGAGCGTTTGCGCTCCATCGGCGCGCCACGCTTTACAGTGTGGTCCGTGCATCGACTGATCAGTTTGCGCACACACAAGGGCAAACTGTGGTACTTGCCATGGCACGAGGAGCCCGCGGGCGACCAACCAAGCCAATCGCCAGTGTTGTTGCAGAATGGTGTTGCTCCCGTTCGCGAAAACGCATCCGAATTCTACGATATGAATGACGAAGATTTCGCTGATGCCATTTCCTTAGACGGCCTAAGTTCGCGCCAGCCGGCTGACAGCTGGCATTCGGCCACCTCCAGACGCACAGCCTACTATTCCATTGCCGGACAAAGCATGCGCTCCAACCGCAGCGTCAATGTCAGCATCTCAAACAAAATCGAAGCGGCCAATGCTGCTTATCAACTTCAGGCGCCCCCATCCAATATACCGCCGCTGACCGCGTCCCTGCCCACCGACGAGTGGATCTACGAGGAGGGCGAATACGTCATGGTGCACTCCGGCTACACGACACACTTATCCTCGGATGCGCTCTTCGTGTCGCAGTCCCGCCTCAACGATGGCATCATCTATTTAGTCATCATACGCGCCGGTGTGAGCCGCAGGCAGCTTATGCATTTCCTGCTGAACCTGGGCTCGGGCACTCATATGCCCGAGACCCCGAGCGAGCACATTTGCATGGTGCCTGTGCGAGCCTTTAGAATCGAGCCAACCGAGCCGGATGGCATAATCACCGTGGATGGAGAACGCGTCGACTATGGACCCATACAATGTGAGGTATTGCCGGGCATGATAAATGTTATGGTGCCGAATGGTCCACAAAAGTAGGTAACCCTCTTCTGTATGACGCTATATTTTTCTATTAAATTTTCCTACTTTTATGATTGTTATTAGAGAATTAGATATATGCATTACTACTTCTATGTTAAATATGTTTGTTATTGTATGTATAATCACAATATACGGGTTTTTTCTCAAGAGCATTTGTGCACTTTCTTATTGCCACAGCATTTCTGTTCAAAGTATAAAAGTGCAAATATTCCAACCGCTAGTTACATGCGCTCGAGCAGGCCACTGATACTGGTGGCTCCAACGCAACGTTTCTTTCTGTTCGATTAGATTAACAAATTTTGTTTTTTTTTTTCACGGTAGACATTATAATAACGTAGATTTCGATAAGTTAATGCTTTACAGGTGCTAACTACAGATACAACGCCTAATCTTTCTGCGTAGATATCGAACCATATATTTTTTGTCAAACATTGTTGTCATTCAAGTACTCAGCAGAGGCCTTATCAGTGTTAGTTTTGTCAACACCTGAAAATATGCTACGGCGTTTGACCTAGAAGTGTGCCAGAACATGCCTGCCTTATGAAACATTACCATTATGTACATGCTTCAAGCGCCAGAAAAGGATTGCCAAACAACACTTGAAGAAAGCCGAAAATAAGAAATCTCTTCTTTTGAAGAAGCACGACGGATAATGCCATCGTGCCAATTTGGAACTCGTTATGGAGCGTGTGCCGATTTCTGGTTAAAGCTTAATTTCAAGGAGATCAAGTCAAATGCACATACATATATCGCATGAACTTTAGCTTAAAAATTATTAATCAATTCATTTCAGCGCGCTACAAAACTCGACTTGAGACAAAAATGTAAGCCGTACAACTCAATTGAAGATGAACAAGATTTCATATGCAATCGCATGGATTTTATAGAAAAAGAAGCAAGTAGGAATAAGCAAACAGAGCAATTAGTTTTCTATATTTAGCAACCAAGTTGGAGTGCTCAACGGTAGGTAGATGATAGAGAATGCAGAGCATGATAAAATGAATGTAGTCATCGAATATTGATGCGCTGATAAGTGCTAAAGGCTTATGGTCTTGTTAGTCACAGTTTTACAGAAACTAAGTTAAGTGATTAACCGGACGATGAACCAATATTTTTTTACTAAATTCGGACTACATTGGAAATTTATAAAATTTTGCGCGCCAATTTTTCTGTCAGCTATGGTTGTGACCTTAAAAACCTTTTTTACGATAATTATTTTTCATAGACTAATTAAACTCAAATCGGTTGGCTTATCTTTTCTCTCCATATCACTTCGAAAAAAACAGGTACGACCTAAGAAATATTAAACTGGTTCCTAAGATGGCCCCCTGGAACTCTCGATTTTTTAGTTTGCTATGTACCCTCACTATGAGTCTACAAAAAGAGCACTAATATTATTTTTCGGCATGGCAAAAATTTTATAAAATGTAACACTCCAACATTTATTGATTGATTGGCTCAAGTGTCAATTATTTTGTATTACAAACAAATTGTTCCCTACAGCTCTCTCTCTCTCCCTCTCTCTCTCTCTCCGTATAATAAAATATAGTTTTATTTTGTAAAGAATGCATATAAAGTGAAGTATAATTAAAAAAAATTCGCATAATTTGTATTCAGGGCACTCGTTAATTAAAGATTTATCATAAAACGAAAATTGCATCGAAACGCCTAAGAGTTTCCTATTATTATTGCTTTAAGATTGCATTTCCTGAAGGGAAAAGGGCACATTTACGTTACTATGTAGACTTGAGATCAATATGTAACGGGGATTATCGTCAGCAGCAGACAGCGCTGTTGGTTGCAATTTGTGAATTATATTTCGTTGCTGCTTTATGATTTTTTTTAATTCCGCGCCAACTTTTAAGTAAATCGCACACCGAGACACTGACATGCTTAGCCGACGATTAAATTTGTAAATAAACAATAACCCAAATTTGAGGCACTGTTGCTTTGCTGGTTGCTATGAAAACACACAACACATGTGGAAGAAGAACTACGAACGTTCCAATAATTGACTCGAAAGCGATGAATAATAGCCAGAACAAGCAGCGAGAGCGCACATATTAAATAAGAAAGCCAAAGAAATTCAAAATAGCTATGCACGCATACAACGGCAAGAACAACAACATAGTACAAGTAGAGAAACAACAAACATTCTCGTCAGCGCAACCATCCGCATTTGTCCATTTCCAGTCTGATTCATGCGTCCAACTCGTGTGTCTGATTTCATGTTTCAGCTAGACACGTTTTATGCACTTCTGTGTTTGTGGATGCATGCATCTGTATAAGTAGTATCTCTGCAGCACTTTGTACCCTACACATATGCCAATAGGGTAAGTTTGTGCAAAAATTATCATGCTAATGCCTTAAACGAGACGTGCCTAGGCATAATCATATCGACAACTTCCCGGCAAAATATGGAGCCAACAAAAAATTCATGAATGAATACAATAAACGGAGCAGAACAAACATTTTTTCCAGGAATATGTAAATATATTTTAATATATTTTGTTTTTTTTTTGTAATCCAATTTCAATAGCAGCAACAATTTCCTAGAGAAGGTATAATGTAGCGATACAAAAAGTTTGTATCTGTTTCGGGCCGCTACAGAGGAGAATCAGTCATCAGATTTGAAGCAAGCGCACAGTGGCACTGAACCCTGTTTTAATTAAAGTTCCCAGATATTCGAAAAAAGAACGCGCCCACAATCTATCTTGAAAAATGGTATCTTAGCGGTTAAATGTCCCAAGGGCTAAGGTAACAGCCTTGCATGTTGTGCCAGCAGTCATCACTATTAGTGGGCACATTCTCAATGCGGTTATTTTCCAACTCTTCAAAAATTGGCGTAGTGCGCCCCCTACGTAGGTAGTCAATTGAATATGTCCATAAATTATATAGTGCATATACATACCATATTAACCATATTGTATGTATGTATGTATGAATATAATCCTATTAGCGTTCTCTTTTATTTTTTCAAAAACAGGCATGGTCCACCTTCCTTAAGATCTACTTTTCATATAAACGCGATTACTTTGTATATGGTATTGCTCTATCGCTGAAACTCAACTGAAGCTTCCTCACTTGTTATAGATTTGGTATTTGTGGTAGCAACTTGCCAGTGTTAATATGACTGTGCCTGCCTGTGGCTTTCATTTGCCCTACTGGGCGCTCCGACCGTTTTCGTATATGCCGGTTTATTTCCAGCTGCAGGCGCACATACACACAGACACACAGACATAGCTACAAGTAGACGCAGTTACTCTTGCCGTTGGCTTATTGATTAGTCAGAAACCTGCTGGCGCTGCTGTGGCCGCTGGACTGCGCACAGAATTTGCCACTTAACCAAATAGCCCGAAGCCGCACATCTTCTTTGCCTCGCGCCTCTTCCCTAAGCGCTACATTTTGGCTTTATTTGTACCTGCATTCATGTTCGGCAAGAGTTTACGAGCTCTGCGACTTTAGTCATGCCGTCTCTAAATTGGCATAACAGCCGGAGCACATGTTCGTTCATATCCTTCTGCCTGCTCATGCTTCCAGCACACAAGCACATACAAAAATGTTTACTGGAGAACGAGCTCCGGTTTTGTCAGCTCGCACTTAGCTCCCGAGTACTTTTTGCCATTTTGGCAGTTATTCTTGATTCGTGCCTTTGCATGCGCTTGAGTAACTTGGAATTTGGAGTGTATTTTATAAAATTAACACGTAGAGGTGTGTAAATATTCAGTCAAGGGTACTTTCACGGCGTTGCCGTTGGCTGCTCCCAGTCAAAAATGAGCGCCTCTTTGCTCACCTTCGATCTATCTCTTGGTACACAGCTTAGTTTCGTTTTAAGTTTTTTATTTTTTTATAATAAAAATTCATTAGTGCAGGCTTCTAAGGGCCCTTCTATCCCAGTTTTTCAAATAGCGCGCTAATCGGCATGTATCTTCAATTAGCAATTGTTCATCACGGTTGATGCAACTGTCGCTATTTTGTCGCAGGCAATTTGCGCGATTGCATACGTCGCGCCTTTTGGCTTTTGTGGCACTTGGCCACACCAGTCAAATGTTATTTCGCTATTGGCGCTTCTCTGTACACCCTACGTGTAAGTTGTTCGGCTCATTTCACAGCCTAACTATGGAGTGCTCATTTCTAAGAAACCAGATATTATACTACGGGAATTGATGAGCAGACATATATATTAAGTCTTAGAATGAGCAAATGCGCCAAATTTTTCTATTTTTCATTCGGAACAGTGGTGCCATTCCAGATAAGAGTACGATAATCATCGCGCGCTTTGTTTTTGGCACTAACTATTCCACAGGTACACATCAAATTTGTATACAAAGAATCAAAACGCTGATGTTTAAAGCGAATCGATTTTTTTTACAGTTCCATCACAGTCAGAGTTATTAAATATATGGGAATTTCAAGTGTGGGTATAGGGTATTTGTGCTACGGCGTGGCAGTATTTGAAATTCCCATTAGTGTTGTGTTAGTTTCGTGGCATTGTACGTTAAACTAAGTACGTAATTTTCTGCTAATTGCAATTAGTTTTTGCTACTCGCAATGGGCTTGTTGCTGCAACAAGCTTTCTCAGTAAGATTACTCATGCAGCGCCAGTTATTTGTTGGTTTTATAATTTAAAATTAAATTGGCTTGTTGCTCAGTTTTTTGCGAAACATAGCTGAATGTTACATTATGACCAAACTGGGCCTGAAACAGACATAAAAAGTTTAAAAATTGCGACAAGATACATATCTGAATTTATAGGGATTTTTCAATTAGAAATCTCATTTACGCAATGCGCCATAATTTTTACAAACTTTTACGGATTGAAGAAATTTGGTTTGTTTGGGAATCAGCGCGAATGTTGTGTGCATTATATAAATAAAATTATATAAAAAAAAACTTTTTAAAAATAAGCTTTAATTTATTTAATGTACTAAAAAGTAGAAAATAAATGGTTTTTAAGTCACCTGTATCTTACTATCAATAAAAGCTTGGGCGCTCATGTGTTCAATATTTGTCAAACAGTTACCACAATATTTTATTTAAATAATTTTTTGCAAATAGATTCTAGTAATGAAAGATATTTTGAATATGGATATTGAGCGCACAAGCTTTTATTGATAGTAAGATACAGGTGACTTAAAAACCATTTATTTTCTACTTTTTAGTACATTAAATAAATTAAAGCTTATTTTTAAAAAGTTTTTTTTTATATAATTTTATTTTCTACTTTTTAGTCTTCCATAAATTCAATTTTAGAGCTCTGAAATTTTTCACAAAAAGAATTTAAAACTTGCAGAGCAGTACACAATATTTAGGGTATTCACAGTGTCTCCTATCGTCATATCCTCAATTTAACAAATAATACGGCTGTGATCGACCCTAATATTCGTGGCATATTTGTGACGCGGTGAGTTGTTGCTATTTTGCCAGCAGGGCGCGGCAAGTAAGTTCCTATCGTTTTTCATTGATGTGTGGTGTACCTATAATTATAAACTGAAGCCCAAGTGTGTAGTTGCTTGAAAAGTGCCACGCCCCTTGTCCTACGCCCATAAATTTTTCCAGTGGAACGACACATCCAAGAGGCGACTGCATACGAAATTTCAATGCTGCACGACCTTTAGTTCCAAAGCTATTCTATATAAACGATTTTGTTTGTATGGGCGGTGCCACGCCCCCTTATCCAGTGCCCGCCTTATTTTCTCAGTAGAAGGATATGGATATGTAGTAAGTTCCTACCGAGTTTCATTGATGTGTGATTTGTAGTTCTAAAGTTATACACACGCCCCTTATCCTACGCCCATAAAATTTTACCAGTGGGACGACACATCCAAGAGGCGACTGCATACGAAATTTCAATGCTGCACGACCTTTAGTTCCAAAGCTAATCGAGATCAAAAATTTTGTTTGTATGGGGGGTGCCACGCCCCCTTATCCTACGCCCATACAATTTTACCAGTGGGACAACACATCCAAGAGGCGACTGCATACGAAATTTCAATACTGCACGACCTTTAGTTCCAAAGCTAATCGAGATCAAAAATTTTGTTTGTATGGGGGGTGCCACGCCCCCTTATCCAGTGCTCCCCTTATTTTCTCAGTAGAAGGATAGGGATATGTAGTAAGTTCCTACCGAGTTTCATTGATGTGTGATGTGTAGTTCTTAAGTTATACACAAATCTGGAGTTTATAAAAAAGTGCCACGCCCCTTATCCTACGCCCATAAGAATATCTGAATTTATAGGGATTTTTCAATTAGAAATCTCATTTACGCAATGCGCCATAATTTTTACAAACTTTTACGGATTGAAGAAATTTGGTTTGTTTGGGAATCAGCGCGAATGTTGTGTGCATTATATAAATAAAATTATATAAAAAAAAACTTTTTAAAAATAAGCTTTAATTTATTTAATGTACTAAAAAGTAGAAAATAAATGGTTTTTAAGTCACCTGTATCTTACTATCAATAAAAGCTTGGGCGCTCATGTGTTCAATATTTGTCAAACAGTTACCACAATATTTTATTTAAATAATTTTTTGCAAATAGATTCTAGTAATGAAAGATATTTTGAATATGGATATTGAGCGCACAAGCTTTTATTGATAGTAAGATACAGGTGACTTAAAAACCATTTATTTTCTACTTTTTAGTACATTAAATAAATTAAAGCTTATTTTTAAAAAGTTTTTTTTTATATAATTTTATTTTCTACTTTTTAGTCTTCCATAAATTCAATTTTAGAGCTCTGAAATTTTTCACAAAAAGAATTTAAAACTTGCAGAGCAGTACACAATATTTAGGGTATTCACAGTGTCTCCTATCGTCATATCCTCAATTTAACAAATAATACGGCTGTGATCGACCCTAATATTCGTGGCATATTTGTGACGCGGTGAGTTGTTGCTATTTTGCCAGCAGGGCGCGGCAAGTAAGTTCCTATCGTTTTTCATTGATGTGTGGTGTACCTATAATTATAAACTGAAGCCCAAGTGTGTAGTTGCTTGAAAAGTGCCACGCCCCTTGTCCTACGCCCATAAATTTTTCCAGTGGAACGACACATCCAAGAGGCGACTGCATACGAAATTTCAATGCTGCACGACCTTTAGTTCCAAAGCTATTCTATATAAACGATTTTGTTTGTATGGGCGGTGCCACGCCCCCTTATCCAGTGCCCGCCTTATTTTCTCAGTAGAAGGATATGGATATGTAGTAAGTTCCTACCGAGTTTCATTGATGTGTGATTTGTAGTTCTAAAGTTATACACACGCCCCTTATCCTACGCCCATAAAATTTTACCAGTGGGACGACACATCCAAGAGGCGACTGCATACGAAATTTCAATGCTGCACGACCTTTAGTTCCAAAGCTAATCGAGATCAAAAATTTTGTTTGTATGGGGGGTGCCACGCCCCCTTATCCTACGCCCATACAATTTTACCAGTGGGACAACACATCCAAGAGGCGACTGCATACGAAATTTCAATACTGCACGACCTTTAGTTCCAAAGCTAATCGAGATCAAAAATTTTGTTTGTATGGGGGGTGCCACGCCCCCTTATCCAGTGCTCCCCTTATTTTCTCAGTAGAAGGATAGGGATATGTAGTAAGTTCCTACCGAGTTTCATTGATGTGTGATGTGTAGTTCTTAAGTTATACACAAATCTGGAGTTTATAAAAAAGTGCCACGCCCCTTATCCTACGCCCATAAGAATATCTGATATTATAGGGATTTTTCAATTAGAAATCTCATTTACGCAATGCGCCATAATTTTTACAAACTTTTACGGATTGAAGAAATTTGGTTTGTTTGGGAATCAGCGCGAATGTTGTGTGCATTATATAAATAAAATTATATAAAAAAAAACTTTTTAAAAATAAGCTTTAATTTATTTAATGTACTAAAAAGTAGAAAATAAATGGTTTTTAAGTCACCTGTATCTTACTATCAATAAAAGCTTGGGCGCTCATGTGTTCAATATTTGTCAAACAGTTACCACAATATTTTATTTAAATAATTTTTTGCAAATAGATTCTAGTAATGAAAGATATTTTGAATATGGATATTGAGCGCACAAGCTTTTATTGATAGTAAGATACAGGTGACTTAAAAACCATTTATTTTCTACTTTTTAGTACATTAAATAAATTAAAGCTTATTTTTAAAAAGTTTTTTTTATATAATTTTATTTTCTACTTTTTAGTCTTCCATAAATTCAATTTTAGAGCTCTGAAATTTTTCACAAAAAGAATTTAAAACTTGCAGAGCAGTACACAATATTTAGGGTATTCACAGTGTCTCCTATCGTCATATCCTCAATTTAACAAATAATACGGCTGTGATCGACCCTAATATTCGTGGCATATTTGTGACGCGGTGAGTTGTTGCTATTTTGCCAGCAGGGCGCGGCAAGTAAGTTCCTATCGTTTTTCATTGATGTGTGGTGTACCTATAATTATAAACTGAAGCCCAAGTGTGTAGTTGCTTGAAAAGTGCCACGCCCCTTGTCCTACGCCCATAAATTTTTCCAGTGGAACGACACATCCAAGAGGCGACTGCATACGAAATTTCAATGCTGCACGACCTTTAGTTCCAAAGCTATTCTATATAAACGATTTTGTTTGTATGGGCGGTGCCACGCCCCCTTATCCAGTGCCCGCCTTATTTTCTCAGTAGAAGGATATGGATATGTAGTAAGTTCCTACCGAGTTTCATTGATGTGTGATTTGTAGTTCTAAAGTTATACACACGCCCCTTATCCTACGCCCATAAAATTTTACCAGTGGGACGACACATCCAAGAGGCGACTGTATACGAAATTTCAATGCTGCACGACCTTTAGTTCCAAAGCTAATCGAGATCAAAAATTTTGTTTGTATGGGGGGTGCCACGCCCCCTTATCCTACGCCCATACAATTTTACCAGTGGGACAACACATCCAAGAGGCGACTGCATACGAAATTTCAATACTGCACGACCTTTAGTTCCAAAGCTAATCGAGATCAAAAATTTTGTTTGTATGGAGGGTGCCACGCCCCCTCATCCTACGCCCATAAAATTTTACCAGTGGGACAACACATCCAAGAGGCGACTGCATACGAAATTTCAATGCTGCACGACCTTTAGTTCCAAAGCTAATCGAGATCAAAAATTTTGTTTGTATGGGGGGTGCCACGCCCCCTCATCCTACGCCCATAAAATTTTACCAGTGGGACAACACATCCAAGAGGCGACTGCATACGAAATTTCAATGCTGCACGACCTTTAGTTCCAAAGCTAATCGAGATCAAAAATTTTGTTTGTATGGGGGGTGCCACGCCCTTTCATCCTACGCCCATAAAATTTTACCAGTGGGACAACACATCCAAGAGGCGACTGCATACGAAATTTCAATGCTGCACGACCTTTAGTTCCAAAGCTAATCGAGATCAAAAATTTTGTTTGTATGGGGGGTGCCACGCCCCCTCATCCTACGCCCATAAAATTTTACCAGTGGGACAACACATCCAAGAGGCGACTGCATCCGAAATTTCAATGCTGCACGACATTTAGTTCCAAAGCTAATCGAGATCAAAAATTTTGTTTGTATGGGGGGTGCCACGCCCCCTCATCCTACGCCCATAAAATTTTACCAGTGGGACAACACATCCAAGAGGCGACTGCATACGAAATTTCAATGCTGCACGACCTTTAGTTCCAAAGCTAATCGAGATCAAAAATTTTGTTTGTATGGGGGGTGCCACGCCCCCTCATCCTACGCCCATAAAATTTTACCAGTGGGACAACACATCCAAGAGGCGACTGCATACGAAATTTCAATGCTGCACGACCTTTAGTTCCAAAGCTAATCGAGATCAAAAATTTTGTTTGTATGGGGGGTGCCACGCCCTTTCATCCTACGCCCATAAAATTTTACCAGTGGGACAACACATCCAAGAGGCGACTGCATCCGAAATTTCAATGCTGCACGACATTTAGTTCCAAAGCTAATCGAGATCAAAAATTTTGTTTGTATGGGGGGTGCCACGCCCCCTTATCCAGTGCTCCCCTTATTTTCTCAGTAGAAGGATAGGGATATGTAGTAAGTTCCTACCGAGTTTCATTGATGTGTGATGTGTAGTTCTTAAGTTATACACAAATCTGGAGTTTATAAAAAAGTGCCACGCCCCTTATCCTACGCCCATAAAATTTATTGATTCATGTATTGGGCTCTAGATTAGGCATGTATGCAAAGTTTCAGATCTCTAAGTAGTCGGGAAGTGGGTGAAAAATTGATTACTAGATTTGACGACATACATACCGGATGTGAACCTAATATAAAGCTTATAAAATAGAAACATATTGCACTGGACTTTATACATAAGTGTTTTAATTTGCAGTCAGAGGGAGGAATGAGCTTAGTTTTCCACCTACAAAACCGCCATGAAGTTACTCTATACTATCACTACAGATAGATTATCTACATAGACTGTGAATCATTTGAGATGGCAAGATTAATGGTGGCTTTGAATATTAAAAAACTTTTCCGATGCCAACGAAGTCGTGGTCAAATACGTGCCCCTTTTTGACTTAATTCAGTTTCTGTACGAAAAAACGCAATCCACAGTCAAGACAAACGTTCAGAATCAATCAGAAATGGAGGAAGCGCCGCTAAATAATAAGCTCCTCTCAAAATCCGTTTCAGCTTTTAGATTATAAATTTGGTAAAAAACAAGGTGTCAAAAGATAGTTATACTTCTTGAAATCTAAATGGGAAAATCAACCAATCAGATCTTTGAGAAGGTCATTTATTGCAAGAGAAAGGATTTTTGAAAGGATTATAGGTAGCTATCCTCAGTTTTTCAGACTATTGATTGAAAACTCTACCATTCTTGTATTTTACTTCTTTCGAACTTGGTTTAGAACTAATAATTTTGCTGATTCCTTGAAATTGGCTTTTAAGTTCTATTCTTAATACATATCTACATTATTCACGAAAATCGATCCTCTTTCGAGTTTTTATACCCTACACCTATGGTATAATAACTTTGTGCGAAAATTGTAACGCATTAAAGGAGCCGTCCTAGGTATAGACATAAGTATATAGAAATGATCAGAAACACTTTCTCTTTTGATTTCCGGTTGTCAGTCTGTCCGTCTGTCTGTCTGCGTGTTCGGATTTGGATCAAATTTGGTACACTATCAAAGTGAACCTCGGGTTAGGTAAAGTGTTAAAATTAGTCAAATCGGTCGAAGGACACGCCCACAATGGGCCTGTAAGTCCCACTACCTCGGGTTATTTCTCATTAAATTGCTATAATTTGTCTAATTTCTCATTCAACAGAATAATGCTTGGTATTTAAGGTGAGGTGTGGACCCTTTGCAAAATACCAAAAAATGGGCGTGGTCCGCCCACTGTATAGGCGGCAACAATTTTCTGGTGAAATCGCTCCCAATTGACTACTTATGCATTTAAACGAATAAAATTTGGTTCCCAAAATTAGATATCGGCCCTACATGACTTATAAGAAAATGGGCATGGTCCGCCCTCTATATAGGCGGTAAGCTTAAAATCCTCATTACTTCTGTAATATACACACCAGAGGATCCATATTTGGTCACTTCATTGCAGGCGTGGTCCGCCAATGCGGGCGGTAAATTTAATATACCGATCATTTCTGTTGTACACCTGTCAAAGTATCCATATTTGGCATATAAAGTCCTATTAGGTATATCTTTTAGTTTGACAAAAATGGGCGTGGTCCGGTCACTCGGTTACTTGGTGTAGGGTATTACTCTGTCGGTGAAACCCGACTGATGCTTCCTTACTTGTTTTTAGTTGAGAAATGTTTGCAACTATTCTGCCCAAGCAAAAATACATTTGCAGGCAAATTAATTTATGAAAAGGAAAAATTGAAAAATTCAGCTACTTTAATTTAAGATTACTTATCGCTGGAGAGACACTCGAAAGCTACACAAGAATAATAAATACGGGAGGAAATGTGGCCACTTCTACGCGCAAAGTGGAATGGAGCAAGAACAGAAAAATTAAATGAAAACGTTAAATCAAAATAAAAAGTAGTGCATAGACTCGGAAACGCAACTGCAATGGAAGCAAGTGCACGGCTTCGGGGTAGACGCCAACACAAATTTTGAGACGTTATCTAAAGTGTTGCGGAATGGGCAATAAAACTCGATTGAAAGCTCTCCACAGCAATAAAGCAAAATCTGGGGATATGTTGCAAGCGTATGCAGCAGGAAGGGCGTGCAGAGAAGAGGATAATTGTACTTAAATATTGCCGAAATTGCTTGAGTGTTTATTTTTTTAATTACGAATGAATGTGTCCAATGATAATTTGGCCTAAAAGTGGCCACTGCATTCTTGTGACACGTGAGCCCCTTTTTATATAGTTGGAAGCAGGAAATAATGAGGAAGAGGAACGCTATTTTGTGGGCGTGCGTGTCTATTTTCGTACATGAGTGTGAGTTTGTGTGTATGTACAATTACCGTACCACGCTTATATTAACAAATGTTAATAATAAGGGGAGTGAACGGGTAAAGCGGATTGAACGAGCGTCAAAGACGTGGAATTTAATCGTGGCACAGCAAAATTTAAACGTAGCAAAAAATAATTGAATGAACAAATAAAAAACATTATGTGAAAACAAAAACAGAGTGTGAGTGTGCATGAGGCAAGGCAAAAATAGGGAGACAATAGAGAAAAAAGTAAACGAACGAGACGTACGCAAGCGTAGGCAATAAAAGCAGCAACGTCGACTCGACGTACATACTGCCAGATACCAATTACGACATGGCACAGATAACCGTGCAGTTCGTACCAGCACGGACGGAGCAACGCCAAGCCGCTTCATACACTTGGCATGCCACGCACACAACAACAACAACAATAGTAGCAACGAACGGTACAACAATGAATGGAAACACTTTACTTCGCTACTCCCAATTCGATCGATTCAATGCTGAGGTGAATACAAAAACACAGCGAGACGACGAGACGGCGCAGCAGCCAGAGCCCCAAACGAACTAATGCAGCCCACTGTTATCTGCCAGATACCCGCTAGTTTATCTTATGGCTGCCACAGATGCGAGCCAGCGCCTCTTGAAGCAGGCCAGTTGGCCAACACGCACGAGCGACCGCGTTAATACTAGCGCCAAGTCATATTTTAACAATGATGGGATTTGGTGTTTCGAGTAGACGAAGAAGAAGAAAAAGCTGTGAAATGTGATTGTATCTATTATAGCTCTTGTTGCTGCTGTTGTTGCAAGCGATTAAGAAATTTCATTTCGATGGAAAAGCCAACTTAAATTTGCATTAAGGACAGCTTCTTCAGCTCACATAAGAAGAAGCAATGCACAGGCACAGATGCCAATACAGCAAATAGTTCTACAAATAGGAACAAAAAGACCACAGAAACTGTTAGCAATTGCAGTTAAATTAGAGCTTAACACATCCCTAACAAAAATATATGTATGTACATGTATGTTTCTGTTTGTAGATACACAAAAATAGGCGGCAAACAGCTACAGATACAAACAGAGCGCAGACAGCATTCGACAGATGTAACTACGGTGCAAGGGAACTTACATTGTTGTTGATATTGCAACTGCACTTGTTGTTGCTGTTCATGTTGTTGTGTTTTTTTGCATGCTTATGCAATGGCATCAAGGAAATGCAAGCTATCATATTAAAATGGACTATCATATTAAAATGGATAGATTCGACTGACTGACAGATGTAAAATGAAGGAAAATGTAATTCAATTGGCATAGTTCAAAAGCCTTTCAGCGAATTGTTGAGGGTATTAAGGATATGAAAATTGCACTTGAAAGTAAATAAATATGTTTATACATATGTATATGTATATAAATATTTTAAATTGTCAGGTTAATTGTTTCAGAGAGAACTACACCTTTTTCAGATTTATTTAAGAAACTTCCAAATGCACTGCAAAAATTTTAAGTTATGTATTATAGTACGTTCCGAATTTTCTAATCACAATGGAAAATCTGAAGTACATTTCTAATTTTCTAAATTACAATTGAATATTCTGAAGTCCATTTGGAATGTTCTTAAGCACTTACGGTGAAAGGTAATTAAAGGTGGATAGATGAAAAAAAGGTTGTTAAAAAAATGTTGCACTTAAAATTGAAATTTATACATGCATATGTATATATGTACATACATACATATGTACATATATTGTCTCTGCTTTGGCACGCCCAAGCTCAGTATTTAATTAGATTTACGCCGTTTATAGTTAGTTCGCTTCAAGGTTCTGTCTCGAAAAATTTCACAAATTTCGATAGCTCGTCCTGTTCATAAACATTAACCATACACAAAATACACTTGAGAATAGACAACGAGAGAAAAATTCAAGTGTAGTTATGAAAAAGATAAGGGAACACAGAGAGCCGTTTGCTCAAGGATGACACGTTCCAATTGCGCGAACCGAATTAAACGCCAGTTGAAATTTTAGCCAAATACAGAGCCTAGTTATATTTTAATAAATAAAATGATAATGAGCAGAATCCAACAAGATTTGTCACTTTTTTGCTGCAGACGCGCACGCGATTCTTAGGTGTGTACTAAGCCAGCAGCAACAACAAACAAGAAACAACAACGGCATTTAAGAAGGATGTGGGCGGTGTATATGGTATGGCTGCAGCAGCGCCAACGGCATTGGCGGAAGCGAAATGAGGTGGAGGCAATGCAATCGCCAGAGATCGAAAAGCAGAGAATGAGGGATGAAGAGCAGCTGATGACAAATGAGCGTGAGGTAGGGCGGCAGTTAGCGACTGGACGAAACGGCTGTAACTATCTGACCTTCCGAGAATGCTGACGGGAAGGTGTGTAATGTGATAAGGAGAGCGGCACCTGCGCCGAGAGTCAAAATTGGACACTAAGGACATAGAGGAATATGCAAAAATACAGCCAATACGAGATGGCAACAACTGAAATGGAAATGGGAAAATTGTATGTAAGTCGACAATGGCTTAGGTGAGTTCGGGTGTTGTCTGCTCCCTCTGCAGTTTTGGCTAAAGTAAGGTGCAGATGACGCAGCACAGCGGAGGCTGAGCGCCACGAGACAATGGCCCAGGGCGTTGTTTTGCTGCTTAATTGCGTGCATAGTTCGCGAGTTTGTTGCGCGGATGTATGTAAATTAAATTATTAAATGAGGTTCAAAAATCAAGATTACTTACGCCGCAGGCTGCTGATCGGAAGCTGAACGGCAGGCGAGCAGCGCGACGTACAGGCGTTGAATTTGGAACTAATTAGCTTATTTTTTTGTACGTTAAAAGACTAAATTTTTTTAAATGTTTTCAAATTTAAACTAAATATATATTAATATTTTCCTTGGACGCAAGAGAATTACTTTTTGCTAACGTCACTTTTTCACTTTTTCGGTACTACGATTTCTCTATGCTTTTTTCATGTTTTCGTTTTCTCTGCACATTTAATAGCACTTTTCCTTTATTAATCACTTTCCAAATGTTTGGCCCACAAACACTTTCACTATTTTCGCAACAATTTTTATCAATTCTTGCAGTTTTCATATAAGAATTTTTCTTATGCGAAAATCAACTGCAAATCTTAAACTTTTCAGTGCGTCCCCCATTCACCTACTTCGCTACTTCTGCTCAAAATTTACAATATTCTGTCTGCACTTGAGCCACTCGCAGGGTTGGGTTGGTCGAAAATAAAAACGTACCCAATTTTTTTTAAAACCGTACTTTTTCCATAAAAATCGTACCATGAGAATAAAAGAATTTTTTCCGCCATTCAAAGATTACAAAGGATTTGAGCAGAACTTTGTCTGCCTATGAATTGTATTTCATTACATTTTCAGCATTCAGCAAATGTGAATTATTCTACCTAAATACTTTTGCAAATAAAACAGAAATTTTTTAAAACATTTAAAATATTTTATTAATTTTGTTAAATGTCAAATCAATAAGAAATAAGTTTGAACAAAAGCAATTATTATCACTGCATGTAATTTCGATGGTTGCTGGCAATTCTGGTGTCTGGGTCTTATCGCTGTTATCAGTCAACTGTCCCATTGTTTGTGTTGCTAGATCATTAGGGGTATTCCCTATCCGGTGCAATTGGTCCTGCAAAAGAGCAAGAGCAAAATATTTTTCCACCTTTTGCATACACAACAACAAAACACACTGGTTTGCTTTTGCATTAAAGTCACAATTTTCCTAGACCAAAATCCATTGCGTTTAGTGAAAAATATTTGATGCAAAATATGAGCATAGTTGCCAGCTTGAAAAGTCGCATTTATTGGTGTTATAAATATTTACCCATGATTTCATTTGCTGCATTTTCAATTAAGAAGTCGCTTAATTGTTGTTTTTCGCTCTTTCGTGGCATTTTTTTTAACACTCAAATAAAACAGTTGTTTGACAAAAACATTTGCAGGGATTTCACAATCGGTCGTTCCCGATTATAAAAATGCAAAAGAAAAATTTTGCTTTTGCTTTTACATTCGCTCCGGATATTGTTTTGGTAGCACAGGCATGTTTTTGTTGCTAGAAGATTGGCACAGGCATGTTTTTGTTGCTAGAAGATTGGCAAAGGCATGTAACTACTACATTTTTTGCCCGCTCAATACAACCCTGCAGCTCCATTCATTCCACTTTTCCAAAAAATTTGTCAGAAATTCTTCCAAACACTTCGGCATCGGTTTCGGCTTGTAAATATGCCAAGTGGCGGTTGCAATTTCTCAGCACAAATTAGAACTAAAGATAGTTTTGTTCGAAGAAAATTATTTATTTATTAAATAAATAATAACCAATGATATGCCTATGGCCCTATAGCCCTGAAATGCCACCAAAATGGAAATATGTACAACTATTCGGCTTCCGCTTGGGCGGAAACTAGGAGTTGCAGAAAACCGAGTTGTGGAAAACAAACTTGATAAAGAAAGGCACATAGAAGAAAATTTCTCTACGCTTCTTCGTGTTTTCGTTTGTGTTCTCCTTCTATGCCTTCTTCGTTGACAGTGTACCAAGTTTCGGGACCAAACGTCACAATCGGAAAGAGTGCTGCCAGTTTTTTGTTGTCACTGGACGGTTGCATGGTTGCTCTTTTTCGTCAAAAATACATACTATTCCCAGCATTAGTTCATACTATTTCTTTCATCCCGTTGTAAAACAATTTTCTTTAATAGTATTAATTTTTACATTTAGGTTGTTACATGTTCTTAAAGCCATGTCCGTTGTAAAACCATTTGCTTTATTGGTACCAATTTTTACATTTAGGTTTTTGCATGTGCTTAAAGCCAAGTTCCAAGGAAGTATAAAGTATATTGGTGGTTTTGTTTGCTAGTCAAATTTTAGAATTATATGCATTTTGCAAGTTTCTTAAAATTATACACGTAAGTGAAAAAGTAAAATTTGTTTTATTAAAGACTTTTTTAACAAACTCAATTAAAACTAAGGCAATTGTTTGTTTAATATGATGTAGCAATAGGTTTTTTAAAAAGAGTAAAATGCAATTATTTTCAAAATAAACTACTCAGCTGAAGTGTGTGTTACTATACGCGGGCGCAGATAACTAAGGAAGGCAGCATTTGCAAGAACTGCCGCGAAAGCGCATAGCCTGGCAGCACTGAATTTGTCAAGAGAAGCAAAAGAAACTGACGTATCCGGCATTTTTGCAAACTGAAGCAGGGTTGTCAGATGTGGGGATTTCGCCCCATTTTGGGGATTTTTAATCTGATTTGGGGACGACTTTTTGGGTTTGGGGATATGGGGATTTGGTGGGGATTTCCATTTTCAAAGAACTTTCAGAATGTGTTCTAAGAATGTTGTCAATTCCAACAAGCAATGCTTGTATTGAGAGGGTATTTTCAGTAATGAACACCACAAAAACCAAGTTGAGAAACAAAATACAATACGAGCTCTTGGATGCTTTGCTAAGAATTAACGTCCACTTTAATGTTTTTAAGATATGTTGTCGCAACTTTGAGCCTACAGAAGATATGATTAAGCTATTTAATAGCAAAACTATGTATACTTCTGACACAAATTTAGAATTTGTGGAGTCAGAAGTATATGACTGCTTGTAATTTTATATACCTACTTATAAAATAAAATTTGTTAATTATTATAAAAAACAAAGAAATATATTTTGGGGATTTTTTGGGGATTGCTCGTAAGCAAAATGGGGATAAGGCACAAAAAAAATCTGACAACCCTGAACTGAAGATAAAATTGGTAACTTGCACAGTTTCGAAATTTAGGTGGTGTTGAACTATGTCCGACTCTGAGAAATCTGTACCCGAAGGCTGGGAGATGCGCACAAGTCGCTCGACTGGTGAGTTTTGACCAGCATTGGCCTAGCTGTATTTACGACTCTAACCTTGCTATTGATTTTATTATTGTTTCGCGCTTGCAGGCTTGACGTACTATTTAAATCGTTACACAAAGGAATCACAATGGGATTTGCCCACGGAGCCGGCGAAGAAGGAACCATCGTCTGGCCCCAGCGAAGTGCGTTGCTCACATCTGCTAGTCAAGCACAAAGGTAGCCGTCGTCCGGGTTCATGGAGAGAGGAGAATATCACACGCAGCAAAGAGGAAGCACAGAGCACACTCGAAAGCTATCGCAAGGAAATTGAGGCAGGCGATGCAACGCTGGAGGAATTGGCTCAAAAATACTCTGACTGCAGTTCTGCTAAACGCGGGGGAGACTTGGGCATGTTCGGCAGAGGTTAGAAAATTTATTGCATTTAGTAATTGTGTCGCATTATAGTGTTGTGTCTTTGCAGGACAAATGCAAAAGCCGTTCGAAGAGGCCGCTTTCAACCTGAAAGTGGGTCAGCTCTCTAAGATTGTGGACACTGACTCCGGTCTGCACATCATTCTGCGAACCGAATAAACACAGTGGCGAAGCCTCGGAAGTCAGGTCTAAGCATCTGAAATAGATGCATGCCACCGCTGCATTTGAATTGAGTTACCTTACTGTCGCAGATTTTTGTTTTTATTACGCATTAAAATTCAACTTCTTTATTTTATGCAAATTACTTCAGCACTAAAAAAAAGCCTACACAAAAAACTAAAATGCTAGTTTCTTCAGCAGTAGTTGGGCGCCACTGAAAGTTTTTTCTTTTAGTATAGACAGTTGTGGGTTTACTAGTTTTTTGACGGCACGTAGGGTTTCCTCTTTGTTGTTCTCCACAATGTTGAGCAGTACAAAACAGCCCCGATTTACGGTAAGCCAAAACTTTATTGTGTCCTCCGTCAATTGTTGTACTAGTATGAACCCAAAAGTAGCAGCGTCCGCGTCTATTGCTAAACGCTCTTTGTCATTTTTGATTATTTTCTTTAACACTATATGTAGACCGGCTTCTTCAATACCCGCAACAGTCTTACTGATTGGTTCCTAATTACATAAAAGACAAACAGGCATTACTCATGTAACTGAAAGAAGAATACAATTAGCTCGTGTTACCTCGGATTCAGTTTCTTCTTCCTCATCCTCGTCATCAATCTCTTTTACGTCATGGCTTTGCTTTTGTTTCTTCTTCTTAAGCTTAGTCGCCGCAGCAATAATTTTCTCCACATCGTGCACCTTCTGCTTTTTCTCTTTAGGGTCCTCCTCGACAATAGTTACAGTCCAAGCTGGGTCTGCAATAATCTTGGACAAGGCTGTAGCAGCTTTTACGAAGTGTTCAGAACTGACTGCAATTGAGGAAAAGCAAGTAAAGTATTATGCGTTAAAGCGAACATTTACCACTCACTTTTCCTCAGGATTTCAGCTGTTACCAAGCCGATGTGCCTATCGGATATCCAGAATTCAGGCTGCTCTGCAACAGCCGCAGCTATAGGCTCCTCAATCTGTTCGAAAATTTCCTTGCGACGTATATCCTTATCCTTTTTACCATACTGCAGCCCCTCTTCGATGGTGGCTATAAATGTGGGATGAAAGCAGTTCGTGCCTGCTGGAGAAACGAGCCACTCAATCACGCGGCGACCCCACTGGTTCGCCATAAGGGTTTTCAGCTCAGGATGAATGGTATCAAAGATGGCCTTTTTGGTGGCTTTTGTGTCATCCAGTGAATTAAGTATAGCCAGGATGAAGGTGTGACCATGCTCATGGGTGCAGATCTTAATCAGATGCTCTTTTATTGTTTTTATAATGGCCTATATCAAGTGAATGAGATGCATTTAGGTAATTGGAATATTTCAATAGAAACATTTATACTCACTCGGCGATTTTTCGATGACGATTTGTAAAAGCAAATTATGGCCGCTTGGCAGCCCTCTTTAGTTGTAAGCATCAGCGGTATGAGTGGGCCGAACATGGTGACTGTCTCCTCCAACTTATCTTCATCGCATTCACGTAAGTATTCCAACATAACTGCATGCACTAATGAATTATCAACAAGCTGCTTATTCGCAACGTGCTCCACGTTAGATTTTAATGCACCAAGAATGGATGCTTTCATGCTCGGTGTGTCCTTGTATGTATCTGCCAGATTCTTAACATTATCATCTTTAGCGTTTCTATACAGTTCGCCATAGAATTCTTGACGCATGTAGTTTTTCTGCTTAGCATTTGCCACACTAAGGTAGACATGGTCTAAAATTTTGCTAGAAATGAAAAAATCAAATTCCTCATGAAAAAATCATACCTCCTCATGATAATAACATACCTTGAAATATTGTGACTCGCCAGCTTAACAATGTGACCAAAGAAACTATCTACCAATCTACTTTTTATACTAGGTGAACCATACTTAAACATGCGCAGCACGCAAAAGTGAGAATATTTGGAAATCGCCATATCCACTGCCAGTGGCAAAAGAGTCTAGAAGAACGCAATTAGTTATTTTCATTATACATATATCGACTTGAAGAAAGGCAATACTTCTGAAAACTGCTCCCGCAACGGTGGTGCGGCGAATTTCAGCATGCACTGGATTATGCGTGCCGTGTCGTGTGCCATGACCAGCTTCTTGATGGTATCACCGGCACTTAGAAGATTGTACAATTTCTCTACTAATTCCGATTTATTCTCCGTGCGACGGCTACAAGTAAAATATTAATTAGGAAATATTCCGTGAAATGTCTATAAAGTTACCATTTTAATTTCTCGTAAACTTTTTTGGCTTCTAAGGAAACTTCGTACGAGTCTTTAGTCTTCTTCCGATTCTGTTTCAACTCTTTTTTCTCTTGTTTGAATTTGCGCCAATCTGTCTTTTCATTTGGCGGCGCTGACGATACGTTACCTTTTTCGCCCTTTATGCCTATATTCTTCCCAAACTTTAAAGGCGTTTTGCCCTTCTTCAGATTCAGAGGAGGTTTTCCTTTCACAATTTTGGCATTCAGCGTTGATCCGGGAAACTTCGACTGTTTTGCAAAAGCATTATGTTTTCCATTAACATTTTTATTTTGTTTTCTATCGAATTTTGGAGACTTCTTTGCGGGCTCATCACTCGTGCTGGCATGCCCTGCAGTACGCTTTTTAGTTCTAATCATTTCGGATAAAATTCTTATTTAATTTAGTTTTTTGAACTCCTCGTGTCCGCGTGTTGTCTTGTGAAGGAATTGAATTTTGACAGTTAAGCCAGGGTTGGGCTGGGCCGATTCTAAAAAAACGTACCTTTTCCATAAATTTCGTACCTTGAGAATAGTTTCTTTAATCAGTTTCGCTTCCTTTTTGAATGATTTTCCTTTTCTATTATTCTTTCTTTCTTCGTTATAGATAATCTCATTTATGACTAGTGCCGCCATATATGCGTTGGCCATTATGCGAGCGTCTCGCTTATCAATTTGAAAAATTGATGTACAACATGTGTGACCATCTATACGCAAAGTTATTTTAAGTACTTTTTGATCTCTAACATAAGTGGCAAAGAAATGCTCAGGCAGCGCTCGCTTAACATCGACTGTCATTTTGTCATTTTGGAACGCGTATTTTGGACAAATGCTTCTGCAATGACTCCATATTTCACTTTGCTATCCTCTGAAGATGTTCTAAAGTGGTTTTTAACGCAATCCTCTTAAAATCACGCCTATTCACACAATTTTTCACAAATTCCAATGTCCAATGGAGACGCCCCTACGTCTCGACTAGCAATAATTTTTGGCTTAACAACTATCAAATTCGATTACTGACAATAAACAAATATTTCTTGTAGGGATTTTGATGTTATGCCAAATCATTTAAAATTTGGCGTCAACCGATATAGAAAATTAATAAAATAGTTATTTATGAAAAGAGTTCCTTCTGTAGTTCCAAAGACATTCAAATTGCCAATACAATAGAGTTCCAGTGATGCGATCCATATGTTTGTACTCGTCCAACTTAAAAAAGTGTCAAAGTTTTTTGCCACAATTGATCGTACGCAAGCACCATTAGAACACTTCTCTTATCATACTCTTAACATTAGAAAAACCAACTTCATTTTCAATATTTTACTTGCTGCGGCTCTTAATTTTTCACTCGCGGTAGTGTTCAAAACAAATTTCTCTGATAATTAGATTTATTATCTTATACTTAATTTTTTTGTGAATATTATACATTGTTTTGAAATTAAAATTTAATCAATTTCAGAATTCGAGTTAATCGATTTGGCACGCGGAGCATTCATATGTCAGCATATTAACCCATTTCTTCCCAATCGCCCATCATGAAATGCCCAATATGTACTTTGCCAAATATAAATTTCAGCAAAGAAATCGACGAGTTGTTATTTAATTTACTTCGTTAAGAAAAATTCTTTTAATTTATAACGTGTTGATTTCTAAATATTTTTAAGTAGTGCCATTATATTAACTGCAATTTAATTTGTTTTGTTTATTCTTTAATTAATAATACAATTATTTTGAGTGTTATTATTGTTAAATTTAATAAAAGATAAAGATACACATACACTTAAATAGACTACCGGCCTTACCGTATAAATCACCGTGATCGAACGCAACGCGAACACGAAGCCAACGCCGGGATCAAAAAACGGCATTTTGTAAATCACGGCGTAATTGCGTTCGTTGTCTTACGGCATCACTTGAGCTGTCAAGTTCTTACGAAAAAGAGTTGTATTTTTCTTAATTTATCAGCCAAATACAAAACACACAAAATTTGCTGCATCCATTGCATACCTCCCATAGCCTAGTGGTTAGAGCGTTCGACTAGCACGCGAGAAGTTGCGAGTTCAACCCTCAACCGCGATGCATTTCTTTTTTTTTTGTGATTTCGATCCTCAACTGCAGTGCTAGTATTTTCTTTTTTTTGTACTTTTTTCTTTAGTATTTGTCTTTAAGGAGTACTGCAATACTTATTATTTGCTTCTGCAGATTACCACAAATCAATTTTCACTCGAAATTACCAAAAATTTTGCGTTTAAAAAACTGAACGCGAGCACAAACCCAAGTGAACGATTTGACAGTTCAAGTGAGTGAATGCGCCGCGTTGCGTTTTACGCGGTACCGATTTTCATATGAAACTACGTAAGACAACGCGAGCAGTCACCGAGTGAGGTGATGCGTTTTACAAAATACCAAATTAGTGAACGCAGGGTGAAGTGAGGCGTTGGGATTTACAAAATAAGCACCTACATGTACTAAAACTTGTACTATGATCACATCCTGAAAATATTTCCCGTATTTCTAAGGTGTGGTTTACGAATAAGATTTTCGGAAAAGCCGAAAAAGACAAATTTTACTACGTTTAAAATATTAACGTGTCTATAATTGAAATATGCATCTTTTTCCAAATGGCAAATTCCCAATTTATGGAAAATTGTACTATCTGCAATCTTATGTGACATGTTCATAAATATTTATAGTATTGGTTTGTTGTTCGGTATATACTTATTAAGTATATATTATATTCTTTTAATAAACTTGTATCAAAGAAAATGTATTATACATTTTCTTTGCTTTGTATGTTAATATGATCCCATCTTCTTTTGAGAGCGGTGGCTGGCAGCACTATTGTCAACAGCGGATGAGTTTTGATCAACTACTGTAAAGAATTTTCATTTTGTACAGTACGCAGAAAAATGTATTACGCCACTGACCACATGTACAGTACATACGTTTCTTTAACGCGTCCGATTTTCCGCAGGAAAAATCTTGATAAAAAAAAGTTGTACGAATACAGTAAAAATTGTGGAGAATTGCTAGGTCTCTAAAAATTAAATTTTAATATTAGAAAACGAGCATGGGCAGAGTTCACAAGAAGAAATTAGCCGAATATGCAGAGGCGGCAGAAGGCGAAGAGCAGTTAAGCAAGAGCACCGAAAAGGAAAATGAAGAGGACGATGAAACTGGTTCTTTCGATGGGGTTGCAGCAGATGAATCGGAGGTGGAAGCTGAAGCACAGCAAGGCGCTAACACAGCCAAGAGTGCCGAAAATGACGAAGATGATGATTTCAAATCGGTGCAGGGCGATAATGTCGAGCAGGAAGCCGAGGAAAATGGCGGGACTGCAATCAGGAAAGGCAACAAACGCAAGGCTCAAGAAAAGCCCGGGAAGAAAACAGCTCTCGATGCAGATGCTAGCAGTGACGATGAGCCGTTGAATGGTTCGAGCGCTTCTAAAAAGGGTCGAAAAGCCGGCGGGAAAGCAAAGTCGGCAAGGGGTGCCGGGAGAGCGGGCAAACAAGGCAAAGCTGCCGCAAAGAAAAAGGCATCGAAGGCATCTGACAATGACGTTGAGGAGGAGTATGAGGTTTGTTTTCGGCTATATTTTCGCACTGATCGATTTTCAAAGTTATGGCTTGTTGGTTCTGTTCGAAGGTGAAGGAAATTGTCGACCATAAAATGGAGCGCGGTGTATCCTATTACCTTATCAGATGGAAAGGATACACAAAGGATGATGACACTTGGGAGCCGGAGGATACTCTCTCCTGTCCCGATATGATTGAGAAATACAAGAAGAAGGTATGCGTGTTTTATCAGTGGGGGTTTACGGGCCCCTACAACAGGTACAGTTTCTTCATATAAACAAAACTTATACCAGGGTTGCCAACATATAGTCTTTCGAAAATACATAGTGAAAACTGTAAATTTTCTCTATTTTATTTACATATAAAGCATGGAGTCGGTGTCGGAAAATCGTCGAAGAAGGGTACATCTTCTCTCGCAAAAAAGGGACGGCCCCTTAAAAACTCAAAAGAGGATCCCGAAAAGGAATGGGAGGTAGAGAAGATTATCGACTATGCTGAGGACAAAACCGGGCGCGTCTTTCGCATTCGCTGGAAGGGATTTGGTGCCAGACATGATACCTGGGAGCCGGAAAAGAATCTCTTCTGCGAAGATAAGATCCAAAAGTTTATGGAACGCATGAACTTACAATCGAACGTCACTTTCAAGCAACTGCGCGAGGAGCCAAAAAAGACAAAGCGCCTGGTGAACGAGAATTTGCCACGCACCAACTACCGCAATCCGATCGGGCGCAAATCAAAGCGCGCAGTCTCGAAGAAGAGGTGAGTTTATGAATCAAACTGATCTATATTAATTTTATGGTTTGTACTTCTCTGCTCCCTTTGCAGAGTATTTTATGGCGATAGTGATGAATAATTGCTCCACCCGCATACGTTACGTTCATCCAACGAAAGCAACCAGTTTTAATTGCACTAAATCCACAGAATGAATGCAGCTGCAAGAGTATATGATTCTTACTTCCTTTCTACCCAAAGCATTTGACTACAATTTTTGTATCTTAAGTAAATTGTATGTTGGATTTCCGTCATTGGTTCGGTTTATGTTCTACAAATTTTTTGTATTGTTACATACCAATATCCAAGGAAATCAATGCAATAGCGCACTTCGCTTTAAGACCTTGTTCTACTATGTATTTAAAAAGAAACTGTAAACACACCGTATATGAACATAAGATGAATGTGCATTCTGTTTCTTGTAAACAATTTTAAAATAAATCATAGATATACGACGTACGTACTTTCTCAAGAGAAAGAATGTCTACTTTGAATTTTCATAAAATATTGCATTCTTCAAGTGAATTTAGAAAACAAATTTCAAAACTATATGGTTTAATATGGAAAATGTATCAATAAATCTTATTTTTAGAAAGAATAATTTGATAGCATTTTTCATTGATACAAACGCGAGCACACGTTGCTTCTACTGCATCTTATTTTTCCAAATTGATAATACAAGATGATATCTGCGCCGTCGTGGCTGTGTGGAGTCGGTTGATCAATCCCATCTCAACATCTAATAAAAAAAAGTAACTTCGTTGCTTTGCACGCGGCGCCGTCTCGCGATGAATTGGCTATTCTCCGAACCCTTTCGGATCCGGTTATATGTAGGTCCCGTAAATTTGCGCAAAATATAAGCACACACAATTTAATGCGAGAAAGCTAGGCCTAAGCCCACACGGGCTATCGCGCCAATTTTTTCTTTATTTTTTTCTTGCTAAGTTTATTCGTGGGGTTTAGGGATTTTGATTTAAAGACCGGCTTGCAAGCCAAATCCAGGACCCTTTGGCTCTTCCGTCAGCGAGGTGGGGTTGCCCTTGGGTTCGCTTGCGAAACGACCGTTTCGTGGTCCTGGCGGTGATGGGCGATCGGCTTTACAGTCGGCAAGTATAGCCTGCATATCCTTGTCAGTAAGATCCTCCTGTGCAAACAGAAAGATGAATTTTAATTGGGCACCAATCACTAACCACACGATTCCAAACTCACATAATAATCATCATTGATAGCCACCATGGGTGCATTAACACAGGCGCCCAAGCATTCCACTTCAGAGATTGTGAATTTTCCATCACTGGTGGTCTCGCCTACGCCAATACCAAGATTTTTCTATGGAAAAGCACATTCTAAGCATAAGTTTGCACTTCGTTCAGGTCAAAGAAACGCACCTTACAGATAGCTAGAATATCATCTGAACCGCGCAGCCAGCAGGGCGTTGTGGTGCACACTTGAATATGATACTTGCCCATAGGCTTGCGCATGAACATAGTGTAGAAGGTGGCCACCTCATAGACACGCATGTTTGGTAATTCCAGTATTTCGGCCACTTTGTGCATGGCTGAGATGGGCAGCCAGCCGTGTTGGCGTTGCGCCAAGTCTAGCAGTGGAATCATGGCACCGCGCTTGTGTCCCTCCGGATAGATGCTCAGTATGGCGTCAGCGCGCTGTTGGAAACAGTAAAATTTAAACCACAACAAAGCGTATGTAATCTGTGCCAACTCACCTTCTTGTTCTCCGGCGTGAAATTAAAAGGAATATCGGGGTTGTCTTCGGGCGAGTCGCGGTGTACGAACAAGTGATCACTGCGTTGCATGGCGCTGGTGACTATAGCACGCAGCCCACCGCGCTGTATTGTAACAGGAGAAATGTGTGTATTAAATTCTGACAAATTAGTGTAAGATTGTATTTTATATAGCGGGTTTGACCTGCAAATTACATAACCCCACCTGCACTTTTTCAGACAGGAACGATTCGATTAGTATATACGATTAGCATGCATGAAACTCTTGTTGACTTACCACGAAGCTTATAGATTTTGTTGCGCAATTGGAGAGCATCTTCCTTTGATTTCAATAAATTGTTTTGGACCAGCAATTAAGGAAAAAAGAGCAAGCAAATTTAAACAAACTGGCTTGTTTTCCTACGAAAAACTATCAATTTTTTTGCTTTTAAAATGTCAAGAACAGCTGCTTCGGACGACAGCATGCAGTGTTTCTCAAACCACAATGAATTCAACAGTTTGATAACATAGCATAGCAGTGCCCTTCAAACTACTAAACTACTAGTTCCATTTTGCAGAAGAAGAAGCTCTAGGATAAATATTGACATTGCTCTAGGATAAATACTTATTTACATTTGCCGAAGTGACATTTGAAATGTGGGTGACATTGTAGTACGTTGAAATGTCCTTTATAAAAACGTACTAAAGTGGAATTTAAAAGCTTGGCTGAAATAAAGTTTTATTAAAACATCAAATATAATTTAACGCTAGCTCCAATATGATTTCGAAATTCTTTTCGTCGTCGTTTTCAGGCAACGGAGGTTAACCGTTGTGTCGATCGTAGAGCCCACGGGTACATTTGCAACTTTAATTTTCCTGTATCTTCCAAACGGTTAGTCCGATTGACCTGAAATTTCATGATATCCTCAACCATACACTTTTGCATCATGTGGAAAAGTTTCATCAAGATTGGAGCAGCAGTTCAGTCGATACAGCCCAAATTCAAGTTAGTGGAATGGCGTCGACTGCTGATGTACCCGGGTACTTGTATGAAAATTCATACAAATATATATGACAAATATATATGGCAAAGTTCACTTTATATTGCTATATCTTCCAAGCGGCTGGTCCAATCTTGATGAAACTTCGTATCATAGCTTGGAAATATGTAATTGATATTGGTGTGAAATTTCAGGTCAATTGGACCAACCGTTTGGAAAATATAACCCAGTTACTAGAAAATGTACAAGCTGATGTACAAACTGGTTGTGCAAGGGTAGGTAGGCAAGATATTCCCAAATACCCTTTTGTTCCTGTTAGTAGACGTGTTTTCCTACACATTCCAAAAAAAAAATGTTTACATTGAACAAATATTTTATGAGTTATAATTATTCGCACCAGGTACTAAAAATAGCACTATGAGCAAGAGGGGTTGATTTTCAGTTCAAATATAACGGAATTTTGCGAATGAAAATTCAATGTTAATTATTTTTCTTGGTAAAAAGGGATCAAATTACAAGGATTAAAAAAGAATTTGGAAATTGTTAAATTTTTATGGATTTTGGCAATTCCCATTTTTGGTAAAAATGGATTATTTAGGTACCAAATTTTTTTTTTCCCAAATTATGATAAAAGTTTTGTTAAC
Organism: Neria commutata; assembly: GCA_963457695.1. Classification (NCBI taxonomy): domain Eukaryota; kingdom Metazoa; phylum Arthropoda; class Insecta; order Diptera; family Micropezidae; genus Neria; species Neria commutata. Next base: position 22,618,506 of record OY735249.1, on the reverse strand, counting down.
TAGACAATATTTCCAAGAAATAAAAAAAAAAAAAACCAGAAAATTACAAGAATCCAGGTAGTAGTTAATATTTGTATATCAAAAGCAACTATCTGCCATACAAAACGTATGAAGTACCCGGGTACATCTACTGTCGATGTGGATAAAACCCAACAGCTGTTGACACAACGGTTAAAGGAGATTATAACTTCCGGCCACCAAAAATATGTTTTCAAAATTTCTGAGTTGTGTTGCTCTATTTAATATTTTAAAAACCTATACATATTTTGAAAACGGACGCAAATTAGTCCTATGGTATTGTGGCGTTCCGGAACTCTGATAGGCGGAAACCCCTGTACTCCTACATTCAATTCCCTTCCGAAGGGATGGATTTTTTGGTTTAGTCAATAAAATTGATATGAACAAGTGTGAATGCTAAGACAAAATTGGAGGGTCTAGCGAGAGAAATGAACAAAAATTGTGTCCAACACAATTACATATTTCAAGCATCTATGAAACTGCCTTTTTTGTTTGGTCTACTTGGGAATTAGGCGCCGCGGTGGCCAGTGTTCTAAGTGCGGTCGCTGATGCGGAATCGCCTCGGTTCAACTCTCAGCTGGGGCACATAATATCTAATGCAAAGAGCATTTGTTTTCAAATCGCGGCGCCACTTTTCGTGATGAATTGGCAACTCTTCGAGAATAATCTTTGCCATGAAAAGCTTCTCAACTTCGTTCGGTTAATGTAGGTCCCGTCAACTTGTGCAAAATATAACAAGCACACAAAAGTTAATGCGAGAAAGCTTAGGCCTAAGCCCACACGGGCTGTTGTGCCAATCAATTATTATTGTTGTTAATTAAGAATCCCGCGCTTAAGTCGATATTATTGCTCGTGGCTAGAGATATGTATGATATATATGTATGCAAAAACAAAATACTATACAAAATTCAAATATCTCTAAATGGCGCTGCACACGGACAAAGGTACAGCTATTAATTAATAGGGAAGTTGCCTAAAGAGAATGATCAGATCAACTCCAACGGATTACATGATGGACAGAGACAACTTTCATCGCCACAAGCCACCGAGAAAGCAAATGAGAACTGCCGGGAATAATAAAGAATTCCTTAACACAGCCTTTGTTTGGATGTGCAGATGCCAATTGAAGTGATCAGGAAATTGCAGCATGCAACTCGTTCATGGACTGTGATCAATTGCGGCTGTACGTGCACGAGTTGGAAGTGAGTAGGTACGTGCTTTATGTGCATTGCAGCAATCGAAAGATTTCAGCATCTAAGGCTCATGCAAAAACTTACCTTCAGTGGAAAGAAGCTCTTGCTGAGCCACGGAAGAGTCAGCTCTACGAAATTACCGTTCATTCACTTGCCCGGCCATAACGTGGCAATATTCAGGGCATTCGAGTCATATACATATGCGCTGCCAATGGTGCTCAATGCCATATACAAAACGTATTACGGTCAAGTGGCACAAATTGTTCCGCGCATTCCAAGCAGCCGCACACCAAACAGAAGCTTCTGAACACCTCAAATGGCAAAGGCATTGAGTCGAGAAAAGAAACCGAAAAGACGTTATTTATTACGTTTTCTACGTGCGGCTGGAAGATTGGAGCAGCCGACCATTGGAGCTTGCAACATGTGTGAAGCCGTGGATGAGCCGCTAAGTTGCTAAACAGCATTAGTTATGGAGTGTGTTGGCCGTCAACTTCGCTTGCACTTGCGCGGCTCAGTGAAGATCACTCGTCGCCGCAGCACAGCGCCGCAGTCCGCAAACCTGTTGTCTGCTCCAGTCGCAATGGCCTGCTTCAGCTCCAACAAGCGAAATGAAATTCTTTCACATTGCCGCTACTTGAGCGACGTCCGTCAGCCGTCGTCAGCCGTCGTCAGCGTCGATTGCGATTCCTCCCATATTGCGGTTTGATTGCGTGCTTTCGATTTAGTCGTAATTCTCGCATGCAAGCGGCACGATCGGCGCGCAAAGATCGGCAAGCGATATACAAGAGATATATTGTGAATATCGGTGAAATTGTACGTTTTAATTTGTATTGAATTTTAAGCGCGCGCTCTTAAAGGATACCCTCCTTCGCTTGATTTGTTTGTGTGTGTTCTGGACGTGTCTTCCCAGTAATTGCGTATAGGTAATCTATTCAACTAATGCAATCAGATTTGATTTGACTACACTGTAATTGTGTTTGTAATTTGTAAGCTGTTCATATGTGAGTATTATGTACATTCATCCGCCAAATGGGAACACATCCGTTCCGTTGTTTATCGGTTTTTATGTTCCCACGAGAAAGTGTTTGGAAATTGGCAACTGGTTGGCCGTAAGATGGGTACAAGAGCGCTGCTGTGGAATTGTGTCAGTTTGGCCTTAAATTATGGCATTACCTTGGGTTTCTTTTCTTCGCCTCTTCTTCTCCAACTACATATCTTGTTTTGTTTTGTTTATTGCCTTGATTCATTTGAATTTCGATCTGTAGCAGCAGAGTTCACCTACTTTTCGGAACTAACTTAATTTAACGCTTTATGGCGTGTTCTACGGTTATTGACACCTTAAGCTTTTCATGTTCCCAAGAGGTATTGGATGGAAATTAAGATCCTGGTAACTGAATTTTTTCAATTAACTAAATCTAAAAGGTTTCTTTCTATTACTTGATATTAGTTTTTTTTCCCAGTTTTTAGAGGTGTTTATAACGCAGATATTTGACGGATATAGTTTTTGCTGTATAAACGAAACATCTTTTAGTGTATTTATCGCTTGATTGCATCACAAAATTAGCAATTTTAATCTTCGATTCAACATGTTCATGCTTTCTAATTAAATTTCCCACTTAATTGTATTTAACTTTCGGGAATTTAAGGAACTGCTTTATTCAGAAGTATTGTCTGATGCTTAAAAAGTCGAAACATATGAAAAATTGCATTGCTTCTTAAATAAATCAGCGTCAGTTTATAAACAAATTCTGATTTCTTATCAATGTTCTTTTGTTTTGCATATTTACAACTGGTTCAATTTAATGAAGGTTCATAGCTCTTCTACCAAATTATTCAATTTCATGAAGGTTGATACCTCTTCTACCAAACATTATTATTTTAATTTCCTAAGCGCTATTCTTAATTATTTCAAATTAAGTACTAGTCATTTTTTTTCTTAAAATATACATTAACTACACGATTTTTAATCTTTATCAAGGAATATATATCTTTATCAAGGAATATATAAGAGAATATTTTGAATTTACAAATTTAAATGTGTCAGAATGTAAGAATAAGTCACCAACAATATTTTTTTCCAAACACAAGCTCTATGAAAAAATAAATTGCATTATTAACTCAGCGTAGTTTTCGCACACACATACGCATACTTGTCTCACTTTCAGCCTTAATGAGAATATGCTTTGTGTATTATAGCTACTACATAGTAGTTTGAGTAGTGGGGGTCAAAATTTTCCTCTATTACGTGAATATTGCATTGACGTGAGAAATTTCCGCAGGCTTTATAGCTTTAATAGCCTTAATAGCTTTGTTACAATTAAGCTATTATTAATTATTTTGTCAAATTTAATATGTATATATGAGGTATCTCAAAGACCACGTTTCCAAGTTTTCTCACAAAAACAATAGCTTCATTCGAAGGGGTTATTTGATCTATTTTCGAGAAAATTGTAAATGAAAATTAAACCAATTTCCTTTTTCAATCACAATAAAACGCTGCGAAGTTATACCTTCTTTAAAACGATCATAGCACGCTTGCATTTTTTATTTTTTTTGCTAGCAATTTTATTGCACACACTTACATATTATGCATGGCATTTTCTACACACTCGTACAAGCAAACTCGCAGAAGAATTCATCAGCCTCTGGACGCGTGTCTGTATGAAAGGGAACACGCCGATAGTGATGAGTTAACAAATGAAAAGAAATTAACAAAATAACTTATTAAAAATTCACTTTCAAGGATGTGACATTACCGTTACGTCACATATCGACACCACCAAAGCAGCAAAAATAGCTGTAATAGCTTATGCCTCCTAGCTTATCGCAACAGCGTAATCATTATCAACAGCAAAGTCGCTGGTGAAATGCAGCATATTAACGCGCGTGAATGTGTGCGTGCGCGTGTGATAAGCGAGAAAGAGTTGGGCAACAAACACTTTCGCTGGCGTGCTATGCCAAAATATAAGCCAAGAAGCAAAGAAGTCTGTATATTTGTATGTGCGTAATTAATGCAAATCTGCGCGCCCGCATGCATGAGTGTGTGTGTGTGCTTGCATGTAATTTGCATAATGGCTGTCAGAGCGGCTGAAGGAGCAGAGTGCACAGCAGAAACCAAAAACCAAAAAAGCTAACAAAAAGCTTAAGCCGTAAGCCATTGCGGCAGCGGCTGGCATTCATCTTCATTAACGGCACACGTTGATATCGAGCGCGAAATGTGGAGCGTATTGAAAGGCAGCCAAGCCAAAGGGAGCGATGAGGCACAGTCGCGCAGGCAGGCAGGGAGCAGCAGATGTACATATGTATACAACACTTTCTATTTTAGTTAACGATTAATAACGAAAATTCATGCTAATCATTTGTGAAATCGTGTGTATGTTGATTTTTATTATTGGTTGTTGTTGCTGCTTTGAACACAATGCTGGAATGTGGCCTTAACGAATGAACACTGCAAACACTCAAAAGCGTTTAAGAAAACAAAATACAGTTTTTTCGCTACACACAAAAACAACTTCCACTTTCGTTCAAAGCAATTTTTGGCAAGCCAAAAGTGACCCAGTTCCAACGTGTTAGGCCAAAGAAAAGCGACAGAGTGTCAATGCCGATACCTGGCGTTATTGTTATACATATACAACATATACATATACATATTGACGAAGCAAATAACTCAAGAGATTCCTAGAAAGTTATCTGATTCAAGAAAATCCCCTCCACCGCTCACCGTTTCACTGCCGCATACACAACCAAAGGTGCGGCAGCTGATGAACATGGTCATTGGTCATTGGACATGCCATGTAAGTGTAATTGAAGTGTCATGTGGGCTAATAAGCAAAAGAAGTAAGGCGAGGAAGCGAAAACCCTCTAGCAGAAGAAGTGGCGGAAGAAAAAGCAAGCAAACGCGTGGCACTGCCTCCTCATTAGCGCTTTGCTCTAGGGAAGCTAAATATTGACACTTTTGGGCATTCAATATAACTCGATATTTTTCCTGCAGGTACACCATGCTGCCGAGTTCTTTTAATTAAAGCCCTACTTATAAAATAAATAAGATTTTCTTATGGGTTCAATCAAAAGTTTACGTTTGTTGGACTAACTTCGATTATAGGGAACTATTTTAAATTAGATAAGATCGTATTTGTAGTAGGGATCTAAAGCTGAAATTCTTAAATAAGATTTTTGCTCAATTGAGCAATATATTTTCAACATTTTGTACGTGATTTTATAGAAATTGATTAAGTAGTTAGGCTATTATTTAAACTTAAGATTCTAAAGCACAATATTAAAAATTAGAATAATTCATTTGACTTATATGTACACTGAATACAGAAATAAAAAGTTCAGCGCCCAAAGTTCAAACCCAATGTAGAGCATTAATTATTTGAATGAATCGTGTACTCTATGTGTGTATTGAGTACCGGTATTGGATACTCCATATTTTTGCAATCACATTTCGCACTCAATAATTGGATGTACATATGTATTTTTTTGCGAATGAGCAACAATAATCAAAAATAAGTTGTAACTACAGTAAGAGCAAGTAAAAATAACGGCATCATGACCGTGGCAATTATGTGTATGTATGCATGTGTGTGTACTCGTGTGTTCGGCATTAATTGCTGCCATGCCACAAATGCTATTGATGCCACAATTCCCTTCATTTTCCTAATTAACAAATTAACTCGCTTGTTGGCTGCGCTTTTAGTTGGGATTCTTTTTCTCGCAAAACGCTTGTCAATCAAGTTAACTTACAACAACAACAAACTTGTGTTACGACTCCATACATTCATTCATTCTGTACATTCATTTATTCTTAATTGTGGCTAAGAGACCAACAGTTGGAAGCATTTGTTGCTGACTGATATTGTTGTTGTTGTTGTGGCACTGATGTTCTCTTTAGATTTTGGTCACTCGCACACTTTCTACTTGACGTTAAGTCAAAACAACAACAACAAATAACAGTGACAACTTCGACAAAGTGCAGAGTTTCACCGGCTTCGCTGCGACTGCCACTGCCACTGCCTCTTTCAGCTTTGTTGTTGTTCTCGCTTTTACAACTGGGCACAAATTCTTGTTTGGAACTTCCTTTTAGCCTGCTTCGTGCCAATATGTTTAATTGTGGCCTACTGTATTGAAGGGGCTTGCTGTGCTGTAGGTGAACGTTAAATAATTTTTGGACACACCATCTTTTTGCTGGACATGCGTGTGTGTGTGTGTGCGCGCGTGTGTGTCTTTTCATTTTCACTCTCATTTTTGTAGTGTTTTGTCATTTTTGTAAGAGCATTGGTTTTCCCATTTTTTTTTCATGGTAATTGCACGAACTGTTTATCCCCCTTGTGGCTCCCGCCGCTGCTCAAGCTGCCTGTTTGGGCCTTCGTCCGTCTGCTCATTGGTCTTGAATTGAATTTTATGTTTGTCAGAGACGCATGTGTCTCTTCCGTGGCTTTGGCTGTGCTTGCATGTCTTCCTCTTATTTTATTATTATTAAAATTTTTTTCTTTGTCTGCTTTTTGCTACGTTTGTGTCAATATTTATTTTAACCTTTTGTGTTCGTACGTATAATTCAACTGCGAGTGTATTCCATTGGCATGTGCATTTCTTTTGGGCAGCAAAGTGGTGAAACTTAATGGCTTGTTGACTTTGGCGCCATACACACACACACATGCACATGCCTATATGGATTTCTTTACATATTCCACATGCACAACAAAAAGTGATATTTTAAATTTTTTGTTGCGGAAATGTAAATAGACTGGAGAAATTTTTCATACACTATTTTTGCGTTTTTGGGTGTGTGGGTTTGACTGATTCATAATTTTATAAATTCGTAATTTCTGCGTAATTGTGAAATCATTATAGCATTACCTTCATGTGGGCTTTAATTGGTTTGTGTTGGCGAGCACTGAGAAAATCCCACAATATGCGCCGCAGTGGCTCATTGAATAAGTGTGCTCGATATCTGATGCGAGAGGTCACTGGTTCGAAACCCAGCAAACTTATATCATCTTAAAAGGATAGAGAATTGGTTTTCAAATTGGCAATATTTATAGTGTTCTTTGCCATCAAAATAAAGCTTTTCAATCTCGATCAGATACGGCTATAAAATAAATTTGTAGATCCCGTTAACTTGTACTTAAAATATAACGAGCAAAAACAAGTTAATGCTAGAGAGCTTGGCCTAAGTCTCGGTAACATCTGTTGCCCCATTTATTTTTTGTTGTTCTATAATAAAAAAATTATCAATATACTTTTAATAAAAGCTCATTAAATTTTATGTAAAATTCTTCCAACATGCTTATAGCCAGATAAATAAAAGAAATTTGAAATTCGGCAGCAGGATCCGCATCTTCATATCGAGTCGAGACCTTACTCCTATTTCCATACCTTACTCACTTGCATTTTTTTTTCTTCTAAAGCTAGTGCATAGATTAAGTGGCACTAATACTTATAAGAGATAATTTTGATTAATTCTTTAAATACTATAAAAAGCGACTTACCCATTAAAATCTGTTAGGTTAGATGTATTATATTCGAAACCGTGTTTTTTTTAATTCAGCTGAGTTTCTCATTTATGCCCAATAGTAAACAAATTTTGCTATAAGTTTTAAAAATTTTTGGATTTTCATGTTGAATTTCAAAAGATTGCATATACATACATACTTTATACAGAATCTTTACATAATTTCTTTAGTTTTAGTTGATCATTAAATTGTTTTCCTTAAGGAGGCTCAAATTTTTATTCTGTAATCAAAACTTTCTTTGTGTTCCCTTTTTCTGTTGCAGCTTTACCAGCAAAATGAGGGCCCATTTCCTACTGCTCAACGTTCTCGCCCTCGTTTGTCTCACAAGTTACGTAGTTGAGGCCAAAACCATCTTCCGACGCACAGACAAGTTCCGTGAGAACTACAAGAAACTCGACTTGCCGCAGGAGGAGGTCGATCCAAATGTGGCGCCACCGGTGCCACAAAAAATTGAAACCGACGATCCGGAAGATGCCAACGGCAGCAGTATAATTGGTACTGGTGCCCCTGCAATGATCGATGAGATTATTGAGGAGGCCGAAGAGGTCGCTTCTACCGTTGCTTCCATCGCTGACGAAGTCGTCGACGAAGTAGTCGATGAGACTGTTAATGAGGCTGCGGTGGATGGTGCTGCAGTTGCTACCACCATCGCACCAGTGGTCGAGGCCACGCCCGTGAAGGACGAGACGAGTCCAATCAGTAAGTACTGTAAGTGCACGGAGACTTCTTGTGACTGTTGCCGCACAATTGGCTTTCCGCTGTTGCCACTGCGGGGGCCTGGTTGTGCCAAGCTCACGTACTTGGGCAAAGACAAGATGTCGGTGTCCCTCAAATACGGCGACATCACGCTGGCCAGTCGAACCATTTCTGGCAAGAGAGCTAGGCCCATTTGTGTAGGTTTGCCCGGCGGCGATTCAGAGTTCTGTGGACGTGTGTATGGCCTTTCGAAGGGCGAGGAGGACTTTAAGGCCTGTCTGGGCTTCGAACTACGCAACGACGACGAAGTCGAGGCCGCTCTGCGTGTTTCTTGCTTCAAATTCGGTCCGAAGGGCCTGCGTGTAGCCGACGCCGAACCGCTGCCAAGCGAAGTAAACAAGGATGAAGATGATGACGATGATCTGTTCGGATTTGCCGGTAAGTGTTGTTGCTGTTCGTGCTCAGGTTTGTGTAGTTTTTATTAATCGGGGCCTGACTTCTTTATTTCAGCTGGCGGTGATGACGACGACTACGATGAGGATGAAGACGATGAGCCGGACGATGTCGACGACGAAGAGGAAGCTGATGACGTAGAAGAAGCTGAAGATGATGACCCCGAAGCACCAGAAGACGCGGACTATGGCGGTTTCAGTTTGGCCGGTTTGCTAGATGAATTGGATGACGACGAGGAAGAGAAACCTGCAGTCGCCGCCACTCCAGTCACTGCCATCACGCCAACGGCCGTCGACGAGACACGTACGGTGAATCAAAGGGACGTGGCGCAGAGCAAGGACGACAAAGGCACTGAACTGGCTGCAGCACCAGTTGCAGCGGAAAGCAGCGTTCCGAGTGCAACCGCGATCACTGCAGGCGAGGAAGCAGCTACCGCACAGCCGGCCACCACCACCGTGAAGTCCAAGAAGGCAAAAAAGGCGAAGAAGAATAAAAAGAAGAAGGCCGCCGACAGCGAGTCCGATCTGGCCTTCCAAATACTGAACGGCATACTGGATTTTTTCAACTGAGCTTGCAAAGTCCATTTGCAAGCATGTACGGGAACAGTGTAAATACGATATATTAAGGCATCCGCCCATGGCAGATGGCAGCTCCGCAACATTACCTGCGGTTGTTAGTTAAGTTTAAACGAAAGTTACGAGCAATAATTATTTATTTTAGTATTTATTTGAAATGAAAAACAATAAACGATAAACCTTTGTAAATTAAATGTGATTTTAAGGAATTGTGGAATTGACATGTAATTAAAACTGGTTTTATGCCGGTATGCAAATGCGAAATTTGTGAAACGCTTTGCTCGTTGCCGCCATGGAAAGCGTAGCCCAGTAAGTGGAAATCCGTGTCTGCGCCTATTAATATGCAAACAAATGTGATTGTATGCACGTCACTGGTTGACTTACATATGTCACATGTACATCCTTACATGATTGTGCCATGTTTGGGTGTGTGTGTTCGGGGTGGGGAGTTGGCAAATTAGCATACAATAATTGATAAAGTTTCTGGTCGCTGTCGCTGGGTGCGCGCGTCACCTGAGCGCAGTTGTACAGCTTTGTCTGTAAGCCGGTAGAACGCGTGTAGTTGCCAGCTTTGTCAGTTTTTTCACAAAAAATGCGTACTCATTTATTTTGTGCTTAGCTTTTGAAAAATGTGGTAAAATTTTGTAAAAATTGCATAAGCAGGAATTCCCATACAACCACAATCGACCAATTGATATAAGATTTTGAGTTATTAAAAAGAAATTTGTCACTTCAATAGGTAGTATGCTTTATAATAAGATAGGGTAGTACACATTACTTATGCATAAGTACACAAAAATAATTAATAGTACATAATAGTGCACATTATATCACCAGAAATCTGAAAGGCATCCGAAATTCGTGTTGTCTTTGCAATTCTTTTTACCATAATGTGATTTCAAGGGCTTTTGTAAAACTTCTGTTAGATTCGATTAATATTTGAATTTTTTTGTAGAAACAAACATTTTGTGAAAACACTTTCAATTTGAACATCAAGTAAAGGCGACAAAGCATATTAAATCGAATGTAATTGGGAATTAAGCACTTCAATAGCATAGCCAATTGTATGGCAACACTGGCTTTGGTGTTGGTGCTGGCGCTGGCGTTCCGAGTCGTTGCAACTCGCTGTGTGTGGTTTTCGTGTTTCGCATGCATAAATTTCACACAGTTATTCAAATTAACATATTTGCCACTTCGCGGATGTTAAACCAGTCGCTGGGTGGGTCAATGAGTTTGATTTATTTTTATCGCCATGCGACTCAAGCGAAAGCGAATATCTACAACTTTATTTAGCTACCCTTTGCCTTGCAAGCGAATATAGTAGATATATAAATTTTGAAGTAAGCTTTTAGGCATTTCGGCATTTACAAAGGCACTTTTGACAATTAAATCGAATTTGCAGGCAAAATGTAACAAAATTATGCTTGCAATAAATGGATATAACTAATTTTGCTGCTGCTTGAGAATGATATTCAGAAAGCGGAAGAAGCACGGACCAGTGGGCCAGGTTCCGTCCATTGGCTCTGGTCAATAATGGTAAATTACGACGCATCCAACTATAATAAAGGAGCATCTGCATCCTGCCGCCTTATTTTGTGTGTGTGTGTGTTGTTCTTCTCACCTACCAGCTACCACAATAACGACCTGAACAATTCAGACGGCACTCATTGAATTTATGTCGGTCAACAAGTTTATTGTCATTGTGTGGACTGACAGTGATTCAGCATGCAAAATGGCCATAGATGTCGCTTTTTTATGTCATGCCAACACTCAAGAGTACAACAAGAGTCAACAGCAAAAAAGTGGATTTAAATTGCTTGCCGGCACATGACTAGAGAAGGACAAAAGGGACTGGGAATAGGAATGATAGTAGAAGTACGTGTGCAAAATGCACCTCAAATAGAGCTGGAGATGGCGAAGAAGGTAGTTGCAGGAGATTAGTAAAAGAAATGCTTTGATTATTCTGTTATGCTCGGGAATTTTGTCTCGTTTTCTGATTTGACTTGTCTGCCTTCTATTCCTTTTAATTCTGTTTGCAGCGTGTGATTGGCCGGAAAATGTGTGTAAAAGCCATAATCTTTTGAATGAGAATAACTTCAAGCCAGAGCCAGTAGAATTGTTGAATTGTATTATTTTCTTATAAACAAGCAGTTACGACTTCCAAGACTTTTCAAGTTGGAAAAATTTGCATGTCTGTTTTAAATGCATTAAAAGGTAACTTATTATCTTATTATCTTGAGCTTGTGCCACAGCTAAATATATTCCTAATATCTTCTGACCGAATGAATCGCTGTCTCAGTGTCCAAAGCTAGAAATAATAAGGTAAAAAACATGAACGGTATTCAGGAAGTAGAGCAACTGTTCTGGCAGGAGAATAAGATAGCAGACAACCAATAATATGTAGAGCTGGCAATTAGCAAATATTTATGGTTGTTGTCCTCTTTTACCCTTCTGCCAGACTACTTCCTGTACTTCACGAAATGCGCTATTCAATAGCGGCTATTGCTTAAATTGACGAAAACTTTCAGCACGAACTGGTATATCTTTGAGAGTATGTAATCTGAAAAATTTATTTAACCGAAAAATAGTAATCGATAAAAAATATTGAATATGTAGTGACTGTTGTGACACTCGCCAGAATAGCACTGCTTATAACAACAACGTTGCTCAAATAGCTCGTATTCTGCAAATATGGAAAATATCGTAAATCGTTAAGCTGAACTGTAAAACTTCGATCACTACATTAATATGTACTTACATTTTTGTACGCCTGCAATTAAAAACTTGCTTATTTCAATTGTTGTTCATATAGGTATATATGCATTGGATTTATTTTATAACTCCTAGTCTAAATTATATATTATTTAAAATCATGTTCTTTTTGTTTTACATTGGTGCATCTCAGCAATAAATTGAAAGATGTGAATATATTTCTTTTCATATAATATTCTTCTTATTGTTTTGGTAAAATCAGCTAAAATCAGAGAAACAAGTAAACCATTTTGAATGTTAATGCTCTTAGTTTGTGTTGTTGCTTATACATTTTCTCTTTCCCATTGTTGTTTAATACTAAAAAAAATACAAGATATGCTAACAAGTTGCAGTTGTAAAACTATTCAAAACAGTTTAAGATATGCTAATTAGTTAACATTTAGTAAAAATTTTGATTTAATCCATAAATACACACACAAAAACACCTAATTTTATTTACATATTTTCGAGAAACTATCACATTCAGAATTATATTGAATTAAATCTAGCTTTACATACATTTTTCTATTTATAAATTTGCTCGTAATTAATAAATATATAAAATTGAAGTTATAAAATTAGGCGCAAAATTTGAAGAATATACAAAATAATTCAACACGGGGAAAAATAAGTAACAAATTAATGTGAGAATAATAGTTTGAGCAATCTTCAGAAGTGTCAATGTCGAAACACTTTGCAACTGAAGAAATCCGTTGCCTGTGTTTGTTTCTACTTTTCAGTCTCTAAGTTTTGAAATATCTTGCTATTTCTCTATCGCCCGCCCGCCTTGCCCCAGCATTCTTATCATTCTAACTGTATGTGCTGCTTGCTGATACGCCTCAAAGGGGTTTCCATGCTATCAAATTTGGGGTCTTAAGTTCGACGTCTTGCTAACTTTTTTCAAATTAATGCATGCCAAATTAAATGACAGCAATTTGACAAAATCTTTAATTTTTTGTTTATATATAGTTTCATTACTTATTTTGAATGAATGCACCCCTGCGCCATTAAATCTCTGATAAAATTCCTTTTAAGCCCTACTTCAAAAAAACCTGCATACAAATTTCGTTCGTTTCTCATTCGATAGCTTTTGTTGTAAAATGCTTATATGCTACGCCGTGCTTCTGCCTGCCTGTTTGTGGTTTTTGGTCTATATACGAATATACTGTTCTACGTATACCTATTTTGCTACTAACCGCAAACTTAGCTACTCTCTGATTGATTTCAGTTCGAATTTGAGAATTTTGAAACCAAATTAAATTCGTAAGATTTTCATTTGTAGAAAGTTGCAAGATATTTTTGTTTAGGAGATAAAATGCGTTGGTTTTCTTGAAATTGTGTCCTTCAGTTGCTGCTTTTATCATTGTTCAGTTTACATATTTCTTGTATATTATGCTCCTTTATATATGTAAATTACTATCTATAATTCTCTATTTCCTTTAATTAAGAGTCATGCCTTTATTTCATGCTCCACTTGTTAATTGCTTTCGTATACAGTTTCTAGTCAACTTTACGCGCAATTAAAGTTGGTTTAAATTTTTCTAAAGAAATTTCAATTATTTTGTGAAATATGTTGAAGTTCTTATAAAAGCAAATATCGAAAATTCTTTGACGGATATGTACTGCTATAAGTTTATAAGTTAGTGTGTATATGGTGATATATGTATGTATGTATGTATGTCAGTTTATTTAAGTGATACGCATAATTTGTGTTTTAAGTCTTTTAGTTAAATTTGTTTGTGGGACTTTTTTGGTTTCCATTGATCGAATTGATGGAATTTCTTAAATTTTATGCAATAGTTCAGCAAATATGTAAGTGAGTTCTTTTAATTGTTGCTGCCAGCAATAGCTTACGCGTTCTTTTCTTTTTCCTAAAATTGTAGCTACATTTTGGACCATTTGCAAATTCTTCCTGCATATACACTAGGACTAGAGCCCGACCGAACGCTCGGTCTCGGTTACCGAACAGTTCGGCCAAAAGGTTCGGGTTCGGTCTCGGTTCGGTCTCGGCTACAAAAGGCCGAGTATTTGGCCGAACAGTTGAGGAACAAATTGTATAGTTTTAAACAAAATTTTAATTTTTTAATAATATTTTTTATTGATTTTTCATACATCAGATGCTTAATGTAGGTATTTATACCTCAAAAGAATTGTTTTTTATAATAAAATGTATTTTTTCCTAAAAATGTATAAATTTTTTTTCATTAAAATTCTTCTTCTTTTTTTGCATATGTATTCGAAAGGTTCGGTCTCGGTCTCGGTCTCTGCCGAACATTAAAAAAAGGCCGAACGCTCGGTCTCGGTCTCGGCCAAAATTTCGGGTTCGGTCGGGCTCTAACTAGGACTATTGTTTTACTTAATTTGCATAAAACATTGAGTTTAAAAAATGTGTTTGCAAATGTTGTTTTGACTAAAAATAGTGTTGGAAAAAATAATGGGAACAAATTTTTTTATATTTAAAACTCATACTATGCACGCAAACAACAGAATCCAATACAGAGATACATACATAGAAATAGAGAATTATATATTTTAAAATATCGAATACATTGTTAAAAAATTGTATACGTTTATAAGAAGTTAAGGTACTTAGAGTACTTATGACTTTAACCTTTTAGTAGAAACTTTTGATAGTTGTTCACATAATTTTTTCCAACACTGTGGGGTAGGGTGTACGCAGTGGAACAGCCAACTTAGCCATATCTGTATGCATGAATGTGGTGTTCATGTTTCATTTGTATTTAATACATTTATAATAGCTTCGATTAGTGTTTCTTTTTGTCTTTGATTTATTTTGCCCATTATTTATGTTTTATTAAGACTAAACAAGAGCTGTAGATCTTTGAAAGGGGGCACAACCAATTTTTAGGCTTGAGTGCAGTACCCTCTCAATTAATTATTACTATTAAGGGTAAACAATTATTCAAATTGATTTTAGTTGAATGGTTTTCAAAATTGTGCCTTAATTGAAACCACTTAAATACTTTTGAACGACTCATGGTATTGAAGTTGTCATAGTTTTAAATTCGAAAAGGGAAAATTTTCATTCGTGCTCGTTAAGATTTATTGTCCGTTTTGTCAGAAAGAACACTCAACAAATTTCACAGTTTTAGTCTAGAAGTTTAAGAGTTTCAATTTCGCTCAAATTTGTTGAGACGACTGCTCTTTACAGCGTACTTAATTCAAAGAGACTTCTTAGTAAATTTTGATTTATTCCTGTTTTGCATTAAAACTAGCGTCAAATCCTTTTGATATTGTTCAAAGTATTTCGAAATTGTTTTTCGCACTTACATTTTAGCAAGTGTAATTATTTTTTTAAATGGCATAGTAAAGGCCCAAGCTCAGCTTCGATTCGAAACTTTCAAACTCACTTCAATGCTTTAGATCAGCCATACTCAACCTTATTGTTGCCGCGGACCGGTCAACGGGCTTTTCCTTGCCCGTCTGTGCTTTTACTTGGTTTTCCATACGTTGAAGACCACTGCTTTAGATAACAAAGAGATCGCTGCAGCTGGAGGAGCTGCGCCGCTTCACATTGATCGCCTTCTTGAACCTTAGTACGGACGAAAGAAACACCTTGGTGCGACTGGTCAGCTTCGAGACGGTCTTGCGATTGCAGTCCTCCAGCAGCTGATTCTCCTCGGTTAGTGAGTCGCGAAAGTGGCCGATTGCAGCAGCGCTACTGCCACGTTCACTGCGCCTTCCCGCGCTGCCCGAACTGGATTCGTTTGATTGCCGCGACTTTGGCGAGGAATTGACGCTGCTGAACGGCGTGCGGGTGCAGCTCTTGTTGCTCGCCGTAAGTAACTCGAACTTGGTCATGGGTCGGCTGTGCTGCGGCTGTTGGTTTTGCGCCTGCCGTTGCGCCTCCTCCTCGTCCTCCAGCTCGCTCTCGCCCATCTTCAGTATGCTCTCCAGGTTCAAGGTACGTTTGTTCGACTTGCGTATGGGCCCGTTTGTGGGTGCGCAACATTTGCTGCCGATGGCGTTGCCCGAGGAGAGGCTGGTGCTGGCCGTGCGCTCGCTGCCTGTGCCGATGCCTTCATCGCCAATGGAGGACAGCATCACATTGCTCGAGTGATTCTCATCGCAATGCTTCAGCTCGGCATTGCCATGCGCATGCAGCTCCCCATCAGCCTCAGCGCCGTTGCCAACTTCATCGTCCGCCTGACACATGGACATTTGGCGCACTATGCGCCGCTGCGGCATCTGCACGCGCCGATGCTTCTGTATCGTGTTCTGCAGATTCAGTCGCTGGCGATCGCGTGTGCTGAGATTTCGTAAGCGCTGCGGATTGAGCTTCACCTGCGCCACAATGCCCACCAGCAGCTCGTCGACATTATGATCCAGTCCGGAGGAGGTTTCGATGAATTTGCAGGCAATCTCCTTGGCCACTTTGCGCGCCACTGTAAAGTATTTATGCACATTTGAGATTTGCTGATCCCCCTGCCCTCATTTCACACTTACTTGGTCTGTTCACCTCTCTGTGCCGCTCCAGATCTGTTTTATTGCCCACCAATATGGCACCGCGTGTCAGCAGCATGTCGTTCTCCTTCAAGTACTGTAGCACCTTCTCGGCCGCTTTAAATGAGCTGCGGTCCACGACCGAGTACACCACCACGAACAGGTCAATATTGTAGGTAGAGCAAAAAGCCTCCGTCTGTTGTTGGGTGGGGAAGTGAGTGAGGATGGCAGCGTGTGACAGTGAAACAGTGGGGAAAAGTTGAATTCAAAGAAAACTATTTTACTGCATACTCTTTTAAATATTTCATAGTAATAAAATTAGCAATAAGCAAACAACAGAGGAGCGATAGCAGGAGAGCTCTTCCGCCTGCATCTTCCGGAAAATATAATTTTTCATTTTAAATGGAATTATGCATGACACTGGTCCAACCCATTATGCATCTGAATGCGTAGGGGTGTGTGAATTATGGATTTCAATGCCGAGCAGCTCTCGGTCCCTTTGATCCCGGTTACGCCAGAGGTTTTGAAAATCGTGGGGATTTCGATATATGTATGTATGTATGTATGTATATATCCTTTAAATAAAGCCACACAAATGCATCAAATGTATTTATTATTTGCAATTGGGAATCATCAAAATGAAAGCAAGTAGAAATACTAAATGTATAGTGCGAGAATTTTGAAGAAAATAACGTTTGACAAAATCGTACAACCCAACAGAGCAAACCTGAAAATAATGCTTGCTTAGTTTCAGGCTTATATTTTGAGTATGAGAAAAATTTACAAAATCTGTCGACTCAAAAATGTAAGTTTGAAAAAAAATGATAAGCTGGACATTATACTACAGATCTTTCCGGACTACCTTTTTTAATGGATTAGGGCTGATTTTTCAATTTAGTTAGGCAAGCTTCAGAAAATCTATCCATCGAATACTATTTTCTTTTGCATAAATATTGACATATATTTATTCTGCATAAAGTTTTCTAAAACTTGTCTGGCTATTAAGAAATTGGCACTTCATCATAAGTAAAATGCGGGCTTGTAAATTTCCTAATGTGACAGATGTTTGTCGAAGGGCAGAGTAGCTGCCTGCTAGCTCCTTTGTGTTGTTGGTCATCCCACTTTCGCCAATCGATGGTGTCAATGACATGCGACGAAAGTGCCACTAGTAGGCATTGTTAATCGTGCTTGTTGTTGTTGTTGTACAATGGTGGCTGATCTGACTGTAGGCTACTCAGCGGCTGACAAGCAGAAGAGCACTCGATTGGCAACCAGATACACTCATCAGACCCGCAAGCATGTGGACTCTCAAGTGCATCCCCACCCGTGCTACTGCCCCTGGATACTTACCGACATTTCACATGCGGGATGATCAATAATTTCCAAGTCCGTCTCGATGCCATCGACAAGCACGGACACCGTTTTCTGGCCGTAATCGTCATCTGTTTTGTTGGTTGATTAGTGAGAACAGTGCAGCGCAGTAGCGAGGACGAAAGTCGACAGTTTAGAAATAGAATAAACAAGTGAGAACTGCCATCAGATCAAATATGACATGTTATTGTATGTGAATGGCCAAAGTTGATAGTTATATAGAATTCCTGCAAAAATGACCATATGCTCCACATTATTAATATATATCTACATATGTATGTACTAAGGATATTGTGAAGGAAGCTGATCTGGAGAAAATCGGAATATGTGCCCCAAATATAGATAGTACGGCGTGTAACTATGGAAATTATGAAGATACGACTGTTTAATTTGCCATCTACGAAGTAACGGACCACTTTTATTTTCCTGTCGGATGAGGAGGATTTCATTCATTTCAAATCGGAAAATAGGTTATTTCTCTTCTACGGCCGCGGCTAGACAGACCGACAACTGCAAATCTAGACAAAAAGTGATAGAATGGCTCCTTTAAGGCAATTCAATTTTGTTAGTCATTTCACCAAATAAAATATTAAAAACTTTTTTAATTGAACTAACTTTATGTGAAGTTTTTGTTATGTGAGGCCAAAGGTTGTCAAATAGTTATGGCAAGCCTAGACTCAACGAAGTAAGATTCTTTAAGCGCCATCTGAATTTTGTTAAGCCAGAAATAAAGGCGCCAGAATGTATTACCAAAATATTTTAACTGTATCTTTTAAATATTATTGTGCCATCTTTTTAACTATCGTTAACATTTTTATAAGTTTACAAATGTATGCTAGAGAAAAGCAATCATCATAACTAATTAATCTGTTGGCTCACTTATTTATCATATCCATATGCCAGTTAGCATTTCTAGTTTATCTATACTTATATAGTTCACGTACAAAATACATCGAAACCACTCTAAATTACTAGTCAAAGGATTATATCATATCTTTTCTTAGAACACACGTTAGCTGTTCTGACCCATTCTACGGCTGTATTAAACAATTTGAAAACAAATTTAAGGTCTAAATAATATTCAACTGACATACATATATATACGTAATTTAATTAAAAAAGTGAGCGTATGCTAAGAGCATAAAGAATGTAATTTTCAACGTCAGCGAAAAGGATGCAATTAATAAACATTTTAGCATATATCACGCATACGCCATGTGGCCCGATTTTGCATAAGCGAAATTAAGCAAGCAAACCGTACACACTGAAAGTGATAAATGTTTGTGGGCATGCATTGTAAATTGAATTGCTTTTCGATGTTGAAATATACGATACGCTCATTCGACACAAAGGTCAAATACAAATGCTTGCTGCTTCTTTGAACATTTGCAATTTGTGGAACATTGAGAAATAACCGCGATTGACGGAAGCACTTTAAAAGAAAGTACTCCCGAATTAATCAAAGAATTTGCATGTACGTCAGTTAACAAATTGTAATGAAATATAAAAAGGGAAAGCAATTATTTGCTGGTATATATATACATATATGTATGTATGTATATAGTTGCTTTGGGTCACATGAGCCACGTTTCAGTGTGTAACCCAACCGGAGAAAGGAATGTACAGCAATGCATACTGGAATGCTTGAATGCTTCTATGAGCTAAATATTTCAAAAGACATTTTTTGTTCATACGGCGATGGTCGCGGCAAGCCAACACTCAAAAGTTGTATGATTGATCGTAAGGCATATATTGCCATGCTGTGAATCATAGACTAGTTAATGCATTTATTCGGCATACAAAATTCTTATTATTTTATTATTAAAACATACCGGATACTTAAGCCGGATCATGTGAGATCATGTGAGAAACAATGATAGGAAAGATGATAAGAAACCATGTATGACATGAGATTCCAATTTTCGGCTAGACAATTACAAAAAAAACTTCTTATTGTACTTTGAAAGTCAACTTAATAAACTATATAAAACTTGCTAGGTATATTAAAGGAAGATATGCACTTGCGCATAAGTAGGCGTGTGCATGTATGTAAGTCTAAAGTTTTGCTGTCAAACAAACTTCACCGAAGTAATAATTTTTTTTTAGGACTGTGCAGGAAATTGGACTCATGCAAAAATAGTGACATAACGACGAAAAAATACATATAAAATTCATGGAACTGAAAACTATTAAGTTTTCTTGACAGTCACCTCTACCCTCATGCACACACGGGCTAAAATGCAAAATTGAACTAAAGGAAAGGAAACTAAAGGAGAAAAAATCGCATTTTCCTTGGCAATGCAATGCAGACACACATGACATGCGCGTGTGTTTGTGTGAGTACTTTTGCCTATGTGTGTGGACAATGCTTTAAAAGTGGAAGGGCACTTGCTTAAGCGCTTTAAGTAAATTCGATGCAAGCCGTGCGCCCAGTCAGGCCTTAGAAGCTGTTAATGGTTGCTGAGCGTGTGAGCGTGTCCATGCGTGGGCGTTCTTTGGTCAAATGTTGCCGGCCCTGATTGCCAAAGTGCATGCGCTTCGCTGATAATGGCGTTGCAGCTCACAGGAGCGTGCAGGCAGAATGTCCAAATAATGGCAAAAAGTGCGCGTGCCACACGCAAATTCAGCATTACGGCTACTGGGAAAAAACAAATACAATAAAAGAGGGAAAAAATCGCACAAAAGTGGCGCTATGAAATGAAAATCGGTGAGCAGATAAGAAGCTGCTTATGTCAATAATTAGGTTTTTCAAATCGAATACGATTAACCGGTTTGTCTATATTCACTATTGAGCCATTTATTGAATTTATTGAAAGAATAAAAGATACTAGTAATAACTCCCGATTATCGGGTGTGCCCTATGACATAGCTAAATTAAATTTAAAAAAAATGTGCTTAATATTGTTGCCAAAGTTTTCCAAATCTATTCAGCAGGCTTTATCTCGAAAAGAAATAACCCAATACAAAACTTTCGAAATTAAAAACTCTAATATTTTAGAACATTTTCAAACAATCTTCGAGAACTTATGCCTGAAAATTCATGGTGAAACTTTCAAAATGGTGCATCATATAATATTGTGCAATTCTTAAACCGTCTAGAAAAGCCCATTCTTAGAATAATAGCATGTCTGTCAAATAATAGACCTCGAAATCTTTAAACTGATATATAATTTATCATGCAACTCTCTCTAGATCGTCTGAACTAAGCGCCGGTCTTCAAATAAATAATAGATGTAGCATTCTTTAATGTTTGGAATAAATGTAGTGCAAGCACAACTGTGGCTCTTCAGCGAAAGGAGAGAGTGTGTGATTTTTCTATTCCCTTTTCTCCATCTTCCCGTTAGCACGCAGATTTTTATGTTCAATGCAATAATGCTTTGCTCAATAGGAAATATGGGCAATCTTTAAACGCAATTATATCGAAAATGACTTGACCATTCTTTTATCTGATATTTTTGTGCAAATGTACTCATCGAAATCTTTAAAATGATATATAATTTATCATGCAACTCTCTATAGATCGTCTGAACTATGCGCCGGTCTTCAAATAAATAATAGATTATTTTATGCGTTAATATTTCCTCTATTGTTTATATGCTACCACTGTCGTAAACCACTTTTTAAGTTGCTTGTATATTAAATTTCGATGGTTAAGAAAATCAGGCTTTGTTTGATATTTATAACAGAGAACAAACTAATTACAGCAAGTATTTCTTAAATTATTTGCCGTTGTGAGAAGGAATCCCTCAAAGTAAGAATCTGATAGATTTTTATTCCGAGGATTGTCCGATTTATTTGTTTCGATTGTCCAGGAGCTAAACATTATATCCTGAAGCAGACCACTTTAACCATTGCTAAATAAAGCCTTCATTTTATCGAAAAATAATGGATTTCTTTTTACTATACCTTATATTAATTACGTAAAATGTCGAGAGTTGGAAAGAAATGTATTACGTCGTTGGCGCATTAAAATATTAGTGCAAATTTTATAAAAAATTTGGCATTGCATTTTGGATTTGGCAAACTTACATAGCATGTACTAGTTTATGGTGCTTTTTTCCCCAGCTACAATAAATACCGCTTAAAAACTTTATCTCGAAAACTTTCAAGCACACGATTTTTTCCTGGCAAATGGAGTCAACGTCGTTCGTGCCGTAAGTCAAATAAAAGAAACGCTTTTTTGCAAGTGACATTGATTTGCATAAATAAGTATATACTAAAGAATGTGATTACATGCGATTCTTGTTCCAAAAGATTTATTGTTAGCTCCAAATGAACTAATTTAGTTTTAAATGAAATTTATATAAACAACGTTGAAAATGTGGTTCTTAAATTAATTTCATTTAATCATATTATTTGTAACCTTATTTAAGTAAAAGGAACTGGTTTCGTGTCATATTGATTGATATTCTTTATATATGGCAACACAGTCGGATGCCAGATGCCGCTTGCATACCAATTTAGTCAATAATTTAGCTCACGCTCTGTGCGAAACTCTTCGAACTTGCACGGCGTATCAGCAATTTGCAATAATACCAGCCAATACTCGTAGTATTAAAGCATTTCCTGTGGCTGCTGTCGGTTTGGTAGTGACATATCTCTTTGAGTTATGGTGAGAGGCGGTCGCTTTGAGCTTCGTATATGCATATGTATATGTATGCGAGTGTGACTGTGTTTGTATATATCAACAAGTTCTACTCTAAAGTGGTGTTAATCAAAGCTGCAAGAACACTTTTACGCTCACTTATGCTAAGACCAACTGATGCCAATTGCTACAGCGTCAGCGTCAGCTGCTATCAAATGGATGCATTGACGTATATGCATCACACTTAGACACATATATAAACTACAAGTGCGTCGTGTTTATGTGTGCAGGAAAGGGAGCGGAAGGATGGCTGAAGCAACTTGGCGAGGTACTTCCACCGGAGATAGTCAATATGTCAATGTCAAATGATATTTCCTGCTTATTGACAATTTTTTTGGTTTCTGTGGTTGTTTTAGAAGTATATGCACTTACTTACAAACATTTATTTTTTTCTGCCTCGTTCGCTAATATACCTTCTTCTAAAATATTCATTGCAGTAACTCGATATTTTGCTTACTAAAAATTGAGATGTTAAGAAGTTGCAATAAAAAAGCGTGTGTTTTTAAAATATGCAGCTGGCTAGAGCCCTTTAATCTTAAGCATGTATGTATTAGAACTGTATGTATCTGAAAATTGTGAGAGATAAGCCCTCTAGATGAATAAATCAGTTGTAAAAAAAGCATTAGTCGGGATAGGCAGACAGAATAATACCCTACCCCAAGTAATCGAATGAGGCGATCAACCATTGAAAGAAAAAAAATTATGAACATATTGGACCTACCGCACTATGCAAATTTTAAGAAAATTTACAAAAAAACTTAAAAAGATATATTGATGCTCTGGCAGGTGTACAATAGAAAATATGGGTATATTCAATTTACGATCTGAACTTGAACCAATTGTTTTCGCTTAAATGCATAACTAGACAAATTAGAGTAAGTTAAGAGAACAAATTTCGAGGTAGGTGTAACTATGGGCCCCATGCAGGTGTTGCCTAAATTGGCTTATCTAAGAACTATAACTAGGGAAGGTGTCAATGTAACTAGGCATTGGCTTTTGGTCCGAATCGGATATCGCGTGTTTTCTCTCGCTTGGGCGGTCAGACGAACGGATTGCAATATATTTACGTCTATACCGAGAACGCCTCTTTTGGGGCCAACAACTTTTGCACAAACTTAATATACCCCATTACCATAGTATATATTGTTATAAAGAGCGAGTCTTTGTGATTTCTTCTAATGATCACAAATTACACTGCTACCTCGCTTAGCGCAACTACAAGAAAATAAGATAGAGAGAGTTGTGCTTAACGAGGTAGCATTTATTTGTTATTTAGTGCATTTAGACGCGAGAAGAAGAAGAAGGTATGCAATCTGGTTCAACTTCGTCCATTTATGTAAGATCGAGCTCCAATTCTAGAGCGTTTCCCTTCTGCTAATTCCATCACTGTATTTTTATTATTCATATGTGGCTTTAAGCACGATAAATAGTTGAGATATTGTGTTTGTTGCAACACTCCAACCCGCCTTTATACCAACATAGCCGTAATATAGCAAATGCGGCATTGCTCATACGCTCTGTTGCACTGCCACAATAAACTTTTAGCACCTTTGCATTGCCATTCGCTTTCCCCAACCCACCCCAGCACTCACCCAAACTCAAATCGTAGGCGCATATGTACTCGGATGTGGTGAACTGATAGGTTAGCGTGGTTTTGCCCACGCCGGAAGCACCCAACATAGCCACTTTGTAGGCGGGAATATTTGCTTTGGCGGCGGCATCGCGCTTCTCCGTCTGCTCGAGTATGACGTCGCCCGAGGTGCGCGAAGCATTGCTGTGTGAAAAATTAAAAATGCAGAAAATGTTAGATATGGCTGCGAGCGCAATTTCAGATACATTATATTAATTTGCAATAAAAGCACACATACGCTGGCCAGACGTGCAACGCACCTGTTGTGTCTGTCCTTGCCGCTGTTGGTTGTTGTGGTCGATGTGACCGAATTAATTGAACGTGATCTGCGACTGCTGCATGCACACGTGCAGTGAAGCGTAGAGTGACAGCAACCAGCCAAAAATGTCCACAGCAAACGAGGCAATAAAAACATGTGCAAAATGTAGTAAAAACATAACGGAGGAGAGCAATTCCAAATTTACAAGCGTATTTCCAAGCAAACAAAATAAAACCGTTTCGAAATCGAAAGAATACTGCGAATTTCAAGAAGGAAGAATGATAGCGCTCCGATATCGGGAAAGAATATAATCGATGGAAAGAGAAGTATTTAGAGACATCGACATTGAAAGATTTTTCGGTTTTAATTTTTTCAAAAAACACAAAGTATTGCAAATTTGCTTATTTCGATATTGCGACGATTCGAAACTATAGGAACCCGAATGTTAGCTGCCTGTATGAGGCTGTGTGCAAGGCTTTGTGTATATTTTTGTACTCAGGCGCGTATGCAGCATTTATTTTTAAGAACATATTTATTACAAAGAGTTTATAACCAGGTGTTGAGAACATTCGTAACTGTTAAAAACTTTTCAAGAATATTCGCTGTATTAAACAGCACCCCGACGATAATACGTATGTCCTAATACCGACGGTATTTCTTTCCTCATATATTTTTATATTGAAATTCTGATAGAACATCAATTATCTATATATTGTCATATTAAAACTCGAATGCAATAAAGAAGATCTTACTGCAAATGTTCACAGCTTACAAAACATAGTTCAACTAAACATTTCTCTATATACAAAGCACTCAATGAAAATGAATGAACACAATTGTTTACATATATACGATTAAATATACTAGGGTTTAGTAAAAAGAACTTTAACCCTTCTTCGTAAAGTATCAAATTTCATACTACGATATTTTCACTATTTTTTGGAATGCTTAAAATATGACAAAAATTTTAACATTTTATAGAAATCTAAAATCGCTGAAATCCCATGTGAGATTAGGGCCAACAAACACTTATAAAATTGTAGCATTTAGTAGCTTACACTCTGTACAAAATGCGAAGAGTATATAATTAAATAAATTAAAATATTCGAGGGAAATATCTCTCAAAAGTGGTGTACTCTTCATAGTAGCATTTTTAATACTACAACAGAATTAAGACCATTTTACGAAATACCTTTGTATAAAGATTATAGTTAGTATAGTTAGTAACTGAGTCTAATTTTTTATACAAATTTTAGATTTTTTGAAAGGGAATGTTACATCACTGAAAAGGGATTCGCACTTATCACGAAAAGATAGTGCGACATTAACATAGTGATTTCGATATATTATCCAGGGTAAATGCACTCGGAGTGGTTGAAAAAAAGGTCTAAAAAAAGATGCAAATTATTTCGTATATATAATTTGATGTTTTCGGAAAAATGTCAAAAATGTTGTCACTGATTGTGAGATTAGGCAATTTTTAACTATCATCAACACCTACTGAGTTGGTTCGGAGAGATATTTATCCATGTTAATAATCGACTAATGACTAAGTCTCAACTGTTGAATTAATATTAAGGAAAATCTATTTCTATAAATTCGGGGTCGGGACTAAGTCCCCGTACCTGCACTGCTTACGCGCCTGTTTGTGCTTGTGTGCTTCTGTGTGTTTGTGTTGTAGCTGGCGCTTGTACAGTGCAAAATTAGTTTGGCTTGACTTACCGCACGGAATCGCCCAAATTGCAAACGCCGTGCGACGTGATGCTGAAACTTCGCAGACGATAATAATCCAAGTCGATGTCGGCACAATGTATGGCAGCGCGGCGTGTATCGGCGAGGCGTGGCTACAAGAAGCATAAGTGTAAAGGTGAGAAAAGGTGAAACAACAAATTTTAGCAGAAATATAGGATTTTTTAAATAATGTTCATAAATTTCTTTTAACTCGCAATAGTTTTCAAAAATGTTTAAAGAAATATATATATTATATAATGTCATATGTGGCAGGAGGAAAACGAAATAATTATATATTCTAAGTAATATGTCGGGAGTGAAAATTATGGAATCATTACAAATTTTTATCAAAAAATAGGTACCATTTATTGAAGGCTCTGTGTTATGATACTTCACTTAATGGGGGCTAAAACAATTTTTTTCTTTTTTGCTTGACATTCCGCCTCTCAAAATAACTTGCAAATCGGTTTGCACAAATATTTACACAAATTTTTCGATTTTCTTTCGGCCTTGTTAACATTCTCCATTAATTTTGACACAGATTTGCAAAATAATATTGGGCTTATTATATGTTTAGTGTAAGCACACACACACATATACATACACAAGTCTCGCACTGACCAAGGCCATCGATGGTTTTACTTCTAGTTGAAAGAAACACACACAAACAAATAAGAAGTGCTGCAAATTGCACACAGACAGAAACTCCGTAGTCAATCCCCAATCCACTTGCCTAACTCAATATGCCAGCAGGTGGTCCATGGACTTTTATTGCCTGGATTAGGGGTTCTCGTAGCTGCTGCTGTGAATGTGACTGCTTGGACAGCGACTGCTGCTGTTGCTGCTGGCAGTGGCATTGTTGCTGAACTTAAGACAAATTATGTGCTTAGCAATGAAATATTGTTGCAATTACAATATGCGCAGGCAGCGTCGACATTGCGAAGCGTAAATTTGTTATTGTTCCGCCGCTGACTGATGTCACATAAATTAGTTGCTTTTGCTCAAGATTAATGCGTCGCTGCGTACGCTGCAACAGTGTGCTGTGCCATATGTGACCTCGTGACGTAGAACAAACCCACTCACATTCACACACGGAAATATGCTAAAGGTCAATAAGAAGAAGGGCAATGACAAACTTATTGCAAAGCTAATTTTGCTTGTGAAATAGGGGAGAGCAAGCGGGTAGCGGCAATACACATAACTTTTTGCTATAAAATGCATGTGTGGCAGGACTTTCGTATTTTTCGTGACATTTTATAGACAACAACTAAGTTCGTATGGAATACATGATGGAGAAGGGCCGCAACTATTGAGGGAACATATTTTCTGCAAATAACTTGATGGCACGCCCACCTTCCAACGCGATACATAGCGGTGGTTCCGGAAAATTCAAAATGAACGAACGTGACATAAGAATAAAATATCCCGATTCGATTTAGTTAATGTAGAAATTTATTCTTATATAGTTTAAGTTTCAATCGACAAGAGGAAACCAATTTAAACAATTGTTGCGTGAATGCAACATTAGCTTTGGAAAATTACAACAAAATTCAGACGGTCGAAATCCTTAAGAGCTGAATTTATCAAGTAAGCTAAAGTGATTTGTAGTAAAAGGTTTGCAAATGTCTGTCCAAGAAAATGTCTCAGCGAAAACGCAAAGTAACTTACATTCTGTTCTTTCGTGGATGTAATTCTGCGTTTATCGATATCTCTGAAATTCGATGTTAATATTTTGCCGACTTTAATTAGCTTAAGGTTCTCATAAAAATACAATACAATTGGCAAAATCAAATTATTTTAATTATTTTTTAAATTATTCATACGAAAATGATTTCCAAATGCTTTCAGTTCCAGCACACTGGACTTCCCTCACAAGAGCCCTCGAGCTTCCGCTATTGGGTTATCGTTGACATGCTCCATCTGGCAATATTTTCATATTTACATTTGTAAAATTACAAATTTCTGTGCTTTTCAACAGAAGCACAGATTTTCGCCGTAAATTTACGCTTGCAGACGTTCCAAGCAAGGCAGCTTCTTTTTGCCATAATGTTGACTTCACTTGCGCCTGCGAGAAATAAATGGCGTCAGAAAAGCCTGGAGTGGATGCAACGACCCGAATTCGATTATACGCTTGTGTAGCAGAGTAAGACGTGTTAAGCTGAGCAGCAGTTACAAACACACGCTGCACTTTCAGCAGCTTAACTGCACCTGGCAGCACTCGCAAACAAAAGCGGTGGATATAAGTCGCACTACGAACGCATAAGAGCCGGCAGGCAGGCAGGCAGGCAGGATAAAGCACGACGAACAACAAGCAACTTTGTACTTGGTACAGCTGAATGCAGGCTAAAAATTCAGGAGCAGCTGCAGCCAGGAATACATATATGCCCCATATAAAGTAAGCATGCACCTGCAACATCGCCTTGAATAGTTGGCAGTGGTTGCGGGTGCGGAAGTGCAAGTTGCAGCGTATGCTGTTTAACCCTATTAGATTTGGCACGCACGCAATCCTTGGGCTGTTGCACACACTTTCAAACGATTAAAACTACTTGTTTTTAAGATTTTATTTTAAGTGTGCCCTGTTGAGCGCAATTAGGTACTTTTTAATAATGATACCAATGCGACTTGAAGGATTTCATGGGTTCCTAGAAATTTAAGATTATAGCTGTTTGTTTGATGATTTTCTAGCGATATATTAAATCGAAGACTGTTAGGAATTACATATACTAGAACAAGATATGGATGAGAATGTAAATGAGAGGAAAAATACCTAATGGTTTTAATTTTTTAAAAAATTTTTTATTTTACTAGTTTTTTTAGAGGTAAATAAAAATATAATGCTTTACAATAATGTTCAAAGATCCCAGTTGCAGAGGCTTTGAGTTCGACATTTCTTATACATACACATCATTGGAAATGAAATAGCTATTGAGAATGCGGATATTGACCAATTAATCTTGTAGGCTATACATCTCACGATTTTTTGGATGATTCTCATGAACAAATGCAAATTTGGACTTTCCTAATAAGTCTTACTAAAACCATGAAGTAATCCAATACATTCCAATACTCGCATGTCCCCCTTCTTTTGAGGAAATGCAAATTTTTAAGTGACAAAATGCAATTTTCTATAATGGAATGGAAGAATTTCTTCCAAACTAATTATAATTACCGAGTATGTAATTGAAAATATAAATTTCGGATTGGAAAGATTAAATTCAAGTGCTAAGCAAAATTTAACGAAAGTATTTCGAATTACCAAATCTTTGGAATTGTAATTGTAACTGTACTTCAATTGTAATCTACTTAGCTCTGACGATTTGAATTCAAATTTTTTAAACAGACTTGAAGTTGAGTTCATAAATAATAAATGTCTTCAAATGTCCCTCAAAGTGGGGGAGATCATTTTCATTTCATTTAAGAGCTGGGAAGAAAGAGCGGATATTCGTGATTAAGCCAAAAATGTTGTTAAACCAATCAGGGTTAATACCAGCCATACAGCAGAGTTACAAATACCTACTCAAGGCAATGCTGCAGATGTCAGCTTAAGTGTAAATATGTATTTGTGAGTACTTTTATTGCATGAAGTGCATTTGGAGGAAAAATTTACAAAAAAAACAGAAGTTAGCATAAAAAGGAAAGGAGAGATTAAAGTATAAGCCATGTGAGTAATATAATAAAATTGTTGGCACTCTTGCCTCCGGGTATTTCATATAAATTCAGAATGTGTCTATGCTACACATAACTTAAATGTTAGTACATATTGCTGAAGAATGTGAGAGCGACATTCACGTTGCCGTCCAGGTCGATTCGTTTAAACTTTACCCGAAGGGAATACATACACCGTTAAATACACATATCTTACCAAGAATGTAGGAATGACCTACGAAAGCAAGTAAATAAAGGCATTGAGGTATTATGTAAGAGGGAATCTAGCACAAATTATTTATCTTTTGGGGGCACTTCAGTTAATTAAAATCGTCTACACATTTAGAAATATCCAATAATTCCAACATACATGCACATTACGGCACATATACATATTTACACATATTTCTAAGGTCACAAGTCATAACCGCTTAAGTCTGTTTTTCAATTTTTCCAGAAGAACAGTTTAAAGTTACAAATCCTCACTGCAGCTTATGTAAAAGCTGTTAGGTTTTTAAAGGATAATTGTCGTCCTAAAAGAGATACAAACATGCAAATTGAATAGCATATACATACATACATAGATTTGAATACGCTGAAGATGATGGCATAAAAACTCTATTTCGTCCTAACTGAAGTTGGGCTGTTATGGTTTGTGGCCACTGATTTTCACACACATAGGCATACGGCATGACGATTCTTATTTACCTTTCTGCTTTCGGCCGGCATGCTCGAGGTGCGCATACGTTGTCGCTGCTTATTGCCCAATTGTGCTATTGTTGCCGAACTGCCGTGCAGCACGCTGGAACCTACAGAAATACCAGCAGCGCCCCGTTCATGATGACTTGTTGGTGAATCGTCGGCGCCGGGGCAGGTGGGAGAATCGTCTACACATGGGCCAGTTGGCGAGTTGCTGCCCTCCAGCACGGCGGCGAGCGCCGTTGTGGAGCCCAGCATGTCGAGACCGGTGGCAATGCTGCTGCCGCCGCCCAAATGCCTCATAGGCGATGTGGCAGAGTACTGCGGCGAAACGGCACCCGACATCGCCTGTTGGAAGGTAAGCACGCCACTCTCGACGGGTATGAGCGGTATGCGTAAGGGCTTGCTGCTTACCGGTGATTTGGCCAGCGAGATGCGATCACTGCAAATATAGATATATGCGTGTTAGTGTGGCAAGTGGCACATAAATTTCAACGCGACAATTAAAGCAGATTTCTTAAAACAATAAACCTTTAACATTTCTATCATGTACAAATTCCATAAGCATTTATGCCATTGACCTGCGATTTTCGTCTGTTTGTAGGGGTCTTATGATTTATGGTATTTTGGTTAACCCACAAAATATAAATTCCGTTCTGCAGTCAACATACATACACACGCTGATTTTGAAGTGATTTGTGCACGACGTCTCCATTGCCCTTAAATGTTCGCAATAATTTATGACGCTAGAAATTCGACACTACTACAGAGCCAAAGGGAAATACCCACCCGGCACAATTTTCGCTTCACTGACGATGGTTTTTCGCTTTTACGGAATACGCTTAAACCAACACTCAGGGGATGCTCGATATACGTGCAAAGCACTTGTTGGTTTAGAAAGGATCAAAGGTAAGTGGGTGGAAAGGGGAAATTAGGAGCGCCAAAGTAGTTTTCGCATCATTCTTTAATTCACTAATGATAGATTTCTTCGTCAAATGTAAGAGAATCATATGTTGCTCAAGATCGATGTTATATAATATACCGGGTGAGTGGCCGATGCTAGGCCAGCAAAATGAGGGAAATGCCACTGGGTACAAAATTCGCATAAATTCGAAGTCCGTCTTTTTTCGGGATTTTCTAAATCGTTATCGAACTTAGTGCCGAGTGAGAGGAATAAGTTCTGAGAGTGTATGGGACTGGCAAGCAGGGCATATGGATTATTGAGATCTGATTACATGCAAAATTGCAACAAAAAACAAAACAGTGTTGCCTTCTCAACAAATACCACAGTCAATCGCATTCTTTGCTTCAATTAAGCAAGGGAATTGATATTTTTTAAAAACTTAAACAAAAAACAAAAGGCAAGCGCATTTTGAATCACGTGATCTCAGCCAGTTTTAGATAAAATGCATATATAAAACGACAAGCAAAATTGCATCAATAAAAGCCATTAAGAATTTCAAAGGCCGTACACATTAAGGGCGGAAAAATATACAGCCTGCAGTATAACAGCATGTGGCAGTCACAGAAAGCGAAAAAACTAAAGTTTTTATACATCGAGGGGCGTAACCGTTTCTTGTTTGATGGTGTTTCTGTTTTGATTGTGTGTCTATCGCTGTAGTGAAAATAGTAATAGAAAAAAATAATATCAGTGTTGGCGCTGCATCCACGCCTGAAATGCAACTATGCAATCGTCACGAAAGAGCTTAATTGGAAACAAAGTTTTTGCAGCAATATGGGTTAGCTCTCGCAAAGATTTTTCTAGCAGAAAAATTATGTCGAGAAAAACTTTTTATGATATATTTAACGGCCTATAAGAACCGCAGTGGCTCAGTGGATAAGTGCGCTCGGTCTTTGCTGCCCGAGGTCGTTGGTTCGAAACCCAGCAGACTTATACCATTTCAAAATAATGTTTATCAACCCCGTTCGGCTACGGCTATAGAACAAATTTGTAGGTCCCCTTAACTTCTCCTAAAATGGAATGAGCACACACAAGTTACATGGGCTGTTGTGCCGGCTAATTTCTTATTTATCAGAACCGGAAGAAAAACAAATTCGATTAGCGTTTCTTTTTTCGCTAAAGATTTATTGTTTACCCTTTTTCCCTCGCGGTATCAATGAGCCTTTATTTTAAAAAGCTAAAGTATCTAATCTCAGAAGTTTGACTTAAGAAGTATCAAGGTAGCAATAGATCATTTTTTAAATCAAATCGAACAAATCATTTTCTCTCTACTTTGGCAGCCGGACAGCTAAACGGACAGAGGGCAAGCGGAAGTCGAACAAGAATGTTTTTATATCACATCTAGAAAAAAAATTGCGGCGAAGGCAGTGTCAGCCACTTCAGGTTTGCCAAAATTTTCACTCATATTTTCACACTTACACGGCAATAGCGGTCGCTCACAGCGAAAGCACTAACGAGTTCTCTCTGTGCTTTCACACAGGCGCTAAATTGTTTGTGTGCATTTTGGCTGCCTCTGATCTAAAGATAGGACGCCTCTTTAGTCGAAGGTTTTAATTAAATGGACTAAAAAAGGTCAAGTTCATCTTTAAGAACGTGATGTTGGTGCTATTCAATTTCTTTGTCTGCAAATTATTCTTCCACGCATGAAAAGGTGATTGAAACAGATTTTGATTGCACACCACAAAGCTTCCAGTGGGTGGCTAGTTATTCCAGTATTCCAGTGTGCGTTGTAACATTTATGTAGAGTCTTTATCCTCGCCTTTTGCAAACACTCGTTATAATTAAGAACACGCAATTGCAATTATTTTGGTTTAAAGTACAGTTTATTGAAAGATATAAAATATTAGTTAATTTACGCTTGCACAACTTTGAGACCTCTCTCCTTGAAATGTTCAACGTCCACTGTCCGTTTATCGTTCGTTTTTTTAAATCGTCTACGCGTCGCTTTGGTTTCGTCAAGTCTGTCCGTCTGTTACCATGGTTACCGTCAGAGTTGTAAATGTGTCCGCTCCTAGTCGTCCGTCCGTGTGTCTCCGGGTTTCCTACTCCCACATTTATGAGAAAAATTTTACGGAACATATCAGTGGTATAGCTCATTTGTATGTGTGCCCCCTCCTGTGTACGTTTCATTCTCTTGGTCTTGCTCCTCACATTTATACATAATTTTATATTAGAAAGAATAGTTTTTATTCGGACTTACTTGCCAAAGAGAAATGACAATACTTAGTTGTCTATTTCTGTTCTGAAACAAAGCAATTTTAAGTGTACAACAACACAGAATTAGAATTATTGCTCACATGGGCAGGTCATATAGCTATTTCGGTTTTTGCCAGAAAACCTCATCAGTGACTTTTAATGTGAATTCTAATAATTTCTAAACGACTAATTACTCGAAATAGAAGCATTAAAGGTAAAGTCTGTGAAACGTAGGAGTTGAACCATGAACCTATGACGTAGTAAGCGAATGCGCTAACCATCACACCATCGGACTGGACGACTCTGCGCTGGCAAACATCCCAGTTACCTGCTGTCTATATCAAACGCATAGTGTTTGTTGTTATTGTACACTGTCTAATGCAATTGTTTTTGCCTTACTTGAGAGCTCCATCGGAGCACATACTTGAGGCAAATGAATGTATCAGTTTTTGTTTCTGTAAGAACATTTCTTCGTTTTTACATTATGTTTACTTTCTGATTTGGGTGTGTCCTCCCTATCATATTATACGAGTTTATGTTTATTCGGCAGCTTGAATGTTAGAAAGAATAGTTTTTATTCGGACTTACTTGCCAAAGAGAAATGACAATACTTAGTTGTCTATTTCTGTTCTGAAACAAAGCAATTTTAAGTGTACAACAACACAGAATTAGAATTATTGCTCACATGGGCAGGTCATATAGCTATTTCGGTTTTTGCCAGAAAACCTCATCAGTGACTTTTAATGTGAATTCTAATAATTTCTAAACGACTAATTACTCGAAATAGAAGCATTAATGGTAAAGCAAAGAGTATGTTAATATAATAGAGTGCGCATCACTCAAATTTTCGGCAAATCGAAGTGAGGGCCATTTTTCATATTTCGGTCGCGGCAAAGGGGGACACAAAAACTACTCAACCGCTCAGAGAATTTCGTTGACAGTCGTTGATTTGGCATTTCGGGTATGCTCAAAGCACGAAAAGGGCATTTGGTTGTTTCTGTGTTGTTGTTGTTGTGTATTTCTTGTTCATAGTAAATGCTAAATTTGGCGATTTAAAATTTATTTCAATTTCCCTCTGCTGATCTTATTATAGGGCAATGACTATATTAAAAAGTTATTTATTTGCCAACATCACTTTTATTAAGGTGATGTTGACAAAAATATCTAATATGTATTAATAGTATATGTATGTGCATATTTCATTCTTTATTAAAATGTATAAATATTCTATAAAAAGCCTTTTAAATTTTAGTATTATCTCTGGAAATGTCGCACATTTGAAAAATGTTTGCGATATTTCAACAAATTCTAACTTCGATTTGATATTTCAAAACGAGTTGGAAGCTGCAAGCAGATTTCATTCATAACACAGCATACGCAAATGCAAGGAAATTCGACATACGCTTATGTACATATGTATGTATGTACATATATTGAAGTTCCTTGTGTTCGTTTAAGGCAGAGCAGAGCCAAAGAATTTTTTTGTCTTTCATATGAAAAACAACAACAACACAGAATCAAACAGCAGCGCTGTCAGGAATATCGTCTACGTTCTTCGTATATTTTGTTGGCTGAGCTGCCGACATGCAGAAGAAGAGCACATGCACACGACTTTCATAACATAATGCAAAATACGAAAATCAGCCGCAAAAAATGCTCGTTCGCCTCATTTGAGTACGAAAACCGAACGAACCAAGCGATTGAGTCGTGCGATCAGGGGTGCAAACTCAGTCAAAGCCAATTCTCTCAAATGCTTAAAAAATTCTCCCATGGGAATTGGCACTTCAGCCACATTTTCATTCAAAATAATGGTAGTAAAAAACATAAAACAATAAATAAAATAGTATGGCTGAGTTCCTAAATGCTGTAATATAAAAGCATCAGCATTTTGTAAAGAATATGTAAAAGAAGAGTTCGAATTCCCATAAAATCGTGAAATTTTCCCTCGGTTGACAGCCCTGTATGTAGTTACTTTGAGTTTTGAATTTCATGTTGCAGAGCGGTTCTCTGAGAGGATGAGTGCCGGAGAGTAAAAAGCTCAAAATTTGAGTGAACGGCGGGTCAGGATCAGTGTTGCCAGAGACCTAGCTCCAAAAATCCCATTCACTTATGCAAAACGCCCTTTTTATCCCATTTAAAAAATCAAAAATCCCGGAAAAAAATCCCATTCACAAATATTAATTAAGAAACGTGTTTTTCAATAACAATTCATAAATACTTATATGTACATATATTTTTTTAAACAAATATAAAGAACAAAAAAATTGCTGCTTAAAGATGAAGATTACACTTAAATTCGGTGCTAATAATAAAATATTTACAGTTACAGTAGTAACTCGATTTTTGCAGATACTCGGTACTTCCCCACCTCGATACTTGTGGCACAAAATTTTTTTTTCATTACGTACTCAGTACTTGCGAAGTTAAAAAATTTTGACCTCAATACATTGCAACATTTTTTGTTTTGTCTTTGAATAAATTCGGGGAACTACCGCAAATGTATCAGTTTCGAGCTCAAAATATTTGGGGAAGTACCCACGAATTCATATGCTGACGAAATCTCTGTTCTTATTTAACTTTCGCATGGAAGCAGTGCAGTACATACTGAACAAGCAAGTGTGCACAAAATAAACCAAAATCCTAAATTTCTTTAGTTTCACTTAAAATTTATCATTATACAAGTGTATTGAATTAAAATATAAAATGTAACAAACTTAGATTCTTTACAGTGAAAGTAACCCCTTATAATTTACAAATATGGGACAAAAATGACTTGGTACTTGCGACAATCTCGAAACTTGTACCGAGCCTGGTTTTCATTACGTGCAAGAATCGAGTTCCTACTGTATTAATAAATAAACAAAAGAAGTATAAAAGATAGGTATCGGCTCAAAAATCCCATTTTTATACTCAAAATCCCGAGCGCCCTTTAAAGGTACAAAAATCCCGAAATATGGGCGAAATCCCTGGTTCTGGCAACACTGGTCAGGATCTAGACCCGCGGTGCAAAATTTTTGCAGCCAAAATTTTATATGAAATGCGCACTCTATTATATTAACATACTCTTTGGGTAAAGTCTGTGAAACGTAGGAGTTGAACCATGAACCTATGACGTAGTAAGCGAATGCGCTAACCATCACACCATCGGACTGGACGACTCTGCGCTGGCAAACAACTAGTATTGTCATTTCTCTTTGGCAAGTAAGTCCGAATAAAAACTATTCTTTCTAACATTCAAGCTGCCGAATAAACATAAACTCGTATAATATGATAGGGAGGACACACCCAAATCAGAAAGTAAACATAATGTAAAAACGAAGAAATGTTCTTACAGAAACAAAAACTGATACATTCATTTGCCTCAAGTATGTGCTCCGATGGAGCTCTCAAGTAAGGCAAAAACAATTGCATTAGACAGTGTACAATAACAACAAACACTATGCGTTTGATATAGACAGCAGGTAACTGGGATGTTTGCCAGCGCAGAGTCGTCCAGTCCGATGGTGTGATGGTTAGCGCATTCGCTTACTACGTCATAGGTTCATGGTTCAACTCCTACGTTTCACAGACTTTACCTTTAATGCTTCTATTTCGAGTAATTAGTCGTTTAGAAATTATTAGAATTCACATTAAAAGTCACTGATGAGGTTTTCTGGCAAAAACCGAAATAGCTATATGACCTGCCCATGTGAGCAATAATTCTAATTCTGTGTTGTTGTACACTTAAAATTGCTTTGTTTCAGAACAGAAATAGACAACTAAGTATTGTCATTTCTCTTTGGCAAGTAAGTCCGAATAAAAACTATTCTTTCTAACATTCAAGCTGCCGAATAAACATAAACTCGTATAATATAATTTTATATTTTCAGTGCTGTCACGTGCCACATGTTCGGCGTGGCAAGAACTACCAAGAGCCAATTGTCTGGCCATTTGGACTAACAGTGCTAATCCGATGTTATCCTACATTGATGTTGAATGATAATGAAAGAAAAACACAGCAGCACGCAATACAGCATAGCGTGTCTATTATATTGCACGGGAAAAATGTCGACAATTAGAAATAAAAAAGTAATCAGAAAAAGGTATCGTATACAGAGTACATGTTTTAACCATGACAGGCCAACATAAATTTTTTTCGAAAGTGCACCATGCAAGATATAGAACTATTATTTATTATTAGCTTCCGATTGCAATTTGCTGTTTGTTTAGTTGGCTAAACGTTTGCTTTCAATAAGTGCAATTGAGTATTGAAAAGAGTTTCTTTTAATTTTCTTCAAGAGTTCCTATTGATCGAATATCGCACGCTTAAAACTATTTCAGGTACATGCAGTGATCTCTGAAAATTTTCCATAAATTTGGCAGCATAAAAGCTTTTACCGCTACCACTACTACTAATTACTACCTGAAACGAGTTTTAAAAGTATACTTCTAAATCTTGTACATCAGATACGTCTAAGACTGTGCACTGCCTTATTGCTGTTGTTTGTACTAAAGTCATACAAAATAAATGTTTTTTGTATAAAATACGATCCAAAATTCTGTAAAATTTATCAACTTTCGTCAATTTTAGTCAAAGCACAAGCGCAGAAATTAATTGGACTGAAGATGAAATTGAATTAAGGAGAAAGCCTTTCTAAGGTTTCTTTCCCCCAAAGTGGAAAAACAGAAACTCGTATAAAGTGACTTTTGTTTTCGGAGGTATGTACATACATATATTGTATAAAAACACATTTTTTCTACGTGGAAACCTGAAATTTAGCATGATGTTAGGTATTCATAACGTCGACATATATTCATTATAAACAGTTTCCAAAATTCTATAAATATTTTTTTTATTATTAAACGGGATTGGGTCGGCACAAGAAAAATATATTCTTATATCGTATCGTGAAGGGTATCGTTAGAGAGGAATACATCCATAGATTCCAAAAATTGTTTTAAATTTTAGGTAAACGGGTTATAAATTTATTGAGTGAGAATTTTTGTAAAACTAAAATAATTTGTCTTATATTGGCATTAGCGTTTTTTCTACGATACTAGAAAGTATGAATAATAGCTTTTGTTCACAAAGAATGGATTTTTTATTAAATTCCTGGTGGAAAAAACGCTTGTTTGGAAATATGCTTCACCAGTCTTATTCTTTCATATTTATCTGAATTAAAATAAATTTATAACTAATAACTTCAAATTTAAAACTTCTCCTCTACGAAATGATGAAATTAGACTTTCGCAGTTTGTACTTTTTATGACAGCAATATAAGATTATCATTTATAATTGCATCCCAGTATCAGAGAGTTCAAAATGAAATCTTGCTGGCGAATATATTTACATTACTTTATAAAGGGGATTTATGGATGGGATTTGGCATAAATTTCTTTCAAATTCAAAAGTGCCTGCTGAATCATCAGCTTTAGCAGAAATTTCAGATCTGTGAGCATGCAACAGCTCGATTTAGAAAAAAGTGCAAAGTTCACAATACAAAAACCACAATATCTAAAAACCAACAACAACCATTGCTACTATAGTGGGAAGACGTGCTTCAACAGCAGTAGCAGCAAGTATTGTAATTAAGTTGTCCGCCAGCACAGTTGTGCGTTTTGCTCGTTCCATTATACGCCAGTTCCCTTACGTTTCCTACTCCCTTCTCTCCCTCTTTTGTTGCGGCGCTTCTTTTAAATTATTCTTTGCATGCATTTATGCACTTTTGTTGCTAGAAAAGAATAATAAGTTGCAAACCGGAAGTTCACTTAACGGCGCTTCTGCAAACTTATGTAATATTTCTGAGTGGTATTGGTTGGTTGGTTTGTGTGAGTGGCATTACTCCACTCTTGTGGGTGAGTGAGCGGTGAAAAGACGTGGCATTAAGTTGGTGTCCGATTAAAACGTTTACGCATCCTTCCGCTTGGCACTCCGCGCCACAGTTGCAAATCTCGCAACACCCGAGTTTATTTCTGTCAGAAATTTTTTCAAAAATTGTAACTATAAACTAAGTGCTTCAACGTAACCGTCCTCTCGCTTCATATCCCCGACAGCGTAAGCTGTAAATATTGCATGCCAACTTGACGGAAGTTCTGATGGCTTAATTGCATGCCAGGGGGCTGCAAGCGCTTAAATGAAAAAAGCCGCTGTTGGCACTCACCAATAGAAGCTAAGCAAAGTCGCAGGAGACAGCTTGGTTGCCAACTTGAAGTTGTTGCCGTTCCCTAAAAACTTTTACTTTACCGGCTTCAATTAAGAAGCCACAGCTGAAGGCGTTAAACTGCAAGTAAAGCGGCATAAACGATCGCGAACATGGGCGTAGAGTTGCCGTTGGGTTGGAAAAGTATCAATTAACTTTTCAGCTTAACTGATATTAAATGAAAATCGAGTTCTCAAATTTCCGTTGCAAGAATTAATAAATTTATAGGGCGTTGTACTATAATTAAAATGAGAAAGTAGTGCAATTTTACCCAACCTGATCCACATGGACCACACTTAAGCACCAAAGCACACAAGTTTGATATGTGGCCTACCCCTAAATGAAGCACTAGCGATATTGTAACGAATTTAATTTTCTGCATGATTTCCTCTATAATGCATCCAGCAGTATTAAGTTTTTAAAATTATTTTTATATTTGCTTCACACTTTTTCAGTGTTGATTGGCTTTTTTAAAATACGACGCAGAAAGCGTTTCCGTCGCTTAATGATTTGAACGAAAGTGCACACAGCGAACGGAAGAAAATTTAAATTAAAGAGAACACAAAGCAAGCAATAAACAATGCCGGCTCATAACATAGAAACACACTCACACATACATATATGCATATATACCCAGCCAGCCATAGAAACATTCGCTCGCTGCTGGAGCTCTTTGTTCAAAATAAGCCATTCAAAATGGAGTCCGGAAGTCATCTAATTTCCAAATTTAATTTGAAGGTGATGCGATAAATGAGTTCTTGATAAGATTGCTTTAAGACTTATTCATTTAAATTACAACACTTTTGAAGGGTTGTTGAAGTGTTGAGGAATTCGAGCAGGCTGTTCTGGACACCTTTTAAAAAGCGTTTGGGAGATTTACTGATAATAATGAAACAAAATTAAAAATATAATATTTACTAAGAATCCACAACGAGACGCTGAACTTTACGCCAATAATTTCTAGCTTTCGAGCATTCGAGTGTTCAGTCATTGCGAAGTTAATTAATAGAGTTGCCTGTAATACACGGTTTTTTGGAGTTTTCAAAACACCGCTCAATTCGTCGATTCCATACAACGACTGGACAAAATTTTATAGAGTGCTCTGATTTCGAAAATGCCAAGTTGGTTTGGTTTCCACACTTAGGGCCAGTTTCACAGTGGATATTTAAATCTAATTTGCAAATTGAATTAAAATCTAGTTTAACTTTCCTTGGGTTTCAGAGTGTATTTACTTAAATTCGGAATAACATGTGGCAACTTCGAATATTTGACAATTGAAGGTTGGCACAACTTGGCAAAAACATATGTCCAGTTAATATTATTTATGTACTACGGTGGAATACTGTCCATGCAGCTTCCGACATCTATCCCGAAAATCCTGGTCATTGTCAAAGAAAGTGAAGAGTTCGGTTCGATTCCTGATGATCCGCTGCCGCCGTGTTATTATTGCATTGAGCAGTACCTCGTATTCGTAGTCGTTATCACTTTCCGAATCAATTTATGTATAATAAAAAAACTCTTCATTTTTATACTGTGTTTATGCTTGTATTTCTTCACACTTCACAATCAGCTGTTTATTTGTTTTTATAAATTCAAACCTG
The DNA here is from genome assembly GCA_963457695.1 of Neria commutata. Classification (NCBI taxonomy): domain Eukaryota; kingdom Metazoa; phylum Arthropoda; class Insecta; order Diptera; family Micropezidae; genus Neria; species Neria commutata. The sequence goes on along the minus strand of OY735249.1, from coordinate 22,576,924 downwards.
TGCCGTACTTAAATACTCACAATCCGCCATTTAAATTGTATTTAACTTCCAACTGTGAAACTGAAATTCCTTCTTTAAACTGCAATCACAGTTTAAATAGCCACCGTGAAACTGTGCTTTAGTATCTGCAATTAAAGAGGCGGGTGCGTAGCAGAGCAATCTGGAGAGAAGCTCTGCGGTAGATGGGAACCTGGTAACGGGCATGAATATCAAATGAAGTAAAGTAAGGTTTTTTGGTTTCGACAAAAAATCAGGCTTAACGATGATATTTTCGTAGTATTCAATTTGAAGCTATAGCTTGATTTCGTTGCATTCACATATTTTTCACCAACAAATTTTAAATTTTTAATCATCGTAAACAACCGTCAAATAATTCTCAATGATTTGTAAACTTAATTGCTTTCAAAAAGTACAAATATGGAATGCGCTTAAACTCTTTTTTGAAGGGATCCGAATATGGCTTGTTAGGCATTTTATACTCGTATACAATGTTTATGTAAAACAACCCCTAGCATTTGAAATTTATCCACGAATTTGAATAAATCATAAAAATATGATACCACTGATATTTGTGTGATTGTGTGTTTGTTGTTCGTGTTCATGTTGATGTGTACGTGCATGTGATTGTGTTTTTAAAACGTATATTAATGTTTGTATGTATTCTTGTACGATTGCTGCCACACGCAGCAACAGAACAACCGCAAATAACACCAAACATTAATTTCAGCCTGGTCATTATTCTGGCAATTTCGCAAGCACACATAAATATGCATTGCCATGAAAACACACACACACCACAAACACACACATGCACTACAGCCATATGCTACGCACACATATGCGCTATTGCAAACTTACCGCGTGCTGCTGTGCGGCATTGTTGCGCCAGCAATTGTTGCTGCATTCGCTGTGGCAGCTGTGCCTGTTGCTATGCCGCCGTGATGATGGCTTCGTATGTGGCCGCTATCGTCGAGTGCTGTTGTTGCAATGGTTGCCGCTGCGACGATGCTGTTGCCGCGATTGTACGCCATATCCGCGGCGAGTAAATTCGCCACAATCGACGAGGAGCGGCGTCGATTCAGGATGGGCGACTTCTGTGCGCGTATGCTCTGCAGTTAGCGGGCAGGGCGGGAGAGAGCAGGATAGAGAGAGAGAAGAACACAAGCGTGAACACAAGAGTGGGAGAGTGTAAGCAAATTTATTGTTTTTATAACTACATAATTACTTTTTAACTTAAGCGCTGTGAGCTAAGATGAACATTTAAAAAGTTAGTCATACGCCCCCAATGCCGCCATATGCAGTCAATGTGAATGTTTAGAACAACAAAGTTGCAACGTTTAATTAGGAGCAGTCGAAATTGATTTAAAACTTTGATAAAAGAGGGTTAATTTTCAGACCGGCACAGGCAATACCGAGTTCTTTTCAACTCTGCTTCTAAGAATCTAGACTTGCAACAGAGTAGGGTCAGTATTAAGCAAGACCTACATATATAGGCATTTCTCTTAATATTTCAGTTAGATTTAAGTTATAAATAATCTGTAAGGGCAAAGCCCACTAGATTAAAAATGAAATAAATAAATAAACATAAATCTAAAGGATGTGAATACCGAATACTCTGGCGAGTATTAAAATTAGACTAAAATATAATCTTCCATTGCACCAATAAAAAAAATCTATTAAAAGACGATTATTTTGGTCTTTGGCTTTGATAAAAAATCAAGAATTATTAAAAGCGGGTTATTGGATATAATATGGAAATATGGAGTAAACTTTTGGTTTTTCTTGAGCTACAATCTTAATTTAAAAATTTTCACTTACGCCGAAGTTGTTGCGATTGCAGGCACTCAGATTGTTGGCAGCGCCGCTTGAATTCGTTCCGCCGGCAGTGGAGAAATCATTGAATTTGTTGAAGGCCGCTTGGTTCGTGTTGACGGTCAGTGGCGTTGTGGGCGAATGCAAGTCCATATACAGGCCGCCAGGAGCACGAGCGCCAGCAGCCCCCCCACTGCTGCCAACAGCAGGAGCAGCTGCTCCGCTGGCTAAGCCATTTCCGCACGTTTGATAATTGCTGCTGCTGCTGTAATGATTGTTGTTTGTGTTGCTGGTTGCGCCGCTGCCGGCGCCACCACTGACGCCAACATCTGCCAAATTCACCGTTGATCCCAGCATGCCGCACAACGAATTCAAATTCGTTTTGCTGCCGGTCAGCAAGCCGCTTTGCTGCTGTATGCGCTGCAATGCCGCCTCCTTCGTATGATAGGCGCCTAAGCCGACGCCCTTCGGCGGCTGCGGCAACATGCGATGCGGCAGTTCTTTGACTGGCACTTTTGCGGCGTGCACTGCTGTGGGAGTCTGCAGCTGCTGTGGGTTTTGAGCGTGCTGCTGCGGTTGCTTCAATATGGGCTTGAGTATGTTGTATGGATTGTTGGTGGCGGTGGGTGTGGAGGAAGTGGTGCTAATTGTATCGCTCTCTTCGCAGCTGGCATCTGCATAAAAATTACAAGAGGAAGAATAATGAGTAAGTGGGATTTTGCTCGGAGTTTTCTATGGATTCCAGTGAAAGTGTGGGGAAGATAATGTCAAGTTTGGATTGGGTCATATAAAACTCATTGGGAGTGGACTCCTTGTGAACGAAAAATGTTATGTAAATATGTTCATTACAGCAATTTCAGGATCATTCACATTGAATCAATCAAAAGTTTTATTAGTCAGTTCGCTCAATAATCAATTTATTTTCCCTACTGATATAACAGAATTATGATGAATTCATTAATTTTATTTATAAAACAGAGACGTTTTATTTAATTTTATTGCTTAAATATATTTCTTAATTTGAATCAGGATTTGGAACTACGCGCAATTTTTTTCTTTCTTGCAGGTTTGAATTCTTATTTAAAGAAATATGCAAGAACTAGGAATTTGAAGAATTTGAATGGTTTCGATATTTTAGGTCTAAAAGTTTTCCATCTGGTGATGACGAATTTTCTCAAAATGACAAAAATACATTTCTTAATAGAAAAACAAAACCAAATACATGTGAAGCTTATATCATAACTTAAATAACATTTATTTCTTTTGTATACATAATATAACTACACAAACTAAAGAGTTGCTTTTTAAAATAAAGAGGAATGTATACCAAAGGACGAGTTGGGCGTGTCTTTTGTTCGCTTTGAATTATTTCAGAACTTGATCTAAGAAAAGGCGGAAACTTCTCTTTTGCGGCTAGAAAGACAGACAGATAGACAGACAGACGGACAGAAAAAGGAACCAAGCGGATATCGATACCGAAAGTAATTCTAAAATTTTTTATATATTTAAGTCTATACCTAGAACTGCTCCTTTAAGGCGTTACAACTTTCGCACAAACTTAATAAACCCCATTATCAGTGGAGGATATAGCGAACACCCCAATCAAGGGATGTCACTTTCTTTTGTTTTCGGTTTACGTTTCCCAACGACAAATCGTCTCTCAATTTGAAATTAGTAAATTTTTATTTCGATTGTCGTTATTGGTAATGAAGGTGGTCTCAGTCGTTTAGATCTGTTTCTGCCTGCAAGAGATCATAAAATGTATTTGCCTTTGCTGCTGCCTGCCATCGGCATCTTGTTGTTTTCTGTTTATAGCGTTCTGAGAGGCATGTTTGGCAGCCAAGTGACTCTACACTGGGCCGCCGCTGCTATTGTGTCTGAGCTTTTGTAGCTGGGGTCTGTGTGCCGTATGGGAAAAGCCACTAATCGCATCAAGACTTCGTTAGTTCAGCTGCGGCACGTTTGATAGCAAAATATAAATACATTTAAGGACTGCCACTAATTGGCATAAAATGGAAGGAAGTGGCGCAAGGCGTCAGAGCAAACAAAATTACTCATTTAAGCAGGCAGACAAACCTGCAGGCGCTGACGGGCGCGACGAAGTTGTGTTAAATATGTGGACTCATAAAAAAGCTCACATACACACTTACACACAAACATGCAAGGAAATTTGTAAGTGCATGTGCACATTAACGACGCCTTGGTGCAGGTATGTAAGCTTTTTACAACGAGGAGTTAAGAGTGTTCGAAAGCGTTAGTCAGTGCGGGACTTAAACCCGCTAAAAATATCCTTAGTCACACGGGTGAATCCTCTCAGAACCACCGTCAAGTACTTCGTCGGAAGGTCGTAATTAGTATAAATTACTCAAGCATAAGTGTGTCAGCCAGTTCGTTGACTGTTCGTTTGGAATGGCTGATGTCTGCGACGGGGGTAAGTATGCATGCAGGTGCGTTGCATATTCCACCCACGCTCAATACGTCGAAGTGTGGTCATAATTTTTGCTGCTTCTGTCTGGAAAACTTGTCACTTGAGGAGTATGTAGCAAATGTGTGCCACAATGTTCGCCACCGTGGGAGCCTGCGGTGGCTCAGTGGACTAAGTGCTTGGTCGCTGTGGTCGATGTGGGAGAACCTGGGCTCATATCTCAGTCCGGCACTTAACATTTTATAAAAAGACAATTTTTTTTTCAAATCGTTTCTTTACGCGGCGCCAATTCTCGCGATGAATTGGCAATTCTCCGAGAATATTCTTTGCATGAAAAGAGAAAGCTAGGCCGAAGCCCATACGGGCTGTTGTGCCAATCCATTAATTATTAATTAACACTCTTATACCCAGGCCCGCCTTTAGGCGGGGTTAACGAAAAGGCCTCTAAAAACCACAAAAATAAATATTTTCCAAAAAGGGTATTCCCAAAACTTAAGTAATATATGCTGGCATGTCTTTGTTTGTAGCGCATGGGTTTAGCTTTTTTCGATTCGCAGAAAATTAATTTCAAATTCGAATTAGGCAGTGCTCGGACGTAAATAAATATATTCATTCAAACAGTGATTTTAAGAAAAAGAAATAATATTATAGTTACCTACATCGTGCAGAGTTTAAAAAATACTGGTGAGTAGGAAATATAAATAAAATCGCTCCGAAAGTGAAACCGCCTAAAGGCAGGACTGGGCATTCCGCTCAAATTTTTGATCATTGTGTGTTTTTAAGTTTTTGTGTTTTTTCGCCGTTTTTTCGTTTTTCATTGTAATGTCGTGTCGCAAAATTAAAAATCTGTCTGAGGAAGATATTTTAGCAACTTCAAATTTGTTCATTTTGACCAAAAATCAGTCTAAAATGATTTTATGAGCTCAATAGAAAAATAAGGCATTTGAGGGTTAGTATAAAAATGCGGGCAGCTCAGTGATTGAGCCGGGCATCTTCGAGCTTATCGGAGACAGCTTCGAGCTGTAGGTACGTATGCAGCTAAGTGAATGTGTATGACTTTGCATTTATTGAGTCTTAGGGCCAGTTTCACAGTGGATGTTTAAATCTAATTTGCGAATTGAGTTTAAATCTAGTTTAAAATTCCTTGAGTTTCACAGTGCATTTATTTAAATACGGAATAATGAATGGCAACTTCGAATATTTGACAATTGAAGGTTGACACAACTTGCCAAAAACATATGTTCAATTGTTCAATTATGGAGGCAGCGCGAGCTAAAAATTTTTCGTCGGCCGAAAGAAGTGAATTATTGGATATTGTGCAAAGAATCCGCAGTTTATATTATTTATAATACTATGGGATCATTTATATGTGCTATACCATGCAGTTTTATGTTTAATTTGATCTCTTATAAATTGCAATATTGTCGACGCAGCTTGCCTGCACATCCGAAATCAGCTGTTTATTTGTTTTCGATTGCAACTCTGTGCCGTACTTAAATGCCCACAACCGGGCATTTAAATTGTATTTAACTTCCCACTGTGAAACTGAAATTCCCTATTTAAACTGCAATCAGAGTTTAAATATCCACTGTGAAACTGGCCCTTAAATGAACTAATTTTGCAGCTAAATTGGGAGAGTGAGAACGCAAAAAGCGTTAAACATCATTAGAAGAAGTAAATTAGTTTCCTTTGAAAAGTGAAAGGCAGAAAAGTGTAGAGGGAAAGTTGTTGCATGCAATGCGGAAATTTGGTGTGCGAAGTTAATAAGCGCAAAATGTTTAAAGTTGTTAATGTAGAAGCAAATTATTCGCTGGCAAATTGCTATACATATAAGCACAATATAACATGCATGTATTGCTGCTTGCATGTGAAAATATATATGTATAGGTCTCATGCTAGCTTTCAAACCACAGACATTTTTCACTTGCACCCGTTTACGGCACTCATACGTCCTGTAGACCGTAAGAAGGATTTTAGAAATTAAAGTTAAAAAATCAAATAAGAAATCCTCAATCGAGTTTCACCGACCAAGAAACAATATACCGTTTCTTAAAATTTGTCTGCAGGCATTATTTCTTGATAAACAGCCTTTATTGAGAAAAATTTCCTTACTACCTACAAAGTATATAATTGTTATATTAAAAATTTTAAGCTAAAGAATAACATACTTGTACAAAACTGTTTGTCAACATACTTCAAGATAGTATATAGACTAAACTCTTACGAGAACTGATTAGTAGTCTCTCACAGAAAGTGACTATTTCGGACCATGCCGAAGCCGAAGAAACGTTTGAGTTTTGTCACACCTTCGGCCGATTCCGAACCTTCGTTCTTTCATAATAAACAAAAATTTTTAATAATTAATACGTAACAATTTAAACAAGTAAGGAAGCATCAGTTGGGATATCCCCAGAGCAAAGCACCCTACACCTAGTAAGGCATAGGACGGTGGGTCCACTGACAAAAATGAAATTGTGGGCGTAGTAAATTTACCACCTTCATGGTAGACGAACCACGCCTATTTTTTTGAATATTTAAACGTACTCTTACCAGAAATGACCAAATATGGACGCTATGTTGTATTTATTATGGAAGGTATGAGGATAATCCGTTTACCGCCTATATAGTGTGCTGACACACCAATTTTTTCGTATGGCATGTAAGGCCGATATTTTAACTTGGGAACCAAATTTCATTCGTTTAAATTCAGAAATAGTCAATTGAGAGCCATTTTACCAGAACAATTTTGCAATCTTTAGTGGCAATTTTTTGTTTGTCATAGATGACCGACTCCTTAGCTTGAATACCACTTAGATGTTATGTGCTGGACTGAGAGTTGAACCCAGGCCCTCCCGCATCAGCGACGAAGCACTTGCCCACTGAGCCATCGCGGCATCTTAATATTCTCTAATTCCCAAGGTGGTTTTGCATCTTTATTCTGCACTTTAGCAGACATTTGCCGCGAGTGATAGTAAAAATGTGCCAAGTAATTACAGAAGGTGTGCAAGTACGCGGGCGGATGTGAACGCTTCTATCGGAAATGTCAACGCGGCACACTTTTATAACTCATGTGCATATGTATGTATGGTGGGTGTGATCATACATATTGTATGTGCTTATGTGGGCGACATTTAACATGCATCCAGCAACACCTCAGTACATGTACAACATGGGCTCTACTCGCTGTTTTCAATATGGCTGCTTGTGTGTATGTGTTTGACACTTTATTTATGAGCGCTGGTTTTTAAAGTGTCGGAGTTGTTGCCAGTATTGACCAATGAATATCAATTTGATCCATTGGTCAGTCTACTATTCCTCTCCCGCTTACCTATAATGCTTCTGAAGCCAACAACTGCTTTGCATGTAGATGGGCATTCCCTTAGCGTGGGATTTTTATAAAAGATATATATTTCAACTGGTAACTAGCAATAGCCATATACATATGCTCTGATTAAGCATGTAGTAACTCCCTCATCGTCAATGAATTGAATTTTGCAAATTTCTGTCAACTACACTATATATGTATCTTGTATCTTAAAATATTCACACTAAGAGCTGTATCTGGAAGTGTAACATGAACTTTAGGGTTAGTCAACATAAATAGAAATTCCTTCCAAAAAAAATTTGTTGTTGTTTTTTATATAAAAGGAGAAAATTGTTATACGAATAAGCATATGCTTGAAAAGCATACATATATACATATATGATGTAGTACTGTACATAAATATATTGATTGAGTAAGGTCTAGTACAGAGGTGCTCACGCCATATGCACTTTATTTTTTGGCAGCATAAGAAAACGTGCATTCAGAATGGTTAGTAACACCAATTTTTTCCAAAATTTTATTGCGATTTTCGCAAAACTCACTTTGGATTATGCCAGCGAATTTGAAAACATTGTCGTTATTGCTAAAGATTGCAATCCGGTTCCTCTGTTTCTGTTGTCTTTTTGCTTAGTTGCATGTAAGTCGTGCTCAGTTGCGCAAGTGGCTCACTCTTTACACAATTCAAACGCAGACACAAGCACTCTCACGCATAAGCACAAAGAGCGGCTTAGCCTCATTTCAATAAACGCTTCACTGCCGACTTCGTATTTGATTGGTCGCCATCTTAAGTGCTGCTTATAATGAAATAGGACATATTTACGCTCCTTCTCCCGCAAGTCCCACAAATTTCAAGCCATTTTTCAGCAGCGGCTGTTTGCGGTTTAAATCTGCTTGTAACCTGCTGCCGCGCTTGAACGCGGTTATTTTCGCGTTATTATACGCTAAAATGTTTGATTAAAATTTAATTAACTTTGCTTGCGCTGCGTTGCATAATTTATACAAATTGATTGACGGTCTGCCTTTTTGTGGCAAGTTCAATTTGCAACAAATTGAAAATAAAGTAGAGAATGTCAAAATGAAAACAGTTAATTTTCCATTGAAAATATTGTTCACTTGAACGTCACAACTTTAGAATTGGCATCAGCAAAATATGTAGATTTAAAAGTTGGCTATTTAAAAAAAAACCATTTTCCCTAGAAATATGAGCAAATCGGCTATAATGACTCTTTCTCAAAGGAATACAGATCAAAAATTGTTGAGCCATTGCCCATATTCTACCGATTCTTCAGCTAAAAATTAATTATTTTAGTTCCGGTTCATTGAAATTTAAATGTGTAGTCAAGATCTTCAAACACCAGCAGAGTTTGTAAAAGCATTAAAATTCATTGTCAGAAAAAATATTTTTGGAAAACTTGTGCCCTCGAAGGGAAGAGTGTTTAAATCTCAGTTGAGAATATTTTAAGAAATTAAACTGAGTTTGAAAAACGCGTGTTAAAAATAAATATTTTTATTTGAATGATATTTAAATAATTTTGTATGGAAAATGTACCTTTCTCATACAAAAATTTAATACCCCAAGTATTTAAATTTCGATATTAATACGAATGCACTCAAACGAAAGAGCATTTTCTATTTATGAGTTTCATGCCATCATACATATATGTTTAGTTCGTACGTGAGGCGAAAAATAGAGCTTTCAGATTCTCTCCATACGTACCTTGAAAATGTATGAAGCAATTTCGGCATCTGTTTGAGGATATTCTTAATCTTAAGCATTACGATGAATGATTAATAAATACATATTAGAGTGCAATTTGCTAGGCTAAAGTGATTCATTTGTTCTCACTTATATGTACTTTTGTTTAAGCTTTTCAGACTACCTTCGTACTTCTATATAAGCATATTTATTGACGCGCGCACACACTCGTATTTGATATGTATACTATTTCTTGCACATCGAGGCAAGGCATAGAGACGGAAATCATAACTAAATAGCCGCACCATGATAGTTCATTTTCAAAACTGCTTATTCATTTATTAGGCCAAAGCATTTTTAGCGTGTAATTGGCGCAACAGCACGTATTACCGGAGTATAGGCCAAGCTTTGTTTCATGAAAGAAGCTACTAACATATTTTCGCTTGTAATAGCCAATTTGCGGTTCGTGTGAAGTGCATGTGTGTGTAGGTCTAGCATTTACACGATGATGCCTCAGTTTGCTGTGGATACCATTTCGATATCACAAAAAGATAACCTCGTTTTTGCTTTTTGTATTAATTTGTGTGGTCTAACTGCAAGTAAGGCGCTACTAAATTTCACATTCGAAACATTGGCATTCATTGTAAGGATTTGAGAGCCATAAATTCCAAACAAGTTAAACTACTCTAAACTGCACTTCCCGTATAAATGCATGCCCAGACAAAGTGCGCACACACACCTTTACACAATTGAAATACAGCAAAACAGAATTTTCAAATTAAGGAATTGGAATACTCTCCATCCTCCCCATCTCTCCATCCCTTACCCACTCCGTCTTTCTTGCTCGTTGCGCCACTACGACTCAGCTTGCCTTCGTCGGCTTGTTGTGACCAAAAAATTCCGGTTTTTGTACTGCTATAAAACGTGCAGAGCTTACTTACACAACAACAAGACTTGTACAACGCAGCAACAATAGTGCGACGCTTCGGAAAATCCCTCCAACTGGGAATCCCAATCGATTGAAATTTTTGGGAATTGGTCGAACACTCGCCGGCGAGCAAAACGACAGCTGAAGTGGATTACAGTCTGCTGAGCGTGTGTATTTGTGTGTGTGCAGTTGGGCAATGCCGAATTGTTGGTGTTGTGTGCGAGCTGCCATAATATGCAAACGCCTATATAACTTTTATATTAATTTTGCGCAATAATTTCCAAGCATATTCAATAAAAAGGATTGTGTCAACAGGTGCATATGAAAAATATGTTGAGAATTCAGAAAAGGTTCGCACATTTGACAACTTGAAGGGAAATTTAATTTATGCATCTACTTTAAAAACATGATAAAAATGTTCATTAACTGTTTGCTAAAAAACATGCTTAAATTCTTTTCAATATAAAAATGTGTGTCTTCAAATTGATGGTCAAATCTTAAACTGCAATTCTAAAGAAGAATTCTTCATAAGTTGCTACAATTTATTCAACTTGCTGAGAAGTGCTCACCACTCAATCATTGCAACGGCAGCAGCTGTTATGCATCTACAGGTCACATCTTTGCATACCAAGCACAGCCCCGCTGCCCGGCTTGCCGCAGAGCTGCTGCATGAATTATTTACTACGACAATGACTTTATTGGCAGCAGCAGCAATAGCAACAACAACGTCTTTAGCAGACGCACAGTTCTGCGTCTGCAAAAGATGGTGGGAAATGGGCATTAGTATAGCTGCTGCAGGCTGCCGTACAACGTGCCCATAATTTAGTGCATTCGTGGAAGCATAATACGTGTAGCCATTCCAATAGCGGCGTATCGTATCTGTTTTACGCACAAGCAGCCTTTGGCTGCCTGGCGTTCATGCAACATGCCGCCTGCAACTATACTGCTGTTGCTGATGCTGCTGCTTATCACATGCACACACTCACACACACATGTATACATATCTGTACGCATACACGTCGTTGCCAGTTAACGAAATGATCAACCAAATTCTGCTGGTCTAGTGGAGTCTCCGTTGGCTGCCAATACGCCAATATGGCATGTGCTGTGAGCTGGAGCAGACAGAATTGGAAGCGTAAGGGGAACTATCTACTCAAAGCATTTTTGGCCACTTTTCATACATGCATCTCATTTGGGATTTTGTACCTTTTTGTGTATAGAAAGGCGCAGAGCTTTCAGAGAATTTGCACCTCCCACATGCCGGGAAGCAAACTCAGCGAAAATTTATTCGTAGAAGATAACAGACTTCTGTTGCGTAGGAGCTGTCGCTTTTCATTTCATTTCCTTTGTCGAGTTTCTCACGGGGAACTTCCAAAACAAATTATTAGAATTTAGCAAAGTTGAGAATATGTAAGGAAGTACGAGCAATTCCAAACTGCTAACTGCCTTGGAATGACTTAAGCTTAAAATTAAAGCGACGAAGAGTAAATAAGCGAACAAATCGAAGACTAACTGCCAGAAATGCAAAATTATACTAATTTTGTAAAATATTATTCATATTACTTACTTTGACAGTAATTTAATTTAAATATATGAGCTGTTATTTTAGAAATTGGTATAAATAAGTCCACTTTCTGTTATTGCGAAATATTCAAATGTTTACATTTCACTCTCAGTGCTAATACTGTTATGAGCTTAAACTCCCATCTCCCAAATACTAGCATCCCATTTTTTTACAAAAAATTCTTTGCCCATAAAAAGATCATAAAAAGTTGTAATTATAACTGCCAATATCTACATCTTTGTAAAAAATGGACTTATACCACTTTAAAAAATAACAGCTCATATATCAATAGTAAAATTTGATTTTGAATCGTCATAAAAGTGACCTTAAAAGAGCTCCGTTTTTCCCCTTTTAGACCAATGGAATAGCAAAAATTAGTAATGAAAATGTCTAGTATAATGACTTCCTAAATTTTCGGGCTTAAATGCTGAAATATTCACAATGAAAGGATGACTGAATTATGGCATTTCGGGATTAAATTATGCGCAGCTACTCACCAAAGTCAAAGGCGCGTTCCAGTATGATTGAATGACGCTTCTGTGTTTGCAGCGGAGCATGCTGACCATTGCTCGCACTCACACCGACACTGCCCGGCGCATCACCCAACAGCGTTGCGCTGCACTCATTGTTGTCCTCGCCATCAGGACCGAGCCGTGTGCCGGCGCTGCTGGAGTAGTCGTGATAGCCCGGCTGACCGTAATGATGTGTGTGTGAGTGGTGCTGCTGATGTTGCTGTTGCTGTTGCAGCTGGAAAAATTGCGAGCTGCTGGACTTGTGCATGGGCAGTTCCTTTTGCTGTTGCTGCTGCTGCTGCTGTTGATGCAGACAGCAATACTTTATGTGCTTACAAAGTATGCTGCCTGTGTTGCCACCGCTGACGCTGCCAACGCTGCCGCAGCCCGCAGGCATAGCTCGGCCGATGCTGTTCAGGGCACCGCTGTTGCTGCCAAACGTGTTGCGCGGTCGATTCACACGGAAGGAGTTGGAGCGGCCCACATTATGTGCACCACTGCCGGCGCCGCCACCCGCACCCACGTTCGTGCTGCCGCTGCCGGCGCTGTTGGGGTGTGTGGAACAGCGCAGGCTGCCGCCACAGCGTCGCTGGCTGAATTTGTTGGCGCGCGGTATAACCTGCAAATCAAGAGCAGAACCGGAAGTGAGCAGAGGCAGAGAGCAGAAGCACGAGCAAAGCAGATGTACAGCAGACAACATGAAAAATGCAGTGGATCTTTTCCGCTGCGCGGGCATGTGCCGCGACCCGACTGACCTTTGCCTTAGAAACGCGACACGTTTTTGCGCGCAGGCAGCCAGCAACTCCTTTCATTTGTTACACAATGTACATTGCTGCGCGCGTGTGTGTGTGTGTTAGTGTTTGCATGAGAAGAGTAAATTTAACGGAAATTCAATTAAAAATGTCATTTAATTCCGACTGAGTTCCGTTCGCAGGGCAACAAAGAAACGGAAGATAGTGCCTCTTTTGTGTGCATTTGTGTGTGTGTATGAGGAGTGCCTTCAACATAGTAGAGTGGCAAATGCAGTGCGTCTGCTAATTGAGCAGTCGAGCTAAAATGTGAACAACGGAAAATATTGTTAAAAGTGGCAATTGCCATTGTCAGCAAATTGAAAGGCAATCGACAGCAGCCCGGTGTACCTACTTGATGAGCTGCGTTCATTAAGCACTATATCACGTGAATGCATATTGGCTTTGTGCGTGTGCATGTAACGCCCAGAAAGGAGAGTGGTTGAAATGTATGTCTGCCTCTGTTGGCGCCACGGTGGCTCAGTGGACAAGTGCTTGGTCGCTGACGCGAGGAGGCCCGGGTTCAAGATCGGCCTCAGACCATCTAATGAAAAGAAGTCTGTCTGTTTGTCAGTCTGTTTGTCAGTCTGTTTGCAATTTTTTACAAATAACCATATCAGCGACCAAGCACTTATCCACTGAGCCATCACGCGCCACTTCTCGCGATGAACTGGTAATTTGCAGAGAATATTCTTTGCCATGAAAAGCTTCTCAACCCGCTCGGATTCGGTGAATGTAGGTCCCGTTAGTTTGGGCAAAATATAACAAGCGTACACAAGGTAACGCGAGCTAGGCTTAAGCCTACGCGGTCTGTTTCGCCAATCAAATATTATTAATTATGTATTCATATCTCAGCAACCATTCGAGATATTTTAATGAAATTATGATGTGAATGTAGTATGTGAAAAGCCGCTGACTCGTCTATACGGAAACCAACCATGGAAAGGAAAATTTGGGAGGGGAGGGAAATTTGTTTCTATGTTGACAGCAGCACTTAAGCATTGAAGCTAAACCCATTAGCTCGACCTCACTCGGAGATGGATTACTGCAAGTCTTTGTTGAGTGTGCTAGCGATAATTTTCCAACTTAGTTCGGGCACTTCCCGCAGGATTAATGTGCATTAGCGACTAACAGCAAGCGGACTGTGGTGTGCTTCATTCAATTAAAAATATTCCCTGTCAATTATTCAGTTGTGCCTGTGTTTTCTGTGGGGCGTCGACACTCAACTCTCTGTTGAGGAGCACTTAAGGTGGAAAGTAGTGGCAGATAGGAATACCGCCGGGCAAATGGATGCAAAGAGTGGGGGAGTGCGTAGTTTTGAACACGCGATAGACAGCTGCTTTGACAGTGAGCTGGAATTGACAACTGACTGACAGCAGAAACTTCCGTAGGACAGGCAGATCGATCGACAAAGATGAGCTGATGAATCACGGCGCAACGCGGAAAAGTTGAATGCACTTTAAAAGAAAACCACAAAAGTTTGTTGACGCTAGCGAAAAATGGCAGAATGACAACTTACGGCAGCAGGGGTTGACATAATGCGATGGACTGCTGACACTTGGTCGCCACAAATCCCACACGAATTAAGTTGTTCGGAGCAGAGAGCATAAGTTAGGATAGTTTCTGTTGACGGGCATGGGCGTTACGTAGAAACAAATTGCAGGAGGAGATTCATTTGACTTGATGTTTTGGCTTGATGTTTTGATGAAATGGTTTTTGAGAAAATGCATTACGTTATTGATTATATGTTTGCCGTATATGTTTTCGTTCACAACTAAAATTTGCCAAACCTTGTTTAGTGCATAAAAGCAGTCAAGTGCGAGTCGGGCTCGCTCACTGAGGGTTCCGTACCAGAAATACCCTTTTTAGCGTTCGAATTTAGTTTCTCTTTGCCCGTCTGGCCGCACAATTTTCGACATTTTGGCCTACATCTTCGAAACCAATTCACCTAAAAATATGAAAAAAACATTTTAGGAATCCAAGGACGTAGCCCTTTCTAACAATACCCCACAATATGTAAACAACAAAAATTTTTCGCTAAGAAAATTTTTTGCTATGGTAATCTAAAAAAAAATTTTTTTAAATAGAAAAACAAATAAATAAAAAAAAGCTGTAGTTTTCCAGTAATCTATGACTAAAGACCCACTAACTCTGATTTTATCAAAATTTTAGCTTAAGAAATGTAGAAACCCAGGGGGTATTGTCATTTTTTCGACATTTTGTGCCGACCCGAAAACCTTTAAAAATTATAGAAAAATATTTCTAAAAATATTTCATAACTTTTTATAGTGAAAATGTATTTAGGTTATTAAGACCTAACATCGCGCCAAATTTCACGTTTCTACGATTAAAAAAAGGTCGTTTTATATACACACTCCCAAAACAAAAGTGACCTTATAAGTGTTCCCGTTTTTTCCCTTTTAGGGGAACGGAACCCTAAAAAAGAAGTTATATTAATATTTGTTCATTATACTAGCAAAATTTGGAGTGGGTTCTTTAGACGGTTCAATAGACTGCATTCTTTACGCGATAGGAATTAAAAATGTCGGAGGAGAATATAGAGAATATTGTTTGTTCTTTAAACACGAACAGAAACATTCTACTAAATTTCAGACGAATTTTGAAAAGAAACACAGAAGTTCCAACAAATTGTCAGGAAAACCTATTTTTTTTTTGGATTTTCGGAATTTTAAAATCTAAATATGTATTATAAAAAAAATTATTATTAATTTTAAGTAAGATGAGTTGATTATCTATTATATCTATGCGGCATGTAAAAGGCAAATGTCTTAAACATTAACACCTTATAATAAATAAATTGAATTTGAAAATTGAAATAAATACAAAAGTGAAGCTACAGAAACGGTCGTCTGATGGAGGTGCAGTAAAGTAATTAATCCAACCTTGTGCTCAAATTTACTAGGTTACTATTTTCAGCAAACCATTTGCTGGATATCGCAGCATTTCAACGGATTCATGAGTAAGCTCTGCAACGGCTCTCCTGCTGAAAACACTGCCCTAGGAGCAACCTGCGTATTCACTGCACTCTATATTTGCAGCATTGTTGAGTGAAATGTCAAGCGTAAACTACAAGAGAAAAAAAAAAATACAACTCTTTGAAGTAGAAGGAGAAGAAAAGAACGACACTTTATGACGTCAATGGCTATGGGCTGTGTTGAAGGCAAGCACACTTTTAGGTGCACAATTAACAGGAAATTCGAGTTGCGCACAATCAATTCTTTCTGTACTTTTCCTTCCACTTCACGCCAGACTGCACCTACTCCCAGCCCCTCCCCCACAAATCACCCTATCTACAGCGCACGGACAGACTTACCTTGTCCTCCAACAGATTCGAAAATAAATCCAAATGGTCCTCGTCCTCGCTCATCATGGCAAAGAAATCCTTAAACGTATCCGGAAAGGTGGCCGGAAATTGTCCTTGGCGCGAATCCAATTTTGTTTCCATTGCTACGAAAGTCGAAAGGAAGCGTGTGGTAAGGCGAAAAAGAGAAAACAAAACAGAGCAAAATAAGTTAAATGCTCAGCAAAGTAGCACAGCTTCAGAAAGGAGGTAGAAAGGGATAGCAAGGCAAGTGTAAATTGGCACAACTTGAACGCGCTGCGAGCGAAAGTGGCCACATGCCGTGTAAATTGGCTCGCTGCGGTTCGCATTCTGCGGCGTTGCGTACACAGCCGCTTACAAGCTGTTTACATTATTGCTAAGCAATTTCATTTTGTAGTTACGAGCCACTTTCAGATGCGAGTTATTTTCAGAAGTGATTAATTTTCATAGCAATTACACTTTTGCGCGCCACTTTGATGCCATTCTCATTAAACACCCTTTACTTTTGCCAGCTTGTGCGGAGGCGCAGGCTTCCGACTGTTGTCGGAGGGGCGTTTCTGCGGTTTGAGTAAGGCTTGAAGCTTGAAGTGGTGGAAGTAGACAATTTGATTGCGATGCGCAAAAATTTGCGGCGGATGTTAAGCGGAAATTAAAATTTACGAATTTGCAAATATTTGCATTGAATTTGGAATATTAGATTTATTCGTTGTGTGCATAACAGCCCTCGGAATTTTTTGAAAAGGCGCATATGTATGTTACCATATTGCAAATGGGCTAAAAGCGTCTGCCATATTGCAAAGTTTATGAATTTGAGCACTCAAAAATTGCCTTCCTCTGCTTACTTCTTTAAGTCGAAATCGACAGCACAGAAACAAAAGAAGAATTCCTTCCTTTCAAAAGAAGAAATTTTTAAAACAGATAAAGCGGTTATGTCATGTGACCACAGATAATTAATAATTAATAATGGATTGACAACCCGTGTGGGCTTGGGCCTTAGCTTTCTTGCATTACCTTGTGTGTGCTCGTTCCATTTTTAGCACAAGATACCAGGACCTACTCATTTAATCAGTAGCCGTGTACGGGACGGGAACAGAGAAGCTTTCGAAATCAGTTATAAAATGACAGGCTTTGTGTAGAAAAAAATTTGTAAACACCATATTTCCATACATGACCATAATTTAAAGGCTGTGGATTGTTGTTATTTTTGTCATTGGCTAAGGCATAACTTCCTTTGATTCAATGACAAGTTCTTTATTGGCTCACTAAAGCTACTTCTTAATATATTGATTTGTATTTAGATGTATTTATACGCTGCACTAAAAATTGGTGTGTGTCGTTAGTTCGTACTTTATTCAACATTCAAATTTCAATCAAGTACTGCCAGCTCAATAATTTCAACTTTATTGCAAAATAAATTTGCTGCTTGCCAGAAAAACTATAAACTAACAAACAAGTCTTAAAGTCAACTAGAACAGTGCTCAACTCGCGCGTAAAGTTTTATAGTGACACTTGACATATCCTCGCCCGGGATGGTAACATTTAGGCCAACTTTGCGCGCTTTTCCCGCATTTAATCGGCTTATAAATGGCGGGAATATTAAATTAAACAACTTGATCAACTTTCAATTTGGACGATTTACAAACTTTGCAGCAAAAGTAATTAGCATGCACATCATGAAACTGGCAGGAAGAGAAGAACAAGCAGCAACAGGAAAAAAGCAGGAGATGCTTCAACTTCAAGCCGAGAAATTGAAATGAATGTATTTTGAGCTTTGGCCCGGAGAGATACAAAAGACACGCAAACCGTGCGGCAGGGTGTCATTGTATGTGCTTGCTCAGCGCTATATAATGGAATTACCTTGCAAACGCCAGCATAAGCAACAACAATGACCATGATAAAACAAAAGAACGTAATAAGCAAACAACCATAATTAATGGTAATCATATTTAAAACTTCCCCCTCACTTCAGAGGCACTGACACTCTGCCTCCATTCATGTGCTGCAATGGTAACGCGTGAAAAGTGAACACATATTTTTTCAATTAAATGCAAGCGTGAAGCATAAGAAGAAGGAGATGAAGAAGAAGTAGAAAAGAAGAAAAAGCAAAAATACCAGCAAGAAAATCAGGCTCTCTTGACTTATATTACTTTAAGCTTGTTGCCATTGTGTGCGTAAGTCCGTTTGTGTGTGTGTGTGCGAATATGTGTGCAAGGACACGTTGAATACGTTCTGTCAGCGCCGACAATGAACTTTAACACTTCAGTGGCTGCAAAAGACGACGTAGAAGGAGAGGGAGCAGCAACAGCAGCTGTTGCCGGCGTGGCACTGTGTGTCACTGTTGGTCAAAACTGAAAAAATCTCTGCAGGCAGTCTTATGAAAACAAGCTTTAGCTCAATCGGCAAAATACTTCAATAAAGATAAATTGAAAATTTTAGATTAGATTTCCATTTTATCCAGTTTCAAAGTAGCTTAAGTCTTGAAGCTTCAACCGAAAATGCTTAATGGTTTCCTTTTTACAAAACTAATTTACTTTGTTATATGGGCATGATACCTAATCAAGATTTTTTGTGTAAATTTTACGCGATACAAAAATTTCAGTGGGTAAATAAAAAAGTTGGTCAAAAAGGGTCTTTCCTGTTTTTCTTTATAATATCGAATAAAAGCATGCTGAAACATAATCCGAAGAGCCGACGTGTGGCGCAGTGTTCCAACCTTTTTTTCCTCATTTTAAAGTGACTTCTCTAAAGAAAAATTTCGTTTTGGGGGCGTCCGATGTAAACAAGATAAAGGCTTGTCGGAGCCTAATGATTTTTAAAAAAATAGGTGGCATCATTTACTTTTCTTTTTTATGCGGGAGCTCGCTCTCTGTCACTTTATTCTAAGTGTACCTTGTAGTAGGGCGAACACGTTCATTTTTGGTTCAAAAATAGTAAGTTTGTACGAATCAAAGCAAGTCTAACTAAATATTACTTATTGTTAAAGAACTAGTCAGACTTTTAGCATATTTGCGAACTTTTGTACCAACTGAATACGATTTTTGGCCATTTATTATGAAAAGGACATACTGTGCGGCGCATCATTCTTAGCTAACTGGCTGCTTGGCTGCTTGACTGACAGCATATTGCTTGCCTTTCTCTGTCTTCATCCCTTCGTCCATATGCACGCCTGCCTGTTTTCGTTGCTAATTGGCACGTATTGCCTTCAGTTTCTTAAAATAATTTGTTGCGCATTTTTTACGCCAGCTTGCGCAAAGCTAATTTTTATGCTAATTAACTACGGAAATGGATTTATGCGATACTTATAAACTTGGGCGACTTTTGAGAGTTCCAAACGGCAGTTTTTGTTTTTGCTTTGCTTTGTTTTTGCTTTTTTCATTATTAAATCGTACGGCTTAAAGCGCTCTTAACAGTCTGGCCGACAGTAAAACGTCGACAAAGTTTAGGGTCTTGTGTATTAATTCTGCGTTTTTATGCAGTTGTTGCTTTTATTTTCGTTTAATTTTATTGCTTTTAAAAGCAATTAAAACTGCTTAGCATTTGCTGGGAATTATGTCTTTAATTAACGCGTTAATCTCATATATAATAAAAAAAAGCTACTTAAGGTAAAAAAATTATGCTCTAAAACAGGAAAAAGTCAATTTGATGGAGTCAAAATGTGAAGAAAGTTTTTCTTTCGCGGTAATGCAAATTTACATTGCTTTGTTTAAAGGATTTTTCATTAATATTTTGCGATCAAAAACGGATCAGCTGATTTTCGAGTTTTAACCATAAACAAAAAAGTGTTGCTTCAGTAACCGGCTTTTGAAAATTTTTCTATCTGATATCCAGTGAAGCTCGGATTCCGCTTCTAACTTTACACCACTTTCTCACTATCTAGAATGATGCGTCACGATGTCTTTCGTTATTTTCACTCAGATGTGGGGTCACTCTGATAAGTAAAATCATTCTTCTGCGTTGTAAGGAAGCGCAGCAGCAGCTCAAACATAAAATCAGAGACAAACGAAAAATCAATCAGAATCAAATCGGGTTTGAGTCGTCGCTAGAGGCGCAACTGGGGCATTTTACGCCTACTCAAACTCCGATTCGAACATATAAATCACTGCTCTCGCTTTGGCTCTCGTCTACTCTGTCAAGTTTCGCAAATTGTCAGATTATTATGCGGAATAATTGGAGCAAAAGGAAAACGCGGAGCGGCGCCTGATGCGATGTGATGCGCCTGCGAGATACTCGGTACAGCTTACTGACATTTTGTATATGCTAGTCGCGTTGCCATGCTATCTGCGTATCTATGGCAAATCCTCAAATTAGGCGCTGGCATGGGGAGGCAGCGGGCGGGCGTGCAAATACCTGGCATTGATTTGTTAGTGCTTTATTTAACGCATTCCGCGTTGCTAGCCTCCGAGTCGGAGTCTTGCATGAACGTAGACAGCTCAGGAAAGCTTGCAAGCAGGCAGCAGGGCAGATGAGCAGCTGGGCAGATGAGCAGCTGGGCAGATGTGCTCAGGTTGTTGACTTTATGTGTATTTTAGCAGTTGTTTGTGCGCTATCAAAATAAAGAAAGACAAATAATGCTTGGCAGTTGTTTATTAAATGCCGCTGAACATAAAAGCATGTTAAATTTGAGGAACGATTTTCAAAAACTAAATATGTTTTCAAACCAATGCTTTAACAAACTGAATATTAAATTTTAGCCATAAAGTATTTTTAGACACGAAAAAGTCACAACCGAAAGGGTCACTATATATAAACAATAGTTATGTACTAAGCCGAATACTAATCCAATGAACATATAGCCGAATCGAAGCTCATAAAATAGAAGCATATTTCTGAAAAACATAGAAAGCTGACAGAGCTTGAGCAATCGTAACTATGTATAATCTAATTAGTATTATAAAATCGTACCTTATACAAAATAAAACTCATTAGAACATGATAATGGTAATCTAACCAGAACTTCAGACGAAATATTTTAACAACCGATTGTAAATTGTGCGGTATTGAAACTTGAATGTATGTATTTTTCAATCAACTCCACATTTGGCTTTAAGTTTAGAACTATACACCACACATCAATGAAACTCGGTAGGAACTTACTACTTATCCGTATCCTTGAACTGGGAAAATGGGATGGGCATAGGACACGAGGCGTGACATCCCTCATACAACTTAAATATTTGATTTGGTATATCATTAAAACTACAAGTCATACAACATTAAAATTTTGTTTTCTGTTAGTATTTAGTCATACATGCATACATGTACAAATTTGTACATAGTTTGGGTTATATATATATAGATTTAGGGTTATGGGACAAGGTGACATTGCACACCTTAAATGTATGTACCGTAAAATATTGGGGGTCCAGGAGGAGTGAAGGAGGTCGTTAGTTAATTTTGGCCTTCTACCAAAGGAGTAATCTACATACACAGATAGTTCTGTAAGGACCTAAATTTATGACTTCCTTGATTTAAACAAAACTTCACAAACAAATAGAAAAGACCTAAGCAAGATCACTTAATATATTTCATACCTTAAAATTTAGCTGTTTTTCCCCGTATGATGTGGCACTCTGGCAAAGCCGGGTAAATCAGCTAGTGATTAAAATACAAAATTTTAAATTAATTCGATTAAATTTTAAGTCGCACAATAACTACAAAAGGGGCACAACTAAAAATTTGAAAATACTATTTAGAAGAGAGCAAAGGACTGTTCAAAGATACTACTCTGATAATATAGAAAGTGACATGACGGTGTTTTTGAAGCGGATGAGAATAAGAGGAATAAGAGATTTAACAGTAATGTTAACATCGCTAATGTATGCATTGTATTGTGTTTTCTTTCAGCAAAAAGTTAAATTTGAAAAATTGTAGTAGATAGTGCGCGATATAAATTTTTAATCTAATCGGAAATGAGCAACGGTTCAACATTGAGCTTAATTTCACTCCCTTCAAATGCACAAATTGCAGTCTACAAAAAAAACTGTCCTACTCTTTTTTCTCGTTTAAAAAAAAAAACTGTCTACATAAGGGATTTGTTGTCACTATTCGATATTGGTTTAATTGTTCTTGTTGCTGTTTCCGTTTGAGTCCGCCTTTTAAGTGTTCTCATTCTGCATTTGCAACACGCCTGCCATGCTGCATTCCCACTATCTACTTTACGGTGCGTCATTGCTTTTGCCTTTGTTTCTATTTTGCTAGTGCCTGCTAAGCTGTCGATTATGTTGGTTTACTGTCTGCCTGGTATTGCCTTTGTGTCGACAACAACATTGATTGACAACAACAATTAATGTTTACTGCAGGGCAACAAGCAATTTTTATGGCATGTACTTTCGGGTTCAAAGTTCGCTGTGCGTTTGAGGGTGCATAATTTGCATTTCCACCCTCCAATCAATCATTGAAGATTGCAGGAGAAGAATTATAAATATTCAATGGACGAATATTCGCTGCGCCACCGTGGCTAAGTTGAAAAGTTGCTCGGTTGCTAATGCGTGGAGTCGGTTGATCAAATCCCAGCCGGGCTCATAATATCTAATAAAAAAAGTAAGTTCATTGCTTTGCACGCGTCGTCTCTCGCAAGCTAGTTGGCAACTATCCGAGAGTTTACTTTGCCATGTTAATAAAAGCTTCTCAATTCCCGTACGGACATAGTAGGTAATTAATTTAAAATTGATTGGCGCATCAGCCCGTGTGGGCTTAGGCCTAGCTTACTAGCATTAATTTGTGTGCGCTTGTTATATTTTTCACAAAATACGGGACCTACTACTTTACCGAATCCGAACGGGTTTTGAGAAGCTTTTCATGGCAAAGATTATTCTCGGAGAATTGTCAACTCATTGCGAGAGTGGCGCCGCGCAAAGAAACAATTTGAAAACAGATTTTCTTTTTATTGGATGTTACCGGACCGGGAGATGAACCCAGGTCTTACGCATCAGCGACCAAGTCCACTGAGCTACCGCGGCGCCCGTACGGACATGACTGCAGAATAAATCGGTCTGTTCCGTTATCATGTACTAAATAGTTCGAGCACACACAAGTTAATGCGAGAAAGCTTAGCCTAAGCCACACGGGCTGTTGAGCCAATTATCTACATATCTATCTAGTGGAAAGAATGCTGAATCGTTAGTTCTACTTGAAATTAACAGCCATATTCTGTTGAGAGTTACAGAAGTCAAAATTCAATCAATATTTTTGATCAACAAAACAATTGTCAGTTACAATACTCAGGGGTGGTATTTTTATGAGACGATGGAAACATGGGTTGTTATGATCAAATATGGTACATTTTAAAACCCAAAACAATTCTGTTACGGGCATTTGTTAACATGCCGATAGAATAAAAATCGATATTCCATTACTCTTAAATAATTCTCTTGCTTTTGCGAAACGGAGCAGGGTGCTGAATATGAACTCATAACTTAGGTTGCCTGTTCTCACAGAGCAAACTTCAGTGAACGTAGCCTAATCTAGAAATTCGAGCTATAGTAGGGCTTATGAGAGCGCGACGTTAGAGGCTTTACAAAGAAGGTCAACTTCTATTGACGGATTGAAGATACGATAAAACTGTTGAATAGCAACAATGAAGCTTATGCGCAATTAGATGCGGTTCTGCGCTGTTGATGCAGTCTCCAAATCCTTTTTTGGCTAACTCTTCGCTTTCTATATTACAATTTTATGATATCATGATTCTTCAGTAAATGAAGTATGCCTAAGCTGAAGAGGCTACATAATTAAGCTGACCTTTAAACAAGTCTGAGCACGTGCAAAAACCATGTCATTTTGAGCCATAAACCTATTTATGTAATATTTTTGGAGAATAAATCAAATTCTTAAGGGCTTGACTTAACAGCTCTGACTAAATTGGGTAGAAATGTCTTCTACTATAATTCAATTGAAAAAGGTTGTGTATTATTTGGATGCGAACACGTGCGCCCTGACCGTATGGAAACGGTCTAATGCATTTTGCTTCTTTTATCTCTTTTCCTCTTCGCTGGCACATATGTACAGCAATGTGGGCTATATAGCGTATGTAGGCATTTCTCTGGAGATGATCCAATGTTTATTTTATCTTACAACACGTTTAACTTTCACCCTAAATAAAGCGTAAATTTAAAATATTTTGTTAGACAATTTTAATGTCTTCCATCATGCCGAACAAAACAAGCTGCTGGAATAAAGCAATTTGCCGCACAGCGTGCTGGCACGAATAGAAGCAACTTAAGTTGCGGTCAAAAATTCGTTTAAGCTTTGGCCGAATCCTTAACCTCAAGCCGCAACTGCAGTTCTTTAAGAGCGATCGTTAACCTTTGACACGCCATATCAAAATTGGAAAGTTCAATAAGAGGCCTCTGAATGGAATTTGATAGAGGCAGAAATGGATACACGCACACATGCCTATATACTACCTAATATTGCGGTAATGTGTACCTTCATGCACACATACTAAGAAAAGTTACTTGAGATCTGAACAATGAACACTAATCAATTTACTTCAGTAATTCTTAGAAATACAATAAGTGGCTCTTTCATATAGTTTGTAGCGTTTGTTCATAGCAAAAGCTTTGACGAGCTCTCTTAATGCTTCACACAGGCGCAAAATTTATAAAGTTTGATTCTGCGAATTTTGGCTCTTATTGCTTTAGTCATGCATATACATATTTGCAGATAAGTGCATTGTCGTGTCATTCACCAAACATTATTTCGCGCTCCGAAAATAGCCGTCCATCATAAACGCGTATGAACTTTCTATTAGCTCAAGCGCCGAAATGTGCGCGAATACAGGGCAATAATTTATAGCATGCTATAAATAACGTGACAGTGCGATAGAAATAGGAAAAAAGCAGGCCAATCATAAATTTGCGACGTTAGATAAAGTATGCCGATAAAAGAAATAGTTTGGCCAGCGCTGCTTTGAAGCGAGACGGCCACATTTCGCACCGGATTTCCTGGAATTTTTCGTTTCTTTTATTACTATTTTGCTATGAATGAGCACTAACGAAACATGTGGCAGGAAAAAGGCAACGAAAGCACGCACGGATAAAAGCAGCAAATTTAATAGTTGTAGGTACAATATACCTAAGCTGTGGACAACTTTCTAGTCTGCTGACGCGCGGACGCCAATTTCAGCAACAACGACAACCATAATAAATTGGACTGCAGGGACACCACCCAGCTGGAAAAGGTAGACATTACCTTTTCTCGATGATTTTACCAGAAAAAAAATCCAAGAATTTCCAACTTTCAAAGAAATCGAAGAATGTTTTGATTGCTATGAAATCAGAGAACTGTTTGGTTAATTGGTAACTGAGAAATTGCTGCGTTATTTTAAAACTGATAACATAAACAAAGTAAATTTTTTAGATCTAGTTTGATTAAATATATATATATTTATATTTATTTTTATGAAATAAACAAATATGTTATTTGAATATTTCTATTTTGTTACTCTTTGTACACTTCTTTGTGGAAATATAGACGCTTTTTAATATGATCCAATGCATTGTAGCCTGTCTTTAATAGCCTTGCTGAAGAATTATATGTAACTATCCTTTTGGAATACATGTTTTTATTTATTTTTAAGTTGTTCCCTTTATTATAGTTTATTTTGCTAGTTTTCACTTTATCTCTGTTACTATTCATTTTATGGCTAGATATCCAACATTATTTGTGTCATGTGGCACATCCTGTCAATAGTGTTGCCAAAGCAGCGCTTTTGCGGCGAAGCGACTGATTTTTTCAAAACAATTTTTAAGTTATCATCTGAATTTATTTACTTGCACCATTAAAAATCATTAAGCCTTTCATTATTTTTAGTCTCTTTCTGTAAATAGACACAAATCAACGATTGCGCTTCTCAAGCGAATGGAGTTATCGCTCCACCGTAAGACGCTGTCTGACTTCCGCAGGGCTATTTTCTGCATTACCTGGTAATCAAGGATATCTTCAATTCAGTTGTCATTGCAGAGCTTTTCTGCGAATTTAATCATGCATGTGAAAACTTTCCAAGTGGGGAAAAACACCAACACTAGCACAACTATTCCCACTACTACTTCACTCTAATCATTTCCGCTTCAATTAGCGTAAAACCTTACATTGTATTTGTGCAAACAAACATGGCGAGGCGCGCACATACACGCACACTCACCTACTTTTCCATACAGCCACATTAAGTTATGCGTACATTTGGATAATGCCTAGCGGAAGTGACTAGCATGCAACAGAGCCATTCTGCACGAGTATGTGTGCATACAAAAGTTATACTTATATGAATGTGTGTGCATGTTTCTATGTGCCTTTGTGCGTGTTGACTTGAAGTAGTCGCATTGTTTTTGGTACATTGCCCTGTAGTGGGCGCGAGATGGTTAGCGTCTATTTTGCAGAGTTCGTGCCCCACCCTCGCTGCTTCAACTAATCAGCGCGAGTTTTGTCTAGCGCGAGCCTGGACTATGTGCTGGCAAGTGCTTCGCATTAATGCGGCTTAGCTGCAGTGGCACTGGTGATAAAAGTTGAGTGCAACGGCTTCCATGTTTACAATGATTTGAATATTTTTTAATGCTCATTTATTCACATTATACTTAAGCGCTAATCTTCCAAAAATTATAATGTTCTATAAATAACATTAAAAAAGCTGTCAAGTGCGAGTCGAGCTGCAGGGTTCTGTACTAGAAAACCAAAATTTTTTTTTGGTCAAACTCAACCTCCTTTAATCAAAAATATTTCTAAAAACATTTCCAAACCCTGGCAAGTGGAAATATGTTGACTTCATAAAGACGTAGGTTAGGTTAGGTTAATCTAGCTGCCTAAGAAGAAGGCCACGCATAGACCCTGTTGGGTCCCTAGCGATACCAGTTGGAGTTCCGTTTAGGAGTTGTCAAAGTAGTGATCTGTCAGAATTTTGATGTTTTTCACAAATTTCCAAGGAGGCTTGATGCCCAGTTTCGAGATCTGTTCGAGCCCTGAGAAGAATGGTGCTCCTAAACAAGTCAGACGAGTTCTAGCGACGCGCAGTGTTTCGAGTAGAACAAGCTAGCTGGACAAAATTATTTTACACTGGAAATGAATAGATACGATTGAAATAGAAATAAAATCGTTCGGTTGATCGGTTTCCATGCTGTGAAGGGTTAAAGGTATTTATAGACTTTCTTCATATAAGAGCCTATAACTTTTTCAATTGAAGAGGTATTAATATGAAAAAAGTTTAGGTTTATTGAGGACTAAAGCAGCTTTCCAACGCTATATGAAATGTGAAGCAATATTTCTTCTAACAAATATTATAAAGCCTTGAAATCTTCATTTTATGATTCTGAACTAAAATATATTTTGTTTTAATCAGTACCAAATATGTAAAAGACTTTGTATTGATTGCACTCTTCAAAATAATATAAACATGCGATATATGTGCTTTAAGCAGTGTAGACGGAAAAGTAAAGCTCAGGTATTCGCCCATCCAAAAGAAATTCAAATTAAAAACCTTTCATGAAATTTCTTAAATAATTAATACTACCTCGAAACGTTCTTTCTCGATAAAAATTTACACAAAGCAAGTATATAAAATGGTATTTAATAGAATGTTATTTAATAGAATAATTTCATTTATTAAAGATAAATTTCAATTAGAAAACAATGTGTAGTACATGAAAGTTTGTAGAAATTAATTAAAACCTGTCCTATTAAATAAAATTTGTATATCAAATATATATTTTTAGCTTTAATTAAATGAAATATATGTATCAGAATCAGATTCAGAAAAATCTGAAGTAATATCTAAGTTATATGAATTCCTGACAATTGCTATTTCTGAAGAAATTAGTAAATTTTCAAAAATAAAAAAAAAATAGTTGAACACATTTGAACAGCCTAATATTTCTAGGATACGAAGTACACATTCACATCTGACGCAGAACAAAAATTCAGCCGAGATACATGAGGCACACAAAAGTTTCGATCTAACAAAGAAAACAAACGTTATTTTTTTACACCAAAAGTACCACATTTTTGAAAACAATTTACTATAACAACAACACATATTTATTTGGAATTTTTGCTGAAATCAACAAATTTTGACCTTCAACTCTAAAATATATTTGCACTTTTTAAATAATATATGCGCGTTACGATTGTACACGAATTTAACTTACACGTGCTCAACTCAAATTCCAAATGTAAATAACACTTGTACACAACTTCTCTCTTTGATACCTCATTACTCAAAAGTTACCGTTATGTTTCAACTAAAATTTATTATTTTCCTCTATCTAGACATTTGTTTAAAAAATTGTGTTGTTGTTTTTGAAATTTGAGAGAATGACTTTTGTCCACCTAGCTTGTTCTACTCGAAACACAGTGCGACGGCGGGGCAGCAGCACAGTATGTGCTGTCTGTATGTACGCCATAAAGACGTAACTCCATGCTAAATCTCAGATTTCTACGCCGAAAATGGGTCTGTTTATATATAGAACTACCGACACAAAATATATCTTATAAGAATTCCGTTTTTTTCCCTTTCGGGGAACAGAACCTTAAAAATAATAGAAATGTGGCAGTATGTTGAAGTTTCCTTTTGCAAAGAAAGGTGCAGCACATTTCCTCTCTGATGGAATAGTTACAACTTCAGAAAGTGCCCTGGGAAGGATTCCATTGGCTCTCTGGCGTAGGCTTCTCGAGTGTCAACTTTGCATAACTCACATTGACGCTTACACTTTACACGCGCTCATCCTACGACAAATTGGACCAGCTTAGGTGAGGGGTGCGAAACAAGAACAAAAGCGAAAGCTTTTACCGCACATAAACCAATAAAGTTTTGTTGGTTTAATGCGAGGCAACTTGAATTTGCGGGCTATAATTTATGACATTCAGCGCGTCAGACATTTTCACTTCACTTCGTGAAATATCATCTTGGTCTTGCTGTTTCCCGGCACGTCCTTGTGCTACTACTGTCTTCGTCGTCATTGTTGTCAACCCTGCGGTCGTCTGACAGCTTCAATTGGCTTGGGAAAACAGTTCTTTGTGCCTAGCTTTGTATTATTTTGGATTTTGAATTAATTCGCCAGCGCACTCTTCAACTACTGTCAACAGCTCTTCACACACTTTCAGATGTACGCTTGTGTGCGCATGTGAAGGCGCTGTGTCTACGAAATGCTCGAGCGCTTGCATAATCAAAACGTGACAACATTGAATCTCATTGGGGAAGCTTAAGATAATGCGACGTTTCTTAAAGTCAATCTTCGAGGTTTTACGAATTTATACTGAAACCAGTAGTATTGCGCCGCTATCCCACTTTTTTCTAGTAGAATTTAGCATTAAGTTGGAATTCTAAATGTTGCTTACAAAAATACAAAAAAAATTGTAACAGAATATTATGTTCAATTTGAAAGAATCAATGAAAATCGCGTACGAATTTTTTTTCTAATATTATTTAAATCCATGCCTTTTTCGGCCCGTTTCTCTAAAGTTACAATTTCTCGAAGGATGGTGGAAATTTCACAAACAATTTTACACTCAACGGATTTTCCCGAGTGATCAGAGTAAATAAAGAAAAAAAGAACGTTCGAAATGAATAAATTTATACAGCCGCAATCTTTACGAAAATTAGCACCCTAAAAAATAATATATTACATAAAAAATTACAAAAACTGCTAAAGCTAAGGTTTCATTGCCGGGCTTTCAGTTTAAGCTTAGCTCAACGAATAATATCAACTTTTCTTCTGGTCCACTTCTAAGTTCTTCAGCAAATTCCATCTTCTCTTTGGTCTATCTGGTTTTGCTACCCCAATCCCTACCCCAAAGTAAGAAAATAAATGAAAATATTAATGCAAGTTACTCATATTTTAACTTCGATTAAAAACTTGCTTATTGAACTTATTTTAATTTCAACCGAAATCTAACCGAACACTGAAAATCTCCGGCCATTTACATTGTTTAATGTTCAGGAGTGCGGCTACAATTTACATCTGTTAATGTGGCTATTTTCATTAGTTTTGTTTTTTACCCTTGTAATCTTATAATTTTCACAAACTTCTCTTTCGCTGGAAAAATTACTAAATAGTCCAATAAACGTGGCCATACGGCAAGAAGTTTTAGCGGTAAGCCAAAATGTAATACCTTTTACATGAAAGTGGAATAAAAGGCATTACTGTTGCTGTGCAGAGAAGAACACGACAACATTGCATGATATGATATGATATGATATGATATGATATGATATGATATGATATGATATGATATGATATGATATGATATGATATGATATGATATGATATGATATGATATGATATGATATGATATGATATGATATGATATGATATGATATGATATGATATGATATGATATGATATGATATGATATGATATGATATGATATGATATGATATGATATGATATGATATGATATGATATGATATGATATGATATGATATGATATGATATGATATGATATGATATGATATGATATGATATGATATGATATGATATGATATGATATGATATGATATGATATGATATGATATGATATGATATGATATGATATGATATGATATGATATGATATGATATGATATGATATGATATGATATGATATGATATGATATGATATGATATGATATGATATGATATGATATGATATGATATGATATGATATGATATGATGATAGCAATGCGATCTAAAAATTCTTCCTTATTTAGCATCTCTGGGCAAGGCTGAATCTTTAAGATTTAAGACATCTGAGCATCGACTTAACCATACCTTATTTCTAAGAAAGTTACTCAAGCCTTAGTGTACACATGTTTAATGCACATTACTTGTTCTAGAAATATAAACAAGCAATAATTTATTTATTAAATTTTTTATAATTTTTTTATTATTTTCATACGAAATGCAATTTTTTGCAATTTGAAATTCGTACGAAACGTGAAGTGAAGTCGGAAATGCAAGCACATAAGGCACTAATTCCAATGATGTTGCCAGTGGCGCACTGAGGAAAAATATGTAAGGGGGCTAGGGGAATTTTCTAGATTTAATTCTCCCTTCAATTCCTTAAATATATACAAACCCGCTCTTTGTCCTCCTGCCTCTGCTTTTCACGTCGCACAAAATGCCACTGAATGTCAAAAAATAAGATTTTCCTGTAGCTCCTTTGATGAACAAAATGGTAGGAGGGGGAATTGTCAGTCATAAGGTAAATGCATGACGAGTGGCAAAGAGAAATAGATTCGTGGAGAGAGCAAAAATGTCGCTTATTATTATTTGTTCATTGCTGTCAACTTTGGTTTGGGGTACGTGTGTGTGTGTGAGTGTTTGTGTATGTGTACGAAAAACTGAAATTTTACATTTCTCTGCTTTTAAAATCGTCAACACACCAACACAGAGTTAGACATTTACGCTGGCATTGAGACAATCGGAGGCGACGCCGCAACAACGAAATGCAGAAGAACAAGTATAATGAAATGTGAAGTGAATGCTACGAATACACACACAAAAAAAGACCGTGCAATTTTCTCAACGTCGCCAATGTAAATGTTAGTGCCGCTTGAAATTATTGCATGGCTTGCGGTTTCAAAAGGTCGGTCGTAACAGTTGGCGAATGATTGAAGTTCTGAAAACTAAGTCTCAAAATATAAATATTCGTACACTTTCTTTAAATGTAGAAAAATTTTTAACTGAATTAAAGTGAGCTTGTGCTGTTCCCAAAAAAACTAATTGAAATGAAATGTTTGTTTAAGCTGAAAAAGCAACTTAACATTTCATATTGCAAAAAAACTGCAGTAAACCCAGGTGCATTGAAGAACTTTATAAAAAATGTTTTGCGTTCGTATTAAAGTTTGAAATTTGTCTTTCTATTAATAAGTGAATTTCAAGATTAATAAACCATCATTGAATTCAAACAATAAACAGTTTTTGAACAAAAAACCAAATTAATAAGTATCGCTCATACGCGTAGAACTTCATTGCCCAGCACCACGGAGCCGGTGAAGGCACTTTGTTTGGGTGGATATATACCAATCAATATATCTGCTCATTCATCTGCCTGTCTGTTTATCTGTGTGTACGTCTGTGTATATGCATGCCCGGTGGCTTATCGGTGCGACCGCTGCAATCATTTGTAAGCGATATCCCAAACAAAGTTGTAAAAAAACTGCGCCGACATTTCACAGAATGACACTTTGTTGGGTGTAATTACGTTTCCAAAGAAATCAGCATATTTACACGTGCCGAGCGAAAATCAACCATGTATATTATATGTGTGTATTTATGGCTACATGTCACCCACTTGCATGAAATTAACTCAATTTTCAATAGCAAAATTAAGCCGAAAGGATTCGTTTGTGGAAATAAAGGAAAAGCTTTCAAAACGCTGCACACACACACGCGTTTCAGCATACCTACAGCCACGCACGAACACTGCCAATTATTAGAACAGACCATATTGAGTTAACCTTAAAATAAACATTCTGTAAATCTTCATACAGTAGCTTTTTTAGCCAGCATAAAGATTTTAAGTTTTCAATTTGATTATAATAATCTCAAATGTTTATTTGCAGTTTATTGTTGGCTTTTGTTAGATTTTATTTGTGTCTGTGTGTGTGTGTGTGTGTGTGTGTGTGTGTGTGTGTGTGTGTGTGTGTGTGTGTGTGTGTGTGTGTGTGTGTGTGTGTGTGTGTGTGTGTGTGTGTGTGTGTATGTGTGTGTGTTTGTGTTGTATGAGAGGGTTAGTTCTGAGCAATATAAATGGATTTAAGATATCAAATATATCAACAACAATACAAATCAACATCAACAGACAACAAAGAATAACTTAAAGGGCACCGTTAGCAATGAATGAGCGTATGTGTTTGCATACAAACACGAAAAAGGAACCTTCCTGCAACATGTGCCTTGAATAAGAAAAAAAGAGGATAATGCGATATGTCCACACTCTCGTAAAATGACAATGATTTAAAGTTGCTGAGAATTTGCTAACCAACTCAGCAGGAAAATCTCCCGGGCTTTCTCTAATCTAACCCGATTTCAAGCGAAAAAGGCATATGTGTGGCAGGAAACTCAACAAATTTAGAATTTGTGAATGAGTTTTGGAAAGTCATGGGTGGCATGTAAGCTTAAACCATTGGGAACAAATTCGTAAATTCAGTTCGCAAAATTTGCGTAATTTCCATTCGTCATTTAGATTGTTTTAATAAATATTCATTTATTGGAGTAGTGCTCTCCATATATCTATGTCTTTGAATGAATCCTGTGATCGTTGTGGAAGTTTGTGAAAATATTCTTAACATAATATGTAATAAAAATTTTTTCAACCACTCTACTAGACATAACCAAAAATTATACAAACATTTAAAATAGGAATTTCATACTCGTTTCGGTCGGTTTTGTCGCTATTCTTCCAAATTATAAAGACCCACTCTGCAGTAGAGAGCTCTAGCCTCACTCAAGGATTTTCAATATAAATATTTATATGGATCTCTACGCTTTATTTTCGGTTTCATACTTCCCGCCTCTACCAAAGATCGCGACAGAAAATTTTTAAATAAAATTTTTTTTTTAAATGCCAAATCAACCAATTAATTGTTTTATCCCAAAAAGAATTATAACATATTTAGGTCGTTTTCGCCCTTTATTATGATATCATATAACACTGTAGTATAGTTGTTCTCTCATTAATTTCCATGTAAAATAAATACGCTAAAATCAGATTTCTATTTTGTAAGGTCAGACTAGTGGTATTCGAATCTGTATTATGCATCTGTTTGCGTTCGAGAAATAGGTACTCAGTAATACTGGCACGCCTTTCCTATGATCGTAAATTGCAACTCGAATTTCAAGCCTCTTCATAACCGACTTTTATGCATCCGCAGCCCACGTGTGCACACACTCGAAAAAGCGGTTTCCGCATTAAAATGTGGTGGGCTCATCTCGACTTTTCAGTGAAAATAAAAATCTCTCCACAATCCCGCCCTCGGAGTCGATTGAATGAGCGCTTGAGTCCGGCGTGCAATCCTTCATTTTACATTTTTGTGGCCCCACTTGAAGCGGCGCATGAATAAACATGCAATGTACATAGAGGCCCACTTGACATGGACATGGAGCTTCAGTCTGCCTGAGTGACTGAGTGACTGATAGTCGTACATCCAGTGTCCATAGTCTGCCCAACACCCTCAGCTGTCTGCCTTTTCCATTTGATTAAAATGCTGCTTTAAATTTTATTTGCCTTTTCTCTCGTTTTACCATTTTTTCAGTCCTCTTTTATATTCCCTCACCTTTTTGCGCTGTTTGCGATTTATTAACATTCGATTTTGTTGTGATTTTATAAACAAAGTGCGATGATGCTTCGCTGCCGTCTTTTGTTGTGTCGGCTTAGGGAGCTTGTTTGGAAAAGCCATTATTTAAATTGAATTTCTGTATCAGTTGTCAATGGGGAATTTCAGCATGATTATGTTGTCTACGTGCTTGTATGTGTGTGGCTCTGTCTGTTAGTGATTTGGTCTTAAGTTGTTGGTAGTCGCACGCAAGATGCTCTACGCACTTCACTTGCTTTGGCATAGAAGTAGCGCATTTTCCAGCGACTTCACTGTCTGAATTGTGCCTTTTTGACATTTCGGTTTTCATTATTCACGCATCAGAGTGCCGCATTTGATTTACATGCAAATCGCTTCACAGCTGCGACACGTAAGTCTTCCGGTGTGAAAAGGTTTTTGAACTACGCGCAAAGGCGTATTTTAAAGCACAATAAGCAAATTGGGTAGCATACAGAAAGGAAAAGTTTCGCGCGCCTAAAAATAGATACATTTGCGAGTATCACAGCTGTTTTCAATAGCGCACACATACCAATTCCTGAAGGGAGCATGTACTTTGTTTAAGAGTAGGACTTCGAAACTGAACTTAAGAACTTAAGAATTCTCCTAATATTGTGAATACTTTTTCTCAAGCTTCAATATTTATTCGCCATATTTCGAAGTAATGGTTTCTCTTACATATTTGATGAGCGCCTCGTTAAGAGCTAAAACTTCCATCTCCCAAATAATAGAATCACATTTTTTTACAAAAAATTGTTTGCCCATAAAAAGATCATAAACAGTTTTATCTATAACTGCCATTATCTACATTTTTGTAAAAAATGCACTTATACCACTTTCAAAAATAACAGCTCATATAATAATAAAGATAAAAACAAAATATTTTATAATTTATTCAACATCGCGCGATAAAGCTAATAGAAAACGATAGACCCCAGCTTAATTGATTCCTTGAAGCACCGTCAGAACGTGGGATGTTTAAGCCTTTTCTATAGTTACTTTAATGGTAGATGCTCTGCTGACATAAGAGATCTTATCCCAGCTGCCCGCGTGTTTCTCGCAACACGCGAATGGCGAGCGGGCCACATCGATACCACGTTTCGACAAAGCGACAACGCTCCAACGCACCACGCAATACAGGGAGAATTCGTTCTTCGGTCGTACATCGAGGTTGTCGAATAGTCGTCCTGCGGAGGTTTTCCCACGTCTTTGTAATATTCGCGAATTCAAGGCAAACATCCACCGCCACTTCTCCTCTTTCCCCCACCCACTAACCTATATTAACCTTAAATTTTGAGCTAGAAAGTGAAATCTGATATACGACTTCCACTCATGTCGTTAAAGTTAACAATTAAAACTTTTTTGAATCAGCCTCCTGCCACGCCAACTTTTTTAAAAATCACATTTTTTCGTTTTTTTTATATGAAAACTAGCTGTTACCCGCGGGTTCCACCCCGCGCTTTTATAAAAATACGTAATGTGAATGATGCTCTGATTGGATGTTGCTGTATTTAATTGTATTTAATTTAATAGAAGTGCTTGCCAGTCTGTCTTTTTCTTGGTTTTTGTTGTTTTCTGTTGAACAGCAGCGCTTCTCCTTGCTGATGCTTGTGATGTCTATATACTTGTAGGGGAAGTCATAAATGTAGGTCCTTACAAAACTATCTGTGTATGTAGATTACTCCTTTGGTGGAAGGCCAAAATTAAAGTGACTCCTCATGGACCACCACTTTTTTACGGTACATACATTGAAGGTGTGCCACGCCACCTTATCCCATGACCCTAAATCTATATATATAAAACTCAAAATTATGTAAAAATGTTTACATGTATGTATGACTAAATAATAACAAAACAGAATTTCAATGTTGAATGACTTGTAGTTTTAAATATATACCAAACAAAAGATTTAAGTTGTATGAGGGGTGTCACGCCTCGTGTCCAATGTTCATTTATGTATGATATATAGTTCTAAAGTAATACCCAAATGTGGAGTTGATTGAAAAGTGCCACGCCCCTTGTCCTACGCCCATACAATTGTACCAGTGGGACGACTCTTCCAAGAGGTGCTTGCGTACGGAATTTTAATACTGCGCGACTTTTAGTTCGAAAGCTATTCGATATCAATGATTTCGTTTGTATGCGCTGTGCCACGCCCCTTGTCCAATGCCCGTCCCATTTTTCCAGTTCAATGATACGGATATTTAATATGTTTCTACCGAGCTTCATTGATGTATGAAGTATATTTCTAAAGTTATACCTGTATAGGATTTGATTGAAGTGTCACCCCCCTTGACCTACGCCCATATAATTTTACCAGTGGGACGACTCATCCAAGAGGTGCCTGCGTACGGAATTTCAATGCTGCGCGACTTGTACCTTCAAAGATATGCCCTATCATAGAATTAAGTTATATGAGGGGAGCCAAGCCCCCTTGTCCTACGCCCTACATTTTTTCCAGCAGGAAGACACGACTAAACACTAACATAATACAAAGTTTTAAAGTTGTACGCCTTGTAGTTTTAAAGATATGCCAAATCAATTATTTAAGTTGTATGGGAGGTGCCACGCCCTCTTGTGGTACCAAATTTTTTTATAGCCAATGACCATCCTTGGAACATCTATAGTCTATGTGCCAAATTTGGTTATGATCGATTAAGCGGTTTAGGACGCAACTCCGAACATACATACATATATACATACATAATTTGAATTTTATATATATAGATGGGGAAAAGTCGATCTTATTCAAATATGCAGGTAATTCAATTAGCTAAAATGCTTTCATATTAATCTTCTGACCTCGTCCACATTCTTGTTTTTTTAAAGAGATGATTTTTCGGTTTTTTTTTATTGCTGGAGCTGGATATTTGTATTTTGTAAAAACAAATTTAAAAATCTGATTAAATACAATAGAAAATTTGAAGGTTTCTATCAAATAAATTATTAAAACTGTTGTTAAAATGGTTTAAAAAATCCTTTAACAAATTGGATCCCTAATGAATTTTTGGATATCTCGAAAATAATCAAGATTTTCTACTATCTTAAAAACTTTACTTCTCCACATTTTATGTTAACCGTATGACACCCGGCATATATTTTTGTCATTATAAATGCAAAATCTTTCTAAATTTTAAATATTTCCACATACTTTTTTATATAAAATTTGCGATTTCATCTACCTGCAGAAAGGTGCACTTCAACAACAGATTTCGTCGCACCCTGTATATCCAAACCAACAAATTTTGGTGTCATTAAAGCTATGACAATTTTCTGTAGAAATTAAGAAAAATTATTCCGATATCTTTATCCGTTCGAAAGTTATGGTTTTTGCAACGTGAAAAGATAAATTGAGCCACTGCGCGCCGGGAGAGGTTGCTGCTTTTGCAATTGATTCATATCTCAGTATCGAATGTGAAGCGAAAGTGAGAAGGTACAAGAAAATTAAAAACAAATATATGTGTACAAGTGTACATACGAAACAAGAAGCTCCATTGAGTATTAGTAAAAAATCAACTAATTAATATTTGAGCTGTTATTTTTGAAAGTGAAATAAGTCCATTTTCTGTTATTGCGAGATATTTCATTGTTTACATTTCATTCTCAGTGTCAATACTATTAAGAGATAAAACTTCCATCTCCCAAATACTAAAATCAAAAATTTTTTGTACTATAAATTGTTTACCCATAGAAAAATCGTAAAAAGTTTTATATATAACTGCCATTATCTACATTTTTGTAAAAAATGGACTTATTCCACTTTCAAAAATAACAGCTCATTTGTCTCTTTAATCAAAGAAAAGATATATGAAATAAAATGTTACAACTCAATGACGACTGCCTGCTGCACATATTCCGTGAGTTTGACTTCAGGGAGCAGCTGATGGTAGCCGGTGTCTGTGAGCGTTTTCGTGACGTCATAGCAAAGCTTCTTTGGCGCTCGCGATTTCGCGAGTTTTGCAACAACAGCGAAGAGATAAACACACTCAGCGAAAAAGAGCATCAAGAATTATTCGCATTGATTGTGTTGAATTTGGAAAGAGTGACCATAATGAGCCGAGGCCATTTGAAGCCCGAACTGACATTCTATTTTACGTTCGAGTTTCCGTTTCTGTTCGAACTGAACTGCCAGGATGACAACTTGCACGATGAGCATCTACGTTTGATTGCCGAAAAGTGTGCGAATTTGCGTGTGTTGCGGGTTTCAAGTAGTTATGTGACCGGCGCATACACGAAGGACCTGCGGCAATTGCGGCAGTTGTATGTGCCCAAGTGTAGGCTGAGACTGTTGCATTTAGAGGCGATCATGCGAGAGTTGCCACTCACACATTTGGATGTGACAGGAAACTTTCTCAGCTATAAGCTTGGCATAGTGCTGAGTGAATTGACAGGCACGAATTTGCGTGAGTTGCACATCTCTGAAGATGCAATCAATGAGGAATTCATAGAGAACTTTCATAAGTTATTTAGCCTCAGCATGCTGCAAGTACTTGATGTTACCGATCTTAAAAACCTCCATTGGCCACGTCTACTGCAATATATATGCGCTCGCACAGAGGTATTACGCATTGAGAATACCGGCTCAAATACCGTAAACATCATTGGCATAAATTTGTCACTTCTGAGTGAACTACAAAAATTATATTTTGCCCCTCAATTTGATATTAAGCTTGCGAAGGCATTTTTGCAACTTACTACGCTTAAAGAATTGCACTTGGTGCACGAAAAGCATCTGCTGGCCTTATTGCCACTTGTTGGCAACTGTGCAGAGTTGGAGCATATTTACTTGGAGCGCCGCAGGCCGCTGCATTCGGACATTTTCGACTGGGCCGATAAATTAATTAAGCTCTTGCAAAGTCAAGCCACGCCACGCCCAGTACTCAACGTACACATTAGGGAGTTCGTGCATGGGAGAATAAAACAAGCATGGCTGAGAAAAGAGGTAAATTAACCCGTTTATACGATACTTTAAGTCGCTATGAGTCAATACGCATCGGCTCAATATAGTCGCAAAACACGATTTAAAATCAACTTGAAAATTTCAAGCGTATCGAGCCAAATCGCTTTTCATGTGTGCTCGAAATTTGTAGCACAGGAGGAGCCATCCTGGGCCCAGACATAAGTACATAGAAATGATCAGAATCACTATATCTTGATATTCGGTTGTCCGCCTGTCTGTGGTCGCAGGGGATAAAGAAGGAGTAATCAAATTCGAACAGAATTTTAAATCCAATCTCAGTAAACTTTAACTTAGTTCAAAGTCCGTGAACAAAGCCCACAATGGGCCTGTAAGTCCCACTACCTCGGATTTATTTCGGTAAAATGGTTATAATTTGTCTAATTACTCATTGCGAAGAATAATTCTTGGTATTCAAGGTAAGGAGACGGTCTTTTATGTCATTCGAGAAAATGGGCGTGGTCCGCCACTATATAGGCGGCAACATTTTTCCGGTCAAATGACTCTCAGTTAACTGTTTATGAATATTTGTTAGGAATGAATATTGGTTCCCAAGTTAAAATATCCTTTATACAAAAATATGGGCGTGGTCCGTTCACTGAGTCGGCGGAATATTTAATGCACCTACAGCATCATTTCTTTTAGTGGTTTACCGTCCCATTCGGTTGCTGTGTGTAGGGTGTGCTCTGTCGGTGAAACCCGACTGATGCTTCCTTACTTGTTTACTCTTATATTGGACATCTACACAAATTGCCAAATATTTAGTTCTTGTTGCACAAAAATTAATACTAATATCCAATTTTTTTCTTGCAGTTTGATGATAGTAATCTACAACAAAGTATAGTCAAATGGGTATGGGGACCCAAGAGTACATCCCCTATACGATTCGCCAGTGTTTTGTGAGCTTTGAGTTCGAGTGATGTCATCTTAAACTTTTTATGCACATAACAATCTGCCTGGCCCATCAAATCTGCTTGGTGCACGTAGTTCACTTTGTTGCTGGAAAAGTATTTCTTGCAGTTAATCGTGTGCCTCATATTATAAGGAAAATTAAATTTATTTAATTCAATAAGGAAACATTGATTAAAATGAATTAATTGACAGCGCTCTTAAAAGGGCAACAAATAGTCCATGCTTTTAGTCGCTACGCGGTCCAAAAACACACAAAAAACTGTGTTGCCAGATGCTATTTCCACTTATATTCTCTCTATTGTAGATTACCAGCTTGTCGCCACAAAACCGTGCGTTTACAGTCCTCCATTTTACAGATACAGATTAAATATTGCTTTTTAAGTAGGACTTCGAGTCTTCTAGTCACAGCGCTCTGAAAGGTCCATTGTGACAGTTCTACATATATGAGGAGATCATGATGCACTACATCGGAATATCGTGTACTATACCGATGTTTCATTATGTCATTTCTACCCTTCTGAGATGCTTCTGGCGTAAATATTTCAGTCTATCCATTACCTTCCGCTTGCTTTCAGTCATGTTTAGCTTTCCATTTTAATCAGCACTTAAGATTATCCCTAATATTTCTTAGTAAAGATCCTATTCATTCAAATTTCTACCGCAACGCATCCTTTCCCTGCCGACTTTGATAAAAAATTCAATTAATTTCGTGTTTAAAAATTGCAAATTGTATATTTAGTTCTCCGAAGCGACTGATAAATCGCATAACCAGAACACCAATCCCTTAAATATAATACATTGTAGCAAGGAAATAAACACTTCTGAAGCCTTCATAATTTTTTAGAGGAGAAATAAAACGTTTCAGAAAACAAAATCGAACTAAAAGAAAGATAAATGTAAGAGAACAAAGATGAAGTTTTTTTACATAAGAATATTAAGTAAAATACACCGTCCAAAAAACTTTTTCACACATATAAAAATCCAGTATACCGTTGACAGTAAAAAAGGAATAAAAATAAAATACCTGGGGCTACCAATTTTTTAGGCAATTTCGGAAATTAATATAAAATAAAAGTTACTCATACCACCCATGTTCGATATGATTGACTCATTTTCTTCTTTTCGCTCCGTTTAATATGACTATTATTTCTCGCATCACTGTATGTATGTCTTTTGTTATGTGTTGGTTAAACAGTGCTTTGATACATTATTGCTTCTTTTACTACTTTTTACATTTTTTCATTGCTAGTGGCAATGAATTTATCTATTGTGCTAGCTATCTAAGTGCTCTTCCGACTTTTACTTTTTCAAGGTATTTGCATATATGTATGTGTGTGTAGATAGATTTACGTGCGCTTATACGCTATATTTTAATAGCAAATTGAATTTGAAAAATGAAAGTTCAAAAAAGTTTTAGTGTAAAATTTATTTCGCATTGGAATGGGTAACATCTGTTGTGTGTGCGTGTATATGTTGGCCAAGTTTTATGTAGTTTTGATTTGATTATGTTTTCATGCACTATGCGTTTTTATGCGCGCTGGAAATGTGAGAAAAATTCACGAATTATTTTGCTTTTATGACATTTTCTCAACAAATTGCATTTGCATATGCGTTTGCATGGTTTTGTGCTAATTAATGTGGAAAACAGCAAATTGCGTGCAACATGCCACTAAAATAGTGCATTCCAACTACGGTTCCCCTCCTCATGCCGCGCTGGCCAAGCAAAGTTGTGCAGCAATTAAAAAGTTTGAACTGCACGGCTCGATGATAGTATGACATGCTTACAGAGATACACATTTTGTTGTTTGCCTTAACACTCTTGCACACACACACACAAATGTTCGCACTTGCATACGTACATATAGGAATTAAATTTCTACTGAATTTGTTGCCTGTCAACTTCTTGGCAATAAACGATGTTGCTGAAGAATCTTGAAGCTTCGGCAAGCTTAATTAAAAGTTCCTGCAGTTGCCACACTTTCTTCTTGCTCTTCTCCTTGTGCTGCTTTCTCTGCTAACAGTTCTTCTTTCTCCTCTATTAACGTTGGTAAGATGCTTAATTCTTCGCTTTCAACTTTCTTCGTCCTTGAGAATGCCGAAAGATACCCTTAAAAGTTGGCACAACACGCAGGTTTATTTAGCCAGGCACATACACACATCAATACAGTTGGAAATGTAGAACGGGGTAAGCTGTAAACGTTTTGCTACTCCTAAAGGTAGTATAAAGTTAGCTGAAATAGCACTGCCAGGGAAAGTGTCATCAAGTGCGCGTCTCTGCAGCTGTATGAGTGTATCAGTTTATATGCATGTGTGTGTGTGTGTGCACACATATAACAAAAAACCACTATTTTATTTACGTTGTGTTGCCTCGGGGCGTATACGTCACTTCTAACGAGCCTAACGTATTCACAGTCGCGTTGTAAGGCAACAGCTAGTGGAGTTTGTGGCTCTTGTTGTTTTTTGATATTGTTGTTGTTATTGTTGCTGCTGTTTTTCCATATTTCGTTGAATTTTTTGGTTATGCTTTGTTGGCCCTTATTCGCTTTTGGTGTCATTTTATGTTTGCGCGTATGCATGTGTATGTTTATAGTATATGTACGCGTGTATGTGTGTAGGTTACAAGCAAATGCGTTTCATTGTAATGGCATTGTAAAAGGCAATTTACTTTGTTCAGTTTCCTCGTCTCACATTTTATCCTGTCTCGTTTTTTGCTTCAAATTTTGTTGTGTTGGCGTATTCTAAGTGAAGATTTGTGTTTTATGTTTTTTGTCAAAACATTTACGCAATTTTTCGCATTTAAATATGCATTTCTGTATATATGTATGTGCATAAGATATCAATCGAAACGAGGAATTTAATCTTCTCTTGAACAGAATTTTTATATGCAAAAAATTAAATAAAGATATGTTTATGTTATGTTTCAAATTAAATTTTAGTGGGTATAAATGTCTGCGATACTCTTACAGGCGATTTACATTTAATATGTTTACAAAAGAAGGTAATTTCTAGTACTACAGTAAAGACTATTTAAGTTAGGTGAGACTGGCTGACTAAATAGGTCACACATAGACCCTGATGGATGCTTGGAATTTCTAACGAACTTCAATAGAGAGCACGAACACACACAAACTAATGCGATAAAGTTAGGACTAAGCCTGGTTTACACGTGCTGTTTTGCCAACTATCGAAATGCTTATATACACAAATTCTTCGATTTGCACAAAGCCTGATCACTGGAATCAATTAAATAGTATATCTCAATCAGCAAAGAATCGCTATTTTAGCGAAGCAGTCACAATTTATTGCTACTTTAAGTAGTTAAAGTGTTTTTTTCATAGAAAATAATTACTAATTGATAGAGCTTGTTATGCTGTGACTTGCATTATCATTAATCTTGTGCCGATAAAGTAATTTACAGTGCGGATGTCATCTTTTTGATATTTCCTTCATAGATTTTTCTCACTTTTTCACAAGTCATGTTTTTTTTGGACAGCAACATAGAAGTGTGACAAATTATGTAAAAATTCATAACAATTCAAGGAAAATAGTAATAATACGATATTCATATTTTCGGAGCAGGGTCAAGCAGTTACGATTATCATAGTTTTTTCGCATCGTTTGGCAACAT
The DNA here is from genome assembly GCA_963457695.1 of Neria commutata. Lineage (NCBI taxonomy): Eukaryota > Metazoa > Arthropoda > Insecta > Diptera > Micropezidae > Neria > Neria commutata. The sequence continues at coordinate 22,532,754 of OY735249.1, read as the reverse complement.
TTATGTATTATAATTTCCGTATCCTTTGCTAACATCATTCACTATTTCCTAATTTTTTGCAATTGCTTGTATAAAACGTGCATTGCACTAAAAGTGTTATTTCTGGCTAATTCATCGCACACGTCTAAATACGCATCCCTCTTCAAGATTTGGTACTTAAATTGATTCGCTAAAAACCGGCTCTCGCCTGATAAAATAAAATATTGCAAATTTATACTAAAAAAACTCGCATCTTTAACTCGCTAAAAATAAGTAGCAAAACCGCTTGCTACTTCAACAACATATTTTATAATTTAATTCGAAATGCAGACTCATGAAAAAGTCGTTCATACGCAGCGTGGTCCCAATTCCCCTGCATCCCCCTACAAAGTGCTCTCATTTAAGCAAAAAGCCAAATAATTACTTTGCCACAGGCACTTAGCACAACACTTGGGCACGGAACAACTCGTCCACGCCCCTCAGCGCCGTCAGCTGTCAGCGGCACGAGAAGGCATCAGCAACGCTGAAGCATTGCTACGTGAGAGCTTAGCAGCAGCGGCAGCGTCACGAACGCTGCCTGACATCTTTTATTTATTTCTTACGCTTTGTAGTTACTATGTTATTTTTGTTGCTGCTGTTTTTACAAACGTTATTTCTGTGTATTTCTAGAGGTCGGTTTTTTTCTGAAAAACCCCCTCCCCCCTTGTGCTAGGAAGAAATAGGAACAAGTGCGCCTGCAGTGAAGCTTTGCAGTAGTAGTAATTTATACTTTCGCACCTGACCTTTTATTCGGCACACTTTCCTTTACTTTGATGGAAAGGACCATTATAGCCTAGGTATGTTGGCATAAAAGCCGCGGTGGCTCAGTGGACTAAGTGCTTGGTCGCTGATGCGGGAAGGACTGGGTTCAACTCCCAGCCCGTCACATAATGCCTGAAACACAATTGCGACCACATCGCAGACCGTTGCGATATTCCGCATTTTGAAACGAGTAGGCTTATGAGAACGTCAGAAATGGAACAGAACGGCCGACGACCATCGCAAATCGCAACGACCGACGATAGAATGCCTGAAACAGAATACCGACCACAACGCAGACCGTTGCGATATTCCGCATTTTGAAACGAGTAGGCTTATGAGAACGTCAGAAATGGAACAGAACGGCCGATGACCATCGCAAATCGCAACGACCGATGATAGAATGCCTGAAACAGAATACCGACCACAACGCAGAACACTGCGATATTCCGCATTTTGAAACGAGTAGGCTTATGAGAACGTCAGGAATGGAACAGAACGGCCGACGACCATCGCAAAACGCAACGACCGACGATAGAACTGGTTCTAATTTCACGCTGCGTCCAATTTAGGGTTGCATTTTCCCAACAGCCGCAGTAATGATTTCATTGAATTTCATTACTGCTGCTTATAAGTTTTCTATTTTTATAAATTTGAGAGACTTCCTCGTTCTGGTTAATTTTAAGCGACCAAAGGAAACGCGACACGTTGGTCAAGTGGACAAACGCTTGGCTGCTGAAACGGAAGACCCGAGTTCAAATCTCAGGCGAGGCACATAACATCTAATAGAATAGAGTACAATTATTTTTTTTTATTAGTTTTTATTAATGAAAAGATTTGACGCAGTACAAAAGGAAATTCAAAGAGCAAGTGAACAGAAATTTCTCAAAGTAATTTCTCACATTAGTAGTGATGTCAGATACGCATATTGCTATCATTTAGGCTCAACAGGCCGTTTGCCGAATTTTGTTTACAGAGGCGTTAAATTGTATAGAAATTGAACTGCCGACGACCGTTGATTGCAGTTTGTTTACTGCGGCAGGCCAAAAATTCGCATAGTTCTGCGAACGTGGTCGGTGTTGTGTTTCAGGCATAAAACAAAGAAAATTTTTTTCCAAACTGTTTATTTGCCTGGCGCCACTTCTCGCGATGAATTGGCAATTCTCCGAGAATATTCTTTGCCATGAAAAAGAGTTCTTAGCCCGTTTGGATTCGGTTAATGTAGATCCCGTCAACTTGTGCAAAATATAACAAGCGTACACAAGTTAATGCGAGAAAGCTAGGCCCACACGGGCTGTTGTACCAACCAATTATTGTTATTATTATGGTGGCTTAGAAAATGCCACAACGTCTGCGACTGTTCAAGCCAATGGCAAGAAAACTATATTGAATTGAGATCGTGTCATTTTCAAGTTAAGTTTTTAATATAACTATGGAATAAAAAGCGGAACTAGCCTTATTTTGGAACCAGAAATTAGTATAACATTTAGCACTTGTATTCCCGAGCTTATTTCCGCTGATCTGATTTTTTTTACGACGCTAGCTACTCTTAGCTTCTGGCTGGCATGCATGGATCCTGACAGAAGAATAATAAGGCTGACTTTGCCGCAGTTCGCCGCGTCGCTCAGGTGCCATACCATGCCACATGCTGTTCATGTTGAAATGACGGCACTGTTTTAATTTTGCAGACAAGCGCACTTTTGCCACATTCCGCTGCATGTTGCACCAGATTAAGTGAGTGCGTCGTTGACATCATTCTGCAATGTTTCAAGCTGCCTCAATGCAGCTGATGCGCCGAGCATCTTGTGAGCCGCTGCTAGTATACACGTACACGGCTGATGTGGCACTCTGAAAATAGGCATTCGCAAGGAGGAGGAAGAGCATGAGCAGCGCAATGCCAAGAGTCACATTTCAAGTGTTGCCAATGCGGCCACTGCTGACGCGTCTCTGGAATTAAAGTGCGCAAATTGCAACGCTTCAACTTTGCTGTGCGCAGCAATAATTCCGACTCAACGCTGACAGCCACAAATGTCCTTCTGCATGCCTCACGTTGCGAATTTAGTGCACAACAAAGCCTGCTCACTTTCACTTCAGCATTGCCTTAACCCATTGATAGTCATAAAATTCTTAATACGCAACAACACGAACGCGCTTTTGTTTGGTCTCATCTTATTGTCAAGTTCTTTTGGTGACCTTTTCCTTACAGAACCATGCCGAGCATAGCTTTTTAAGGACCTTTACTTTTGGAAGTGAAATAAAAAATTCTACAGGCAAAAAATTGAGAATATTTAAAATTATGAACAGTTCATCACTTGAAAATTTGCAGTCTCTTGGGCTCTGCCACAGAAAAGACAACAACACTGTATTCTTGTATGAAATGAAAGACAGCAGAAGGGTAAGAAGGGTATAAGAGCAGATTTGCAAATTTACTATCTAATTTTGATTCGAGCACAGCCGGATTGCCTGTCAGTCCAAAGTTTCCCAACTAATTTCTACACATACTTTCAATTGGACGGCAGGCGATAAACTGTTCCAGCAGACTGCGGGCAACAATTTCTCGTAGTCAATAAAAAAGTTTGATCTGACGATTTTAATACGATTAATATGTGGCGGTATCTCAGGCGGTATCTCACGAACTGTTGGAGTTGTTGTTGTGCATCAAGATTTCGGACTGCAGATAAATGTTAAAAAGGGAAATGCTTCGAATCTTACCGCTTCTACGTTTCCACTCCAAGAAACAACTTGAACAAGGATTGAGAAAATTTATTTGTCAGAAAGATTTCAATGAAATCGTATGTACATTTCTATTGAAAGCTCTGCATGTTCAAATTTCGTAATGATCCCAATGCAGCGAATCTTTCCTGCCCAGAAACAGCGGCATGATTATGCCACACCTACACTGTCAAAGTTAATCATCAATCAGTGTCAGCGTCAGCCAATCAGGTAAACATATGCCAACGGAATGTCAAAGCAATCGTTCTATGGTTTTTCTGCGTTGCCGCAGTTACCTCTTTTCTTTTCTTTTCCGTTGCGCAGTCGAAAAAGTCTTTCTTTCCTTCGCAGATGAATTTTTTTTGTGCCATTCATTCTGCGCATTTTCTTGTCAACTTTATAAGCATTTTCATGACAATCAACTTAATCTGACTAAATTGAATACAAAAGATTTTTTGTTTAGTATTTTTGTTGGCAGGTTGTAGCTGAAACTGAAGGTGCTGAAGTTGAACATTGCATATCATCATTGAATTGAGTGAGTCTCTGAATAGGACGAGTAAAAACTGAATCACAATCAGAGCCGATTTTGCAAAAAACTGCTCGACAAATACGGCAAACATGGAAGTAAGGCCAGGAAGCAGAATCAGCACGAAATCGCTTAATTTAAATCCAAATTTTTATTAAAGTGTTGGAAAAAACATTGCTGTTTAGGAACCAGGATGCTGCCAATATTATTTCTTACTGTGTATTATTTCAAATTTGATAACGACATTTTCAAATACTCATAGCTGTTTAATTTCCCCTTTTTGCTTTGATACCTATGTATTTCTTTCGTTGAGTAATTTTTCGACTATAAGCTGCCATATTTGAAATTCTTAAATTCAGTTCAATTTATACGTTCCATCTGAACAGTCGTCTTTTGTGAAAGAACTCTTCGCCGTAGCGACAGCATTTCTGTCCACGCGAATTATTTGAAATAAAGAACAATTTTGGTTTTTAAATACAAGCCCTAAAGCTCAACAATCGTGTTATTCTTTAACAATTGCAGAAATTTTTTTTCGAAGCTAGCATATTGTATGAGTAAAATAATAAAAATAAAATTGGTGGCGTTTTTTGCCATGCGAGTAGTCAAAAAAGACTACTCGGTTAACAAGTCACTTAACAACTTTGTGCTGATATTTCACAGAATTGTTACTGACATATCAGTATGTTAATAATGTTTTTCGGAAATATGTGGCAACGATACCACTTAAACAATGTAGAATGGTCAATTCTGACTGGTACACAAGCTTTTGTTTGCCGGAAGTATTAAATGAAATAAGGCAAACCAACAATTGCCGTCGAATCATTCTTTACCATGGCAATGCGAGCTCTCACATATCTCGTCAAACAACTCATTTGGTTATTTAGACCCGAATTTATGGGTCATCCGGTCATCCCCTTACAGTCCTGAGTTGTCGCTCAAAGACTTCTTTTTGTTCCGCATATCAGAGTAAACTACGTGGAGAACGATTTGCGAGCGCCGAAGAAGCCTTCAAAAACCATGGTTTGTCTCACCAGTTAAGTATTTATTTATTTTGAAATGAAATAACATATAAATCGATAAGTAGTCTTTTTGCTACAGAATATTTTTAATTTTATAACAGCAATTTTATTTGTCAGTATGGCAGTGCTCGAGCTAAATATTTTTCTGCCCTGAGGCGGAAAATTTTAGCCGTGAAGAAAGTATTTAATAGAAAAATTTCACTGAAGTGAAATCGTAATTTCTTTCCATATAAAAGTAAACACAAGCACAATCAAACAAACATACTTACAACTATTTTAATTTATCTGGTTAATTTATCTCGCTTTTCTACTGTCAGTTTACGCTCCATGCGAGCTGTTCAAGCTTGAGTAACGCTGTGTGAGTTTTAAGCAATGGAGCGGCAATTATAAGAAATATTTGCTTCAACACACTTAGCAGGGCAGGAACGGCACCCAAAATCAATAGCAATCCAAATATTGTAAATGGAAAAATATTGATTTTCTCGTTTGTGTGTGTTCATGTGTAATAGTGTATATATGTTAAACTGCGTATAATTAAGCCTAAAAAAATTATAGAGAGCAGAAAGCCAAATGTTTTGCCAGACAAGCTTTTCACATTGCTTTACAGACTGAAATGAAAAAATCACGCCTGACGAAATTTTTGTGCCTGACCATTTAACATACTACAAATATATTGCTTACTCTGTATTATTCTCTGTATGTGTTGCATACAGGGCATTCGAGAGAGCCCCACGAAAAAGTGAGAAATCAAATGTGCTTCATAGCATTTTTTTAAATAAATTTTATTTGAAGAAAAGGCATAGCAATATTTATTTACTATATAATCTAAATAAGTTAGTAGCATATCAAAATATTGCATTTTGTTGTAGAGCTCTGTGTAGGAATTATTATGAGTTATTTGAAAATATTTGCAACGATTCAAATTTTTTTTGTAATTTGAATAAAGCGTTTATCGTTTTGTAATCTTACACATACCAATAAAATTGGCTGTGCACTTAATATTTTACAGTTTCCAAATTTTTTACACTTTATTACGTTTATCATCGATTTGTATTCTAAGTAAAAACTCACTTTATTTTGCTTTCAACAAAAATTTTTTTAAGTTTATTTGAACTTGACATCATTTTATTTTGAAGCTCTAGCAATTTTTATCATTTGTAATATATTTCTGATTAAAACTAATATTCGACGAAAATAACAGCAAGATCTTAAAACACTTTTAAAATTGTTTTTGTCATTTTTATGGTTGAATTCTTTGGTTTTTTTTAAATGGCTTAATTTAGGAAATCAGCTGTCACGTCATTGACATCACGTCGCAGCACACACTGTATTCATATTATTTATATCATCTATTATCAATATATGTGTGTATGTGTGCGTGGAACCTGGCCAAAACAAATAGATATAGAGGAAAGCAAAATACAACGCGTCCGCGGTGGAGGCTCGTGTTACAAGTCAAAATGTCTCTTTGCACATGAAATGCGCGTCCGTCGCGTGTGCCTTTGATTTGTGTTCCTGCTCATGTTCGGTTCTTTCTCAAAAAAGTTTGTTTTTAGCCTGTGGAGTTGATCAAACTTATTCGCCGTTGACGTGCCCAACGAGCAGCGACTTTTCGGCTTTGATGTGCCAATGCGCATTTTTTTTCGAATTTCCAGGCATTTCTAAATATGCGCTTTAAGCGCTTCACTTTAAATTCGCAGCTATTTTTGGCTGAAGTTATGCGCTCGGCTGGCATCCCGCTTGCCACGAAAGCATAATGCGCCACATGTTGCCACATAATGTTGCATAAACATGAAAATAAAGATTATTTGGCATACTTACAGTTACCCAAATGGCTGTGTACCTTTGCCACACATACAGTCACAGTCACACGCGCACGCACACTGTCACACGCGCATGAAAAAACCTAAAGGTCATTGTCAAAAGCTGCATTTAAGCACTATACTAAGCTGTGTGTGTGTGCGCTCAAGCGTGCGCTTGTATGTGAGACTGCCTATAAAGGCCAACACTAATGTCAGAAGAATGTGCTATTGTTGTTGTTAAGATGGTTGTTTTTGTTGTTCACATTCATAATGAGATTTGCGTTGTTATTTGTGCCGCCTGGCGGCTTATTTTTCAACACACTTGCACACTTCAAAAACGCCAGCCCACAAATTCCGGTAAAAGGATACCATTTAGACATTTGCTTTTATGTGCGACCGTAGAGCGCCGCAGCACACAAACAATTGAGTTGAAAATAAGTGCGCAATAATACAAGAAAAGGGCCGCAAATGCAAGGAACAACAACAAGAAGCATTAACCACCCGAAAAATAATAAAAATAAAAGCATAATGCTGGAAAAGAGCAAACGTGGCTGCAGAGCCCTAAAAACCACTAACAAATGCCAAAGTTGATACTTTCTGCCAAATTGAGAAGCAAGCAGCCAAGTCGAACTTGAATGCAATTATATGTACCTTTGGGCGACTGCCAAGCCAGTGTCGCATAATATTTCATGCCGATCCAACATTTAAGCGCGTCAATCGTATGGAGCATACTTTTGGGTGCTTAGCCGCATAAATGCCCCTCTCCCCCATAAACGCTGAGTTGAATTGTAGCTATGGAAACACTCTTCATACCAATTTCGATATACAAACTTAGATACAGCACGTGGCAGTCCAAGTTTCTCATGCACGCCATTTGGGAGGCTCTGATTTACGCTGAAACATATCAGCAGGATGTTCAAAAATACAATACTAATGACTATAAAATATATAAAATCGATTCAGAACTCTTTTTTAATACAAAGTTAAAATCTTTAATCTTCGTGCTTTTTCTCAAAAACCCTTTCTTCACGCTTCTACTATTTGTTTATGTATTTTTAAAAGTTTTAGCAAAATGATCTTCCAAAATGCTTTTCTTTAAGTCTGTAGGGCAATTTTTTATCTTTCACTTTATAAATTTTTCAGGAACTATATAAGAACACATGTTTAATGAAAATAATTTTTCAATATTCAAAATATTATAATCTGTTTACTTTTTTGAAATTTAATATTAAAAACTTTAAAACATCTACGTTCCCACATTCCTATTGTTAGTTCAAATAAGCGAAAACTCAACGCAAGTTTCGCTATAAAAAATGTCCACGGTAAATTTTAATTTTAATTAATAACACAACAATTTCCACACAAAATATTGATTAAAATTTCAGTGTGCCCCAAAAAAAATTTCCACACTCATTTAAATGCTTATACCAAGATGAATATGAAAAACGTCTAGAAAAATCAAACTCGCATATGAGAATATTCGACGGAAGTTTGATGTTCTCATAAATTTTCTTTTGATATTTTCCCATCGAATTTGTCTGCACTGCAGGCTACTTATTTTTTTGCGTGTGAATGTAGCCAATTTGCTTTTTATAGCACATAATTGCACATTAGCGCTATAGCCCACAGTGACAACAACAGCAACCACTACAACAATTACAACAACAACACGCAATTTGTATCGACTTGTTGGTAATCCAATGAATGTTAGACAACGCTTATTGGCTTAATTAATTTCGGTAGCGCTTTTTTGATGGCAACGACTTAAGGCAACTTGACAGCTCGAGATACTTTAACGTTTTTCTTCCTATTGTGGAGTGTTTTTTTGTTTACGTCATATACTCCTACGGCGCTTTGTCTCTTAATTTTCTGGCATGTAGCAACTTTTGGTTGGGTTACAGTGCAACATTGCCAGCGCCCAAATTTTGCCAATTCGCCGCGTCATTGATAGCTAATGCGATGCAAACGCCAAATTCCTCAGGCAAAAGTGCCATTAATCTCTCTCAGCAACTTTCGCATTCTTTTCCATTCTGTTTTATTGACATTCTTTGGTTTATTCCTAAACTCCTTCTTTGTCGCTTTCCCTTATCGCACTTGCCGTTGTTATCTTCTATCTGAGCACGTACAACTCCCTTATCCCTGATTCATACCATCCCCAGATCTTTCTATACCTTCTCATTTCTCCCCATCTCTCTCTTTCCTTTACATTCATTTCCCACTTTCACTGCCTCGGTGATTTTCTTTTACGACTATGGCTTGATTTTTATACACCCATGCCGGCGGCCTGAATGACAGTAAATGGATTTATCAATTCACCCATTCGCCCATTACTCAAGCATGCAACTTATGTGTGGCATGTAAATTTCCTTTTCTTCCTCTTTGAAATTAGTTTGACAAGAATGTAACCGCTTTAAGCCAATTTGGGGCACTTAATTACATTCACGCAGAATTCATTGGCTTGAGTTTTAATGAAATTTTCGTGTCCTACAACCATATGGATTGAACATACATATTATGGTATGTGTGGGCATGTGTATGCCAACACGCATATTTCCATGTGTACACTTAGAAACCTCAACATGTACATTGTGCATACATGCAGAAATATTTTTTGTTAAATATGTAGATACAACGATAGAAATTCCCGATGTAATAAAGTTACACATGATATGGACATCTCGACGCCTCTTACGTTAAATCGTATATATTATTTGACTTACGAAAAATTTTTTATTACACTAAGCAACTAAAAATGAAAAATACATTTAAATTTTGTCCCTTAAGATGATACAAATCAGAATTTCAATAGATGAAAAAATATCTATATTAGTGCACTAGTGAAAATTTTTCTCTCTAGAGTAAACTTAAGAGAATTGGCCAATTTCAAAATATGTACTCTCTCTTTTACTTGCATCGCAATGTATATATGTATGTATATGTACATATGTATATGATATTCAGAGTGCTACTTGCTCATATACAGATTTTCACATATTTTTTTTCCAGAATAAACTGACACTCAGGGGATGCCTCCTATACATGCAAGGCACTTGCTGGTTTAGAAAGGATCATTGGTTAATGGATGGGGAGAGCGACTGCAGATCCTCGCATCGATTTTAAAGCGAGTGTCAGGGTATGAAGCAAAGGAGTTCACTCTACTTATGACTTAATCAGATATTTGATGTGCATATAAAATGAATATAAGTACATATGTACATATATCCCTGGCGTTCAGGCTTCTTTTTCAGTGTAATCATTGTAAGCATAGGTACGAGTGTCTTGGTAAAATGCGCCTGTGAATAGGACTGAGAGTGATTGAGTGTGTGTTTGTGTTGTAACATAAAACAGTATGCACGTGTGTGTCGAAATCCGTTCTGTGTCTGTGTAGGTGTAGAAAGTAAAAGTTTTAAAGTTTCACAAGTTAAGTTTCGTTTTGGGAATTTATAGCACATCTTTTAAGTTGTCGTGAAGCAGTTTCGCTTCGCTGGCAACTGAAGCAGAGGTGGCAAGAACTTAAGACATGACCGCCTTAAAGCATATTTAATAGGCATTTAAATAAGATTTATATTGTCATTAGCATAAGTTGTATGAATATTAAAGAGGCCCGTAGACATTGTTATTGTTTTTGTATGCGAAGGATATGCGAGATTGTTTACGGTGCAGAGATGTATCTCAAGTATAGCAGCAGAACAGCAGAGCTTAGGGGCAAAATTACTTAATTGAGTTGAGCTCTATTCACAATGCCAAAAAATGTATAGGATGAGAATAGAAATTATCTGCAGGTGAAATATCAAAACTCGTATTTATATCATAAGAGGTAGCTTAAATAGAGGAATTGATAAGCAATTCTTTTAATTGGCATGAGTAAAATCGAAATGGTTTGGTGTTCGTGCCACCTGACTGACAAGCCACTAGACCAGCGAGTGCCCTTATTAAGTGTCTGACCTTTGCTGTCATTTGCAGCAACACAACTTTTCGCACAGGCTCACATACACAAGTGCCAAAATTTGTATACTTAAATTCCCAATTCCTTTCCGTAAAGGCTGCGTTGCATATGCTTCCTGAACATGACACAGGTCCCATCGAAGAGCATGCAGGCAGCACAACTTTTGGAGCAAACGCCTGGCAGATATGGGTAAATTGTTTGGCACACTCAGTTTTACTTTCTCGTCGACCTACCTTATGCACTGGCACTCAATAAGTAAGCTATATAGAATATTTAAATATAATCAAGAAAAGCAAAGCTCATTTCAACAAGATGCCGCCAAGCTCGACGCTGGATATGAAAAAAGAAAGCGAAAAAATATTATTCGAAATTGTTGAAACAAACAAATATTTTACACCAATGAACAAAATCCAACGGATACATTTGTATATTGAATAAGCATATTCAGTGCACATGACGAAGATGATTCATGTGTGTGTATGAATTAGCTATGTTGCGATAAAAATAATTTGGATAAAAATGCATCTCGATTAATATCAGCATTATCCGAAACGGATTACAACGTAAATCGAGATATTACTGTATATGCGAGAATGTTCTTAACTAACTAATTATAAGCCTGTTATGACGACATCTTAACTTCACAAATTTCATCGGCTGATTCATTTGCTCTCAAAGTGCATTGAAACAAGGCATATTTAAATTTAAATTTTGATAGAATTACATCGATTTAATTATTGAAATTTCATTAAATTTTATGTCAATCAGGCTTGCTGGTTTTCAAACTGAAGTCATTAATGGAGACATCTTTTTATCAAGTTTGCGGCTTCAATTTGGGTTTCATTTAAATTAAAAGTAAGACTTGCTATAAAATCTTCTCTTTATGTTGAAAACGTTCCAATTGTGATCAGCCCGCATTAAAATTTTTTTTTCTTGCTTGCTACAAGTCTTGTTTTCAAGCTGCTCCTAGTATTTCTTTCAATTTGATAACAAACAAAATATCAAGCCATTAGTTTACAGTACTTTGCGTATGAAACTTTTTTTTTAAGTTTTCAAGATGGAAATCGTACGAATTCAAAACGAAAACGAAATTTCGAAAATCGTACGATTTCGTTTCAAGTGTGATGGAAATCGAACGATTTCATTTTAAATTTCGTCGTTTATGTATATTCAGCATGAGCAATTCGAAACAATACAATGCCCTGTGATGAAATTCGGTTTTTACGGTTTCATTTCGATTTGAAATTGCACCGAACGACTTGCTCGATTTTGAAAATGAAACATATCACAAGGCAAATCGATTTCACTCGCCTTTTCGTACGATTTCGATTTCCATCACATGCCTGTATATCTTTGCAACCTTGAATCAAGCTTAATAGCAAAAGTAAACTTTTATAAATACACTGAAATACAAGTTGTTAAAAAGATAATGCTAGAGGAAGCTACTTATTGGGTGGAAAGTGAGCTCGGGTGTTTAAGTATCGACAGATATAGTATCAAATATTTTTGGCGTCAGATTATAAAATTATAGTCTTATATATTTTAATACCTACATATATACAGTTTTTCATCAAACGCGAATACATGAGGCTTACCTTTACAGTTATACAATTTTACACAAACATAATTACACAACTTTGTTCTAAACTGTTTGGTTTGTTTCTAGGAGCTTTTCCAGGCAAAATATAGCACAAAAGAAAGCTTGCTGCAAAGCGCACAGCCTGTCCACATTTTCTTAATATTTGCCACTTCACCGCTTGAGAATTTGAAGCTAAGGAATTTGCCGAACCTTTCTACGCGCCATAAAACCCCAAAAGGAAATGGCGCTAGTTTTACGCTTCCATTAACACACACTCTTATAAATAGTGCACTTTCGAGCTTAAGCAAATGCCCATATGCAACACCAATGCACACTCACACATGCACAGTTATGCGGTCAGGTCAGAGTACAACAAAGGCTGAAACGAGTTAAACACGAGGCACGCACTAAAATGCGCTAAGCAGAAGAAATGTGTCAGTGTGCGTGTGCCTAATGAAACGTTTGTGCTGTCGAAAATATGTTGCATGTGTGTGTTTAAGTGTGTGTTAGTGTTTGTGAGTGAAATGCCAAAGCACCAAACATAAAATAAACGCTAGCTGAAACGCAGCGAAACACACACAAGCACCAACGATAAAGGACACATAAAGTCTATATCACCGAAGTGCACCGAACGCAATCATCATAAAGAACTGGTTTGTCTGCCGCTCTTCAAATGAAGCAATGTACAAATAAATATTGGTGCGAATAAAGATTACCACCACATACGTTCCCGAATCCCCATTCGCCAAAAGACGGAAAAGACGGAAAAGACGCTCGAGAGGCGAGTTGTGGCATGCCGAACTGTTAAAGCGGTAAACACGCCCGGGGGGAGCTTAGGATAGAATTGCGGAAGCTGCGGGTATACGCTTCAGTGTGTTCGGGTGGGTTATGATTACGGCTTTTGAGCATTAAAATTGCGCGCGCCTTATCCAGCAGCCGCAAAAACGACAACAACAACAGCCAAACATTTTTGTAGCTTCAACTAAGACATGAATAGCAGCCGATGTTGCGATTGTTATTGCTGCTACTGCAATACTGCTTTTTTAGTAGATTTCCTGCATTTTGGTTGCATATGCATAAATGTAATCTTTTACAATACATACATACTTCTACATGGTTGCATTTTTCATGCTGCTGCAGTTGTGCCTATTAAAACGAACCGTATTCCATAACGGCTTGGCTCCCTCTCGATTTCTCTCAACAACAAGATTGTTGCTGCGTTAAGAATGATTCTTTTTGTAGCGCACACACATTGTTTGAGTACTTTTTGAATTCAAAAAGTAGCAAAAGAGTTTCTGCCGCAGAAAAACCGTTTCATCACTCTAGCAACCCTCTGCAACCGATTCCACGCCATCGATTAAATTAAACGAATTGAATCTAAAATGACACTGGCATTTTATATTTAGCCCTTCTTTTAGCGTATGTATATTGAATTTTCCCATTAGTGCTACCAAAGATTAAACTTGGTCGGACGGCATAATAAATTCAATATGATTTTATAATACTTGGTTTTTTTTTTTTATCAAAAATGGGTTAAAATCTTCTTTCATAATATATTGAGCTCCCCCTGTGTGCAAAGTTACACTCGATGGTGAAATAAAATTTATAATTCGTTGTCGATGTTACTTTGAGTAGCAAATGTTCGAATCGAATTGACATATTGCACACTTCTAAAAAAGTGTTGCTTTAAATATTGAGTACTTGTATTGAGTACTCTGTCTAAAGTTGGTTAAAAGTCTTTATGATATGTTTCAATTAATTATTTAAACGCAGTTCCTGTCATTCATAATTTTGTATACATGCTGCCCATATAAGTCCTCTGTTAAAAATGTTAAGCCTGTTAAGAAATTTGGGCCTCTTTGTCGCATCAAATGTGATTGTAATCGTCCTTGCAATAGTTTCACAATATGTCATCAACATGCACTTTAATAGATATGCTGTGAGCAACTACCCTCCGTCGGTAGTTGCGACATTTGCTCCTTTAAAAAGGACACTCGATTGCTTCAAAAATCGTTTGAAGATATTGTATCGATTTCGCCCATCATTGTCACACGTACTTCGACCGGAGGAAGCAACACAACACGTTTTTTTCCGCTGGTATTACCAAAAAGAATTAAACATCTGCGACACGCTACACCCCATTCCATATGCTCACGCCCGCACTCGTTTAGTAAATTTGTATTTACCCGGCTTATCTCACTCACTTTAATCGATTTTTCTTCAAATTAATACAAGACAGGACATGCATTACGGCACGCATACAACGACTTTGTTAAAAGCACTTTAACACACATTTTCACACATGCACGTACTCACATGCACACATGCATACATATACATATGTTGCTCACGTACGCGTATAAGACGCATTCATGCGTGCCGCAAATTGATTCCATGATTTTTCCCTCAGCCGCTGTTCGCGCTGCTCCCATACATATACGAGTATGTGTAACAATGTGCTACTTTGTATGTGTGTCGAAGTAGCGATAAAGTGAGAGTACATCAACACTCAAACGTAGTACATATTAAAGCCGCATGCGTAAAATCCTTCAGTGGGTGGCAATGCCATCGCTTACGCATTCCTTCAGCTTCACCGCAAGAACTTTACTATTTCGCATTTGTTTCAATAATATTGATTTTCCAGCGCGCATCTCTTTTAGCAGCTGAGCCCAACAGCCCAAACTTTCGAGTGCTATGCATAAATAATAAATGCTCTTAGCCAAAGCGAGTTCAAAAGGAAGCAGGAATCGCAAACGAATATTCGCAGAATCCAAAGCCAAAACTTAAGCGCGCAACCGCTGACATAATCAATGATTGCGAAGCTGTTGAATAATGCCGCCACGTTCTTGCCACTTGCAAGCGAAGCATGACAGTGTGAAGCGCTTTCTCTGAAATAGTTTCGAAATTTGCATAGCAACCTTGTGGTTAAAGCCAGGAGCGCAAGCGCTACGCTAGCAGGCAACCTTGCTTTTGCGATTGCTTCGATGGGCAGGCAAGTGGTCGTGCCAGAGCGGATTGCACTTGGCTTGTTACTCCAAATTAAAATGTGAAAGTTGCATGATGCTAATTTTGTTTAAAATCGCAGTTCTACGTAATGAGTCCTAAGTAGAAAAGTACCATTGAAATAAATTTAAAAAAAAAACATTTCTCATGCTAAAATTAAATTCAATTGTTTTCACATAAATCTAACTTCAAGTAGCCTGCAAAATTGTTGGTCATAGTTAAGCAAAGTTTTTATAAACTTAAGAATATAATGCACTTCGTAATTAAATTCGGTCTTCCAAAAAGACTTTAACTGGCAAATGAAATAATGTATTGTACTTTTAACTAAAAGTGAATCTCAATGGATCAACATACGAGTACAAAGCTCCTTGTTATAGTCTGTAATCTATCATACGCTGAAGTTTCTCTTTTTCTTATCAAATAATGGGACCCATTAATTTATTTTATAGCTGAGTTCGAACCAGAACTAAGAGGCTTTATAAGGGCATACTTTTGGAAAGATATTATAATGAAATCTATCTGTAAAATTTTTTCACAATAGGTCTTTCAGGCCGTGGTGACAAAAGAATGGATCCCCACCTTAAATACAATCTAAATCTAAGTCAATGTACTTCAATGCTCTTCAATTAAATCTCGAACTAGGGCGAAGATGTCAAAATAAATATTTAATTTCTTTCAAATTGAGATAAAGGCATCGCTAATGCCATGCACACGTACAGTTAGTTTATTGCTATGCATCAACGCACTTCACTAATGAAACACAAACACAAACAAAAACAGCAAACACACAAATTCTAAAGGAAAAAGTACACAATGGTACACACATATCAAAAATGCAAACTTAAGCAAATACAATGCTTGAATGTATATCTAGCATGCCCTGTGAGCATAAGTGAGGCTGTAAATATGTACATATGTTTGTATGTATGTGTGCTTGTGCGTGCGCAAAGTAATATTCAAAATTCGCTGGTGTACGCGAGAGAAATACTTAAACGACTTTACAATTTGTGTCATTTGGGCCTTTTTGCATGTTTTAAGTAGGAACAACTGCTTACACATATTATTTGAATTTGTATTTGTGTTGGTAAGAGTGAACACACACATGCACACAAAACTTGCGCGCTCTAATGAAAACCACCTGCAAAAATTTATGTTAATGTATTTGAATGCGAAATGAGCTAATATACGCTTATTTTCCTTTGCATTAAGCACACGCATACTCACAAGCACACACATGCATGCGGTTACGTTACTGTGTATGTGTGCCTGTAAATAAAACAATATTAAAAGAACAATATCGACGACGACGAAGACGACGAAGACGACAAACTCTAAACCGGTGGCTATACCTAAATTTGTTGTACGCATTGTTGAGTGCGTTGTTGTTATTGTTGTTGTTGTTGTTGTTGCTTCTTGTTGTTGCTATTGTTGCTGTTACTGTTTTCAGCATACTTATTGGCATTTAAATTGGCAATAATGACTCAAATGATTACCAAGGGAAAAGCACTGTGCCATATGTTGACAAAATATACACACGCACGGCTCCCGCACAGCGGCGCACGCAAATAAAATGTTATGGGAACCATTATAGTATCTGAGGCCTTTTCTTAAAATAATATCGCAAGTGTTCATAGGACTTCAAAGAGGGAATCAAAAATATCTACTAGTCTAGTCTTGAAATAACAAATCATTAAGAGAGAAAATGAATCCAAAAAAAATGTTATATGAAATTGAAATAAAAAAATTTTAACTAAACAAATATATTACACTTTAAAAGATATTGCTTAATATACTTCAATCAGAGGTAATATTTTGACATGATTTCATTTTGAGCATGTCAATTCTAAAAACCACAATAATTTATTTTACCGTTTTTTTTTTCAAACAAATGTAAAAATCAACAATTGAAAGTCAGTTTTCCTTGTCATTGTTCTACTTTCCTATGATCCTTACAATGATCAAATCGCTCGGGCTCCCAACACAGTCTCATTAGAAACTCGAACGGAGAGTGCTGAATGAATTTGCACATACACAAGCAACGATCATGCCTGCTTTTAGGTGTAGTAGCAAAGCAGTTATCATTGATAGAAAAAAGCAGGTACGCGGTTGTAGGCATGCCTCAATTATAAGTTATGATAAGTAAATTAATTTCTTATGAAAGAATATACAAATGGCCGATTGCTCCTACCGAACCTAACAAAAGTTATGAAGTTGAGAGCTGAGTTTGCTGATAAATTTTTGACAAATTCAGCCGAGATTTACGTAATATTTTGAACGGTCTTCTTCTTTGCTTACAGCTCGGCATGCTGCGCTGAGAGGCTTGCGTGTTAGCTCCCGGGTAGTTATGTATATATGTTTATGCATGTGTGCATGAGTGCGTGGCTTCACGAAGGCATTATTGAGAAGCGTCAGCGGCAGTCCCCACCACAACACCCGCAGCAGTGGCAACAAAGGAAATATTGCCTAATGCGGCGTATAATAAACTTATTAGCCGCATTACTTGCCGCATTTTTTGTTGCGTACTTTGCAAATTGTTTTAAAAAGAAGCGGAGCAGCAACAGTCATCTTGCGGCAAAAGCAACAACAACAGAAATTGTGCAAAAATATGGTAAGCTATGGGAGACAGTTGTGTACGGTTTAGGGTGGCAAGTATAGAATGGTTTGTTGGTAATAGTGATTGCGCACTGAAACGCTGCAGATGTACTTTTTTATTTCGAATTTGACAACCCTCCTCTAACCAATCAAAGAAAATCAATGTCATTAAAGGTCCAAATAAAAATTTACAGTCAATACAATGAGATAGGCAATTCTATCCATCCTGCACTAATACAGCTGCTTCTGCTCTTCTATTACCCGAAAGTTCTTCTATAGACGAAAGTTATGAATTTCAAATTTTTTTACATTACACCATTTGTTTTCTAATTTATGGACATAGTGACGTGTCATGTGCCGCCTGATTACAGGCTTGAAATGACATGTTGCAAAATTAAGCAGGGTAGTTCTTTATATTGAGACCGGCTTGCGGTTTTACGAAGCGTGAGCACTTTAAGTCGATATTAATTGCCACAGACGCCCATTAACACATTTGCAAAGCGCCAGGAAAATTTTCAATATTTTAATTTTTAACAACACGTTTTGGGTGTCGACAGCTCACCACTAAAATTTCGGCTACAGACAAATGACCGAAATTTATTTGGCTGCAAATTAAAAACTTAACCCTTTTGCTCTGCGAACACCTTTTTATTTAGCACATCAACCTTTTTTTCCAGCATATCTTTCACGTCCACAGTTTCTTACTTCATCAGTCACATCTGCTCGTCCACACCCACAGCACTACATGCACAGCAATCCTTGCTTGGGTTCGTTTGCATTGGGCTATTTCCGCTCCTGACTCAATGAAGCCTGTCGTTTAGCGTTAAAAAAAACCAAAGTGATGACAGCATTAAGTGCCCGCAATTAACGACAATTCCATTTCATTTGCCTTCTCTTCGGACCTCAACAACGTAGAGCTAAGAAGACAATCCTTTAAAGGATGCAAAAATTTACGAAAAGTCAAATAATTTCAGTTGCAGGAAATGTGAAGATGCTCGATGAGTTTATAAAGTACTTTTTGAAGAGAAAATATGCTTTTAAAGTACATTCAATTGCCGCACAATCACTTAGTGGAATGAGGAACATCTCGTAATGTTTCTGAAATATTTCTTACTCGAAGGTAGATACAGTACCTCTCAAAAGAGTTCAGAATTTTCATTTTACTGAAAGGAGTTCATAAATTTTCCATTACTCAAAAATGGCTGGAAGCTTGGCCGGAGGTGAAGATTATATTTCTTCTCAAAGCTAAAGCGAGAACCTTCCGTTGGAAACTAGTAAAATTTAAAACTTAAAATTTCCTATGAAATTTCCTGAGTTGCGCAGATATTGATTATTTTTATGCAAGGCAAATCTTGCCTTTCCAAAGGAATTAAGAATTCAGGCATATTTTGAATTTAACTTGCACTCGAAATTTAAATCCACGGAACTTGAGACAAGGATTTCTACAAACCACAAAAGAAACCAGAGCTGTATGCCTCACAAAAAAGTCACCAACAAATCGCCGCTTGATTCAATACTTGTTGTATGTCGATTTTTTCACATTTTGAGTTAAGGATAGCATGGGGGTTCCAAACCCAGCTAAATCGATTGGCGTTCTCAGATTTCTTATATCTGCTACCGTTTTCGAGATATTCAGACCCTATTTTGTCGTATGTAGGCTAATTTTAAATTTTTGCGTAAATATCTGTCGTATGTGCGAGAAAAGTAAACATACGACAAAATTTATTCGCAAAAGAAGCAAAAAAAATGTTCATGAAATTTGGTATTCAAGCTCAGATGTCAGCTCTACATGCCCTATGAAAAACTGGGCGTGGTCCGCCTACTATATAGGCGGTAAACCGAAAATCATCATAACTTCCATAATATATACACAAGAGCGTACATATTTAGTTACTTCATTGCGGGTAAGAATGCCTTTTGATTCTCCAGAAATGGGCATGGTCCGCCCACCATAGAGGCGGTAATTTATGTAGAGTCTTTATCCTCGCCGTTTCCAAACACTCGTTGTAATTAAGAACACGTAATTGCAATTAATTTCGTTTAAGGTACAGTTTATTGAAAGATATTAAATATTAGTTAATTTACGCTTGCACAACTTTGAGACCTCTCTCCTTCAAATGTTCAACGTCGACTGTCCGTTTATCGTTCGTTTTTTAAATCGTCTACGCGTCGCTTTGGTTTCGTCAAGTCCGTCCGTCTGTTACCAAGGTTACCGTCAGAGTTGTATTGTCTAGTAAATGTGTCCGCTCCTAGTCGTCCGTCCGTGTGTCTCCGGGTTTCCTACTCCCACATTCGGCCCTCCTGACTCGTCATTCGGCCCGAATGATTGACTCCAAGGCTTCATAAATTCTGCGACCGTGGTGGTTTTATTTGGCCCCTCTTGATTGCCAACTTTTTCGACTGCATACCGGCCGTTTCGTAGAATTTCAGTCACCTTGTATGGCCCAAAGAACTTTGATTTCAACTTCATTGCTGTACCGAATTGAGTACGCTTGATGGCAACTAATTCATTGATGCGATACGGATTATCTGGTTTTCTGAACGAATTGAACGTTTTTCTGTTTTCTTCTTGAAGGCGTTTTATGTTTTCTCGAACCTCCCTTCTTACAGCACAACGTTCAGTGTCTGTCTCGTCGATGATAGTCTCCTGCAACAGGGCCCTTATCTCTTGATCCTCCTTTGTACGCATTTCAACTCCAGTGAGTATCCGAAACGGGGAAAATTTTGTGCTCCTTGGCGGCGTGTTGTTTATGGTCTGTTGCACCCTGTTTACATGCCGATACCATTTTTTCGGTTCTTCGTAACAAAACTTTGCTAACATTGGTACGACGATCTTGTGAATGCGTTCGACCTGCCCGTTTCCTCTTGGGACACCAGTGGCGATGAGTAGATGGTGAATCCCCTCGGCATCACAGTACTCCTTGAATACATTTGACGTAAACGCTGCGCCCCTGTCTGATATAATACGCTGCGGGTTACCAAAAACTGCCGCTTGCCTTTCTAGTCGATCGATAACTGCTTCTGCACCTGTGTTTCGTGTGGGGTATAACCACACAAATTTTGAAAATGCATCTACTACCACAAGAATGTAATTATATGACTTATTGGTCATTTCCATCGGGCCTACGTGGTCGATATGATAAGTAATCAGTGGCCGATCCTCCTTGTCAATTGGATGCAAAAGTCCTTCTTTTTTACCAGCTTTGCTTTCCATGATTAAACATTCAACACAGCTTCGAACAATTTTCGATACCTTTGCGTTGAGTTGTGGAATGTAGAACGATTTTTCCACCAAGTCCTGTGTTTTCTTTGTCGCAAAATGTCCCTGTCGATGTGCGATTCTTATTACCTCTTCTTCCATAAGAGCGGGTACTACCACAAGTTCCTTGACGGGATCTTTGCAGAGCACTCCTCGCTGGACGTAGAAGTCTTCATACGGCCCGTTCTCTAAAACTTTTACCACCGCTTTGCTCCAGTCATCATTCATCTGAGCTTCTCTCAAACGATGGCGTAGCGAGTCCTCCATTAGCAGGCAATAAACTCGGCTCAGCGCGTCAACGTGACGCATCTTCGTTCCTGATCGATGTTTAATCTCGTAGTCAAATTCTTGCAACTGCATAGCCCATCTCGACACTCTTAGTGGAACGTCGGTTTTCTTCATTGTCATGGCAAATGCATTGCAGTCAGTAATGATATTAAATTTTATGCCGAGTAGATAAATTCTCCATTTTTTTAATGCTTGCATGACTGCCAAAACCTCGAGTTCGTATGAGTGATATTTTTCTTCTGCCGGCTTTGTTTTTCTGCTCATGTACTGGACGGGGTGAAACTGCTGATCGTCGGCGTCCTTCTGTAATAGTACTGCTCCATAACCAAACATACTCGCATCCGTATGCACTTCAGTTATTGCCTTTGGATTATAGAGTTTGAGAACCGGTGCTCGTTCGAGTGCCGCTTTCAGCTGCTGAAACGATGCTAGCTGGGCCTCGCCCAGTTTAAACTTTACGTCTTTTCGCAAGAGATCCGAAAGTGGCTTTGACAAAACTGCATAATTTTCAACAAACCTTCTGAAATATGAAGTCAGTCCTAAAAACCTTTGAAGAGATTTCTTGTCTGATGGCAACGGATAAGTTGATACTGCACGTGTCTTTTCTTCTGATGGCCTAATTGTTCCTTTTTCCACCACGTAACCCAAGAACTCAACTCGCCTTTGCAGAAACTGGCATTTCGTCCATTTAACGCGTAATCCGTACGATTCAGCTGTCTGCAGGACCCTTTTCAGCTTTTCGACTCCTTCATTCTCATCCTTAGCGGGAATAATGAGGTCATCAACGTAAACCACTACAGTTCCATCCTGAATCAGTTCTCTCAACGCAGCGCAGATAAATCTGCCAAAAACTGCTGGCGAATTGGATATTCCAAATGGTACGTATAAAAACTCGTACTGGCCTCTGTGCGTCACAAAAGACGTATATTTGCGCGAGCTTGATTCAACCGGTACATGGAAGAAACCATTCTCCAGATCGAGCGTCGTAAATACGTTGGCGCTTTCAAGACGTTCAAGGACATCGTCGATAAGTGGCATAGGAAAATTATCCCGCACGATTTTGTCATTCAGCTTCCGATAATCACAACAGAGCCTTTTCGTTCCATCTTTCTTTGCTGCTAATACCACCGGTGATGCGTACTCGGACGTGCTTGCTTGAATGATCCCTTCCTTGAGCCATTTGCTCACCTGCTCCTCTACAGTTTGTTGATCCGCATAAGAAAGTCGTCTTGGCCTTTGAAATATTGGAATATCGTCTTTAAGAATTAATTTCATTTCCACGGGTGATTTTAACATTTTCTGCGGTGAATATTGGTTAATTATATCTTCAATTTGTGTTGAGTAAATTCTGGCAAGATGCGCTATGCTCGTTCTTTGTTCTGTTGGAGTATATACTTCCGACAGTGCACATAAATGCGTAAACTCTGTTAGCCACTGCACGTTACCCTCGCTATCTTTTCGAGTATCTTCCGCGTTTCGTTCTTCTACATTTTCGAATTTTGGCTGTGTTTCAATAACTTCGTTGGCGAAATGTCCTCCTTCTGCTTCCCCTCTGTTGGCTTCTGCTCTCTGAATTTCATGGAATACAGCCCCTTCCGCCGTGACAAAAATATTTACATCGCTTAAGATGCTGCTACCAATTATGGCGACAAAATGCATATCTTGCTCGCGAACGACATGAAAAGTAATGTTTAATGTGATCTGGTCTACCTGTCCTACGATATCAAAACTTCCCAGCGTGTGTAATTTGTTTGGCCCAATACCGCTAAGACTTCTCCTGTCCAAGCTTAACTCTACACCGCCCATCATCATTACCAAATCGTACCGCATTATGCAAAGCTCACACCCCGTATCTACTAACGCTCCAAAAGAAACATTATTCAAGGTAATATCCTTGAATATTAGCTTTCCACCGTATTGCGCCAATCGTACCGTATTTTTTGCTTCTCCTTCTTTTAAAATATTCATGTTTGTACTTTCAGTTTTTATTTGTTTTTCAGCTGGTCTATTGCTGCGACACTCAAACGATCGGTGACCAAATTTGTTGCATCTATAGCAAATGGGACCTCGATCGGAACAATCTCGTGCTAAATGTCCTTCGTTTCCACATTTGAAGCATTTTCGTGGTATGACCGGTTGTCTCTGTTGCTGTGGTGGCGGGGTACTTTTCGTATTTGCTTCAACTGGAGGCCAACGATTTGATTGTGTCTGTGGCCCGCGTATTTTCTCATAAATTTTTATTCGTTCTTTTAGCTCTTGTATGTTCTTAGCCTGGTATAGCACGGTTTTATTCTGTCTCGAATCATGAATGCCCTCCACAAAATACTCGACGATGCTCTCGTCATCTAAATTAATGCTCTTGCCAATTTCGAGCAAGCTATATAAATATTCTTGCAATGTTTCGTTTTGTCTCTTTTTTCTGTTACGCAAAGTTCGGTGAATTTCTGCCGCGCTCACGCGCACACCAAATTCTTCTAGTAATGCTGTTTTTAGAGATGCCCAGCTGCGTATCCCCATCTGACTGCGAATAAATAACTTTGCTGCTCCTTTCAGTAATTGTTTACCGTACACGAATTTTTGCACGTCGTTCCACCCTACTGTTGCTGCATTATCTTCAAATTCTTCAAGCCAAGACTTAATTTCAGGAGACTCCATACCGTTGAACGTAGAGACACTATCTTGTATATCTTTGAGTGTAAAATTACTATGTCCAGTGCTTCTGCTTACTGCTTCTGTGCCAGGCGCAACGTGATAAGCGGATGCCGCTGATTCATCGTCGCTGGATTCTGCTAGTGCTTCGTGATCGAAATGGCGAAGTAGGCGTAATTGAAGTTCTGTCTTAAGTCCAGTTGTCTCTAACCCCAATTCCCCTAGTTTGGTTCTTAAGTCGCCCACTGCCAAGTTTAAAATTGTCGTTCTCTCCATTTTCAAGGTTACAAAATTATCAATATGTGGTGTATTTAAATTTTAAGTAAATAAGAAGTATAAAGCAAATGCTGTTTTTGTTAAAATATGTATGAATATAAATAATTTTAATTTTAATTTGATAATTTAATTAATAGTGAAAAGTTTCAAATATCTCTGCGCAAAAGTATTTCTGTAGTTAAATATGATTTTCTTATGTTTTAAGTTCTTATTCAATGTTTTTAATTATGATATATTTTTTTTCAGAACTGTACACGTATTCTACTCATCTACATTCTTCTACATTCAATTTGCAAATTCTATGTTGACAAAAAAATTAAGTGCTCAGCTTTTTGACTTATCTTCGATATTTCTTCTTCTTCGCTCGCGTTGTTCGCCTCTGCTTCCCTTGTCGTCTCTGCTTACTCTGCTCGTTTCACGTTGCGTACATCTACTGCGCATCTACTCTGATATTACTCCTTACTCCTGGTTGATGCCGATGTGTTTATTTTATATGTTCTGTGCGATGTATGCGCACTTTCTTCTTGATGCTTGTTGGCTTACTCTGTTTTTTCTGTTCTTTTATTTTAACGCTGTACCCTATCTTTTTCTGCATTTCACTCTTAATGCTTGTTGGCATTCTCTCTCGTTTTTTCTTGTTTCATTTTAGTACTGCGCCCTATCTGTTCTCTGCATTTCACTCCTAATGCTTGTTGGCATTCTCACTGTCTTGCTGTTTTGTCTTTTTAGTACTCTTCACTATCTTGCCTGTTCTTTCTTTTGGTTTTTAATGCTTGTTGGCATTCTCTCTCGTTTTTTCTTGTTTCATTTTAGTACTTTAGCACTTTCAACTGCAGTTTTGTGGTGGCGTCTTTTTCCCCTTTTTACGTTTTTTGCCGGTAAAGCATATTTCTCGCACAGTACAGTTGACGCGTTTTGCTGTATTTTCCACTTCTAATTTTTAAATTAAATCTTAACTTTTTTGTGCTCTGGTTTTTTCTACACTTTCCTTTGGCACTTTGCAGCTTTGCTTATTATTCTTTTGCTGCTGGTATCGCTGCCACTGTGACGTTTCAAGTTTTAATACTGAGTCGTTGATGCAAATATATTTTATTTGTGCACATACATATCTCTTTGTAGTTATTTTCTTAGTTGCACATATTTGCCGTATCACTTGTCAAACATTCACACTCGATTCTCCGTAGTTATGCACAAAACCCTTCTTTGGCCGTTGCTGGCTGCTCGGTTATATACACTTTCTTTAAAAAAAACTTGCTTTTGTTCGTGGGTACAATTTCGGCTGAGCCCCCATGTAGAGTCTTTATCCTCGCCGTTTCCAAACACTCGTTGTAATTAAGAACACGTAATTGCAATTAATTTCGTTTAAGGTACAGTTTATTGAAAGATATTAAATATTAGTTAATTTACGCTTGCACAACTTTGAGACCTCTCTCCTTCAAATGTTCAACGTCGACTGTCCGTTTATCGTTCGTTTTTTAAATCGTCTACGCGTCGCTTTGGTTTCGTCAAGTCCGTCCGTCTGTTACCAAGGTTACCGTCAGAGTTGTATTGTCTAGTAAATGTGTCCGCTCCTAGTCGTCCGTCCGTGTGTCTCCGGGTTTCCTACTCCCACATTTATATATACCTATAGTAACTGTCGTAAGTCGACCAGAGTATCAATATTTGGAATATGTAATCCTAATAGGAATATTCTGTAGTTTGTAAGAAATGGGCGTGGTCCGCCCACTATGTACACAGTAAATTTAATACACCCACCATTTCATTTCTTTCCCAGCTCGGGTAGGGTATTATTTAGTCGGTGAAACCCGACTGATGCTTCCTTATGCGATTATAAAAATACTTAATTTAAATGATTTAATAAGAAATAGCGCTTCAACTAGTATAACAATTTCTGCCTCCGGATTTGACAAACTAATTAAAAAGTTACTAAAGCTATATTTGGCAGAAACATTGCATTTTATATTATATTTGCAATTTTTTAATAATAAAAAATTTTTTGAAAAAAATTTCCTAGTATACATACGACACATTTTGTATGGTAGGCAAACTAATTTGTTCAGAATGGTAGATACGACAATATAATACTGAATTCATTTGGCTATATCTTCCTAAATATCGAAAAGTTTATCTTTTGGAACAAAAATTTAAAATCTGAAATTCAAATCGATTGTCATACCCTGAAATAATTACAACTCCATTGGAATTCAACAAAATCGTAAATCGCAATTTTTGAGCAAGGTAAACATGAATGCTTTTGAGAATGCGACTTTTTTAGTATCTTAAATAAATAAAGGCTTTAATCTTTAATGTGTGGCAACTAGGATGAGCCCCACTCAGCGAAAATTGCACGCTACAACTACGTGACTGCTAATTGACCGCCAGTTTCAATTGCGTGGGCAGCAATAAAAGCCGCGCATGACTCATGGGAAGTAAAGGCAAGTGCAAAGGCTGCAGATACAATAAGCGCTCAAGCTTCAGCCACAATTGCAAATGGCTAATCAACTTCTGTGCGGCTGGCTTATCGCGGCGGCGGCGAAAAATAACAGCACAAAGGGAAAACCACTTCACGAATTACAATATTCCCTGATTTGGAATTTATGGCGGTGCATACTAATAAAGGAATTTATGCATACTAACGTCTGAGCGCACATCACTTGACGCAGCGCAAACGTGGCTTATCGCCTATATTATTAAATGAGGACGCATATGCCCCAAGTCAAATATGACTCACAAAACTCCACATACAGGCACTTGCTCCTTCCTGGTCCGCACTCCTTGAGTGAGCTAATAAAAGCAGGCAGGTATACGCTTAAAACAGTCAGCGCGGCGATAAAACGGATGTATGCCCCTGAAACCTTCCCCTCTCGCGGGCTAAGCTCTTTAACCCGGTTGCTTTTGTGCTGCTTCAGCAGAATAAGACATAAATGTCGACGGATTCGATATATGAATATATAATAATGAATTTGCATTTATGTGCGAGAATGCAGTCGATGGAAATGTTTCGCTATAAAAAATGTGAGGAGGAGATTTCATTTGCAATTTCCGTCTTGTCGACTTGGTTTTTAATATATTTAATATGAAAATAAGCCCGAAATTTGATGGGAAACAGCGGTGCATAATGTTATTCAGACCACATCTCATAACCGCCAACAAATCAAGTCAAAGAATTTGCCTAGAGTCAAGCTGTGTGCGGAAGCATTAATTTGATATACGAGGGTGGATCAATAAGTCCGTGACTTTTCAAACTTCCCTCGTAGTTATATTAAATGCAACACTGCTGCCATCAAGTACCACCTGTTAATAGACTACTGTTAAATTTTGAGCAAGTTCCGTCATTTACTTTGCGTTTAACAGCTGTTTAAAACATACAACCTCGTGGATTTTTTTAAAAATGGAAAAAAGTGAATATCGAGTGCTCATTAAACATTATTTTTTGCGAAAAAAAACCGTCAATCAAACTAAGGAAAAGCTTGATAAATACTATGGGGACTCTGTACCATCGATTTCAATGGTAAACAAGTAAGGAAGCAATCAGTCGGGTTCCACCGACAGAGTAATACCCTACACCAAATTCCCAAGTGGTGTGATTTCACTGAAATTGTGGGTACATTTGATTTACAACCTACAGAGTTGGCGGACCACGCCCATTTTTGGCAGACTACAACATATACCTAATAGGACTATACATGCCAAATATTGATGCTCTGACAGGTGTACAACAGATGTTATCGGCATATTTATTTTACTGCCCCCATGGTGGGCGGACCACGCCCATTTCTGGAGAATTAAAAGATATTCCTACCAGGAACGAAGTAACCAATTCTGGACGCTCTGGTGTATATATTATGGAAGTTAAGAGGATTTTTTGTTTATCGCCTATATAGTGGGCGGACCACGCCCATTTTCTTGTATGGCATCTAAGACCTATATATCAACTTGGGAACCGAATTTCATTCATTTATATTCGTAACTAGTCAATTGGGAGCCATTTTACCGAAAAAATTTTGCCGGCTATATAGTGGGCGGACCACGCCCATTTTTTCCTGAGATATAGAAGAGCTACCTCTTAACTTGAATACCAAGTATTATTCTTTTCCATGAGTAATTACACAAATTATAGCCATTTTACCGAAAAAAATCCGAGGTAGTGGGACTTAAAGACCCGTTGTGGGCGTGTCCTTCAGGTAATTTGAATAATTTTAACACTTTACCTAACCCGAGGTTCACTGTAACTGTGTACCAAATTTGGTCCAAATCGGACAACTCCTTCTTTCTTTTTTTTGCGTACACGCAGACAGACAGACAGACGGACGGACAGACGGACAGACGGACAGACGGACAACCGGAAATGAAAAGAGAAAGTGTTTCTGATCATTTCTATATACTTATGTCTATACCTAGGAAGGCTGCTTTAATGCGTTACAATTTTGGCACAAAGTTATTATACCCTATTACCATAGGTGTAGGGTATAAAAAGTGGTTTACTGACTTTCGTTGCGATCGCACAAGTACAAATGACGCTGAACGTTCTGGACGGCCAATTGAGGTCAATACACCCGAAAATGTCGAAAAAATCCACGATATGGTGTTGGCCGATCGAAGAGTAAAAGTGCGTGAGATTGTTGATGCCATAGGCATTTCATATGGCAGTGTGGTTTCATTTTAAATGATCAGGTGGGTTTAAGAAAGCTGTCTGCAAGATGGGTGCCGCGTTTGCTGTCAATTGACCATAAACGTAATTGTGTGACAACTTCAAAGGATTGGCAAATTTCCATGAATTGGGCTACGAATTGTTACCTTATCCACCATATTCTCCTGATTAAGCCCCCAGTGACTATTTCCTATTTCCAAACCTAAAGAAATGGCTCGGTGGAAAGAGATTTAGCTCCAACGATGAAATTATTGATAAACAAATGCCTATTTTATGGACCTCGAAACATCCTATTTTTTGGAAGGGATACAAAAATTGGAGAAACGTTGGACGAAGTGTATTGAGCTAAAAGGAGATTATGTTGAAAAATAAATTTTTTTTTTGCAAAAAAAAATGTGTTTCATTCAAAAAGTCACGGAGTTATTGATCCGCCCTCGTACTATTGAAACACTTGACAGTGCTTAAGGTTAAAATATGTATGTATTACTGCCAGCTTCGGATTCTGAAAAGTGTTGTTAAAGATTGCACTGTGTACGACGTATCTTCTATGCGCTACTAAGTCAGGCACGCAAAAGTCATCCAAACTTGTCATATTCATACAAGCTCCGAATAAGCTAACAGTCATCCAAATCGATGTAAGCTAGAAGATAAAGCGGAACTTAATTCTTGCCAATAGTTGCGGCTATGGATTCGGTAAGCAATTGAGAAGTAAAGTTCTTACTCTCGCCCGCGTACAAGCCGCTCATCCTCACCGTATTACCTTATGGTGCTCAAACATGGCTGATTTTGCACACTGATGCAGACGTTCTGAAAGCATTCCAGACGAAAGTGAAGCGCGATTGCGCTGGCTAGGTCATGTCGTGCGTAGGGACAAAGAAGCTCCAGCGAAAATAATTTGGGGAGGAGCACTGATGGAAAGACCAAATGGGGACGGCCTGGCAATGCTTGGAATTTCCAACTACAGACGACGCGCGTGTAGCAGGGGGTTATTATTGACCAATTAAGAAGAAGAATTGCATTTGCGTATATTATGAACTGAAATCGTGGATAGTGAGCTCGGAAAATTTGAAGACTATTACATGAATATGCTGCAGTGGGCGTGCTTATAATCGATTTGAATATGAAAAATTTCACATATACAAGTAGACATATGCAGGTATCAACAGCCGAAATTTCAGCTCAATCCATCTGACAATTTATTAAGAATTGTGTTTACCAGAAGATACAATTTTGAATATATAATTGTAAATTGGGCGTGGCGCTGTTCCGATTTAAATGAGTTTTTACACCGATTGAGGGTGTGTGCAATCAAACATTCCTGCCGAATTTCATTGGGGTATTTTTATTGGCCTGAGAGACATGGCAATTTTGTACAAAGTGATAGATGAACAGACAGGAACGACAAAATTTATTCATATTTCATATCTAATTAATTCCTTATATCTACCACGCCTCGTTCTGGGAGTTTCAAACGTTATTGCAAGGAGCCCATTTGATCCCTAGCGTGGACGCAGCCTCAAAAATTTTTTTTCAAAAACATAAGTAATAAACATTTCTCTTATTGTCCATGTTTACTGGAAACATAGAAGGAAACGAAAAGGTTTTCGAAGAAATTACTTTCTTGTACCCCCACCCCCTCTCGCTTTGCGAAATTGTGCGTACGCCCATGCTTTCATACAATCGCCGTTTTCCTTATTATATTATATTATATTAATGTCCTTCATTTTTTGGCCAATGAAATGTTCCATGCACATGACAAGGGCCAGCGAAAGTCAATCAAATTAATGAGCAGATTTAGTTGAAGTATGTTGCGCTATGACTGTGATTTCAATTTTGTGCTCTTCAAGAAATGTAAAATAACCTTTTAACTTTCTTTCAATTCTTAAACAAATCACAGTAAAGTCCATAAAGTCTTTTCCATCAGTCGTTTAAATACTAAGGAAAAATGGACATAGTACTTTTTCTTCTTCATTTAATTTTATTGAACAAATTAAATATAAATTAACCTTGCATGCAAATTATTATGTTTTGGACATAATTCAAAGTTTATGTTTGTTTTCTACAAAATTGGCAGGTATCATGTTTTGCATGTGATTCCTCTTTTGATGGTGCTTGCTGTGGTCGTGCTTGTCCATTCGCTGTATCTTTTTTATATTTCAAGGATAGCTCTCTGCAAATCTTTCGCTGAAGTATTTCCTTAGAGAAGTTTGAAGTCACACCAAGCTTTTAACAACAACCTCAAACTCACTTCTACCAACTTCGCATATTTTCCAATCTCTTTTCTTCAAATATAGGGACAATGCTGAAGAACCGGAAGCCCCTCTACTGTCACGGCAACTCGGCACTTTAAAGGAGCAGCAGCAAAAAAGGCGCAAGCGTAAGAAAAAACGTGACCATTGAAGCGGCAGCAAGTGGCGAAAGGATTCTCTTCACTGTTTTCGTCAGCTTTGTAAGACAACAGCAAACAAAATGACGAAAAGGACAATTTGAAAATCGACATTTTTTCGTTGAAATATTCATGAATCTCCGCCCCGCTGCTTTATTTTGTGTCCACTGACAATTCAATGCAAGCAGTCAATGAAGCTTTATTGAAATGTCCGCAGTGCTAAGACAGGACACTTTGCGAACTTTTATCTTTTTAACGTTATGTGAGGAAGGAATTTATATGCTGTGCGAGAAATAAGTAAAAATATGTTTTTGGCTTGCTGGCATGTTGCCGTGCGCATGCATTTATTGTTGCTGTTGACAACAACAACGAGAGCAATAAGAGAGGAAAAAAAATTATTTATTTAATTAGTATTTCTTTGATCCTTTTTGCCGATACTTCCATGTCAAAATTTGTTCAAATATATTGGAAGCTGTCTTTTTATTTAACTTGGGCAAACCATTCCTAGAAAGAAGAGTAACCGATGGTATGAAAGGCAGTTATACCAAAAGTTTTGGTAAGAATTCTTTAAAAAGTTTCTAGTATAATGTGCAGAGCGCTTGGAAAACCCTGAAAGACCTGATCGAACTCGTGCACATGTGCAAAGCTTATATTTAATACATCTAATGACGTAAACTAAATTTTTCGGGACTGTTCAAAAAACTTGCAGTCGCTATTTCTTACAACATTATTAAATCGTAGTACTGCAAGAAGAATTAAAAAGGTCCTATAAAATATTACTTTTTCGTTAAATATTGATTAAGTGAAGGGTTTGCCATTGCGTTGTTATTTTCTTTATCTTTCTTTTGAACCTAGAACTTCATGGAATCAATCTTAACCTATGTATATTTCACGACATTTTGCCAATGCAGAAATGTTATCTTCGTTTTATTCATATCATATTTTAAGAATTTTTATTGTTATAAATTATTATGTTTTCCTTATTTTTCCCTCTAAAATTAATCATCTTGCAAACATACATACATATATTAATTAATGCAATTCTTCTATCCTGGGCGATCTAATCGCGCTTTTGCGGTTTGAATAGCCCCATTTTGGTGTTGCTTTAGAGATGTTTTTATTACAAATCAGCTGGAAATAATCTTTACTCGTAATGAAGAGAATTTGAAGCTCTTGATGAATCTTGGAATTGTTCATATGCCATGGCATGGTATATTTATTACTTTTTTTCTGTCTGTCTACGAACCCTGATGATATTGCTATTTAAGCTTAAGAGACCTAGAAGATCAAAAGGGGACCATTGTTTTTCTTATATTTAGAGCTATAAATTTATAACTAATTGGAAATGTTAAAAGCTTAGATGGAAATTATATTTCTGAAATATAAAATATTAAATATTTCATTATCTTTTACTGTCGAAATATGTGAGTGATATAAACTCCTAATATTATGAAAATATGAATATTAACTGTTCTTTTTATTAGATGATATGAGTCTATAGGTACATATTATCCTTAACATGCGCATCGATATTCGCATTCACGAGTGTCGAAATCCATACTCGCAATGTTCCTAGCCTCCATATGAAAATTTCCATTTTTCTAAGTTTACCAGCTCATAATATGAGTTTGTTTATTTTGAAAGTGGTATAAGTCCATTTTTGACAAAAATGTAGATAATGGCATTTTTAGATAAAACTTATTTTGATCTTTCTATGGGTAAACAATTTATGGTAAAAAAAAATTGAGATTCTTGTATTTGGGAGAAGGAAGTTTTAGCTCTTCATAGTAGTGACACTGAGAGTGAAATGTAAACATTTAAATATCTCGCAATAACAGAAAGTGGACTTATACCACTTTCAAAATAAACGGCTCTTATATTCATGTGAAAATTTTTCTTTCTTCCCATTTGTTTGTTCCCTATGCGTTTACACAATGTTTTGTTTTCAAATGAAGACTCTTTCTATGTCATTGATGCTGTGGCTGTAAATGTCAAAAATGTGTAAAACCAAAAAGTAACAGAAAAATTTCCTGTACGAGAAAGTCTTTACTGTCTTTTCTTGTCTACGAGCCGAACTTTGTGAAAAGAAAAATGTGCGATTGTCAATTGGGACTTAGTTCAAACCAAGTAAAAGTGTAGGAAAACAACTTCAGAAGATACAGCTCCTTTCTGTATTGCTCTTGCTTCCATATTTGTGGTTGTGCGGCGACTGTTCGTGAAGTCTTTGTTCCACTGTTGTTTTTTTGTTTATATCTCTCAGACTTCTGCATATGTATGTATGTATGTACGTGTGTACATATTCTGTTTGGTTTTAAGTTTTCCTCTAGATGTGGCATGAGTTCACAAGTTGCCAAGCGGCTGTGGCAGTGGCAACTACGTAGCTTGGCTGAGCGTGGGAGCGGCGGCAGACATGGCAGCACATGCGGGTTTATCTGTATTTTGTTCAAACATTTTTAACAATTTGATTATTTTTGCTGCTGCTGCCCATCATTTGAAAGCAAGCAAGCAGCTGTGAAACTATGAAGCGCGTGCACGCACACATGCTCACACAGTGACGTATACATATGTGTGTATGTATGCGTGTGCTGTTATTGTAACTGGTAGCAGAGCAGTTGAAGACTTCCAAATTACCTTCGCATGCACAGACAGGCAGACAGACAGACAGACAGACAGACAGACAGACAACGTTTAAAGTGTCAGGCAATTGAGCTGCTCCCCGCCGTTTCGGTACAATTTCTTTTCCAACTTTTGCCAACTTTTCTTGCTGAATTTTCATGTTCATTTTTTCTGTTTTAGTATTTGGGAGTGTACGTGCGCCTTTTATATTATTTATGGCTTTTTTGTGTTAAAGCACACTCGTCCATATATACACACACACAGCCACATGTGTACAAATTTGGGCTATTATAGTGCGCAGGCTTTATTTTGATTTATTACCACTACAGCTGTATGGCCGGAGCACAGCTGACAGCAGATGTTAGCCTCGTAGCTTACTGCTTGTGTGTGTGTAAGTGTGTGTGTGTGCCTTTGTGCTGCGCTGTCATTAATCATGCGTTTGTATAAGTGTGAAATCATCATTTTATGGCGCGAGCCGCTGCCCAAACTGACAGCCACAATAAAATCTCCAAACAGTACTTTATTTCATGTTGAATCCCTTTATTGTCTTTCGTCCTTTCTTTGTTGCCTCTTTATTGCATTTTCTTTTTGTGTTTGTAGTTGTTGTTCTTGTCAACGTTGCATTCTTCAATGATTAATTGCATTTGTTTAATGTTTTTTTCTATTTGATATTCAGTGCGGCATGATGGCAATTAATGCTCAAGTGCTTCATTCGAATTCCCCCCTCCCCTCCCCTCCAACACATTCCATTCAGCTTAATTTGTAGGCGTTTAAAAGCCTTGCCTCAAACACAGATTTAAACAGGCTCAATAGGACTGAGCCTGTTTGCTGCAACATGGCGATTATGACACAAACAAAGAGGAAGAGCTTACAACTTGTGTATTCTGCGGCCGGAAATAATGCGAGTCCTTTTTTCTTAGAACATTAACGAAATTGTAAAGAGCAATATTTAGCATACATATACAATTATGTGTATACCATGTTATTTAAAATTCTTTTACAGTAATTTCCTAATTCATATGGTTAAATTTTCACAAACGATCCGAAGCAAAATAGTTCGAGTAAGAATCATGAAAGAAATTATAGTCGGTCCCAACCAATGCACTACACACGTAATTACCAAAGAAAGGCTGCTTTCGAACCACGCTTAATTTTACATATCGATGGAATATCTTATTGGGCCCAAAGTATAAAATTATTACGATTTCGCCCACTCAATCAATGAATAACATTTTATGAACTGAAGTGAATGATTCGGTAAAGTGGTGTAGTCTGTACAAAATAACACTGGTGGCGCACATTTTTGGGTTCATGAGGTATTGCAGCTGATTACGGGTAATCCCAATTCGGAAATGAATTCGAACCTGACATTATTTTTTGCAGATATTAGTCGCTATTTGAAATAAATGCTTACACAGGTCATGAATAAACAAATGAAATGAAATATCTAGTCCTTCGAATGATTTATCAAGTGCTTAGCCGTAGTGGGTGCTCGCTACGTTGAGTCGCTGGTTCAAATATCAACCGACTTATAACATCTAAAAAACAAGTAAGGAAGTATCAGTCGGGTTTCACCGACAGAGTAATACCCTACACCATGTTCCCAAGTGGGGTGATAATTCACTGAAATTGTGGTGCATTTGATTTACAACCCACATAGTGGGCGGACCATGCCCATTTTTGGCAGACTACAAGATATACCTAATAGGACTATACATGCCAAATATTGATGCTCTGACAGGTGTACAACAGATGTTATCGGCATATTTATTTTACTGCCCGCATGGTGGGTGGACCATGCCCATTTTTGGAGAATTAAAAGATATTCTTACCAGGAACGAAGTAACCAAATCTAGACGCTCTGGTGCATATATTATGGAAGTTAAGAGGATTTTTCGTTTATCACCTATATAGTGGGCGGACCACGCCCATTTTCTTCTATGGCATCTAAGACCTCAATATCAACTTGGGAACCGAATTTCATTCATTTATATTCGTAACTAGTCAATTGGGAGCCATTTTACCGGAAAAATTTTGCCGCCTATATAGTGGGCTGACCACGCCCATTTTTTCGTATGACATAGATGACCGACCCCTTAACTTGAATACCAAGTATTATTCTTTTCAATGAGTAATTAGACAAATTACAGCAATTTGATCGCAAAAAACCCGAGGTAGAGGGACTTATAGGCCCATTGGGGGCGTATCCTTCGACCGATTTGAATAATTTTAACACTTTACCTAACCCGAGGTTCACTGTGACTGTGTACCAACCAGATTTGGTCCAAATCGGACCACTCCTTCTTTCTCTCCTGCGCCAACGGACAGCCAGACAGACAGACAGACAGACGGACAGAGACAGACAGACAGACAGAGAGACAGACAGACAGACAGACAGACAGACAGACAGACAGACAGACAGACAGACAGACAGACAGACAGACAGACAGACAGACAGACAGACAGACAGACAGACAGACAGACAGCCAGCCAGACAGCCAGACAGACAGACAGACAGACAGACAGACAGACGGACAGACGGACAACCGGAAATCAACACAGAAAGTGATTCTAAGCATTTCTATATACTTATGTCTATACCTAGGACTGCTCCTTTAATGCGTTACAATTTTCGCACAAAGTTATTATACCCTATTACCATAGGTGTAGGGTATAAAGATACTTCGTATCTTTGCACGCGGAGTTGCTTCTCGCCGAATTCCAATGGAATAAAAATGGCACATTCCGAACGTATCTATGAAAAAACTCAAGATTCACCTAAATTGAGTACGCTTGAATTAGAAAAGAGCCATCATTATGTATGTATATACATGTCTTATCGTCCTTCATATGAAGTGGCAATGAAAAGCGAAAATTAATAGTTTAACACTTAATAGTTTAAAGGAACTTTCTACCCTATTAAGGGAATATTTCATAAGTTGGGAAAGTTGGGAAGTTGGGAAAACTAAATAAATGCAAATTAAATAGTTGCTGCCTCTTCCGTGAAACTCTGAAATTGATTGGATTTCACAAAAAGAATGTTTTGCTCCTACTATGTATAAATGTTTTTACAGCAAAAATCAATTAATACGATTAATGGGCTTCTGATATTGTCTCCGATAGTATGAGGCAGGGAATTCCATCAGATATAAAACAATTACTTAAATAGTATGCCATTAATGAAACAAAATGGAAGAGAATTTCATATAATAATATAGTAATAAAAAAAAAGCATTTGCCGTAGCTCACCTCTTTACATAGCCAACAGCCGGGAAAACACTCCTTCAAATGGTCATGCTCCCGCCCGGGTGATTTTTAGTTTCAAAATTTGTATATTTCTGCGACCGGAAGTGTGATAATATTTGCAGTTGTAGCAATTTAGAACTGGTGCATATTTTTCAGATTGACATTTTTCATTTTCATTAATTTGTTATTTTTTCTTTGTTATATTTAATCTTTTTGCTTTGGCAAAAATTATTTCCGCTTTGCACACGAAAATTTAAGTTTTAACGTATAATATTCCACGTATTTTGGGTTTTGTCGAATTTTAGTATACTTTTGTAGAAAAAAGTTTGCGAATGGGAACTGTTCCGCATCTGATGCTTTTTTTTATATGGAAGCTATAAAATTATTAAAAATTTTAACATTATTTTTAACAATAAATGCCAAAAGATGAAGCTTCTTTCAGCAGCTATTGCTTCTAGCGCCTAATTATGGCTAACCTAATTCGGCTTGGCTTAATGACGTGCAAAACTTTGCACCCCTTTTTAGGACAGGCTGTGCCTCTAAGAATGCCCACAGCTAATCAGAAAAATTGAGAGAGGGACCGGGGAAAGGCAAAAGTGTGCTAACGATTAATTGCAATGATAAGGATTTCTGAGGTATGTCGGATAGAGCGCGGGGAAAGAATACTTTTCTGGGTTAGCGGGTGAACCCAAGCAATCCCGACAATTAAATCAAATAGGATATATGTTGCTCTTTTGCAGCACGAAAGAGAGGTAAAATAACTTTGTTTGTACTTGTACATGGGCGTACGAAAAATTATATTTAGAGGCGACAGTCGATTCGAAAGCCTAAATTCTTGACTTTAGAAAATATCGTTAGTTTGAAAAATTTTTTGTTTCATTAACTATTGAGCCGATTTTCACTACGCTTATTTTTGCTAGTGTATCTTTTCATTATAAATACACTTTGAAGTCCCTAGAAAAGCAGTTTTATTGAGGGACTGATTTTGGTTTCGTCAGTAAAATAGGAACAAACCAATACAAAAGCAAATTATCGCTAAAAGCAAACTGGGGGTAAAATCAAACAATTTCTTTCATTAAAAGTTTATTGATTGCTTGTCTATGGTACCTTTCCATATTAATTTCGTTTTCTTTTGCACTGAATATTTTTAGAAAAATTGTTTATGCACAACTTTGATTCCATTCAAATTTCATTTCATCTGAAATGTATCCTTTTTCCATTTTCGATGAAATTTCTAATATTAGGGGTATTCCCGATCCGGTGCAATTGGTCCTGCAAAAGAGCAAATGCCATATGTTTTTCCACTTTTTGCATACACAACAACAAAACACACTGATTTGCTTTTGCATTAAAGTCACAATTTTTCTAGACGACACAAAATCCATGGCATTTAGTGCAAAATATTTGATATAAAATATGAGCAAAGTTGCCAGCTTGAAAAGTCGCACTTATCGGTGATCTAAGCTGCCAACAACGAGTTTTTATTTCAAAAAATGGTGTCCTAAATTTTTACCCGTGATTTCATTTGCTGCATTTTCAATTAAGAAGTCGCAAAATTGTTGTTTTCCGCTGTTTCGTAGCATTTTCTTTAACTCTCAAATAAGACAGCTGTTTGACAAAAGCATTTGCAGGGATTTCGCAATCGGTCGTTCTCGATCACAAACATGCAAATGCTACATTTTGCTGTTGCTTTTGCGTTCCCTCCGGATCGGGAAATGTATATATATTTTCAAGAGCTGTGTGAAAACTACGATTGCGCCTTATGAAATAGAATTAATAAGCAAATGAAGCTACGAAATTCTACAAGAGGTATTTACAGGGAAGAATTGCAGGCAATTATTTACATCTCCTGAGATATCGCTTTTCAATGCTGGTGCAACTCTCAAAAATGTTTCTAAACTTATGTATATATAAAATATGATATTTTTTTAAATTATGTTAAATTAGTTCCGAACTTAAGGTGTCAGTAAAGAAATTGTTACTTAATGACACTAGAATTATTTGGCAATTTGGAATTATGACACAATAATAACGCTAGAATTATTTGGGCGGTGATATAGAGAGAAAAAAAATTTTATTTTGTCAGCTGTAATTTTTCGGTTGCCTAAAGTCAAAGCAGTGCTAATGTTTTTATGATTTCAGAGCTCTATCGGCTGCTACCCCAACCTGCTTATATCCCTGTACCAGTGTAAGCAATTTAGTGTGCCATAAACAATTACATGTAGCTGTTGTTATTGTTGTAGCGTGTGGTGCGGACCGCTCGTCTGCAATCAAAATATTAATAGTAATTTTGTTATAGTTTGCGGCAGGCGGGCAAAAACGTTTTCATTAAGTGCGCAACATTTGCAACGGTTCAAAGGACACGAATGCGCGCGCCTTTTTCCTTCACTTCAGTTTAGCGCCAAAGCATACGATGGCTGAGCGAGACACGGCGTTGGTAAGTGCTTCAACATTTGGGCGGGTGTATTTGTGGGATTTTGCTTTTTAGATTGAACAAACAATTTGTCACTTTTTTGTTGATTGGCCAAAAACACTTGTTAACTGCTGGCAGCGAATCGGGAAAAGATATGCGAATTAGCTATTTTCTTCTCGTTTGCAAACACACTCACACAAACACAGACAGACACAATGTCCAGCGACAAGTATCAAATAAAAGCGCGCCCCTTCAGCAACATTGCTGCCTTGGCAAAGCGAATGGTGATAAGAGCTATTTGCTGCTTTTGTTGTTCTGTGGCCGTTTGCTGTCGTTCGCCCTTCAAGCGCGCAAACATAGAACCGAACCGACGAACGTGTAAACGCTAACTGAGTGAACGCTTCTAGGCGCTGCAGCTGGCTGCCTCGTTCTACGCTGGACTGACCTCGTCCTGTTGCGAGCGCGTCTTTCATTGCTACACTCCGACGCTCTTCGTTCTCCTTTCACTCACTGCGCGCTCTCGTGCAGCCTCGGCTGCTTGGCCCCTAGGCTCACGCATTGCGGTTTGCCCACTGCGTAACTCGTCTCGTGCTTTCTGAACGGCCTCGCACGAAGGCCGCTCAACGGAGCCAAACCGTCAACAGCAATGGCAGCGGCATTGGCAATACCAGCAGCAGCCGCAACAACAACAAAAACACAACAATTTATTTGATGGTGTCAAACAGTTTCATTCATTGTTGGAAAACAGGCGAGCAGCAGCTTACTACGCACTTGCACCTTAATGCTTGCAGTCGTCAGTGTCCTCCAAGCAGACACGACCAAAAGATAACCGTTAATATATGCTGAATGCCAAAATGAAGGCAATGTTTGAGCAGAAATGTAGCATAGTTTAAGGCGCATATAATGATAAAACGTGAAAGTGCTAAATCTCTTTTTGGTGTACTTGAGTTCTATATACGCTGATAGCTGCGGGGGCAAGCAAATGAGTTAAATATGTGAGAATAATTTTCTAGCTAAATAAACATATGCAAACAGCAGTGTTTAGGAATTTATCCAAATGTTACATACAGTGTGTGTCAAAAGATAAGAGCCGCGATTTTGCGAGAAGTACAAAATATATCTCTGTTTCGCGATACATTTGTACGACTAAAGGGCTACGTCGACCTTATCGATTCACTCCAGTGTGACTGTGAATCCACGGATTGCGCGAAAAATCTATTATATGTCCCTCTTTCAAATCACGATTCCTTTTCTATAAGACAGACTGCATATATAGTTCCACTTACCTGACATAAACTAACAAAATAATGGCATCATACATTCGGAATATCTTTGTTTTAATTTAAAATGCCTACTGTTTTAGAATTTCGGTTTTTAATAATAAATGAGGGATCACTCTAGTCAAATGCAGTTTTTTTTTTCTTTGAACATCAGAATTTATAATTTGTTGGTTTTTCATGACTAAACCAAATATCGATTTTTGTATATATTTAGACTACGGAAATTCGAAAATCAAATGCTTAAATTCAATAAGCACGTTTATGCCACCGATATTGAGCATTGCCAGAGCGGTGTTTATTTCTATTTTCGATGGAATTCAACCGGCAAAAAAAGTAATTACATTTCTTGACGATGTCCTGTAGTAAAAGTTTGCAACAGAGTTGCACATGGTCATCGCACGAGCGAATGAATCAGGGCGAGAGATTGGCTCAAACACAGAGAGAAAGCTTCCTAGCTAAATAGAAATTTTTCTCTCATACCAATGTTGCCAGATAGCGGGAAAATTACAATTTTAACTAAATTGTGGTGAATTGTTTCAACCCACTTGCAGCAAGATTCAAGTGCTTATTCAAATGCGGAGGCAGTAAGAATTTTCCATAATGATAGATGTTAAAAATAAGAAACCGATTAAATGGACCGCAATCAGTGCTTCACAATCGGTGCTGCAAGAAATAATACGCAATTTTAAAACATGTCATCATCAAAAAAGTTGTAGTAGTTCAAATTTTTGCATTCCTTAGAAAACATTTTTAGAAATAAGCTAAACCTTATTTTTCAAAAATTGCTGATTCTTTCTGTATTTTGTATGTTTTGGAATATATATTTCAAGTTATGCTGATTTCAAAATCATTTGTATGTTCTTTTTAATGTTACACCTTCAATGTTATATTCTTTTTTGTTATAATAAAATTAAGCTGTTGAAATTATAAAATAATGAATTTCCAACAATTTCATAAAGTGGTATTTTACT
The DNA here is from genome assembly GCA_963457695.1 of Neria commutata. Classification (NCBI taxonomy): domain Eukaryota; kingdom Metazoa; phylum Arthropoda; class Insecta; order Diptera; family Micropezidae; genus Neria; species Neria commutata. The sequence goes on along the minus strand of OY735249.1, from coordinate 22,490,763 downwards.
CAGAAAACCAGACAAATCTGGCAAATCCTTAATCTCACGCACACTCGGCTCAACCGCACTCTCTCGCTCCCAAGTCAGACTCCCATCCCCAGTCCGACTTCTGCTCACGCTCTCCGCCACGCAATGCCATTGAAAAAAATGAAAATGTTGAGAGAAACCTTATCAGTTGTTCCATTGCCTGCGTGTGTTAGTCGCGTTTGCTGATAGAACTGCGAAGGAGCCGCGACCGCCACGTCTTATGAGCGTAGCCTCGCTTTAACTCCTTTCGTTTAGCCGTTAACTTGCTTAACATTTTTTTGTTTGTTTACAGTTTGCTTTCAACTTTTAAGCACACTAATCCATAAGTATGCTCAACATACATATGTATATACATACATACATACGCTGATTCACGCACTCGTATAAATTTCCGTCTATGCCTGTGGAAGTCTCTCGGGCATTAGCGGTGTCAATTGCTGGGTGTCAGTGCCTCAGCGTCGCTGTGCAGACAACATTTATGAGCGCGCCTGTGATTGAAGCGTTAATTTTCTTAGCCGGCTGAAGGCATGAACGGGCGGAATCCTTGGAGACCCCTGATCATTAATTCGCCAAATTGTGGGGAAGGTGCAGTCAAGGTGAGGCTACTTATTTGCGCTCAGCTCAAACTTAGCACTTGTCTGAATTAGTTTGACTAATTTTTGTTTTGTGGCATCACGTCGACTCAGTGGACAATGCAACAAATAATGATGAGGGAGGGTATAACGAGATGAAATAAATAAAATTGTTAAATCGTTGGTAAAAGTGCAAGATAAATATTGAAATCTTATGCAAAAAGATCGAATAAACAGCAGCACTTTCCCTTCAAAAGCCTACGCGTCGTATGAGTAACATTTTTTTGCTCATGATTTTCTGCGAAATGTGTTTTGAATATCATTTATTAACCTTTTTTGTAAATAACTCAGTAAGTTTTAATGATTCTTTAAAATCGCTTAAGATCCGTGCCTTAAATTTAAAGACCATTTTTAAATCAATTTTTTTTACATATTTTCTATGAAAGAGTGGTTAAATCTCTAAAAAATATTTAACATAACTATATTTGATTAGCTTACCTTTTGCAAATTATGAGTAAAGTGTTGAATAGTTTATTTTTACAAAATGCAGTTAGTCGTTTTTGATAAAAATCATTTAAGGGCAATTAATTTAATCAAGCATATGTAGATATTCCTAAATGATCTAAGTTAACACTATACCATCCGGAAGTATGAAATATACCTCCTTATAGAACCTTTCGTTCATGTTATGGACTACTTTTATGTTGATAAGACTTCGACATTTTAGACCCGCGCTGCCGCACTCGGGATTAAGCATTCATATGCGTGCTTTATTATGTGCAAATGTAGCACACACACACACATCACTTACACTTTAACAAGCAAGTGTAAAGTGTGAATCGATTGCTTTAAAAAGGTGCCTTCTAAATGCAAAATTGTGCCATGTGCATTTGACAGGATAATACCAAGTTGAGCACACTTTTTATCTATGTAAATCAGTGCGTGTGTGAATATACGTGTGTAATATATGCAAGTCGAATTGTTGAATAAGATATCTGATGTGAATAGTGCCAACTGCGCCTTTAGTACAGATGAGTAGGCAATAGAAATGAAAGATCATGTCACAATGCAAAGCGAACAAAGCAGCTTCTATCGGCGGCTCCGTTCAAAAGCAAGCTTAGTAGTTGGTCTTTCAATTCGAGTACGCATTGCTAATTAAAAGATTATAAAAGGTATACTATTCGAGCGGCTGCAAATAATTTGAATTTATTATTTAAAATCGAGAGCCAATTAATTTTACTTCAACAACTCCATTTTTTGAGTAATTCAACAAATTTATATGAAATATCTATCTTCAATGTAAATGGTTTCCATGTGTAGCGCAATCTCAAAAATATTTCTTTCGTGCCGAGTGTAGAACATTTTGAATCCTTTTTCCCTTGTGGAAACGCATAGTAGCAAATTTAACTCGCTGAAAATAATTTACGAATGCATTTCGCTGAATACAGTTCAATGACAATTTACTTCAAGAATACAATCACACACCTGTGAACGATTGCATCCAAAAGTCTGCGCATAGCCATTGTCAATGTAGGATAATTTTCCATGATGGAATTCCTATGCGTCTTTCTTCGAGCAACAGGAAAGTACTTGGCATCGCCATTTGTCAGCATCTTCGCACGTGGGCGTATGCATGCACTTTTTAAGGGGGGAGAGGCAGCGCTTGGTGGGATCATACGTGACACATTTATTGGAGTACAAATTTAGAAATCTTCAAAGTTAGGCAATAGCACTCAGAAGAGAGTCTGCCCGTGGATCCATCTTTCTTGATTCGCTGCAATTCTTCAGGCACAGTGGGAAATGTCGACGCCGGGAAAAATGCATCAAACAATAAACAAAGGTTAGCATTGGTTATGAACACACAGACAACTTGGAATAAGAATGATAACGACATGGCATTGCTATGCAAAATCATTCTTATGTGTGATTGTTTTTGGCTAACATGGCTAAAAAGCTTTATTAAGTTACGTTCTATCCGCTCGCAGCTTCATTGCAACTCGTTGCCTTTTGCTGCCACGATATTTGCAGCTCCCCTGCGGCCTTAAAGATATCACATCAACACGCACATGCAGACACACACTCTCAAATACAGAGCGGCAAAATGTGTTAATGTGTGGCGCATGAATTCGCGTGCGAATCGTTGCATACTCTGAGGCACATACTCTTGTGTAGGCATGTCTCCTGAGGAAACTCACTTTGTCGTCGTCGTCAACTTCCCCCTCCACTCTATATCACGTCGTCGTTGTGCTCATAATATGCTCTCCTGCTTTAGCTTCAGCTGCCTCGCCGCGTCCTTCCTTGCACTCCCTTATTTTTTAGTCCTGCACAGCGGCAGGATTCGCGCTGACATCCTGCAGCCTTGTTTGTTTTTCCCTTGAAATGTGCTGCTACCTTTTGGCGCATAAAACACGGCTGCAGAAGGTAAGTGCAAGCATGAAACGGGTAACGGTAGCAGCAACTTTTATTCCTTCGCTTTGTTCTTAATTTTTTAATTTTCCGTGAGTTTTTTTCCTTTCTTATTTCTCAGTCGGTACTACGGCACCCCTTGCAATTCTCCCTTTGCCTCTAAGTTCCTGTACCGACACAGCCGCACTTTCATTTTCAGATTATGCAGCGTAGCTAGTTATTAAAGCCAACAATAAGTGAAGCGGAAAACAGGTTACGGTGCCAAGTGTTTTCGGCTCCCCACCAACCAACCAAATGCATTTAAGTGTATGATGTGCAAACGTCCTGCGGAAATTTTAATATTTAATTTTATATTCAAATTTCCGAAAAAATACTTTTTTCTTTGCTCACGTTTCCTGCTTCTTTAAACCAGTTAAAGTAGTTCAGTTTGAAATTTTTGGGTTTTTTCAGATATCTTGAAAGCTTTTTATTTTCATAGAATACTATTTATCTGTGGATGAAGTATATTTTCATTTTAAATATGCACTAACGAAGAAAGGTTACCTAGATTTTAATATAAGTTATATTTCGGCATGTAAAGATCCAATTTTTTTTTAATATATGTACATATGTACATACTAATGATCTATCCGAAGCTTTTGACGTAGAATATTTTGAATTTCTCTTCCTTTAGTGTAACTGCCACTCCTAACAAGGGCAAAGCCATTCGATTTGCAGTGTTTTTTATATAATGCGCTGCAATAAGTACGATCACTTTAAAATTCAGCTACATGTAAAATTGTTATAAAAGAGTGCTGAAGAATGTTACTGAAATTTTTAAATTATATCAGCACCAAAAAAAAGGAAGGGATAAATATACACTCAAATTGATAGACATTTGCATAAGCAATTAAATTATGAACTCCATTCTCATTTAGACTGAATTCTCAAAGCTGAAGACCCATTGAGAACTTTTTTTGGCTTCGCTTTCCGAATTGCGTTAGCTTTGTTGACTTTATGAACATATCTGGCCCATTCATGAGCGTCCTCAGTTGTCGGATAAGTCTAATTTGGGTTTCTTTTGTAAAATCAACATAAGCAAATAGGAAAATGAGAAAAAATTTATGGGAAGTGAAGGAAAGTAGAAGGAAAAAGATTTGAGAAAGCAGTCAAATATCAAAATTTGAACCTTTCTTCCAGACTCTAAAATTAATTGTTCCCTTAATTTGAAATGTCAAATTAAGGAGACAAAAGCCGACGATTTTCAATACCTCTTTTGCGACGAACTTACCGCCGACGGCTTGGCCGAGTAGCTCTGAAAGCTCACGAGAAAAATAAATTGCTCTATTCCGAATCTTCTGAAGTTCGTGAAGAGGAGAATTGTTTTTTTCTTCTTTTGCATCATGCTTACACTGGGCCTTTTCTTATACGCTTTCATATATAATATTTCTATGCACCTCTCAAGCCAACCAAGCCAACTGAGCTCCCGTTGGGCCTTCAGCTTTAGGCGTGGCATTTAGGGCGCCATTAAATTCCGACAGACCTGCTTTTTTCGCGCTACACTTTAGCAATGCAAAAAGCAAACAGAAAATTCAGAACAGCACATAAAAAACTGAGTGAAGCTTAGGGAATGACAATAGCATGAAATGCCAGAAGAACTGCGAAACGCAGAAGGGGCTCCTCAACGAGGACAAAAATATTTGCATATTTCCTAACATTACATTGAAACGAACGAGGCAATTGCACTGCAATAAGTTTGCATGTGTGAGTGCGACTGCACACATGGACCTACACGCATATTCCCACAAAATGTGAATGTGTGTGTGTGTGTGAGCTGTAAATTCACACTTGCCTTTGCATATTTCATGCTGGAATTATTGTGAAGTAAAAAAGTATACACTATACAAACTATACATACATACGTATGCAGTTCTCAATTAGCATGCGAACGTGGCGTATACGTAATTTGCGCATATTGCACAACGCACCTACAAAAGTTACTCATACGTCACGTGTAACGATTCCCCACTGAAATGTGTTCGCAAAATGAAGTAAGAATTTGCAACTTTTAATTAATTTGCAAAACGTTGTCTGCGCTTCTCAGTTTCTCAGTTACGCAAGGCAGGGAGGGAATGTCGGATGAGTTCATTGACTCACAGGCCACAAACATGCATTTAGCTGGACGGAGCTGATTTTGGTTTTAGTTGTAAAAAATACGGCAAGCCAATGCGAAAGATAATAAATATTGTGATGGGAAAGAGGGGGATAAAGCGTGAGTCTAAAAGAAAATTTGCCAAAATCATAATAAGCAAAAAAAATGCAAATTTTTAGTTGTCGAAAAACTCAATTCAATTTAAGAAATTGTATGTTGCAATATGTACATATGTATATGTTGCAATTTTATGTTGTATGTATGTATGGCAGCCCTACATTCAGTCATAACCCAGAAATGACAAATGTAAACCTAGCTAATAAGATAAAAAAGCATTGTGAGCTAGCAACGCCAGATCGAAAAGGAAAAAAGAGAAATGAATTAAATTCAATAAAAAAAGTATTATTGAATTATCTAAAGACTATCATAACCGATTTAAGTCTTTTTATTTCATTTTAATACTAATTCCACCGCCAATCAGGTCAACGAAATAAATCCGAAGAAAATTTCCGAAATTCGGAATATAGAACACCAAATTTCCGAACCAAATGCGTTCGAACTCATTCGGATTTAGAGCAGGGTTGCATCTCTAAAATATTTCCGATAATCGAAATGCAGTACACCAAACAGTGGAATCAAATCCACTTCCAAACCGAATCGGATTCTGGAACATGCCTGCTTATTATAAAGCCAGAAAAAATGACGAATCACCAGTTTCAAAAAGTGGCACAAAAATCCAAAAAAATAAAGAGAATAACAATGTATTATCTTAATATTTTATGAATATCGCTGGCAAAATGTACAAAGGCTCTAACCAAATCGTTGGCCATTGTACATTTGGCCAGCGATATATTATTAAAATTGGGGCGTATGCGTGTCCGATCAGCACGGCTGAATCACTGAAGCTATTCCCACCCTTATATGCACACCATATGTTCGTGTGGTGTTCCAGACTATTTTTTTTTTGTATTAGACCCCTCCTAAAGGGCGCTTGAGCTTACGCTATTGCGCACGTCCTCATGTCATACTTCCCATTAATCTTGACTTTCAATTTTTGTGCCTGAATAAAAACTCGAATTTTGAGTGGTCATTATGACTTTTGGTAATGCTAATATTATATATTGCTATATTATCGTTTCGCATTAATTAATGCCTTTTTAGTTACTAAACAAAAGTGCCCCGTCCGGAAATTGTTTCTCGGTTATGCTTAGGCCACAGACACAAAAGAAAACGCATGCAACTGCATACATACATGTATGTATGTAGGCACATACACATACACACTCGCTTTCGCGAAACTACTTGATTGCAAAGAAAAAACTCACACAGTCATACACAAAATTTTGCTTTTTATCATTAATGATAATGTTTCCGCCGTAGCCGCTGCAGTCGAAAGAAGTTTCCATTGCCGGTTTCCTTTCACATATACTCGTATTGTGGCAGTTGCAAGTTTCTTGGCTTCCAATTATGCACCAAAAGCACGAGCACGTAGTCAAGGGATTAGCTATTGTTAGATAACAATTGAAATTGTTTGCAAATTTTGCAAACTTTTCTAATAAACAATTTTTCTCCACAGTGTATTAGTGTCAACAGTGATATTTATCCAGATTAACAATAATTGAGTAATTTCGAATTATTAAAGCAATTGCCGATCAGAAGAAATTTACTTTTTAAAAATAAGCCCGACAGAATAGTACCCTGCACCTAATAAGGCGTGGGACGGTGGGAAATGGGAAGCTTCTCACCCCGTTCGGATTCGGTTATTTGTAGGTCCCGTAAGTTTGTGCAAAATATAACACGCACACACACGCTAATTATTATTATTATTAAATTGAGCGCCTACATAGTGGGCTGATCACGTCCATTTCTAACAAACTACAAGTACATGTTAATCCTACTAGGACTATATATGCCAAATATTGATACTCTGGCAGGTGTACAACACAAATTATCCGTTCAATTAACTGCCTTAGTGGTGGGCGGACCACGCCCATTTGTAGATAATTTAAAAGTATTCTTACCAGCAATGAAGTCACCAAATATGGACGCTCTGGTTGATATACATATATACCTATATTATGGATGTTATGAGGATATTCCGCATACCGTCTATATAGTGGACGAATCACGCCCATTTTTTCATGCGTCTTAATTCACAATTAGTCAAATGTGAGCCGTTTTTACGGAAAAAATTTTACTGCCTATATAAAGGTGCCGTCAGACGGTGCAATTCTACTTGCTGCAATTAAAACGATTGCTGCAAGCACTTGCATTGCACCGTCTGACGGCACCTTAATGATCGGACCACGCCCATTTTTTGTGGGACACAGAGGACCGACATCTTATGGTTCACTTTCAGTGTGTTCCAAATTAGGTTCACATCGGGAAACTGCTTTTCTATCCTGCGACCAAATGCAGAACAAACGGATAACCGGAAATCAAGACAGAAAGTGACTCTGATCATTTCTATATACTTATGTTTATGCCTAGGACGGCTTCTTAAATGCGTTACCATTTTCGCACAAAGTTATTAAACCCTATTACGCTATTTACAAATATTAGTACTCTTTATTTTGATTATTTAATTAAAATGCTTTATGTGGTTCGTATTTTCGCAGTAAGTACACATTTGCAATGATGAAGCGCGATACGAACGTGTAAACACTAAAATTGGCTTTATATTGCATATGTATATATGTATTTTGTATAAATAAAACAACTTAAGCCTAGAAGCTGCGCGCTTAGCCGCAAGAATGTAATGCGAAGTTTCCTTCCGCATACTGGTAACGCTTTAAAGCTATTATATACTCCATGTAAAGCTTATGCTAACGGTAATTCTAATGATAATCATGATAAGATTATTTAGAATAATGACTGACTACGCCGACTGTCGACTTCCTGGCAGCGTTTTTAGAACATGCCGTCGGAGCGGGCAACGGGTATAAGCACAATGAGGAATATGACAAAGTTTCGCGTGACCAGCTTCCAGTCGTCGGGCACCGCGTAGGGCAGCAGTATCTGCGTGATGCGATGTACCTCGTGTGATGCGCACACGAATATAAATGAAGTGATGATCATGTTGAGCGTGGGGAAGCCGGGTAGCAGCACCAACACACCGTGGCGATCGGCCGCCAGCCAAATGTGATACTGGCATATGAAGAGCTCCAGTGAAATGCGCCCGAACCAGGCGAAGAAGGTGGAGTAGCGTGTGCGCAGAATGCCCGAGATGTTGCGCAATACGATATAGCCCACGATGGGTATGAAAAGTATGTAAGAGTGGATCTCCTCACAGTTCTGCTCGTTGCGGCAGAAGAACGAGAAGGTCGTGTAGAAGCAGACGCCAAGCAGCGCGAGCAGAGTTACCGTGATGGAAGTGCGTCGCGCGAACAAATTGCCGTGGTTGTTGTCATCGAAAATGCTGTACTTTTGCGCGATATGGAAGCAGGCTGCGAAGATCATGCCGAAGGTCACAGTGTAGCGGTCTAGCTTCCACTGGTACCACCACTCATGTATGTCGTCGTCGGTGGTCACAAACAGCGCTTTCCAGGGGCGCGTCACAAAGATGCGCTCGAAGAACACCTCCGACATGAATAGAATCGTGACAACGCTGAAGCAGCCCACGAACTTGGCCACCAGGTACAGGTAGTGCAGGCCGTGCGCGTCCACCGATTGCGCCGTGATGCGCGGTGGCAGCGACAACAGGAAATAAATGATGCACATCCAGAAGGATAGCAGCGGCACGAAGTAGTAGAACTGGTAGGGCCGGTTCATGCAGAAGCAGAGCACCACGGTCATGAAGTTTAGCCGAAACATCTCTCGAAAGAAGCGCACGAAACTAGAGTTGCCCGTCTGCCACATTTCGGCAAAGTGCGTGTAGCCGGTGAGAAACAGGTAACCGCTGATGAGCAGCTTGATGTGCATATGTATGGGCAGCACGCGGTGCGCCCCCGTCATGTAGTAGATGAGCACAACGAGCAGTATCCAACCCTTGAGCTCGTGCGTCTGGTCGCGATTCAGCACTTTGGTGAAGCGCGAGTCCTCGGTGAAGAAGAGGCCCAACGCAAATACATAGCCTACCGGTATCCAGAAGCTGAACTCCGAGTAGTACTTGTTCTCCTTCATGAAGAAGTTGGTGCGGTCGCACAGGTAGAAGTAGGTCATGATTATTCCGAGCGTGGCGAGCGCTACAATAGGCGTGGAGTAATCCATATTAGAGAGCACAATAGAGCTTCCACCGTTCTGCGCGCTAGAGGCAGGCAAGAAGTTGCGCTGCTGTTGTAGTGGCGTGTAGAGCGTCTGTCCGCGTAAGTAGAGCAGCCAGCGACGCAGCAGCATGCCGCAGACCAGCGTGATGCTAGGGAAGCATAAGCAAAGGCAGAAAGAGTAAGTGCCACTATTGCAGGCGCACATCCAATTCACTTACCACACGCCAAATACCGCGTAGGATATGATTTGTAGATTTGTGTAGGGCTCCGCGCTGCTGCAACAGGTACCATCGTTGTAGTTCATGTAGTCGTTGCAGTACATATTCAGCAGCAGTTGCACGTCATGCCGCAGACCCAGCGCGTTCAGCTTAAAGCCATCCACGGCGATATCCAACAGGCCGTTCGAAATGTGCCAGGCCGCTTCCCACACAGTGGCGTCCGAGTACCGAAATACGCTGCGTGCCGCTCGATTCAGCAAGTCAATGTCCTTGTTCTGCACCTGCTTCCAAACATCGGACAATTTATCCTCGTTGACGCGATCCTGCAGTTTCCACAGCACTTTGGCCTTCTGTATTACAAGCTGATCGAAAGGCACCACTAGCCGCGTTAAATTAGCGCTGTACAAGCGCAGCAATTCCTCCGACACATTCCCAGCGGCGAAATTGCGATGTGTAAAGCCTACCACGAAGACTGTGTGCAGCTCCTTAGCATCCTCAAACTTTGTCAGTTTCTCCAGCAGCGCATCAGAAACCTCATTCACGTGAAGATACATGGCGCGCATGCTCAGCTTGCGGTCCTCGAATTCTGTGTGCGCCGGCGGCTCTGTCTCCAGCAGCAACGAGCCATTGTCGTCGTCACTCGGATGCAAATGATTGATGAAATTCTGGTAGAGCAGTCGTACGCTAGTGTCCCCAATGAAGACGAAGTGGTTCTTGTAACCCCAGAAGGCCAAATAACGCAGACAACGGCGCGTGTCGCTGCAAAATATAAAAATTTTATCAATTTGTGTAGAAATGTTAGAAACGTGCTGCGGTGCCAAAACTCTTAAGCTACGATAACGCGATAATACTTATCGGCGATTTTAGTAAAACTTCGAAATTTCAATGCGTAAACAAAGTGCACACATTATGACTCACGACAGTTGCACTAACGAATACCGCTCGCGGTTAAGCACCAAGAATAATCCGCAAAATAAACTCTTACGTTTGCGAGTACTTGTGCATCATGCAGCCGTAGGGTTGCCACTGGTTGTCGCCCTTAAAGCGCCCCATCGAGAGCAAACGTTGGCATGAATCGCTACCTACAATGGAGTCAAGTTGAAAGCATGTGGGAACTGTAAGTAAATGCCCCGAAGGGCGAATCTCACCGTATTGCCAGTTGAGAAGTCCATGGTAAGCTACAAAACCGAGCACTAGCAAAAGTGACACTTTCTTCGCATTCGCGGCATTAAGTTGCTGTATTAGGCGCTCTACCTTGGATGGTTTCAGCGCATCGCCACCGCTGCCCCTAGCACACAAATTGTCCGCTTGCAGCGAGTTGAGTTCCACCTCTTCACTCATGTTCTACTCTTTTAATCACTTTCCACTTACAATTACAAATGTTAAACAATGATTTTATTGCAATTCATGTAGATTTATTTTTTGTTTTTTTGTTTTAACGTTACTCCTTGTGCTTGGTTCTGTTGACCAAGGTGAGAAGACTTTCATGTAATTTAGTAATCTTTGTTTACATTTCCTTTGACAGCTCACAGCTGAGCTCATTTCTGAAAAAAAATTTAAGAATACAGTAAACTACGGATAAGGGCAACACGGAGAAGTGCAAAAACCGCATAACTGCACAATTCAAACTAAAAGTACTTTTTTAACACAACATTGTAAGTATAAAAGCTCTGATACCTTTTGAATGCAACTCTGTAGAATAAAGCAAGAAAATGGAAATGTAAAAAAAAAAATTTATCACACATGTACATATATGTGCCTTAAAGATACATATACAACTTAGTGATTTTTTATTTTTTTAAGTATTTTTTAACTGAACTAATTTTTAGGTTTTCACAAAAAAATTTTTCGAATACAACATCATGCGAATAAAACAAACATAAAACACCTTGTAATTCAATTGCTTTTTTAGTTTTTCTTTAAAATTAAATTTTGTTTTCAAAGTTTTTATATATACAATAGTTGTGCACTTATCCGTGGTTTTCATAAATGCTAAAATCGCATAAGTGTACTCGGGATAAAAGAATGTGCACTTATCCGTAGTTTACTGTACTCGAATTGCAATTGCAATTCCATTCGAATTTCTTTTACACATTTAAAAATAAATTTTAGGCATAAATCCGCCGAAATGGCCCAAATATTTTTTTATTTTTATTTATAAACAAATAGATTTAAAGTTATTGTAGGAAGTGGCACCTCACAAAAAACAATTTGAAAAAAGGCTCTTAGCTGCTGAAAAAGAGCATGATCGCTCCGTGTAATATTTGTCGAAATAAATATAACTATATTTTTCGTAAATTTATGTGCGAGATAGCGTGGGGATATTTCTATGGAAATAATGTTTGGATATAAAAACAATGAAAAAACTGTCTGGCATCACTAACCGGCATAACTGTTTATGTTTCTGCGGTGTTATTTTGCGAAACGCGAATGAGAATTTGATCAACATCTTTGTTTAAATAATAATCCGTGTTGTAAATTGACATTTAAGGTGAGTATAGATCACGAAAACCAAATGCGTGACTTGCACAAAACGCTCAAACTGTTTGAGACCGAGTCCCTCATGGAATATTGCGAAGAATTCGCTGCTGTGAAATCCATTCTGGAGCATTGCCACAAACATGTGAAGCCCTTTTGCAAATTGCATTTCCGTTCCGGTAAGGAAATCTCGAAACTGCCGTTACGGTTGAATTATAAAAGTGTTTTTTTTGTAGGCAATGAACCCTTCATTAACGAGCTGTCGCAGCGGCTGCAGCAAATGTTAGTGGAGCGCGGGTTGGTAGATCCGAACAGCAAGGAGGCGCTACCGAAAGCGTTTCCTGTGCTACGTAAGGTGATGATGTTTCTCCTGGCCAACACAGATGCCACCTATAAGTATAATCTACGGGAGGACCCTCTGCTTCTGCATGTGATTGAGTCGTGCCCACTGCTGCCGAAGTTTCTGCTAGTTGCGCTGGTGTGGGAGCTGCAGTTGGACCGTTTTTTCTATGAGGCGCTGTCCTACACGCCATGCTGGTTCGCCTTTCAGTACTTCGAAGCAGCATCAGACTCATTGAAATACATCGACGACCCTTACCCGGTGCTGGAAAAAGTGGAGCAGCTAGTGCGCGCTATTTACACACTTATAACGCGGTCGGAGATGCGTCTTGTAGACGTGGTGGATAAGAAAATTATTTACGGCAAACTATATGACTACACAATGAATCTCTTGCGTCAGTTCTACACGCCGGATGCGGATAAGTTCAAGAAGTTCAACAAGCATCAATTTTTCCGCTACTCCGGCTACGCTCTAAAGCACATTTTGCAGATGGTGCTATTTTCTTTCGATGTATATGAAACGCCGGCCAAAGCAGATCCCACCATCGATATAGACATTTACGATTTGTGCTTGGAACAATGTAAGCGAGTGGACACCAATTTGCGACAGGAGTCTAAAGTTCTCAAGGAACAGCAGCTGAAGATAATCTCTGCGCTGCTGAATTCGTTGCAATACAATGTGATGCTAGTCCGAATTGATGTGTTTATGTACTGGGTTGAAGAAAATCTCAATGAAACACAGAATTTGCAAATGGTCGTTGGTGAGATGGCTTACATGGTGGGCGAACGCATGCTTGCGAATTCCGTCTTCGGGCACGACGTGGAGCCACAGCTGAAGATGATTGCTATAAGGCCCAAAACATTGGACGAGACTATAAGCGATGCCACGTTGGGAGATATCTTACGAAGTTTGGATGAGGAGCTGCCGCGTCACTTGAAGAAGGCCTGGTTTGACGAACTATTCAAACGCACTGTGGCCCTGGGCAACGACGAGTGCTTGCAGTCTATTAAGCAGTACGTGAAGCTGATGACGGTGGAGAACTGCCAGCAAATTCTTGACTTTGTGAATCTCGAAATTCAACACAACAAGGCAGAAGAAAACGAAGACAGCACAGACGATCAAGCAGTGCAAACTGAGGTGGATCCCGCTGACTATGAGCAATTGACTTCCATCATTTTGCTAGCACTCAATAATTTCAATAATGATCAAATATTGCAACTACTCAATTATGAGATTAAGCTTTTTGGTACTTTTACCAACATATGCTGCCAATCCATGGACTTCGAACAGCGTGCCACTGAATTTCTCAACAAGTACGCCTCGTGCGCCATATTCGATTTACAACAATTCCTGATGCTGTGCTTTGAACACCCCAACCTGATGTGGGCCAAGTTTTTCGATTGCGCCTGCCACAACAGTGAATACATTACCAACTTCTGGGCCACAGTGCGTAAGGTCGAGCCATTTTCTACGAAGTACTTCCAAGCGCTCCTTAAGGACGCTATGCGCGATCCTGCCAAGCTGCAGCAGAAAAATTTTCCGGAGTTTCTCTGCGAGATTTATTGCGTTCTGTACCTTCCGGACTCTAACACGAATTTTCTCAAGCAGTTCGTCAATGAGAACGTAACAGCACTACTGGAAGCGCAGCAGTTCGAATTGTTGCTACCCATTGTTAAGGCGCTTAACTTGATATCTGTACGCGGCGAAACAGCGTCGCATAAGCTACTCCATTTTGGCGCCGTTACCGCGCCGCTGCTGGTCATGTTGGGCCAAGTTATGGACAAAACTCGATGGGACTTGATCACATACACGGATGTGCGAGATGCAATTGTGCGTGAGTGCATACAATTTATCCAGCACAATTCCAAGAAATTTCTGCCAGTAGCTACTGAAAAGGGTGCGTGTGCTCCTAATATTCTAATTAAGTTTTAACAAAATTCGCTTGTCTTTCAGATCGAAAGTGGATCACAGGGGTGATTACGGACTCCTGCCGCACATCGACACAGTATTATTTCCAGAAATTCGCTCTCGCGCCTGATCAGGCAACTGTCGATTTCGATCGCTTTTTGATACCCTTGGAAACGATGGATAAATCGGAAGCGGAAATGTTCTTAATTACGGTAAGGCTTAGATTTGGAAATGTGCTATTAATACCGCTATATCTTCTACCAATACAGCACTATGTACGCTGCACCATGAAAGAGACGGAGTGGTTGGCACGCAGCGAGCGTCTTTTGCCGCATATTTCTGATGTGATGCTAATATTGGGCAGTGCTGTCAGCGAGACAAATACGCCGAATGCCATCAACAATTACCGCCACTCTCTGGCCAACTATGCGAACATTGTGACGAAGATTCTGCTACCCAAAATCGAGCAGGATGCAATGAATGTGGAGAATCTAGCCATACAAATTTTGAAAATCGTTGAATCCGCGCCGGCACAGATTTATGAGGAAATTTTCATGAGTTTCGAGTGCTTATTGCTGCAAATATTAAATAAATGCACACAGCCACTAAACCAGGAATTTGTCAAGTCGATGAACAATTTTTTGGAAGACCTGAAGGATTGTCGCGGCAAGAAAATATTCCATGAGAAATTTCACTCTTTTACAAATTCAAATTAACGAAATATAAGACTTGATTCTTCAAAAGAATGAACAATACATACTTAAAACTTTTCTTATATTCGTCAAAAGCGCCTAATGTTAATAAGTAGTAAATAAAGTCCATCTTAAATTTTTGGTTGGAGTGCAAAGGTGCAAAGGTGTCCTTAAATCTGATTTATTTCCACCTATGGTAATAGGGTTTACTAACTTTGTGTGAAAATTTTAACGCATTAAAGAAGCCAAAGAAGCCGTTCTAGGTATATAGAAAAAATCAAAAACACTTTCTGTCTTGATTTCCGGTTTTCCGTCAGTTTGTCTGTCTGTGATTGCAGCAGAGAAAGTAGTTGTCCGATTTGAACTGAATTTGGTATTGTTACAGTGAACCTTAACTTAGCTCCGAGATTAATCAAGTCGTCCACCCACTATATTTAAATAGTAAATTTAATACGCCCACAATTTTATATATTTCAGTGAACCCACCGTCCCACGCCTTACTAGGTCCTAAATATATCCGATGAGCATGTACGATGTGTGTTTAAATGTTGTTTTATAATCTTTTATCGTTTGAGGAATTTTAAACTTCTCTCAGTGGCAGCACTGCGGCTGTGTTTCGATTGCCACTAAGTGCAACACTGCGCGGCAACATATTTAAGAGGAATCCGAAATGCGGCGAAATATTCAAAAGTGACGCATGCGTTGCAAAATTTCTTACTAGCCAAAAAAATTGATGAGCAAAACGCACGAAATCGAAGGCAGCACGGAAAACGGAAACTGGATTAGCACAGAGAAGATATTTTGTGAAGGGTGCGAAAAACCACAGAAATCGGTGTGGGCTAATTATATTTAAAACAATTGAAAGCGATCAAACGCCGGTTGAAAAAGGAAAAAATTCAGTGCGTCAGGAAGCATTGAGCGACGAAAAACGAAGTCAAAAGAAGAAGAAGCATAAGCAGGCAGGCAGCGTAAATTTCTATCGTCATTTCGCCGTCGTTAATGGAAAAGGAAGCGAGGCATATCAGCCAAGAAACTGCAGAAGAAAGGCCAATTTATCCAAATCCAGCAGAAAATATTGCAGTTGGAACGCCAAATTTGGCCGCTATTACTATGGAGCAGCAGAAATTGAAAAATATGCTGATCGTTGACCCACCAAGCGAGCTACGCTTCTGCGGTGAGTGTGTGACGTGAGGAATATATGTATTTGTGTGTTTGGTTGTTCAACAGGGAGGCGAGAAGTTCCGTAGGGCGCTTGTAAGGCAGCAGGCAAATGGGGGATGTGGACATGTGAATAAATGCTAATGCTTGTTTGTAAAATGAGACGCATTTCATTTTACTATTTTAAAAAAATCGTGCATTCCAGTGCACAAAATTGTGAACTGTGTGCCCTGACGGCGACAGAGAGCCGTGGATTGTTGTTTTCAAATTGCTTTAATAATTGTTGAGTGAGCTCCGAGTGGCGTTCGTGTTCGTCAGTTGGGCTGGGTGACGTGTTGCGCTACATGGAACTATGGTCGAAGGGCATGTGTGAACCTGCCGTGTAAATTCATTATGTATAGTTTTGTTCGTTTCTTGTAATAGCAGGGCTATGTCTGTTTTCCAGTTATAATTCTCAACTTGGAAATTAATAAATCAAGTTAGCAGGCAAACAATTGGCTGAAGGACAATTCAGTGCCTTCCAAACGGACATTCAGTCTCAAAAGAAGTCATGCCTAAAACTGCCATCGCAAGAGATTCGGATTCGGTTTTAACGCTCGAGCGCAGCTGTCTACTTATACAATTCCTAACTAAAGTCTATTCCCCGCTACAGCAAGTAGGCCATATTGAATACCTTGGCCTTGGCTTCTTTCTGGCTTTGACGTTTGGAACCATGGAATGGTACATGCTTTGATCCCGACGCATCAGAGAATTGTAGGCGCACAACAACAGCTGAAATCATTTCGTGGACATGCAGCAGCATATGTAGGACTGATAAGCGATTTAACTGAAGCACAAACCACATCGACGGCTTGTTTTTTGTTTTGAAAAGTTACATTTTCGTAACACTCTCCCAAGACTACTCATTTCATAGTTATGTATTTCACTCTGCAAAGCCCCCATTCGCGCCTGCTGCTCTTGGCGCTGCTGCAGCCTCATATTAGTATGAGATATTGAAAGTAGAGGAAGAGAGAAAACATACACACATAGACGCATACAGACTTAATTCTCTTCTCGAGAACCCCAAAGAATGTATATTTTTAAAAATTATGTCTTCTGCGTTTTCTTGCTGCGGTAAATAGAAGCGCACACGCGGCTGTCTTATCGTCTGGCTGGCCGCCGGCTACTCAGCTCTGCGCTTTCTTTAGCTGCTCACTGCTCCTGTATCGACCGGCGTTTATTTCGGGCTGTACGGTGCTGTGAACGTTTTAAACAATTTTTGAATTGCAGCCAAAAAGAAAGCCAGAAGAAAACATGTAGTTTCTGCCTGCCAGCGGATATCGCTCATAAACAGCAACGAAATTATATTTTCTACATTTGCCCGTCATACTTTCTATATAATCCTATAGTATGGTTCAACTTGAAGTGCAACTCGGACCCAACTTCTCACATCCTTCTTACTGAGCGGCTTTGCGAACTGGAAGTGAATCGCTGGCGCCTTTGCGTCGCAGTGTCATATATGACGCGCACAGAGTAAAAACGCAGCGAGTGTCAATTTTCGCCACATTGCGCTCATGGGCTGTGAAGTTATAAACTGCGTTTTTACTCTGTGCGCGTCATTTGTACATACATATAAGCGATGCGTGTAACATGCAACCCGGAGCGTTGTTTTGACACCCGTAGTTATATGCCGCTTAGGCAATGCAGTCCCACATATTCCCACTCTTCGCCACAACTCTCACCCACATCTTCGGCACACCTGTCGGTGGCACAGTTGCAACACAATTTTCTGCCACTCTTATAAGCTCTTGCGCCTCACTTGATTGTTGTTTTGTTTTTGGTTAAAAATCGATGCGCTTCTTTTTTGGGAGGTACTGCAATACAAAACATGAAAAATCAATTTAGATATGCATATCGAAAATAGTAAAATGGATGGAGACGAGCAACCAGAAACTTGGTGCATCACTTGTCTTCACGTAAATGACGCAATGTCTGACGTATTGCGGCGACACATTTAGCCGCATGTTCGATTTCTTTCAGCGGCTGCCATTTGTCGTGAATCGCCGCTTGCATTGGGTATTTGCTTTTGGTTTATATTATGCCACAACAATAACAACAGCAACCAATTGCAATGTTTATTTGTTGTTTGTGTTGCAATTTTTTGAAAACTTCTTACTTCCCTCCATGCTTCCTCGCATTTCCCCACCAGCCATTTACCATTCATCTATCCGCCCACTCTGTTTTATTTTTATAATAAAATTATATAAAAAAAACTTTTTAAAAATAAGCTTTAATTTATTTAATGTACTAAAAAGTAGAAAATAAATGGTTTTTAAGTCACCTGTATCTTACTATCCATAAAAGCTTGGGGCGCTCATGTGTTCAATATTTGTCAAACAGTTACCACAATATTTTATTTAAATAATTTTTTGCAAATAGATTCTAGTAATGAAAGATATTTTGAATATGGATATTGAGCGCACAAGCTTTTATTGATAGTAAGATACAGGTGACTTAAAAACCATTTATTTTCTACTTTTTAGTACATTAAATAAATTAAAGCTTATTTTTAAAAAGTTTCTTTTATATAATTTTATTTTCTACTTTTTAGTCTTCCATAAATTCAATTTTAGAGCTCTGAAATTTTTCACAAAAAGAATTTAAAACTTGCAGAGCAGTACACAATATTTAGGGTATTCACAGTGTCTCCTATCGTCATATCCTCAATTTAACAAATAATACGGCTGTGATCGACCCTAATATTCGTGGCATATTTGTGACGCGGTGAGTTGTTGCTATTTTGCCAGCAGGGCGCGGCAAGTAAGTTCCTATCGTTTTTCATTGATGTGTGGTGTACCTATAATTATAAACTGAAGCCCAAGTGTGTAGTTGCTTGAAAAGTGCCACGCCCCTTGTCCTACGCCCATAAATTTTTCCAGTGGAACGACACATCCAAGAGGCGACTGCATACGAAATTTCAATGCTGCACGACCTTTAGTTCCAAAGCTATTCTATATAAAAGATTTTGTTTGTATGGGCGCTGCCACGCCCCCTTATCCAGTGCCCGCCTTATTTTCTCAGTAGAAGGATATGGATATGTAGTAAGTTCCTACCGAGTTTCATTGATGTGTGATTTGTAGTTCTAAAGTTATACACACGCCCCTTATCCTACGCCCATAAAATTTTACCAGTGGGACGACACATCCAAGAGGCGACTGCATACGAAATTTCAATGCTGCACGACCTTTAGTTCCAAAGCTAATCGAGATCAAAAATTTTGTTTGTATGGGGGGTGCCACGCCCCCTTATCCTACGCCCATAAAATTTTACCAGTGGGACAACACATCCAAGAGGCGACTGCATACGAAATTTCAATACTGCACGACCTTTAGTTCCAAAGCTAATCGAGATCAAAAATTTTGTTTGTATGGGGGGTGCCACGCCCCCTTATCCAGTGCCCCCTTATTTTCTCAGTAGAAGGATATGGATATGTAGTAAGTTCCTACCGAGTTTCATTGATGTGTGATTTTTAGTTCTAAAGTTATACACAAATCTGGAGTTGATAAAAAAGTGCCACGCCCCTTATCCTACGCCCATAAAATTTTACCAGTGGGACAACACATCCAAGAGGCGACTGCATACGAAATTTCAATGCTGCACGACCTTTAGTTCCAAAGCTAATCGAGATCAAAAATTTTGTTTGTATGGGGGTGCCACGCCCCCTCATCCTACGCCCATAAAATTTTACCAGTGGGACAACACATCCAAGAGGCGACTGCATACGAAATTTCAATGCTGCACGACATTTAGTTCCAAAGCTAATCGAGATAAAAATTTTGTTTGTATGGGGGGTGCCACGCCCCCTTATCCAGTGCTCCCCTTATTTTCTCAGTAGAAGGATAGGGATATGTAGTAAGTTCCTACCGAGTTTCATTGATGTGTGATGTGTAGTTCTAAAGTTATACACAAATCTGGAGTTTATAAAAAAGTGCCACGCCCCTTATCCTACGCCCATAAAATTTATTGATTCATGTATTGGGCTCTAGATTAGGCATGTATGCAAAGTTTCAGATCTCTAAGTAGTCGGGAAGTGGGTGAAAAATTGATTACTAGATTTGACGACATACATACCGGATGTGAACCTAATATAAAGCTTATAAAAACATTCTATTCTCTGTTAGTTCTCGTCGTTGTTTTTTCTTCGTTACACTAGATTCGCTCTAATTTCTCTTCTGTTTTGTTTTTGCAAAATTGTATTTGCTAATTTTCTTTGTTTGCTTACTTATACCAGTAGGCCTTTGGCTTCGCTATCCTCCTACTGCCCTACGACCGCCCACTACGGCCCACAGCTTGACTGACTTTGTCCTTACTCATCGCCAGGTGATTGTCCCAGCGCAGAGAAATAGAGGCTTTATACTGTGGGTTTGTGGTTTTGTTGGCAGTTGTGAATTTTTGTTGCCGACGTTTTTGTATTTATCGCCTACGAACAATTTCGTCGACATACGCTGGGGGGCTCGATTGGGGTTACCAGATCTAAAAAGGAGGAACAATTTGCATTCTGTGTGCATTTCAAGCCACGAATCACATTTATATTTTTTTTAAATATTGTTTGAATTTCAAAAATGAACAAACAGCACTTATTAAAATTCTAGTATTGATATGAGCCCTACGTTTTTTTATAATTTGCGCAACATTCCGTGTGGGCTTAAAACAAGCTTAGCACAAGCTAACGGGACTTACAAGTAACAGTATCCGAACGGGTTGAGAAGCTTTGCATGGCTAAGAATACTCTCGGAGAATTGCCAATCCATTGCGAGGCGCCGCGCAAAGAAATAATTTATAAAACAAATCATCTTTTTATTAGATGCTATGGAGGTCGGCTGAGATTTGAACTCAGGCTTCCCGCATCAGCGAATTGCATTGCTTACCATATAACGAGGCTTCGTTTCTCTATTTTAATCAAGTACATATTGGTTATTATGATTAACAGCCTTTTGCCATCTTTCGGGTAGCTTCATAAGAGGATAAGTTCTATAAATGAATACCGTCTGGTAACCCTAGTCACAGTGCAACATAGTTGCCATAGTAAGTGCGTGTCTATTCCTTGGTGCTTCACCTTTTTGTATTGTTTAAGCATTGTTTGTATCTTTTTTGGTATTTCTGTTTGTTTTTGCTATAAACTTGGCCCATATTTTTCTTTTCGATTCACGCTTGCTTTGTTTCATAGAATACATGACAGGCTCAGGTGCTCTCACGCGTTCACAAACACAACAAGGTATACTCTTGAGATTGAGTTGCTTGTGTTTGGAACGGGTTGTGCTGGCCATGGCATACCAACATGGCCCATCGGCATGCACCTGTGCTTTTACTCGTCGATGGTTCAAACTTCAGTGGAACTACATTATACCATTCTGTTTTTAGAAAGTCATTGCGGACTTATCAGCTATTTAAATGGCTTTTATTTTTGTTTTATAATTTCCAAATCGATTAATAACTGCTGATAATAAACCTGTACGATTTACCTTAGCACTTTTTCCATATCACGCATTTTTTGCACAAAATGAGTCATATATTCGTAAAAATAATTGGCGAAAATGTGTAATTGTACGGCATCTCGTGCGTACACGGTTTTCGAGTGCTGTTTTATGTTCAACCTTTCTTCGGCCTGAAGAATATTTAATAATCTCAATGAAATTTTTTAAATTCGATTACATACATAACAAAGTTGTGCCCATTGAATGTAAAGTATGTATAATTTTTCAGATGAAAATTTGCAGTCTAAACATTTTTATAGCTGAAAAATGCGCCTTTGAAATATTTTCACATTACTTTCCAATTTACAAACTATATACTATATGATTACATTTGTACCGTTCTTTATTTTGCAGGTCCTTTTACGCGCCCAGTTGTCACTATATTGACGGTTACGAATCCAACTGACCATGTCTTGGTGTTCAAAATCAAAACAACTGCTCCAAAACGTTACTGTGTACGTCCAAACTTTGGCTCTGTTCTTCCACATTCGACTTCGAAGGTTGAAAGTAAGTACCTTGCATTGTGCTCGTGGTATTCGGCTCTTGTAATTTTTACCATATTTTTACAGTTTGTCTGCAGCCATTCGTATACGATCCGAACGAGAAGAACAAGCATAAATTCATGGTTCAGAGTCTGGTGCTTCCAAATGATGATCCAGTCGAAGACATAAATAAAGTCGTAAGTAAACAGACAACCGCAATATTATGCGTTGTGGTCAGTTTATGATTGATTTTGTTTTTATGCTAATTAGTGGAAAGATGCCGAGCCAAGTCGGTTAGTGGACGTTAAATTGAAGTGCGTTTTTGAGATGCCAGCTGTCGCAACAAGTGCTGAAACAAGTGGATCAGGTAAAGCTATTTGCTTAGTACAGTAAATTCAAAAATTACCAACAACTCTTCAGTGACTTCCCTTAGGATTATACACAACACTGTTTTTACACGGTCTATTTTTACATGTTTTTTTAAAATTTTGTCTCATTTTCGCATGAAAATTCAATTTGCACAGAATTTTCAGTTATCGCCAGATTTCCTTTTTTGCATAGGTTTAAATAATCCCCATTTAACCGTAAGACACGAGCAGGCAAAAAGAAACAGTAAGAATTGATAAAACAAATTTCTCTGTTTATGTACCATAACGTTTTTTACTATTATTCTATTTCTACATCGTATTCGCATTTAACCAAATCTTAATGATATTAATTTATTCTAATAATTACCAAAAAATACGTTTTATTTTGCTTGCAGCTGGTTCTGAAGCGGCAAAGGAGACCATAAATATTTTGAGCGAGGAGAAAGTAAGTGCTTTTAATTTTGTGCTCTGCTTGAATACAGTTTCAAATAAAATATGTACTATGTTTTTATTGCAGATTTCAAACTTGCAGTCGTCAGACCAGTCAGAATCGCTTGTCACAGAAATCAGACACATTCGCGAGGAGAATAGCGGCTTGCGAAAAGAGAATATCAACTTGAAGGTAATAAGTGTTCTACGTTTAGTTTTCGATGGACATTATTAAATCGATCGCAATTAAAGTTTAGTTCGTAGTCAAATCGAAGTTTGGCTGCTTTCCTAAACGTCTGTCTGGAAAGCATAAGCAATTTGAGGATGCTCTCTTTTCAATATCGAGATTTACAAAGATTAATGATACTTATCGCATGTGGCAAGTAAGGCAAGAGGTTCTTCTAAACCGCGTAGCACGTTTCGCCTACGCCCTCCAAAAAAGAAAATTGAGCACCACGAAGTTGCCAATACTTTGCAGCTGTACGTTTTGAAAGTCCCTCTTTACTTTGCTTTTGTAAAGCCTTGTATTCCTACTACCTTCTTCTTCTCAATGCAGGAACAAGTGATGCGACTTCGAGTGTCGCCAATCAAGCCACCATTGGATGAGCCCTACACACCGATGATGGCCGAGAAGCAAATTCCAATGTTCTACATAGCGATCTCTATTGCTGCGGCCATATTTGGCATTTTACTTGGCAAATATTTACTCTGAATGCATAAAACAGATTGATGCAGACTTGATTGATGTATTACTGCGAAAATAGTTTGATTGCCAGAAATGATAATGAGTAACAACAAAACCAACAAACAACAACAACAAATCGAAACTCTAATATAAATATATATAAACTACAATTAAAAGATAATGCGAGATGTAATGAAAGAAACCTAATTTTTTTTTTTGAAACAAATGCCACAAAGAATCAACTACAGCATAACATCCACGAAAAACTACTATAATAACAACAGCAACAAATTGAGCAAATAAAAGCAATAGATTAAAAAATGTACGCATGCGATGTTGTTCTGCATAAAAACAAAATAGAAGATAACAAACGATGATACGAAAACACAAGGTGATTCTAAAAAACGCATAAGTTTAAAATTTATATATAACAAAGCAAACAAAACAGAAGCATAAGTATAATAACAGGAACTTGCAACATTTAGCTACTTACTGAGCTTAAACATAATTCACTGTATTTTTCTGTGTTAATGATAAACGTTGCCTTCTTTAGTCTGTTTAACATGCAACTCCAAAAGGAAAGGATAATTCAAACGAAAACTAATTTTTTTTTTTTGTAATTCTGATATTCGCATTTTTCAAAGAAATTTAATAGAAATTGTCTTAAGTTGTGTTATTTTTAAGCTAACATGTATGCTAACTCTAGCTCTAAAATACATATACACATACATACATAACACGCAAATGCATAGACAAGCTACTAGATTTACTTGAATTATCCCTATATGCTCTTTTGTTTGTCTTGCATTAGTTAAATGCGGCTCGGCAATGCAATTTTTTTGTGGGTCCTTGTCACATGAATCAATTTCTCTCTTTTTTTTCTTTTATATTCTTTTTCGGCTTAGTATTGACTACATACTATTTATTTGCACTGTCTAATTGTGGAGTTTTTGTTGTAAATTTCTTGCCTCATAAATCATTGTACTCTAGTAGTCCAACCAGATCTTTCCCCATTTCCAGTCTGCTGCAAACGCTAGCTCATAACACAACAACAAATGTATATCGCCATGTTTCAACAGACGTCAACAGCAACTATTCAATTTTGTCAATGGCAAATACATATAACGAAATACATATAAACAAACAATACCGCAGTAAAGCGAAGTGCAAAAATACAGAATAAATGTAACGAAAGGAATAAACAAAAATAAATCTACTTAAAATATTGCATAATTTGAAATTTATAATCTGGAAGCAGGCATACACATAAAAGTAATTAAAAAATGGTTTTCTTTAAATTGTTAATTAACTATTGAAAAACAAATAAAAATGAATATAAACAAGAAGTAAAGAGAGTATGTTACTAAATAAAGAAAATGTAGCGGAATAAAACCGACTAAAACTCGCGCTAAGAAAATGCCATAATAACAACAGAATATTATTCTGTAATGCATTCATGACAAGCAGTGCTGCGACTTCGAAGTAATTAATGAAATATCGGAAATTGTTAAAACACAACTTCAAGCATGGTTGATAAATCGCATTGCAAAAAAATTTAAATGCAGTGATCAGATTTTGGTTCTGCGTAACTGCTCTAGGGGAGTACACAGTACATTAACTGCTTAATTTTATAACGCAAATAATTCAGAACTTCCATTATTTTCTTCTCAAAATTGAAGCCCCTTGAAGGATACGTGATACGTCCTGTATAAAGACAAGAATATTAGTATTTATAGAAATTATTAGAAAAGCATTTCCCATCGGTTATGTCTGTCTTTCAGGGACCAAATTAGAGAAACAACTCATCTGATTTGAACCTTAGATGGTACATTGCTGCTGCTCCTTGTTCATTTTCTGAGGTGAGGCAAATCTATTTTAGCTGTTAATGTCCCACAGTTGTCTAATCTCGGCATATGCTTCTAATATTATACATAGTATAGCTAACAGGGCATCAATATATGGTCGGTACATTTTCACTCGTTTTCTTTGTTTTATGAGGAATTTCATTTGCGTATTTAGTGGAAAAAGCATTGTTCTGGCATCACTGATTGCAACAACACTTATTTAAATTTCGAACATGAACCAGCTGATTATAATTTTCCCAAATTGCTAAGGCGCTGTAGTGATGGACAATACGACAATACGATCACAGGTATCGATATAAACATATAGCATATATTCCATTTCCGCCAAATAAATGCCAAAGTTATTTACTAGCGCAAGCAATCTTTTGAAGGGCGGTGTGCGCAAATCGAAAACTTTTTGATTTTGACACAAGTCTTGATTTTCGCAAATAATGTGTGTCGCTTATATTGCCGATATGTTAAAAATCGATATTGGTTATATCCACCGAAATATGGTCCATCTTTAGTTTATCGTAAAACTTTGAACGGCAAAATGCAGTTTTCCGTAAAACTAAACTAAAAGTCCCAAATTATGCGCAGATCTCTGTGAAAATTACATTACAGCATCAAGTGCAAAAATTCGATTAGGTCTGAACAATTTATGCAAATCATCATTACTCATCAACAGTGAAATTTTTGACGCAAGTGGCTGAATTGTTAGCGCGGCCGGACGTAGTTTTGTCACGACCGCTGTCAAGAAGTGCTCTTGCCCTGCTGCCTTGCGTTACTATACAACTTAAAACGATAACAACAAAAACAGGAACTAAAGTACATACTTGGCGTAAATAAATGTTAACACTATTGTACAATTGTGACGTGGGTGCTAAAAACTAGCAAACACTAAGTAAATATGGAAAGCGGGTTACGCGGGGCCCTCCAGCTGAAAATTCTAATCTGGATTCTATTATCAAACTCTGTTTTATATCTTTACTCATTGGCTTCGTTTGTTTCAGTATTTCGTTATTCGTCGCATAGGTGAGTGGGCACAACTGAACGACCATTTTGAGTACATAACGAAGTTCGCTAGCAAAATCGTTAGCTGAAACCGTCTACTATAACCAGCACTTAGCGCACTTTCAATTCCGCTACGTCATGTCGCCAACACCGACTCTGGAACCATGCGTGCCACTGCCCGTAGAGGATGGTGAACTGCTCGAGGTGGTGTCGAAGGCAAAAGACTGGGCCATCATGCATGGCGCTGCCATGCGTTCCAAAACTAACTTCAGTGCGGATTCGTTAAATGTAATTTGAGAGGTTTTTCGTATTAGTTGTAAAATTCCCTAGTGTATATAGTTTACATTACGTAATGTATATACATATTTATAAATTCACACATCTTTACTTTCCCACGCAGTTTGCTCCCTTTGTGCTGACACCATCCTCCTTTCCGCGCAAGGAATTCGAAAAGGCGGTCCAGTTACAAACAATCATTAACCGTCTCATGCACAATGTAGCTCATGACGAGGAGTTCATCACTATTACGCTCGCGGAAACTATCAAAGTGGACGAGTTTACAGGAAATCTCTTCAACATTTACAAAAAAGTTCTGGCAAATGGCGTTGGACAGGTAGGCGACGTGGCACAGCCTGATTCTTTGCCGTTACCTTACTATTTTGGTTTACCTTTAAATTCTCATTTTTCTCTTTCCCTCTTTAATCAAAAATTTGTTCATTTCATTAAAAAAATTCCTGTTTATTTCCATGAAGAGATGTTAAACTAGAAAAATAAATATTGGAAAATTACTTCAAGAGGCATATTCCTATCTAAACAGTTATCAACTGTGTCTGGGTTCCAATAAATTTTCCACGCCCTAATTTTGTTGCCAAACTATGTCAATATTGCAGAAAGCATTCAGATATGCCTTTACTTTCTTTTCTTTTCTGTTTCTTGAAACATCGATCAAGATTAGATAAGTTAAAATATTTGGTAAATTCTTTAAAAGCAGATATGAATTGAAAAGCAACAAATCTTATATCAGAGATGTGTGTCTGTTCATATGGCACATGGCAATCACCCGCCCAATCACAGCTCGATAATACAGCATATCTTAAAATGGAAACATTTAGGTTTATATTATATTGACTTGTCAAATTAAACTTTTAAAACACCTTCGCACGGGGCTGAGCAGAGGTGTGGTTGTGGCTATTGCATTTTAGTTCTACTGTTTTGCATATGCAGGATTCACAGCACCAGCTCATACGCGCATACTTTGTTCATTTTGTGCTTCATCATCCCTTTCCACTTATATCTTATTTAAAAAAAAGACTTTTTAATATATCTTTATTTTCTTTAATATTTTCGTCTTTCTTTTATTTAAATATGTGTTCTATGTATTTATTTATCTACAAAATGTCTTTATTATTTGCACATCCATTTTTCTCAAAAATTCAAACCAACCAAAATTTCAAAACGAAAAATCATCCTAATTGAAAATCGCATGTTTTAAGCGCATTTCCTTGGGCCTTTTGCGAAGTGATTTGATGTTGGAGTCAAGATGTAAAGAAGTTATTGCAGAAAAAGGCGAAAATTATGAAGAAGTAAACAAAGAAAAACCCTGTGCCTACTGTTGCTGGAAACAAGTTGAAATTAACACAATAGCTTCTGGTTTTGGCCACTTAGGACCAGCTAGTAAAGCCATACAAAGGTGCATATAAATACCAATATGACTAAGTTCCTCTATACCCGCCTTACCTTACTCCGCTCCTTACCCGCTCTACCTATTACTAATTTGGTTGGTGGTAGCACTAAGCAGAAGCAGATCTTAAGCTTAAATGAAACAAAACTAAAATATTTAATTACATACTTAATGAACGCTTGAGCAATTTTAGTTTCGTTTCCACTGAATAGTATTGTCTTATTTTCTTTTATTTCTCGTTTTATTTATCTTATTTTTCGTTTTATTTATTTTATTTTTTGTTGATTTCAAAGTTTAGTTGTACATACATTAATTTAGCTAGCTGATTGATCCATCAGTTGTTGCCAAAGTGTTGCGCTTCCTTTTCTGTGCTTGGTAGTTTCTTCATTTACAGTTTAGCATAGATTTGCATGCCTCTTCTTAGTCGTACAGTTGTGTAGTATGGTATGCGTCAAAATGACAACAACGATTTAAAATTGGCAATTTGTGGGCTCGTGCCTTTTCTCCTGACCATTTTGATATAGTGCTCGATTTTATTTAGCAAACAGTTTGGCCGGGAAGTTTTCTTAGCGCAGTCAGACACCTTCGCACATGAGTAACTGAAAATAATTACTTGTAAATAGTACAAGAACGCAATTGGCCAATCAATCAATTAATTAATGAAGTCTTTAATCTAGCAATCTCTATCCAACAAACAAGCGAGCCTGCCTGTGAGACGCCCAGTTCGCGTAATGCACTCATTGAAAGCCTTTTCTCATACTCATTACAAATTGGCAAAATAGTTGTTACCCGCACATTGTTTCGGTTGTTTGACTTCTGTCCTTGCTTGGCATAAGCTCTTGCACGGCCATAATATCAACAACAGCAAATAACAACAAATTATGTAAATGAATTTAGACTTCTCCCTCATTTCGTTATTGGTGAATTGCACTTAAATTATATACTACCTCATACATACTTACAAAACATACGTACATGCCTAAATTATCTATAAATATGTGTATATCAATTGCAGGCTTTTACCCTTGGTCTTTTACGTTCCGACTATTTGGCTCATTCAGTTGACGAGAATACAATTAGACAGGTTGAAATCAACACGGTTGCCTCTAGTTTCGGTGGCATATCCACACATATGATGCCTCTGCAGAGGTATTACAATAAATGGCTGCAACTACCACCACCACAACTACCGCTACTACCACTTTTATTTTGTACATACTTTCGCTTGCACACTCACTCCTTGGGGTCATCTTCTTACTGGGCACGTAGCTATGGTTTAGCTGTTTAGCTTATAAATCGATTTTAGTTGCTCTCTTTTAAATTTTTTTTTACATCAGTTCCAGCGCTGTGGCAATTCAACATCTAACCTTTGTTGCCTATGCTTTTACTAATTCGCTCGATGGTAGTAGTTTGAAGTAGTTTTGTAGATGCTGTAATGCTAACGCATGTACCTAGAATTATAATTAATATTAGTAATAGTTAGATACTGGTATAGTTTGTCGCAAAAGTATACAAATAATAAAAATTTAATTATGAATCATTGAAAGTATGTATTGTTAGCGTTTTTGGATCAAGAGCCATGCTTGGTTCTGTCCACATTCTTTTGCGGCCATTGTTGCCAAATTTAATATCCATTCATCGGCGAAAATATGTTTTCCTTGCTATATTTTATAAATTATTGTAGACTTTTGCGGCTAAGTGTACATATTTAGAGATATTCAGCAGTATCTCTATGTGTATGTTTTGTGTTTGCTTGTGTTTATGTTTTTTGCTTACCATTGCTATCTTCTAATAATTCCCTTTTTAACTCAGTTTTGTGCTGCATGAATTGGATCAAGCCGAAAAAACCAAAAACGTGAGTCTGAAAACTTAACGGAGTGTTCTATGCGAAAAACATGTTTAAGGAACCTTACCTCAGATGGGCTGACCAAAATAAATGCATTCCTTAATTTGGTGTGAGACTAAAGTGAGGCCTTAACTAGGTTATGCAACTTCCACAATTTGACTGAATGTATAAATCTGTTTTGAAATACGTCGTATAATTGCGATTCAAGAAAACTGTGGTTTAGGAACCAGATTTAAATTATAAGGAATTAAAATTTACTGTATAAAATTAATACCAATTCCACTACAAGACATTTTATGAGTAGACTTATGACGTGTGCTAGTATGGAAAAAGAGTGCAGTGCGATGCTGATATTCCACCAGCTGCAGACGCTACACCGAGCCTCTACTTCCTGGATTAAAAGCAAAAAATTGTATTAACTTCAAAATTTTTAATGTATTTAAATTTATTTCATGGGTTATTGGTAAAGAAGTATTTCTATGTTAGTGAGTTCAGAGAAAACGTCCCATACAATGCATTTAAAAAATAATGTATTTAGTTCGAATGATAAATTACTAAATTCCCCCAGCCTAAACGCGTTTTTCACATGAGACAAAAGACAGATTGCACAGTTGCTATACTTTTCACTCGTTCCACTTGCAGATGCCCGAGAACAAAGCATTGTCGGGTCTGTGCGATGGCATGATTAAGGCCTGGGAAATCTACAATAATCCGAAGTCGGTGATTTTGTTCATTATCGAGGATATCTCTTATAACATTTGCGACCAGGTGAGTGTGTATGCCTACGTGTGCATCCGACATTAATACGTAATGCACATCTTTGTTTGCTTAAATTTCTTTCTTGATTTCGGCAGCGTTTTCATGAGTTCTACATACGCGAGAAATGCCCTTACATTAAGGTGCTGCGGAAAACTTTGACCGAGGTCCACAGGGAGGGTCGACTTGGTCTCAACAAGCAGTTGCTGATGTGAGTTGGCATTAGATGTCAGATTTTTAGTAATTTATCTTATTGCTTCTACAGTGGCAATCACGAGGTGGCCGTCATCTATTTTCGCGCTGGGTACGAGCCCGCCCACTATCCCACGCAGAATGAGTGGGACGCACGTTATCTAATGGAGTGCTCGCGTGCAATTAAGTGCCCCTCAATACACTATCATTTGGCTGGTACGAAGAAAGTGCAGCAGGCTCTAGCGCAACCCGCCATGTTGGAGCGTTTCATCAGTGATCCCGAAGAGGTAATTTCTGTGCTGGCGTTTCTTTTTATTGTCTACACCGCTTCCAGTTTTATTTTAGAAACGGACAAAATGAATTCAGATTAGTGAAATTGATTTCTGATTAATCAAATTGAATTCGGAATAGGTCAAGAAAGATACATTTTGAAAAATTTTTTTTTATTTTACTTCTGTATGGGTGATAAATTTGACTAATCTAAACTTATTTATCCTTTTCTTTATTCTAATTCACTCAATTTAACTATTGTAAAATAAATTTGATCCCTTTTAAAATCAATTTGACCAATCTGAAATCAATTTGATCCTTTCTGAAATAAATTTAACTTATCTGAAATCTATTTGACCGATTCTGAAATAAATTTAAGTAATCTAAACTCAATCTGACCCTTTTTGAAATCAATTTGGCTAATCTGAAATCTTTCCCCCCACCCACTAACCTATCTTTCTAAGCCAACAAGTGCTTTGCATGTGCATATAGGGGGCATTCCCTGAGTGTTGGTTTAAGAAAAAAAAAAAAATTTTACAGTTTCTGTAACCAGTTTGACGAATGTAAATTTATTTGGCCCTTTATGATTTCAACCTGATGGTTTCAAAAATCAATTTGAAAATGGTGTGATAATTTTTCTGTCGTTTGATGCAGATCAAAGCGGTGGGGAAGATATTTACCGGTCTCTACTCGCTGGAGGACAATGATGTCGGCAATGCCTCTTACGAAATGGCACTGAAAGAACCGGATCGTTTTGTGCTGAAGCCACAGCGCGAGGGTGGTGGCAATAATGTATATGGCGTTGACATTCCTAGCGCTTTAAAGGTAGGCAGAACGCTAAAGCCGTTTTATGGGAACTTTCTGATTGACTTCTATGTAATCCGCTAGAAAATGAGTCGTGTTGAACGCTCCGCCTGGATACTTATGGACATGATTCATCCGCCTATCAGCAAGGGGTACATAGTGCGTCCGGGAGACAAAAGCTCGCCAGAGATCGTTGACTTGGTCTCAGAACTTGGCATTTTCGGTGTGATCATCGGTGACGTGGACAATATAATCTGCAACTATCAGGCGGGCCACATGTTGCGCACTAAGCTGGCTACGGCCAATGAGGGTGGCGTCGCTGCGGGTCTAGGCGCGCTCGACAGTCCGTACCTGGTCGACTAGACACGGACGGCCATGTTTTTCTTTTATACAATTTTTTTGTGCAGTCTCCCTTGTGCTTTATTCTTAAACAGTACACGAGTGCACGCTTTATATACTGTTATTATTTCCCTCCCTCATTTCCAATAATGCCACTAAATTACAAGTTGAAAATTTATATTTTTTATATTGAAATGTACGGTTGGTCGCACCACCTATCATGGCAATGAAACGATTAAGAAATAAAAGAGTGATGCTTTTCATAAAATGACATATTTAAATATAGAATATGTATTGCTCTAAAATGTTACAGCGAAGGAATCAAAAATATACATGGAACATCATCACCATTTAGAATCAAACAAGGAGAAACAATTAAAAACACATACAAAAATTTTGACTTCAAAACAATAGTGTCTCGTGCACAGCATATCCAATCACAGCATCCACGACACAGACAGAAATAGGTAAGGATGGTAGAGGAGGCGGTAAGAGATGATCGCGCAGTCGACTATCTTTTACTTCTGATCCGGACATGCCATTTGATAAAGGAATTGTATCATGGTTCGGGTAGGCCGCCCGGTCATCCGATTCTTGAGCAAATATGGAATAGTACCGTTCTTCGTAAGCATACCCACGCCACGAATGTCCAAGTGAGCCCAGTCAACGCAGGGAACGAATTCCTGCAAAAAATGGGACAAGTCAAGCAACCTGATTCCGGCTGCGGTACAATGCTAGCAACAACAGCATGCTTACGTGTAAGATAGCGGCCGCTAAACATGATGACGCAGGACCCAAGCCATTGTTGCTTATGTCGAAGCTGACGTTGTCTGAAATGACGCGAGAATATTAAAAGTGTAATAAGTGGTACTTTGTGGATGTGCAGTGGTGGAGAGTGTTGAGCATCTCACCTGCTACCAGCCGCTTGTAATAGCGCCATAGCGGCAAACGCCAGACGCGATCGCCTGTTAGAGAGCCTGCCTTCTGGAACTGCTTCCAGATGTAATGTGAATTCGAAAAGATGCCGGCGGCACCACCACCCAAACCTTTCACAACTCCCCTGCCAATTGTGGCGACGTCCACGACCAACCGTGGCTTGTAAGTAGCCTGTGCATAAAGCAACGGATCGGCCATGATGACTACGCCGGCTTTGCAGGTATCCTGTTTGTTAAAGTCGTTAAAAATAAAAATTTTAAATTGTGATAGTCGTTGCATTGCTTACACGTATGGAAAGTGTCTTGCCATTGAGCAGCGTAACTACATCGCCCGGCTTACAGGCCATGCCAGAAGGCATATTCTCGCAGAGCGGAATTACAGCCGATATGTTGATGGGCAATGAGAGGGCGGCGGCAGCCCGTATGGCGGCCACTACCACAGCGGCGCCCGCCATGGAGCCACGGTACTCATCCATGCCCTTACATGGACGCAGGCAGATGCCACCACTACAAACGAGTATATTTTATTAAGCTATGTGTGCTTTAATTCCAGTAGGCTACTTTTTAAACCGGGGTATACCTGTTGAATGTCATGCCCTTGCCCAACAACAAAACCGGCTTATCCTCAGGCGCTGTGCCACAATAGCTGATCTCCAGCAGCACTGGCGGCTCACACGATCCCTTCGCTATCATTAGAAATGAGTTGAGGTGCTGTTGTTCGATCCACTCCATTGTGCGTATTTCCACGGTGACACCGCATGGGCATAGCGCATCGACGGCAGCCTGAGCAAAGGTTGTGGGTGTCATCTGATTGGCAGGAGCATCGCTAAGGCGGCGAGCCAGGTTCTGCGCCTCCGCCTTGAAGAGACCACGTGTCCAGGCATCCACGTCAGGTGAGTCGTACAGCTCCAGTTTGGGTATAGCTGTTCGGTTCTTCTTCAGTTTGTTGTCTTGGTAGCGAAAAATGGCCAGGGCACTACCCTCGGCCGCCTGTTCTGGATACTCCATGGTGTCGACGTGTACCTCGGTGCAGCCTTGCATTTGCAAACTGCGCGCACCGACGCCGGCAGCAATGCGTGCATTTTCCTGCGCGTCAGAAAGAAAAACAATAATGAGTGTGCATCACAGAGCGACCGAATTTCGATTATTGGCCGAAGTCGAATGCCGTATTTTTAGGGATTTATTTATTTTATGCGGCCCCGAGACGGTCAAATGGTTTGAGTCAAACATGTGTCCGTGTAAACTGATGTTTATCCCTTACACAAAACAAACATTGCCATCAAATCTTCATAATTTCCGACTCTTTGTGGTGTGCAGACATACTATGAATGACACGGACGGTTGTATCGCATATTTTGCACTGGCAAAGTGTGTTAAAAAGTGAAAAAATAAAGAGAAGAGCACTCGGATTAAACAGTGCTTAAGAAAAAGAAGTCAGTTATCGCATAAATTTCGCGACAAAAATTGTTTTTCCGCGTCGCTTGTTTGGTTTGCCGACATGCGCACGATGTTAACATCACGACGAACAAAACGAAATGGCAATTTTGCTTTGGCCCCTGCAGTGCATAACAAATATCTAAACCACTTTGATATTTGGTCAAACATTGTCTGTGTTACCATACATACAAATATTCTCCAACACATGCTCACATTTGACTCAAACCATTTGACCGTCTCGGGGCCGCATTAAGGCCGAAGCCGAATAATTTATTTTGAGTGTGAATGATTGTTTATGTACGTGTGTGTACTTTGGATATAACGTAAACTTGTTAAGAATTTATCAATCACTTTCAAATTTTTTTTTCAAAAAACTTGCATACTCAAATATTTCGAATTTGATATTAATATGCAAAGTGTATTTCCAATGCGAAAGCACCCATCGCCCACACTCTTTGATTGTATGCGCAAGCAAAATGTCGAAAACAAAAAACGGATTGGTGGTTTTGAAAAGAACCGTTATTTCTGTGGTCAAAAGCAATAACGACTTAAGTCGACTTAAGACGAAATTGAGTTGACGTTACCACTGTATTCCTGACGTTGATGCGCATATTTTGTTCAAACCCCGGTATCTGTACCTATCTCAGAAAAAAAGTTATTTAAAAAAAACACATGCACTTATGTGCATTTCAAATTTCAAATTGCATTTTCTCGAAACAGTTGTTTTCGACTTAAGTCGTTATTGCATATGACCACAGATTTATTTAACGTTGTCTTTTCGCTCATATCCCCTATTTACCAACAAATCAATTCAATGCATTTATTGGGCCGCCTGGCCGCCTTCACACTGGGGATCAAGTGATTCAATTTCATTTTACAATAAGAAAGAAAATCAAAAATCATTTTACCCCTGGCGTGAAAGCGGCCTTATGTAGTTTATATGCATCGCGATTTGCTCCGTGGTGCCCCACATGCACTTTGACATGCACTTACCATGCCTGCGTCAATCATTTCCAACTCGTTGAATCCAACACCCTCGCGTCCCAGGCCCACAACAGCCACAGAACGGAACTCCGCATCGATGTTATTGAAAACTTTGCCTTTGCCCAATTTGCCATCAATGCCGGTTCTACAATTGACATCACACAATCATGAGAAAAATGCTACCACGATTCAAGTCTACGACGTGCGCTACGGACTACTCACTCCTTGACCAGCTCCGTCAACTTGCCCTGTGTGCGATCGTCGAACTTCTCACCACTCGAGGTGAGCTTCGGATCCTTCTCGCCTTCCTTCTCGTACACCCCGATGACAATGCCTTTCTGCAGGCGGCGCCGGATCATGCGACAGGAGCAGCCGAAAAATAAATTTAATTATGGTGGCTGACCAGTTGACATGTGTCAGTGAGATGAATTGGTGTTGGCGGGTTGTGGTGGTAAGTGGGGTTGGGATGGGATGAGCAAATCTTACCGTTAAAGGTTCACAATTAAAATGTCGCTTGAGATTGAGCTGCAAATTTTTCACATGATGCGGTCTCGCTAAGGATTTCAATAGCCAATTTATTTTGCGCAGCGAGGACATCCTTGCAAGTTGTTTATATCGATTTCGATTAAATTATTTCCTTTTATTTAAATTTTTATGGTAAAAAATTGTTTTAAGCTTAAAAATTTTCGTTAAAAAATAAATTCAAAATTTTGATTTGACTGAATATTTTTCAACGCTTGTTCAGGTTGGATTGCCTATGAGATTTACAGTGAATTCCAGCGTGTACTGGAGAATTGCGTTGCAGGCCGATGGGTTTATTTTTATTAGTTTGCAGTTAATATAGAAAGCAATATAATCTACTGTAAAATCGTGTAATTTACATATGACGCGCCCAGAGCAAAAACGACTTTTATACCTGCACAGCGCATGTGCGCAATGAGGCGAAAATTGACACTCGAAGCGTTTTTGCTCTGTGCGCGTCATATACAACTGTTATTGGTACTGTTTGTGCATTTGTTCTGTTGTCGTTAATAAATGTATTTATTTTCATTGCGATTGATTCACGTTCCAAATCTTCTAAAGAATGAAGCTGCCATATTTTGCTGTTATAACTTATAAGTAGTGCTGGATAAGCTATTAATACATAAATATTTTTATCGCTGCTGAGGCTCAGTGAATGTGTGAATGTGTGCTCGGCCTCTGATACGAGAGTTGGTTGGTTCGATTCCTGACAGACGCATAACATACAAAAATATAATTTGCCACCTAATTGGTTCTTTGCACGGCGCCATCTTTCGCGAAGAATTGATAACTCTCCGAGAGTGTTCTTTGCTATGAGAAAAATTTTCTCAGTCCCGTTCGGACACGGCTATAGAATACAATTGTAGGTTAAATAAATAATAAAAGTAAATACTTGGCACAACAACCCTCGCGGGCCTAGGCCTAGTATCCTCACATTAACTTATGCATGCTTGTTATATTTTAGCACTGATTAACGGGACCTACAAATAGCCATATCCAAACGTATAGAGAAGCTTTTTCATTGCAAATAATACTCTCGGAGCATTGCAAATTCATCGCGAGAACGGATGGTATGAGAACCCAGATATTGAATCCAGGCCTCCCGCATTAGCGATCAAGCACTTGTCCACCAAGCACTTGTTCACTTGTCAACTGAACTAAGGCCCAGCTTCTTTCATTAACTTGTGTGTGCTCGTACTATGTTAGCTCAAAATAATGGGGCAACCGTGTTCGAATGGGACTGAGAAGCTTTATAATCATACTCAAAATAGAACGAGCATATACAATATAATGCGAAATTGCTTGGAATAAGCCTCTCGCAGTAGTTACGACAATTATTTATTTTTATAAAAATAGATTGTTCCAAAGATCAGCATGAAATTCACTCCGATACATTACTTTTATATAAATAGTCTAAATGTTGACATATATGTAGTTCCTCTCCAGCCTTGCTATATAATTTAAAAATGCTTCGTATTTTCTAGTAAAATATAACACTTTATTTCGATCAATTTAGAATTACAAGCAGAAGCTTAACACTTGAACACTGAACCTATTTAATAGGTGCGTCGTACATATGTCGCAGTCCGTCATAACAAAGAATCACACGGATCATAAAAGAGCATATCGTTATCCTAATCTTGAAAAGCCCAACTTATATTAGAAAAGAACATATTTTACAGGAGCAGGAAAAAACGGCAACTCGTGATTCACAGAGGAAGGCAAAAAGTAATGTTTTGACAGCGCTATTATATGTAGTTATTTTTTATGTCTTTGGTACTTCCTGCTCTTATGCTACCCATTTTCTGTAGGTATTTTCCATGACATAGTCCACGAAGTGGTCGATTGGATGAATTATCAGTGGGATTGAACCCAAGCCGACTGCGGTAGGTATGGTTTTAATGATAGTTTTGTTCGTCTTAGCTTGGCGCAGTAGACGGCCCGTCAGCCATGTGATTCTGTGCATGACAAACGGAATTTTTGTTCAAAATATTTGTATGAATTTGAAATGACCTCAACGTTTACCTGTTAATTGTGAAACCGGGAATTATTACAGATGCCAACATTTGCCATAATAATACGTCCCCAGCAGTGATGGTGACTTTCTTCGAACTACTGCCACTGCTGTACGCTTTGTACGACTTGTCGAAGGCATCCGCACACACGTAGCCAGTGGCTATTACGTAAGAGAACTGCACCAGGGAGCGTGGCACTAACGGTCGGAAAGCTTCGCCGACTTCATTGGCATATCCTGCAGCGGTTAAGTGTGGTTAAGTAGTACAATTTGATTTATTTCGTTATTTGAATCCTGGTGATATTCCCCGCTGCTTACCCATGTACCGCAAATAACTGTCGCGGTATATATCGTGATTCTTCGTCATATTTCAGCAACTTGGAATTTATAGTTAATGAATAGCAGAGACAAGAAAGTTTGTTGCTGTATATATTTTTGAATTATGTAATCAAAACGTGATGAAAAATAACTTGCCTTTCAAAATATATCACCTTATTGTCCCGGATTTGCTTTTTTAGTCAGTTTGCTTTCATTGCTTTATCTGTTTGTCTGCGCCAATCAAAAATTAAATGCAAGCTTTACACAGTAATCACAAGTACAAGGCCACAGATAGACTATTCTGTGTAAAAGACTTACTTACTATCAATGCCGTTACGCGCTCATTATCAAAAGCAAAAGCAGCTGATTGCATTCGGCAGCTCGTAAACCATTTATAATAACAACAACAAGAATTTGCAAAACACCATGCTATAAGAAAATAATATGGCGTTGCCAGGTCACACCATTGCATTTGAATTGTTGCTTCATTGTGCAACCTTGTGCTGGTTATACAATTGAAAACACAAGGGGAACAAATACCTTTGAATTCGCTATTTTCAACCATAGTACGTTACATTTTTAAGGAGGTATATTTGAGGGCGATCTATCAAAATCAGCAAAAACTTCATTCTAAATAAAATTTTTAAAATCTTAGCTAGGCCTTTCAACATTAAGGTTACAATATTTGAACGTTCCACTAACTTACAGCCAGTCATAATTCACAAAGAGGGGTAAAGAGTAATGTTTTGGCAGCACTAATACTTTTGTTGTTTTTCGTATTACCTACTCTTGTGCTTTTACCAACCATTTTCTGTAGGTATTTTCCATGACATAGTCTACGAACCCGTCGATTGGAAAAACTATCAGTGGGATTGAACCCAAGCCGACTGCGGTAGGCGCGATTTTTATGATAGTTTTGTGCATCTTAGCCCGGCGCAGTAGAAGGCCCGTCAGCCATGTTAATCTGTGCATGACAAACGAAATTTTTATTCAAAAATATTTGTTTAAATTTGAAATGACCTGAACGTTTACCTGTTAATTGTGATACCGGGAATTATGGTGGATGCAAACATTTGCCAAATCATTGCGTCCCCAGCTGCGATGGCAACTTTTTTAGAATTGCTGCCACTTTTGTACGCTTTGTACGACTTGTCTAAGACATCCGCATACACGTAGCCAGTTTCTAGCAGGTACGACAATTGCACTAGCAAGCGTGGCACCAGCGGTCGGAAGGCTTCGCCGACTTCATTGGCAAAGCCTGCAGCGGGTAAGTGGGTAAGTCAATTTGATTTTTGTCCTTTATTTTAATCCTGATGATATCCCCTGCTTACCCAAATACCGCAAAGAACTGTCTCGGTAAACATCGTAATCGTCCATATTTCAGCAGCTTCGAATTTATAGTTAATGAATAGTAGAGACAAGAATGTTTTTTGCTGTATAAATTTTTGAATTATGTTATCAAAACGTGACGAAAAAGAACTTGCCTTTCAAAATATATCACCTTATTGTCCCGGATTTGCTTTTTTAGTCAGTTTGCTTTCATTGCTTTATCTGTTTGTCTGCGTTAAATTAAATGCAAGTTTTACACAGTAATCACAAGTCCAAGCCCACAGAAGAGACTATTCTATGTACAATACTTACGTACTATAGCATCCGGCGACTAGTAGCCGTTAACAATATCAACAAAAAATCGCAGAGCAGCATGCAAAGAAAATAATTGAGCATTGCCAGGTCACACCAAAGCATTTGAATTGTTGCTCTATTGTGCAACCCTGTGCTGGTTACGAAAGATGTCAGCACTGACAAATGTCAAAAACAAACAACAAAGAAAAGTCGAGTGAAGAGGCATCGGTAGCAAAGTGTATATTGGAAATTTGCGTCTTTAAAGGACTTTGAAAACTTAAAAAAAAGATTTTACAAAAAGAAAAGTGTAGTATTACTTTACGAAATAAAAATAAATAACAACGTACTGTTTTTGCCAAAGGGAAAATTACACATTAAGGTAAGTAGGGGTGGCGCCAACGTGGAAAAGAAATCGAATATGCAGAGGAAAATCGTGATTGCAGGAATGTGAAGTGTATTAGTCATTTTCCAAAATTTTCGGAATGATCTTTTTCCGTTGTTAAGTGCTGTGTAGCAGCGAATAGGAAAAGAATATGCAGGTGTCTCATTACATCTCATGAGTTTGAATTGAAGGTTCCTACATATATAAATTGATTTTGTTTCAATTCGGGGTTTGCTGTTTTTACAGCGTGACGTCACTTTTTACTAAGTGGCACTGGAAATTGTGTTTATATGGTGTAGCATTTTGGCATTGTATTTCATAGCTCAAGAAATAGCTTCAGTCCTCCACAATGGCGTCTGGCAGCACTTTACAAAAGGCCATTGATCTAGTGACGAAGGCCACCGAAGAGGATCGCAACAAGAATTATGCAGAGGCGTTGCGTTTGTATGAGCACGGCGTGGAATACTTCCTGCATGCCATCAAGTGTGAGTAATGTCTGTCAAAGCCTGAAGATGTAGTGATCGAAAGCGGTTTTTTTCGATTGCCAGATGAAGCTCAGGGTGACAAAGCGAAGGACTCTATACGCGCCAAGTGTCTGCAGTATTTGGATCGTGCCGAGAAGCTAAAGGAATACTTGAAAAAGGGCAAGAAGAAGCCTGTAAAAGAAGGCGAATCGAACTCAAAGTATGTAAATGTAGTATAAAAGAGTCAAGGTACATTATTTTACAATGCTTGTGGTTCTTAGGGATGACAAGGACAAGAAAAGCGACAGTGATTCTGATGGTGATGATCCGGAGAAGAAGAAACTGCAGAGTAAATTAGAAGGTGCCATTATAATTGAGAAACCCCATGTGAAGTGGTCCGATGTAGCTGGTCTAGATGCGGCAAAAGAGGCGCTCAAGGAAGCCGTCATACTACCCATAAAGTTTCCTCATCTCTTCACCGGCAAACGTATACCCTGGAAGGGCATTCTACTATTTGGTCCACCCGGTACCGGTAAATCGTATCTGGCCAAAGCTGTGGCTACCGAAGCAAACAATTCTACCTTCTTCTCCGTGTCCAGTTCGGACCTGATGTCGAAGTGGCTGGGAGAATCGGAAAAACTGGTGAAGAATCTCTTCGAGCTGGCACGCCAGCACAAGCCATCGATCATCTTTATTGACGAAATCGATTCGATGTGCTCAACACGTTCCGACAATGAAAACGACAGTGTGCGTCGCATCAAGACAGAATTTCTGGTGCAGATGCAGGGCGTTGGCAACGACACAGATGGCATTTTAGTGCTGGGCGCCACTAATATACCGTGGGTCTTGGACTCCGCTATACGGCGACGTTTTGAGAAGCGTATCTACATTCCGCTGCCGGAGCAACACGCACGTCTGGTTATGTTCAAAATTCACCTGGGAAACACGGCACATGTGTTAACTGAGCCTGATCTCCGGGAGTTGGCCGGCAAGACTGAAGGGTAATTCTCTTAACCTTGCTCTGTAGTTTCGGAATCTAAAGTCTCTAAATTACTTGTAGCTATTCCGGCGCTGATATATCGATTGTTGTACGCGACGCGCTAATGGAGCCTGTGCGAAAAGTGCAAACAGCTACACACTTCAAGGTACGACTAAGTTATGCTTGGGTTTCGGTATACAATTCATACAATTCTTATGTTCTGCAATCTAGACAGTAAGTGGACCCTCGCCCACGAACAGAGATGTGATTGTGGATGATTTACTAACACCCTGCTCGCCAGGTGAACCTGGAGCCATTGAGATGCCCTGGATGGAGGTGCCAGGAGACAAGCTCTATGAGCCGCCTGTAACTATGGTAGGAATCTTTCAACACCGTCGAAACACTGAAATTAAATGTGTAAATTTTTTTGTTATTTAGCGTGATATGTTAAAATCTTTGTCGCGCACGAAACCTACTGTCAATGAGGATGACCTGATTAAGTTGCGCAAATTCACAGAGGATTTCGGACAGGAGGGCTAAGCGCTAAGCGGTCACCGTAGCGACAGCCTAATAAATAATTTCAAATAAACACGATTTAATATTGAGAGTTTTAGTTGTTGCGTATTTTAAGAGCTCATATTTTTCTAAAGTAAATCACTAAAATGTCTGTCAAATTAATTTATGCTTACTTTTTGAGGCGAAATAGTTAAATCCTGTTAGGAATTTATACATTTAATCTTTTAGTTCAAATTAAGTGCATATGTACTTCCGTAAGTAAATTTGGCTGCAATAATCGTAACTGTTGTATGCCACACACCACCGCATTAAAACGATATGAAATTGCAGTTAAAATCCGTGTTAAATCTGTAATAGAAATTGTATTTTTGTACCGGAACTGTGAAGATGATTGGCCGATCGTTGATATTTATGCACCAATTTTTTCTCTTTATAAATTTCTGAAAACAGACAGACATGCATAGCTTAAATTCAATAAAGCCACAGAAGAAAATATAAATGGAAAATATAACATGTTCGTTTTATTTTTAACCTATCTGGACATTTGTACTGTTCACATTCATTAACCTCAAATATTTAAACAAGGGTGGAGAATTATTTTGTTGTTTTTCCTAAACTAGTAACTTATAAACAAATAAATTATTTCGTTGCTCTTTTGGAATACAAAAAAGTTGATTGGATCTTTATCTAGCTGGATGTTCCAGCCTCCATTTGTGGCTTAAGCATAGGTTCGCGAATGTCGTAGAGGAGGATCATATCCTACGAGAGTCGAATGAATCACACAATTAGCTCGCTTATAGCGACAAATTTCGACTATGACTATATTTACCCGGCAAAGATTCATATTTAGCGTGCACATCGATTGCGATGTGTCCATAATGCTATTGCGCTCTTCCAAGGTGACAAGCCGTACCTGCGGATAATTATCCTTCCCTGTTTCAATAGCGATTGTATTGTCTCGAGCCAGAAAACTCATTTGGAACGCATTTTCCACCGTATTCATAAAGTTATTTGGATCGATGATAAGCTTGTAAAATGGAATAGGCTTGCGGTCGTTGTCTTTGAATATTTGTTGCAACTGCTTGTGTATTATGTTGACCTTTTCCGCACCCTTGTCCTGGCGCGTCAATTTCTCGACGATCTCGGGACGTTTCTCTGCAGCCTGAAAGAAATATATAATGTGAAAATGCACCAAGTGAGAATATAAGCAGCGGGAAAGAAACTTGCCAGCGATGGGCGCTTGCGTTGTTGCCGCTGTCGGACGGCTCGCTCTATCAGTTCCTCCTCAATGGCTCCTAGCATACTGGGCTGTACGCGCACAGTACGTGCCAAACCGCAGACGATGTCGGCGATAACACTCCAATCTGGTGTATCGCCTCTGTACACGTGTCGGTTCTGCAATATCCACAACCACATCGACTATAATAAAATTTCTCACGACGCTGTGCTACACACACTTACAATGGAACTCTGATATATGTGTTCATTGAAGACGGACTCTTGTTGCAGCGCCTTAGAGACCAGTTCGTGGCTCCGTTTCAACAATTGTGCGTCCATGACCACCTCTGTTGAGTGTTTGGCACGTTCTTCGCAATTGCCATCCATGATGGCATCGGAGGAGCTGAGGATTCTTCTCAC
Organism: Neria commutata; assembly: GCA_963457695.1. Classification (NCBI taxonomy): domain Eukaryota; kingdom Metazoa; phylum Arthropoda; class Insecta; order Diptera; family Micropezidae; genus Neria; species Neria commutata. The sequence continues at coordinate 22,446,602 of OY735249.1, read as the reverse complement.
GGCCTCCAGCGTCTCCAGCGAGCTCTGTTGCGGCAATTGCCTCTCTAAAAGGCAACACAATTTCCGGCATTCGTGATTCGTTTGGATGCGAGCGTACTCACCAATTTGCGCAGCATCGTCCATCAATTCCTTAATGCGCACCTTACGCTCCAGCGCTTGCTGCTTTTCAATGTCGGAGCTATTCATTGTATCCATCGTAAAATCCATTTCAAAATGCCTCTCGCTTTATAGCGGCACAATACGAGCACGAAGTTGTTACTGAAAAAATAAATTGAAAGAATAGTTTTTTATTCGGACTGACTTGCCAAAGAGAAATGACAGTACTAAGTTTTTCTGTTCTGAAACAAAGCGATTTGTTGTTGTTGTACACGAATAAAAACACTTTCTAACATCTAATCTGCTGAAAAACATAAACTTGTATAAAAAAAATTAATTGATTTTAATTGCTCGTTGTTTGTCCACATAGAATGCACTTTGGTCGCTTTATCAGTCAGGGCAGCAAACGGGAAGCATTAACATGAAAACCATAAATATTGGTAAACTACTGGAAGGCATTTCAAAAAGTGAAGGCGCCAAACACAAAGGTTTGAGTTGGTTCAAAATGTTTCTACTAGGTTTGAGTTGGTTCAAAATGTTTCTACTAGGTTTGAGTTGGTTCAAAATGTTTCTACTAGGTTTGAGTTGGTTCAAAATGTTTCTACTAGGTTTGAGTTGGTTCAAAATGTTTCTACATGTGTATAATTGTTGTTACTTTACCTAGCGTTAGCTTTACTAATTTCTTCCGAAATGTTCGCTACTTTCTACTTTTACTGTCCAAGTCTTAAAATCTAGCGCTTTTGTTTGTATATAGTTAATAATGGTAGACACTACCTGTTGATTGAAATTCAATATAGATATTGGAAAAAAGCCAATTTTTAGGGATGGGCGATAAAACAATTTATCGCATATCGACATCAAAGAATTTGTTCGTCCCGATTTACACACGAAAAGTTTTCTATCTTGAAAGTCGATTGTTGAAAAGAGTGGAGAACCGAAAGGGACAAGTCTATATCGTTCTCAAAAAATTTTACATTTGCAACAAAAACAGTAGGGGTATTCATTCAAACGCGCAAAAGCCTGACAAACGTGACAAACTTAACAAATTTATCACCTGATAAGCGAACTACCAAATTTTGAATGAAAGTTCATTTGCACAATTGTGATAAATTTGCCCGATGATTTCGCTGTGCAAACCATGTTTGTAAACTTAGACGGCAACGAATGCAATCCTGCTAGAGGAATGTAGGATGGAACTGTCAACCCTGGCCAGAAGATTTACAGTAACCCTGGTATGGGTACCGGGTCACAGAAATATACTAGGGAATGAAACTGCTGATGAACTGGCTCTACGCTCGAAGATTCAAGCGCTGCCGACGTGGGTGCTTCGTTAAGGGAGATCAAAGGCAGAATAGTAAAACACTACCTCGAAAACGGAAATGGAGAGATCTGGTGACATGCAGGACCACCAAAGAGATTTGGGGCACGTATGACATCGGAAAAACACTCACCCTCCTCAGAATGAACAAAAAAGATGTAAATAGGCTTACTGACGTATGCACAGGGCATTGGGCAGTAGGCAGACATGCGGCAAAACTTGGCATTCCCTTCAATCGGTACTGTCGCAGTTGCGAAGACCCGAATGAAGAGGAAACGATAGACCACTTTTTGTGCAAATGCCCTGCCCTAGCAAGGGGCAGGCTCAAAACACTAGAAAAAGGTTTCCTAGAGAACATCAATGACATCCAAGGTATGGATATCATTAATGTTCTGAACTTCTTGAATTTCGCCAAATGGCTGTAGGTTGTTCGAGGCGTGGTAACAAAACGGCACTCAGTGCTAATTGATAGTCAGGACTAGCCACACAAACCAACCAACCAAACAAAACTGCATACCAAGTTTGAACAATTCGCGTAGAAAATATAAAGTAAGAAAATATGGCTTCATATAGAAAGGAAAAAATAAAAAACAAACAATTATTGAAAATTGGGAAAAATTTCATGAAATTTGCTTACCAACAGACGATTTCAAGCCTTTCTATATGAAACAACGATATTCTTTTTTGCTCTTTTATTCTCGTATAATACCAATTATTACATTTGTATATATGTATTTCATTTGATCACTACTAACTAAACGTACTATTATTATCATCCTTCAGTTGTTTTTCGGAATGAATTAAGAAACACAGCCGGTGGAGTACGGAAATGTTTTGACATATCAATATACGTAGCTTTGAGTTTATCGCCCATTCCGCGATACCTTTTTGAAAAGCCAGCACTAACCGTAATTGTACCTGCAACGCTGTTTCTTTGCTGTAATCAGGGTAGGAAATCCCCGTACTTTCGTATTGATTTGGGTACATTTTTATTTTTTGGGTACGCGTTTTATTTCCACAGAGTACGTTTTATTTTTTTTGGTACGCTTTTCATTTCTCAAGGTACGTTGAGATATCAACACTGTGGGGCGAATGCGAGGAGGCAACGAATCTTGTAAAATGAGCACGCGAACAATGAGACATAAGCAGTTAGTGAGGAATACGAAGTGGCAGGTACGAAAATTTTTTGGTACCTTCGTACTCGATTTCCCATACAAAACTCCATAGAAAATATGATACAAGAGTACCCGTACTGTTATTGTTTACATTTCAGAATGTCAAATATCATTTTTATATGAAAATGAACGATTTTTGTGGAATTTGAAAAGCATATTGAATGTAAATCTTTTAGATTAATAAAACTGCACAAAATGTTACAGTTGTCAACTTCTGCCCTTACATTTCCATCCAAATAAACCCAAAAGGAATTCCAAAGTTAAATCTTTATTGATAAAAATATTAAATACACATATCTTTAGTTATGCTTTTGTAGTGGCCACATTTGACATTATAAATAAGCCAAAAACTGTGCATAACATTATTTTAATAACAAATTATATGCGCTTGAAATAATTGCGCCAAAAAGAGCACAACTTTGCATTAATATTTACTGCATATTGCAGAATTATCACATAAAATAAAAGGCACATACATAAAATATAGATATATAACTTCACTTCCTCGGAATTTCATCGCACGACACTTTCGGATTGTTTAATTATTTGAAAACGTACCATTTCGTACCAGATAGACAAATTTTAGCTGCGCGCGGCACAAGATTTTTTCTTCGAATACAAGATTCTGTATGCTGTATGAAACACTAGTTGTTTCTGTTTAGCATAGGAAGCGAAAGCGGTGGGAAAGTGGAATGAATGAAACTGTAGGGTTGTACTTAGCGGCCGAAAAATGTAGTAGTTACTTAAGAATGAATAATCGACTGACAATATTATTCTGTGACAATGGTTGTTGTAATCGTGTTCCTCGTTTTGTAAAGCACCAACTTCTTTTGGCAGTAGCCTAAAACAGGAGTAGGAGACCTTTTTTTGCTCCTCAATCGACGAAAGCATCGCCTGGCACGACTCATCCCTTTTCGAAACGCTTTTTATTCTCTAGGTGCGAAATTTATTTAAAAGGTACGCTTTTTTTAAATATGGGATACGTTTTTATTTTGGCCCAGCCCAACCCTGGCTGTAATTTAGCGGCAGATACAAACTGTAAAAGCGTTTTATGTTTTTAACATAGGCATTCTGACAGAGCATGTTTGACTGTTAACTAGGCTTAAAAGACTGCAGAAACAAACTTGGGAAGGCGCATGCACACTGGCTTTGCGAAGGAGGAAGCCCGTTGCCAAGAGATCGAGATTCAATTGCTTAAACCTTAAATACTAAGCAGTTGTAAGTCATGTTGCAAAATATGCAACGTACATAGACAAAACTATAGCTTTGCATTGAATAATTAGTTTTAGTACAAAACACATCAACGCTCTGGGTTAAAATCGGAGAAAAAGCTCGCTCTCTTCTTATAGCTGGAAACGCTCGAGGCTCAAGCCACAGCCGCGCTTCGCCAGCTGCCATTGTAAAGCGCTGGTACTTTCCTTGGCTACGCAAGTTGCGAACGGAACGTTGTAGCGAGCAGTTATCGTTTGCTGACAAACGCATTGCCGCCGGTCGGACAAAAAAGATACATATTCAATCGAATTGCAAATGTGAAAAATAAAGCTAACGTAAATGAATGAATTGACCGTAACACAAACGTGGAAAAAATCGCAGTGGAAATAGAAAGCTAAAAGAGTCAAGGGTGCGTTGCGTGTGCGAAAGTGGAAGGTCCACGACTGCTGCGATTTTAATCAAAAGTGCTAAATCGCAGTCACTTTAAAACGAACCACTTCTGCAAAGTTGCACAATAAACGCGTAATCATTTTTACAACAGTCGTCACAAAATGCAATAACGGATTATTACTTTCTCGGCGCATGTAAACAACGTTGTATCTTATGTATGTATGTGTACGAGCGTGAGTGTGCAAAGGGCGGTAAATTCACAAAAATGTTTAAAAATCACGCGAATTGCTTTAATTTGCACATTTTTTGGCGCTCTCTCAATTTCAGTTGGCACGTCTATTTTCTTTTATCACTGCTGCTGCTGCTGTGGTAGTTCGTTAATGTTCGAAAGAAAATCGAAAGTGCATGCGAAACTTGTGTTAAAATGTATATAAATAGACAAAATAAAAAACAACAATAGTACCAACAAAATAATCAAAGCATAGGCTTGTTTAAAAATCACATCCAACTTGACAAAAATCTCTACAAAAATAACGTCCTAACTTCGAGCTGTAGGCCAAATTGAAGGTTTTGCTTGGCCAAAATTAATAAAGGCCTTCAAATATGTTCTTTTAATAGTAAGATAAGGTAAAAACCTTAACCCTTTCAAGCACACGGTTCCGTTTATATTGCAGTATAAGTAGTACAAAGAAAGCTTGTTTAAAGATATGTTGCTATGAGAATTCTAAATTGATTTTTCTATCCAATATTTATATATATATTAAGCTGGTTCCAGCTTGTAAGGGAGAAATTAATTAAATTCCTTCAATTTGAAGGAGGTTTCCTTTCCTATGGGAAAATACGAGTAAAGTAGTATAGAACTTTTTCAAATTTATTTTAAAATTAGTATTAGTTGACGTTTTATATGAATTTTGGACCCCTGAGACTTAATTTGTAATTTGATTTTTTGTAACTTCCTTTTAAAAAAAGAAAACCTGGGTTTCTACCAAATTCCCTAGGCAGCATACTTCGTTTGTTAAATGGGATAGGGCTAAGTTATGTTGAAAGCGGCGCCTAAAGATCTGGCCATAGTTCAATACTCCATTAAATAACATTCAATAATGAAATAATTTTACTTTTTATAACTGGGCTATACTCTGATGTTCAAAGCAAAACAGCAACAAAAATACTTTCTATTAAAATTTGCTGGATGAGTCTTTATAAGCATACGTGTCGTTTTTGTGACAGATACAGTTCTGGTATCTGCTGCGGTTTGAACTATTTTCTGTTAGATTATAATAAAAAAATAGATTTTAGCATGTGTGAAATTTTTCTTTGGAGCAGCGAAATGGGTCATTTGATTCATAGTGCTTCGGGTAACAAATATTTACGGCTGAAATATTTCATTTACAAAATGTGCTATAACAAAAGAGCAGCAAACCTTTTGTCAATAAAATATTCTCTTACTCTAGTAAAACAAAAAAAAGCGAAGAATAAAACTGAACAACCAGATACACCAAAAAAACTTTAAATCAAACCAAGGCACTCAAAAATTAGTCTAACCTTGCCACCAAAAAATTGGAATTAGTCTAAATTGCGTCTCTTGATTGGCCCAGTTTCGTAATTTGTCATGATTTTGTCCAAAAATATATAAACTCATAAAAATTCAAATTGAATTGAGACGCATTAAACTGTGGAGCTGCTGCGGCTTGCGAGCAAACGTTCACCATTACGTACTGCCGTCCATTCCTTCATTCGTCCGTCCGTCCTACTGGCTGCGCTTCCATTTGTCTGCATGCGGTAGTTTGCCTCTAGATCTAATAATCAAGTCCAGCATTTAAAACTACATATTAATTTGAAGGTAACACTAAAAACAAAAATTAAAAACTAAACCAGCCAACAAACAGCAACAAAAACAAATAAACCCGATGTAAAACTTTGCTCTTCTCCTGCTTCTTCTTTCTATTATTATTTTAAATTTTTTCTTGACATTTAAAATTTGAATTAATTTGGAGAAGTGTTTTCATTGATTTCAAACAACTATTTTGTGGTTCGTCCGGAGTTTGTTGAGCACTGGCGTTGCCACTGGCCAGCGTAAATGCCGCAGCAGATACAGTTGAAGAAGCCGCCTGTCAACCTGCTGCTTTTTTCAAGCTACTTCTGCTTTGCTTGCCGTTTCTGGCTGCTGTCGCTGCATTGTGAAATTTTCACTTTATTTTGGTTTTTGCTTATTATTGTTTTTGTAATTCTGCTTTTGCCCTTTTGCTACCAAATGGATTTATGGCTACTGAGCTCTTTGAGCTCTAACTGAGCTCAGTTGCTATTGCTAGTATGCTGCATCCATTCAAAAACAAAAAATACACCAACAGCTGGCAGTAGGCCACATTTAGTGGCTTGCTGCAGTCACTTGCACGCTTGTTGCTTAAGTCTTTTGTTTACTTTTGCCCATTTCATGTGCGTTGTCTGTAAGGCTACTGAGTTCACTGCTGGCATGCCAGCAAACTGAACTGTTTGTATTTATTTTGTAGAGAAATGTTATTGCCTTCAGAGAGAAAGGTTGAGCTTTAAGGAAGCTGGAGAATGCAGCTCAATATATTCATTTAATGGAGGCAAGGAATAACATATTCTACATACAGGGTGAAGAGCCTAAAACGTTATCTACAAATATATCTAATACATATGTATGTAATATATATATAATATGTATATGTATATGTATAATATATATATAATATATGTATAATATATATATAAAACTAATGGGGTAATAAAAAGTTGTGAAGCAGATTGGTTCGTTTCGGAGTGGGATTATGTTAAAATTTACGTCCCTACTCTTGAATGATTGAAAAGTCTAACTTTTAAATTTTAAATGGTAATCCTCATTTTTTTATTGCAGATTCGTACTCTCCAAAAAGAGCATTAATTTTACTTCATTTTATTGGCATGTAGATCGAAAAAAATATTTGTTCATTTCGGACATCGCTATAGATTATTGTCCCACCCACCCAACTTCTCTAGAGGTGGGAACCAGTTTTTCCAATTAAATATTTAGGTTCTTCTGGAAAAACTATGCTAGTTACGCATTCATTAGTACAATCTTATAGAGCACGCCCATTTTTCGTTGAAACTTGAAATTTTACAGAAATAAGGATTGACTCCAATTCACAAGAAATCGCTCAAGAAAAATTTGACAATGATTCTTGAATGCGAAATAGTAGTAGCCTGGAAATCTTGATAGCTCTCTAAGCTCAGTTTAAGCTAGTCAATTTTTATAATTCATGCACAGGCTGAATATTTACACTGAAATATTTACAAAGTTTCTTTCACATTCCTTTAAGAAATAGAAATAGTAGCAGTTGTATCCTATTTGGGCAAAGTGATTATCTCATACATATTTTCATGAAAAAAGTAGTTTACGCCGTAGGAGATTTCTTGAGAGCTGGACAATCGACTATAATTTCAGACTAGTTTTATTTATGTTGCTGCTGCTGTAATGTGCAGCATTCCGGTGCAAACTGTTCTAGCGCGGTTGACATTGACCTCAAATCATTTGGCTTGTGCTCAGAGCAGTTGAAGAATTAAAGCAAATTGCTTTCGTGTTATCTCACACATGCACACACACTCTTCAATGTCAAGCGTTGCGTGGTCATTAGCTTATGCGAATGAAAAACACATTTTGTCAGAGTGTTTAACCCTCTACGGGCAGTAGCTTTTGAACAGACTCAATATAATTTTTGCGGTATTTGAATACAAGCTGTCCCGGCAAACGTTGTAATTATTTTCTTCCAAGATTTGTTTTGAAATGTATTTCAATTATGGTAGGAATTTTTTTAATAATATGAAAATTATGTACAGGAAGAATATTTCCACCCCGACAACAGTTATCGGGTTCAAACGACTTTCCGTCAACTTTGTTATTATATGGTGTGAATCTGAGCCAAATCGGTTCATAAATAAGAATTTTCGAAAATACGCCACCACAGCGCCACTTAGAAAGTGTTTAGCCACGAAGCAATGAATGCAATGGCTCAGGCGGCGCAGGCGGCGCAGGCAATAATGGCAATTTACCCTGGCCCTTGAGACAGCACAATCCAGGCGTTTCTCCAGCGAACTTCAATGCCCCGCAATGGTTGCACACAACCTCCACTTGGCCAATTCGAACGAAAGGATGCGAGCTGTAGTCAATTGTGCAATCGTATTGAAACGCTACTCGATTCAAATCAACATTTGAAGCATTTCTTCTTGCGCGTCGAAGATTATCAAGTTGTTCATCTGTGCGATAAGCGCGACAATTTCTGATTGTCAGCTGACCCATTTGACGTACTGTATCTCTTTGCTGTTGTCCTTGTGAAGCACGAAGTCGGGTCGTACTAACGCGGCATGCTTCTCGTGCGATTTCTCGTTCATCTTCAGTGGATTGATTCACAATATTCCGAAGTCTAATTGCTGTACGGCTTCGTTGTGAAAGATTAGATACTCTGGCTCGCGGCATTATAAATAGCACTTAAAAATTAATCACACTACATATGCAAAATTAATTAATGAAGCAATTTTCGATGTCCTTGTCCTATATGCTACCACCCAACACTTACCGTTCAGCACATAATCTTCAACTGCCAACCAATCCAACGCGAATGCCAAAAAATTAACACAACATTTATAAACTTACTCCTTGAACCAACGAAAGACAAAATTTTCAAATTCATAAACATTTTAAAAACCTGTAAAATTTTCCACTTAACATAACAACTTTATGAATTTTCAAATATCTTAAGTTACAATGTAACACCATATCGGGCTGAAGATCTCAGTTATCAGTGCCTAGTTCTTAAGTTTATTACTCAATTAATTAAGTAAATAAACTCTACATAATAATAATAATAATAATCGATGCGCGCACAATGACAACTGATATAGCCTTTCACAATTTGCACTTGATCACACTGAAACTCTTTGAAATCGCTTTTGCTGACGAGTTTTGAGTTTCAATTGACTTATAATTTCAAAGCTATTTGATATTTAAAACTAGCTTTGTATGAGAAAATTGGTTTGTATGGCGGTGTCACGCCCACTTGTCCAATCCGATTTTTTGTATTTATATATATAGATTATTATAAGTGCTGATCTCTTGCTTCGATTGTGCATGTCTTCTTGCGTGGGTACGCTTTTGTATTCCGATCACGAATACGGCTACGGAATCTTCCATAAGCAACAACTATGTCTAGATCTACATACATAGTCATTATTGATTACGGCGTATTTTTTCTTTAATATGGTTAGTATAAAATTTCGTTTCTCTGTGCTCCGTGCGGCGCATCTATCACGAGTTAGTTGGCTACTCTCAGAGAGTATACTTTGCCATGATTAAAAAGATTTCCACAAAAAAGGCAAATAAAACGTCCCATTCGGCTATAGAATAAATGTGTAGGTCCCATTAATTCGAGCTGCAATAGAACGAGCGCACAAAAGTTATTACACAATTTTTTTAAACCTTTTGAAAAACTGCTTAATGCATTGTCTTTTTTTAATTATTTAATATTCAGGAAAATCTTCGTCGGCAAGAAAAATTGTTATGCTGGACCTAATTAAGTAAAAAATGAAATAATTAGCCCCAACATTTTTTTGTTGCCCAACACTTTTAGTTATAAAGGTAGGGTTTTCTTTAATGTCAATAATAATAAATACGTAAAAAGAAATGGTTATAATCGAAAAGTTTTACGGCGAAGTTAGCAACTGGAGCTCATATAAGAGTGTACAATTTATCACATGCAGGAGTCTCACACTTGATTACGTCCATCGCTTCATTGCATGTACACTTTCGACCGAGTCTTTAAATCGGATATTTTTTCAGTTTCAATTTGCATTTAGCTGGGTCAGTTAGGCGGGAAAAACCACATTGTAAATGTTTTAAATAATGTGTGTTATTCATGCACACACACACACATGCGGCATTCCCCGCGCAAAGGCTTCAAGCGGTGAACGTCTCTTACTTTTGCCGGATATGCAAAAGTGTCGATGGGAATTTTGTTGTTGTGGTGATTGACCAAATAATGTATATGTATGTCAGTTAAAGTTGATGTAACAGTCAAGTTTTCCTCTTTCACCGAATCTCTCGTTGACGTTTACAGAAAATGGCAAACGTTTCAGATGCACATTTTTATTACTTTTAATTTTTGCATATATTTCGCAATAAGAGTTCCTTATTTATAAAATGTTGGCATTGCATATGCACACATACTAGCGGATATTGCATGATTGTGAGCCATTTTTAATTTCCATATTCAGCTTCTTGGGACAACAACTTGTAAATAAACACCCGTAATGAAAGAATCAGCATAATTTCTTGCCATCCATATTTACACCCACAACAACAATTTGTGTGCAAAACGAAAATGGAGAGATCTGGTGCACGCATGACATTGGAAAAACACGCACCCTTCTCAGAATGAACAAAAAGGATGTAAAAAGGCTTACTGCCGTATGCACAGGGCACTGGGCGGTAGGCAGATATGCTGCAGAACTTGGCATTTCTTTCAATCGGTACTGTCGCAGTTGCGAAAACCCTAATGAAGAGGAAACTATAGACCACTTTCTGTGCAAATGCCCTGCCCTAGCAAGGGGGAGGCTCAAAACATTAGGAATGGCTTTTCGAGAGAACATCAATGACATCCAAGGTATGGATATCATGAATGTTCTAAATTTCCTGAATTCCGCCAAATGGCTTTAGGTTGATCGAGGCGTGGTAACAAAATGGCACTTAGTGCTAATTAATAGTCAGAACTAGCCAACCAACCAACAACAATTTGTAGAACACAATAAAGAAACATGATTCTAGATAGAGTAAGATAAATCTATTCCAACAAGCATTTGCCTTTATATAAAATTTTTAACAAATTGATTTCAATTGCATTTATCAAATCTTACCTTACCTGTCTGTCTTAAAACGCACTAAAGGAGCCGTCCTAGGTATGTTATATGCATAAGGTACGTTAAGGTATAAGTATATAGAAAAGATCAGAATTACTTTCTGTTTTGATTGTCTGTCTGTCTGTCCGTCCATCTGTACGTCTTTTTGACTGCCGTGGTGGCAGGAGTGATTTGTCCAAATTTACTCTGTTTGCTGGCAAAAATTCAAATGTTTAATGTTGAACATAACTTGCATAGAAATGAGGAAACTTTGTTGCACAGTGTAAAAGGCTTGAAATGAAATAAGAAAGGTTGTTACTCAGCAAAGTTTTGCGCAGCTTTGCATTTACAAAATTGCATCCTACAGCAGATAAGAGCCTACAGCTCTGCGCTCTGGGCAGCAGCGAAATTGTCAGAATTGACCCAAATCGGGTGCATTCACTCGTGGCATCAATAAAAAACTAAATATGCACACATACAAAATCGTTGTTGCAGACATTTATCTGCTGCTGATACTCTCACGACGCGTTACTGCATTGTGGGTGTGCAGGTGGAGAGGCAGAGGGACTTTGCTGAGCCGGCATAAGACAAAAGTTGTATGCAACATTTGAGTGCGGCAGCGCAAAAATGAGAGATCTCTTGAGCTAGCGAAAACTGGAATTGCAGCTCGGCACGCTGAAGTTGGAGACTGGCGGCAGTTGCCGAAAGTGGCTGCCTTCGGCGCTGGCTCCGCGTGAGCTTGTGCGCATGCGCAGCCTCAGTGCCACTTACTCTCGAATTTGCACTGTCGTGTGTGGCGCTGTGAGTGTGTGGGAGCAGTGAGCTGTCTGCGAGTGTTGCTGTTGCCCATTAGCCCATTGCAAGCAGCAAAGGCCAGCAACACACTTGACCATGACGTTGTTGCTATTTCAATTGAAGTTATTGCCTTGTTGTAAGATAAATTGAAGAACTCGCTGTTGCAATGTGCAAGTTGAAAAGCAGCAGTTGTGCTGTAACTTGGCAAGAGTCAGAAAATCGAGCGAGCTGTCATCATGCAACTTTATAAAGAAATACGATTGCGTGTGATTCTCAGCATATTGAAGAATATGCAAGCAGTCCAGAAATCCACTAAATTGCAACTGGCAAGAAACATGTTGCCGTAGCTGTCAGGACTTTAAGTTCGGCTGACGAATTTTGTAGCTCCTTGGAGCAGAGAAGAAACAATTTTTCCATATTATTTATCAAGGACTTTTTAGATGGTGAGATTCAATGTCCGCAATTGTTGGAACTTATTCCACAATATGCACCGATAAGAGGTCTTATATATTTATATATATAAATATATTTATATATTTCTCCATTAAACTAATTTGAGCCAGAATTAGGTTATTTGGTAATCATCTGGATTTTTGTATAGCCAGAGAAATATTTAAGAAAATGTTCAATAATTTAATATCGATTGTTTAAAATTTTAGTACAAATTAATGTTTTATATCTGTATGATTTATGATTTGTAGATTAAAAAAATAAAAAATTTTAAAAATAAATAATGAGACAGTAAAATAATTCAAAAGAGCCCTATGATCTGTTGTGAATCGAAAAATTTATATGTAGTCACTCGAGCAACTTGTCAGCTAAAATTCTTGTACGTCTCATTCCGAATGCATTTCCCAAAGCAAAACTACGATCTGCTTTTTGCAGGGGTCATTGGCAACTTGCCCGAAACTGTGCTGGCGAACTCAAAATGCTAAGCTCGTTTCTTCTTGATGGCACGTTTGTATGCCAAATATTTGTAAATGGAACAGTTGGTCAGACGGAAAGACCGGCAAACATTTTGCTGTTCAATATTTGGCTTGCATGCAATTGAGGAAGAACGTAAGCTGAATTTAAATGTAAAGGGGCGAGAGAGACTATAGTAATTCTAAATCATCTGTCCAGATGCGTACGTCGTAATTTACTTTTAGAGGGTGAGACGTTTTTATCTAAAATGAATTATATTCTTAGATTCGGAACACAATTTAAAAGCAGTTTTGTACTTTTCAATACAATAGAAGTTTATAATATATGAATCTTATATTTTTCCTGATTCATTCTTTATGTTTTCTTCATATTGTATACGTACTATTTAAGTGTTGTTTCTCATTGAACACTTTTTATATTGTGTACTACGTGTTTAATTGAGCAGGCCAACAGCCCTCTGCCCTCTGGCGAAAATCACAAACGACACAATAAAATTTTTTGCCATCAATTATATATTTAATTATATTTCTTCTTAATAAATATTTCTTCCTTATGATAACTGAAATGCGAATAGAATGTGACTGACTGCAAGGACAGAATACAATTTCGAAATACTTAACTTAAAGATGTGTGCACTGTAGTGTACAAGGGTAGTGAAAGGGTTAATGTCGTTCGTGTGAACAACAGATTGTTGCATTCAGCTCTTAGTTTCAAATGAAGCCTTGCATTTCCTGTGGGAAGGCGAATATTCTTCCATTCATGCCAACCGCTTGCGATTTCCACGATTAATTTAGGAAGGAAAACGTTAAAACTATGAACTTTCTTCCTCAACAATTTTTTAAAATCCGGCAGCACAACTGCAGTAGCAGCTTCACTCATGCATAAAATAATAGTTGCTGCTTTTGTTTTTAACGCTATCTTTCCGTGCCTCCTCGGCTTGCTTTACTCGTCTCTGCGTTCTCTGCTTTTTGGCTGCAGAAATTGTTTAGCACTTTGGATATGCAAGGCATGCCTCACTTCCCAATTTGTCTATCGCATGCAAAGCCAAAAGCGAAGCGCACTCAAATCACGCATTCACGTGTGTGAGTGTGTCTGTGAGTGTGTGTATTTGTATGTTTATAATGCTTCAGTGCGGCCAACACTCACGCTCGAATATTATGCAGGTTGCCTTTTATTTATTTGGGCTATTCGCCGTGTTATTGTATTGCAATTAAAAATGGGGGCCTTGCCGCAATTCGTAGAGGCGCCGCGGCGTGGCGTGGTGTTGGCCACAACCACAATTCACGGCACTCTTACTATTGAGCGCGCACAAACACAAACATACACACACAAACACACATCAAGTGAGGAAATTTTAAAACTTTATGCAACAGTTGCTTTGATAATGGGCGTCACTTCCTTTCAAGGAAGTGTTGAGGAAATTCGATGGCTAACAAGTGTAGCGGCATGCTCAAATATTTATATGTATATAGCATGATAATAAATAGAGCCATAAATTTAAAATGATATCAATGTGTGCTACTATATACATAGATACTCCATGGCTTACTCTTTTGGATTTGTGTCAAGCTGTTGTGCTGAATATCTTGTAGATAAATGATATTTACATAGAAAAGCTATATACATATATGTATTTCAAAGAATTAGCTGTCAATTTGCGTTTCTCACAGTCATATATATAGTAATTGTAAAGATGGCCGCATCCCACATACCTACAACTGTCAAGTATACTTCAAAAAGTATCACAAACAAACGTTCTTGTTTGAGTCTAGTTTGTAACTTGTATATTAAAACCAACTTTGTATGACTTTGATATGAAGTTGTCAAAATAAGGCAGAATGAATTTTCGTTTACTCTTTTTGAGCCCAGATAGCTGCTCCTCTGCTCTTGTGAACGTACCTTCAATATTGCCAACTAACTCATACATACTAGCTTAAGTTGGTATATTTCCGTAATTAGGAAAACTGCAAATATGCTTGGCAACCTCACACTGTTCTGCGCTTTTCACCCACCTGCCGACCTGCCCACGTTCCGAATGTTAAGTGTTAGCGGAAAATGCTGAGGAAATTATTAACGGCTTTCAAGTCAAGCATAACGGTTTTACGTAAAAACACTCTTTAAGCCATGCGATCACATGCACACGCACAGACCCATACGAGTACGTTTATATGTGCGTATATGCTTATGTATGTCAGTGGCAGTGTTGTGCTGATTTTTCTACATATGCAGAACAAGCGACTTTTTACACAAGAAGAAAATAGCATACAGAAAACTCTTGCAGAATATCCAGACTATGTAGAAAATTTAAAATGCCGAAATACCAAATGATCATTTACAAAATTATTCCAATATAGCTAGTAAAAAAATGTGGAATTTTATTTACCGAAACTGTTGCAAACTTTTATGAAATATTTATACGAAGTCGCACTGCAGTGGCTCAGCGGATTCGTGCTCGATATCTAATGATTACAAAAATATCTGTTTTGCAATTTTTTGCTGCGAATTGGCAACTCTACGAGCGTATTTCATTGCTTTGAAAAAGCTTCTTAAAACCAACTTGTGCCAAAAAATATAACGTGCACTAAAGTGATTGCGGGCAAATTCGACGTGAGCCTTATTTACGGGCGCCAATTATATCATATACTTATTTTTGTACATTTTTCTAAACTGTACATTTAGAGTTTACGATAAATTTAAGTTGAAGGCAGAAAGATACAAGCTTCAAGGTTTTTGGCCAAACTGTGTTACGTTACAAAAGTTTGACATGCTTCTCTGACAGTCGGGCATTTAACCAACATTAGTTTATTACCTATTCTGCACAGTTTTCTTCGTTTTCTATATAGCATTTATGCTTTTCTGCATATTCCACATTTCCTATATAATTTCTTAAATTTCTACACGCGTACGTAGAGAAAAAAAATATACGGAATTGCCCAACTATGGTAAGTGGTGCCGCACGACTTGATGCCACTTTGTCAGCTGCTTTACCGTTATTATTTTACTACATACACCCCATAGACACACACGTACCTCGTGCAAGCAACTGGGGGCAGCGCAGAAGATAACTGAAATTACGAGTTTATTGCCAGAAATTGGTTAGCCAACATTTGCCACATTTGCCAACAACAACAACCAGCAGCAAAAACAATTTGTATGCGCGTGCGCAGTTAAATGTTATTCCTTCTGCCTATGAAAATGCATAAAAATCGGTTGCGGTCGTTAAGTTTTTTTTGAACTTTGCAGCACAAATATTATTTCATATAAAAATTGCACGTACATTTGAAAGTGGCCTGGCTTATTGCCAAAATGGTAGCGCGCAACTAACTTAAAATGCTGCACAGGCTACGCAAAGCCATTGTTTTGGGCTGCAGCTGAGAGCGCGCCTGGGTTTAGTGATTGACGAGCGCGACGAATAAATCCAGACGGCTAAAACTTGTTAAAAATTTGTGTTGCTTTTATTTTTGCTGTTGCTCGAATGGCGAAAAAATCTATTAAAGAATCTATAAAATTGGTAGTTTGAGGCAAGCAGTCGGTTTCCTTCTGGCTGAATACAGTCGATTGTGGCTTTGTAGCAATTTACTGCTGCGGCGCGCCGGGCAATTAGAAAGGAGTTGCTCGCTTAAGTCTTTTGTTTTGCTCGTATGGCCATGCTGATTTCGCCATTGCTAATAACTGCTCTAATTTCACGGAGACCCGCCAACAATCGCTATTCAGCGCAATCAGAGCGTTTTTCTGCACACTTCACACTTTCCTTGCTCATAAATACTTATAAATGTAAATTGTTAGTGGCTGCAAATGAAAGATTCTTTTCGTTTTCACTGCGCGGTCGCCATGGCGCAGAAGCAGAAACTGAAATGCTACAAGACTGGGTAAATGGTAACTGGGTTAATATCTTGGCAAGAAGTTGAAAAAGGAAATAACAACTTCATAATCAGATCGAGCCAGCAGACCATCGCTCCATCGCACTATCTTTGGTGGCCGCAATTCGCTTATCCGTTGTGGTTGACTTCCAAAGCTGAACTCTCTCTTTCACCCGCCTGCTCCCTCTGCCACTCTTTGGCGCACCCAAACTTTGCGCCGAATTGTAGTAGCAGAACATTTATCAATCACTGCGGCAAACGTCAGACGGAATCGTAGGAAAGTGCGCTTAATTAGAGGCAAGCATATTTCACAGTTTTCACTTTCTTCGAAAAGAAAATATAAGCGGCTAATTAGCGAAATGATTTAAGGTTTTGAAAAATATGCCAAATTTGAAAGTTACAATACATTTTGCAGAAGATATGCAAATTCCAAGGGCTACACAAACAAAAGATGCTGACCGTATTTTTCCATTATGGGGGTTTTGCAAAATGTTTATACTTGTAAGTTGAAAAAGAAAAGTCGAGACACAATTTTTACAATTCCGGTATTTAACTCTTCTGCCAGTTGCTCTACTTTCTGAATGCCGCTCAGTAACGCACAAAACTTTTAATTAAAGAAATCTAACTTCGTTTCTGATTTCGATCTTTTAAAAAAAACGATTATTTTGGAACCCTGATGCATGCATGTGTGTCAGTATGTCAGCCAAGCCTTACCTCAGCCTTGCCTTTCTACTACTCACTATTTATTTGCTTTTATTATTAGACCGCTGTTGCACTCGAAGGCGCGCCTTCACGTGCATGATGTGCAATATTGACTGTTCATGTTGCCAAGTTTAAATACAATCGTTGCAATATTTGTACGGCAATAGCAATAACAGTGTAAACTGTCAAATTTTTTCCAAAGCCAAGCCATATTTCACAATATTGTGGTCGCTAATTTCGCTATTTGCTTTGCAATTCATTGCACTTTTTAACACTTTTGCTCTCGCCGCCACTCCGGCAGATGTGTTCATTAAAATTCTAAGGCTAATTTGGTGGTTTTTGTACAATTTGCTATTTCATTAGTAGTATTTAACAACGTTCTAAATGAGCTCACGTAATCTGACACCTTCGTCTTAATTTTGCAACGAAAGCGTGACATTTGGCACCTTTTAGGCATAACTATAAATT
The DNA here is from genome assembly GCA_963457695.1 of Neria commutata. Classification (NCBI taxonomy): domain Eukaryota; kingdom Metazoa; phylum Arthropoda; class Insecta; order Diptera; family Micropezidae; genus Neria; species Neria commutata. The sequence continues at coordinate 22,428,777 of OY735249.1, read as the reverse complement.
TAATGAAAATGTTTGAAGTTCGCTTTAAACGCAGTTAAGTGTTTTTTTATGAAAGTATAAATGGGGTGCAGTTTTGCCCATTTGCTTGAATTTATAATGATAAAGAATAACGTAGAACCTTTATGAACCGTTGACATTTTTTTACAAGTTTGTTTTGTCGCCTTTTGGAAGTGTTTGAAAGTTTCAGCCGGCATCTGAACACACTGTGCTATTTGGAACCACATTGATCGTTGTAGCACGTTTTCACAGTGGATAAAAACAGTCTGATGGCTGACTCTGAATACAAAAAGTGTTTTGGAACCTATCTACTTTGACTGTTAAAAAACCAGTGCGAAGATGCCTTCCTTCATACCATTTCATTTCATTTGCACCATTTGAAATCTGACCTTACTGTCGCTTCCATCATAGAACATTAGCGAGTAGCTTTTCGCTACTTCAAGACACTCAAAGAAGTTCTCCTAAAGATTGCAGCATAAATGACTCTCAATAACGCTGCCAAAAACATGGCTCGTTCAAGTTCTTCGCTGGAGAGCAAAACCAAATAAGCTTGTAGATTAAAAAAACGCGGTGAGAAATAGACGTTTAGTTTGTTGGCCGCGAATAAGGGTAATTCTAAAAATATAATTAATTTAATAATAATAAGGATAATCTTCAAAAATATCTCCTCAGAAATCGGTCAATAAATTTAATGAATATTATCAAATACATATATTCTCTAGGTTGGACTATGGAGATTTTCAGAGGTGGTTGAATTACCAATAATTCATAAAAGATTCATGATGCTGATAACGCTCGTGACTGTTGAAAAAGTAGTAAATTGTAGCACAGCCTGCCAAGTCGTAAAGCACAATGTGCTTCATTGCTTGAGTGTAGAGCCAGACCGAAACCGAAATTTCGGCCGAAACTGAAACTGAGACCGAACTTCGACCTTTTTTTAATGTTTGGCCGAGACCAAGAACGAATATACCGAAAATAAGACTCAGTGGCTAAGCAATAGTATGCGTTATTTCAAGAGATAGTATTAGTGAATTTAGGGATTCACAGCTAAAGTGAAGTCTTCTGGACATATGTATAACTACCAGTAGCGCAGTCTCACTGCAGGTCTGTGTGTCAAGCTGCTTCATATGATTTCGGCCAAAATGCTTTACTCTAAGATCAGCAAAATTTGTTCACCTACTGACTGAAAGCTGCTCTCACCTTCACTTCGCAGGAGCGATTGGTTGCAGTCACGTTCAGTGAAGGTAACTGTGCAGCTTCGATGCCTCTATTATATTTTCCAATGGGAATTAAGACTGTTCGTGCTGTTGGCAATGTTGCTGGCAATTGAGCTGGGACCGCAATTGTTGTTTTAACCTGCTCCAAAATTGCAGGAAAATTGTGCTAAGCTAAGAGCGGTTCGAGCGCTCAGGGCAGATTTGCAGATTTGGAAGCGCAGACAGAGTAAATGCACAGAGTAAGATGGGAAAGGGCCGTCGAGAACGAATGTACAGATGTTATTCCCTCATGAAGTTAAGTTCGTTGCTATTGTTGCGGTTGCGGTCTGCTATTACTGTTGTTGTTGCTGTTGTCATGGTATGAGAGTGAAGTTGTAAAACGCTTTGAGCTCCACGGCTGAATTACTTGAGCGTGACCTCAATATGATCAACTGTTTTTTCCCGGCCGTCTCATTTTGAGGTTACAGCGTGAATTTATGTAGTATCTGCGAAGCATCAGCAGTAACGAAGTAACAACAGCAACTACAAAAATAGAAGCGCCAAACAATGACAGAAGGCACAGCAGCAACGCCGACGAACAACTTCAAGTGCTGCTGTCAGCTTTTTAGCGGATGTGGGCATACAGAGACGTATCTAGGCAAATTTTCTGCGAGGCGGTAGAGGAGTTGTATAAAAAAAAGGCAATTTTCTGCATTGATATTCGAAATTCATATCATTTGTTATAAAAATTATTTCAAACGATTTTTCTGAAGCGACCATTTTTAATTTTTTTTCCATTTGCCAGAAGTTTTTTAAACCCCATCAACTTTTTAATCCCCTTCAACTTTTGCTTAGGTGTGCCACTGTAGTTGTACAATGTACGTGTACGCACATTGAGTCGCCATTTATGCACTCCAGCATGTCGACTTGGAATACGGAATAGCAGAGACGTTTGGTCTGTGTTTGTCAGTTTGTGTCTTCACATTAGCGCGTCGACATATACGACGCGACACAAAAAGTGTTGATGAGTTTCATTTGAAAAATGTGGTTTGCTGTGCTTTGGTGACTTGCAACTGAGCGGCAACAACTGATTCGATGGCAATCGACTTGATTTGGAGGTTTGCTTGTGAATAGATGGTAGCTTTTAAGTTTTATGTGTTTTCACCTAGTTGTGACGATTTATAATAAAGCGACAGCGAACTGAAATAATTAATTAAAATACTACTCGTCAGTCCAAAAAAACTGGAGATAGCCTTCGGATTTGTTGCTGGCGCCTGTGTTGAAAATAAAAACTTTTCGTTTAATTTTCGGCACTATTATCTCTATAAATTCCATACAAGAGTTTATTTGTATATGTCTATCATGGCATAGGAGGATCCCCTAGTATTAGACGCTGATTTTGATGAAATTTGAAAAAGTGTCATAGCAAAAAAAGTTGTGTGCACATATTGAGCTTGAAGGAGCGAAATCGACTCTCGAAAGTAAAGAAATCGGTTTTTTGGCAATATATTTTCTCTGATTATTCCAAAAATGTTAACACAAACTTGAAGGTAGAAACAAGTCGGTAGGAAAATACATACATATGTACTGTTGGAATTCATATTGAAAAACCATTCCTGGCTCGAGACTTTTCAACTGTAACATTATAGTACATAAATACAATTCCTATAAAAACCTTAAAAAAATCCACAAAAAACTGATTCTTAGAGATTTTTAAAAATGATTCGCTCACCGGCGATTATTGCTTGAGCAGAAATATTTTGAGGCTTCATCAAATAAAGCATGACTTATTTTTTAGAAGGGTGTAGAAATAATTTTTTTGCATGTAGTATGTAGTACATTTATAATTAACAACAGAATACTTTAGTTAAAATCAACATGGAACAATCACTTTTACAACTTTCGCCATTACAACTTTGCAAACAATCCAATCTATACTGAATTACAAGGGTTGAGTATTCAAATGACACATACAATTGTGTATGCAATTTTTATAGTTGAGTTCCATGCAAGTCAAGGCATAATTGTGTGTTCCGTGCGTCTTCCGCGCTATCCGTTTTGTCTGGCAACTGTCAGTTAATCAAATATAATAGCATTTTTCCGTTTCAAATAGAAATTGCGTACGTAAGCCTAACAGCTGCCAGATATGTACTAGTTAGAAGTGGGCCCCGAATGTTCCGAATTGCTTTTGATTCTCTATTTTCATAAGTTAATTTTATGAATGGTTGTGCTTGTCGAAAGAAATGCTTGTCCGTGTGATTTGATGATGTGACAAAGGCACATTTATGCTTGTTTGAAATGAAGACTCAAATCGTTTCGATGCTAATAAATAGTCGTAAATATTGAGCGTAATAAATATAGTAGCATTTTCAATTAATCGGTTTGGTTGACACCTGTTTGACCTTAACCTTAACTCCAGCTTTAATAGATTTCTACCCACTGTCATGAGCCTGAATTTGAATGTAAACGAACTTGAAGATGTTCAAGCAGCTCCATTGCAAAGCATCTGCGCACACCTACGCGCCAATCATCATAATACAACTAATGCAAATACACGCACACAAGCTTGCAGTTTGCATTTGTATGTGCATGAAGTTTACTTTCATTAGTGCGAGTTCTACTCTTGAAACTTTTTGTTGTTGCTATAAATTAGCGAAAAGGTGCCTTGAATAAAATACCGTATTTGAAAGAAAGTTCATGATTTCTGCTGATGCCATTACTGATGGAAAAAATTAATAGATGAACATAATTATGTTTTACGTTTCTTTCAATTCGATAGCGTACTGCTTTAAAAATTACTTTTTTCGCTATAGCGCGAATTATTTGCAGATTTATGAGGACTGATGTAAATTGAGAACCTTCAATCCTAATTTGCTCAAGTTGGAAAAACTTTGAAAACTTATTTGAAAAACGCTGCCACCTCGGCTGCTGTTGGGTTTCCAAGAAATAAAAACAACATAGCAAATGCCAGAGAAAGGCGAGGAGAAAGAGAGACAGATAAAATCTTAAATTAGCACAAACTTAACTGACAATAATTGACCGCTTTTGGCCGTGGCATGTGCCGCCTAAACGATTCCGTATTTCACCAGTCGCACCATTACAAACTGCACTACATAGTAAGTAAATACTATGCCATGTGCCGTACAATATAAGTACGCATCTGAAAGATTACAACAGATACTGGTATTGAATTAAGATGCTGGGATAGTTTTTGTTTGTTTAGACGCTTATGCGAGCCGCTGGATGTGTGCGAATTTTATGAATGAGTGCAAGTGAAAGCACATAAACGAAATGAAAACAAAACGGAAAAATATGAAAAGAAACGAAATAAACGGAAAGTGGTAATAGACACTTAAAGCGGCCAGACAGACAGACAGACGCTCGGACGGGGCGGGCCGCCAACGCAGACCGGGTGATAACAGTGCCCACTGAGTGGCTCCAACTGGTGTCTGACTGGTTGCTTTCCGGCGAAAGAGTTGCTCAGACGCGCTCTTGACGTTTGCGGCTTACGTATGGTGTCCAGTGTCTGCTGGCTGGCGGGCCATGTGAGTCAATTGGCTGGTTGCAGCTCATGCCGCCGTGAAAGTGAGGCGTGCGTCTGCTGCGCGCCAGCGTTGATAACTTATTTGATAATTTGCGGTGTAGCTGAGCGGCAGGCATTATTTGTGTGTGAAGTTAACCGCTGCGACAAATGCATTTTTTTACAGTAAAGAAATAAAACAAAACATTGCCAAATCGAGAAGCAACAAAAAAACCCCCTCAGCACAGCAGCAACAAACAAAAAGTTCAGTTATTATAAAACTTTTGCTAAAATGTAAATAAAATATTTTTTTTAATATTCAAACTATTAGCAAATAAAAGCAAAAAACGAAACGCGCATCGCAACACGGAGTCTGTAACACGGATAAGTTGCACCTGGCAACCCTTGGCCGCAAGTGAAAGTGCAAGTGAACTATTGCCCGAGCGAAAAGCAAATTTAGTGAACAAAACAAAACAAAAACAAATGTAAAAATAATAATTATGTGAGAATGTCTGTTAGCGTTTGGAGCTCGCGCCTGCGGCACACAACAACAACTGCAACAACGCCGAAGGATTGAACGCCATTTTGCACAGCTATTCTGTTTTGATTTTTGCATAAGACTGCTTCCGGCTTTTGGATGTTTGCGTTTTTTTAAATTGTGCTTTATTATCGAATTCGCACAAACACAAACACGTATACACACGCACGCTTGTAATTTAGTTCGTAACGATTCATCTTGTGCGCGTTGTATGAAATGCAGACAAGCATGAAGACATCAGCTGGCGTGATTTTCGCAATGCTGGCAACACTGGCGTGGAATTTAACGGGTGAGTACGAGCTGAGCCCGAGTGAAGAGTTTACAGAGAGTCAATGTTGCCATATTCACAGTTTTAACTGTAAATTACAGTTTTTTAGACAAGCTCACAGTTTTTAAAATTACCTCCTAGTACAAATTACAGTTTTTTCCAAATTTCAGATTTGAAAGAATAACTTAAAATGTTTTTGGTTCTCGTAGTGCTATCGTATATAAGCTTGCTATTTTATTTAAAATTAATTGTTTTGTGTTATTTTTGCTAATATAATTTTTAAAAAACCGCAATTTCACAAAAATCTTTTTGTTGTTGAAAGTTACAGTTTTTTGGTTGAAAATTCAGTTTTTCTATTGAGAATTTACAGTTTTTTGAAAAAAAAATCTGGCAACATTGCAGAGAGTGCAGAAATGCTTAATTTAAGAGAGCTGGAATTAAATGCAACTGGCAGTGTTGCCAACTTGATAATTTTAGCGTAATTTCGGGTCCGTTTTTTAAGGAAATTGTACAAAATTTTTATATTTTAATCATCTTGGAGCTTTTTAGTAAAATTGTTTTCTTCGATATTAATAAAACGGCTTTCAAGAGCAGTGTAGGTTTATCCAAAATATTTGTTGTAGCAGCTTATAAAACATACAGAATTCGCATCTCATACAAGCCAAATTTTCCTGTGGTGGATCACAACGACTATGCTCTATAACCATTCTCCGGAAGTATTACGACCCGCTCTTTATTATACAATTAACATATTCAATTATTTATAAATACTCATGTATGTAAATGCGTTTTGAAAGAAAATCTTCCTTGTGCTCCCTTTTATTCTCCTTTCACACTTCCCGCCCCTACAAAGACGACAGAGCAATGATGAATTTCGCATATAATATAACGAAATAACTAGATGCGCTTTACCTTGGCTTCCAAGACATTTTGTTTCCCACAACGAATGGCAACGAGTCAGAAAACAATTGAATATGTCTACCAAAATAGGTCGAAGTATAACATGAATTGAAGCCAATAGAAAAATAGTATTGAGGAGTGACCCGTATAGGTGTACGATCTTTCACGTTTTATATATCTCAAAGAAAAAATATTCCAAATCCAAAGTATTTCATTTTAAAAGAGCGCAAAGGTAAATATTGGGTGCATATCTTTTGCAAAAGGCAGAAAAATATTTCGAGTTTCGAAGACCAACTGGTTCATCAATTGACCGTGCTAAAGGTTTCCCTCGAAAAAATGTGGAAATATTTTTCAGTTTACTTGAGCAGGTGTACGCGATAATACAAGTTTCCAGTCATTCATATTTGGAGTGTTGACAAGAATGGACTTTTAGTGGTACAATCAAAGCAAATCGCCGATCGATAAGGGAAAAACTGCTTGGTATAATGACTTAGTCAGAGTGAGGATCACTTGTTACAGTTATCTCTTGCATGAGCACAGGTGGCACCTTTGTTCCAAAATTTTTATATTAACTAGAAAAAAATCAAAATCCTCTTTTATGAAGGATGCTTCGTCGGGTTCTGACTCGTCATGTCATTTATCTGAATGGGTTAAAATTCCTATACTTACAAAGTAGTTTTGACACTTTTGAAGCATTTCAAAATCATTGGCGGCTGACTATATATTGCTTATTTTAGATGGATGGAGATATATAGCTATACATGTAATATAGAGATCCTTGATCTAGCACGCGAGAACACTGTAATCAAAGTTTCATTGCCACCTCATTCAGAAAAATATCGAGGCAGGTAATTTGGAATACAGTACCACATCAGCAAAATAAATTTTTTACATGTACAAAAGTATCTCTGAGAGTTTTCGTAAGTAGTATGTACTCGTGTTCAGTTATACATACATATGTTGTGAAGCAAAATGGCTTAAAGATACCATCTGTAGAATCAGTTCCAGTTCGGACCAAATTTACCATCGTTATCGCTATAAAAAAATAGGCATACCACAATACCCGAAATTGCTTGAATATAAAAAAATGTCTGCTTTCCTTTGTCCTGTGTTTTTTTATTCAAACGTTGGCATCACCGTCAACAGGTGATATTTTACACTAAGCTTTCACTCTCGAGTCGGATTTTCGCACACTATGCCCAGTCCAAAGATAATTCAGATTTTAGCTAAAGCAATACAAATTAAATCTTTGTATAGTGCAAAGTTTTCTATAAATGTTTCATTTAGCAAAGTATGATAAGAGCAATCCTTTTTCATTTTAGATTATTGATTAGAGCTGCAAAAAAATAAAACGAATTGCGACGGTCAAAACAAAAGAATTTGATGGCCGATGTAATGCATTTAAAGTGGTTTCACAACTAAAAGACATAAACTGTTAAATATACTTAATTTTTAACGGTATAACATGAAATATTTCGTAATTTCGTTTTTCGTTTTCGAACGAACTTATGTCACGTAGCGCCATGATTCAATTGTCACTTTTGCATTTCTCTTGCCCAACGTTTTCTTGCATATCGCGTAATAATCGTGGGCAGAAGCCAACCAAACACCGCGCAACAAAAGCAACAACAAAGCAACTGCCGAAAGCTCCACTTTTGGTTGCATGAAGAAGGTGTTAATGGTTACCTTCAGTTTCCACGCTGAATGCAGCATGAGAAAGTGTACATTTCTCCACCATATTTACACGCCAAACATTTTCCTTTCAAATTGATGTCGCACATAAATAAGTAAACAACGCAGTACCAAGAGTCAGACCTCATTGGAAGAAGATCTACGAGCACTGCCTCAAAGTGGCGTTGAGCTCTTGGGAGACTTCCAAGAAACTTCCAGTGAACTTTATTTGCAAACGCATTGGCGAAAATTAAATTTTGCATATTCGCAAAGATATGCCAAAAACTCAAAGTCATATTCAATTACTCCCAATGAAAGATCGGCATACAGCTACGACTACGACCTTTTTTGTTTATCAATACTTGTGATTTTTTGGAAAAAATGCGAATACTTATTATCGTCCTTTTAAAAAAGTTATCTTTCTTTGCTAATTTCTTTTAAAACTCACATACCTCTCTTTATCGCATAATTAGGCAACTTTAGAGAGATATTACACAAATTACTTACATTTTGCTACGGCCTTGTATATAATCATTTGCATAATTAATCACCCTCTCTGTACTTTCCATGTTAGTTAAATAACATAGATTGAATGAGTTGTAAATCAAAATAATATAATTTAAAAAGCTTCAAGCCAAATTTAATGCCATCTCCAGATATTTGCGGTTTTAACGCGCCATAAAAATCGCTAAAATTTTTGAAAAATATTTCCCTGGAACGCTCACAAGTTCTTCGTAAAAAATAATAATTTGATTTCAAATGTGCGCCATTTTATTTTGAATTCGAAAATCAAAAATAAAATATGCCAAAAACTAATAAATTTAATATACGTGAAGGGAATACATACGTTTATGGTTTCAGAAGAACATAAAGGACCAATCCTTGGTACCGTAGTTCCAGTGCTTTTGAACACGGTAAAATTCAAGAAACTGATTGGAAAGGGTTGGGACGGGGAGAGCATCGATTTTATTGTAATGTAATTTTCAAGCGCCCCTATACCCCTTAGTGTTACATCGAAGTTCTCTACAGTCAGTAGTTATTGCCCTACACAATTCTTCCATTAACTGAGAAAAGCAATAGAAGAAGCTTCATTGTCATTCTCGTTAGCGACAAGCGGAAGCAATTTCGACAAATGCTTAAGTCATTACCTAAGACCATTATGTGACTTACGTCGGGTATGACAATAATTCCGGGTGTTGCTTCTGCGGCTTTTATGGCGCTTTACGAGCGCAATTAAAATGCTTTGCACTGTTGCTCCCAAGTGTGCTCATTACGAAAATTCCACTTCGCACTTGCTCTCATGGGCAATAAATCAGAATGTTTGGAGTGTAGTAATTGACATGTGCCATATAATTTATATATGCTATCCATTGCTATTATCTCCATATTTAGGTAATGTGTGAAACGATGATGGCTCATACTTTGCGTATTTCTTCTTTTGCCTTTCAGTTGCGCAGTTCAACAATTATGATTCCATATCGCCCGAGGAGGCCTTGTCGGCACAGTTCGCCAATAGCGTTGCCAATAGCACGGATTTGGTGCGTGCAGTGAGGGAGTCATTGCGTCTCTATGAACAGCATCGGCAGCGAAGCAAGCATCCCAGGTGGGCTACTCAATTACGCTTCCTTCTTTGACTTCCAAGGCTTTTTCCAACTTTATACTGTATCTTTTCGCAGATCAAAACGCGCCATCAAACGAGTTTGCTATGGCGAATTGGGTTGCTTCGAGGATTCCGGGCCCTTTAGTTACCTGGAAATGTTGCCTTCCTCACCAGACGAAATCAGCACGAAATTCTACTTTTACTCGACGAAAAATCGTTCGGATCGTCCCTTGATGGAGCTGCCCTTTCTCAATATGACGCATGCCTTTCAGCACAGTCGAAGCAAGATTTCGAGAAAACGCAGCGCTAACGATGAAGGTGATGCATTAAGCGAAACGACGACCACGACCACCAGCACCACGACCACGACGACGACGACGACAACAACACAGAGAAGCACCTACAGAAAGACTCCCTTCACCATTGATGACCTGCAGGGCTTCGATGAGCTGTCGGTGCGAATAATTGTGCACGGATTTGGTTCCGCCTGTCCGCATGTGTGGATTTACGAAATGAAGACGGCGCTGATGGCGGTGGTAAGTACCTATGCACATTGCAGACATTCAGAGGACGCCGCGGTGGCTCAATGGTCGCTGATGCGAAAAGGCCTGGGTTCAAGACCGGCCGCAACACCATCTAATAAAAAGAATAATAATTTGTTTTCCAAATTGTTTTTTTTTTTGCGCGGCGCCACTTCCCGCGATGAATTCGCAATTCTCCGAATATATTCTTTGCCATGAAAAGCTTCTTCGGTTAATGTAGGTCCCGTTAATGTGTGAAAATGTAACAAGCACACACAAGCTAACGCGAGAAAGCTAGACCTAAGCCCACACGGGCTGTTGCGGCAATCAACGATTAATTATTAATTATTCATAATGAGTAGTCATGAGTATAGCGTACTGGAGCATATACTAATTTCTTTTGGACTACTACTCAGCTATACTCACTCAAACATGAGCAGTACGCCACAGACTCGTGTTTTTGAAGCATGCTTCATACCTTGACTTTCGCTCTAGAGAGTTATTTGAGTATGAATTGTGTATGTATGCATTGCCAAACAAGATCATCGTTTTTGAGAGAGCGTTACATGGATGAAACAGCACTAAAATATTCTCTCTATCTCAATCTCTAAAATGAAAATAGTTACTCGCTGCAGATCTCTGGTATATAGAGTTAGTTTTCTTTAAAAATTCAAGGAACCTAATACAGAATTTGTTTGGTTCATTTATTGGCATATGCAGGAAGACTGCATCGTTATATGTGTGGACTGGGAGAACGGCGCTACCTTTCCCAACTATGTGCGTGCAGCGGCAAATACGCGCCTCGTTGGCAAGCAGCTCGCCATGTTGATCAACAACCTGAAGGAGCACAAGGGCTTGAATCTCACGAGAACGCACATTATCGGATTCAGTTTGGGCGCACACGTGTCCGGTTTTGCGGGCGCTGAGTTGCCTGGCTTGGCACGCATTACTGGCTTGGATCCAGCCGGACCGCTCTTCGAAGCACAACATCCCAAAGTGCGGCTGGACAGCAACGATGCCGAGTTCGTGGACGTGATACACTCGAACGGCGAGAATCTGATACTGGGCGGCTTGGGCTCTTGGCAGCCCATGGGACATGTGGACTTCTATCCGAATGGCGGGCGTGTGCAGACGGGTTGCTCCAATCTGTTTGTGGGTGCAGTTACTGATTTTATATGGTGTAAGTTGCAATGAGTCACAGGAACTCGGAGAATAGCTTGTATAATATTCTTTTTTGCAGCTGCGCAAGCGGCGGACGATGAGGAGGGCCGTTCCTTGTGTAATCATCGCCGCGCCTACAAGTTCTTTATAGACTCCGTGGCGCCACGTTGCTTGTTTCCCGCTTTTCCGTGCAAGAACTATGATGACTTCTTGAAGGGCACATGTTTCCCTTGTGCCCAGAATGACGAAGATGTGTCGGAGGGCATGCCACGCTGTGGCAACATGGGCTACTATGCCGACCGTTCGACGGGACGTGGGCAGCTGTATTTGACTACACGCGACGAGGAGCCTTTCTGTGCGCATCAGTTCCAGCTGCAAATCTTCAATTCTTTCAACGACCTGCCACTACGCACAATTGGCCGTCTGGAGGCCACGCTAGAGGGCGAAGGCGGGCTGAATGAAACATTCAAGATATCGGAGTAAGTTGCCGAAGGTTGCAAGTTCAGGACAGCATTTTCACTTTGATATATTTTGTGTTTTTGCAGAAAGGATGACTCTGAATTCTTTGCCGGCGATATCATCTCCAAGATAATAGTGCCACATCCGGCCTTGGGCTTTCCCACCACTTTGAGTTTACACTATAAGTCCTACAGCGGTTGGCTGTCAAAGGGGTTGCCGCATTGGGACATCGACAAGCTGGTGCTCACCGACAGCTTCGGACGCAGTCACTCACTCTGTAAGCCGTCGACGAAACTTTCTTCGGGCACGCCAGTGCGCATGAAACTGACTTCCGGTGATTGTGAGCTTGAGAATCAAGACGACTATGGCGCATTCACCGTTGCGCCCACCACAAGTGCACCTGACACAACCGCTCAGGAGAGTATGGACATACCCGAAACGGATGATGTGGAGTCCGTGAAGCAACGCAAGGACATATTTAATTTGGGCACCAGTTTCAAGCTGGGCCAAAACCAGACACTACCAATAGAAGAGACTGACGCCTTGCCCTGGCAACCCATCATCGAAGGCAACTCACTGGACCGCGAAGTCGGCGAAACGAGCCGCAGTTTTTCAGGCGATGAGACTGGTGAAATATTCGAGCCTATTTTGACGGACCGCCGTTTAGCGGTTAATAGTGGTCGACAGTTGCAGAGCTACGAGAGTACGGACGAAATACGAGAGCCCGTGCTGAAAGCCACAACGCCACGCACAAAGAGAGGCAAGGAAATTATGCTTACTGAAGCTCCTCCAGCAGCATCTGCCAAGCCGGAAATAATCAAAATTATACCATCATCGGTTAAAAACAGCGCCGGACAATCGAAGTCAAACGTTCAGAACCAAGATGAGCCGCCGATGATGGTGCAGTTGCTACCCTTCCGTCTGGGTGAACTGCTGCAGCGCGCTGAGCGCTACGCACGCGAAACACTGTTGCCGCTGATTTCAGTACAGGCACCGAAGTTCTTCGGTTTTAATGTGGGCACAGCTGAAGGCGAACTCAAAGAGGAGCCACGCAAGCCGCGCTACATACCGCGCTTCGAAGAGGCTGCCTTCTTGAATGCCAGTCAGGCGGCGAAGAATCGAACACAGCCGAAGAGGTCGAAGCTGGCGCGCGATCTTGTGACGGCCGACAGCAATGATCAACGCAACATTTTCCATCTTATGCGCCCAGATGCGTCGGAGGTAGTCGAACAGCGACGCTCTTTCGATGAGGTCACTTATTACACAAACGCCGTGGCCGATGAATCGCGTTCAATAAAACCGGAAGATCCGGAATATGAAGCCGTTTTCATTGAACTGCCCACATATAAACCGCCGAAAGCCAGATCCATACGTTCACCACTGTCTGAGCGAAAGGACGCACAGACGTGGGGCAGCGCACCATGAGTGTACCAGTTCGTGTGCCACATGTGATGATGATGATGCAGCCAGCGAAAGATGCTCTGAACTACATTCTTGAATTTTTTCAAAACTGTTAAGCAGTTCAATTACTCGTTGTGATCTAGTCTGGTGACAATGTTTCCGCCTGCTTCAGCGGGAACTGCTTGTAGCTCTGCGCCTATGTGAACACCAGCACTGTTCATACCATAGTCCACAGCAGAGGTTCATTGTCCCAGATAAAATTTATCGTTTGTTTTCAATTGTTATGATTATATTATTTTACTGTATCTGCTATAAGTTGGTAAATATTTATTTATATTTTATTGTACGTTCTGCCTGTAAATAGCAAAATTTAGTGTACGCGTATTTACGAAGAACGTGTTAAGTTAGTTACTTAGCATATCAAATTTAAGCTTATAATTAAAGTAATAAAGTGTATTCATATGCACATTAAAAATTGGATTAACCTATAAAACACAATATCATTTACTCAAGCGTTTCAAGTTGAAGGTTTCATAGATGATTTGATATATAAATTAGTTCCATTCAGGAGGACTGGAACGAGTCTAAGAGCGTTTGTTGCACTTCAATATTCTTGATATTTGTATAAAATATGTTTCACTCCACATTCCTTGTTCATTCAATAAAGATCTCTATTACCAACCAATTTACTCCGCGAAAATATACCCGATCCTTTATCGTTCCTCATATGTACATAGAAGTGCAAAACTACAAAATCTGCTTATCTTTTAGGCCAACGAATGTAATCGTTCGTATCAATCCATCGATTTGAGAAGATTGAGTTATTTATTTAAAAGAATTTATATAACAATTAATTATCATATAATTTAAATACTGAGCAGCACTAGCGACTGATGCTTAGAGCTGTGGGAATCTTTCAACCGAAAAGGCCCTAACAATTCGGACAGAGGACCCCATCATTCTGGTAAAAATTATTTCTTCTTTATGCAAGGGAAACATCTTCCATAGCAGCGGTACAACATATCAAAGAGACTTTACCAACTATCGATATAAAAAGAATCATTTAAAACTGAGTATTAGATTGTGTCCAGTCTGATGGAGGACACTTTGAGCAGCTGTTCTAGCTTTAGCATTAAATAAATTGCTATTTCCATTAAAATTATGTCATTAGAAACAAACCAAATTGTATTCCTCTCTTAACTAATACTCGTAGGGTAGGATGGGGGATTAATTAGGATAAATTTGTAACTAGACAATTTAAGTGAAAACTTTGAAGGCTGCATTTGGGTGTAGCATAACGACACAATCGGCTTAAAATCCTTTGTATTGTTGCCGCCAAGGTTCAGTGGATAAGTGCTCTGTTCTTGATGGGTGTATTCGCTGGAAATGGAATCCCAGCTAACACTTACCATATAAAAAAGAGAGTAAGCGCGACGCCATCTCTCGTAATGAGGTAGGAAACTGTCCGAGGGTTTAATTTACCTTGATAAAAAGCTTCTCACAAAAAAGCTCAGCTTCCTGTTCGAATATGGCTTTAAAATAAGTTTATGGATACCGTAAGATCTTGATAAAATATAACGATCACACACAAGTTTATGCAAGAAAACTAGGTCTAATGGGCTGTTACGCCAATCTTGTTTACATTGCTTATTATGTGAGTTCGGTCTTACTACCAGAGAGAAAAGGCAAAAGCTGTATATTTCTGATTGAAACATATATATTTTGTACAGTAACAATATTAAGAATTATTTCAAATTATTAGAATTCACAAAGGTCACATATGAGGCAATACGACTCCTCCCATACAACTTGTTTAGTCAGGATGAGCAAGGATTATTGTTTTTAAAAGATTTGCACTTTCAACCGCACCATCGTGCATAAATGTATGTATATTCGACGCAAAAGCTTGTAAATCGGCCTAAGGCCGAACTTTTTCTCTCCATAACCTTAATTTTTCACTTAGTTTTAAATTGACGTTTTATCTTTAAACTCATGATAAAATGTGCACTTAATCACGAAAATTAAATTAAAATTGCAATTACATTTACATAATTACAATAAAGATTAAATAAAATTTCATATCTCTTTTCATATAGTGTCAAATTGATACTGTTAGTGCAAATGAGGATAAAGAAATGAGGGAGGGATAAAGGTTAACTTCTTCAGCTGTTAGCAATCGAGATAAAATAAAACAATGTTCTTTTGTAATTTTTTTCCCATATTCAGATTTATTCCAAATATTCCAATTTGTTGGTTTTTTCTGTTTTCTTCTCATTCATTAATATGTTTAATGTTTTTTTAAATAAACTTTACTTCAGTTTTTATATTATAATTTCTTGGTATTTCATTCTTTTACAATTTAGTTGGGTTTTTTTCTTTGTTTTGCATGATTCAACTTATTGTTTACACTTTATGTTTAACTATTAGTTGTGTTTGTTGTTGTTCTCATTACAATTACAATTACACAATTTGATGCAGTAGACTACATTCACAATGCATTGGCGCTTATCTCGCTCTCTTTCTCACTGTATACATATCTCAATTCATTTGATCAAGCCTTTTTAAAGCCTAAACTCCTGCTGTTGTTTTTGGCTTACCGCGTTTGCAATTCATTTCAAAATCGTTCTCTTTACAACGCTCAATTTTACATTTAATTATTTAAATTCATTTCTGTTTTTACTAGACTTGCTTTCATGTAAATTTTTGGTTTCCTTTTGCCTTTCGTTTTGCTTTTGTTTTTGTTTTTGTTTTGGTTATCTTCTCTTTGATGAATTGCAATAAACGAGAAATGAAAAATGTAACGCCAGCGTCACAATTCACTGTTACTTGTTTTGCATGTGCTTACGTACATGTGTTTGTATGCATGCATGCATGTATAAGTGTACATGTGTATGTGTGCAAATGATCACATTTGTATGCGGATGTTTGCTAAATCGTATGCGTGTTTGTTGTTGGTTTGTTTGTGTTAATTTGTGTGTGTATGTGAGTGTGAGTGTCTAGTTAGTTGCATACGCAGAAATATTTGCTGTTTTATACATTTACTAACATACATACATTCAAATTCATTACTATATACATATACGACACGTTTTGTGTGTATGAAGGTATGCATGTGCTAATATATAAGTGTTACATTGTTTGACACAAATCCATTATATTCTGCTTTAACTTTGACAGACTTTTAATTGTTGTTGTTGTTGCTATTGTTCTTTAATTGCTGGCGAAGAGTATGCTGCAGTGTGTGTGTATCTCCTGCCTGCTCTTACAAATTTGCAACGCTTTGCCTGTTGTTTTGTCAGCAGCGTCATCTATTTCTAGCTTCACCCCCTTTGTGCCCGCTCCCATCACTTGCACAATCTGCGCAATCTAAATTTATGCTGATGTGCAGATTGCGTCTATCATTTCCGGTCACAACTTTCACATCCGTTTGTGCGTCTCTCTGAATTTCTTCACTCTGCCGCTCTCTGCATATATCTCTTGCCTGTTGACCAGCTTACTATATAAATTTCAATATTATAAGCTACAATTGTATACAGCTTGATATTTAAAATTGAGTGCTGCTTGCAAAATGACATCAATACGATCAGCGAAAACTAACACAAACAAGTACAAGACATGGTCTTACTTCCTCATAGCATTGGGCATTTTAGCAATTGAACAGAATTAACTAAAACAGAAACGGACACAGATTTGGAAGAAGGCAAGAATTTTGCTTATTGGGAGATGTTACATATCAATTGTTTTTGTTTTTGTACAGAGCTAACGGTACTCCGCTATGAATGTCACATTTATAAGGTTTCTTCAAAGATTGCTTATGAGTTGCGTGCGAACAAAGTGCTCAGTGCGAGACGTAGCAGAGCTAATATGCGTCCAACAGAAGCAAGTGGAAGGGAAAATAAATGGAAGCGTTAAGTACTAATAAAGAATATACTACACACGAAATGCGCATTTAACTGCGTCATCCATGGCATGGACCGGAAGTATGGGAAGGGAAGTAACCTTGAGCGTTAAAAAGGTCGGCTCTGAGATAGAAAAATGTGCATACAATATCGTACATACATATATATGAACCAAATAACGAAGAGTGGATCGTAATCTCTGAAAGGGAGCCCTTTGCTCTCTTTGGAGAGACCGACATAATAATTCGGGCGAATAGTGGAGAGCAGATCATAGTGTCAGAACGAGATATTTTGGTTGTATGAGATGCTTATTTTGTATATTGTAGATTCTTTGGTTGTACCCATTGCAGTTTTTAGGGCATAGTAGAGAAAAGATGGGAGAGACTCAAATGACTTGTGTCATTCTTGAAATTCGGCGCTCTAAAGGGACGAGTTAAGAACGTAATACAATTTTGAAATAACCTTCAGCCTTTCTCCCCCCTCTCACTTCTGTGTCTCTTTCGCGCTCTTTCGTGTCCTGTAGATTTGCATTATTCTAATCGATTTTCCGTCTTTGCACTGTCAATTTTATAATTATTTGATATGAGCTCTCGCTCTCCAGCTACTTAAATAGTACATGAATTATAAATTCAATACGTCACTAACACACGTAATCATTCTGTATATGTATGCATTTATATGTAATTGTAGTTGCTGTTAGTAGATTTCTGTTTTCCTCATTTCTATTCATACAAATACGTCAAGTGTTTTAGTTTTTTATGCAAATTTTCATTATTATTTTACTTCATTAGTATTTTTATTTAATTTGTAAATTAGTTTATTACTCTAACTTTTAAATAGCTGCAGTTAGTTGTGTTCCGTCGTCTGCGTTACATAATCTTAGTTTTTGGTTTTTGTATGCATGAGAGATAAAATAAATTGTGTGTTATAATTTTGCAGGCTTTCACTCAACGTTTTTGGTAATAATTTTCAATGTTCTTTTGAAATATTGAATTTCTTCAATTTGCTGCTGCTTCATGTCGGTGCTGTTCTGATGTTCTTTAATTTTGTTGTTGTTGTTGTTGTTACAGAATTAATTTAATTCTACAAATATTTGATGCTTTCTTTTGGGTTAAATGTTTGTAATTTGAATTTTTGTGAATTTTTACTAATGTTCTTTACGATTTTGGGATTTTGTTCTTTGCATGTTTTTGGGTTGTTGTTGTTGTAGCATGCACTCATATCTCTGTTCAAAATGGCTGACTAATTGTAAATATGTTCAGCTTACATTTTCGCTTAATCGTAAAAATTTTCTTCTTTTTGCACTAAATACACACTTAATTTGGTTTTATTTGTATATTAATTAATATTAAATTGTATTATTTTTCTCTTCTCCTAGTTATATTGATATTTTAAACCATCAAGGTTCTTCTTCTTTTCATATATGTATATATATGTATGTATATATATAATATTCAAATGAAAAATGTACATATTTATACACTACTGCAAATAGCACAAAAGTTGTTGCTGTTGTTGTTACACTTTCAATAAAAAGAGCGGGATCCTGCCCTGTTAACAAAACTTAAATCAATGAAACAAAAATAACAAGTTGTCGTTAATTAAATAATACGTAAATTATACTAATTAAAATTCAAAACAAAGCATAGAATTTTATATATATTGCCATTTATGTTACACATTTTAAGATAAAGAAAGAGAGAAAGCGAGAGAAAGAGGTGAGATGAAGAATTTCTGTGCTCTTCCGCTAGATCAGAGAGAGTACCCTTAAAGCAGCACTTAACATCAAAAGTTATGTCAAAGAAATATTTCTTGCATTGAACATTTTCGTTTTCCATAGATTATTCCAAAGGATCCTATTTAAAGACAAATGCAGCTTTGAATTAAATACTTCAATTGAGCCTCCGCGTGATTCTTAATAACCTGACTATTGACATTACCGAGTTTGGTCAGCTTTCCACAAAATTTCATAGGCATTAAAAGTCTGAAACTCTTTCAATTTTGCTAGCTGAACCAAAACATCGTCAAGCTCTAAATTTGTCTATTGTCTTCTGAGGTGCTGGCAGCAACTTTTAAAATTTATAAAATCATTTGAGCTTCGGACATTTATTAACTCGAAACACGCTGTGGCGAAAATTTCCTTCGATGGAAAACTCCCAAATATGCCTTTCGTAATTACACCAGAGATCCCCTTTTCTGGCATGTTCCAAACTTCATTTTTGATGAATCGATCGAACGTGGCGGATTGTGTAAAATAGATCGTTTATAATGCTTTAAAGAAATCTCTTATTCCCACTCTTTGTATCTCGTTCTTATTGCAGTTGGACTGCCATTGAGAGCATGAGTGCAGATTTTCTCCCTCTTTTCTATCGGTTGCTTGCATCAGCTTTGACAAATTAGGTGCTACAATACAATTTCTAAGCGCCCTCTTCTACATTCACGAAAACTTAGTCTTATGCAAAAATTCACAGTTAAGATTTTGCAAACAAAATAGCTAACAATGCTTTTTGTGTTGAATATTTTAGAAGACTTAATTTTTTATCATTCTAGCATTTCAGTTTAGTAAATTAGGAAGTGTGGAAGAGTGTGTGTGAGTATGTGTGTACACGGTATGGAATCTCAATGGCAGACAAGATTGCCGCATTGAAGCACCATTTTTGAAAAATTATACAATATAATATTTAAATGTTCAAAAGTCTGCTTCCCGATTTGCTTGGCTTTTGCTAACAACTACAGAGAACTAAGAAGTCTTATTAGTTTTATTTAATTTCTCACATGGCAACAATTTTTGCGTAAACAAATATTTCAGTATGCATCTTTTGCTGCATTTTTATGCATGTGTGCGTGTATGTGTGTGTGTATGCAGTTTAAGTGTGTGTTGATGAACTTGTGTTAAACTTAAAAGTTCATTTTTGCATTTGCTTTAAGGATTCCACAGATCTAGCTAACATGCACGTATGTGTGTATGAAAAATTATTAAGCATATATTTTTGCTCATTGTTGCTGTTCTGTTTGCATTTGATTACGTTTTGAAGATTTTAATTATTTATGTAAATTTTTAAAATTTTTTTTGCTATATCTTCTTTGCATTGTTAAATTAGAGTTCAACAATTAAGAAAATGTTGCTGTTCTATGTGTGATGTGTTCTACAGCGGCTGCGCGTTATTCTTATGTGTGTGTGCTTGCGATTGTGTGTTTATGTATAGCAAATTAAAAATGTGCTACGTTAAAGAAAACCAGAGTTCCAAAATAGTGGGTATTGTAGGTCACCTCAAAAATCGTGATTTTCATAACAATAATAATTAATAATAATTGATTGGCACAACAGCCCGTGTGAGCTTAGCCCTAGTTTTCTCGCTAACGGGACCTAGGAATATTCTCAAACAAATTCTCTTTGTGTTAGATATTATGAGGCCCCGTCTGACATTCGAACCGAGGCGATTCCGGATCATCGACCAAGCACTTGCACTTTTCCGAGATTGAAAAAGCATCGCAATTAGGATTTGTAATTCTCGTTTTCTTTTTCGAAGAGTCGCTCATACAAATGGAGGGCTGTAGCGCGCTTCCTCTGGGTGCTGTGGATCCCATTCTCTGCCAGTGGTAGCCGATACTTCTGGCAGTGTTAACTTTCTATGAGTGCACTTTATTTGGATTTGTAATTCTCGTTTTCTTTTTCTTTTTCGACGAGTCGAAAGTAGAATTCTCTAATGCTTCTGATTCTGCTGATAAATATTTTAATTTTTTCATTTCATTTCTTCATTTAGGTTTAACTATACTTGTCAACTGAGCCACCGCGGTACCTTGATCTCATGCATAGGTAAAAAAACGGTTTTTTCCAGGGTATTGCAGAAAAGAACTGTCAAAAATATATTTTTTATATTTTCTAACGCATTCCAAAACTTAAATATCTGAAGATATATCTTTGGCGGTTTTTTTATGCATGCACCTAGCGACTTAGGCCAAATTTTTGGGGTGGCCTTGAAATTCTTAAAACAATGACATTCAAAACGAGGCCTACGACAGCCACAATTTGAGAATCCCAGTGTTTTTTAAATTGGTAACCCTTTTCCTATGCAAGTCTTATTAGTCACAATTCAAAATTCAGTATCAATTAACGCTCTTATCGATGGAAAAATAACTATTGAATTGGTTGCTATCAGTGGAGACTGGCTCGCCAGAATTTAGTTCCAAACCTTTTTTTCATTTGCGCCGAGTTGATTTGATTTTAACGTAAGTGCCTCGAATTCACTTGCCGACATGTGCCACATTTTGACTAGTTTCGAGCGAGAGTTGTCTACTTTCCAAACGCCTCGATACCTGCACATATACACACACACAATTTAACAAAACGCGCCGCTGTGAACTTTCTTGTACAGCCTAGTCATAAGCAAAAATTTTGTTTAACCTTCCTTATGCTTTTATTGCCGTGCATTTTTGACGCCGACATTTTGATTTCGTTTTCAGGTAGTTCCTGCCTCATCTGTGTTTTTTTTTTGTTAGCAATTTTATAATAACTCAAACATATTTTTTTAGAATGGGCTTTAAAAAAAAAGAATGCAAATTTGTTGCTTTCATATTCATGTTTGAGCTTAGTTTTGTAATTTGTCATTGCTATAATTATTTCAAAAAAGTTCATACAAAAACAAGTTCAATTTCTTAGATTTTAGTGTTATATGTCTAAAAACAAAAGCATGCAACTTTGTATTTATATAGAAACTTTCATACATGTATGTGTGTGTGTGTTTGTGTTCGTGTTGATGTGTGCCTGCGTGTGAGAGTGTGTTTGCATTAAAAGTCTACAATTGGCTTAGGCTTAAAAATATTGACTTTTTAGCAACTATCGTAAAAATAACATAACAAACGCTTAAAACGAGACTTAAATATTAGAGCAATTGTTAAAAGAAGACTACAAAATCGCGTCCGATAAATAAATTACGAATAAGCAATTTCGAAAAATGTATATTGTAATTTTGCGCGTACGTCGTCTGTCTGTTCGTCTGCCTCTTGTTGCCTTTCGTGCCTGTTGCATGCCACGTGCCACCTGCCACGTGCCACATGCCACATGCCTGCGCGTAAAGGTTTGTCAGTGTGTGTTAAAATTTTTGCTAATTCAGTGTTAAAAAGTAAAAATTAAGTTAAGTTAAAATCGAAATTTTCAAATGTTATTTTCGCAGAAAAACAAACAAAGGGGGAGGCCAACATTACTCTTACAAAATTGAAAATACGAACATTCTATTTTGCTATGAATTATGGATGGATGGATGGTTAAGCGAGGGGGTGGTACGCTATTGCTTTTGCTGCCTCTGCCTTTTGCTTTTCTGCTTTGTCCTGACTTTTCTCTTATGCTCTCTAAGTGTGTGTGTGTGTTACTCATTGTTTGTTTGCGATTTTCGGTGTTAAAGTAAAAATTTTAACTGTAAATATTCAAAATTTGCTTTGCTTCTTTCAAACTCGAGTCCTCTTTGTTAGTTAATTCTATGCAAATTCTAATTTTTTTGTTTGATTTTTGTGATAGTTTTTGCTTTTTTTGTGGGTTTTCTCTTATTTTTTGCATTTCTCTTTTTATAGCTTGTGTTTGTAAGAGTGTGTGTGATGTAAGTATGTATGTGTAGCTGCTCTTGACTTGTATTTGGTTGATGTAGTTGATGTTGTTGTGGTGGTTGTTGTTGTTTGCGTGTTGTCACTAACGTATAAGCAAAAAGTTTTGCGCCTTTTCAGTTAATTTCCTACATAGTCCCACGACTCTCCGTCACATTCCAGCGTGATGGCTTTGATTTTGACTCCCCGACGGCTTGTTGTCGCTTATTGCTGTGGGTTGGTCCGGTTTGTGATCGGCGGCTTCATCGGTCTCCTCCAGTTCGGCTAAATTCTCCTGATCTGACTCCTCCAGAGTTATCTGTCGGCACCATTGGTGAGTGGGGAGAGAGCAAGAGCGCATAAAAGCGTAAATTCCCCAATAAACTGGCCATGGCTAACTTACTTGAAATCTGATCTTCTCATCCGACGGCTGATCGTCCGCCGCCGATGGTGGTGGTGATGGCGGTATCATACTTTGGTAATAGTCTCTATTCTCTTCAAGCGTATCTAGTATATCCTGTGCATCGGGATGCACCAAGTCGGCCCATGTCTCCCACAATGGGTGCACAATGTAATCGATAAATCCGACCTGCGACTTCTCGATTGTGGCATTATGACGATCACACATTGGACTAATATCCATGCCAGCTTCGCGTTCCTTATCGCCCTGCAAAAAGAACTCCTCCATGAGCAGTGCCACCCAGCGTTTGTACAACGGCAATGGCTTAGTCGGATTGCTCAGATCGGCGCAGTGTACAAGGTTCTCGAGCACCTGAAACAGCATGGGAGTTAGCAAGTGCTCTGGTGTAGCGCAATTTTTAGTGGCTCACCTGTATGCGATCGGTGTAGTTGTCCAGCAGCAAAACACCCGAACCGGCTACTTTCTTTGTTTCCACCATTGTTTTCAGATCGGCCAGAAGGCTCATATGTTTGGACATGTCGGTTGACAGCACAATATCAATAACCATTTTCCTTAATGTTTGGCGTTGTTTCCTGCAATGATTTGCATGGCACACGTTGTTATTGTGGTGAAAACATTTGTTTGAGGACTCAGTTACTCACTTTTGCATATTACAGAATATATCACATCCAACATTTTGCAATAATTTAAAGGCAACTGCTAAATGATGATTTTCCAAGACAGATTCGTCATTATACATTATTGCTAATTCGGAACCTAATTGAGTGGAAGATTACATATAGTATAGCATTATGCTTAGCATATGAGCATTAATATTTGAGACCGCATCGAAATCGAAAATCGATCAAGTTCCAGCGGAATCAAGGCTGGAGTTCGAAAATTCTGATCGACGAATTGTATTTTAATCAATATTTTATTTATAAAAGAGGGCGCAATTTTATAATCAGAACCGTTTATTAATTAGTTAAAGAAGCAGAGATTAAACCAGCTATGATTTTTATGACAAAAATTACATAATAACAATTTTTTGGTTATGGAAACTTTTTGAGGTAAAATTTTTTTCGCGATTAGAAAAACGTAACGATCAATCATTGGCGTCTATTTTCTAATCTAAAAGAAAAGCAAGTAAGATCTATGTCTTTTTTCCATCAAAAATAGAAATCAGAATGTAAGTTATAGTTTTCTTAATTCAGTCAAACTAACAAATATTTAAAGTAACCTCGTAACGAAGGAAACGGAAGAAAAATCGATATTGTTAATTTATGTATAGTTTAGTACTTCTTGATCACTTA
Organism: Neria commutata; assembly: GCA_963457695.1. Classification (NCBI taxonomy): domain Eukaryota; kingdom Metazoa; phylum Arthropoda; class Insecta; order Diptera; family Micropezidae; genus Neria; species Neria commutata. The sequence goes on along the minus strand of OY735249.1, from coordinate 22,404,356 downwards.
AGCATATACATATTTAGATATTTCGATTTCGTAGTCTGAGGAAACTTTAAAATTCCAAAACATCAACAGGCAGAACTTACTTGAATTAACTAAAAATTGATTTGTTAAGCCAGGATGATCAACATCGTGTATGCAAGCGGCAAACAGTGCTCCGCCAATTTCCAGCGGTGTAAAAACGCCCTCCAGTGCTGGCGTGTTCAGCAGGACATTAGTGCTTTGCGTCACATCGGACGCATGCAGTGAATTGTGAAACGGATTGTCTTTAACATAATGCTCCTCCAGAGTAGTCATAAAAGCAAGAAATGTTTTCGGTGGTATCATAAGAGCGGACAGCAATTCTCTACTCTGTTGTTGGGAAAAAAAAAATCAAAGTTATCAAATTATGCCAAATTAACCGGTACTTTCAGTGCAACAATACGACATTCCAAAAGAGTTGGCAATTTTCGAGAGTATCACAAAAAGTATCTTATTTAAATTACATAAAGGAAAATTGCATCAAAAAGAATTACAAAATTATTTAAAACCCTACAAAATTAAAAAAAAAACAGGAAATATGAAGACACAAAATTTAAAATTTTAATTTTGCGACTTCATCGAAAATGCAGCAAATGAGATGATGGGTAAATATTTAAGACACCATTTTTGGAAATAAAAAGTGAAATAAAAATCAAAATGATCAGCTGGTCACTGGAAGTGCACCTTGTTGCCAGCTTATATCACCAAGTAGTGCAACTTTTCAAGCTGGCAACTATGCTCATAAGTTTGCATCGAATATTTTGCACTATGGATTTTGGTCTAGTGACTTTAATGCAAATGCAAATCAGTGTGTTTTGTTGTCGTGTATGCAAAAGGTGAACAAATATTTTGCATTCGCTCTTTTGCATGACGATTTGCACCGGATCGGGAGTACCCCTTATAAACGATAATAAACAATTATCAGTTTGAAATTTTATTTCAGTGTTGCAAAATAAACTAAAATTTCTTAAAAATTTAGAACGATTTTATAATTTTTAAAAATTACTCGAAAATGCTATAAAACCCATAACTTTTCCATTTAAAAGAATGCCAAATATTTACCCAAAAATCAATGCAATAAATAACAAAAAGTACCTAAAAAATAGCTCAAAATGACTAAAAACCATGTTTGGCATCTGAAAACCATTCCGAAAAGTTGCCGCACCAACAAAGAAAGTATGACATGTCATCGGAATAGTGTTCGTTCTAATATTTCCATTTGACTAAATTCATAATTACATATATTTTTATATTTTTCAAAAATTAGCCAACTGTTTTGGAATGGGACTGAGGCATGAGCCACCGATAATACTGACGCACCTGAAATATTGTATATGCAACACAGGTGAGTGGGCGATTACTACCCCACTCGCCCAGTTGGAATATGTCGATGCCCCACGTGTCCACATCGCCGAGCAGCGTGCCCAGAGCTTCCTCGTTCGTCGTCTCCACGCCGAAGGTGGGCAGGCGTTCACCGGTGAAGGAGTTGGTGTGCGACAGCGGCCGCTTGACACCCGATATTTGCGACATGGGCGGGCCGCGAGGCGAACGACTGCGCGGATATTGTGCTGGCACATTGTGCTCTCCTCCGGAGTTCTCCTCCACGCGCAGTGACGGCAAATCAAATTCTTGTTGTTTGTCTGCAAGAAAATTAAAAACTCAATTTCTCAATTTGCCACTTTTACAACCAGTCTTTTAAATGAGACGTAGGAATAAGCATTCACAAAACTTCTCCCCTGCCTCCCCGATTGCCGTACAATATATGCATGCCGCCACTTCTGCTCGTGCTCTGCGGTGAAGTTTCACCAGGTTTCTAAAAGCCTTTAAACATTTCACTTTGATGGAGGCAGCCGGCAAATACATTTCAGCAAATCATAAATATTTCAAGCATGTCGTCGAGCTGGCAACACCCTACGTTTGATGTTGCGCGCAAGAAAAATATTTTCAAATGCAAATAAAATTCCCTTTTATCCTGCCGGGTTGCTGGCTGCTGTGCGCAGCTGGAGTCGTGCATAAACACACCGACTGGGTGCCAGCCAGGTTGCCGCACCGACGCTCGCTCCGCTGTGATTTACGCAAATGAAAAAAGAGTGACTCTTGCCGTGTCCTTGCTGTCGGCAGCAGTGTTGCCTACAAAGCAAGATTTCGCGTCAAGAATTTAAGGGCAAGATTCTGCGAATTGTTGCAAAAGTATTTGAGCTGATTTTAAGGGCGCATCCCTTTGTAAGGAAGCCGATTGCATTGGAACTTACAGCATGGGGAGCGACAGAGAGGTGGTTCCTCGTTTTCATCGTGCTTTATCTAAGGGTCTGGTTAAGTGAAAACCAGCACTTTTACGGGGGACTTTTGAATTCTTCGGTTTCACAATATTTGGTCAAAGTTGCTCTACTGGTTAAGTTAACGGATAGAAACGGTTGCGGTTAGCTTAACCGGCATCCCTTTTAACAACTTAGTGACGTTTTCAACTGACGGTTGATATATACATATATAATTAACAAAGCAGAATATAGAGAATATATGAAAACGTACGTTTTTAAAGCATTTTATGTGAAAAAGTGTAAAAAGAACAATGTTTATACGAGAGGAAATGGAAAAGAGAAGTAGCCAATGAGCACGCCAAGCGTCTCCATTATTCGAACAGTGTTCTTTTAGAACTGGGATACCCTTTTGCTTAACATTTTTCCACTGAAAATTATTTCGAAATTTATTTTGCTTTTCAAATTGACAGCAAATTTACTAGAACAATTTTGAAATCTTTTACGGTTTTCCCTAACCGATACATTATCAAAACCTTTTTAAAAATTTAAAATTTAAAAAAAAATTTAGTATTACATTATACTTTACACAATTTGAGTTTTTAATGCACTGAAACTTTAGCCGTTATTCTAATTATTGATATTCTTAAAGTTACAAGTATTACTGTTGAAAGTGTATGGGGTGGGGGAAGGTTCGGTTGATGGAGTCCAAATTATTTTTAAAATACGTATAATTTTCATAGTTGCCATCAAAAAGAGGAATGCCCAAGCGAAAATGTGATATAAGGGCTTAAAAATTGCCACAGTCGTAATAGTTTGAATTGTGAAAAAATTACTAAAAGGGTTGTGAAATCTTAAATGAAACTATCAATTAGGCTGTTAGAATTGTAAAGAATATGTACTGACAAAACTCTAGCAATATCAAATGAAAAAAAGTTGAGCACGGAAGAATAGACTATTTGGAAATTGATGGCATTAGAGTAAATTTTAGTTTCGTTGTGGGTCATACTGCTTCAGTTTCACAACAGATTGCCAGATTTCTATATTTTCTACTAGCATATGTAACTAATTCTGATTGAAGTGAAATCGGCCAAACGCTATGCACCTGTGATATCTTATGATATCCTTATTGTGCTACATCTGCACAAGCGAAGTACATAAAAAGCATTCAGGCAGAAATTGGAAGCTGCTATCACTTACAAATATGTAAATTTAGCTAGCAAGAAAAGTCGAAGGAAGCTACAATGGGAAGCCATGGGCGAAACTTGCCACTTTATAATTCAATTTCCCCCACCCGTTTTCTTTTTTAACCTGGCTTTTGCGCTGCAGAAACAACATTTTCCTACCCCGCACTCTTCGCTGCTTTGCACTTTGCACAACTGAATTTTCAGCTCATCGCACTTTATGTGCTGTGTTGCCTATTTCAGCGGCAAAGCAAACTTTCTTATACTGACTCTCAGCTTTGGTTGTTGTTTGCCAATAAAAACTTTAGAAATAAACTAATTTTTTTATTTTAAACTTTTGGCTTCACTGGCAACGCTGTTCATAGGCGTAGGGGCGTCAAGGATGGGTTGGGTTGCTCAATTTTAAGGAACTGATGAAAGTTCCGCGACTATCGAGATTTTAAAAATATTCCTACCTTTCTCTTATGGACGATAAAAACATCAGTTCAGACTGTTTTTTGCAATTTTTCAGTTTCTGCTTGAAAACTTGTTCATTTAACAAGATTTCGTTTTCGGCTCTTCTAATAGCCCGAAACATTTTGAACACGCCCTTTTCATACTCTTTTTATACTAGTGTACAAGATGAAATAGAAAAAGTATAGACAAGAATAACATATTTTTCTTTTGCCAACGAGAATGACAGAATCAGCAAAATTATTTAAAAAATTCAATAAATTTCAGGGAGAATATGGGAACTGACGTTTTATCGCACACGAATAAAGAATGTAAAATTTCAAGCAAAATTTCCACGATTCTCGAAAATATTAGGGGTATTCACGATTGTGACTTCAGAAAAATATAAAGGCAATTGGGAAGCTTAAACTCAACTTTGGAAAACAAGTTCCACACAATTTTTACAAATTCTTTTATATGAACAACGAAACTCTGTCCCCTTCAAAATTTTGTTTAATTTTCGGTATTTAGTTCCTCAATGGCATTGTTCCTCTCTCCCAGATAGTCCCTAGTTTACTCTGTATAGGCAACATTGCTATTTGAGCTGGTTTCACTGTTTTATTGCATATTTTCAGGCGCATTGTGCGCGTGTGTGGCAAAGAGTGGCCCACTTCTTCATTCTTGCTGTGTATGTGTATGTGAGTGTGTAAGTGTGTCTGCTTGGGCTGCATATAAAATTTCAATTCAATTTGCAAGTGTTGTATGTTCGTCGAGCAGCCCCATTCCCGGTCTCGGCCAGTTCATCTGCAGATTGTCTGCTCATCGGTACACAGTGATTCGTCTCACAGACAAACTTTGAAAAGTGTATAAAATCAAAGCCAAACAAATTTGATGTCATTTTAAAGGTTATACAGGAACGAAGAAACCCAAAAATATCTTGCCGATCAAATTCAGCGTGAGAAGCCTACACGTTAGAACATGCGGGCATAGTTTAATAGACAATTGAGTTAAAACATTTGAAAAATTTGTTCATAGCGAAAGTCTAAAACATTTTTTATAGTCCTCTGTTTAAACTTTTTCATTACAATTATTTTTGATCAATATTAATAATGTTGAATATTCTGCAAAAGCTGTTTCTGTTTTTAAAAGAGGAAATTGAATTGACCAAATTTAATAAAACTATTTGACAATAAACTCAGTTTTTTAGATACTTATAAATTGTAGGGGGTACCCATATTTATCAGAATACATTTTCCGATCTAAGAAAATATTGATAATTAAAATAGGCCTAAAAAAGATTTAAAAAATTTAAATGGTTGCCCTAAAAGTATGACACCATGCAGAAAAATTAATTAAAAAAAAAAAAAAACAAAAAAAAAAAATGTGACTTTTATTCCAAATTAATATCTAATATATAAAAAATCCTTTTTAAAAACAAGCTTTTACTCATTCAATATACTAATAAGTAGAAAATAAATTGTTTCTAAGTCACCTATATCTCGCTATCATTAAAAGCTTTCACCAGTTTGGAAAAATTCAAAAAATTGTAAAATGTTTAAGCATTCAAATTAATCATTCATTTATAAACCCCTGCCGCAGAGCACTGCCGGAATACAGATACATATATACGATTGGAGAACGTACTACTATTTCCAGTTTGTGCATATACTGCAGTTTGATAAAAACTGGAATTGACATTCTATGTGTAGCCAAAGGAGATGAATGAGACTTAAGGCTCAGTAAGTGATGACGTATCGTATTTATTCGTATCGTAAATATCTGAGAGAGACCTATTTCTATGAGAATTTCTGCGTTATGATCCGAATAAATACGTCAAGAGCGAACGCATGTATAGAGCTCGGGTAAAAAAGGTTTTGTCTGCGATACGAATAAAAACGATACGTCGTCACTAACTGAACCTTTATTCTGGCAGTTTGCGCACAGTTTGGCAAGAATTGTCATTTCTGTATAGTGTAGGCAAAGAATGTGAATGATAGTATATCGCTTATATTTTGGCTATAAGTTATCATTTTGACGTTTCAAAGTTTCAGATCTCTAAGGGCGGGTTTCACAGTGGCTATTTAAATCTAATTTTCAAATTGAGTTTAAAGTTAGTTTAACTTTCCTTGGGTTTCACAGTGCATTTATTTAAATACGGAATATTTGACATTTGAAGGTTGGCACAAGTTGCCAAAAACATATGTTCAATTGTTAAATTATGGAGGCAGCGCGAACTAAAGATTTTTCCTCGGCCGAAAGAAGTGAATTATTGAATATTGTGCAAAGTTTGAACAGTTTATATTATTTATGTACTACGATCTCATTTATATGTGCTATACCATGCAGTTTCGTGCTTAATTTGAATCTTATAAATTCCAATACTGGCCACGCAGCTTGCTTGCACATCCGAAATCAGTTCACAAATTCAACTCTGTGCCGTACTTAAATATCTACAATCGGCCATTTAAATTGTATTTAACTTCCAACTGTGAAACATAAATTCCCTATTTAAACTGCAATCAGAGTTTAAATATCCACTGTGAAACTGGCCCTAAGTAGACAGAAAGTGGGTGAAAACTGGATTGCTGGACTTGCTCACAAACACGAATTGAAGGTAAATAAAAGCTTGATGGAAAATGGTTTCCAATCGAAATGATAAAACTATTCGAAATTTGCAATCTCAACATTTCTGAATAAAAACGGCTGAATCCTCAAACGTGCTTTATTTTTCCAAATATGTGCGAGATTTACAGTTTAAGCCTGGTTTGAGGAAAAATCAAAACAACTGAATTATAAGCGATTTCTTTAGATTTGAGTTCAGCGATCGTTAAATTACGAAGGCGGCAATTTTATAGAAATCAGAATATGTTCTCTTTTATATATTTGTTCGCCGTTGTATAGCATCGAATCACTGTGCGTTGGTTCAAATTATAAATAAATAAATATAATGCTGGCTGCCACTCCCACCCATCAGTCCCAGCAGCGATTCTGTTGCTTGGCAACGCTTAAGAAAGTGCTCTTAATTTTGTGCTTTTTGCCGTTACCGGACCCACTCAGCCACGAAATAAAATGCAGAGCAGTTTGCCAACGTTTTGCGCGCCAATTGCTGCTGCTTGCTACCTCTACCGCTCCAAGCCGTACGCCGGTTGCTTTATTACACAACCTAATTTTGGGGTGCTTCAAGTGTGAGTGTATTGGTAAATATTATAGCGTACGCACTCCTACGGCCGCAATAGGACTCATTCGCCGTTGTGCGTTGCTTTCAAGTTGAGCACGTGCAGGCAACGAAGCGTATGAATCGCGATGTCCAAGTCGCTTGGCAACCGTAACGCTGCGCACCTTAAGTGGCCGCGTTACAAGTGAGTGAGTGAGTTGCCACAACTGCAGCTACGATTTATGTCCCCGACATTCCAACCTTCCAATATTCAATCGTTCTTTCCTCCTTCGTTCGTCCGTCCGTCCGTGCGTCCGCTGAGCACTCGTCATTTCATTGTTTTTTTACATAATTCAACATTAAAATGACTGACTGTGAAAATTTATGGCTTAACGAAACTCTTGGGAATTCTGTTTGAGATTTGATGCCGTACTTGCGTTCCTTTTTCGAGCGGTCTTTGTTGTTGCCGAGTTAATTCCCGTTTTCACGCCCATTTGCGGACGAGAACGGCAAATTGTGTGTGGGCATTTTTGCGGCTGGCGCAAAACTTAAAAGCAAAGCTGCAAAGAAGACCAGGCCGGGGGCTGTGTAGCTTCCGAGTGCGGTGAGGCTGGCGTGTTTGCCTTTGTTTTCGCCTTCGCCTTCGCCTTTGAATTTGATATTTTCTTTAAAAAGCATGGGTTGAGAAATCGTTCTGCTTGCTGTAGCAGCAATTAATTCGTTTTAATATGAAAGCGCAGAAAATCCACAGCAGGCTTTTAGGCGTCGCTCGCAAGTACGCAAGTACCTCAATTGTGGGTTTATTGGCTAAGCGTATTCAAGATTTTTATTGCTCAACATAAAAGCGATAACTCACCCAAAAATGTTGAACAAATATATTCGGATATTTGATTTCCTGATCGGCTGGACTCGCTGAAGTGGGATAACTCCTTGTTAAGCATGCGCTTGAACTGTGGGAAGAGAAAATTTTGTTCATGTCAGCTTCGAGAGCATTACAAACAAAGCATACACAAAGTATTTCTCGGATAAATGCATTAGACGTTATTACGACTATATTATTTGTGCGTTTCCCGTTTAATTGCATCACAAACTGAACAATATAAATCTCGCTTTATACTTTTCATATTCTTATAATTCCATTAAATTTTTATGTGCAATTTCAGAGAAGCATTTATCCGGGCAATAGTAGGATATAACATCTCAATAAGACTGAAATATGCATGAACATGTTTGAATTATGTATTTAATTTTGTATCTATTTAAAAGAATAAAAAGGTGACAACGACACAATTTCCAGTCGATTTTATAAATGTTGAAACTGAATTCAGATTAGTTACTCTAATATCCGACAAGCCAAATTGATTTAAGAAAAGGACAACACTAAACGAGATCAGTCAAAATGGTTTCAGAAAGGATTAAAAAAGTTAAAAAATGGACAATGAGACTGAAGATTAGACAAACTAATGTCGGAAATAATCAGTTTGATTTCAGATATGATCCAATTGAGATCGGATTAGACCGTTTGATTTTAATCCAATAACGATATAAAATTAATTTTGCTTCATTTATATCATATTTGATCATCTTTGAAATAATATTAACTATTACAGACATCAAATTGATTAATTTCAATTAAATTTGTGCATTTCTAAAAATAATTTTTAGTAAACTGAAATCAATTTGCAGTTTCTAAAATCAATTTGACTAATTTGAATTCCATCTAGCCGTTTCTGAAATCAGTCTAGAATTATTGTAGTATAACTCAGAACTGAGAATATGATATATAATGCAAATATTACTGTTACTCGAAAACCAGAAAATGAAGGTACAAAATAAATATTTTTTTGCGACAGCTTTTATGGCAGGAACTATGTATCTGCTCAGACTTTTATTTTGCAAGAAAATACTATAAAAAAAATGCTTTGGAAATTTGGAACAGGAGCTTATGTGCAAAATTTAAAATTTTTGGAAGACATAAAAAATTGAATTTCTGTTAAAATAATAGACTAATTTATTCAGAGAGTCACGTTTTCTTTCCGACTATGGAACTTTGTAAACCGTATCGCTCCATATGTGCACATGATCAAAGAGCAAACACGTAAATTTTGAAAAAATCTGAGTTGAGGCCTTTCAAAAATTTCAGTTGATACAGAAGAAAAGTTATGAAATTTAACTCTGAGTGCTTGATCGATTTTCGCAGCGAGCTTGCCGCAAATGATTACTCATTGGGTTCCACACAAATAATAATTTAATTGTCTATCATACTTTTAGGCGCTTTGGGGTAATGCTTTGCAGCCAGTTGTATGTGTTGGTGACTGTTCGTTTTCAATTCGATGCTCACCTTCAACGAAGCCATGTCGGACACACTGCGATGCGTCTGTATGGTTTCCAATTGATCCAAGCACCAGTCCAGCTCCTCGATTGTGTCGGTGGCCAAGCGCGTGTAAGTCTCATCGCCCTGCAGCAGCTGCACGCCGGTCACGGAGCCACGGCCCATCGATGACGATTGCGGGGGTCGCCTGGATCTTTTGCGATTAATAAATTGTTCCCAACACGCAAAGAAAGCGCAAAGCAAGGCCACGAAGCAAAAACAAAACCAAATCGAACAAAACAGCGAAACAACACGACAGTGAACAGTGAAAAGCATGAAAGTACAAATAACAAAAAGCAAATGGCAAATGGCAAAGCGTGTGCAGTCACAGAGGAGCAACAAGCGCAAGACATACACACACAGAGCAGAGATGTGAGGAAGCGGAAGGATGGATTTGGGTAAAGGGGTTTTCAAAATGCAATTTCGTCGGGTTAGTGGGACATTTTAGTATGGGAGAAATTTAAAATTAAGCAAATGAAGTGAACAACAAAAGATGAGCGTGATTTTTTCGAAAATCGTGTAAAGTGTGCAAACATTTTTATACAATTTGAAAATATAATTTTGTGGATGGAAATGGAAACAATCAAGATTTTACACACGGAAAAATACACGGATTTTATTTTAATTTGTGGTACATTCAGCGTAGATTTTTGCCATATTGAACATAAATGCGGGAGCAAGAGAAAGAGAAAAAGAGAGAAAACGAAAACGTAAAAGAGTTGAATTAAAAATCTGGTGTACATCAAATATGTATAAAACATTTGAAAAGACTGGAGCTAGAAATATCATTTGACTGGAGGCCACAAAATACACACCGAGAGGACACTGAACATTCGGTGGGGAGGCAGTGATTTCATATAAGGGGCTGAGGGGTGCGTCAGCTGGCCATTGGCACTTGTCACACAAAGAAAAAGGGGAATTGCTGGAGGTGTATAGCAAGCAAAAAGTGTGGCATTAAAAGTTGAGTGCTCACATACATATGTATGCTGCCTATTTGAGGCTTTACTGTAGAGTAAGCAGTATCATGAACAAAAACAGAAGGCGTGCCAGTTAATTTTGAGGACTTACACCGAGAGAGTTTCAGACACGTGAAAATTCTTTTCTGAGAACCTCATTAAAACAGCTGAAACCCTTGAATAACTCGGTAACTTGATGACCGATTCTAAAGTGTAGCATATCGTTGTAATGGTCTCAACAAGCGCTACGCCCACATCCTTAATACTTATGGTTCATTGACATGCAACGTTGTTTTCGACTAGGTAGTACCCTACATAGCTCGTTGCCTTCAAATTAAATCAAAATTTCAATATACTTAATCATTCCATTTTACAATAAGTAAGCTGTTTTTATAAGGTGTTCACAAAATCATTTTTGAGTTGCCGAAACTTTTTCGGTTCAAGTGTTAAAAATCAACTGGAACATTTCGTAAGACGGCCTACTATACAGTCCAGCAGGAAAACGATGCAGGTCTTTCATTTAGGCGGGAGTTTCGGCTTGAAATTACATTCGTGAATAAATTGCGGGAGAAGCGGAGCGAGCAGGCCTAACTGCTTAGGTCCGGTGCCATTACAAAGAGCGGACATGCAAGCTTCTTTGTATAGAAGCCACTGCTCGATATTCCTCTCCATTTTTATAAGCGCTGCGGCTATAAGGGCAGTACAATTTTCAGCAAAGAAAGCATGTACATTTGTCGAAAAGTTCAGCTTTATTTTGTGATCTTGGAAATGTCTTATTCATATGATTTAATTCCAGCAGACCAGAGTTTTTCCTGCTGGGAACTGCTCACACACACACATACAGGCAGTGTTCATATGTATTACATTGGCAAAAAGGTGTTGAAAGTTCACAACAAGAATTGAAAAAGGATCTCTTCTTTCGCACAATGTTAGATTTTCTTTTGAGTTAACTAATTAAAAAAGGGTTCCAATGCAAAGGTCCTTAGTACAATCAGTATATGAAGTACAAAGAAAGTACAAAAACTCAGCTCGTTAGCAGCAGGCATTTAGGCGTTACTCACTTGTTTGATGCTTGCACATTTGTCAGACTTAATAAATTGTTGCGCACTGAACGTAAGCTGGCTAAAATTTGGGCAAACGGTGTCACTATGAGATCCTCGCCATGGCTGTAAAGTAGAGAGTAAACAAATTTTAGTCAAGGTTTCAAACCTGTCATAAGGTGTAATTTATACAGAAGAAAATGCATTATATAATAATATTTTTGTTGTAAATAGTTGACGCCAAAAAAGTGCGTTTATTAAGAATATCTATACCAAAGAATTAACAACATATGCCATTTTTTTGAAACTTCCTGTAAAGATTCAGGCTTCAAAATCCAATATGGCAATCTTTTGGTATAAAATTAAAGCATCGCCTTTCCACACACGTTCCATTTTATGATTTCTAAGAATCACTGAAACACTTCTTCTCAATTTTAGTGTGAACCATTTTATATGTTGTTACTTCTTTCGGCAAAATTATAGATAATTATATATTTCCTTTTCAGGACTGTGAAAAATATGTAGTACACGCAAGTGAAAGAGATTAATAACTGCAAACCCATGCAAACGATAAACCTGCGCAATAGCGAAATATTACAACTTAATATATACTACATACAAAACATATGTAAAAGCACCCCCGAATCAGCATTGCTAAGGCGTATTTGTATTTGTATGCTCCAATGGAATAGCTTTTAACTTTTAATAAGTTGTATAATTGAATTGTTCCGATTGCAGATTTATTCTTATTCAATGCAGCTGGTAAAGGTTTTTCCGGAGACACAAAGGCAGCGCTTTATTATTTTGGGCTTCTTGGCCAATAAAAGATTTTATACTTATCATAACTAGACCAAATGCTTCTAAGCTTTATTTAAAAATTCTGACTTCAATATAGGATTATAAAGAAAATCGTACTTTTGAAAGCAGAATCAGAATTTGAATTCTTGCAGTTCAGTTACCATGCTCTGGCGAAATTAATTATAATCTTATGATATAATAAAGATTATGATTCATTTACCACTTTTCAAGGCTTGATTCGGCAGGGAAAGAAACAGAGTTCGGATCTTGGTTCTGTGCTGACGAAAAACGGTAAAAACGGTCCGCGGTTTCTTGTGGCATCACAATGGTCCCACGCCTGAATTTCTGGCAGACTATAACTAAAAGCCCGCAAAAAGTGCTGAGGGTTTGACCCAGAAGTGACTGACTGACAAAACCGGTTTCCACAGCACGGCTCAAACTCTTCGAGGCTGTCATGCGGTGCTCAGTAATTCGAGTCCATAACCCGATAATAGAAAGGATCCATTAATTTTCGTAAGCAATATTTGTGAGTTTATATCCTACGCTCTTTCCGAATTGTGTCTATGGAACGAATCACTGTGCCCCGATTCACTGTAATTTTAGCAACTAAAGATCACAAGATCACCAAGATTGGACATTATTCCCGAATAATTTTAATGGCACTACGTGAGAGACTTAATATTAAATTCTGGCACACAAACTTACGCCATCAATTAGTGTGGACAAATTGCCCGAAACAAGTGCAATGGATCGTGATTAAATGTTTTTTTGGGTGCGCGAGCCCGTGCCAACTATTTCTCTCTTTTATATACAGATGTATACATATGTACATACAATCACATAAGTATATTACTAATAGATGTAGCCAAAAATGTCCAATTTCAGGCAGTTCCTTCTGAGCACTGCCAATTTGCACGCGCAGGCACTTGCCTGGAAAAGGCGACAAGGCAGCGGACCCTATCGCCCACTATTTTGCCATCTACAGTGCTAAGCGTTTCATCAGGCTGCGAGCAAAAATAGCTTTGCGTGGAATTGGATTGAGGTTGACGGCGATGACTGCTGCTTTGATGATTTTTAATTTTGCCACTTTTTGTGTTGGTCACTAAAAATATCGCACGCTCACTTATGCACACACACACACACACTCACACACACATATGTAAAAAAAAACGCATATATACATGCAAACTCAAAGACGCACTCACGAGTACGTGCAGACACATTCCGAGAGAAATGTGATGAAGCATGTGAGTGCTGTTGTTTAGTGACGTCATGACGTCGTTCGCTTAACAAATTGAAAACGCAAATTGAAAAAGAAATAATTAAAAAATTTTCTGCTCATCATAATTTTAGTTTTTTTTTAAATTTTTGTTGTTGTCATGAAGAAACTTTTTATTGCGTTCACATTTTGGCAAAATGCTAAAAAGTTTTAAAACTATAAATTTGACCAATTTCACACTTTTATGTAGTGGTGTTTTGTTGTTGCATTGTGGTCGAAGTAGTTGTGTTGCTATTGCTATTGCTGTAGCTGCTGCCTGTTGTTAGTTGTTATTTGCCTTCGTCAAGAGCTAATTAAAAATTCTATTTATTTATTTAATTTTTGAAATTTTTGTGCTGCTGTTGTTGTTGTTGTTTTCATGTGATGCTGTATGACAAACGAAAAATCGTCTTTAATTGTCGTAATCAAAATTGTTGTTGCGAAATCTAGAAGCTTGACAAATCATGAGTCAAAGTTAAGTATTTTATAGGCTGCGGGTATTCGTGACGTCTAGCACGCACACACACACATACACACATATCTCATACATAGCGATATATATGTATTTGAGAGAAACTGCCAATGATCAACACACAAAGCTGAGTTTTCATAGAAATTCGTGAGAACTCATACGTCATGTGGCTCTAAAAATTTTGGAGATTTTTGCAGTAGTATATTAAAAGTCTTTCAAGCCTTTCTACGCGATCGTTTCAACACATGCCAAACAGTTCTGAATACGCATCTCGTTAATTTGTGCTTAAGACTCTGCAAAAACATGCTACTTTAGCTTTATTTGCGATCTTTAGTAGAAAATATTGACGTTTATCTGACAGTTGACATCTTGAAGTTTGTGTTTTTTGAACTAATAGCAATTGCTTTTGTTTAAAAGCAATGCTGGGGTATTCAGTTATGTTTTGCATTTCACTTTTCATTGAATTCAAATCGATCAATTTGATTCGAAGAAAATGAAGCTGAAATAAAAAACAGCGATTGACACCATATTTCAAGACACGCAGCGGCCTCGCCGACAAAAACTAAAATTCCGAGAGTGAAAAGGGAAATTTTTTAGAGGTTAAGCTTAAGCTTCAGCTAGTGGTGTGTTTCAAGCCGATATTTATCGGCTCCAAAAGTTTAATTGAAAGGCATTGTGAAAATAAAATTTTTTTTCTAATGACCCTGCGCGCTTAAAATGGCAATAGCGACGCGAAGGGCAGCGTAAATGCCGAGAAGCAACAGATAAATGTGCTGCCATGATTGTTAGCACGTAAGCAAAAACAAAACAAAGAGGGGCGACAAAAACAACAAACACTTTATAATATGCGTAGATGAAAAATTATGAAAGGGAAATGTGAAATTCATGAAAATTTGGAATGCATATTTTCAAACTTTGCGCATATTTGCAAATCATTCGCACGCTCGTGTGTACGCTCACGCATGTGTGTGTGTGGCAGGCGCTTCAAGTGTTAGTGTTGCTGGAAGCGCTCGTCGAAATGCCAAGCAGCAGCGCGCGTGTGTTGGTGTGTACCTGCGCGATTTGATGCGGAACATATTATTGGGATCGGCCGTTATAGTCATGGCCAGGTCATCGTGCAAAATGGTGGGTATCATGTTGAAGAAGGAGTGCACGCGCGGCAGCGACGTTGAACTCGCTGAGTTTTTCTTCAACATTTTGCTGCCTTTTTTAAGTCTGCCTTGCAGTTAAATTATGCTCGTTTTAATGAGGCAGCGTTTCACAGGCGACTGCCTTGCACAAAAATATATATATATCGCAAGAACAGATTGTTGTCACTTTACAGCAGTATTCAGCAATTTGCTTGAATTTGATAATTTTCAAAATGTATCTCAATCTATGTCAGCGGTACTTTTCTGTCATTTCATATGCTCAAACTTGTTGGCAGCACAAATCACATTTTATACTTCACTTTAGGCACCATTTAGGCGCTTTTCATACAATTACAATTTCATTTAACTATCTTTGGCCAATGCTCGCGCCAGCATGTCGTCAAAATTCACCTCACACCAGTGGCACTTGCATCTGCGCAGTTTTAGATTAAATTCGTTTAAGTACTGGCCATAAATTGCAGCAGCAGCGGACTTTGACCTTTGGTCCAAATAATATTATGTTCGGAAAGACTGAAACTAAAAAATTCGCGCTGAGAAATTATTTAAATATAAATAACACACGCGCGCTCATATGCTCCCCGTATTGTCTGCATATCTGCCTGGCTGCCGCACATTTTCCGATTTTTCAGCGCACAATAACAAATAAATTTAAAATGGAAATGGAAATGGCGAGTCTGAAACGGTTTGTGAGTCTTTTGACTTCTGCGCGTTTTTCACAACACTGAAAACTCTTGCTCCATGCACGCCGCGTCTAAGCGTTTTGCCGAGATTTTCCTGCTGTTATTTCTGAGTGAGTGCCCGTTGAGCTTTTCAAAAATAAATAACACAAAAACAAAATGAAATACAAAAAATATATACTACTACTACACACACGCACCACAGACGAAGGCACAGTACAGGAGCTAAGAAAATTTTGAAATCTATGCAGCCGCCGCCGTCGCCGGCAGAGCATCAGCTGCTCATCATCAGCCTTACTCGTCTCTACAACTTCATTAGGGCACTACATTAGCACTTTGATACTCCTAACATCCGAAAGACGCGATATATATAAAAACATACGTATTAGCAATAACAATATATAACATTTCTTTTCTTATCGTTATTTTTCTATCTAAAAAAATTCAACCATCGTACGTTATTATTTCTATCAAGATTAAAAATCAGGCGTTCATTATTATATTTGCGATCAAAAATATATGTTAACAATTGAAAACGAAAATGAAGTTATATTCGTATTCAATGCCTAAATTTAAATTTAAATTAAAATAATTTTTAGAACGCCATCTTACAGTTTAGATGTAGGACTCGGCAGTTTCAAAGTAATTTCAAGTTTTTCATTTCGAAATATAAAAATAAAACACAATCAATATCTTTTATTCCTGAGCAAATATTCCCAAATGAATAATTTTTGTTCTAGAAGAAAAGAGTAAAAATCAAACTAAAATTTTTAATACGAGCGAAAAAATAAAAATCAATAAATAATTTCTATCAAATTAAAATCAGACAGAAAATTAATATTAAATTTAAAAAAGGTCTCCGTATATGAATATACAAGTATTTCAATCAAACTCTGCAGAAATATTTTATTTGCCAATATGTTCCTATATGAATATTTTGTTGAAATTATGTAAACGTCTAAAATTCGGAATTATATACTAGATCTTTCTTTTCGCATTGCGACCGTCGATTATTTATTATTACTAAATTAATCTTAGAGATTTCCAAAAGAATTCTGCAACAATATGCAAGAAAGCGCTGACTGGAAAACCGCATTCCCCATCCCCCTGTATAGTGTGCACCTTTGTAGTGTATTTCTGATAGTCGACTTGATCGCATGTAATTTTTTATTTGTTTTCCCTTTGCTTAGTTCAGTTTTATTTTCTACTCGCCAGCTAAAAACTAATTTCATTTTTCCGTTCCCTTTTCTTCTTCCCACCGCCGCAGTCTTCTACTTCAATTTTGCTCATCTTTTTGTTGTTGCCTTTGCTTCACTTACCTACCATAATAATATTTTTAATATTCTGCGATTCTGTTATACGCTCTCAAGTGGTCGGACCGGACCGGGTCGGGTCTAGTCTTCACTGCTTTGCTTCTACGTCTCTTCATCTCTAATTTAAGCGTAATTTGCTACGCTTTGCCTCTCCTATGTGTGTATGTATGTGTGAGTAGCGGCGGCTACCTTTGGTGCCTTTGATTGCCGCCGTCGACGGTGCTGCCGCTCATTTTTAATTTTGTCACTTGTTTCTTCGAATGTGGCAGGCAAATGAGTGACTGCGTGAGTGTGTGTGTGCGTGTGTGTGTTTTCGTGCCAGTTGTACGCCATTAGTGCGCTTAATAGGCAGTCGCTCTGAATTGGGGTGTCAATTTAACTGATTCTGATTTGGATGCTGCTGCTGTTGCCGTTGCTTTGCATGCGGCGTTACTCATACGCCGTGCGCGACGCTGGCGGGGTCACGCGCTGGCCTACTAAAAATTAATTGTAGCGAAGAGTAAACAGCCACAGCAATAGCAAAAACAAACTGAGCGTAAGTGGCGTGCACACAACGCAGCAGCAGCGGAGGAGCGTAGGGGTGCGCTGCTGAAGGTTGACATGCCGCGCAACTTGTGTAATGAATTTTGGCCTTCGTCCCACTGGCCTAATGTGAATTTATGACGTAAAACCCGCAGCAGAGGCGGAGAACGGGTGGGTCATAATTGTGCCAGCAGTGTACGCAATTAATGCTCTTGCCTAAATAAAGTTACTGAAGTACATAATAACACTCAATGAGCGTAAGTAGTACAATTTACAAAATGTATCGAATGTAATTTGTACGCCTTTAACCACGAAAATTTGTCATAATTTTTCTTTATTGCTAATTAATATGGATTGTTTAAGTCTTGAAAAGTTATTTTTGGAACTTATGGTAGAGACGTGCAGGAGACTTGGTACTCGATATATCTTGCCGCACTTTAATACATTTATTTTTAGTACGCGAATTTCGACAATGGGATTTCGGCATACCACAAACTTTTAAACTGAAGAGTAAACCTCGCAATTTCTCGGTAATATTCGTAATAAGAAAATGCAATAAAAGCAGGGAGCGGATTAGGAAAAAAACTATTTTATTTCAAATTGAAATCAAATAGACTAAATCTGAAAATATATTGTCAATTTCTGAAATTGAATTTGAATAATCTAAAATTAATTTGACATTATATTTATGTATTAGTTTGAACGTCTCTGTAATTAAATGAACTCTTCTGAACTCACTTTGATTTATCTAAAATCAATTTTACTGTTTTTAAATTCAATTTGTTCATTTTCTAAATCACTTTGAAATAAGTTAAAACATTCATGAGAAAAAATTTAATAATCAGGATTTCGACCGAATCTGTAATAATTTTGGTGACTTAAATTTGATAATTCTGAAATCAATTGAGACGTGTCTGAAATCAAATTGAATAGTTCTGAATTAAAATTTTTCATTTTGAAATTTGAACGTTTTTGAAATAATTTTGACTATCTCATTTTATTTGAAATTTCTTAAAAAAATTTAACTTATCTGAATAGAAATTTAGCGTTTCTGAAATCCTGAAATGATGTAGAAGGGAAAAATTCTACGACAAACAAAGAATGGAAAAAAGAAGCCATATAAGGGGGAATCTCATCTGGAAAAAGCTAGAATAGAATCGAGTACTTAAAAGCATGGGTATTCCTCAACACTAACACACAGCAAATTACGGTGCTAATTATATTTGGCTCATACGCCTTGAGTGGTCGAAGATGCTCACTCATAGAAATCACAGGCGATTTATGGGTAAATGCCAGGGGATTTTCGGCAGATTTTCCAAGAACGGAAAAACATTTGTTAGAACTTTCAGTGGAAATGGTGAGAGTGTCACATTCTCGCAATAGTATATGTATGTGCAGCTGCTCACAAGAAAATGATTTAGCGGGAATTTCATTTGAAACGAGACGAAAGCAGCCTGCGCTTATTTTTAGATCAATATGATCGCAGGCCATCAAGAGTAGCCTAGCCATACAATCAGTTGAAAATTGCAAGCAAACGGAAAGGAATGCAAGGGAGAAGAGACATAAACAGATATGAAAGTGTGCAGAGATGGCGCCGACACACCCCATTGACCTGTGCCTGTGCCTGCAAGAACACACATTCAAACATATAAGCATGTAACGTGTTAAGATACGCTTCAGGGAATTTTCTGCTTGAAAATTCTTTTCCTGTGGAAAAGTAGGCGGCGATGGAAAAGAGCAGCACACATATAAGCAGAGAGAGATGGGAGTAAAGTGCAACTTTATTCCAAAAGACAAAGAACAGAAGCAATGGCATAAGAATTGGATTATGAACCTTGTGCAGTACCTGCAAAGGGGGATATGGCTGAGCTGTGTATCACTTCAGTGAAATTGTGGAGAGTAAGAAAATACTAGGCAACATATTGGAGTGCATTGCTCTAGCCTTCCTTTGAAGAAAATAGTGTCATTATGTTGAGCAGCTGCCTCGCCTT
This sequence comes from Neria commutata, assembly GCA_963457695.1. Lineage (NCBI taxonomy): Eukaryota > Metazoa > Arthropoda > Insecta > Diptera > Micropezidae > Neria > Neria commutata. The sequence continues at coordinate 22,384,767 of OY735249.1, read as the reverse complement.
GTTGATGCCTCGCGCGATAACTGAAGGATTGACAAGATCCTATTTTGACGATATTAAAATTATGACGAAATTTTGTCTGTTGCCCAATGTCATTTTGCAGCGCTTCATCAGCTTAGCAGGTAAAACTACCGAAACTCCGACATTGCAGCGTGTAGAAGAGCAGCCTTATAATCGCTGATGGTGGGTGTTGATTTGATATACGCAGATTTTATTCAGTATTTGGCGTGGTGTATCGCCATAGTCGATGGTGCACTTGCCAGCTCTAAGTTCGTAGTGGTGAGGTCTAATCAGTGCCTTGGTGAATGAATTTAATTCTCACATATTATGCTCAACAGAAAGATTGCATGCTAGTATTGTCGGATAGCCTTTCTATAGCACAGCGAAGTTCACAGCTAGATTCGAATCACTTCGACATGTTTTGCTTAAACCATATTCTGCAGCTAAGCTGGCGCCACCACTCTAGAACAACTCTATATAAAAATATATATCTTTTTTTTGTCTCTCTTGTATATCTAAGCATGATGTAAATGCACATATGCATGTCTGTGTATGCTTTTGAAACTATAATTAAAAAGTTTATATTTGCTCGAATGCATTTCATCAGCTTAAAAGTTGGCATATTTGATTTGTCAAGCAAGAAATAAAACCTATGACTCATGTAGCATTTATTTGTATTTACATTTGTACAAAACGTTTTAAAATTCAGAATAGAATAAATCAACGTCTCTAGGGGCTGCTGAAAGCGTCAGCGACATATCAAATCGGTGACGGGCGACCGTTGACGCCGCCTCGCTCTGATGTGCACATGTGACAGGATATGTGTCGCGTGCAAGTGCCTGTGTGTATGGGTAAGCGGAAATGTTTTCACAACTCAATCATGCTCTTTTTGCATTTCTGGCTAATTGTGCAAAGTGCTTTTGTTTTTAGTAGCTTCTTTTATGCCTTTGTTAATTTTTTTATATATTTAAATCTTATATTTCGCACACTCATTTTTTGTTCTTTTATTTCTTGAGCCCGTGGCAGAAGCACGATTACATTAGCAACTAAAAATTGCAAATACTTGAACACTTTTCAATGAAAAATATTAAACGATTTTACTTTAAAAATGCTCTTCATATACCTTATGCATTTTGATTAGTTGGGCTGGAAAAATATAACGTACATATTTATGGTTTTCTAAGGCAAAAGTGAGTAGGTACTTAGCTTTGAAAGATTAATTGAATAAATCAGTGGCCACAAACCATAACAGCCTAACTAGAGTTAGGCCAAAATTGTGTTTTGAGTGCCTTCGTGCTCAGCGAATGCTATGAAATTTTCATGTTTGTATCTCTTTTAGGACGACAATCGTCTATTAAAAATCTAATAGGTTAAGTGAGAATTTAAAACTTTAAACTACTCTTGTAAAAAAATTTGTTACCGCACCCTGCATTGAAACGCATATAAACAACACTGTCGTTCTTTCGGCAGTCTTCAGTCAGTCTAGTAGTTAGTGTTGCTATCATCATCGACTCGTCGCCGCTTGGTGGAAGCCGTATCGTCCACTGCGTAAAATAGCGACTCGGTCGTTCTGTTCCTTTAATTAAATCTCATGTTACTATTACTTTTATTTCTTAAATTGTCGCTTAATAAATATCTTATTCTATAAAATTATCCCATGCGTTTAAACCCAGTTCATCCTGACAAATTGAACTACAGACTAAAGCGGTTATGACTTGTGATCACAGAAATATGCTGTAATTATCTTTTATCCACAAAAATGCAATCGGTATGATTCTTTGAGAATGTTTCGTAGTGACATCTATGTTTTAATTATATATTTGCATGTGGAAATAGTAAGGGTTTTATATTATTTACAACATTGAAATTTGGTAAGGACTTGCATGCAAAAATGATGGCAACAGAAAAATGCTTAAACACACTAAAGCAGCATTTAAGCAGTTAAAACATGCAATACAAGAAAGGCCAGATAGAGAAAGGAAACGAGTGCTATTACCATACATGCAGGGCTAATGCCTAATCATGCCAGAGGACGAAAAAAGAAAGCAAGAAATTAAGCATTTCCAAATTGCGAACACAAGCATTTTTTTTTACAATATTTGTAAACAAATTTAAAGGCTTTTGAAATGAATGTGAGCAGGCCAAGCGAGCACCGGTGGCGGAGACGGTGACGGCGGCGGCGGCGGCGGCGGCTGCCACAATCGAAGCACACAAACCCCACACGGGAAGCCAATCGCTTCAATCAAGGTATTTCGCAAATCAACAAAATCATTGGCAACATTAGGAGAAAAAACTGAATCCAACTGAGCTTGTATACAAAACTAAAGTAGTCAGGCTAAAAGGCAGCAGGCGTATTTGCAGCGACAAACGAGTAAAAAATTGAAGAGCAAAAATACATTTCCAAATTCGTTTTTCGAATCTCAAAAATGTAAACTAAATAGCAAAACTTAATTTGAGCAAAATTTTAAAAATAAACTTGCAGCGCAAAATGAAAACAATACAATTGAAATTTTGTATTGTGTGCGCTAAATTTTGAGCTATTTTATTTTTGGTATTTTTACAATGTTTTCTTGTTTGCAGTTTTGTTTCTGTTATAAGTGAATACGTACGATCTGTCAATCAGGATTGATGCCTCCTGGTCTTTAAACCTGAAAGGGTTACAACAACAATAACATGTTTGTTTAAAAACAGCTTATGACTATTTGATTGTAGTTTGTGTTTATGTAAATAAAAAAAAAAGCCATGAATAAAATGTATTTCCTTAAAAAAAATCAACTCGAGGCTGGACAAGTAAAAAAGAGCAAAAAAATGCAATTAAATGAAATTTAATTAAATAAATGGGGGAAAACCAAAAGGAAATGAATTTATGACACGCTTTCTGCTTGTGGCCTTGAACTTGGACAAAGTGCAATATGGGAGAACATCATGGAAAAAATTAAACCATAATTGTCAATGAGAATGGGTGAAATCGAGGCAAAAATGTAAATGAGTTAAGCCCGGAACAACAACAGCAATAATTAACTGCCGCCATTTTTGTTCAACTTGAAGCCATATACGGCGACAATATGTTCAGTGCCGTTGGCATCAACAACAACAACAATAACAACAATGACGAGTAATAATAATGGCTGTAAGGTGTATACGGGAAGGGCATCACAATGGCGGACTGTGCGAGTACACGCAGAAACACACACACTCACATATGCATACATATGCAACACATGCACAGGGCATCCAACCATCACGGGAAGTATCTCAACGACTTGAATTTGTATTGTGTGTGTGTTTTTGTTTCCTGAGAGTGCAGGATTAATTAAGATTCAATAAGGTATTAAGTTGTGGACCTCTAGCACTTTTTTCCGTTTTATCATATGACAGTTGACAGCTGACAGACACGTGCAGAGCAGACTTTTTTAAAATCCCTTTTTACATGACATAAAACGAGATTTTCGATTTAACTCAATCTGCATGCTTAAACAATTTGCTTGGTTTTTTAATAATCTGAAATTTGTAGATCAATATTTCTAGATTTAGTGGGTAGTATTCGAAAAGTGTGCTCATCAAGGAAGCGAACCTGAAGAAAGTTTTAGATTTGAAAAGAGCTATAATAATTTTTCCATTCATTAGTCGACTAGTTTTGCTGCCTTTTAGCACATAGCAGTGTCTCTCAAACTTTTTATAAAGTTTCAAAATATATTTTCCTTCAATCTATGATTCTGCTAATATGAGTACCTATATTTTATAGGCAGGCCAAAGAAGAGCGCATGTTTTCTGGAAAATACGTGGAAAATTTCCTAACCTAGCAATTCAAAGAAAAATATGTAGGTATATAAGTATAAAGATGCAAAGCATACTAACAGATGTAAGCTCATTATTAGTCGACAGAAGGGGTCCGCCAAAAGGTCGACAATCGAACCCAGAGCAATTAGAAGAAGAATGCGAAAAAACATCAAATAATAACAAATTGTTATTTTTCGTTGTTATTGATAAAAGTGCGCCTAAAAGTAAAACTTTCTTCAAGATGACAGAGCAATGATCTCCTAAAAAAATTTCCTGCCAATTAAGCCCTTTCATGTACGCTTAATAATTCTTTTCAAAGTTCTAATACTTATTGGGAGATGTCATTGTCGTTGTTGTGATCTCTTCAAGTTCATCTACGGCCATTCTGTGAAGGCTCCAAAAGTTTTTAGCTAGAGCTCAGTTGTCTTCTTTTGTGGCTGGGAACTGTGGTGCTTCTGTTTATTTGGCCATTTTGTGACTTGTGCAACTGCCACTTTTTGTTGACGAACAGAAAATCCATTTCAATTTATGGGTTCGTCTTTCCGTCTTCTGTTGTCGATACCCGAAATGTGAACTACAGAGTTGAACAGTTTCGTGCACTTCAGGAGTTCTTTTTTTCATATACATCATGTATCATCATTTCGGATCATCCAGGGCTCGAAATTAGTACCTTTGGAATTATAGACCGATAACTTATACACTGATTGATGCGACTCAACTGCAACACCGCAGGAAATTGCAAGCATTTCTCGATTTCGATTTTCAGATATTTAGATCCCATCTTTCTTTATTTTACAATGCATATTCAACATAGATTTCTAGATATAAAGAAATAAAGGCACAACATTTGCGAATTCATGGCTTTTCGCTTATTGTCCAATGGCAGCTTATATTCTGTCATTTTTCGAGTCACTCGAGATGAACTTTTCCTACTGACAAAAGTCGCGCGATATGAAAATAAATTTTGCTACTCAAAGCGCTTTTAAAATTCGCAATAAAAGCACATCGAAAAAGATACTGCTTGAGTTGTTGCTGTCGGTATGAGTTTTATTTTTAAATTTTGAAGAATCCTCAAGGTATAAGAGAGCTGTTTCCCCTTACTGTACCACAACAGCGCAAGACTTATCGAAGCTATAGGAAGAAAACTTGTATTCATGTTTATATTGATAAATAAATTCAAGCCTCCATATATTAGCAGCTGCAGCGAGCATGGAATACTATGCTATATTTAACGGCTACGTATCTTGTTGAAAATGCCAACAGGCTGAAAGAATTTGCAGCTGTGAGCCTTTATTAATATCGCTTGGCAAAGCATTCATTTGTGAATGTATGCATGTTTGGCTGTGTGCTCTAATCCCTTATTTGTAGCCACCGAGCGACTTTGTATGCGTGTTCAAGTGTGTGTGTGTTGTGCACAAAACATTTAGTACCTACACAAACGAGCCAATGGGGTCAGCACTGGTGTTGAATGTCGCAGCGCCTGTGACTATGACAACGATGAGCTTAAGTAGCACAATGCAATACACGCACAAAGCCGTGGATGCTGTACTTAGAAATCCATGCTTGGGTGCCCCAGCTGGAAATAGGGATTCAATGACAATGTCATGAATGACATCATTCGTGACCAAATGCAACCCGACGTCAATACATTGATATAGAGAACGATTTATTGGTGTTTCCTATCAATATAATTTTAATTTACTGCTGAAATTATTTTTAGCATAGTGAACTTGCGATTGCATAAATTGACAATAAAAAATGTATACACATAATATCAGCAGTGACAGCGGCGACATTTGACTTGTATGGGCTGGTCATCAAAGCATCATCGTGCTTGTGGCGCGATGCTGGGTGCATGCCATTTGCAACGGGGTATGTAAGTAGGTTCTTCTTTGTATAGATAGTGAGTAGCGTTTGTTATTGCCCCTGCTATTTTGCTTGCTTTTATGTTGTTGTTACTACCATACAAAAGCAACAATGAAACACTGGCAATCACAAAAAAAACTTCAATACGGGTAACAACAAAAAGTAACGACCGTAAAAGAGTAACAGAGCAAGGCTTTTGTCGAGGCAGCTTAAAGTAGTTGCTGAAAATATTGAAGATGGTGCGGGAGATTCCATGTGTGGCATTAGACACAACAGTGGTGCATACAAGCATTCACACTTTGAAGCAGTAAAGCATACATTGAAGTACACTTATGCCGTAATGGCTTGTAGTCGGTGACTTGCTGCAAGGACCATGGACCATGCCTCTTTTTGCGGCGAACGTTTTCAAATATGTACTTAAGAAATGTCGCTACGGTGGCTCAGTGGACAAGTGCCTGGTCGCTAATGCGAAAGGCCTGGTTTCGAATCTATCCTCATCGCTCTCATTGGCAATTCTCCGAAAGTATTCATTGCCATGAAAAGCTTCTCAGCCCGTTCGGATACGGTTATTTGTAGGTCCGTAGGTCAGTATGGGCACACTTCACTATCCATTGGGAAAGCATGCATCCGTCTTTCAGGCGGAGGTCTTTGCAATCCTAAAGGCTATTGACTTCGTCAGGGATAGTGGATGGTCTGGCAAGAGTATTTGCGTCTGTAGTGACAGTCAGGCTGCACTTATGGCCTTGCTCAACCCAATCACCACCTCCAAGACAGTCAAAGAGTGTAAGGCCAAGCTTAACAGCGTAGGCTTTCACAACTCACTCGCCCTCTTTTGGGTACCGGGGCACTTCGGCGTGTCCGGAAATGAAGTGTCCGATGAACTTGCAAGATCAGGTTCTGAAGACCACTTTCTGGGCCCTGAACCTGCCCTTGGCCTGCCTTCTTCCATGGTCAAAGCGTCCATAAACGACTGGGTTGTTTCTCAACACGGTCAAAGATGGGCCGGGCTAGCTGGATGCAGACAGACGAAGCTCCTGCTTCCAACCGTCGACAAAGGTAAGTCCTCTTTTCTTAGGTCTCTAAACCGTAAGGATTGTAGACTTCTTGTGGGCGTCCTGACCGGTCATACCTCCTGTGCAAAACACCTGAGTGCGATGGGTCTGGCCGACGACAGCGTCTGTGAGAGCTGTCTGGAGGACGAGGATACCGCTACCCACTTCTTATGCGAGTGTCCCGCCTTTTCCAGGTCGCGATTGTAGCTGCTGGAGTCAGACGTGGTGAGAACCGATCAACTAAGTTCCTTGCCACCATCGAAAATCCTCCGCTTTATTAAAAGCTCAGGAAGATTTCAGTAAAAGGAATTAGCTTACCAGTACAATGGACAAATACTTGTCTGCGTGCTGGTAGGTTTTTCATATTCCGACAAAAAAAAAAAAAAAAAAAAAAAAATGGGCACACATTTATTAAAGCGATTTCAGATAATATTCCAAATCATTTTGTTGGAATTCAAAAATCAAACATGGTAAACATCCTTAGATCTGTCACTGCTTAAGTTTTTTAACTATTAAATTTAGTAAATTTTGATTGTACGACTCAAAACGAATATTATCTAATCTCTTTTGTGTGTAATCCTTTAAGTTGCAACAACTAGCTTATAATATTGCTTTGCACCAGCGACGCAATCATTGCATTCAAAACAATGCATTTAAAATAATGGAATTGAACTTGAAAGAAGGATCCATAAGCAATAAACTCGCCAATGCCGTCAGCATTTTACGCAAATGCCCAACCCTTCCCCCGCCCCTTTTGCTATGATATTTCTGTGCACTTCGAACAATTACAATGGCTAATTTATTTCGTAAATAACTTTAAGACTTGTAAATATTATCCAAGTGAAAATAAATGCTAAAAATATATTCACTCGAATACAAACTTAAAGAAAAACAATACACATGAATTCATGCTCATGTTGTTGTTGCTGTTGTTTTCACATTTTGGCTTCGATTTCTTATAATTTAGTAATTCTCTACGTGATTGAAGTGCCTTCAATAGCATACTCATTTACGCTTGAGTTGGAAATTTGGCAAAAGTGCCTTGCGGGTAGGTGGGGTGGAGGAGTGCTGTATTCAGATGCAGATGTTTGTGCAATGCGCCATACTGCAATTGCTTGCGCAATCAGTAGCACAGATATTTCGCTAAATTTCTGCGAATCGCTTCAAAGTGTTTTTATTGTTTTGCAACCAGGCGCGCAGCACAAGCTTGTTAATGCGGTAGACTCAAGGGCATTGCGAGGAAGGAACATTCTAATTTTTATATGGATGCTTGATGCATTCATTACTTAATTTTCCAATCAGTTTGAGAATAAAGCAAACATTAAATAATACTGAATATTAAGAAATCGGAAGAATTAGCTTTAAAGGTAGAACATCGCCCCAAAACTTCTTATCGACAATAAATTGTTACCAATCTTTGCCTTCAGAGATCGCATATTTATTCCTTAAAACATATCTACAGCTCTCAAGGAATAGATGAAAAATCTCATTTGAAATCTCTCCTTCTACATATGTACATACATCATACATCACAATACTGCTACTCGGTGTGCGACAGTCTTTATCGTAAGCGAGCAAATTGTTTAAACAAGACATATTTTTCTAACCTAAAAAACTGCGACTTATGCAAATGGCCACTAAAAAGAAAAAAAAGTGAGGAAATATCAGCCGGATCTCACCGACAGAATTATACCCTACACCAAGTAACCGAGTGGCGTGATAATCCACTGAAAGTAATTAAATTGTGGATGTATTAAATTTATCGACAATCTACGAAATTTTTTACAAACTACGAGATATTCCTAATATGACTGTATATTGATACTCTGGAGGGTGCACAACCGAAAATATCGGTATATTTAATTTACCGCCTCACAAAGCTTATTCTTGGAGACTTTAAATGAATTGATTTTACTTAATGAAGTGATCACGCTCTTGCGTATATGTTATGGCAGTTTTGAGGATTGCAAAATTTTAGGTAGGCCGTAGAGAGCCCACACCTTAACTCAAATACCAAATATCTTTCCTTTAAATATAGATAAGTAATTAAATAAATTTAAGTCATTCTACCAAATGTTTGTCCTTCAGTCTATTTGCCTAATCTCGGAACTTAAGCTAAGTTAAGGTTCACTGTGATTGTATAACAATTGGTTCGAATCAGACTCCTGCTTCTTTCTCTCCTGCGACCACGGGCAGTCAGGCAGGTAGACAGACGGACAACGGGAAATCAAGACAGAACATGATTCTGATATTTTCTATATATATACCTATGTCTATACGTTTATGTCTTCCTTGAGAGCTGAATACAGATCTTAAGTCTTGATATGCAAAAAAAAAGCCTTTGAGAGAAAATTACATTAGTTAAGGTTCCAGCTGGCACCGCACTGGTGAAGGCATAGGTCATCGGTGTTTAAAGGCTAAGATACGCGAGTCGATTCGATTAGTAGTCTTACATCGCGAATACCGTTCATTTTTTAAGCTTTGGGTGCATTTATATGAGAAGAGCACGTGTTTTCCGTCATTTCAGCGCAATTGACATCACTGATCGTTATCTGGGTTGCGCCATCAGTCGCCCTTAATTGACATTTATCTGTGAGTTTAAAACGTGAATTTAAAAACTTAGCTTTTGGCCGCCGCCTGGTCTAATAAAACACCGTAGCTCGGGTAGTTTCAAAAATTTCGGAACTTAAAAGGATTGAAATATGGTCAAAATAAGGACTTCAATATGCTTTACCAAATAATAAGGAGTTTTTAACTGAAAAAAGTGCACAAAGTTTTCAAAGAAATCTGGGAAGTACAACAAATGTTTGAGTACAACTGCGTTACGTCAATTGCTGAAGGGCAGAATATATATAAGTGTTAAATGGGGCACAGTAATGGAATATAAAAATGTCACACACGACAGGAGAAGATACAAGCCAGGACAGTTGAAAGACAATGTTAGATGCAGGAGCCAACAATTAAAGGGGAAACACGGGTGAGAAGTGAAGATATTGCAAATGTGGAAAATGAGATTAGAAAAGACAAAGCGATGAAAACATGAATGAAAGTATGGATAGAAAAATAGACACATAACGGTGAATAGTAAAAGAAACGGCCGAAAGTACGAAAGATGTAGCCCAAATGAAAATGAAAATGAAGTGAACCAAGAGAAAGTAAGAAAGTGCAGAATGTGCAGTTACCTTTCACTTGCTATGCTCGAATTTCTGGACATGGACTTTGGTGACATTTCAAAGTCGGAATCCGAACGATAGAGAAATGATTCGCGACGTTGTGGAAGATTTTGTAGTACCAAACCGGCGCTCGGGGAGCCGCCTTCAAGCGGTGATCGCGCACCCTGGCCATTTTCTACATCGAAGCTGTAACGAGAAAAAGAAAACAGAAAATTTCGCATGAATAAAGATTTTTATCATCTTCTTATATAATTCATATGTATTGCAGTATAAAATATTTTAAGTGCGGATAGAATGCAATTTAATTTAAAGGTTGATTGATTTAGTAAATAATACAGACATAAATTTGCATGGGTTTATAGTCTGCTCACTGCAGAACTAAGTCTAAACCATTTCTTTATATTTTATGTAAATTTATGTAAATGGTGTTTTTATTATGTAAATGCAGTAAGAAATTTAAAATTAACCCTCTTTAACCCTTATATCCAAAACCTGATACAATTTTAGTTAATTCTTTAGTTAGAAATATTTTGTTGGTGCTTCATAATTTGGTTCGTCATTCGAACGCGATCAGCTGTTTTGTTCTTTTGTATTGTAATTTCTGTGTGAGACGAGAGAGTGTGAATGCTCGAATGCAAAAACCGGTTACTAAGATGACCAAAGAAAGTAATCATCTTCTTCCTTCTTCAGTTTTGTATTCTCCAATTTTCCTAAACTTTTCTCAACAAAAACCAGAGCATATATTTAAAAAAAAATACATATGACTATTTCTTTATACCATAACCGGCAAAGATGCGATAAGGCATCTTTTCTTATTTCTCACCTGGCAACTAAACTTGACGAAAAGTAACCTGCGGATTTGGAATTCTCATATTTTAGCACGTAACCTACACGGAAAAGTTCAGTTTTACAGTTTTGCCAGTTGGAGGGTTAATATTGCGAAATTCCATAGCTCTAAAATATTTTTACCTTAATGTCAAAAATAAAAAAGCAACAACATTTAATTTCACACTGAAGTGGGCTGAGACTCCACAATCTAAATCGCAACATAAAAACCGTTAAATTGCAGTTTATGTTTGCCATACAAATCACTCGCTGTAGCAAATAAACAAGATACATTCCGTTTTGCTCGTTAGCTTCAGCAAAATTTGCCGAAAGTAGCGACTTTTTCTTGTACGCTTGTCGTGCTGGTCGCAGCTTCATTTTGCCGGCGGCAGTGGAAGGCGAAGCAGAGCAAAATACGCACATGCATAAAGAAGATTTCCGCAGTTTCATGTAGCTTCTTCACAAGCCGCTTGGCTTGGCTTGGCTTCACCAGCAAAAGCGGAAGCGGAAGTGCGTGTAACAAGCACTTTTTAAGTTTTCATTTGTCTTGCTTGTCGCGTGTAATTTTCTTGTCGCGGCTGCTCTTGTGCTCGACGTTGTTGTAGACGCGCCAACATACTCATTGTTGTTGTCGTCCTTGTTAGCTGGCACGACGTTTTGTTCTGGTATCAGTTGACATAATTAAATCACAAACTTTTTCGCATCTGCGCCATTTCAGCGCAGACCGACTCTCCCCCCTGCCCCGTGTCGCTTACACGCTTCCACTTTCGTACTCAATTTCCCTCGTCTTCAGACACTTTTTAATGAGAAAATGCTTTGTGCACATAAGAGAAACTGTCAAAATACGCTTTTGCCAGCAGGGCGGAGAACACACACACACCCTCTCTGCAATTTTCCTCGATCAGATTTTTCTCAGCAGTTTTACGGAAATTTCCCAGCAATTTAGCGTGGTTTATAGCCCAACCCCGAATCGCACGGAAGGTGTGCTCAAGTGCTCAAATATAATCTGCGCGCACAGTTGGTGGCACTGTCCTTCGGTATCTGACATTAAGACACTTTCTAGTCTTCCTTAAGTGTGTGCCTGTGTCTGTGCTGTAGTGAACTCGGTTTAATCCTGAACTACAGCCCAAAAATAAATTAATTAATTTGCTCCACTCCATTCGCTTGCATGCGGCGCTAATAAAATCATCCTTGCCGGCAACGCTCGCCTCTCGCGTTTGCCCGTCCGCATCCGCTGCCCTAAATCAACAAAAATATTTACACATTTAATTAGAGGCACAAAGGCGGCAGCATTTGCTAAAGGCCTCCGTGCCCCGGGTTCATCACAATAATGAATTCCAGCTATTTATCATATGTGAGTGCACGCACACACAAACACACATACACACACGCCAGAGCATGGGCGTGCACGTGTGATTTTTTCCTCATTTTGCCGCCTCTGTGACAGTAATTAGGATATGGAAGTTCTACACATTTGAGTATAATTTCGTTGGAACTGGTTGAAACGGCAACCTTCTTTGATGAGCGAGAGCAGAATAAGAAGAAGAGGTTGGAAAACCGTGTGTACATATGGCGCTAGTCTTCTTCGTGGTGGCTGATGTTGAGGGAAAGACGTGTGGGATGGTTGGGGTGCTGATGAAGCAGTAGAGTTCATTTCCGGTTTCCGCTGACTTAGCCTAATTGGCATCTTCGAAGTGGGCGGCGCACTATGGCTCAAAAGTGTTAAGCCAGTGACCAAATTCAACTCACTTCACCGATTTCACAGATTTTCTTTTCTTATTCGTATTCAATTGTAAGTATGTTTAAAGTAAAGGAACCAGCAAAAAGTATGGAAGTATGTATATATATATATGTAAATATAGCTTTAGAATATATGTATATACAAAGCTGTAAAATATAAAGGGAAACATTTTTTTTGCATTTCTCTATATATATTATCTTTCATGCTTTTCACTTTAGTTTATTTATTTACATATATTAAGAAGTTTTATTAAAATTTTAAGTAAAATTACAAAAATATGGGATCATCAATTTTATCCATAAATATCTCAGAAACTAATAATGAGGTTTCAAAGCGATTTGAAGCCACTGTACGTCGTTGAAATATTTAATTCACGGAAAGATTCCGCAGATATAATATAGCCTATTTTTAGGCGTAGAAAGTTTTGAGCCCACATATACACAAGGCGGATAAGGTTGGTTGTTTTAAAGATTTTTATACTACAACACGACAAAAAAACCACACGATTGTATGCATGTATGTATATTTGCAAGGTGAAAACCGAGCGAGTTGAGAAGCTTTATCAAAGCCGAGAAAACTCATTTAAAATTGCCAACTCAACGCGAGAGATGGCGTCACACAAAAATTATTTAAAAACTTTTTTATTTCATTAGATTTAATAATCTCGGCCAGGAATACCGCCGATTACAAACACAGGCACACACACTGTTCATGATGAGCAAACATAAGGCTCCCAGAGCGAAATGCATGTGAAATGATCAAATATTTCCAAAGGCCAAAGACCTTCTATGTGAAGTAATTCTTTGTTATTGTTAACAGAAAAAAATTCGACATGCACTTGGATATAAAAGTATATACTTTATTAGCATAGAGAGGTGTCGAGCGTGCTTGTCAGATAGCATGCGTCCTTACCCCTGTCAGAAGCAAATTCTATTCCTGGTCCTTTGCTTTCGCATGGGCTGCCTTTTGGCATGTCGCATAATTAAAATATCAAACAGAAGGAAGCAAATTAAATACTTTCACCAAAATTGCCTGCCACAATTTCGATGTGTGCGTGTGTGTGCCTAGCTTCTAATTTGCCTAAGCTAACGTTTCTTTAAGCTTTTTTGCGGCCTCTTGTTGCTTGTGTTTCCAGAGTAGCAAGCGGAAATTAGTTCTAACGAAAGCGAATTTCGAGCGCAGAGAAAAAAGAAATAAAATATTTTGTATGCTACCCACTTACACATACATATATATATATTCTTTTGTGCTAGCTATAGGCGAATAGAATTACACTTTCTTTACATATTCTAAAGTGCCTACTTGGTTTTCTTTGGGTTCAAAATTTGCATCCCTTCAGCTTCTACAAACACGTGATCAACTTTTAAAATACGCTAAATGGTCCCAACTCAGACAGGTCTGTTGGCAGCTCTAACAGACTTCAGACACACATAGGCAAACATTTGCATACGAGCGTGGGAAAATAGTTCCTTTTAAGCTACTTATATTACACTGACGTATGCTGCTGGTTTTGGCATGCGCTCACTTAATTTCCCATAAGAAGCCTCCACGCCAGCAGGTGTCTTCCATGAAGCAAGTGGATGTTGGGTGAGCGTGTCTGTATATACGAAAGAAATAAGGAAGCTCTTGTTTGCTATGCCAGTATTGCATGCATTTGTGTTAGTGAGCGAGTTGGTGGGCGTTTGTAGCTGCGATTGCTATTGCCTACTTAGGTGGGCGTGTATGGAAGTGTAGGTGTATGTGTATGTGAGGCATGGCGTTTGCGTTGGTTCATAGCTGAAATCATAAGCATAAAATATGAATGTATAATTTTAGGCTGGGAGGGCTTAGTGCAGCAGGCAGGAGGCCCAACCATGCGGGCGGGTGCAAGAATTCTTGTCTGACAACGCTGTTGCCGCTGCCTGTAGCTGAAGAAATAGTAGCTGCAAACCGTGGCAGCATTTGAGGTGCATTTAATGCAGTTAACATCATTTTCAAGTTCCCTCGTTTGCTTTGCAGGTGAATGTGTGTAAAAGTGCATGTGTTGGTGTGTCTTATAACACTGTTATACGGTATAATTGCTTAATTTCAAGCCAGCTATTATACCTATAGATATTTTTGAGGGCACAACCAGACAATCGGAACAAATTTGCTCAAATGAAAAAACTAAAAATCCTGTTGAATTTTGCACGGACCTATCGGGAAGGCAAATAGATAAAGCGAGATGACCAAATGAGCATGGATTTTTGGATCGAATAGAATAGTTTTATTGAAATATAAATTCATGACAAATTTGATAGGTTTAAATCAAAATTAATACGCAACCGAACACATAATTTTGGAGCTGGCAAGGACAAAGCGGAAGCCAAATATCGAATGTTAGGCCACGCCGCAAAAGAAAGCCGAAAATTTGGTCAATCTACAGTCAAAACTGGATAATACCTGAATAATGCTTTGTCGATGCGGATGCCCTCTTTATTTTGACAAAAATTGGGCAGCAAATTTTCAAAAGCTTTAAATTTGCAGTTGAAGACATTATTTGTACATAGCCCTTAGTTAGAAAGATGGAAGTTTCGCACTCAGCTATGGCCACAATTTGCTCCGCCACTCCTCTGGTATTGCTTCTTTTAAAATTTAAATGGTTTGTTTTTCAAATGAAAACCCTAATCAATAAGTGTATATATAAATGAAATGAAGGCTAAGCTGGTGATTAGCTTGCTATGTGCTAGCTTACGTTAACTATGTATTTACAAAGGATTTGCTATGGAGCTGCCAGAAATCACATGCACTGTTCGCACTTGTTGCAAAAAAATTTGCAATTTGTTTTTCATTAACTGTAAATGCCGGTAGTTATATGCACAACAGGCTTAAATGCGGAAATGGCCTTATGGAATGGCCACAAAGGCTTGTCGAAACAAATGGACTATAATTGCAGCCTTTTGCGTGTGCTTGTGTTTAATTGCATGCAAAATGCTGCTAACTAGTGCTTAATATGTGTGCGTGCGCCTTAGTTATGCAAATTAATACCTTGCATATTAAATTTTATTGCAAAACAAAAAACCCATCATTTAAAAAGCCAAACAATTCAAGAGTTGCAGCGCAGGTGTGCGCGCCAAAAATTAAGCACACGAATTTTTGCGCTTTGGTGCAACTTTTCAATATTCCAACTAATTTAATAAAATTTTGAATTTAATTACACGCATTAAAGCAACAAAATAGGCGATGAATTTCGCTTGAAGGCTAGAGCAGCAGCATTTTACAGGCATCATAAATTTCACATGTACTACATATGTATGTCACATATATATGTACATATGTATAATGTCAGATACATACATATAATATATTATATATGCAAAACATAGCAATAACAAGCATAAATATAGTAACAATTATTAATACAACTGCTCAATTGGCGCTTGCGTTGGATACGTTTACGTAAGAGGCTTGCGCTAATTAGTCTGAATTTGAGCAAGTGCATGTGCGTGCGTGTGTGTGTGTGTGTGTATGCGAAACATAACGAAAATTTAATGATACATTCAGAAACAGCTGCAACACAACAACAACAAAAATATGCCCGAGATACACGCACGCACACGTCACAAACTGAAACTATTCAAGCCATGTTGAAACCATAAAATTATTAGCAATAATTAATAATTAATAGCGCAGAGAGTGCGTACAGCAGCCGCGCATAGCATGATGTGTGAAGGGTGGTGGGTTGTGGGTGGCCGCAGTGGTGAGGGGCGGCAGTAATCAGGTGGCTTGGCAGAGTGTGTGGGGCAAATCGATAAATTTGCGCAAATGAAGCGTGACCTGACAAGAGCAGATACACACACTTACTTACTTATAGTCGATGCTTAGCTACAACAGCAACAACAACGACAACAGTTCACTGTTTTGTGGTCTGGCATGCAGCATATTAGAGGCAGAAGTGAGTACCTAGTGAGGATGGTGATTTCGAGGAATTTTAATAATCCCGGCATTGGAAATCACAATTTCGTATTGCTCGGTTTTTTTATTTTTATTAAGTATTGTTATAAATATAAACAGAACGAAAAGAATTGTAGAACGAAATTTGAAAAGTTGGCTTTTATGTTAAAGGTTTAAATTTCAAGTTCAGATAAAAAGTCATTAAAAATATAACCGATTTCAGTTGACTTGAAAACTTTTTGAGGCATAAGGTTTCTCGTTTTTGATTTATATTTTAAACACGCTTTGCCAATAAAAAAAAAAATCTTATTGAACAAACTTAGAACTCAATTCTCTATGAAAAGTCGGAATCTAAACGTGTAAGTAATCACAAAAATGTAGGTACCGACTAAAACAAGAATTATTTCTGAACGGACTTTTATCTGGGGACTCCCAGCTTCATTTCATTTAAAATATGATTAACGATACAGAACTCCCTTGGCGGCTGAGACGAGAATGCTAAAGCTTCTTAAATGAAAGGGTTTAGATAATCGTTACATAGTTTCTGGGTTACAGTTTTATTTAAAGTAAAGCGTCACACCCAAATTATACATTCAAAGTATAAGTCTGAAACGACGCAATCGTTTTTCATGTTTAAACTCTAGAGTCGTTCCCTTTCGTCATTTTATTTTAGCTTTAACTTTTCAGATTTAAGCGTTTAAAGAACTGTGGCTCAGTTTGAGGTTTATAAATACTTATTTGTACTCGAAGTAAAAAGCCTGAAACTATCCAACGGTTTTTTGTAATATAGAAGTTTTAAGAATCTTTATTTTAAATTAGCTGAAATATTTAATTTATATTTGAGGATGTATGTTCACGTCTGTCATTTAGTACAGTTTAAGGCAAGTTGAAACAGTGTTATTAAATAATTTTCCTGTTGAAAGTTTGATGCGAACCAATTTGGAAACTCCAAGATTTATTACCGCCATGCCGGGGCTGACATCCCTAGTACCCACACGCCAAATGAGCAACTGTGCTACATAATTGGCACAAAGTTTCGCTAAAGTGCTGCGTTGGTGTTGGCATAAAGGGCGAGTGATGAAGCTGGTTGGGGTGAGGCTGTTGGTTGCATGCTTGCCTGCTGCTGCTGGCCACCTACAGTGAGGAATGCAAAATATTTCTCTGCTTTGACATTTGATCAATGGCGGCGACGGCTAATTGCAAATGTTGTCTAGTTATTTGTGTGTGTGTGCTCACTTATAGTATAAGAGCTGCCAAAAAGTGCTGCAACAAGAACAACAACAATAAAATTTGAAATTTCTGGCACATTTCAGCATCGTCGACCGTCCGTCATCTATCGCCTCGACATTTTGGCCTTGTGACACTTTTGCTAGTGTGTTTACCGAGCAACAAATCAAAGCAAGCAAGAAATTGAAATTGAAATGGAATTGCAAAACCCGCACTCATTACTCATCGACAAGATACATATTTGTCAACAGTTGCGGTGGCTTGTTTTGCTTGTTCTCTGCTTTTAGCAGATAGCATTCAGGGCTACACCATATCGAGAGGTTGTATTGGTTTGAGTCAGGCGCGTCCTCACAAAACCATTGTTGAACTCTTTCTTAAAGTGCATCAAATTTCTTATCGAAAAGACGTAGCCATTAATATTCTACAACCAAAAGCTCTAAAAACCTTTACATATAAATATTTGTGTGTAAAGCAGGATTTTATGAACTGTTTTTAAAATAAAATTGATATTTAAAGCATATTTATTGAAAGTATAAAACGAAACTATTTTGCCATTTATTTGTAAATGAAAACATTTCGGAACAACATCTTGGCATTCATGTTTCAGGTTCATGTTTAAAGTTGATGCAGGTAGAACTAAAAGCTCTAGCAAAGTATAATGAACAATATATGATTTTTTGCTTTTAGTGGTTCATACACTCTTTACATCTTAAAGCAACAGTTCACACAAGGTTTAGGAGGTTGTCTTTAGATATACCCAAAAACCGTGTATCCAAAGTTCATCAGAATTTAAAGCCCCACTTGCAAACTACTTTTTATACCCTACACCTATGGTAATAGGGTATAATAACTTTGTGCGTAAATTGTAACGCATTAAAGGAGCCGTCCTAGGTATAGACATAAGTATATAGAAATGCTTAGAAACACTTTCTGTGTTGATTTCCCGTTGTCCGTCTGTCGTCTGTCCGTCCGTCCGTCTGTCTGTCTGTCTGTCTGTCTGTCTGTCTGTCTGTCTGTCTGTCTGTCTGTCTGTCTGTCTGTCTGTCTGTCTTGGTGTCCGTGGCCACAGGAGAGAAAGAAGGAGTTTTTCGATTTGGACCAAATTTGGCACACAGTCGCAGTGAACCTTCCACTACTTCAAGTTCCAAGATTAGCAAAATCGGCCGAAGGACCCACAACGGGTCAGTAAATCCCACTACCCCGGAATATTTTCAGTAAAATTGCTTTAAATTGTTTAATTACTCGTTAAAAGGAATGGTATTTGGAATTTAAGGTAAGGTGTGGGCCCTCTACGTCGACCAAAAAAAGGGCGTGGTCCGCCCACTATATAGGCGGTATGCGGAAAATCCTTATAACTTCCATAATATATACACCAGTCAGTCCATATTTGGTCACCTCACTGCTGTTGATAATACATTTAAACGCTCCCAAAATGGGTGTGGTCCGCCCACTCAGTTACTTGATGTATAAGGGTAGGGTATTACTCTGTCGGTGAAACCCGACTGATGCTTCCTAACTTGTTTTATAAATACTACAATTTTCCACAAAGTTTTACATGCGGAAATTTCGGTTTAGTGGGCTTTGATTTCCGAATTCTGCTGGATAGAATTTTTGTTGTTGTTCTTCGATGTCTCTTGCAGTTTAAGCAAGCGTACGCAGGAGCGCAGCTGAAAAATTTCTATCTCCACTGCAAGCGCGGCAATACACTTGGACGTAAGCGGTAGGTAGGCATTTAGAGGAAGGCGGGCACTGAAGGCAAGTGAGAGCGCATCGGCAGGTAGCCAACTATTTACTTGCGAAAAGTCAGTAGAGTGGGAAGGGAAAGCGGTGAAATTGTTCATGCTGCAAGATCGATTTCTGAAGATTCCTTGGAAAGGGGGGCACTTAATTGCATGAGTTTCCTTCTAAGACAAGTCGAACTATGCTGAGCTCAACTATCTGTTTTAGGGAGGATGTGGAGGTAAGTGTATTGTACGTTTTGTTTACCGTCTGCCTTCGTTGTGACGGTTGCCATGTTGCTCCAAAGTTGCTCCATATTAACCTCGCCGCCGGCAAAATTTGCGACATGTCAACAACATAAATTCGTTGTCCTGAAAACGCGTTGCCAAGCACGGCCCCCGTCTCCAAATATGCTGTTAAAGTGCTGTGGCAGTTGCTTATTGCGCTCCAGTAGCAACACTGTTGACTTTCGGAACAAAATTTAACTTTCAAAATTCGTTCAAAATTTGAATTTGAAGTGCGAGAGGAGAAGAGCAGTTAGGAAAAACGAAACGACAGCCGGAATATGTCAAAAGACGAGGAAGTTCGCAATATTGGCGCGCGCCGGAAGAACCTGCTGTTTCTAATGCAACGTTATCTGCAGGATAGCGGCTTTTATAATGCGGCGGAAGCGCTGCAAACGGAAGCACGCCTCACGGACGAGTACGAGTTGTGCGACAATGTCGACTTGGATGCCATCTATCTGGAGTATTCGAGTTACTACCACCTGAAGTTTGGCAAGTATCCAAGAATACTGCGCAAAGCCAAGCAGCCAGTCAAGCTAGAAGTGGCAGCACGCCGCAAGAAGAAACCGGCTCCGGCTACGACAAAGGAAACGACAGTGGACCCTGCGCTGGTGCTGGAAAGCAATGAACTGCAAGTGACGGTAAAGCGCATCGAAACGGACAGGGCGGAGGAGGAGACATGCGACCGAAACGAACGCTTGCTACGGCTGCAGAAAACCGAACATGGGGCTGGGAATGGCGACGACCAGTTGCTAAGCTGCCCGGACTGGCAGAGTCTGGCGGAGCTGGTGAAGACCACCATATTGCGGGAGGAGCTGAAGCTGAGCTGGTGCGATATGTTCGGAAACGCCAATGCGGTGGACATTGTCAAGGAGGCGGTGCTGGCGCCGCTCAAGTTCCCGCAGCTCTTCGCGAACGGCTTGCGACCGTGGCGATCGGTGCTGTTGCACGGGCCGCCGGGCAGCGGCAAGACGCTGCTGGCCAAGATACTATACGCAGAGACGCGCGGCCAGGTGACGTTCTTTAATGTGACGGCCAGCGT
Organism: Neria commutata; assembly: GCA_963457695.1. Taxonomy (NCBI): domain Eukaryota; kingdom Metazoa; phylum Arthropoda; class Insecta; order Diptera; family Micropezidae; genus Neria; species Neria commutata. The sequence goes on along the minus strand of OY735249.1, from coordinate 22,364,149 downwards.
CATCGTGTCCAAGTGGCGCGGTGAATCGGAGAAGATAATGCGCATACTGTTCCACTTGGCGCAGAAGCATGCGCCCGCCATAATATTTCTGGATGAAATCGAGGGGCTGACCTCGAAACGTGACAGGCCCTCGGACCACGAGTCCTCGAAGCGTTTCAAGAATGAACTGCTGCAGTTGCTGGACGGCATGGAGCAGCGCGGTGCGGGCGTGTTCATACTGGCCAGCACGAACCTGCCATGGGACATCGACGACGCCTTTTTGCGTCGCTTCGAGAAGAAATTGCTGGTGCAGCTGCCGAATGCAGTGGACCGCGCCAGACTCATAGGCAAGTTGCTGCCACTCACTGTGGACGTGACCAAGGAGAAAATGGAGATGCTGGTGCAGCTCTCGGAGCACTTCACCGGCGATGAGATACGTCTGGCCTGCAAGGAGATCGCCATGCAAACGGTGCGACGCGTAACCAGAGGCAAGGAGGCCGTCGAGTTGTCCATCGAGCACGCCTTCGAGCAGATCAAGCCGTTGAGTCTGAAGCTGATGCGAAAGCATGTGCAGTGGCAAAGAGAAAATGGCTCCTAGACTGAGTGCTTATGTGCGCATTATATTTTATATGATTTTTTTTGCAAAATAAATATTTGGTTAAAAAATAAATTGCGAAGGAAAGAATTTTACTTTGAACACTGAAAATTCGACGCACTTTCAATGAAAATTTCTACTATTTGTGTTAAAATTTTTTGCTTTTAATTTAATATGCGATACCTATTCTACGTTGTCTGCTTTTGAAGAATCTCATTGACAAAGTTTGTCTTGCCTCTAAAAGCTCATCTTCTCTGAAAGTGTTTCTCCTTCTCCACTGTCAGCTGAGGAGTAAACTCAATCAGTACTTGCCAATTGCCAGTCGCTGTCGTGCCGTGACCTTCAATCGAGATTTTTAACCTTCTCCACTTGACGTCGGCTCAAGCTGTTAAATCTCATCCACGTCCGAATTACAGACTACAGACTACGCTGTGCTTTGGACAGGCAATTTCAAAACAAACTTATGACAAAAAGATGTTCTAAACAATCCCTCTTCGCTGCCCTCCTTTCTTCATTACCATTAGCGATGCGCAATAGAAAAGACGATGCTCTTGCCTTTTGATAGTACAGAATCGATGATAGTCCATATTTGTCAATTGCGTTAAAACACAATAAAGAACCTAAATTTGATTTTAACTTATGCCACTTTATAAGTATCGGAAAAACGTTGTATGCTATCAGAGGTGCCAGCTTCTAGTCCTGGTTGTATCAATTCATTATTTAATATAACCAATGAACGGTATAAAAACAATAAATATTTAAAATGCCTTTGACTGGGCGTCCTTTGAATTTTCTTTAGTGGGGACTGCCAAAATTCTGCATTCTTCTTCTTGAGAAAAGGTGTGCTATAGCGGTGGCAATCACATGCAAATATATACAGTTTTAGTATATATTGCCATGATGGAGAAACTCCAGAACTTCTATTATTCTCAACAGCCCGTTCAAATATGAATTTAACTCAGCATTCGCAAAAGTTGAAGAAGGTTGAAACTTTTGCACTGAGTTGCGAAAGAATTTCTTTCGGGCGCAGCAAATTTCCGCCGCGTCAAGCCGTTGTCATAAGTGTGCAAGAGCAGCCTGTCAATCAGTCGGTTGTTGGTGAATTGTTGCCGCTGTGGCAAGTTCGACAGTTGTCGACATATTCACTTGACAAATTGAGTAAAATTAGGAAATTCTCTGGGATAAGAATTGTCAGCGTACAATGGAGGAAAACCGTTGCAGCGCTACTGCCGCTGCCGCCGCTGTTGCCGCTGGAGATGATTGGATTGAGCTCGAAGCGAAGTGTTGAATTGAGCGCAAAACATTTTGCAGATTTGAATACCAAATTGTTGCCAATTCTTTTCACATATGCGCGCCATAATGAGCAGCAGCCCACCAGCTACCACATGCCACACTCAGCCAGGGAATGCTTAGTTACGGCCGTGGTAGTTGCAGCTGCAGACAGCCTCAATGTAAGCTGCTCCATCGCTTGGGTACTCCATGCCTTTGTTCTCATTTGGGTATTCGATACTGAGCTATATTTTTCTTTATCCGCGCTTGGAAGTTTGATCATCAAGGTTTTCTACGCTACATCTCAGGTATGAAAATTTGCAACAAAGGAGCCATCCTACGTAATGAATGAATGAGAACGAGAAATAACACGCCCGGTTCGACCCCGCCGCTTTTGTCAGTGTCGGATTCTAATGGTGGTAGACATGCCCCCGTTTCCAGACCAAACAGTCCGAAGTTCCCTGGAACCAGACCCGATTCCCACATCTGAACGCCTAGGGTGACGCGAGGTTATAGTGGGCAAGTTAAAAACCGGACAGAATACGACTATATTCTGGAACTATGGCCCTTAATAATAAACAAATATACAAATAAACAAATTATTAAGGGCCATGGTTTCGCAAATTTGAGTGGCGCAGAGTTGCATTGCTGATAAATTTTTCAAAACGGACTTATTGCGCTAAGAATCAAGTATCGGGATCCGAGCTATTGCAACACTTTCAACACGTGACGGTTATGTACATACATGCGCCTATTCATGCCGTGAAATATGCTCGCCGCATTTGCCATAAATGCCACCCGCTTCGCGCTGCACAGCCGCACTGTGGGGAGTTCAGCTGCCGTAGGCGACAAGCGACATTAGTCGGAATAAATCGCAGCTCGTAAAAACCGCCCACAGCGGGGGCGGGGCGGTGCACGCCGGGAGACGCTAATATCCAACTCGGCTCTGCTCGCGCCGTTCAACACGGTCCAAATCGTGATTTCTTTGTTTTTGTCCCTGTGCGACGTTGTGCGGCGCTCAATTTTGTGCTACAATTGCTACATATTGTTTTTGTTGTTGTCCTGGTTTTTATTCATGCGCACTTCAGTTAAGTCACCAAAGTCAGTGTAGTCATAATTTTGCATCGAGCAGCGTTTTTTGATTTATTCCCCGCGCTGTTTTGGAATGCAGATGAAATTGATTGGGGTGTGAGAAGCGGGAGAGAGCGAAAGGCTGCAGCCAGATTCTACTGATTTTAGCCGAGACTTTCCTGGAACTATGAAGTTTATGTAGGGTAGTTTAGGCAGTAAATCCACCCGAGGCCGAGGCCGAAGGCCCATTGTGCTGCCTTATATATGGAACCCAGAGATGGAGAAAGCCCAAACATTTAGATGTGCGTGAATCTTGAAATATTCTCTAGAGGAACACGTACTAATTCTGTCAAGCTATAGAAGAACCGTTTTCTGTTTGAAGTTTATGTAGAATAAAAAAAATCGGTTCGATGAGCGTTACAATTTTTGATTTATGATAAAACATATACCGTTACTTTGTGGAATGTGGAATAGCAGATTGGGAATAGCAATTAATTGGCACTGCAGTGGCTCAGAAAATGTGTGCTTAGTCTCTCTTGTAAGCGGGTTTCCATATTAAACTTTCAAGGGATTGGTGCATATTAATATGTAAAATAATACATTATATGTATGTATATAAATAGGTACCTACTACATGCAACGGTGTATAGATGTAAAAATAATTACAAATTCGCACCAACAAATAATACACTGACATAATTTTGAATTTTAGTTATAAACATCTTTTAAAAGTAAGCTGCGTGATTTTCGGACAATGTACGATCAAATTGTAAAAATATTAAAATGCATCTTCACAAAAACATCTTCCGTCTTTTCGGAAATCCGCAAATTCTGTGCCTACTATTTTTCTGACATAATGAATATGAGATAGGGAGAGAGAAAGGGCAATGCATATATGTATAATAAGACAAATGCTTTCGGATTATACCTGCCAGTGGTGCGTCGCCTCGCTCCGGCAATTGTCATGCGTGCAATGTTGCGTCGTATACGCCCGCTGGATCTGCGCTGACCCGAAGCGGAGCGCGCACTATACTCGGTGGCTGTGGAACTGCGGCGATCGATCGGAATCACATCCGAGCACATGGACGACGAGATGATCGAGGCGGCCGAGCGTCGCTTAGCGCCCGTAACGGTGCCAGCGCCGTTGGACGAAGTGGTTGTCGCCGACGAGTCGGAGCGTGAGAATAGCGACGAGCGTTTGCTGCGGTTGCCGGACGGGCCGGTGGCGTCCTGTATATTGCTGTAGAATTCCTCGGTTTCGCGATCGTACGAGTCCGAGTCGTGCTGTAGGTTGAGCTCGTGCGCCACTTCGTTGCCGCACTCGTCATCCGTGGCCAGGGTATCCGTGCGAGTGGGCGTATAGTACCGCAAATGCCCGTTGGTACGTTCGCCGCCGAATTCGGTGTCCGTGAGTGAGGACTTGCAGGTGCTGTAGAAATCACTGTTAACCGTGCCGCAGTCGGAGGCGGCGCGTGCACGCAGCGAGCGGCTGGCGCTGCTGCTGGCGCCGCCCACCGAGCGATCCTGAGACGCCGAACTGGCGCTCTCCGGCGAGGTGGGTCTGGACGGGCTGTGCGTGATGGAGCGTGATTGCCGGCGCAGTTTCGAGGAAGGCCGTTGCTCAGTGTCACTGTCGCCGCCACCAACGCTGCCACTGAATGTCACTTCGTGGTATTTCAAGGATTTGGAGGACTTGCGGCGTGATGCCGAAGATTTTCGTGTGCTTGCTGCGATTGGGTCCACTAATTCGTCGGCGTCGTTTGGCACTGGGTTCGCATTGGCGGGTGTGTTCGTTGCGGTGGGGGACGACGGTGGGTGTGCAGGTAGCGAGGCTGCGGCCGGGCGGCGCCTGCTCCAGGGGAACGCGCGTATAAATGCAATTATTATGAAGAGCGTGGCAATCATAGCCGCGACATTAGCAGTAACAACATGCTGCAAACCGATGCGTATGAGTGGCTTTGTTGGTGTGGGCTTCCTTTCGCACTTTTATATTTTGATTTCTAGTGAGTTCTATGATTTGTACTGGATTCCTTAATACTCGTTTCAACTACGTATTTCGTATTTTCTTAATTTTATAGTCGCCTGTTAAGAAGTTTCTTCATAGCATTTCGTATTATGTCAGAATGATTGTAGTTTCTTTTGAGAGCGTCACAGCTAGTTGAGAGAATTTCACTTTTAATATAAAACAAAGTTCGTAACTGTGGCAATAGAATTGGCTTTCACAAGTGACAAACACTGGTTGCATTGGGATATACACGCATTTTTAAAATGGTTTATATAGTATTTTTTATAATTTGAATATTACTGATTTACACTTTGATAGATTAAACATTTCTTTCATTCAAACGAATATTCTAGCAGAATTATCAGTGGATTGAGATTCTATGCTTTCATAATAACTAAGAAATCTATCTGCTAGAAATCGGTCTTTATTGCACATTCTTAATGAACAACACTTCAAGGCTTTATAAGATCAGAAAACATATTTCTCGTTCATAATGGTTATCGGCGATATATTTGGGCCAATTTAATAGGCAGAGAAAAACTTTTATTGCAAAATTCCAACTTCAATTAAATACAAATATGAGCTATCCTCCAATTTTTGCAACAACTCAAACATTGACATAATGCTTTTTAATTAAAATTTTTTCAAATTTTTAATTACATTTAATTTTTTTTTTTAAATCTTCTTTTGTTTGTTATTCCACTTGCTTTTAGCATAATGTACAAGAGTTTTTGAAATAATTCCAGCAGATTAGACAGCCTGTTATTTGACGCCATCAAAGAAAATGTAAAGAATGTAAGAGTCCCTTTAAAATTTTCTCATTTTCGCATGAATATGCCATACTATGTTGATGGAAAAACTTGGGCACACATCAGTTGTTGTAGATGTATCTATATGTCAATAGTCTAGTGTGTGTGTGCAGCTATTGTATGTATGTCCATATTATTTTCTAAAACGTTCTATATGAAAATATTTAGTTAACACTGTTGCAAAGTTCTTGTTTACTACGCACTGCCTGCCAGCCTGCCTGCTGCCCCGGCTCGTGCGCCTGTCTGCCATGATGAACATGGCGTAAAAATAGCACCAGGCAGCCTTGCATCGCGCGGAGGCCATTGTGCGCCGCTCTTCGAAATTCGATTGTATACAATTTACGTACAGTGAAGCTTTTCATATAGCGAACTTGAAATTTTTCCTAACTGGAAGTTTTCATGCACAACGATTATTCGCTGGCGTTTTCGATGAATGAAGCTTTTCTAGCTGGCTCTAAATTCGCTATAGGCAAGCTTCACTGTATCTGATCAATGTAAGTGAATCACCGATAACAGAGATACACACATTTATCTGTAGGCCTTTGTTGCTGCCCTAGTTTTATTGTTTTCCACTTTTGTTATGTTGTTATTGCGGTCTTCTTGTGGCTGTTCTTGCTGCTGTATGGCGATGATTAATTAAATTTAAAAAATTTCGCTTGTTATGCCAGCAATAAACAACGAAAACAAACAAACAAATAAATAACACAATTCCACAAAAATAGTTCATTTCAATTAAAATTTGCTGAATTTTTCCTTTATACATTTTAGCTGCTCGCTCTTGGTGCTTTATTTGAATTTATGTGATTTGCTGATAATTTGCAACACGCAAAATGTGAAAATATTTTCAATTAATTTCAGTTTTGCTGTTAGTTGCGCTCTGCCACTCAATTGAACTCTCGCTGGCTCTCTCTTTGTGATATGGAATCAATATCGCAGTTCGTATTTATTTGGAGTGTGCGATAAGATCTCACAGCGCGTATTGCGAGAAATAAACGTCATAAAAACGTGACGATGACGCACAGAAATCTACCAAATATTTTGTAGGTAATAACACATTTCTGGCTTCCGAAGGTGGCTGACACCTGCGCATTGAAATCGATTGCTGCCGCCGTTGGCAGATAAGCACGCAAATTGTTGGCTTTCTTTGAATGCTCTCTCCCACGCAGACACAGACACAGACACAAATGCAAACATAAATGCAGGAAGGCAGCAATTTGCGTAAGAATATGCTATAGCATAAATTCCGTTAACAATGTGCAGCTCGTTCCTTTTTTGGCTCGCTCTTGTTTTCGAGATGCCAATGAAATTCTGATGCTCTTGCCACTTCATTTTTATAATCGCTTTTTGAGGGGTTTGAACTGAAGTTACTTTTCGCAGCGACACAGCGAATACAGGTGGCAGCTGAGAGTGCATCCGTTGCTGTTTATGGTAACAACAACAACAACAACAACAAAATTGAGTAGAACAGCGCGCAATAGCCTCGAGTTCAGTGGGACAATGTGTTGTGGCAGCAAGCGAATTGTTGTTGCTGGCAACAGTGTTGAAAAATGTCGTGCATTACAAGTAAAGAGTGTTGCAACTGCAACTACAACAACTAAGAAAAACATATTTTGTAGCATACTTTTCAGGTTTATCGCTACAGAAATCTTGCCGGAATACTGCATGATCTCTTCTGGCATCGCTTATGCTTCGCCTCTTTGTACTGAAATGCTTTCAAAACTTCGAAGTTAGACGTAAGTGTTCACCTACTTTATGGTATGAATCTGATACCCCCGCATCCGCTGCTTACTACGGTTATGTGTGTATAGCGTGCATGTTAGTTTGCTTGTGCGTCAGTTAATAAAGTCGTTGCTGGCTGGCATCTTCAGGCGGTTGCCAGACAGACATGCAACTATAATATTCTGCTAAGGCGAAACAAAGTTGCAGCTACATTACTTGTGAATGAGTGTGCATGTGTGTGTGTGTGCTTGTGTGAATATGCAAGCGCAAGAGCAATGAAAATGTTGCCATTTCAGTGAACAATCTTACGTGCGTTGGCTGAAACTTGTGTAAACTCGCACACATCTCGAGTGCAAGGAGACACGACATGCCTGCTATGCTTCCCCTCACCTCCTGTAGCAGTTAATAGTTACTTAATATCAGCAGCACTTTAAGTAAAAGTAGCTTCAAAATTACAAAAAATTAAGTTGCGAATTTATAAATTTATTCCAATTGAATTCACCTCGGGTAGATGCACTTCAGCTTTTCAATTTGGTCAAAATTTCAGGCGAATACACTTTTTGAGCAATGCAATATTCAGCGAACGGGCTGCAGCTTGAATCCTTACATTTCGGATAAAAACAATTCATTTTCTAATATTTTTTTTAAGAAAAACAAATCAAAACGTATTTTTCGAATATGCTCTATAAAGCTTTGTACTTGTAATTTCTATTGTTTTGGCTTTGGCAGTCATATTCTGATGACTGTCATAAAGTAGCCTAATAGGAACTATTTTAGGAAAAGCATTTAAAGAGCTATAAGAAATATATTTCAGGCTTATACGCTTGTATGTAGTATATCCTGGCTTCTGCTGGGATTGTTGGTGGATTCGGACCTAGCCACCGGGAACATTTTTTTTGTCCAATTTAAATCATTTTTATTTATAACAAACTCAAAAGCAGAAACCTGAAAAAATTACATACACACGTACATTTTTGGAGTATAAGCCCGGAACTACACAACAGTAATGTGAATGCCTTTCCTTAAAGGGTCGAGCATTTTCGAGTCCCATATCACGGAAGTTCTATATCCTGATGTTCCGTTGCTTGGCTTTATGAGTCTAAATCAAATATAATTTAATGCAGTAGCAGCGAAACACACTATAAGCACTTTCCCGCCTTTCAATAGTTTGTGCCACAATTTGCCGCAAAACAGAAAAAGCGAATTTTGTCATGGCACTCGCTTCGCTTAAGCGGGCGAGCGCGGGTTGTTGGCTAAGCAAGCAGCAGGAGAACGTTAGGTAACCTCAGGGGACAGTTTAAGTGGCAAAAAATCACTTTATTGCTTGCTTGTGTACACAATTTACTGTGGCTCTCGGTGCCTTGACTCCTTGGCGATTTGGGATGGCGGGAGGTAAAGCAAGTAGCAAAAGCGCATGCAACAAAGAAAGTAGCTCAGACAGTTTTAAGCACTTAAATTGATTATTTTATAAAATGGTTTTGTCAAATAATGAAAACCTAATTTGAAATACAAAATGTGCAGTTTCGAGTCACCCAAAAAATAGCTACAAAACTGTATTTAAACAGTAGCTAATTTGAAGAACTTCTTTTTTTCATTTACTAAAAATAAATTGTTTGCCGTTGATTATTTTTCTCAAAAGTGAAGTGCTTATTTTAAAAGATACTTTTAATATTAGACCATTTCTTCTCTTTATAACTATGAGATAAGAATTGTTGCATATTGCTATACAAAACTTGTTAAGCATAGGTACTTATTTTGGCGAGAGTCTCAAAATTCAAAGAATATTATTTTGTCAATTACAATTCTATTCACTTTCCTAAAAACAAAAACAATTACTTTGACAATCAATTATGACTGCAACAACGAATAGCTCTGTAAGAGCGTAACACCTCTGACATACTCAGCCCTGTTTTGAAACCCGCTTCGGAAACGAAATTAAAATCCGATTCAAAGTTTTTTCGCATTAATAGTGGAATAGAATTCAATGTTAAAATGGAAATGGCAATTCCCGTTCTAACTGCAGATCAGTGCAGACAAAGCGGCCCGATTTCAATTCCGTTATTAAATGAACATGGATCACAGAACAAGTCTAGTTATCAAATATAATCCAGTTCAAGTTGATTTTTTCAGGCAGTTTTTAGCCGCAAAATTTTAGTAAAGTTCGGTTAGTCTAAACTAGTTTAGTTATTACAAGGAACTAGCTTGAATAGTTTTTTGGACACTGATAATATGACTGTAAGTAATTATCACAACAGAAGCTTTCGGAGAAGTGATAACTTAACCGCTTAGATTATTTGTTCTATGAAGATTCGGGCGCCTTTCAGCGTGGAGAGTCAGTTTTTGCTAAATATGCGTTTTTATAATATGTGAACCCATTACATTTGAAAACTTCAAGCTTCAAGCTCACTACATTCTGTGCACCCCAACAGGGAACAATTAAATAAAAAGCATTATTTTTTACTTTCATAAATTGTTAAAGTATTACCGACACAAAAAAAATTAGATTATAGCATATACACTGACACATGGACTTGTGCCGGAGAACGATAAAAAGTTTGTCCCTTTTTCCGAGTTCCTACACTTTAAATGAAATGCTTTCAGCAGTAACGGGCACGCACTTACACACACACACATACGCATAGCGCCAACGCTATGCATATCCATTAAGGTAAACGCTTCAGTAAGCACAGCGCTTAAGCTGGCGTACATTTCCGCTCTGTGCCTGTATCTGCTTCAAACTTCCGGCAACAAAGCATACGGAATGAGGACGCGTACGGATACGAACAGGCGACCACAATTCAAAAATGTAAAGATGACTATAAAATGGGATTAGAATGGGAACTGAAAGAACCAAGAGAGAATGGTAAGGTCTAACTATTGACAGCATAACATGGCGAGAGAAAGAGAGAGAGAGAGAGAGGGGAAGAGAAAGATATGGATTTGTAAATTTGAAATGACTTGAGCGGAATAGCAGCAGATTGTGATATCCCATTTCTGTAGCTCTCTTTGAATCTTTGCATGTATTTCTCTGATTGTGGACTTGGACGAACACAGACAACAGATTGGGATTGGGTACATTAGAAGAAAATTCTAAACTGAGAGCCAATATATTCAACGAGGCTTTATATTTTATTCAGACTGCTTTTTTCTTATGTTTCCATACTTTTTTATTATGTTTCTGTAAATGCCACCCAAAGTCCAAATATTTTCTCTGCCTACGCCCATGACTGTGAATGTCAGTGTGCATTTCTTTTTGTCGTCGGAATTTCGAAGTGCCAAATATAACGTTTTTGTGTGTTCTTTATTGTTGTTCGTGAATTTGTGACGAGGCTTTGGCCGGTGTAAGCTCAGTGGCCGCCAAAGGTTCGCTCACAGAAATTTATACAATTAAGGGACACCTGGGTCAATGATTCTCTGGTACCGTTTATTTCACTTATTCACTTATTTCCTACTACACGTGTCTTAATAGCGGCGGTGGGCGTGGCTGCAGGCGTGGGCCACTTGCGTCTCTTGCTTTGCTCAGCGGATCCAGATTCTATGCGGCGTACGTCGCGGGTGGCGCTGTCCTCGTATGTCGGCGTTATGTACGACGGTCGTGGTGTAAAGGGGAATCTCTCAGCACTGGTAGAAAAATCAAACCCAGTGAGGGGAGACAGGAAAGGATAGGATCTCTCGACACTGGTAGAATAATCAAACCCAGTGAGGGGAGACAGGAAAGGATAGGATCTCTCGACACTGGTAGAATAATCAAACCCAGTGAGGGAAGACAGGAAAGGATAGTATCTCTCGACACTGGTAGAATAATCAAACCCAGTGAGGGGAGACAGGAAAGGATAGTATCTCTCGACATTGGTAGAATAATCAAACCCAGTGAGGGGAGACAGGAAACGATAGGATCTCTCGACACTGGTAGAATAATCAAACCCAGTGAGGGAAGACAGGAAAGGATAGTATCTCTCGACACTGGTAGAATAATCAAACCCAGTGAGGGGAGACAGGAAAGGATAGTATCTCTCGACACTGGTAGAATAATCAAACCCAGTGAGGGAAGACAGGAAAGGATAGTATTTCTCGACACTGGTAGAATAATCAAACCCAGTGAGGGGAGACAGGAAAGGATAGGATCTCTCGACACGGTAGAATAATCAAACCCAGTGAGGGAAGACAGGAAAGGATAGTATCTCTCGACACTGGTAGAATAATCAAACCCAGTGAGGGAAGACAGGAAAGGATAGTATCTCTCGACACTGGTAGAATAATCAAACCCAGTGAGGGGAGACAGGAAAGGATAGTATCTCTCGACATTGGTAGAATAATCAAACCCAGTGAGGGGAGACAGGAAACGATAGGATCTCTCGACACTGGTAGAATAATCAAACCCAGTGAGGGGAGACAGGAACGGATAGGATCTCTCGACACTGGTAGAATAATCAAACCCAGTGAGGGGAGACAGGAAAGGATAGGATCTCTCGACACTGGTAGAATAATCAAACCCAGTGAGGAGAGACAGGAAAGGATAGGATCTCTCGAGAAGGTGAAGTTGGAGTTTTTTTTTGGAGTGACTGCACCGGTCGCCTTGCTGGTCTCTGGTCGACTGCTCTCTCTCGGCTTGCTAGCGCTGTGTTCTGGCGCGTGTGTTTTGTTCGACCCGTCCGGTCGCTGTGCTGGTCCTCGTTCGAATGCCTGTGCTCAGTCTCCACGCGAGTCACGTTGCTTGCCTTCTCGTCTGCTCCGCTTTGTGCTTTTCCTTCAGGTGTTCGGCGCTCGCGGCTGATCGTTGCTCGCGTTGCCACCTGAGTGCCTGATGTGTTCGCACCGCCGCTGTATACTTAATCTATTACTTATTCCTAGTTTAAGAGTAACTCTATGAGCATAATTCGCTCGCGAATTTGCCTCATTACAAATTACAATAACGAAGCCGAAAGAAAACAACCGGAAGCGGAATTTGTTTACAAATTCGACAGCTGCTATCATTTCATAACTACAATTACAAGGCCACTATGTATGTATTAAATGTACGAATGCAAGTGTATACGTATGTATGTATGTGTGCTGAAGCTTATGAGTAAATAGTCGAATGTCCTTTGACTATACGAATATATTGCCACAAGCCATGTACTACCGTCGAATTTAATGTTATTCAAAGCGAAAACAAAAGCAAAACCTAGCATGCTTTTTGGCGCATACACGTTTCGCTGTATAAGGAAAGCTTCCCCGCGCTCTGCCGGCCGGGTGTACTGTTGCATGCACTATGCGTGGGCGCAAGTTAGCAAAGCATAAATATGTATGTATTTTTAAGTGTATGTGTCTACTACACCCACAGTGATGCCATTGATTTTTACATGCGATTGCTGCTACCACTCGATCTATTTGCCAATTCATGTTGAAACTTATTCTTCAGAGTATGAGTTTGCTTGTGCGAGTGTTTATTTTCGATTTGAATATCGCATTTTGTTTATTTTGCTTTCAGCTCGCAGTAACAACACAAGAAAAGCAGCGGCAAAAACAACAACAATTTAAGTTACAAGGATATTTTAGCCACGGTAGGTCTCCCTCACAAAAATCTGCATTCCGCCTCCAAATATGCTTTAAAAATTAAAAATTTGATTTTGTTACCTCTTAGCTAAAGATGTTGTTAATTTAGTGTTTGTGTAGAAGGTTGAATCCAGTTAAACTTAAAGTTTTTCCTCTGCTCTCAGTTTCAGTGAAATTTGTTGGGAAATAACACCGTGCAATCTAATTTTCATCTTGTGGTGAATGATGATTCCTATGCCAGATAAAAATATTATGCTTGCACAGCAATGTCCCCAAGCGTTTGATGCTTTTTGTGTATAGACTACTTTTACGAGGTAATGAAGTCAGCATACTGTTTTTTGCAAATTTGTATGAAAAATGTCGAAAAACAGTGTAAATGAACTGATGTCTGGGGGAAGCTTTGGGATCAGATGTCTAGATGTCTGAACTCAAAATTTACAGCAATATTTTTCGGATAACAATTTAACTCTGCTTTATCCCCTATCCCTTTATTCCCTAATTTAATCTGCAATTCTAGATATTTTTGAAAGAAATGCCAAAAAGTTCCAAGGGGTAAACTGTTCTACGAATTTGTTTTGCAGTTAATTTTATTAGGTGTCGTCAAAAGCGAAATGTCCACCCTGCAGATGTAAGTCTCGAAAAAATGTTCAACATTTTTGCTAGCTCGAGTTTTTCGACTGAACCAAAAATACAATTTGTTTGTGTTCATTGTTTGAATTCATTAAATTTCTTTACTTTCCACCCCACCAAATAAGAATTTATCTCCGATATCGAATTTTTTTCCAATTTACATTTTGCGAAAATTCACTGTAAAGTTAAGTTTTCGCTTAAAAACTGTGCACATAAGTCAATTTACGCTTAAATGCCCGGTCTGCCCCGGTATGACCCAAACACATGGAAAGTGCATGAGCATATCCGTACATGTACATGTCACTTTAGTGAGGTGAGAAACAGGTCAACAGACACTTTGCCACTTGATGGTGCTGTAGAAACCGGGCCGTGTTTATGTATGGCGCCTACTTGTTCATGTGTATGTGCACACATGAACATACGCAAACACAGCGCCACAGTCGCTGTCAGCCGTGCCAGCTTGTCAGGCCTACAGTGTGCTCACGTTAATTCTGCATGTTACCGCCAGGCGGCCCAGCTGCCGGCTATGGCAACAATGGCGGTTGTGTGTGCGTCTGTGGCAGGGAAGGGCTGCGGTGCTGTGGCGGACTGAGTACATCGTTTGCATGCTGCCGCTGCCGTCAGTGACTCCACTTTATGAGTTAAAATGTTAAAATTAATGTCAATTATATTGACGTGTCGACGATGCTATTCAGAAAATTGATAGGGTTGATTTAATAAATGTCAATGGCCTTTGCATATGTGCCCATTTGTGTGTGTGTGTGTAAATACATATTTTTCCAATCAGTCTTTTAAATTGCCGACTGTCAATGGCGGTTTGTAAAGCATTTATAAAGCGAGTAAGAGAGAGAGAGAGGGAGGGAGAGAGAGAGAGAGAGAGAGAGAGAGAGAGAGAGAGAGAGAGAGAGATAGAGATAAAGTTTGAAACGGGCTTAGCATTTTCGATTTGAGTAGAGAGGCTGAAATAGATGCAATCAGTTTGAAATTTCATTTGCAATGCATTGAACATGCTTCCAAAAGCCAAAGTTTATATCGATACTTTCCCTGCAGAATGTCACAACCACAACCACAACCAACCATAATTTGGGAAACTATTTGCAAATTATAGTTTTCCGGAAGAAAATCATTGAAATTTGTTTGCTGCGATGTTTCGAATGATGGACATATACCTCCATATTAGTATTCTTCTGATAAAGAAAAAAATGAACGAAAATATCGTCTACGACGTTTTGATATGTATGTATTTAAAACAACGGTTCAAGACTGTAGCCAAAAACGTAATTCCCACAGGATTCAGTAAGTAATTTTTTGGGAAAATCTTTTGAAAATTAGTAAAATTTAGCGTGAAGAGGAACAGATTAATCAGAATCTTTAAAGCGTTTTCGTAGAACAATCTTTAACATGAAAAAGAAAACTTTGTGAGTAAATTTTTTGTTTTATTCTGATTTAAGAGGCCGCTCAGGGAGGCAAAGAAGAGAATTGGTTTTTCAAATTGTTTCTCTTGTGAAGAATTGGAAACTCTGTGAGAGTGTTCTTTGCCATGAAAATAAAGCTTCTCAATCTCATTCGGATACGGCAATAAATAAATAACTGTTAACAAGTGGCCACATTAGAGACGAATAGTTGCCTTGCTCTAATTGAATTGCGAGCACCAATTGGCAGCAGCTCAAACAAAGCACGGAAAAGAAATTTGCATACGCATGGCCGTATCAAGGGTAATTTTTTATGAGCTTAGGATGCAAGCTTTCAATGGCCATACAAGTGCTGGTGAGCTACTAATTTCGAGCCAGCTCATTAAGCAGCATTTTCCAATGTACGAGCACTTTCTAACTTGCTGTGCGTATCTTAAAAAGCACAGCATCTTGAGTGTCGTGCCTTCACCTCCGTTCCCTGCCCTTTTACACAGAGGCCGCCAACTTCAGTATGCTCTTTTGAAGGCGCTACCGCTTCTACTATTATCATGATTATTATTACTTTTGCGAAGGACAAAGACAAAGTGCTTTGGCCCTCTGTGCTGTCAGCTGCACTGCTCCTCTGAATTTCTGCTAGCAAGCTGTGAGCAGCGCAGCGAAGTTCAAACGGAAATCGTAAGGCTTTGCTATATCACAATTGCCAAAGCGGCGGCAAATAGGAGCAAGACAAGGAGCAACTGCAATTGGCTGTACATACTTCAGCTTATGTACTCCAGTGTATACGTTTCTGTAAATTTTAAAGGAAACAGATGCAACTGGCAAGCGAAGTGAAATTGCAGGTATTTTTTTTACAGGAAGCACATTTTTGCTTTGCACTAGCGAATCGATCTGGAACCATAGCCCCGCTTCACCCAAGCTTTGCTGTTTGCTGTGCTAATATTACCGATTGCTTTATCGGACAAAGGTAGAATCTTTCATTCCCCGATGTCACAGATCCGAATCGATTAGAAACCACAGTCTCGCTTCACCAGAGCTATGGTGTTCGATTACTTAACATTACTGATTGCATTACCGAGTAAAGCAAGCATTTTTCATTCAACTCTTTCATGCAACGAAAAATTTCCTTTTGGAATGCTTTGTGTCGCTTTGAGTGTGCGTGTGTGTGACGCTTGAGTTTGTTTTCTTCTTACAAACGCAAAAATTTCTCGAACAAAGTTCCAAATGGCTCCTGCAAAGAAGCTTCCAGTTTCCGTACAATTCACAGTCCCTAGTCGAAATATTACCGTTGTGAATGTTTCGAAGCATCTCAGCAGCGCTTCTAGTCCGCTCCGCTGCGTCAGCGCTGCGTTTGATGCATAGCGACGGAAATTGCTTTTTAAACATATTTTTCATATTTTGCAGTGTTCTTCTCCATGCTACCCGAGGTGCTCCTGCGGAATTGCATTCATGCAGTGCACTGGCGAAAGGCCGTGGAGGCCATGGAGGCCGCGCTGAGGGCTAGGGGAAAGTAGCGCAAGGCATGAGCCTGAGAGTGAATGTGAATGTGAGAGCTGAAAATGACGACTTTTGCCGTTACGTGCAAAAATTCAATTTGTAATTACATTTGTTTGTGTGTGCATGTGGCGAGTGTATGTGTTTGCAAGTGAGTGTGCCACGTTTCGCAGGTTTGCGCTATCTGTGTAAGTGTGCTGCGGCTCAGCGCTTGCTCCTGTCTACACAGACGTGGAAAATGTTCTACAATTTTCGCACATACAGCTCGTTAATTTAATGTACTTAAAGCAACTAAAAGTATACATTTAAATGGAATAAATGCATTTTGAAATTGCATTACCAACATTCGTTCTTTTACTCTGGCATACAATTACAGATCTTAATGCATATAGGTAGGTACTCGTATACACCAGAGCCTTCTAAAACTCGCCTGTCTTGGCCGTATGTTGTGTTTCCTGTGTTTCTTACAAGAAAAGAAGCTTTGGAATCTGCAGCACGAGCTCAAATAACCAAGAATTTAAATAAGTTACATTTTTTATAATTTGTTTTCAAATTGTTTCATTACACGGCGCCACTTCTCGCGATGAATTCGCAATTCTCCGAGAATATTCCTTGCCATGAAAAGCTTTTCAAACCCGTTCGGATGTAGGTCCCGTTAACTAGTGCAAAAATATAACAAGCACACACAACTTAATGCGAGAAAGCTAGGTCTAAGCTCACACGGGCTGTCGCGCCAAACAATTATTATTAATTATACAATTTTTTATAAGATGGTATAAATGGACTTCGAAGCAGCAATTCCACGCAACAGGAACCGATCACACATCCAGCTAGCCAAATAAAATGCGTAGATATTTTAAAGTCATCTTATTTTTGAGCGGAACTGTACTTGTTTTCAGATTATAGTGCATTCGCTTCAAAATTCATCTTCAACTGTTCACACATTGACTAACTGGATCAGCAGGGCCGAGTGAAGCGGCAAAAAGAAGGCAGCAATGCTGGATTTTATTACAATTTTCTGATTCGCACAGAGTTTTTTTTTAGGTTAAAGTTGAAAGAACTTAGACCAGATTGTTATTGTGGCCAAAATTGTCTTTTGCACTAAAATTTAAGGAAAACTTTGATTTAGAGCTAAGGAATCTAAACTAAAATATTATTTTTTCGCGTTTTTCCACTCACGCTTAGGCATACTGTTCTTTAGGGACTATCAACAGCACGGAATGTATACTTTTAGGCGTGGAGAAAGTATAAGTAGCAAAAGGAAGGGCCTTCAACTTCACGGGATACACACCTTAGCGCAGCTGTATGTAAAGTTTTCGAATTTCGGTATTCCTAATTGGGTTTTGGTGGACTTTTGCACTATTTATACTCATTCCTCACGCTGCGTGAGACATATTTGCCAAATGAGCAATCTTCATTATTCGCAGCACAAAACATGCTGTAATAAATACGCCTGTTCTATGAAATGCAGCTCACTTTCAGCCTGGTATATTTGCCGAAATTTGCGCTCACCACCCACATTTGTAGCATTTCCCGGCCATGCCGTACACTTTCAAATCAATTTGTCTCCATTGATACGAAAATATTTTCTTTGCTTTTCATTTCGTTTCGCTAAGTAAAGAATTTCGCTTTCATCTTCGCTTCCAATTCAATTCCCGCTTTTATTTCAGCTCATTTCATTTAATTTCATTTCATTTTGTGATTTACGCAAAGCACAGACGCACACTGAAGGGCAAGACAGCGCACGGAAGTTATATTGCAAGGACATACTCAGAGCGCGCGCGTGTGCGTGTACGAAATTGTGGACGATGAGGAAGGTATTAATACATATAGCGCAGGACGGTAAGAGGGAGGGAGGGAGAGAACAAGAATGTTTGCTATTTTCGCAATTAAATGATTCGCAAGAAAGTAAGGCATGTTATGGAGGCGACTGGTTGAACATTTCCACTTCCACTTCCCCTTGACATATTTTATTTTTATCCTTTCAGTTTTTCAGTGACGAAAACTCAATTAAATGTGACACTGATGTCGGCAAAATATGCTAACTAAGAGCGATGAAAAGCGACAGCAAGTCAGATTGTTAGCATGGCTGGGCTTGGCTGAGCTGGTGCAGGCGCGGTCGATAGACAAATGATGATGTCGCCAATGACACCACTCTCATCAGTGGAGCAGCTGCTGTTCTGCAGCAGCCGACGAGGTTCAACTACTGAAGCAGATGGCGTTGCTGCTGTTGATTATGATTGGGGTAAATCGGGGTTGATTGGGGTTGAAGTTGAAGTCGAGGCTGGGATGAGCGCAATGAAATGTGGAGCTACCAAGAGATCGACAGGCTATCACTGCTCACGCAGACAAAACGTTCTTATGCATTATGTAGTAAGTATAAAGTTAGGTTACTACAGACAGTGTTGTCAAAAAGGGTTCACGTCAGCGTGACGGGGGAATTCGAGCTGCAAGTATGGATTTAGATTTTTTGGCACGATGCTGTACACTGTAGGGACTTCCTGATTTTTGCACAGCTGTGCGACAAAAAATTATGGAAATATTCAATGGAGAGATTTTATGGCCTGTGAGCGAGGCAGTGAATGGCAGTGAATTAAATGTCACGTGCTGCAGCAAACGTAAGCGTTTAGGGAATACGAGAGCAGTGGGTTAGGGAATGTGTGCATGCTTTGCTTTGAATTATAACCCTTGTCAGCGTGAAAATTGTGAATTGTGGCATAACTTTGTGACTGCAGAGATAAATGCCACCTTTTTGCATACTCTTGGGCAGGTGCATAACTGTTATGTTATCGCTTAGATATATTTTGGAACTTTTGTGTTTCGATCTCGAATCTCAGTTACTATGTAAATGGAACTCAGGTCGAAATTCAGCAAAGCTTTCAATGGAATGGAAGCTTTGCCAATAAAAAATAAAAATGTTAAACGAACTGTTACCAAAATACGCACATATTTCCCAAATGGAAATGGTTCAATACCTCTTAAATTACGTTTACAAGATGATCTGTAGTAGTTCTCTCTTGCGGCGGTGGCCAGTAGTCTAGAAGATGCCAAGCTGCTTTTTAGGGTTAAAAGACAATACGCCCCAGGACTGTTATTTCGAAGAAAAAAGTATTTTCAAAAAGTATTTTAATTTAAAGTAAAAATATTCAAACATGAATTTCATGCAATATAATCTACTAAACCGAACAGACATATTTACTGCCTTCAACCTTTATTTTGGGAACATTTTTTGTCAGTTTTGGAATCTCCTTTTGGCATGTGTAACAAGTATTGTGCATCGAGATTGATACGACCAGGGAAACTCAAGTTAAATAATCTACATGTACACATTGTTTCGAAAATACAGAAGAGGGCTTAAGATAGATGCGCGAAACCGGCTTATCTCCTAGAACCACGCGACCGAATTCAATTTATTGGCAACAACCATCAATAAACAGCGAACGTAAATAAAGCGTAAAACGTGTTCCGGGTGTGGCATGGGTGTGTGTGTGTGAACACACACTCTTACACATACGAAACAGCTCTCACACGCCCAATTTCACTTAACACGCAAAATATGACAACAAATTTATAAGCCTGTAAATGTTGGCCCCTGCTCGTCATACACACAAACACAAAGACAGACTCACTCACACATGCATACATTTGACAAAGAGTTATCAGATAGCAATCACCAAAAAGCAACCACTTAAAGCGCAAATTGCCTCCTCGCTGCGGGCGTGGTCCGTTCCCTGTTAAACAATTCATCATTTTTTTATGCGCGAACAAATACAAAAAATACAATGATAATAAAACAGCAACAACAAGTGCACAAGTGCCCGCACGCATACCGACAGCACAATTGATATGTAATTTGTGTGTGCTTAACAAAGAAGTTCCTTGCAGTTACTTTCGGGACTTACATACATATGTAGTTAATACCACAGTAACCGCATATAGTTTTAAAGAAACCGGTTACCATAATGCTATACACTAGTTACCAGCTGTTCTGACCCCAAAGGTAGTGCGTAGAGTAGTAAGTTTGATTTTAATTTCTAAAAACAGGAATTTTGTCCCGTGAGTTTTTAAGAAAGACGTTGCATGAGGAGATAAAAAAGATAAAAAAGTGTTTAACATTATTTTTTCAAATAAACAACTTTTACTTTGATTTATTAAGTATATTTAAAGGTAGCCAAGATCGATAAATATCCAGAAGAAATCATTCGAAAACTTTTATAGCAAACATATGCAAGCAAACCAACGAGCAAACTTTCTAGAGAAGTTATAATGCATTGCTCTGTTCCGTTTCACGCCACCCCTCTCACACCCGCACACATTAATACACACAAACACACAAACTTTGCATACTCGCTATGTGTGTGTGTAATGGTAAAGTCAGGTCTAAGTACATAAACAATAATTATTGTTTACACACACACATACGCGCATTGACTTTCGCATTCATACATACTCACACACACACACACACACACACACACACACACACACACACACACACACACACACACTTAAGCTCTCAACTAGCACAAATGCCATAAACCGTGAGGATTTTATTATCATTGCTTTTTTTTTTGTTCCTGTTTCTGGTTGCTGTTATCCAGTTTATTTTGCAGTTGTAATTAATAATTCGTAAGTGTGTGCGTGTTTGAGCCCTTGTCTTTATTTAAATATATACGTACACACATTTCCACGGATACAGATACTCGTATTTCCGTTTTTAAATAGTGGCCAGCATTTTTGGGCGCGTTCATTTTTCTCATTTCCCATGCTACGCTAATGATGATGTGATGACGCTAAAGCACAATAACAACATCATTACGCAATTTTGTTAACAAGCGCTCTCATCATCCATGGCACGAATATCCTGCGCCGAATAATTAATGTAAACGTTTAACGTGAGCAGCGAGCAGCGAGCGTTATAGATAGCCTGTGGACGGCGAGCGCCCTTTGTGGACCTGCACACTGCGTTGTAATGAGCAACGGAGGCTTATAAATTAGGCGCTGCTGTGTTGTTGTTGTAGTCAGCTCTACATTTCGTACAACTCCTGCCGATTACTTGGGACAGTATTAGGCCAGCAAAATTTTGAAACAAATTTGGTAGCATCCTAGCGAACGAGCTACTGCATCACTGAAATGTCATATAAAATTTATAAGAAAATGTTGATTTCTATTGCGTGAAATTCTTTCTTTCAACAAGTCAAAGAGTCTTCCCAGCATTGAGACGGAATTTATACACTGTTGCACTCAAGCGTAGCTCTCAACAGTTTGGAACATTTTTGAACATAAAAATATTTATAAAAAGAAAATAAATTTAATCAACTGTTGCGCTATTTTGAAAACTGCTGTGGTTGCGTTCTGTGAAGCGTGCATACTCAGGCTCAATTCTCCGATATTCGTTTGTTGTGTTTAAGTTATTAAGAGATGTACACTTCGCTTGAATTCAATTCAGCTCTGTGTCCAGCTCTGTGTCCTGCTCTGTCAAGTACTCGAGTGAAGAGTTTGTAACAAATTTCTTTCACTGATTTACGCAAAGTTGCACAGAGAGAACTTCAAGTAATTAGGGTCTTCCCTTCAAGATCAAAGCCTTCGACGGAGCAGAAATAACGAAAAAGTACTAATATTAAATAAGGACAGTCTTGATATACCAACTTGGTCTTGAGTCTTTTAATAATTTATAGTCCAGTCTGTTCAAAAGCAGAATACTAAATATAAAACAAATTTTAAAGTTCGAAGTATGTACAAGTTACTCGTTCCTCTCTGGAGCAGATTTTTTGCTATGCATAATTTTAGGCAAGTAACATTTAAATGTAATAATAACTTTTCGTTAAAGCAGCTTACTTTAATACCTAGGAAAATAAAAGACTTGAAAATGTATCAAATATGTTTGGGTTAATAGAACAAAAGTTGGGAAATTTTCAATTTTGGATAGAACCCAAAAAGCTCTTACAACCGCGCCACTGACGAAAACTCAAATCAATGCTCATCTATGAGAGTGTGTACATAGGTTGCGGTGCTCTGCTGCAGGTGAAACACGCACACACACGTGCACATTCAATCAAAGGCTTAATACTACATCCCTTTTTTGCATATTGGATTAGGCTACCCTTTCAACACATTAGGAATAAGTGCGGCAGGCAGTGCGTGTGAAAAGGAAACTCTCATAACGGTGAAAATCGAAATTGATTGATGTGATTGGGTGCGTGTGAGTGTGCATGTGTGCGAGAAGCACCTTAAACTTTATTTGGGCTCACTTTTAGGCATACAAAAGGGATTCTGCTAAACAATTTTTCTTGTTATGTATTTATTGCAGCAGGTAAAATGGAAGCAGACGGGATGGATGCCGCTGAGTCGTGCCACATGTTTTGAAATCAATTTAAGCCCACAAGCTTTTTGCTGCCTGCCTGCTGATAAGACTGCTCCCGATTGAAGCCGAAATGAAAAGAAGCTCACTTCGTTGTCGCTTTCCATTGCGCAAAAAAATTGTATTCAGATTTTTTAAACGACTAACACACATGCATATTTTTTGAAAATGCTGCTGGAGGCTGAACATATGTAAGTGCGCGAGTGTGTGTGAACGTGTTGCGTGAATTATCCACGCGAAGGCTTAATAACGTCATTACGCCAAGTCAGCACGGCACGAACGATGAAAGTAGGCGAAGTCGCTAAAATGAAATACTTATGTATAGCAAAGGACAGTGGTGCTTGTAAGGATCTTCAGCATGCCCGGTAGAGGGGAAGAAATATCGCAAATTTTTTGCAAACACAAAAAACAAAATTGCAACGAAAAGAAGGACATATATACTTAAAGAAGGTTACAAGTTTTCGCTGCTTTGCAGGCACAGCAAGTGTGAGCGAGAGCAGGCAAGCAATTGGCCTGTGCCGCAGTTCACTGGTTCGAAAATTACTTAGAAATTTTTGGAAAAAAAATTTTTAATATCATATGTTGTTTTCCAGTTTGAGTTCATATACATAAATAGCTCAATCACAAAAAATTTAAATTTTGTTTGAAATTGTAGTATATTGGAACTATTCTCGCGTTGAGCGAGATTTCAGGCTTGCTTATAAGAAACATTTGTAAATAATATTATATAAAAACAAGTAAGGAAGCATCAGTCGGGTTTCACCGACTGAGTAATAGCCTACACCAGGAGTGAGCCGCATAAACATTTTTCAGGCCAATCTTCCCGCCATTTCCTCTAATTTTCCATATACGTATGAGGCTCGCGGGATTGGGTTGGCCGACCCTGCCCGACACCAAGTAACCGAGAGTTATGATAGTGAAATTATAATCGTATTATATTTACGTACTTTATAGTGTGCAGACCACGTCCATTTAGGACTTTACATTTACCGCCTGTATAATTGGCAGACTAAGCCCAAATTTCATTCGTTTAAATTCATAAATAGTCAATTGAGATCCATTCTACCGAAAAATTGTTATCGCCTATATAGTGGGCGGACCACGGCCATTTTTTCCTATGACATAGATGGGCCACACCTTACCTTAAAAAAAATCCGAGGTTGTGGGACCCAGAGGCCTATTGTAGGCGTATCCCTCGACCGATTTGGCTAATCTCAGAACTTAATCTAAGTTAAGGTTAACTGCGAGTGTATACCTAGTTTGGTCAAATTGGACAACTCCTTCTTTCACTTCTGCGTGAACAGGCAGATGGACAGACAGACGGACAATCGGAAATCAACACATGAAGTGATTCTAAGCATTTCTATATATTTATGTCTATACCTAGGATGGCTCTTTTAATCCATTACAATTTTCGCACAAAGTTATTATACCCTATTACCATAGGTGTAGGGTATAAAAAGCTTATAAAAAAAGTTTAAAATGAAAAAAAATTTAAAACCTCCGAGCCGGATTCGAACCCATGACCTACCATATGCAAGCGCGAGACTCTACCCACTGGGCTACACAATGAATTACTCAATTACTTTCCCTATTCTAGTTAATCGACTTGATAGATCCTTTGCACTGTGCAATGCCGTCATTCGCAAACTTACTCTTGCCAGTAACAACCATCAGAGCAACAACAATGCGATGGTAAGCGCCAAGAAATGTAATGCGAAAGTGGAATGAACGGAAACGTTACTAGCACAAGGACCTGAAAGTGTGCAACAAAGTTGTTTATGTTGCTGAAACGACACTGTTGCAAGCATTTTGTTTGCGGGACTAACACTTGCCAAGTCGTTGGACGGCAACAGCAGCAGAGGCACGCTGCCAAGCTGCCAGGCAGACGGCAGTTTCTTCCGCTTTATAAAAGCAATAAAAGCGGCATATCCTTGAGCGTTCTGATTTGAGCGGCAGTAAGAACGACACAAAGTAACAACAACAACATTGACGACTACAACGAGGAAAGGATAGAGAAGCGCAAGTAAAACTTCATTGCAGTTAAGATATGTATATGCGGCGCACTGATTATTGCATGCTTCTTGGCGCTGGAGCTTGAGTGTGCGCTTGCCGATTGGACTGCATACTTTTGCTTACTGCCAAGCATTTCTAAATATGCCTGAATTAGTTTATTTATATTTCTTGCAAAAAAAACATCAGTTTTTTGTGGGATTTTGGCTTGGACTCGCTTGCAAAATTAGACATTTTATTTTCTGCACATTGAGTCCAATGCCATTCATGTTGCCGCTTACGTCATCAAAAGTGGGCTGTCTGTGTCTGTGACTGCGTATTGTATATGTATGTGTGTATTGTGGCAGCGCTCAAATGCCAACAATTTGCATAAATGCTTGCGCGAATGCCAAAAGTGCCAAACGCGCTCGGTCGGTTTGTCGGTCGGTCATAAAATATTGCATGCCATGCTCGTGAGTTGCGGGAAGCGGGGCAGCAAGAATTGAAAGGACGTTGTTGTTGTTATGGCGAGTGACGTACAGTTGCGGGTTCAATGCGTGAATGAGCTAATTTTGTAAACGTTCGTCAAAGGTTGGTATTTGGAATATATTCATATGTGCTCCAAAGAGCTGTTCGAATTATTCGATACGTCACCTTACACAAGGACATATGTAAATATATGATATACAGAAAACTAAGATTCTTAGCTCAACTCATTCCTTTGCTGACCCTGATTAAAAAAACAATATGAAGATTCCCATACAAACTTCTATGTTTTATTAAATATGTACAATATATTTTTTATATTATTGTTAGATGGAGTTTCTTGACTTAGACTTTTTGTCATTGAAAAGGCAATAATTGTCCTTTGATTTATTGAAAATAACGAGATAAAGTGTACAACAACATAATCCAGAATTATTTGCACACATGGGCACAATCATTGATTGCACAAACGAGCTAGTAAGTATATTGAAGGATTTAAAATTATCTGAATAGAATTAAGAGATACATACTCAGTTCGAAAAATTTTTTGTTTATTTGGAAGTTTTCTTAGTAAACAGTCAAATCAGTAAGATTTGGCACGGGAAGAAGTTGAACCTGAAGGGACTGAAATTATTCCTGCATTAGGCTTGAAGTTTTATTTTTGGGAGATGAGACCAGCTACACCTACATTACCTTTGCATGATTTTTCAAAAAGTGATGGTGAATTACTTTTCCACTTTTCTTTTATCTTGTACAATCTCATATAGAATTTCTAAAGTCCTCTTTGCAAAATAACGAAAACAGATTTAAAAAAATTTTTTTTCCTTTACAAAATAAATACTAACTGAACTTGTCTCTGTGTTACAATGAATTTATAATTCTCCCTGAATTTTATTTGCAAGATACTGCATACTTCTAGGTGCGAAACATTTTATCTGTAGTGCCTAAAGTCGTCAGGGCATCGCCAGTGTTTCAGCGTGACATTAGAAACCTAATTAAAATTATTCTATTTTAAAATCTTAAAAGGTGCAGGCACCAGCGACGACTGAGAACCTGGCTACATGCCCCAGCCACCGCAAATGCGCCGCTGCCAAATTAACAACTCAACTTCCATTAAGCAACATCCTATACCACGCAATCAGCAGCGGCGCGGCAGCAACAACAACAACACCTAAAATGGAAAATTATTTAAGGATCGCACATGGGCTGGAAGAAGGCAGGCGCGCCTTCTGCCGCCTGCTGCAGCACCGCTGCCGGTGCCTCTTGCTTATTAAAGCCGCAATGCGGCGTAACTTTAAAATTATTTTATGAAGTTGAAATGAGGGCTGCCACTTCTGATAGCAGCTACTCTGCCCAATCTTCCCTTTCGACACTTCTTCTCAGCTGTTTGTATAATTTTACACGTTGCGGAGCGTAAGTAGTGCCGTGGTTGCGGAGAGAAGAGGGCTGGCCAGTTTAAAGGTATCATCGTCATGCCGCACTCAGAAATTGTGCAAGTTAATAAATATTTATGACAGCTCGTACACAAAGATACTTGCCACACGCAAACACACACACACACATAAAAGCAGACCGCGTTCATTGTGAAAACTGACAACGCTGCGCTGTTAATTCAGATATAAATTAAGCAAATATCTCTGCCTGCTTTTTTCGCCTTTGCTGATTACTTTCCTGTTTATTCTTTCACTATATTATTACTCGTGTATTTTGTTGCCTTCTCGTTTTATGTGACTTCCTCTTTGGTGTGCGCACATTAAAATTCTATGCGCGCTTTGCGTGCGAACTGCGGCGTTGGACCGCCGCTGAGCTCTCGGGCGGCAGTAGTCACACTTCACTTGTAAGTGGTGAGCGGCTCGCGGGTGGTTCGTCTGTCTATCTCTCGATACCTCAGTTAGCCAATCTGCCCGTCTGTCTGTCTGTCTCTTCCGGACCTTGACGCGGATATGATTACGAGACGTGCACGTGCTCGGGCCGCTGTTGCCGGCATTTTCATACCTCAAAGGTATGGAAAGGGGTATATGTCCTGCTGGTAGGCGTGCGAGGCACCACCCATGGTGCTTTTGACTATAAATTAGTAGTAGTTGTAATTGCGTTTCTTTTTGTTGTTGTCGTAGCAGGCGTGTTTTGCATTAGTTACAATATAATTAATTCTGTTGATTTATAACGACGCGACATTTTGGTATTTGATGTGACTCTTCCTACTCGAGTTTTCAAATTAAGTGTGGCATATTTATAGGCGTCACTAACATGCTAAACTGCAAGTCTTCATCGATAGAATCAGTTTTAGGCATTTTACATATAGTTAAAATTTAATTTCGCAAAATTCGTAAAGCTAATAAAGAAATTAAATTTTGATTTAATTTTGAAAGCAAGGTATATTTTTAGGTGCTTGAAGGAAAAATACTTTGAGCCTGAGAACTGTTTATGAAAAGTTTTCCTGCGATACATTTGACTTTGGGAATGAGTGTTTAGAAATCCAAAACATATGAACTAAGGTTTATATCAAGTTGAGCTAGTTTTCATTGAAAAGACTCCAAGTATGTATAGCCTAAATTTAGGCGCCGTGTTTGTAAAACGCCAAAATAGTATTAAAATTAATAAAGTTAAGTAAAATTACGTAATAAGGATCTTAATATATATGATATATAAACATTAAGTTACACTTTGAGGACGTAACCAAATCTTATCATAGTCGCTTGCTTTGAGGAGCCCTAAAAGAGTTGTCTCTTTTGAATCTGATGTATAGATTTATAGATTTAGAAGTGATTTAATGATTACATTTACACGAGCGGCATACGAAGTAGGAACGCATTCGAACATTGGAACATATTAATATGAGCACATGGATATTGATACGCATCTCTGTGCTAGTTTGTATGTATTTAAGTTGCTGTGTATTTCAATTTAATATAATGAAAAATTTATTAAATGCATGTAAGCACACAAACACACACATACAAGTGTATTTGTTTACACAGAGCTAAATAAATGCCAAGGAGTTTCTGTTGACTCTGAGCCGGTCCATGAAATTTATACAATGTGCACTCGCTGCAGGCCATTTGCCCACAGAAGCTCAGCTTTGATTTAGAATGAGTGCGCGGTGTTGTTGTTTTCGCTCGACTTGGTTTATTAAATTATGTGCACGCTTTATTTGAAATGTGGCACACAAGAAAATATTCTAAAGAGTGAAATACACAGGAAAAACGAAATGAAATGTGAGCAAAAACCTACGAAAATATTTTAATTAAAAATAATGCGCAGCGAAATGAAACAGCAACATCGCAAAAATGTGCGAGAGAGAAATATTAAGCAAGCTTGTGGAGACGTCAACAACAACAACAACTAAAACGAAACGAGAGTCAACAAGCGTTTTATGGGTTGATGTCGGGTAGGAGGAGGAACGGCTGTTAACTAAGTTCTACGAGTTCAATTTCGCTAAGCATCAACTAACTTATATTATATGAAAGCAGAAAAACCCACAAACTTTTTACCTGGAAAAACCCTTTTTTCCGACTTAGCCCACTCTCGAACCGAGCCGTAGAGTGCTCCTAACAATATGAGAAAGCTATTACAAGCTTATAGAAAGTATTTAAGTTTTTGCGAATATATAAAGAAACCCGTAATTGAAATGTTAGTATTTCAGGGTAATTCGGTTCTTAATCGGGTTTCAATGTAATCTAATTAAAGCATATTAGTTTGTTGCTCGTTTTCAGATTTCAATACAATGCCTGTTTATTGCTCTGTTTCGCTTGGCTTGAGTACAATAGAAGGGTTAATTGGCAAATATTAGGTCTTTTGTGGTCATTATGAGTAGAAGGCATGTGCGAAACCCTAATTATTAATTAGCAAAAAGGAATGCCATTCTTTTTAAATCCATCCTTTTAACGTTTTATAAAATCATGCTTTGATATGGAAAAAACATCAGGCCACA
The DNA here is from genome assembly GCA_963457695.1 of Neria commutata. Classification (NCBI taxonomy): domain Eukaryota; kingdom Metazoa; phylum Arthropoda; class Insecta; order Diptera; family Micropezidae; genus Neria; species Neria commutata. Next base: position 22,334,864 of record OY735249.1, on the reverse strand, counting down.
TGTCATTCGAAAAGGTCATACATGAAATTTCAATTCGGTTTAATTGAGTTTGACTATAAAATTCAAAATTTGAAATAATTTATTATTCAGGCACACATTTCAGCAGTTTATAATTTGATGTGCCCAAATAATTCAGATCAATCATTGCAGCGTAAGAAATTATGCATGAGCTAAGTGTAATATGCACTTGAATATGAAAATTGCGCAATCAATAACCATTTTCAAGTTTTTATCGACCACTTAAGGTGTGCCCTAGAAGTGGGGCTGCTTATCAACAAATAAAAGCTATTTAGTGCGGCAGTAGCGAAGAAGTCGCACTACAAACACAAAGCGGCAGTATTGCAAGTCGCACAAACCAACATACCCACACACACATACAGGTACAGGCAGGCAGGCAGGCAGGCTGGCAGACACGCCAATGCGAAAAAGTTAATTTCTAAGTAAATATAAACAAAACGTTATCAGCGGCCGCAGCAAACGCAGAAGGCGGCAACACTGAAACAAAGCCACGAGCACACAATTGCAAAATGAGCTGAAAATAAAAAGCAGAAAAAACCAAAAGGCGACAACAATGCGCGCTAAAGTCAGCGCTGGCGTTCATCCCACTGCCCACTGTCATACAGTTCCACCGTTCCGCCGTTCCACTGTCGCGCTGTCGGCCCTAAAACTAGTTCTCTACTTGGTTCAGGCAAAAAACGAAAGTCTTTGTATTCGCTGTATTGTAAAACTTTATTGACTTGAGCACATGCTTCAGCAGCAGCAGCAGCAGCAACAACAATATCAACAATAACAATAATAATGATGGAAATAGCAACAAACAATAGAACCGCAGCAGAAATTACTATTTTCATAGTGGAATAAATTAAGTTCAAGTGGCGGGATTTATTAGTTGAGCGGCATGTTGAGCACACCGTCACTTTAACAATTAAGCGCAAACAATTTCAATTTCGCTGTGCAAAGGCTGCCTGGAGCGTGTTCATGCGGGGGTATGTGGCTGAGGAGCGCACACGACGCGCGAATGACGTGCATTGTGCAAATAAATGCGGCTGACGTTTGTATCGTGAAATTAGTGATAGCGAATTTGAAGGGGAGTAGCAGCCACTGAATTGTCTCTTCGCTGGAACTTGTTAAACCGATGCACGTGAATGCTGAAGCAACGATAACGTGCTCTTTGGAATTATTGGTGTTCGAATCAGAATCTACTGTAAAAGAAATAAGCAGAAGACAGCTGCAGCCATGTAAATATATGAAGAACTGTCACAACAGGCCTTGGATCAAACTACTTCAAATGCAATCCATGCTTAACCAGCATAGTTCCCCGACTCTCAACACAGCAGTTCCAAAACCGTACTTCAAACGCAAACGATTGTATAAAAGAAGTAGGAACTCCATGCAAACAAATGTTATGAATTCAATCGATGCTGTGTATTAGAAATATGCCGCTGAAATTTGCCTGAAAAAAATAGAGCGCAGTAAATCTGCCTAAAAAATTCGCACATCGAAATATTTTAATTGCAAAAACTATTTGGAAAAGAAATTCTACGAAATTTTTTAAAAACTACAATATTCTGATATTTTTCGTTTATTATACTAGAATGTTACTAAACAGCTAGTTCTATGTTGCTGATATGTAGCAGTTGCATATGTCTCTCTTATATATAACTCTTTTTCTTAACTCATTCATTCGGTTCTCTAGGGACGCGACTCTAGAACAAAGTCGAAATGTAGGAAATTGTTGGAACTGAATATCTCAATTATAAGGAGAATCAATTAGTTCGATTATGAATACTTAGTTAAGCAAAAAAAGATATGACTATATACAACTATCGCAATATAAACTATCAAAAATTAAGGTGACCTTTATTAAATAATTCAACCAAAAACTATCCGTTATCACTAAAGATTTAAAGGAGCTTATATGTGAGCTGCTTAAGCTGTCAGAAAAAACTAACCTATCTAAAAAAATAATTTAAGATTTGTTTTAACTTATGAATTAATTCTAGGTTATTGAAACTGATTAGTTATAGCTAAAACTCTGCAGAAATCTGATGAGCTTTTTTACTCTGAAATTAAGACCACTAAGGGCCAGTTTCACAGTGGATGTTTAAACTCTGATTGCAGTTTAAATAGGGAATTTCAGTTTCACAGTGGGAAGTTAAATACAATTTAAATGCCCGGTTGTGGGCATTTAAGTACGGCACAGAGTTGCAATCGAAAACAAATAAACAGCTGATTTCGGATGTACAGGCAAGCTGCGTCGACAATATTGCAATTTATAAGCGGTCAAATTAAACATACAACTGCATGGTGTAGCACATATAAATGATCCCGTAGTATTATAAATAATATAAACTGTGGATTCTTTGAAGAATATCCAATAATTCACTTCTTTCGGCTGACGAAAAATTTTTAGCTCGCGCTGCCTCCATAATTGAACAATTGAACATATGTTTTTGGCAAGTTGTGCTGTGTTCAATTGTCAAATATTCGAAGTTGCCATTCATTATTCCGTATTTAAATAAATGCACTGTGAAACTCAAGAAAAGTTAAACTAGATTTAAATTCAATTCGCAAATTAGATTTAAACATCCACTGAGAAACTGGCCCTAAGTAAACAAAGGTAGAAAGTTAATTTTACTCTCGTTAGCTGCAACTTTTTCAGTTTCATGTAAAAAGATGAACAAAATTTTAATTTGCAAACATTTTTATTATGTACTTAAAATACACATGGATTTAAAATTTCAAAGTTCAGGCTTTCAACTATTATACTTATTTGCCTATGTGCATGAATTTATTTTCCGTTTTTACTATTTCAAAACTTTTCAGCATTGCTTGTTAGTTTAAAACTGAATATGTCAGAAAAGTCGAGAAATTTGCCAGAACAGCAGCCGTTTTTCAATTTGCAATAATTTGCAGTGGCATGATTCGAGAATTAAAAGCTGCAAAGCGCACGTTACTCTGTGTGCAACACAGCTGCAGCAGAATGCTTTCAGGGGATAATTGCAAAAAATTGTTGGACTTAACTGAGAAATGAGAAATTGCAAAAATCACATCCTCCAGATAAAAGTGGAAATCACCACAGCAACGACGCAAATGTGCGGCTACAACAATGCAGCTGGAACTTTTGCAGCACTGCTCTTTTGGCTGTTGTATTTTATTGTTGCCGCAGCAACAATCCGGGTAGCAGCTACGCCGGCAAATAAAGTTATAAAAAAAATATAAATGCCTTTAATGACAAGCGACAGAGAAAGACACTGGCCGAGGCATGGGGAGAGTAGCAGTGTTGATGCTGCCACGAGCAATTTCGTAATGTTGTTAATTGTGAAACGCCAACAGCTCTTCCATGAAATTATAAATTTGTTAATATAATTCGATTACAGAAACACCAACTAGCCAGCCAGCCACAACATCCCTTATATGATGCGCACACGTACGCTGCACATCATCAACTCGTCTCGTAGCACGCACACAGACATGCACATTATGTATATGCGCCTACATGCAAGTGAGCGGATGGGCGGGGTGCCGCCGTTGACCTTGCCCCAAAAACACACACAGCTGCCGCAATTTATTACGTGCTAGCATAGAAGGAAATAAACGGCGAGCGCTTGGAGTAATAAAAATATGCCTTTTATTTTTCGCCTGCTGTTGTTGTTGTGATTGTTGCGCTATCAGCGTTTTATCTGAAGTTCAAGTCAGTAGGGACAGAAAGAAAAGAATTCTAGCCAAACGAAACGAAACGAAGCGGAAATGTGAAATGTTAAGTGGAGTTCATGTTCATGTCTAATCACAGTTTATTGTGTGTGAAAATAAAAAGAAATGTTGATTATAAGGAACAACGCGGCCAAACTTATTAAGATAACAAAGAATCTTGTTCATCATTGAAATCTCCGGTATTCTTTTAATTCGGACGAGAGTCCCATATATGTCATTCTTTCGTTCGGAGATGGAGCACTGTGCCACTTATGAAATTCTTCAATGTTGAAAGAGGAAAAATTAAATATCCTTGAACTGGCGCTCTCTTTCTTTTAACATGGTCTGCAGTTAAAATATTTCTGCGCATTTTGGCCAATTCGCGATAAAGACAACACATCTTTGCATTTAGTTATCATTTGCCTAATTTGGCTGAAGTAGTATAAGGGAACGACGACAAATATTTTCAGCAACTGACGAAAAACTGCAGTTTCCTGTATTCTTTGAATTAATAACTGCTAATTTTGATTTTAACGAAATTTTACCTTGAGAAACCTGGCGGGTTATAAGGGACGCTAATTTTTTCGACAATCTGAGCTATATCTTTTTTACTCATTAACTAATGTTTTGAACATAATATGTTTGGGATCCTTGTAAGTAGTATTTCAAACGATACTACACACGATGGAATATAAAATATTTTTGGGACAAATTCCCCTTAAAAATTAAAGAAATATTTTTCAAACCTTTGACAGTGGAAATATGTTTACGTCATGCCACATTTATATTGAAACAAGTAAGGAAGCATCAGTCGGGTTTCACCGACAGAGTAATACCCTACACCAAGTAACTGAGTGGGCGGACCACGCCCATTATTGACAAACTACAAGATATTCCTAATAAGTTTATATATATATACCAAATATTGATGTTCTGACAGGTGTACAAAAGAAATGATCGGTATATTAAATTTACCACTCCCATTGTGGGCGGATCACGCCCATTTTTGGAGAATATAAAGATATTCTCCCCTGCAATGAAATGACCAAATATGGATGCTCTGATGTGAATATTACAGAAGTTATGAGGATTTTAAGCTTACCGCCTATATAGTGGGTGGACCACGCCCATTTTCTTATATGTCATGTAGGACCTATATCTTAACCTAGGAACCAAATTTCTTTCGTTTAAATGCATAAGTAGTCAATTGAGAGCCATTTTACCGGAAAATTGTTGCCGCCTATACAGTGGGCGGACCACGCCCATTTTTTGGTATTTTACAGAGGGTGCACACCTCACCTTAAATACCAAGTATAGTTCTTTTCCATGAGTAATTGCACAAATTATAGCCATTTTACCGAAAAAAATCCGAGGTAGTGGGACTTACAGGCCCGTTGTGGGCGTGTCCTTCGGGTGATTTTGCTAATCTCAGAACTTAAAGTAGTGGAAGGTTCACTGCGACTGTGTGCCAAATTTGGTCCAAATCGGACCACTCCTTCTTTCTCTCCTGCGCCAACGGACAGCCAGACAGACAGACAGACAGACAGACAGACAGACAGACAGACAGACGGACAGACGGACAACCGGAAATCAAGACAGAAAGTGATTCTAAGCATTTCCATATACTTATGTCTATACCTAGGACGGCTCCTTTAATGCGTTACAATTTTCGCACTAAGTTATTATACCCTATTACCATAGGTGTAGGGTATAAAAACCGGCTGTTTATGCATGTTTACACAGACATACGGATTTAATAAAGATCTTATTATAGTTCCGTATTTTTCCTTTCAGGGAAACGAAACAAAAATTAATCAAAGATCGTTAAAATATAAAAAAAAATCAGTAATTGATCGTTAGTCTCTAAATCAGAATTCAAAATTAGTCATTGAATTTTGAAATCAAATTAAAAACAATGATTGATCTCTTTTTTCCAAACAATCCAAATCAATTTCTAATAGTGTTTTACAGATGGAAACATAATCATGTCATAAAAAAAAGTTCAACCACACTAAAAGGGATAAAGCTTCGTAGGAGCAAGCATGAGCTTAAGCTGTGCTCCGTTGCATGTCTCGTGCACCTTTACGCTCGCAGCTATCACATAAAATAGTATTATTTGTGTTGTTTATTGTGCGATCACTCGAGACGTGACTCTGCCATCACATTGAGAAAAGTACCAAAGTAAGCTAATAAACAGCTCAATCTCGTACTTAGATTGATTACCGGCAGTTACACTCATACGCAAATGGTAACTGGTGATGCTGCTGCTGCTCTGCTCTCCCCTCAGCTGCCACGTTTGTTGTTGTTGCTGCTGCACTAAAAATCATTTGTTGATCTTTCATATCAGTTTTTGATGTTTTTTCGGAATTGATTTGATGATTTTTTCTATTTGGGCAAAACATTTGTTGTGAAATTTAGACATCGACGGTGAGCAAAAAAACAAGTGTAAATAATTGTGAGTAAATATCATTGAAAAATTTAAACAAGAAATTATAGGCGGATTTTGGAGGGCAACAAATGGGTGTGTGGCGACTTGGGAGAAAATTAGCTTGAGCCATCCAATACCCAAGCAATAAAAAAAACAGAAATCTTTAAATTTGTGCGCTTAATTTGTATCTCATATCATAGAGAGCGTAACTACTCCAACTCTTCCAGCAATATAAAAAAAAAGTGCAATAGAGGATTAATTATGAAAATGAATAATCAGAAAATTAGTAGGAATAAGCATAGCGGTAAAAGTAGGACTTAAATTTCAACCGCCGCTGCTTGCAAAATGTGTGGAATGGCATACTTCGGGGCGTATGAACGATGCATTTGCGAATTGCAAATTTTTAATTGCGGCACGTGCAGCAAATTAATTGCAGCTGGATTTTACTGGCGAGCAGCTAATTAACATGTCCGCCTATAAATGCCTTACTTTAATTACTGCTAAGTTAATGCAGTGCACTTCAACTTTGGCATTATCCTTTGAAAAGGTTAAAGCAGAGCACTGCAACAACAACTACTACAGTAACAACACTGGGGCGGCAATCTGTTCTTAGCAGCAAATTGGTGCATTAATGCAAAACACCTGCCTGCAGCAGACAACAATCTCCCAGTTAAATGTCAGTGGCAGCAACTCCACCTAAGCACGTACCGAACACTAACAACAACAACAACTACTACAACAACTACAACAACAACACAAAGCCACTTTTACTTGTTTCAATGCTGTTGGGTCTTTGTTTGTGTTTATGTGTGTGCTTTAATACGGGACTCTGAGCATGCCATATTAAGGCGAAAGGATATAAACGGCTAATCACGACAACCAACAACAGCAGCAGCAATTGCAATAACAACAGCACTATTCTTGCCACCTGCAGCATGAAGTCATTACGCTGAAACTGCGCTAAATGTGCAGCAGCGAAAATTGCAGTTAGTCGCTGTGTAAAGACTAATAATGACGGCATTGAAGTTTGCTACCAGAGCAACAACAACTAAGCTAAACAGCTGTTGCGTGTCTGCTGCTGCAGCTACAACAGTGGTAGTTTCGTATAATGTGCTTGCATGTACATATGTATGTATGTATGTGTGCCGAGAAATTATATTAAAAATACGTGCGTGTGTTTCAAATGAGGCCTTCACACCTTTGCACTTTTTATACTTGCTCCTTGCCTTTCGTACGATTGCCCACATTTTTTTCCCAAAAAACATATAATTTTGCTCATTTTTGTTCACATTAAATAATCAACAACTTTCTTGACGGTCATAACCCGCGAGAGGCAAGAGGTGTGCCTCATAAAGCGAAATTAAACAAATTATATATGTTTATAATTGGCACAAGAGATCGTAGAACGAGGCTTCGACTAAGCTTTAAAGCATGCACTAGTGTATGTACGTTCTATTTAATGCAAGAATTAACGGGACCTACACATTTATTCTATAGCAGTGTTCATATGAGAATTTTTGTGAGAGAAGTTTTCTATCTAAGTAAAGTATACTTCCGGATAGTTGCCAACTCCATCGCTAAAGATGGCGTTGTCTGCTAGAAACGAAGCCTCTTAATTGTTTAGATGATATGCATCGACCAAGATTCGAATCAGCGACTACACGCATCAGCGGCCGAGCAGCACCGTTTAAAATTTTGTAAAAATATAAACACAAGCAACTTTTTTGCGTTCAAACGAAAGGTGGTGGCGACTTCACTTTTGCAAGTATCGAATTAAATTTGGAATCACAAGCCGGAATTTATAACAACGCCAGTAATCACAAATTTTCAATCAAAGATGGTACTTTTATTGAAAGCACATTTTTTAAAGATATACTCAGCTAGTACCACTGGCACTAATGAGTATAGAAAATCATGATGGTGATTGAAAAACCTCAAATTGACCAAAGTGCAATGGAATTTGTAAACTTTGTTGTGTGTTAGTCGATACTCGCACACCATTGGAGCACTCTTCTTTAATGTTTGAGCTAAACTTGTCATTTGCATGAGGTGTTGGCGCCAACGCTTACGCAAATACCGAAACACAATAACACGCACTCTCATAGACTCACAACAGAGCCAGGCTTTTCAGTATGCCTTCGCTGCTCTCTCTATGGTCATTGCTATTAATTTTGCGCGCCTAAAAGTAGGTGAAGGTAAAGCACGCTACGGCTAAAACTTCTCCTGGTGCTGGCGCTGACGCTGGCGCCAAACGAAAATAAATTATTGCTAGCTTGCGTTTCAGGCAGCAACCAAGTTGGAGTTGGCCACCATCAGAGTAGCCTTGTTATGTCGCAGCACTATGGCGCTGTTGTCCGCGGTTTTTGTGGCCTGCCACATTGCGTTTCATACAACTAATTCGCCGCTTCATGTCATGCAACGAACAAACGAACGAAGAGGTGGGGCAGAGTAGAAGAGCGGAAATAAATTGAATTTGCCGTTCTCTTTTGCCTGTTCATCATTCACGGCAAAGCACGTTTCACGTTCACGTAAAAGTGCAAAAAGCAATTACATTTACGCGAATGCAGAGGCGTTTCAACGCCGGATTATGCAAACTGCAGAACGACCGCCAATTGCAATAGAAGGATTCATAGTTATAGCAACAACAACAACAAGAATGTGTTTGCTAGCATCCTGCCGAAGCGTCGCCGAGAAGAACCTGTGGAATTGCTGTGCAAAATGCTTAATTATATCCCGTTATCAGTACGCAAGGCACTCAAACACTACGCTCGCCTTCTGCTTCACAATATCACACATGTGCATGTCACCACATAACTATGAATGTGTGTCTGTGTGTGTGAATTGCACTTCAGTTGTTGCACGTAGCCAATTGCAGTGCGGCATTCGTACAAGGATTTCTATGCTATGCGGAATGCAATAAGCGCAGAGCAGCAGATGAGTGCGAAAAATATTAATAAAAAATATACGCCAAGAAGAGAAACAAGTTTGGGAAGGGGCTGACTAGTGGCAAATAGCATTGAGATTTGGTTGAGCTGACGTGTGCTATTTCAAATATTATTAAATAACTAGAATTTTACAATTTTACCTAGACATAGACACAGATGCATATACACATGTATAAAACTATAAATAAAAATCATTGCATTAAACTACCCTATAAGCAGTTCAGTAGTCGACTACGAAAATAACACACTTATAGCTAACTTCTATGATCTAACTAGTATAAGCTAACTAGAATATAGTGCAGAACTTCCCCAAAATCAAAGCGAACTGTTTGTTTTCTTTCTATTTTGCTTTATATATTTGTCATAAATCTTTTGAATTGGAAAATTTAAATCAGTTGCTCAGAAGGAAATGAAAAGCTTTATCAAAAACCAAATATTATGGAAGTGTGAGTAAATATTATATTAAACAAGCAACGATTTTACAGCATATTTTAATAAAGCGTACTATAAGCTAATCAACTAATAGTTTGGTTGAATAGCTTCATATGAAATTAGTTAACTATTACTGTAAATTAGTAAACTTTTAGCAAACTTCTAAACAACTAACTTTGAGCTAACTTCAAAGTAACCGACTTTAAGTTAGTTGAAAGTCATTCAGAGTCGGGACTGACTACTGCCTAGGACATCGCAATGTTAAAAAAGTCAGTTGTCTCCATTGAAAGTAGTCGAAGTATAGTCAACAGCGAAGTAGTGAGGTTATAGTTAGCTAAGTTGCTGTTAGGATACTTGTACTTGAACAGCTTTTTCATTGCAATGAAAACGACCAAAAGTTGCAATCAATCGCGATTAAAATTAAAGTAAAATTATTTTGGTTTTTTTTATCAGGCAATCCGATCTGATCAGAGTTCGAAAGCGCGATGAGAGAACATATGTATAATCACTTTAACTGACAAATTTAATAAAAATGCATATATGTATGTATAAAATTTACTATCATCTGCAGATACTCGCGCATTTGTGGCACATCCCACCTACATACATTAGAAGAGTTTTTCAGTACCTACGCTCCTCCATTTCCCATGTCCAACACATTTGCGTTAGATGCAATAATTGAAAACTGCATCTCGATGCATGAAAGTGTGTGCATACAACAAATGTGCACTTATTTGAGATGCATGAAATAATCAAGATTATACAAAAATGCATGACGCAGTTGATAGTATTAGCAGTGCAGTGTTCTACCGATATGAATCGCATGAGTTGTACGTGCATGCGCTATTAAAGATGCAAATTTAAATCGACCCAGCTGAGAGCCCCCGATAGACAACAACTTGTTGAGTGCCTCAGCAACAGCCATCGTCAGAACGCGCCAATCCAACTGTTTACATAAATGGAATGGCTACATTAAAATTTTCGAACAATCAACAGTTATGACGTTGTCCCAACTGTATATGGCATTGCTTCCCATTCTTTCCATTATAACATAATAAAAAGGCATGAAGTTGGCAACTCAATTGCAGACCGATGAACAGGCGAACGGACCGACTAGGTTGACTGATTCATAATTGGCGTCATCAACAGAGTCGCCATGAAATGAAAATTTTAATAAAGTAATTGCTTAGTAACGACAACAGCAGCAACAAAACAACGTAGCGACAAGACCGATGGCGCATTTGTCAAACTGTCAGCCGCTGTCATTTGCATGCGACTTTGATTTAAGCGTTTATTAACCTTTTTTACGGTTGGTCCAAAATGCGAAAACTTTCGCAATTAATGGATTTCACTCTGAAATTAACTAGAGTTGAGCAACGACAACATCAACAACAACAACAGCAACAACAAACGTTGATTATAAAACAAACGATGAGTTCCAATTTGTTTTCACAAACACTTTGCTACTAAATTGCGCGGTATCGACATTGATTTAACAAGTGAATAGAAATAAATTGGATTGTTTTCAATTGAATTGAGGGTTGTCGCGATAGTGCAGAACTTTATAAACATTTGATAGTTTCGTAAGTATATTCATGTGCTATATTTATGTGGAACTACGGCTTCTTAATATGATAATGAAGCTTCCGATGCTTTAATTCTGGAAGAAAAATGGCATGCGCACTTTCTGTGATGTTAAAACATAGTGTTCCCTCCAAAGGAATTATCGCTTATGAGTTCTCTTCAATTTCGCTTTTATGAACCTAAGTAGATTTGCAAAAGAGTAGAACTAGTTCTACAGGCATTTCTTTTAGTATTAAGTCATTTAAGTTTCTGTTATATTTAAGTTATTACTAATCTGGAAGCCCAAACCTAGTATATTTAAACTAATAAATAAATTTAACAAATCTAGCTCAAAGACAGCTTTGTGTTGGTTTAATTTTGCCAATTCCATGGGAGCCTGACAAATAAATTAACACAAATTAAAAGTTTATCTGCAAAGATACGCACGTGAGATTGCCCTAGCAACATTTAATATACTTCAAAAACGAATATATGTATATGTACATACATACATAAAGCTAACAACAACAAACAATGAAACAGCCACCGACATCAGCACCAGCACCAGCATCAAAACCAACACCAACACAAACGCCAATACCGACGCAATTCAAATTCAATTAACATTCTAATTAAATTTTCTTTAAATATTAACAAATGCAATAAAATTTATACACAAAAAAGCACGAGAGTAAGAAGAAGAGCGCAACGAAAAAATTGTTAAAGCTCTTAAGCAGCTTAATGCCGTACACACATACATACTACATATATTCAGACCACCCCAACCATCCGCATCCACACTCCGTAATATCCCAACGTCCCCAAAGTACGCCCAATGAGCCACAGGCCTCTCGCAAACAACGTTGTTGGACAGTGTTTACATTCACTGTTGTTGTTGTTGCACATGAAGCGAGTAGCGCAGCAAAGTGGAAAGTGTGGGCCATGGCGTGAAAGGAAGAGGGCAACAGTACACGTATGTATGTGTGTGTGTGCCATTTAATTTCGTTACGTCTCCCTTAATGGAAATTCAAAGAATTAAGTAATTTCCACTTGTCTCACATAGAAATAGAAAAATCAACAGAGCTACAGCAGGCAACAGCAAGAGTAGCAACAACAACAACAGCAACAAAACGCAGCATTAAGGTTCCAGTATACGTAAGAGCGCACACAATGAACCAAGACGGTTGAAGAAAATGTCTGAAAGAGGAATTGACTGATTGAGTTTGTCTAAATCGACTGCTCCGTTCAAGATTGGGCTAAGTCAGCTAACGCCAATTTTGTCGATTTTTACCTGTTCCATGCTAAAAAAAAAGTTGTTTTTTTAATTCAGAGAAAAACTGTATTCAGTGTAAATATTTTTGTAGCACGAGACGGATTTTGTACTAGGTAAATAGATCAGTTCAAGCACTGGTGAAAGATCTTTGAGGGAGCGACGGATGTAAAACTATGAGAAAATTCTTTTAGAAACCAAAAATTAAAATTTTAGGTTCGGTCACAAACTCGACAGCCAGTATATATTTTTATTGGGTTATTGTAAAATATATTTTTGTATACAATTTAGTACACAATTTACTGTAACACTCGAAAGTATAAGCCTAAAAATCAAATACATAGCTTCAGACTGAGACTTTGCAAAAATACTTTAATCGCTTTTACAAAAAAGCTCTCGATTTACGAACCGTAACATTATTTGATGGACTTCTTTTGTATCTGGGTTAAAATTCCCATTTCCTGTGCTGCTTCCTGTTCGAAAACTTCAGATAAACCGAATTTGTTATCAGTTTGAAGCAAGCAATTATTCGCTAGTTTACGATCAGGAGCAGTTAAAGGATTGATCTTTGAAAAAATGATCTTTCCCATTACAATAGCTAAAATTGGGTAAATTATTTTTCCATTTTTCCTACTCATGATTGCTACTTAAATTTTCTATTCAATTGATAATTTTTTGTTATGAAAAAATACAAATATAGAATCATTCAACTCAATTCAGTTTATAAGCCGATCTATGTGCATACAATAAAGACGCGACAGCTTGTACGCGGGATTGGGCCAAAGTTTCTTGTACTAACTTATGCGTGCACTTATATGTAAGCACAAGTTAACAGGACAATATAATTTATTCCTTAGTCAGGTTCAAACGAGCCTTTTAGCAACTTTATCTAGGAAATGAATAACATATTGAATAGTGGTCAAATCGTCGCAGGAGATGGTGCCGCACTAAGAAACAATTAGTCATCAATAAATAAATTGCGCCTGCCTATGATTGAACCCGAGACCCCATCGCAGCCCAACTCTTGCACCAATGTGTGTGTGGCAAGAAGCTGAAGATTTAAAAAAATTTAGTTGATATCACTTACGATTGACAGAAATCGTATTACATGCAAGTGGCCACTACCGTTGTCTCACTAAGTACCTCGCTGTATAGCTCTCTGTCGGGTTCCGTTATTGCGCAGTCGACATTCTAACGCAATTTGCAATTCATAAAGTCAAGAATTAAAACTAAAATACATTTCGAAGTGATTTTGTCATCCTGCTCTGTGCATATTTGCATCACTTTGGTAACATTTTGAGTGCGATGGTAGCGTCAGTGTGACAGATAGAGATGGCGATTGGGAGACACAGAGATAGAGACAACGTGCAAGCAGTGGATAGGAGGAAATTACTTCGCTGCTGAAATTATTTCAACATTTTCAAGCGTTTCGAACTCGAGCTATGGCGCCCGCAATCCACATACATACATAAATATGTAGGATACAAATCGATACCATCTGCCCGCTCGACTATTTGCCTGTGTGCTCCGTCAGTCTGTCAGTCTGTCAGTCTGTCAGTCAGTCTGTCAGTCTATCTGCCTGTCTGTCTGCCTGCCAGACAGTTGGTATGTTTATTTATCATAGCTGTCAATATTATGCGTTTGATGTATTCCACGACTATTATTGGCGGCAGCGAAGCTGCTGTAGACCAGATATGGCAAAGATATTTAGCCGTATGCTTGACATATCGTTCGCTTGTTATGTTGCCAAAGCAAATGTTGGTGCAGCGATGAGGCTGGGGCGCACGAACTGGTTTTGTCGGTAATGTTGGCGCCGGTGAATTGATAGCAAGGTTTTTAGCGCGATATTTCAACAATTCCTGTATCTGATTTAAATAGCAGATAAGGTTCACACACACATATACGCATACATATATAAACGTATATACATACATATGTAGCATCCCAATAAGCATTGAAGCAAGCTTGAAGGGCTTCTGATAATATTTGTTTCAAGCTTGCTTTCAATTTGATATAAAATTAAAAATCAAGCAAACTTGTTTGAAGCATTGTTTTCAAATTGTAAACAATTATTTCTAGTTGTACTCAAGCCCTATTTTCAAGCTTGCTTCTATATTTGCTTTTAATTTGATATCAAATGAATTTTAAAGCTTATTCTTTGATAGTTTTTGTTTTAAGATTGCCAAGAAAAATGCTTCCATGAATTTTTCATTGCATTCGACTACATGCATATTTGTATGTATTTTGTTTAGGTGCTAAAAAAATGCTTATGATACTTGAATTAATGTTGGAATATGTTGCAAATGCACATTTTGGTAGCAGAAATTTGAACGGTTCTGAAATAAAAATGTGAATACGTCTTCCTCTCAAAAAGTTCCTAGGTTTTTTCAAGCTTAATATCAGAGGTAGCTTTTGATAAATTAAATTTTTAACAATCTGATTTCAAAGACAAATGCTTTTAGGCTTGTGTACCTTGTGCACGTCCCTAAAATATTTGTGGAAAGTTCAGTTCAATTTTGATCTCATTTCCTTTACATTTGAATGCACAACAAGATGCGAAACAAAATCAGTCAAATAACAAACATTTTTTAGATCAGCCTTGGTAACACCACACCGCAACACACCGCAGCACCCAAGGCAGGAGAAAAACCACACCACACTACACGGCAGCGCACTCGAGGTAGCACCGGAGCTGCGAAATACATCTACAATTACATACACACACAAACACAAACACATATACATACATATATACACAGTTAGATAGATGTATAAGTATCTCTGGCATTGATAGCTGAACTGTAATAGATGTCAATTTGCAACGAGCGGGCACCGGGTGCAAGGGCAGCACGCGGGGTTACTGGAGTGTAATGAGAAATCGTGCGGGGGTGGCTGAATTATGAAATCGGCGACAGGTATTGCTGTTGTACTCGCTGGATGTGTTGCAGGCAGAAGCAACGATTGCGCTGCGCAACACTTGTGCGGGTCAGACGCAGGGGGTTACATACATACATATATGTATGGCGTGCCAGTGCGAATTGCGGCGAGATGTGCTCGCTTTGAGCACGGTGCATGTGAACTGTTGCTGGTACCGCTAACATTTCACAATATACATAATTCAAAAATAAAATCGTCGTAAGACGTTATCAGCACTTATGGCCAATCGGTGCGACTTATTGCCTGTGCCCGTCACTGCCACTTGTTAGTAATCTTTTTCGCCTGCCTCATATTACTCTTGCACTATTATTTTAGGTTTTTAATAGCACGCTTTGTTTTGTTGTTACTTGCGAGAAAAGCCGTCGTTTTCGGTGACGTTCCTTTGACGTTATTTGGCCGCGCTGTTCAACTGCCCTGGCTGTGTCGTTTGTCACTTGTGAACTTGTGAGGTGCCATTGTGTTGTTGTTTTTTCATAAACTGTTGCCTTTTCTAATTCTGAGAGCTCAGCACACTGGCAATGCATGAACATCTTCTGCTCAAAGTGTTTGCACAATAAATAAAATCACCAATAAATACGTTTAATTTTTCGTTGGCATTATTGCAATGCATAAATTTCTGCACATAGAATCGCTGCGCACTGATTCTTCTGGATTTTGCTGCAACTCCGATTGATTATTCTGCGATTTTTCCACGTGAAAATAATGTTTAAAAAATAGATTCTCGTCTGCGACAGCTGAATGCAGGAAAAAATCACGACCCGCACGAAGTTGGGAAAACACGATGCCCAACCACGACGACGACGACGATGACTACAACGAGAACGGCAACGACCGCGGCGAGAAAAATAAAATTCACAAGGTAGGTACGCGGCGCGGCGACTAAGCGAAGAGCAGCCAAGCCGCGCAGGCAGCAACATCGCAGAGGAAAAGCAAGCAGAAGAACGGGCGGGCCGAGAGCCGAAGAGTCGTGCAGTTGAAAGGCGCACGTCGCACAGCAAGAGGCAGAGCGTCACGGAGAGTTGGAGCAGTAGCGAGCAACGAGTGGGGCAGGCTGCGCAACCAAAGATAGGAACAAATGGCAAATCTCAGTGTCTGCCCGCCGGTCTCGCGCCCGTGCTCCCACAGTGAATTTAAAATTTAAGGTGTACACAGCCCGATGCCGTTGTGAACTGTAGCAGCGAGGGCGAGCACGAGAGCCGGGCCGACAGAGATTAGGCGACGCTCTGTTTGCGGCTCTCTCTACCCACCCCAAGTGGCATTTTATCGACTTGTTCTGGCCTGCGCTCTCCGCACATTTAACGAAATATGCTCAAAACTGACGTTTCTGTTACTTTTTGGGCGCTCCAACTTGTTTTTCCCCACATTTCGTCTGCTGAGAAATGTCAGTTTGACATATACATGTGTCAAAACAACGCCGCCATTTTGGTTAGCAGCAACCAAACGAGATATAGAGAAAGAGAGCAAAATAATTACAGCCGATGCGAAGGGGTTTTTTGGCGGTGGAATGAAGGAATGAAGGGTTGATGGCTGGCATGTTGTTAGCGGCGAATTGTCGGTTTGTTTGCGAAAATCTGTCAAATTTTCACGTCTGCTGTCGTTTCGTTAGCGTACAGAAATTGAGCGCATATATTTGACATTTGTTTTTGGCAGGTTTTTGGTCGGGTTTGTGGTGCTGATTTACGCTGCCGAGCGGCAGAGTCGTAGTTGTTGTCATCTGAGTAAGCACATGTTATCTCTTTTGCACGTTGTTGTTGTTGTTGTTGGTTTTTGCGGCAGTGTATTTGGTAATTTGCGCTTTTAGCATGTTTACCAAGAAAGTCATTTTTTCTGAGATGGTAATAGAGAAGCTGTTTGATGTTTGACGACATTGCGTAGCATTTATTCGAGTTTACATTGACTCCCACCTGTGCTATCGCTTTTATTTGCTAGCATAATTGATTAGGTTCAATTTTCGGCTGCTTTGGGGGGCGCCTTAAGTCAGCCACATTTAACTCAAGTGTGTGTTTTATTGAGTGCATGTGTTAGTTTCGTAATTTGCTCTCAAAAGACACACAATGCTTATATATTTATACATTAACAGTTCTTAGATACAATAGCATACAATTTGCCGCGCCAGTACAATGAAATCATGGAAAACGTTTGTTATTAATGTCAGCTTAAAGTTTCACGCAATAGTCTAAACGTATGGTCTAAAACTCACATTCAAAAATAATTTTCTGTTGTAAAATTTCGGTATTTCCAATTTTTATTCTTTAGTTTGGTATACTACGACAATGTTTCAGTTTGCATGTAAATGGTTTTAACGGTCATACGCACGGAGAGCCCGTAAAATATTCAACCAGCCAGTTTATTTCGCTTTCAAACAAAATTTTTGGAAGTGTGTTTCAATATACTTATCTTCAAAAGAAATAATGTTTGACTTAGATTTTTTTTGTAGGTTAAGAAATGACTAAATTAAACTTTAAAAGCATGACGCGATAAAATTAGTTCTTGATCAACTGAAAAAAAGGTTCACTACGACGAAATTGTTTGAAATGATACCATTCAAAAAACCATCGACCATGTCGATGAAAAATGTTTGCTGCTGCTAATTTAAGAATTTTTGCAGTAACTGTATTTATTTGCAAATTGAACGTGAGAGTGAGTGAGAGTAATGTTGAGTTCGAGAGCAAGCTCAACTCTTTCTGCGTAAAAAATCAAACGCGAACCAAGCTCAGAAGAAGCGTTCAAAAATGTAGACACCACATTGCAAAAATAGATGCAGTCATGGAGCTTAATTAAAAATCATTTATTACAGCATAAGAGCAGGAGAGCGAAATAGAGAGAAAGGGAGCGAGAGAGAGGTAGATAAAGAGAACAAGAAATTATGGAAGCATTGCAGCTCCATTCTGATGCCTATGTTAGAGATCAAAAACAAAAATAATAACAATAATAACAACAATAACAACAAAATGTTGAATGTTGAAGAGCGCGCATAGATAAGAGCTGTACTTAGTTGTACCACATTAGAAAATAACGAGTGGCAGTCAATCGGTGGGCATGGCGAAAGGTAAGGAGATTCCCTGGAAATTGTGTAAATAGCATTAAAAAAACGTAAAAGAAAATATCTGGTAGCAGGGTCCATAAACTTTAATTACGAGTTTCAACTGTTGGCAAACGAATGGCAACATCGGTCGTCGGTAATTAAGAGAAGGAAAGGTAGTGCATAATTCCGTTGGAGTTGGAGTGGGCAGTTTGTTTGTTGGATGCGTTTATTACAGTGTGACATTTACAACAGTTCAGAATAGTTGTGTAAAAAAGAGAAGACAAATGATTTACCTTGTTGGTGAGTTGCGAAAATTATAGCAACAGCAACAAAACGAGCACACCATATACACGAAGAAATTAACGCTGGCGCACCACGTTGTTGGTGTTGGTGTTGTTGATTCGGCAGTGCCAGTTTCAACTCCAGCCGCTGATTCCGTGCCTGCTGCTGTTGCTGGATTTGTTGTTGCTGCCTCGTTTGTTGTTGCTGTTGTGCCCAGTCCAACTGCCGCACCGGCCGCTGCCAATGCCGTTTCGATTATCGACGAGGCTGTCGACGATTTTCGTCGTGGTGAATTGCTTTTTGCAAATTTTGTAAACTTTTTCGTTTTGCTCGCTCGACTGGCAAGCGTGAGCGTTGCACTGTTGTTGGTGTAGCTGGCACTTGTCGCTGAGTGCTGCGACTTTTGCGAATTATCAGACTTTTGTGAGCAGGACTCGAATGTGATTTGTTTCTTCTTCTTGCCGGTCTTGAGCGGCGTGATTTTCTGTTTTACTTTTGTGGTCGCTTTGAGTAGCTGCTTTGATGTGGACTTTGTTGTTGCTCGTTGAACTTCTGTTTGTATTTGTTGGTCAGTTGGTGATGAAGTTGTTGTTGTTGTGGTTGTTGTTGGCAGCGTTGTTTGTTCCTGCGTTGTTGTTGTTGCGGCTGTTGTCAGCGCAATTGCAGCGGTGGCCGCCACAGTAGCTGCGGCGGCGTTCTGCTCAGCCTTTAAATTTTGCTTTAAAGTTGGCGATGGCAGCAAGGCGGGCGGTGGAAACACATGTGAGCGCGGCGGTGCTATTCTTGTTATGGCTTTAGTGCTGTTGGCAATTTTCACTATTTTTATAAAAACTTTCTGATTTGTATTTGAGATTTTGATGAGCCGTTTCTTTTATTTTTATTTCAACTTCGGCATTTGAGAGTATCGCTTTCGCTCTCTTTCGCGCTCGCAGCGCTTTGCACACGCTTTTGTAGAATTTCACGCTGCCACTTTGCCCATTATGTCTTTTTATATATGTATATATAATTTTTATTTATTTTTAGGCACGGCCATAATTTTTCATTTTAAAATAAATTTCTTTACTCTCTAATCTTTTCCACTTCGACTCTTTTGTGTATGGGCTTTAAAACTGTATAACAACAACAATACGATATCTTTGCTTCTTTAATTTTATTTGTGCTTTTTGTAGCGCGATTATTTCGGGCTTTTCTATTTTGAGCACAATGCGTTGTTCTTGTTTTAATTTAACTTAGATTTAAATCACTATATTAATTTCAACACTTATTCTTATTTATTTATGTATATAATTTTACAGTTGTCAAGCTCGTTCACGCACAGAATTTTCTTCGCTTTCGATTCTTCTTCTGCTTTTTACGCACCGTCCCGCGGCGGCTTTTTTTCTTAGACGCTTAAATGCGTTAATTCAACTACAACAACAAGAGCAGCATGCTTATCTGTTATTTTGTTGAAGGTGCAGAGTTCCCAATCCGTTGTCAGCAGCACATTTCGGACTTATGCCATCGCGGCTGCTGCTGCTCAGTCGACGCTAGCAACAACAAATGCGTATTTAGGGCAACATGTCTTAACGCTCGCTGTTCCCTTCAGTCGACGCACATGCCGATCCGTAGGAGCGTGTGCAAGAGGGCGCAGAGTGCTGCAGTTCAATATAAGCGTTGTCAACACCGCAGGCAAACATACGCGAGAGCTGGGGAGGTGACAAGTGTTCTGACGCGTTTCTTTGACGTCTCTTTGCCACCCTGTCTGCCTTTACTTTAACGACGTTGCTTCAGGCGCTTTCCGGCTGCACTCACGCACGCTGACAAGCAGACACGCCAAGCACACTCACAGCTTCCGGAGATTTTTCTTTTCCCTTTACCAAGGAGGCTGTGCGAATACCTGGAAGATTTGGCTTTGCTGTGTTTAGCGCTTTGACTTTCGCATTGATTTTAATAATTTTCAAATGTAGTTTTTTTTGTGACAAAAGAAAATACATAATTACATTTTGAAAAACCTTATTTGATTTTATTTTTGTTGCTGTGTATTTCTATCGTTGCACACGCGTTAAAATTGTCTCGCTTAGCGTTGCGGTTTCGCCGTTCACAGACGCGTCACATATCACACAGTCGCAGCCGCAGCACCACAGAGCGAGCACCCATAAAGCAGAGTCCAGCAAACAGTCGCCACGACTGATTGACTGACAGACTGCGCGAGCGTTTGAATGAAAGTGTACTGAACAACTGCTCCGCCGTGAAAAATGCTAGTAGCGGCGGCAGCAGCAGGAGAAACGGCCGTGAATAACGCAGAAGCTGCCGCTGCGCTCAACGCTCTGCTCTCTGCTCCGCTCAGCCAGGCTCTGTGCTGAGCACGCTGCCCACCCAGACAGCCCCCACGCAATCACTCCTATGAGTGACACGCACACTTTGACACACACGTACAAATAAGTAGACACAATTTTGCTGGCGGCAACGCATGCAGCCATTCACCCTACTCCATTCGACCCATTGCAACCACTTGGACGTGAGAAGTAAGTGGAAAAGCTTTATCATAACGTGTAATTCGTTGTTGTTACATTTATGCTCCAGTGGAGTCTCTCATTTTAGGAGCGTGAGAGTGCGCTATAAGCTGTTATCAGTAGCGCTGCCAAACTCTTAATATTGAATCCCCACATTTTGGAAAAATCCCAAACAATTCATTAAGAATTTTTTTTATCGTTTTATTTGATATAGCTACAATTTATGAATTCTTCAAAACATAATACAAATATTTTTATTACTCTCATGTTCAATGGTCAATTAAGTTGTCAATTCAACGAAATGTAAACTCTGTTTCCCGATAATCAGAAAAAAAGAATGCAACAACAAACTGCCTCCTCACAAAAAAGCAGACTGAATATATTACAGCGAAGGGGTAAAAAAAATTTTTACAAAATATTAAAAATATCAATTAACCCTTTTCGTGAGCATATCAAACTTTAGTTGCTTTTATATAATAATCATCGCGTTTTCAAGAGAAAATCGGCTACTCAGGAAAGCTAAAATTTTTGTAAAAAAGTTTTAAATCTGAAAACGTTGATCAAAAAATATATCCAAGTTGTTCATTTCATGCTTCAGCCATGCAATTAGCTAAGCATTTTTACTCCATTTCTGAATGTTTTTTTAAACTCTTACTGTCGGTTTACAGGAACTTTTCGAGTTTATATACTTTTGTGTTTTAGAGCTTTCTTTCAATAGAGATTTATTAAATAAATTTCTTTAAAAATTTATAAAGGTACCTTAAATATATAAATATGTACCTACTAGTTTTTGAAAGGCACTCGTGGCACCCACTGACTCAATTTCGGACAATTTTTATTTTTTGGGATATTGGGGTCATGTTTGGTCTCACTCCATAGACTTGGGATCACTCCAATTCCCGTCTCATTTTCCGAGTTGAAGGATACGGATATGTAGTAAGTTCCTATCGGGTTTCATTGATGTGTGATGTATAGTTCTGAAGATATACCGAAATGTGTAGTTGCTTGAAAAGTGCCACGCCCGATAATTACGTTTCTTGAACTAAAATAAAATCTTTTCCTTTTTTTATTAAATTTTTAAAATTCTATTTTGACAAAATTTTATAGTAAATGATGTCGAATAACTGCTAAGAAAACTTTACTTAAACTCAAAGAAACTAAAAAGCACTAAATGAAACTGGCGAAGATTTGTAATACGGCAAAAGCGAATATAGAAACTCTCTCCGGCATGTCTTAGGAACAAAAATTATATTTAGAATTGCTTCGTTATCTTCAAAAAGCTCAAAATTCCTAAACTGCCAGCTGCGTCTCTTGTCAAAGTAATATTTTATAGTAAATTATTTAAAGTATATAGCATAACATAATTTAATCAACTAATCCGGAAATTTATTACACATATTCAAAATAAGTGAAAGTATTTTCGTCTTAAATAATGAAAAAGCCTTTCTGGCCGGCATTCCTAAGTTAATTTTCGTATATTTTTGTCTATTCAAAATGCTTCAGAGTCTTCAAATAGTCGCTAATCCCCGAGCTGGCAGCTCCATCTGTTATCACGGTCTTGCTGAGAGCGCGCATAATTTTCTGATGACTCGCTCTTCTGCAGCCGTGCTCTCTGTTTGTTGCGTGCATTCGGCGTTGTCAACTTTCCAGTGTCTGCTCCCAGTCCACTGGGGCTGTTCGAACTGTATCCATTTCAGCATGTTTGCTCATTTTTGCAGACCAGCATTGTTGCTGTGGTTGTCTATTGCTGCTGCGCTCTGCCAGCGCCATGTTTGTAGGTTTGTTGAGCTTTCGACATTGGCAATGTTGTGTTGTTGTTGCTCGTGGCTGTATTTTTGTTTGCGAATGTTTGTATGAAAGCTTTCTGCTTGCAGACTGCATGAAAAACTGCTTCTATCGCTGCCTGCTTTTTTGTACTACCACAAAAACGTACCCGAAAAGTTTGCATTTCTTATGCTTGGGGGGAGGAACGCATTCACTTTGCAAAATGCTGTAAAGGAATTCAAATAAACTGGCGCAGCAGTTTTTGAAGTAGATCTATTTACAACCCCCTCTGTTTTGGTGGGTGGAAAATAACTTCTTGGCAGGCACTTTCTATTGGCTTGCTTTCTTCGTCTCAATTGTACATATACTAGGTACATAGATAGCGAAGTTGAGAAGAGCAGGGTTGCAATGAGAGAAGAGGACTCAAAATCTTGGGATGGCATAAAAACAATTTAAATTAAATAAAAACACATAAACATTTAATACGTGCATCGTTACACATATAAATTTGGTTGATTAAAAAAACCATTTTTGTGTATCGGAGATTAAAATGCTTATTTTCTTCAGTTATCACAGTTAACTACAACGAGTACTAAGCTGCCAGGGCTAAAAAAAAATTTATTTTATCTGTGGAAAACAAAAAGAAAATATATGTTCCCATGTAAGGTTTTCATTTCATCCTCCAATAAGGAACAAAGCTATTTCCAAAGCATTTTTTATTGGACGCGTATCTTTAGACACATTTGCCAATACGACTTCAGATGGTTTACCCTACATAAGGAATAATTTAAAATCAGATACACAACCAATAAAAATTAATGCGCATTTGGAGCATTTAACTAAACCTAAATGTGCATTAAAAGCTCAGCATGAACGTAGCAATAGTCGATTTTAGACTAAAGTCCAAGTTTCCATTTCGTTAAAGTTAATCAAAGACGAAGGACAAACCTTTGGTTATACACAAGTGCGTTCTTGCCCAGATGCATTAACTGTTTGTGTGCCGCGGTGGCTCAGTGGGTAAGTGCTTGGCCTGAGTTCAAGACCAGCCTCAACACCGGCTTATAATTGCTTCTTTGCGCGGCGTCACTTCTCGCGATGAGTTGGCAATTCTCCGACAATATTCTGTGCCATGAAAAGCTTTTCAACCCGTTCGGGTTAGGTTAATGTATGTAGGTTCCATTAATTTGTGAAAAATCGTTACACGTGTGGGTGCGAATATTTTTAACTCAAATCGAATGCTCCACCCGAAATGCCTAATCGATGGCTGTGCGTAAATGGTGGTGAAGGGGGCCTGCCTGCCATATGTGGCATTTCAAGCGCACACGTGGGCACACAAACTCGACTCGCAGACTGCAGGACCAGGAGCGCCGCAAGACAATGGCGAATTGCCGCCACAAATTCAACAACACCGGCTAATAAGGCGTTTTATGGGTGCTGCTGCTGCCGTCGCGGCAGGCAGAGCAGCACCGCGTGTAAGTAAGTGATAACGATGCAACAAACTAGCAAGAGCAAGAACAACAACAGGGAACACAACTAAAGTGGCGTATAACAAATTGAAAACGGCGCCGCGCATAAAATCTTTGCCATGCCACGCCGCTCACGACAAGGGCGCGTTTAATGGCTCGACAAGTGTCGCCGGCGTGGGAGTGCGGGCGCGTGAGTGCCTTTCGTGTCATGCCCATTTGTGGCCTGCATGCAACGTGCCAAATGGCGGCGGCATTTCCCCCGCGGCGCCGCATTTCTAGGTGTGCAATAAACGCCGCAATGAAAGCGACCATAAACTGCATTCAGGCAGAGGGGCGTGTGCTTTTGAACGGCATGCAGCAGCTCAATAAGTGCAAAGTATGCACAAGTCTAGACCGTTGAGTGTGGATTTTGGTTTTGGAATATACCATAGGAATTGGTGGATTTTGTTCAGAACTAGTTAGCTTTTTTTGGAGAGCAGGGGAAATTCTCCAAAAGAGACTTCGGCTCAGGTTCTCTATATCTTTTGTTAATGCTCGAGGGGTACTTGGTTAGCCACATGTTCTTCATTGAAGTAGTCCCCCGATATGCGTACTCTTCACCTGGCAAGTGCCGGACATTTATACGCATTTGCATATGCCGTTTTTAGCTCCTCCTCTATATTTCTATCTTTCTCAGAAGATAATCGAAGCTGCCATGTCCCATCGCATGTTTTACCGGCTTCTGAAATAACCTTTTGCTTTGATCTTACTGCAATTTTGAGATTTGCAACGCAAGAGACGCACTTTTCACTGGAATAGTATAAAATATGTATATTTAGGCCGTGGGGTTCTTCCATTAGGAACACCAAAACAAGCAAAGCCTTGGTCAAACCTACTCCACTAACCTATAAAATGTGAATGCGATAAAAACATTGAGTATGCATTTATAGTGTTTAGTGTAGTTCGTGGAATGCCGGAATGGCAAAGCCACTAAGTGCTCAGTGTTGCCACTTGAAGCAGAAAATCTCCGGCGTTTCCAATTTGAGCCGTCAATCGAAAATTAATGAGCGGGAATTACTATAAAAAAAATAAGAAAAGATTTAACGAAGCAAGCTGCAAAAATTCAACACGCAAACGCACACAGAGCCCATCATATTGGACTATATTTCTGGTCCAGTTCATCGTATACAGTTTACAAATTAGAAAATAGGAGTCGATAGGACAAGCCAAAAATACATACACAGCTGCGATGGCGGCAGCGACAGCGAAGGTGGCGGAGGCAACAATTTAATGCCAACGAAGTGAAAAATACGCACGCCGAAACGATGATAATGATGATGATGTGTAAGCGAATGCGGATGATGAGCCTGCCGTCGAGCATAATGAGCAGAAAGCTGATGAAAATTAGTAAAGCAGAAAGCTACAGGGCGATGAACAAGAGTAGATATGAGAGCAAACAAAGAAGTAGATAAAAATGGAGAACGGAGGGCAACAATTCGAATAAAGATAGGCTGAGCGATGTAGGGGTACCCAAAGTCCCTGAAAAAATCAAAATGCAATAAACAGAAATGGGAAAGGAAAACAACAAAGCGTAAGAGAGCAGCAATACGAGTATTGCAACTCAGTTCTCTAAGAGAAAAGAAGCGGCAGCGGTACGCATAAAAATATATAGTATGTGGTGAGGGGGGGAAGGGGGGCAAGGTTTTAAAAATACTCTGATGTTCGTGGGAAAAATCTGTGTATTTTCAAAGAAATGCACGTTTCGCAGATTCATTGTCTAGTTATTAAAAATTATAGACTAAATAGTAAATAAAAAAGAATTTTCATAAATAAATACATAATCAAATAACAAATAAATGCACTTATAAATAAAATGTGAATTTGAACACTCTTCGCCAGCAAATATTATCTATGTCTTAATTATTTTATAAATTTACGGTATTTGTCAACGCCTCATAAACCGAAATATTATCTAGCTTATCTGACAAATTCAAACTTCGTCCTTTTTATCTTTTCATATTTTCTATATGGTTTGTCAAAGACTCAAATTTTCTCTTACTTAACTTAATAGAAAAATTTAAGCTCTACTTTATTTTCCCTACCATATTTTCTTACCAATGAATTTTGTACTGAAATTAAATCGATTTTTAAATTTTTCATCAACTGTTAAAAACCGTTGTATTCAATTCAAATGGTCTCAAAGGATAACAGAAGATGGCTTTAAAAGAACCGAACGAAACTAATCAACTCCAAACTATTATTATTAGATATTACGATTACTGTGTTTGAAGATTCTGTTGATTCAAGCACGAGATATAATTGAAAAAGCCAACACGAAATTCACAATTACATAGATTTTTCTGAAAAATATTATATAAAATGAAAAGATGAGCATTATGTCAAAATGTTTAAATGTGCAAATTGTGGCAGCGGCAGTATGAAATTAAATTTTGTTGCATAGTGTTACCTTCCTTCTGGCGACCGAAAAGGGTTCCTTCAGTAATCTTTTCAAATATAAGTTCGGGTTTTCTCTTACCCTATGTGAAGAGCAAGTTTCAGCTATCAAAATCCCTATCAAATAAGGCTCCGCTGCAGACACAACAACAACAGTTCCAACAACATAAACAGACAACAGAAGACACCAACAAGAATAGCAATAACCACAACAACAGCAGCAACAACGAGGCTGGTTTAAGTTTAATGTGCCGCTATTGCAGACACTTTTCGGCAAAAATATGCCCCTGGGGTTGGGATCGAAATAGGGTGGAGGGAGTGCTGGGAAGGGTGCCGAAGCTTACACTACGTTTACATAAAAGTCAAACTGTAGATACTAGCAGGCAGTTTGAATGAGCGGAAACGCAGAGGAATTTACTTTGCACTTACATAAACGCACACACACTTCGCCTCACATACACCCACATCCACCCATACACAGCATCATTGCTCAATGGCGGCGAGCGCATTTGCGTCTATGTGGCTGCGTGGCTGCGTGTGCGTGCGTGATTGAGGGCGCGGAAGCTGTGATCTAGGGTCGTTGTCGTCGCTATCGACATCGACGAATACTACATCTGTGTGTGCCACCCGTGCTCATCGCTGAGTTTTGTCAACACTAAAGCAATAAT
The DNA here is from genome assembly GCA_963457695.1 of Neria commutata. Classification (NCBI taxonomy): domain Eukaryota; kingdom Metazoa; phylum Arthropoda; class Insecta; order Diptera; family Micropezidae; genus Neria; species Neria commutata. The sequence continues at coordinate 22,307,466 of OY735249.1, read as the reverse complement.
GGATTTGCTATTGCACGCAAGGGACTTGAGCTGCTGCCGCCACCTTCACGTCCTGTCGTAGTCGGCACTCGCGCTGCCGCTGACTGGCGCATTTGGTTGGCATGCATACGCACAACCCCACCCTCCGGAAACGGGTAATGCAAGGAGCTGTCGCCGACTACGGCCAGAAAGCTGACAAAGAGGCAGCTCAATTTGCTCATCGACTGGAGCGGGGAGTTGGCGAATAAGCTTCGTTTTGGCAGAAAATGTGTGCTGCCGCTGAAATTGATGCGCTTGATGACGACGCTTTTAAGTTTAAGTGTTCTCGCTTTGCTGTAGAAAGAACAAAAACGTCGAAAGTAAGTTGCCTGAACTCTATTTCGAAAATAATTATTCTCCGTGAAGTGGATGCAAGCAACTTTCAAAGTTTTAAGCAAAATTTTCTTCAACTATTTGAAATGAGTAATTTCTTAAATTTGTTAAAAATCCTTAGAACTTAAATGCACTTTTTCTATCAAAAGGTTCTGCCACAAATAAGTAAACTTTAAAACTAATGCTTTTACATGCACAGCGGCTTCGTCATATCTAGTAGGCGGGTAATCCATTGATTGCATTAAATCAACTAATCTTCATCCCCCCGCAGTTTTTGCAGGTTTTCTGAATTTTCCAAATATTTCTCTTTGCCTTGTCTTACCTGGCTTACAAATTGCTTCCAAATGGACTTTGCCATGAAGATGAGTTTTTTTTATTAATGGCTGTAAAATTAAATGTTCAGGATATTCGAGCAACCGGCAGCTACATCGCTTTTAGTAGCTGATAATAGCAACTCACGCATAAAGCGCGTACACACACACACACACACACACACACTTTTCTGTGCTGTAAACGCAATTATGTATGCTGGTGAACGTTATTTTCAGCTGCGCAGCCCAGCTCCCGGCCACGCACCTTCTCATTATCCATTAGTAAGTATATTTCATTAATTTCTTGCAACAACAACTACAACAAAAGCAAAGGCCAGCGACATTAACGACATGGCTGCGTCCGGGCGCTGTACCACTTGGCGGGCATGCTGCATGCCAAGGTGAAGCCATAATCGCATTTTTCTATTTTAATCCGCCGGCAAAGCCGAGGGCCCACCCAAAACTGTCCCTCCGTCCAACGGTTGAGCCGCTTTGCGCGGCTGCCAGTCGCAACAACGACTGCCGCACAGCTCTAGCCGCAGCCATGTGCAGTGCTCGCTGGCTGTCGGGGCGACGCGCTGTGGCAAGTAGCGAGAACGTGTGTCGCCTGTTTATGGTGCTCAATGTGTGCTTGCCGCTTTCGTGCGTGTGGGTCGGTAAGCAAGCTTGTATTGGTGCGGTTGCGCGCTTTATCGCTCACACGTATTGGCGGCGCACACCCGATTTCGCACGAAGCATTAAAATTCTATTAACGACTACAATTGATATGGGCGCGGCGGTGGCAGCAACCACTTGAGCAATTCCTGATCACGGGCGCAATAACAAGGATAACATTCGTAGCAAAGCTGTAAAGTAGTCTTAACTTGTGCAATGATTACCAGTAGGATTTTGATTTCGTATGTAATTCAAAGAAAGAGCTATTCTATTTAGTATGGCTTTCTTCTCCTTCGGGCCCAGATCAAACACAAACACAAAAATTCAACTTTATGTTTTTTTATACACCATGAGACTGCACTTTTGACATACGAAGATATATGCTGGAGAAGCTAGATCCCAACTCTGCAAATTCCGCTTTCCTTTAGAACGTCCGTATATTTTACTGAGTTCTCGATATTTTTCTGAATATGAAAAATTCAAATATCATTAATATTTTAAACCGTCAAAGCGGCACCAACTTAGCGAAGATGACATCAGGAAAAAAAATCTTTAAAAAATGTGTACAATAAATCAGCACGAAGAAGTGTAAAAAATATCATTAAACGACTTAATTTTTAATTATCTTTTAAAATATCCAGCCTCTATTTATGCAAAAACGCATTTATAGATACAAAGCCAATGGCTTCACCAACTTAAATATTACCTTTCTAGCGTTTTAGTTCCGTACAAAATATTTCTTGAAATTTAAATTCCTTGTATGCTTATAATTAACTTTTTTAGTAGAAAGTAAGAGTCAAGTGTTTGTTTATAGAGTTTTTTTTACTTTAGCTTACTTTTGATTCTTTTAAGGTCTTGTCTATTTTTGGTGAAATTGGTATATAACGTGCCTTCTGAAAAAAAAAACAAGAAGGCTCGACCTTACGCCAATAACGAACAGTAGTGCCAATTATATGCATATGCTCTGTAAATATGAACATATAGCAAAATTGTAAGGAAGTAATATGCATGAAGCACATTTAAACTTACTGCTACACTTGAACTGCCTACGCGCACCTCCCACAAGCATTTCATGGACTCTTGCGGCCTTTCGGCCTACATGCCACCGGCCGCCGCGCATACTTATTCGAATTATTAACTCTCAAATGCTTTAGTTGAGCTTGAAAATTACACTCTTATAAATGTTATCCATTGCCATGGTGCGGCTTATCCCTAAATTGCCTTTAACCAGCACAGCAACTGCAATATTAACAACAACGTGGATAAGCAGAAGGAGCAGCAGCTCAAAACTTCAATAACCGCATATGAAAATTGTTGACATTCCTTTGTGCATAAATTGTTGGCAAGTATTTGCGCGTGTGTGTGTGTGCGGGTGTCTGTTCGAGTGTGTATGCGTTTTAAAATGTCAAAGTTCAGTCTCATCCTGACGGGCTTTAAGCTTGGCTGGCAGCGTCGGTGCGCTTCATTCGCTTCGTTCGCTGTGTGCGTTAATGCGTGCCCCACCCGGTGCTACTGAGCGTATACGCAATCTGGTTTGCCCTTTGCTGCTTTACTCGCCGCCTGCCTTGACAGCGTTTTACCATTTTGCTCGGCATTTTAATTGAGTTTAGGAACTTGATTAATTTCCTGCATGCAGGAAAATGTTTGCTTACCACTTCCTTTTTGCAATTGTTGCATGTGCGTATGTGCGCAAAAGCAGCTTGATAACTTACCTGTAAAGAGGGAGAGAGAAAGAGATAGAGAATATGGTGAGTTGGCTGGCAGTCAATCAAATGTAAATCTATGAAAGGCAAATAAAACGCGCTACTACATTATTCATATTTTAAATTTACCCGCGCACCCGAACACAGGGTGATCTGCATTTACAGGGTGTTTTGCCTCTACGTAGGCGTATCTCTAACCTCTATCAAAGAGGAAAGATTTCGCTTTAATGAGAAATGTTGCTGAACTTTGAATCGCTACAGTAAATTTTACAATGATAATTTTGACATTAGTTATAGCCAAGTAAATGTTATTCACTATTAAGAAATCATTTAGTTTGCGGTATTTTAATAATGTTGAACTAAAGATGTTAATGCGATTGTGGATTTTCAGATACTTAGTGGAGTAAGATAAGATATATTATCGTATCTAATAAATTGACAATTTTCGAGGACAAGAAAATAGCGGCTTATAACATGTTGCTGTGTTTCGAGAAAAGTGCAGAAATGAAGAAGCGTGCGACGTATTGAAGAATATTTCGTTAACGAAACTTCTACCGAAAGATTTCTTGTATCATCAAAATTACATTGAGCTCAGAGAGAAACCCTGGAGTAACCAAGAAACAATTGACTGAGAGATTCTTTAACAGACTTTGGTTCGTTGAGCAGGAATTAGGTTACAGTTGTCAAAGTAAGGGGAAACAGCTCAACTACTCTGTCAATGTCCGGCCCCTCTCTACTTATAAAACTACACCTTGGCTTATTCCTGTATGAACAACCTCAATCGGTCAATATAAAGAACATATTTGCAAGAAGATTTTCTTTTCTAGTTGATTACTTATTGATAAGTAGTGATAATTCATGTCAGCACACCCTGTATGCGCATGCATACTTAATTTTTGTGCCGGCATAAGTAATGCCATAAATATTTGAAAATGCGTGTGAAACAGTGCCAAAAGCATGCTGAGCCCGCTGAGCCCATAGAGCCTACTACATCGGGCTACATCGCTGCTGCTGCTGCCTATTGCTCGAAGAACAGCTCTCTTAACAGCCATTAGGGATGTGTAGTCTTATAATAGCTTCCTGCTGTTGCTTTCTCCGGCTGTGTCCTTTAGCTCACACATACACAAAGCAAATACTATTCAATAAATGTTTGCGTTTCGAGGCAAAAGCTGCTCAAAACGAGCCAAAAAGGAAATCTACTGCAGCAGAAAAGGTTGCTGCTACATGCCGGCTGCTATCGCCGTTTCCGCTGTTTCCGCTGTCCCCGAAGCAAAATGTTTGGACTCTCTGGGATAAAATCGATTTATTCCCTAGGCTCCCCGGCTCGTGATACACACACACACGCACACACAGCCATCGCTTCTTAAAGTTTTCGCAGCAATGTTTAAAGCCCACTTTTGGGCGTTTCAAAAATGTCGTCCACATTAAAGTGGGTCCCCGCAGTAGTGTTGCTTCCCCACTTGGCTCAAGTGTTTGTTTAGATGGGCGGGCGGGCGGATGGGCAGGCAAAAACAACAACAGTTGTAGCTTTAATGTAGCTTTTCTTACTTGGAATTTTGTTGTGCTCTTTTAGCAAATGGTCCCAGCGAGCCCACAAAACAGTCGCCATTCAGTTTGAGTGTGTGCGTAAGGACGGCATAGGCACAAGGTGAAATGGGGCCTGACCATCATCATTCATCAGCAGCAGCAGCAGTGGCACGGGGCGCCGCGTGCTGACGGCGGCAGAGCACGCCAACTGTGCAAATGTTTGGCTTTTCCGCTGCTACTTTTCCTAGCACCAGCCGCACTCATCGTCATTTGCCGTTGTTAGTGTGTACTTTTGGGGGACACTTTTGACTTTGCGCTATCGCACTCGTGACGTCATTTGAACTTTCTCTTTGACACTCTCTCACACATACAGGCACACAAACGCAGCTCTTAAATGCTGTCAAGTTGTAATTTTTATTTTCGAAAAGTTTATTGTTTTTTTACAGTAACCTGCTTTTACAGTTGCAAGTTGAAGTAAGCTCTCACGAAAACTATTAAGTCTTGCAACTAACGTTCAGAGCAGATTTATATAGATAAATTTTTGTCCACCTGCCAGCAAAATTCCCCTGTAATAGCTGCAATTGTTCTTCTAGCAGATTGTCTGCGCGATAGAGGGAGGACATCACAATAGGCCATTCAGGTCGTTGTGACTAACAGATTGAATCTCTTCTCACCCAAATACAATCTTAAACTAAAAAGGCGAAAAGTTGCAGAATTTAAGTTGTAAAAAGAGCATTTGAACGGGTAATCGCGAATAAAGTACTGTAAACATTCTTTCAATGATGAAACATCAAAGATATAAACAGATCTGCTTTTCTAATTATTGAATTGTAATTGCTAAAGTCGTCTGGAATTACGTTTTATGCAGTCAAAAGACTTGCATAATTGCCTTTATATATTTAGAGAGATAATGCTGTAAAGATACTTAAGAAACAAAAAGTTTATTTGCCCAAAAAAAATATCATATTAATTTATATATGATAGTAACAAATCCCTGCTTAATTATTTGGTGCACATGCTGCTGTTGAAATTAGCTTTTTAAAAAGTAAATAGTTTGCCACTTTCCTCGGAATTTATGTTGCATCTTTATTACTTGGCTTAGGGAATAATTCTCGTGGTGCAACTGGCCTGCAATTCGACTTTAACATTCGGAATTATTTGATAAATAATATACACATTTTTTGCCACAACTGAAAGGATGAAGAAACATGATCGAGTTTAGTGCTGCAACATATTTAAGGCCAGATATATCATATATGCCCAATTCCTATAACTTCACATCCAGCTCCACCTCAGTCCCCAACAACAATTTGGCATACAATTGAAATCCTTTCGCATTGGCCTTGAGTAGAGTTTTTAAATCAGCCAATATGTATATATATCACTCGATAGTTTTGTCGCTGATGCGTCTTTGTATTCGTTTGATTCGTTATCTGATTGCGAGTGCGGCGTAAAACCATGCAATTTTGCTGACTCATTGCCGCTTATCAGTGCCGCGTCGAGCTATTGTGCGTTGATTTGCATGCTTGATAAGGGGAATTTATTGAAAAATTTACTAACACATTTTCGTCACATTTTGTTGTTGTCTTGGGCTAACAAATTGCGCGCCCAAATAATCGGTTACTACCGTTGATAGGCATACAAACATACAAGCGTGTAATCAGCATCAAGATACACACACACAATCATTAACATATGTATGTAGTGATGTTATCAGTTGTTTGTTCTTTTATTCTTTCTATGCAATTTAAATTTCAATGTTTTTTAGAACTTTACTCAACTCGCTTTAAATTCCACCCATGCCCCCTTCTACTTTCGGCCTACGTGCCAAAACGCAGCTTCGTTTGACATCATACGAGATTTTGAATTTTATAGCATTGAAATCGGGCACAGCTTTCAAATCCGATCGAATATTTCAAAGTTCATTTACTTCACAAGCTAAGCTCATTTATTATCCTGGCAACCTTGATTTGCAAGATTTTCAGCCTCAATTGTTTTTCCTTTTTTTTGCAGCCAGCAACAACAACAACACTGCATACTCAGCATTGCATTTGTTTACACTTATTAAGTCTAATTGCTGAGAGTGTTCGATATAGGACGAGCGAGTGGCAGGCAGTGAGAGACGAGCGCTGCACGACGGCTTGGCGGATTTAAGTTAAGAAAAAAGCTTAGAAACAAAGCGAAAGCAGCGGAAAGAGCGCCAAGAAGTCTTTGGTTCTGCGAATCTACCGAAAATGCCCATTAAAATCACCTCAGCCAAAAGCTGCTACAGAGCAAAGTTTGTCATGAAGAAGCTTTGACGCTTTCTGTGCGCACAGTCGATTTAGCCTAAAGCTTCAAACTGACCTGCGCAATGATATTGAGATTGGCAATTCGCTTGAAGTAAGGTGCCCACTAATAGCTTGGAAATTCGCCGCAAAAGCATGGGCAAGCTTCATTTGGAAACTCTCCCCAAACGCTTTTTTGTCGAAACTAGTGCTTTTAGTGGCACTCTTCTTTATGTTGCTGAAAAAAAATTTTGAATATAAATTATAAATGGAAAGCTTTTTAACGAATTTAACAGTACAACAATTTGCAAGCTAACAGTAAATTTTCTGACAGAGTGTTAAAATAAAGCTCCCAATATTTAAACAGATTACAATTTAGGTCGTAATATCAAACGGAAATGGAGAGAAAGCCTGCTAACCAATGTAGCCACTGTGGTGGTTGAAAGCATGCCTAGCTCTTGGCTTGGTTTTTGCTTGATGATTCTGCTTCATTAAACCAGTCCAAAAGGAATTCATCTCACTTAGTTTTTGCTTGAAAAACTCCAAACCAGGTGCCTTAAAGCCATGTTGCACGTACATAACATATAACAAGATTGATTGTGAGCAACTGATTGAAGGGATCCGCTGGTATGTTAAAACTGCTAGCAATTGAGACGTAGCGCGCAGTGCCGAGGTGAAGGATTTAATTAAGAAATCAGCTTGCGAAGCGAAGTGGAAAGCAAAAAAGAGCTGAAGGAGGTGGGGAGCTCACGATGATGGCACTGAAGTTTACGCTTAATTAAATTAAACTCTAAGCAGGTGCGGAATTAAAAGGACATTTCTGTTGAATGCTTTTAGGCGACTGCAGTGTCGCTTTAAAAGGTAATATTTAATTTGAATATTCGCTGTGGATAAATTAATTAAATTGAAGGTATAAAAGCAATTGTTCGATTTTGACAACGGAATGAATAAATGTATCTTATGCTTGCTTAAGACGATGTTGCGGATAAGAGAACAGACAAGAGCTGTCTATTTCTAAATTTAAACCCACTAGATTCAGTGTACAATGTACATCATGACAAATGAATTATTCGAACGTTTTTAATGGTAAATTGATATATTTAACTTCACGCACATTTTGAAATGGTCATATTTTGAGTTTTAAATTCCCAAATTTTATGGGATTCTTAAAAATTCTTCATTATATCATATAACTCTTATACGTATTTCCAAAAAATACAGCAAAATATGCATGAAGAAATATTTTCCACTCAGCGGCTGAAAAATAAACAAGACCAAACAGAATGTGAATGTGAGTAAAATCAATATTTTTGTTTGATATTTCCTCATCATCCAATCACTTGAAAAATCGAAAAATATTGCAATAAGAAAGTGATGTAATTTGCATGAATGACGACCTCGACTTCACTGTAATGTGCCCGCTGTGTGTCATGTTAGGAAATTACTTTTCGTTTTCAGTGTGCGCTTTCGTGCATTTTTAGGCACTCCCCCCTCTTGGTGCAGCTACATATTGCAGGAAATTACTTGATGCCATGCAAGCGTCAGAGTTTCATCAGTGGTGCACAAATAACGGCATTTTAGGACAGAGATGATGCATGTAAGTTGATTGTGGCACGCCGTTTTAGCTCTTAATTAAATAAAGTGGTAAGTCGTCCCAAAAATCTACTGCACGCCCAGCATGGGATATTTAGTTTCCTGTTATTCTGGCTGTGCAGGCATGTAGCCACATTTGAATTTTAAAGGATACTTGCTTCTGCCTGGAATGGAACAATGCAAGCGATTTTATTGGATTATTTTTGCCCTTTCCGTATGCAAATACTGAAATGAAAGCCCGCCCTCTGTGACTTTTATTTGCAGCTTTGAAAGTGAAAACCGAAACAGGCATTTCGCAAAATATGTACAGCATAGTTTTAGGCAGCTCAGTATAAGGATATTATACAATAAGCTTAAAGTTTAAAGCATTTTCCAACAAACACCACACAATGCTAACCTTAACCCAATTCATACCATCTGTAGAAAATTTAAGCAATTTGCTTCAAAAAGTTTGCGCGCCTTAAAGGCAAAAACAAATTTCTTTAATTGGAACTTGTCAGTAACCTATTGTAAGGACATGATTACCTCATAACTATTTGAAACGTAAAATGGCACTAAATGTGCTTTTATACCAAACGTTTTTGAATGGATCTTAACTTCATTATTAGGTATGTGACATAACCTAAAACGATTGATTTTCCTAGTTCCGCCTGGACAGCTGAACATAACATGATTTTCAGCTTAATTATACGGGTTAATTAAGCGGGTTATTAGTGTAATTATCACATAGATTTTCGAACAATTAGGCGAGTAAATCAATAAAACGGGGGTCGCTTATGAACTACTTTTATATTAATCTGTCAATCAATACACAAAAAAGGGCAGGTCAATAAGTTAGTAAAAGACAGTGGAACACAATCTTTTCAATTCACTCATTTTTGACTTCCAACATTTGTTTTCTTCCTTCAGCTTAACATACGGCGCCCAACGAATTTTTTAGATTTTCAAGCCTTCTTAAAACTAGAATTTTCGAAGGTCTTTCAAAGAGGCAACTTTTTCGACAATGACCTTCTACTTCCACGTAAATTTCTTCCGGTTTCTTCTTTCTAAATGTTTGAAAAGTAAAACTTCATTGCGGGCAAAACACGATAAATACAGATGCAGCCATAATTCGAATGTATGGATTCGTGCTTTGTCTTGATGGAACAACAGTTTTTTCTTTAAAAAATATCTTGAAATCATTTAACCTGCAGTAAAACTGGGTTAAATGCATACACGAGTGAGTGTGTCACCAATACGCTGAACCTTCAGCGCAACTAGTTTCCGTCTCTGTCCCTCCTCGAAGCGCACTTCAATTTGCTCAAAGTCAATGGCGTCAGCGCGTTTGACATTGTCACTTGCTCGAACCCGGCTATTCTGCATTTGTTGTTGTTCGTAAGTCAGAACAAACCAACAATGGCATCAAATGAAATGAAACTTTACTAAATATCCCTTAGGGCGCGTTTTTACACATTTTCCATTTGTTTGATTTCTTTTCGTGTTTTCCGTAGTTGTTGATATTTTTTTCACGGAATTTTCTTTTACAATTCAGACTTTTGCTGCCCTTTTTACTGTAGGAAATGCTTTTAAGCAATGATTTTCCATTTTTTATTTGTATGCATATACAGCGGGGAATTGTATTTGTATATTATGTAATTACAGCAGATGGTCCTTTGAGAATATTTAAAATTTTCGTTTTGTACGTAAATCGTTAGGAAATTTAAATATGAGCAACATTATCGAAATTTAATGCAAAACAAACTGCTTTTAAAAACGCCTTTTCACAAATGAAATAAACACTCTGTGTGTGCTCTACGCAAACAAGCTGCAATGAATGCGGGTCGTTGTTAATTGCTTTCCTCTTGATTCAGTTTAAAAATTCTGCAAACCGTGCTTAGAAGCCTTATGAGCCTTTTTACTTGTTTTTGTATGTGTAATAAATATTTTTGGGCACGTTTTTAATAATATTAAACATTGCTAGTTGTTAATGCTTGTAAAGTTCTTTTCGTTCCAAAATATTATAATTTTTTGAACATATTGATTTTCCCCACCAACGCCTGGTTCAAGCGCAAGGGTGATCAGAGCAATGTGACAATAAAAAACTGTTATGAGACGAATAACAATCGAAGAAATAAGTTCCTATTCACAGTCTATATTACATTTATATCTATCTATATTAAAACTTCGTTCAAAGTAAGAAATCTAGTGTTATTGAATATCATTTTTATTCACTAACACACATATACATACATATATCTCATTCATATATAATATGTAGTAACAAGAAATCCATAATTTTTGCCTGAAATTGAAGGCTTTATTTGGCATAGTCCTCCTGGGCAATCGAAACAGTGCTTACATGACGGTCGGACTCGACGATTTCCATGATTTTATGGACATTTTCGACATGCATCTTATACATTAAAATTACCGGATTGGAACCGTTTGTGTGATTGGCTGTTACCGTATAGGAAGCCTACACTTTATTCACTTATTCAGCCTACTGGCTTGCTTGTTCGCCTTTATCGAACAAAAATCCGAACTAAGTGTAATCCGATCGCCAAAATACATACATCACGAGATACAGATTATTACAGCCATTCAATAAAAAAATAATAGATTTCTTTCGCTACGCTGAATATTATCATAAAAAATCCGCAAAATCATTATCCTGGCAAAAAAAAATTTATGTTCTAATTGTAATTTTAATCAAGTTTTGTTGCAATTGATGAAAATAGCCTTAATAAATTCCACATGTAGAACACAAACAAGCATCGGTAACAAAACACCAATAACAACGACACTTGCAAGAACAAGTGGGTAATCTAATTAATGCATGTGAGCGCGTAATTAAAAATCGCTGCGTTAAAAGTGAAAATGCCAGACACACAAACAGAGATTAAATCGAGGCCACACAGCCTTGTGAAACATGTGAAAGTAAGTACCTATGTCTGTGTGGCTATGTAGGCGGCATAGCTGGAAGCAATGCTGGCAGCGAATTTAATTATCGCATGCACGTTACACGCCTGGACAAACGCAGGCACGCATGTCGTAAAGTTTAAATCGAGCGTAAGGCTCAATTTTCATATGTTAAAACGTTACAGCTGAAAGACAGAGCATTAGGAGGCGAAGGGGGAAACATACGAATTTGCTTGCCGGCAGCACTTTGCATATGCGAAGGAAGAAATCATATGTAATCTGAGCTGCCGATGGATGCTCAATTTAAAAGATATAATGAAAATAAAAATGATTTCCTCAAATAAACAGCTTGCCAGTCACACGCACACACGTACACATATACCATGTTTATACGACAGCCCCAGTCGATTCGCTTTGACTCGATCCGTTTTCGAGCCAGATGTTTATACATTATTTGTTGAAGCGAAACGACTGAAGACGGTTGGAAAACTGTGACATTTGTCAACAATTATTAAACACAGAAATATCTTTTCATTGCACTTTCCACTTTTTTCCGCGTTCTGAAGCTTTCTTTTAGCGTCTAATGAATATCAGCTTGCATTTTACTTAAAATGCACAGAAAAGCTGATTTTCAAAAAACTTTGAAAATTTTCACCCGTTTCTACGCATTTTCCAATCGACTCGAAAATTTAAAACTCATTTGAAAATGCTTTGACTCGATACGTTTAAACTTTTCAAAGCGATTTCAAATTGTGTTTATACGACTGTTTTGAGTCGATGCGAATTGACTCAAACCGATTTGAAGTGTCGTATAAACATAGTAATAGTACGTATGTATATGTATATATCGGGAAAAACTGCGCTGCTGGCTTCTCAGGTTCGCTTTGGGCGCATTGTAAATAAATTCATTTCGCTTGTAAAAATTATCACCGCTTTGAGTAATTACAAACAATGGCGGGAGCAAGAAAGGCAGGCTGGAAGCAACAATTACTTCGACATTTTTCGTAGCCATTGCCAACTCAATATCAGCATCAACCACAGCAACAACAAACCACAGCAATGCGGCCACAGATGGCATGGAAATGAAGCAACCATGAAAGGTTTTCGGTGTGCGTTTTGCTTTTGAGTTGTGCGGGCAACAGAGTTCGAAGGAAGTGTGCATAAGCGGAAACGGAAATGGCTCTTTAAGGTTACGTGCTCGAGTGCGTGTGGGTTCGTGCCTGTGCAGTCGCGCCAGCATATAGGCGAGCTTCTTTGTTAGGTGCCGAACTTGGCAATAATTGAAATTCATAAATTGTGCCCCTTCGCTCTACAGTCGGCCATTTTTGTTTCTTCTCTTTGTGCTTTTGTTGTTGTGTTTTTACCCTATCTTGAGGGCTTTTTGGGCTTGTGTACACAACACAAAATCACGTGCCGTTGGCATACAAAGGTCTGATTAGCACTTAGAGTCTGGCAAGCCCATTCGAGACATATGTCAGTGTTGTGTACGTGAGCATGTGTAGGGGCGACGTGAGTGTATATATGCCTAATCGCTTTTGGATTTATTCGTACAAAGTATGCTTTGCTGCTATCTTCAACATAAATGCACATATTTGTGGATTTTCTAATAATTTGTGATTTATTTCTAAGCTAAGCAATAATTTTAATAAATTTCAATATTTAAATTTATATGCTAGAAATTATATTGAAAAATGCCCACAAACAATTTTGGTGCGAATGTATTTCATTGCATACCACGACGTATGAGTGTTTTTATATGCTTAGATGAAGAGTAGGTACCTTGATTAGGAGTCGCAGTTGTTGTATTATGTCAGGGGACCTGAGTGAAATAAATATCAGACCCAACACAATCAAACAAAATAGTAAGTTTATCTCTTTGTACGGCCCCAAGCCTGCCGAAAATTGCCTATACCTATGCCTTTCAAAACCACTTTGGACTCGACCATAATACAAATTTAAAGGTCCCGTTAACTTGTGTTGAATATATGAGGTACACACACAAGTAAAAGCAGCTTTTCTCAGTCACTTTATGGCCTATTGCGTCAATGGGAAAGAGAGATCGCAGCGTCCCCAAGTCCCTCAAGTTGCATAATTAATTGAAAATATTCGAAAGTTCTTACGTATTTTAAGCTGCTCATCTTGCTACGCTACAGCCGCTCCCTTTTGTGCCACGAGTTTTAGGACAGAATCTCGAAAAGGCACTCAAAATGCTGGCAGCTTGAGATTCTCGTTTGATTTTGCCGCCTCAATGGAACATGTCCCCGAGGCATCGGAGCACATAAATTTCCTCACAACAATACACTCACACATATAGAACTCAGCGCCGCTGTAAAGGGGAACAGGACTTTCCCGCGTTGCTGGAAATTGAAGACGCGCTCCGCACATTACAGCGCGGCCTGTCAGAATGCATTGCATGCGCCTGGTCTGACATGTCGTAAGGTGAGGGAATGTCGTTTGCTGGCAGCAACGCCGATGTGCCATGACGTAGGGTTAATTTAATGCCATGTCTTTGTAATGTCGCTTGACGTTAACGTCTTTCTGTTCTTCGCTTTTCTTGCGTCAGTAAAATTGCGCAGAATTACTGAGAAGCAGGCAGAAAAAACAACACAACTGAAAACTGTGTGCGTGTTTTTTAAGAATGTGTGTATTTCTGTATAAATCAAACAAGACAAATGTGATAGACATAAATTGGCTTTTGATTCCGCTGGCATCCTTTCGCTGCTGAAGGCATGAATTAATTTTAAATAGTAAGCACATTTTTATATTTTGACCCTAAGATACCAATTGTAAGATTTTGAATAACAAACACATTTGATGGAAATTTAATAAAATTTTGCCTCTGACATGCCTAAGATAAGAAATTGGGCCATAGCGCAAGTTCTCGTATCTGCAAGTAAAAATTGCGAAGCCTTCACAATATTTTAGATTCCTAAAGAAAAGCAATCCAACATTATAATGAAAATAAGTGTATTAACTCTTTAATAAAGTTGCACAAAAATAAGAAAATCCGTTTTTTGTATACCAATGGCAGTTGCTTTAGAAAAAATCGTTATACAACTCTGGAGATATAGTTCCACAGAACAGATTTTGTCTTCACCGTACTCTTTTATATAAATTTATTCATCAATGTAAATCGTTTTTAATGATAATTCTTACTTTGTATAGCACAAGCAAAAAAGCTAGTCTATAAGTACCAGTGAAGTGGTCCTTTCGCACTAGTGAAGTATTTGCTCCATAGAACTGACTGTATGACCATGCGGAAGGCAATCAATTGAACCCATACTATGACATGCCCGTGTAAATTTCACTAGTCGAAAACGAGAAAAACAGATTGACGCGGTTCTGGTGGTAGTTACGAAAGGTCTAGCTAATCGCTGGTTCAAAAGTTGCTCCATACACTGCTGGAAAATTTCAGATGTCTGAAATGAGCATCATCAAACAATCCAGGCGCTCCACCCAGAGCACCCATCGAAACTTTCGTCTGTCGCCACATCGAATCATTCCCACACCGATCCTTAACAGCTTTCTATGAAATTAAATGATGCTATTTGTATGGGTATATGTGTTTTGTAAAGAGACTTGAGCAGGACGTCTGCTAGTTGTCTCTATCGTTGCTGCTTTTAAGTTGTTGTTGTTGCTGTTGTTGTTGCAGTAGCTGCTGCCTTGTGCTGCGGTTAATTACCACACATTAATTTTATGCCAGAGCAACATCAGTAGTGACAGCAACAACAACCGCAAAGAGTTTGGCTTGCGGCGATAGGACTTAAATTACCAACAGGTTGAAGGTTGACACAGTTGGCAATTATATAAGCACATTCTAATGACATAGTTGGTGGTGGCTTTAGAACTGTGCTCGCTTATTGTCGGCCATAAATAATAAGTTGCCACATTTTCACTGACCTTCTCAAGATGGCAATTATTGTGCTGTGAGAATATATAATGCACTCAATCTTTAAACATTTTCACCTGCATAGTTTCTATCCTAAATCAAACCATAATCTTAATTTAATCTTAACTTAATCTTAATTTTTCTTTAATCACTATTTTCCGCATGATATAAATTTAACGAAAAGAAAGGCAAAAATTTATACTTTCTTCAAATAGCCACAATTCTGTCAATTATCAAAATATTTGCATGAAATGTGATTCAAGTTCCGTTTACACTTTAGTAATAAAGCTAGTTTCTATGTTTCACAATTGCACATTTGCATAATATGAGAAAAGTTATTGGCTAGTTGTAAGAAAGCGTGTGGCCGTTTGCGCTACATACCTACCTACTATTTATATAGAAGTTTTTTAAAAGACCTTAAAGTGTAATGTGTAAGTGTGTAATGTAATGTAAGTGTAAGGTTCAAGAATTTCAAAAATGGAATACATCGCACTGGCCTACGGCGAGAAAGCTAACTCTGGGCCTCATTCTCTTTGTGCCTATAATATCTTTATTTTCTTTTTATTCATCTCACTTATTCTATATATGTTAAGGTTTATATTTGAGCATATATGTTGAAAATTGAATACTAAAAGCAACCCTGCAACCCACATGTTTACAACTCTGTTTTACTTGTGTTTCCTTTTGTGCTATCTTTCTATGTTTAACTTTGAATAAAACCGTCAAACTGTTCAGACGCAAAATTAAGACTGTGTGTTTTAAATCCGAAAAGTTCAACAGGTTATGGGCCCAGGCACTCAAGTGTTTGCCCAATAAAGTGAGAATATTTATTTTATAATAAAGAGTTTAGCTTGTGTAGCTTAAATCAGAATTTACTCACTGAAAAGCGAAGATGAGTTCTTCCATGTATAACATTGAAAAATTAAACGAAGCAAACTACGACTCATGGAGCCTGCAGATGAAAAGCGTGCTAGTGCATCAAGATTTGTGGGGCATTGTATCAGGTGATGTTCTAAAACCTGAGGCGAATGAAGAGACTGGCCAAACAGCAGCAGCATCTTGGAATGGGAAGGATGATAAGGCTACTGCAACAATCATATTAAGCGCATCGCCATTACAAATAGCGCATATAAAGAGTTGCGCAACATCAAACGACGTGTGGAATACTCTGAAGGAGATTCATCAACCAAGAGGGCCAGTGCGCAAAGTCACTTTATTCAAACAGCTTCTTGCTATGCGGATGAACGAAAACGAATGTGTTCAGCCGTACCTATGCAAGTTTACGTCAACAGTTGAGAAATTGGCAGAAATTGGTGTTACTCTTCAGGAGGAGTTATTCGTGATAATGCTATTGGCAAGCTTACCAAAGTGCTATGAAAACTTCGTGGTAGCGCTAGAAACGCGGGACGATCTCCCAAAGCTAAATGCGCTGAAGATAAAGTTAACCGAAGAAGGTCAACGGCGTAAGGCAAGCAGCAGTGAGGCCACTAATGCTGAACGTAGCGTAGAAGCGTTCATGGTGCGAGCGAATAACGGTAACCGGCAGAATTCCGACAAAAAGAGCAACAACAACGACAACAAAAGCAGCGGCGATAGTTCACGAAAAAAAGTTTCAGTTGCTATAACTGTGGTCGCAAAGGGCATTACGCAGCGCAGTGTAAGGAGAAACAGAAGAAAAAAGATCAAACGCATGTGTCATTTTCTGTGCTAACATCGTCGAACTCGAACATGTTAAGCAAAAATATTTGGTGTGTTGACAGCGGCGCTTCTTCACATCTATGCAGCAAACGCGAATTGTTTGAATCGCTCAATGCTTACGACGAGAACATTTGTATGGCAGACAACAAGAAAGTAAAAGCAGAAGGAATTGGAGAAGTTCGCATAAAGAGCACTACGTGTGACATCAAGCTGACGGACGTTCTTTTTGTTCCTGCGTTGCAGTACAATTTTATATCAGTTGGCAAGGCTGTAGCAAGCAATTACTCCGTGGAATTTACTTCGAAAGCAGCAAAAATTGTGAGCAGTACTGGTGAGATTATTCTTGAAGCAAATAAGGTCGGAGACCTTTTTCTTTTTAATTCAACTTGTAACCAATTGCTTTTTACATGTAATGAAAACGCCATCAAATGGCACAACCGCTATGGTCACATGAATTGCGCGAGTTTGAACGAACTGGTCAACAAAGACATGGTGCGAGGTCTCAGCGTCAAGTTTCCAGACGTTATTGATTGCCGAGTGTGCATGAAAAGCAAATGCACAGTAAAGTCATTTCCAAAATCTGAGAACCGAGCCAAAGATGTTTTGGAAATTGTTCACACCGATCTATGTGGTCCTATAAATAAGACATCGATTGGTGGCAGCCGATACTTTTTAACTTTCATCGATGACAAGGCGCGATATGTATTCGTGTATTTCATAAAGGGAAAAGACGAAGTATTTGAAAAGTTTCGTGAATTCAAGGCTATGGTTGAGCGGCAAACCGATAGGAAAATTAAAATACTACGCAGTGACAACGGCACTGAATTCATCAACCGTGCATTTGATGATTATTTGAAGAAGGCTGGCATTAAGAGGCAACTAACTGTTCCCCATACACCACAGCAAAATGGTGTGGCTGAGCGTTTTAATAGAACGTTGGTTGAGATGGCCAGAAGCATGATCGTTGGTGCTGACGCCAATGACTTTTTATGGGCAGAGGCAGTAAACACTGCAGCATATTTGAGAAATAGGGCACCCACTAAAGCGTTGAGTGGCAAGACACCTTATGAAGTGTGGTTTAATCGAAAGCCGAATGTATGTCATTTGAAGACATTTGGTGCTATAGCTATCGCACTTGATAAAACGCATCGTGGCAAATTCCGGCCGAAAGGCAAAGAATATTTAATGGTTGGATATTCTGATGAATCGAAGGCTTATCGCTTAATGGAAAAAGCAACGCGGAAAATTATTGTAAGCCGAGATGTCTACTTTGTGGAGCCGCGTGTGCCGAACGAAAGTGTCGACGTGACGATCGACGAAGAAAATGTTAGCGACGAAGAGCCGAAGGAAGTTATTGAAAATACTGGACCAGATATAGAGGCAGAAGAAGTTGACAATGTTTTACGAGCTGAACATGATCAAGAACCTGAGAAGCCGAAAATTGGACCTGGTCGCCCGAAGATAATACGTACCGGTGCTCCTGGTAGACCACGTAAGCAGTACAACGTAATTAACTTAATGCGTTCCGAAGACATCGAAGTACCTGAAACAGTCGCCGAAGCATTGGACAGTGAACATGCAGCAGATTGGTGGGCAACAATGCAATGGTCAAAAACCCGGTGTATCACAGTAGAAGCAAGCACATCGATATACGGTATCATCACGTAAGGGATGCCTACAAAAATGGTGAAATACAATTACAGTATTGTAATACCAGCGATATGATCGCAGACATTTTTACAAAAAATCTTCCGAAGACAGTCCATTTGAAATTAATGAAAATGTTAAGCTTAACTTTGTAAATGTATTGTAATGAAATGTTTTTGTTTGAAGAAATTTTTGCAGTTAAATGATTGAATTCAAAATCTACATGTTTGTAATGTAAATACGTGAGTTGAGGAGGAGTGTTGAAAATTGAATACTAAAAGCAACCCTGCAACCCACATGTTTACAACTCTGTTTTACTTGTGTTTCCTTTTGTGCTATCTTTCTATGTTTAACTTTGAATAAAACCGTCAAACTGTTCAGACGCAAAATTAAGACTGTGTGTTTTAAATCCGAAAAGTTCAACAATATATGAATTTTAATGTGGTAGCATTTTATTTAAGTTTGGTCAAATAATTGTAGCAGTGAATTAGTTGTCATTCCTTGAAATTTGGAAGGGAGTTCAAAAAGTGCAGTAACTTGTCATATTTAATATAAGTACATAATTTGGATACAATCAAGAAATAAAATGCCGTTTTAGCTTAGTTCCCTGTAAAATTTAATTGAGTATTTAGCCTGCAGCTTGATGTTGTTGTCCAATCTATTTCTGCCCAAACGCAGATAGGCGTGGAGTGAAAAACCGGCACAAAGTAAGACTGAAACTCAAAAGCAGCAGGGAAACACGTTAAAGCAGGCGAGTGTTGCCGCAATGCTTTTAAAAAAATGAATGGCGGCAGCGTAAATCTGCTCTCGGCACTGAGCAGGATTAATCGCATGGGTGCGCAACAGTGGGTGCGTTGCTACTACATTGGATTAGACTGGGTCGCAGGTAGCCCTGCCGGGCAAGTTGTTTATGAAGTCGAGTTGCGGTCACTAGAGAAAGCTAAATGGGCAAAAAGGTCAGACACGCCTCAGGCAAACTCAGCTGTCCAACACACACAGACACATACAGATAAATGGTAGATTTCCCAGCAGTCGACAGCGGTCGTCATATTTAAGCCATTAATGCACAGAAGGCCGATTCGAAAGAAGGAATAAATCTGTGGTCAAAAGCAATAACGACTTAAGTCGACTTAAGACGAAATTGAGTTGACGTTACCACTGTATTCCTGACGTTGATGCGCATATTTTGTTCAAACCCCGGTATCTGTACCCATCTCAGAAAAAAAGTTATTTAAAAAAAACACATGCACTTATGTGCATTTCAAATTTCGAATTGCATTTTCTCGAAACAGTTGTTTTCGACTTAAGTCGTTATTGCATATGACCACAGAAATATGCTTCTTCAAGGATATAAATCTTAGTAGGACCTGCCACTCTGGCAGGCAAGCAACAGTTGCTTTCCCTATCGGGTGAATACTTTATCATAACTTTTGGTAGTCGAAAGGACAATTAAAATATTTGAGTTGCCTTTGCGGCGTTTACGCAAGCATGCAAAGTGTTTACGCCAAACGCCAATTCTCTATAATCAGGCCCTTATGGTCTAGCCGCTGTAATGTTCATTTCTAAAAAAGATACATACACGAAACGGGTAAGAAAAACGAACACCTTGGTAGCAAGGGTTCGTGGGCTTTGCACTTGGTAGCATAGTTTCTTACCGTTTTGTACTTCAACAAACATACACTCTCTCTCTGTAAGTATATGAATTTCAGAAAAGAATAAAATTCATTTCTACTCTCAATTAATACTGGTTTTTGGTTTTTTTGTGGCACTATTTTCCATTTCTTTTCATGAAATTTCCACCGGCCATCCAACCCCCTCACAAAATATACTTTACGTATATACATTTTGGTCCTTCGAGCCGGATCGGCCGAAGTGGAAATACTTGAAACTTGGAAAAATCTCGACCATATTGAAAGCCAGCATCCCATTTGAGATTGAAGCCTGGAATAGTGCTTCTCTGTTATTTGGATTCCACATCGTTCACCTTCATCACAACTTTTTTGCAGCAGCACAAACAGCGAAATTAATAAAACTGCAGCAGCAAATATTGCACAACAGTGGCAGATAAAATTCCCGAACTCGAATAGTGACGAACAACAACAACGACGGAAAGTCCAGGTGCGTTGCATTTTTTATTTAATCGTCAGTGCTTTCCGCGTTTTAATATCAAACATAAAATTCAATTAAATTCACGCCGAACTTGCACCAATACAATTTCTGACAGTGGGGAAGGGTACGTTCCGTATTATCATCTTCTTGCGCTACTTCGGTGCATTTATACCTTTCCGAACTTTTCAGTTCATTTTAGCGGTTTTCGTTCACTAAGTAGGCAACACTTTGGGTTCTTGTGCCATTCCCACCCGTTCCGCAATTGCTCATTTGTTTACTTTGCCTTTGTCTGCACCCGACAGACATTTGGATTCATAGGTAAATAAAAGAAATAAATTAACGTAAAAGTAAAATCAAACAAATAAATAATAACGAGCAACACACGGAAGACAAAAGGAAGACGATCGAGGACTGGTTTATGTAAAAAGAAGGACGGTTACGGAAAAAATAACAAAAAAAACGTAACCTACGAATTCGGTGCAGTGAGTAGGAGCAATACCTTGCAATATTATAGGTTTACGCCTTTTTCTTTTTACCCACATTTTCAGACAGTATATATTGCACAACTGTGCTGAAATCTCTGCCGCCGACCTCGCCGAAAAAATTCCCCAGCAGTTTTTAGTTTACGTTCGGTGAGTTTTTGATTTGGGCAAGGTTTTATTACCAGGGCTGTCAACACCGGTGTTGTGATACCTGCTTTCGTTGTTTTTTTTTTTTTAATTGTGATACGGCGACTTCCGTTGTAAAACCTTTTTCTGGAGATTTTTGTGCACTTTTTTGTGCTCAAACTACTATTTGATCTGTAATTCTCGTGACGAGTGTGATCCGAAAATCTCAAAACTCTCTCTCTCAATAAGTAAATTTTTCTGTGTGCGTGGACAATATTCGAGATATTATTGTCTACTGCAAATCCGGTATTCAGATTCTAGCACATATTTAAGGCTGTGCCTCATACTTTCTTTGTTTCTCGCAACGCTTTGCCGTTTGTCAGTCCGCATTTCTTTTATTGAAATTTCTATATATATTTTGCATCTCTCACGAAATGGCGGCTCTTAATAAATTCGTGCGCCTGGCTGATGGTTTGATGGGGTTCGAAACGAGCTTCAGCAAATCTCAGGAGGAGCATACGGTGTTTTCACTCGAGGTGGAAAAAGAAGAGCTTAAGGCTCAGTGGCAGGCAGTGAAGCAGGCATACGAAGAATTTATGCAGGAAGTGACTGTAGTTATGGATGATGACCAGTCGGGTCTGGACATCGTCAAAGATAAATACCATGGCTGCTATCAGTCATATGTCAGCTGTGCGGCGCTTATGGCTGAGTTTTCGCAGGCACTTATGCCTGCACGTGTTAGCCACTTTACTGCCAACGATCATATGCCACTCCGTAGTTCGACGCTGGTCAATCCAGCGGAAAGGCCTATGTCAGGCCATAATATATGTTTGCCTCCATGTGATACGGAGATTTTTTATGGTGATTACGTGTCATGGCCCTCGTTTAGAGACATGTTTACCGCGATTTACATATCGAATTCCCGGCTTACTCCCGTTGAGAAATTATATTATCTCAACCAAAAAACTCGCGGAGAAGCCAAAGATATAATTGGAAAATCTCCTCTTACAAATGATGGTTTCAAGACGGCTTGGAACAATCTGTCTGACCGTTATGAAAATAAGCGAATTTTGGTTAATAGCCAATTGAAAGTTTTATTTAATCTTCCATCTGTTCAGGTTGAGTCTGGGAGCGCATTGAAGAAGATGCAACGGGACATCAATAATTGTATTTCATCCCTAGAGTTGCATGGAATCGATGTAAGCAACTGGAACCCGATCTTTACATTTTTGTGTTCCACAAGACTCCCTGAAACGACGCTTACGCTGTGGGAACAAACCATAAGCGACAAAACAGAAATTCCAAAATGGTTGGATTTAGATAAATTTCTAACGAGTCGTTTTCAGACGCTAGAAAATGTCGACGATCTTCGAAAACAAAGTTGTTCCAAGCCAAACCCGCATAAACCGAGACATCAAAGTCATTTCAATTCAGGGAGTAATCGAGTTAACACTCATTACGTTAAAATGGTTTCATCAGCATGTACTTTATGTCCGAATCAAAGGCACCCGTTGAAATCCTGCCAACAATTTTTGGAAATGAGTCCAACCGACCGACACGCTACCGTGACAAGGTTACGTTTTTGCCTAAACTGCCTCGCAAATTCTCATGAGGTCCAAGCGTGTAAAAGCCGTGTTAATTGTTACCAATGTCAAATGCGACATCATTCGCTTTTACATCGCGAAGTCTCAAGCGATCAAGACCCAACAATAGAAAATTCCTTTAATCACGGAAATACAAACTCTCAAATGGTGCCCACCCAGAATATCTCGCCTTCATCGCAATATGTCACATTCTTCAATAAGGTTTCTCTTGAGCAGCAAT
The DNA here is from genome assembly GCA_963457695.1 of Neria commutata. NCBI lineage: Eukaryota > Metazoa > Arthropoda > Insecta > Diptera > Micropezidae > Neria > Neria commutata. Next base: position 22,284,387 of record OY735249.1, on the reverse strand, counting down.
CAGACAGGTTTTCAGAATATGCTCCTGATCGCTATAATCTGCTTCACCAGGCAACAAGTCAACCGAAGAGTACATTTGCTAAGCCGCTCGTAACGCGGAGTAATCACTCGCCCCACTGTCAAGTTAGTTGTGCACCCGAAGAAAAAAGAAAAATAAATAAAAATGCTGTATATGATAAAAGAACTGAGGCCACCCCTGCCGCACACTGTCGAGTGTGTGGCTTCAAGCACCTCTTATGCTTCTGTCCAAAGTTCAAGGGCATGGAGCTCGAGGAAAAATTGAGAACGGTGCTCCTCCACCGTTACTGCTCGATCTGCCTGTCCTCCGACCACACCGCCAAGCGGTGCCACAGCGAGCAGCGTTGTCATCTTTGTCAACAATTCCACCACAGTCTCCTTCATGGAGCCGAGGACCGGCATAGACCTGGTCAGTTCTTATCCGGTTCCTCGATTGGTTCGGGGGACGAGCTGGCTGCCAGACGCACGTCTTGGCGATTCCACGGCAGTGAGAGTGTAGACGGCTCCGTTTCGGAAGGGGATGGTGATGCAACTTGTTATGCGTCCGCGCCACTATCTTCTGGAGTGTCTCTGCCCGCTAGAGCTGAGAATATCATGGAATCACGATCTCACCAGCGGCAGAATGAGGGTTTGTCCAACCCGTTTCGTCCTCCACTTAACTCGAGGGCGGAATCAGTACGGGCGCGACTAGGTAGCCAAAACCGACGCCAGGTGTATAGACACCAACGACGGCCACGAGATAGGCGTATACGGATTCGTGAAAGGACGGACACCCCACATCACCAAATAGTGTCCTTGGGTTCTACCGATTGCTCGACGCATCTCATAACGAGATGCTCGCAGACCAACATTGCTACCAGTCGCAGCCCGCGGACATTGTGTTGGAAGCCGATGTCTACGGCATGAGTATTCAGTCTGGCATATTCCTAGCGGCGCCGGTCAATTGACGGCGCAAAACACGATTTGGTATCTCTCTCTCTCTCTCTCACTTGTTCTTTAAAATTAAATCGGTTTGAAGCACTGATCGAATAAAAAATGCAACGCTTAATTATATCTAAGATTATATCTCATAGTACGTAAAGTTTTATCTCGCAGTTGTAGATACTTAGTTGCAGCGATCCTGCAAGGCGGGCGGAATGTTTACGCCAAACGCCAATTCTCTATAATCAGGCCCTTATGGTCTAGCCGCTGTAATGTTCATTTCTAAAAAAGATACATACACGAAACGGGTAAGAAAAACGAACACCTTGGTAGCAAGGGTTCGTGGGCTTTGCACTTGGTAGCATAGTTTCTTACCGTTTTGTACTTCAACAAACATACACTCTCTCTCTGTAAGTATATGAATTTCAGAAAAGAATAAAATTCATTTCTACTCTCAATTAATACTGGTTTTTGGTTTTTTTGTGGCACTATTTTCCATTTCTTTTCATGAAATTTCCACCGGCCATCCAACCCCCTCACAAAATATACTTTACGTATATACACAAAGAAAAGGTCCTTGTTCCCTAATGATATTAAAGGCTGCCTTTTAAATATAATACTTAAAATATTTCATTGCGAGTGGCATACCACATTTGATACTAAGAGCGACGACGTCTCATATAACAAAAGGATCACAAGGATTTTTGTCATGACATTCAAATTTAATTATATCATAGCAAATTCTTTTCTTATACTTTATTTTGCTTATGGCACTCCGCCAAGCAAATCTCTTTTTAATTTTAAATTTCATGCAATGAATTCTTTTCGCCTTGAGCTGCATGAAAGGGTATACAATTTATGAAGCGTTTGATTATATTTAAAAATGTCTTAGTCAAGAAGTTTTAGAAATCAGTGACACACGGAATGGCAATTGGAAAGCCAATGCAATAGCAAAATTGAAATCTATCGAAATTTTGAAGTAATAAGTTTTTCATATAAGTACTTGTACACATTCGTGCTTGTTTGGGTATTGGGCGGCAGTAGCGGAAAAGGAAATACTGTGATGTCCAAAATATATATACATATATACTTAAAGAAAGGATATAAATGATTCTAAATAATAATTTCTCCTTGTCCTTCGCCCATTTGTAGCATAGATATTAAAAATAAAATTAATAAATATGTCACATTTTCTATTAAGTATTTTATACAAGTTGGCGCTTCTTTTCTTTACCCAAAGGATATGACAAAACGGAAAATGATTTCATGATATGAATTTATGCCCTCTAAAACCATGCAATTAGCAAAAAGTCAGTTAAAAGGTTATTTACTCATGAGTACAAAGTAGAAAATAGCTCAAGTGTGCTAACGTACTGCTATTTTTAACACAAAGAACTAACCGACGTATTTTCTTCCAAACGAATAATTTTTCGATACCGTTGTTCTTATTGAATAACACTGTATGAATTTGAATTTCATTATCTGCCACATAACACAATCGAAATCAATGAGTTTTATAAAAAAACCAGCATGGATACTGAAATAAAAGCGTACATATGTTTATAGAATAGTGAAAATCAAAGTGAAATACCGATTGTCAGTTTAAAAATTCCAGACGAAGCGAATTTTTCCTAAATAAGCTTACAAAAAATATATTAACGTTCATTAAAAATTCTTTTGAAATGCCGTCAGGATTGGCATGAAAATCCAAATGCTGATCATGATTTTTTAAAGGAAGCCAAATGTTCCAATCGAATTTCTCAAAATTATTTTTAAAAGCAGGTTTAGAAATTGACATGCTCTTGACTTTTTATTTTGTAATCAGGAACAGGTACGAAAACTATGGCACCGAAAAGTAACGAAAAACTGGCCGTATTATTTTGCTCGAAATTTAAAACGGAAGCCTATGCGTTTTTTTTGCTTCAGTTGCTGCTCCTTTTCATACGCGCTTTACTAGTCGACGTATACCAACAATTTTATAATACAGTTCGGATGTGCTGCTGCACGTTTTCGAAAATATACTCATCTCAAAAAAACAACAAGATGGAAACTCCGGAATTATGTGCATATGCATAAAGTGAGTGTTGGCAGGTACCCACTAACGCCCACACGCTCGCACCTTCGCATGTGTGCGCTCTCAGCTGTTGAGTGAATGGTGGAGCTGCTAAAAACGGAGAACTACTTGCCTATAGCGGAGCAGTCTCAGAGGCCGAGGAGCACTCTTCAGCATTTGGCCATTTATCAGGCTGCATTCCAGGAAGCTTTGAGCACTCAGGTGATTATTACTCAGTTGGTAGCTGTGGCAATGCAGCTGCCACTTTGCTCGACCCAGAGCGCACTGAAATTCGTGTGCTCCGTTTGTAAGTTTGAACCAAAATTTACTACGTAATTGCGTACGTCTTCAGTTGGTCTTATCTGAATTTGAGCTTTTATGTGCCGTGCCGTTGTTAAGCAGACAGGCCGACGTACATAAAACTGCTGCTGCGTGTGCCTTATTTCTCATGCCACTAATGAGAAGGCATGATGATAAGGACTGCACAGAAATATGTACTACTATAATTTCGGAGAGCATAAGTGAGCAAGAGCGGCGCTTTAAAGATGGCATAAGCCACTGAAATTTTAAATGTTCCTTTTGGTTGATATCTACAATACAAATTTTAGATAAATAAATTTTAAAAGTACAATTTCTATAAGTACAATAGTGAGTGCCTCAGTGGAGGCCGCTGATGCAGGAGGCCTGAGTTCAAATCTCAGCCGGGCCTCATAACATCTAATAAAACGAGAACTTGTTTTTCGAATTGTTTCTTTGCGCGGCGCCCCTTCTCGCGGCAAGTTGGCATTTCTCCTAGAGCGTTTCTCATTTGCATTTGTTGCTACCTTCAGTGCTTGTGTTTATAAACAAGTAAAACTGCCACTACACGCGCATTGAACGTAAAATAATTATTTCCGTTTGTGTCGATACGAAAGCTGGAGGAGCGGCTGAAGAGCAACGCTATTAATGCAATTGACATAATGGCCTAGCATTATGATCAGCTTATGCATGCGCCTGCAGTATTGTGTGAGGGTGTGTGTGCATGACCATGTCTGCTTCAATGCTTCAGCGCACTTTTATGTAATTGTGTGTGTGCGCTGCAGTGTATTCACACATGTGTGTGTTACGAGTAATAGCAACGCAATACATTTCATAGGAAGTACCCAACAAACAACTTGGCACTTTTCTGATTGCCTAATGTTGTTGTTGTTGTTGCATAATTTCAAAAATTAATTCAGCAACTAAAAAGCAGAGTGCTAAACTCTATTAAAGGAGACACGAACTGCAGTCCCTATTCCAGTTACTCATTGCTAGTTTAAGAAGAAGAGTCTATTTCAGCTCAAATTTTAATTTTGGTCTGCTGGAACAGACAAAAATTGCATACATACAAATAAATATTATCAAAATTGTCTTAGGTTATAAAGAAATAAACTACTTAAGTTATAATATACTTTAAGATAACTTCTTATTACATAAATTGTTAAGATATTCTTTGGATTACTTTTAAGGTTTATGCAAATAAGTTAGACCAAAGAAGGCTGCACTAAAGAAAATATGTAATAAATAATTTGGACAATAACCCGCGAAAGAGTCTTAAGACAAATTTTCTCGCATTATTTTATATTTTAAGCACAATCTAATGGGACCTACACATTTATTCTATGGCAGTATACGAACGGGAAGCTTTATTCAGCTTCTTAGTGATAAGCCTTTTTATCATGCCAAAGTATACTCTCGGAGAGTGGCCAACTATCTCATGAGAGATGATACCAAATGAATTTGGTATGAGTCGGCTGGGATTTGAACCAGCGAATCTACGCATAAGGGATCAATCACTTTGAGCTTAAGGCTCTTTATTCAAAGAGCTTGCATTTGGCTTGCTGGGCAGAATTTTGTGTGAATTTTAATTTCCACTGCTTGCGATAATTCTGCATTGTTAATTTCCCGTTTGTATGTGTGCGTGTATTTAAATTGAAATTGTTTCAAAGCATACGCTGATGTTATAGGAAAGAGTGAATTTAATATCAGCTGGAATTTTTCACACTCTCTTTGCAATTGTAAATACGTTTCCAGCGGAAAAGCGCCGCGTTCCCAATGCGGGCGTATGAGCACTCCTTTGTCCAAAAGGACGAGGCTCTTAAAAGCGTAATTACTTCCACAATGAAGTGGACTTCTGTGGCGCGCATATAAAAGCGACCATTCGCCCCCACACTTACCCAAAGAGATCCGCCTCACTGCCGGGAAAGCTGATGCGCGGCGATAGCGGTGACCGGCCCGCGCGCTTGAGCATGTCCTGCAGGGCGGGCTGCGAATGGATGGGGCTCAGAATGGTAATTTTTCGATTGGGCGGCGCCAGCAGCCCGCCCGACAGCGTCAGTTGCGTGCGTATACCCGTCGAGGCGGAGCTCGTCTTCATTTCGATGGTCTCCGCTGACTTGGAAATCAGTATGGACGACGACTGCTGCAGCGCCAGCTTGGGCGACGAGATGGGCGGCAGCGTGTCCTTACCCTCACTCGCCGACTCCTCTATTTGCGTGGAGGCACTGCGTATGCACTTGTCGGCGCGCGCGCCACTAAACACGCCGCTGCTCACGCCACCGCCAGCGCCTGTAGCCTCCGAGTGTGCCGAGGTGGAGCGCACAAACTGACGCACATGCTTCTGGTGCGCGGTGAGAAAGCCGGCGCTGGAGCTGGTGGGATGGCCCATGGCCTCCGGCTGCTGCAGAAAACTCGTGAACTTTGCCTTGGTCGAGGAGGAGGACGTCGTCGAGGAGGTCTTCTGTATGTAGCTGCGCTGCTCGCTCGTTACGATCGACGTGCTCGAATGCGCCTTCAGCTGCTGCGCCAGATGCGCGGTGCTGAGGTTCGCCGTGCCGGTGCTCAGGCCCGTCAGCAGCGGATGCTCGCTGACGATCGAGGACGACTGCAGGCTCTGGCTGCGCGTGCTCGACGATATGGTCTTCTGCGAGTGCACGACTTGGCTCTGCTGCTGCTGGGTGGAGATGGACGGCGTAGAGTTGTTGTTGTTCGACGTGCACTTGGCAAACGCGAGGCCGCCGGTGCTCAGCGAGGAGCTCGAGGTGATGGAGAAGGAGCGGCTAGCCATTTGCTTGGCCATTTGTCGTATGATTCTCTGCTGCTGGGTCTCGCCCTCGGGCACACTCTCATCGGCGCCGCTGTCTAGATCGTGCACATTGCGCTCCTCCTCGGCATCCACTTCGCTGGGCGTGGTCACAATATATTGCGGTGGGAGGTTGTTGCTCTCTTGTGACATTTTGCTGCAGTTGCTATGCTCTGCTCTGCAGCTGTAGGTATGTTTGCACTTCGGATTTTTGGCTGGCTGGAACGCGTTTTCGGTGGTATGGATTCCTGGACTTCAGCAGCGACCGGCGCTAGCGCGTCCGCATGTGGCGAATAGCTTATTCTCGCAGTCAGTTTGGGTTGCTGCGCTGGCGAACTAAAAGTACACATATTTTGGGGGAATAGGCAAGAAATTATAGTGTAAATAATTGTTGACTGCTTTCGGTTGCATACAATCTTTCCTTGCCTCTTTTTTCGGTGTATGCAAACAATGAATTAATTATCTAATTTTAATCGAGAGCCTCATAAAGTCTGGCTGCGATCTCTTAAGCGTAGAACAATGATTGAGCACGGCGCTCTTTGTTATCTCGGCGTGTTTACCCAAGCGAAAGTGTTGAACATTTAGCGAAAAAGATTGAAACTATAAAAATTTACTGTAGCTTTTCTCGCCGAAGGTGCAGAGTGTAACGCACCCGGGCAATAAAGATTAATGGTAGAATTACTATACCGGTAAGGTTAGAAATCGTGTCAGCTGACAAAATCTATCTTACCCGAACACAATGTTCGCTATTACTCTGACCGGATTGAGTAGTAGAAATTTCTGCGTCGATTAGAAAACTACTGCAAAAGTCGTGTCAGCTGTGAAAAGAATGTTGCCACCCAAAAAATTCGTTGAAAATTTAAATAGAATTAATGCTTTTCCTATGCAAGAGGTAATATGGCAACACTGATTAAAACAAGCGAATATTTATTGGAAATACAGTCCACCCGCGCTTTCGTTTGCTTTTAATTTGTACACATCGTACATTTTACACAACACTCAACAAATTGAGTCAATTATTTCGTCGTTTGAATTCATTTTTCACGATATATTTTGTTTGTGAACTCTGTTGCAGAAAAGTGTTGCCAGTGACCTTCGATTTTAGTTCAACTAAAGAAGTGATTGTTTTTGCCGAAATTAGTTAAAAGAAGTAGTACACAATATAGAGATGTAACAACTATGATAATTCTGTGCCATAAATTTAATAAAGAATGTAAAATTTCATCTCAGAAGAAAATAAACAGTGTGTTTCTTTTGTGCACAAAACTATACGGCAGCACTAGCAAAAAGAATAGACTGACAGCTGCAATCCGTTTAGCTGTTAGAGTAACTGGGCAAATTGCTATCCGGCACGATTGAATTCGACACCGCTGGACTAATTAGACCATAAGAGATGCCAAAGCTGGCAACTTAAATATTTTAACAACTCTAACGACTCTTTTGCTGATAACACCCGTAAGCATGTCCAATCAAAATTGGCGTAGTGAAACGTTTTTCCAGCGTGATCTGATAACTGGTCTGGCGCCTTTTATGCTGTCCTGGCAAGTTCGAAACGTGCCTACACGAAACGGGCACCAGCAGCTGCCAGTGAGGGGCAGACGGCAAATAGGAAGTATATGAACTGTTGAAGGTATCTTTGCATATGTGTAAAGTGTGATCTTGCGGCTGTATTGGGATTAAGACCCACACAATCTAAACGCAGTCAATGCTTCAGCAAACAGTTCATTATCATAAAACTCATAAATTAATTTTGGGCACAGGCAAATGCCTTGCAGAGCTTGTGCTAAGCATGCTTTTGCCAGCTTCTGTGTGCGCATACTGCTTCTGGCACAAATTGAGAGAACTTAAAATTTTCCAGCTCGTTAAATGCCTTTATGCAATAAAGCTTAATCCTTAAAGGCAAAAAAATTTAAGTGTGAAGACTCAAGAGGCTCTCATACTTCAATCTAACATTAAGTGTTTAAATTTTTACATAGAAATTACATATATTTGATTGACGCTAGGCAGATTCATTAAACCTATTCTTAACAAAATACCAGTTTGGATTCTAGGTATATCGAATTTCGTTTTTAGTTTTAGAGTCTTTTTAATTTAAAATCCGCAAACTTTCTTATTCTACTATTACTGCTTCACGAACTTATAAACGAGGCACTATGCCTGGCGCCGCGGTGGCTCAGTGGACGAAGTGTTGGTCGCTGATGCGGGAGGGCCTGGGTTCTACTCTCAGTCCGACACATCTAATACAAAGGTAATGTGTTTTAAATTGTTTCTCAACCCGTTCGGATTCGGTTATTGTATGTAGGTCCCGTTTATTTGTGAAAAAATATAACAAGCACACACAAGCTAATACGAGTAAGCTAGTCGTAAGCCCACACGGGCTGTTGCGCCAATCAATTAGTTTTATTATGCATGGCTTAATTGGCCTACCAGCTTAATCTAAACCAATCTAAGCGCATAAACTATTGACTAGAAAATCGATTAAGTTGATTTAAGTTTGGGCGAACAAATTTAAATTTGAATTGGCAAAATAATGTGAAATAATTTTGGAACAGGTCAAACGTGTTAACTGAGCGACGAGGCGATCAATTTCTCTTGCCTTTTTTTTAATATGCACAGTGTGTAAAGTCGGCAGCAATTTCTATTAGGGAACAATACAATCCATTTATATTCATAATTTGGCAAATTATTAAAGGGCACTTTTTTAAGTTGGAATGACTATTTTTCTTAATCGCTCTTTTTACATGATAAATCAAAGCTAACGATTTTTAACATTCTATATACATTTTCAATAGTTGTGATTTTTTAAAATGCATTTTTTTAAACGCTGTAGTCACTACTTTATATCGTTATAATTCAAAATTCGTAATAAGTTTTAAAGTGTAACAAACGGTTTTGGTTCAGCGATCGTCAACGCAAATCACAGCACCGAGAACACCCTCGAGAACATCGAACTTTTAACAAGACGCGACAGAGTGTATTTCTACGTAAAAATTATATTTGAATATAGGAACAAACTGTTACAAAAATTTACTTAAAAATTTGTTTGCTTCCTCTACAAAAAATGAGCTTGTCTTGTTACCCTTTATTGGCTTAATGTAATTTTACATTGATGCAAGAGTAAAGCAATTTTACATTTTTGCAGTGTAGTTTAGTTCTTCATTGACTCAACTAAGCTGTGAGTACAGTGTAGAGCTGAATGACTGCACAATTGGCAAGTGTCTACTCAACAAAATAGCATTTAAGCAAATCGTATTAAATGTAAAACCCTACGGCCACAATGAAAAACGGTGGCATTTTATTTTTCTTATCTCTCTCGATTTTCGCTCATTCAATTTAATCTGGCATGCATTTTAAATTATCCGCATCATCTGCAATTCATAAAGTATGCAATGAGGCAGACGAGGTAGAGAAAGGATGCGTGTAAAGCGCGCTGAATGAGTGAGTGGGAGCAACAACAACTTCAGAGATTGCGGCAGAGAAGTAGCAGTAGACAATGACGGCAGCAACAAGTGCATTTGCTTAAAGCTGGCTGCTCCTCATACGTTGTTTAAATGTGTTGAATAAAACAACAGCAATTGCTGCTGCCGGAGCAGTGAGGTCTGCGGGGAAGCATGTACGGCACAATGCTGCCACTATGTGGCGCCACACTGCTGCACACGTCAGGGATTTTTTGACGGCAGCTATCGCAAATAGAAATTATTATTCATTTTGTTATGGCGCCATACACGCGAGATCGCTTGTTGGAGTAGGGATCGAGTAGTCACTGCGGCCTGAAAGGCCTATTGTGACAGTTCTGCATGAGATCTGCAGATCCTCATCGGTGCATGCCCTCTAGAGGTAGAAAGAAGTTACTTTTGGGATCCGTCCGCAATATCCTGTTGTTGTGCACATATATTAAATATTGTATATATTTAGGAAAACATGTTAAATAAAGTGGAGATAAACACAAAAAATTTAAAATTCTTTATATATAAAACGCAGACTGACTAAAAAGCGTTTGTCCTATTGGCAGCGCGGCGGCAGAGACAGCGAATGGCTTCTTATAAAAGTTTAGACATGGAATCGCAAGAGTGCTGATAGCGCGCCGAGTAAGGCGCTGGCGCAGAAATCGAAAGTGCATGAGTTCGAATCCCAGCTCCGCAGGTTTTAAAATTTTTCTTTTTAAACTTTTTTTATAAGTTTTTTTATTTTTTACTTTACTTTGCCTTTTATTGTTGCTAATTGTATTACTAGCTGTCGTGTATCCAGGCACACACGACAGGTGGCCCCAATTGTCTTATATAAAACACACACATACTGAAAGTCTTTAAAGGTAAGACAGTCAGTACGTGTTTCTCTAAAATGTTTCCATCATATTTAATAAAATCACTTAAAAATATAAAATACAAAAATACTTTTTTTATTGAGAGATTTTAGTGTTTATTTTGACTTAAACAAGTTTTTTCAGCCAGCTTTGGCGGTAAATCACAAATCGTTTTATAATCAATAAATGATTGGCGCAACATCCCATGCGAGCTTAGGCCTAGCTTTCTCGCATTAACTTTTGTGTGCTTTTGCACAAATTAACGGGAACTACAAATAACCGAATCCGAACAGATTGAGAAGCTTTTCATGACGAAGAATGCTCTCGAAGAATCGCCAATTCATCGCGAGAAGTGGCGCCGCGCTAAGAAACACTCTGTGGAACAGATTATCAATTTCCTAGATGTAATGAGGCCCCGACTTAGATTTGAACCAAAGCCTCCAGCATCAGCGACCAAGTACTAGTCAATCATGATCGAATTCAACGCTTTCAATTCATGCTTTAATCAATTTCTCGCGCTTATAAAATGTTAGCAGGACTCACTGCGTATGCATACAAAAATGTACTTTAACAGCAAGACCAAAATCTTTCATAATAACAAAATGTATTGTTAAACATTTTTATGAGCGTATAAAAAATGTGTACATCACTGTGAGTCCTTGCAAACTGAAGCGAATTGCAGAAGAAATTTGTACATACCAAAATAAAACGAAACAATCCTTTTATTAAAAGAATAATGTAACAATTAAATAAGCAATGCGCGTTGAATCATAAAAGTTGATGAATATCAATTGAATTCTTTTGGATATAAATTTGACATTTTGCATATTAACTTGAAGCAATAGAGAAACAATATTCCATTAATATCATAATTTATACTTGTTAATATCGGCCAATTTCCATTAGGGAAAATATAAATGTTTTGAAGCAGCTTCAACTTGCGCTGTAATTTACGCATATGCAATTGGCGCATCGACGAAAGCTCAAAAATATTTGCACTTGGTGCCTCCGCGGAGCTTTACACTTAATAACAGGCATTCACTTTTATGGGCGGCTATATTTCAAGTTGCGCAGTGCTGCTATTCCCGGTGATTATCGCACTGCAATAAATGCGCTGGAGTTATTTCAACGCTTCATAAGGCGGCAGATTCAACGGCGCATATCCCCACCCCGCTGCCACAAGAGGCTCGCAGTATGCTGCAAAAATGCTACCCGCTCGAAGCTTAAGCCCCACCCCCTCCCCCCTCCTCCCCTAAAACAATAAATCAAAGTGACAACACTTAAATAAGCCCCTTAATTGTGCGGTTGGAAACAGCAAAATGCAGACAGTGTTGCCAGCTGTTATGCTTATATACAATATATTGCATGATTAAATGTCGCCAGTTTGACGCTCCCGCACAAATTTGTATAGCAAATAATTTTACTATGGGAACTCCCAATAAAATTCAGAACTTTCAAAAATTATTTTTTTCAAAAACCAACAACAACCAAAAATTGTATTATTTCAAGTCGAACGCCAATTAATCTGCAAAAATTGCGAATGCAAAATATTATTAGAAAATCAAAGAATTACAACTTCCCATGCTAAATCAAAAAGGCCGAGCTGGATTTTCCCTAACTAAACGGAGAATTATACATATATTTGATATTTTATAATCTGAGACTAATGGCATTAAAAAGATGTTTGAATACATTGCACTTATAAAAAGAAGCAGCAACAGGAATTCATAAAAATTTTCAATTGCCTGCAATCCCTATTCGAATCCTTGGCAATGCGCCACGAAATTGCATGACGAACCAATCACAGCATTTGCAATTTACTAAAGATTATTTTTCACTTTGTTATTTCACTTTTGTTTATCTTGTTGCTGTTGTTGTTGCTGTATATGCACTCAGCTGCAAGTACTTTTCAATCAATAAATGCAATTTGTATTTAAATGTGAGCCTCAAAGTGATTTAATGTGAAGCAGTCAAGGCTTATGTGCGTCCACATTAAAAATTACACACTCACGTACACATGCACATACATATACATACATGCTACACTGACACATCAAATCGGTTCAATTTTAATTCAATAACATGTAATTTTATTTTATTCCAGTTGCATGTTAAAAGTTCAAAAGCCAATTTAAGCTGCACTTTTACCACAACCACAAACCTTTAATCCTTTCCACACCAACAACTGCCTTGCATATGCATGGGACGTGACTGAGCGCTAGTTTACCTGAAAAAAGGCTGGCTTGAAATTGTCAAATGAAATACTCTGCCATGGAGACTAAGAGAATTAATTTTTTCAACAGCATGTTGTATAGCATTGAACGTTTAGCTTATAAATGATATTAACCCGAAAAAAACAAACCAAATTAAATTTTTAGCGAAATGAAAATGGAGAAAATTCAGTTTCAGTGGCCGTTAGCTTTATGCCAAAATTTAAGTACATATACAATGATATTCCGGTTTTTTTAAAGAAGCAACTATTTGCATTGAAAGAAAGGAGTGAAAATAGCTCAAGTGCTAAACTCAAATACTACATAATGTAGTATATACAATCGCTGGATCCTCAAAATAACTGAATTTATCTTATGGTGATGCATCCATACAATATGCCTCTCAATCCATGAAGACTGGCACACTAGATCGCGATTCTTTATGCTTAATGCTTAATGGAACCTAATCTAAATCAAGTGCATAAAGAAAAGATTTAAGACTGAAAATTAGCTAGTGGCACAAATCTATACACACACATACACACTTCTAATGCATTGAATTATAAATGCCCAAAGATTTCCTTAGCTTCACTAAGAAGATTGTCTAAATCCCTACGGACCAATAATGCTAGCTCCAAAATAAACATCCGCCTAGTCACTCATACGCTCCGGTGCTTGAGCATTTAAGCTAATAGCTGCCCCACAAACGAACGAGCAAGCAAATAATCCCCTCAAATTGCTGCAAGTTAATTTTAAATATCTCCTACACGAAATTTTCATCCTTCCTCTTATACTTATACAGCATATTGAAATTCATTGACTTAATTAATTATGCTGTCGCAATCGATATGCCATTGCTTTGTTGTTGCTGCTGCCGTTGTTGGTCTTGCTGTTGTTGTTTTTGCTGTCAACGACGCGTCGTTGCCATTTGGTATTTTGCTCGCTGTTGTTGTCATTACTGTGCCTCTATTTTCTACAGTACTTTTTGCCCGGTTTCTGCTTTTGTCCTTCGTCCTGGCATAATTCTGTATGTGAGCACAAGCAAAAGCAGAGCTAACGTAGCCTGTGGGCTGGGCCGCAGTTTATTACTGCTATTCCACCGTGCTCGGCCATTGAATTTGCATGGCCCCTCGCATTGCTAGAAATCGTTGCCTTATTAAACACTTAAATATTCATGAATATAGGTTAAAATTGTTTCGCTCTGCGAAGAAATGTCAATGGAAGCTTCGAGTGGTTGAAGTATGCAATTAATTTGAATAATAGTTTGTGTTACCCTAATCAAATAAGTTTAAGGCACAAATCAAAGTAAGTTATAAAATAGGTTAAACTTTTAGTCAGAACCCCATAAATAAATCAGTAAGCAAAATATCTAAGTTGAAGCTGTATTTATAGAGACACATTATAAAACACGCACGTTTCATTTTACAAGTACCTCACTTGCGCAAATAAGTTTAGAAGAAACCATCAAAATCTTTGAAAGCGGAGTTTTGAAGCCTAGTAAAAGTCTAAGCGCTTAAAAAATGTTCGTCAAAGGTTTCATAAAACCATGCTTCCTCTATCTGAAATGTGTGTTTACTTGCGTTTACCGCCATGAAAGTTAAGTGAAACACTTTCATCAAGGACACAAAGACAACACTGGTCAAGAGCTTTCCAAATTAAAAAGGCTATGTAATGTTATAAATTTTATCCAATTTACATAAAATAAATAAATAATTGGCGCAATAGCCCGTGTTGGCTGAAGCCTAGTTTTCTCACATTATCTTGTGTGTGCTAGTTCTTTTTTATAGCACAAAATAACGGGACCTACAGCCGTGTCCGAACGTGAATTGTGAAGCTTTAATTTACATAGCAAAGTATACTCTCCGACAGTTGCCAACTAGCTTGCGAGAGACGGCACCGCGTGCAAAGCAACGAAGTTACTTTTTTTATTAGATGTTATGAGCTGGAATTTGAACCTCCGAGACTGCACGCATCAGCGACCGAGCACTTATCCACGGTGACTTATTACATAACTAGAGCAAATATTAACTGGGTATATTCATTCACAAAGAAGCCTGAGAAGTTACAATCTTTAAGATATGCTATAATTTAAAAGCACGAAGTGTCATCAATATTTTTACTTAGCCATAATATTTTTTTGAGGTTAAGTATTTTACAATTAGATGTGAGCATGCTTTACGTATAAGAAAATTCCAGAATATTGCCCTGTAGCTGAATTTCATCACAAACTTTGTAAGACTTAATTTTTATTTAAAATGTTCTGCAGTATATAAGAGCATTCATTAAATTGCTTAAAGGACTTACAAGTGCCATGGGAATGTTGAGAGCTCAACAGGCAACAAGCGGCAAGTCGTAAAAGCCCTCAATTATACTCAAGCCTCATACACTCAGTTCGTACATGCCTCACTTCAGCACATAACATGTTCAAGCAGGGATGCACTTTGCTTTGAAAAATACTCTGTAGCTGTAAGTTAGAGCTTTCGGATTTTTCTCGAAAGGTTAAACCTATTTGCCATTTAGGTTCATATTTCTTCTGTTGTTTTCAGGAAAAGAACAAAAACGAATAGGTTTAAGCCAGTAATATGCGATACTACAGAAGGTCTTTCAGGCCACGGTAGCCAGGGCACTACTGCAAATATAGTTCGAAATATTATTAGATAAAAAATAACTATATTTCAAATGTTATTACAGACAGTCAAAAGAGATGTACTCATACTCAAAGTATAAGTTTGAAAATGTGAAAATTTTTTAAGGTTTATGTTTATTTGACCATTTTTTGATACCATTTTCTATTTAATAATATTTCCAAAATTAATAATTTGACTCACATATAAAATTCAATTAAAAATTTTTTGAAAGAAATATAATTTCAGATGACTGGCTGTTTTGAAAGATAAAATAAAACAAAGAATAATGCTTATAAGTCTTGCACCAGTCTTGCATCCTTTTGAAGCCGATGCAATATCAAAGCAAAAATCAATTTTTGCAACCCTGGTCACAAGCAAAGACGCATGATGCTCATGCCCCCACCGAGGATGAGCAGCATTGGAGTAGGAGCGACTCGCATATACACATGCCCAAATAATATTGAAAGCTCGTGCGAGTGAATGTGTGGGTGTATATGTCAGCGAATTATTGCCCTATGAAAGGCAGTCATTATTATTTGGCAGTCAACGAATTAATTCAATTTACGAGCCAATTCAGTGGAGAGGCAAGGCTAGATGCCTGCGAAAGCAGAGCAAGCAAATAAATGGCAATTGGAGTGTGGTTGTACGGTTATGCAACACTGCAGCAATTACGTAATGGCCGCACACCCACACACCCAAACAAGCACATACACAGTTTTTGCAGTTGCGCTGTTTACCCACAGATACAGATACATATACAGTTCCAGCTGTGTTTTGTACTTTACGAGCTTGACCAATGAAAGTGCAAGGCGGCGGGGAAAAGCAAAGATAAAAATGCAAAATTTGCAAAACTTTTCGAAAATGTGATAGAAGAAAAACGTTTTAGTTGCTGTGATAAGTTTCGTTGCCGTTATTCTACTTCAAACGACGAAGGAAGCAACCCACGCGGCAACAATCATTTGTAAATATATTCATTTATGGCGAACCATTCTTTTGCAACAATAAACAATAATTTCTTTCGTAAACAAGTTTTAAATGTTGCAAACAAATTACCGTGAATATTTTATCGATACCAAGCGGAATATTATTTCTAATGGAACAAAAGCCAATTAACATTGTTAATGATTTGGATTGTGGGAGATTGTTTGCCATATGTCGAACATTCCACTTATTAAGCACGGTTGATTTTCCTCAAATTCGATTATTTTTATGCAGAGCTTAAAAAAACAGTACTGTTACGACGTCAACAAACTGACGCAGCCCTGCGCTGCTACTACGAACATGATGCAACCCTGCGTTTGACAAACTATGTAACAACTCTTTCTCTGATGGCATCTCTAAGGCCAGCATCGCTTCGTGGGAAGAAAATAAAGATTATTTAAATTCGCCTTTATGTAACCAATCCTAAGCAGGAAAACTAAAAGTAATACTTTAGAAGATGTATTGAAAAATCTACTAATTAAACATTTCTGTATTTCAGGAATTTTTTAACTCAATAAAAATTAGTTGACAAAATTCGAAGTCCTTTCTAGCTTCTAGAAGAGTAATACATATATTAGTACTTTGGCTCGTTTAAGAGGATTTAAATTGCCAGCAATGAATTAACCAGGCATCATAATTTCTTACGGATTCATACAGAAATCATTTAGTATATCCGTCCTTTTCATCGCGATCTTAACGAAACAAATTTTTAGGTGAAATGAACAATCGCATTAAGTAATATATTTTGGTACGATTACCTTCGTATTTTTTTTTGTCAGAACATCAACTATTTTTTTTTCTAATAATTAGTATTAATAATTTTTTAAATGTCAAATATATGGAAAACATGGCTAACCAAAACTAACAATACTAAAAAGTGCTGCTGCATTGTTCATATCACTGGCAAAATGTACAAAGACTAACAAACTTTTCGAAAATTTTACAGGAGAAGTAAAATACAACATAACATTTCATAGCATGTATATATAAAGGGATTTTTTGTAATAGCTATAAAATCGTAAGTTTTGGCTTGAAGACTCTGATTTGTAAGGAGGTGTATTTTCATAGCTGCTTCGTAAAATATGTTAGTTAGGGCCTTTGTACATTTTGCCAGCGACATATTGACTGAATTATATATTCCTTCTCAAATCTTTATTCTAAAAGCAGCAGCCTTAAGGCCTCGTCACATAGAATCCGTTGCGTCCGTGAGAGCGATTTTTTAACTGACAGCAAAGTTGAAATGTATGAAATCATATGAAGCATGGCACATAAGCAACGGATGCGATGCCGCAACGCAAAAAGTTGAACAACTTTAAACTTTTGCCGTCCGGCAGAACGTTGACAGATATCAGCTGATTGTTTTTATTGTTTTGCCGACTTGCAATTTTCTGTGGAATTTTTTCAATTTCATTTAAATTTTCTGTATTAGCAATTGTTTCGAAGAACAATTAATAGAAACAGTACAACAGTACATTTGCCTTTATGACAAATGGGCTCAGGTGTACCGCAAGAAGCTTCTGAAGGAAAATGCTGGGGTTTCTGCTGCTGGCGCAACAATATAAATGTTTTAATACTGAAGACGAGGCAGCTGATTTTCTATGCGCTGCCAGCGTATTCATTGTGCCGACCCTCTCCGGCAGTCCGTCGCCGTCAGTTGAAAACGACGCTCTCACGGACGCAACGGATTCTATGTGACAAGGCCTTTATAAGTGAAAATAAAATTATTGGATGAATGTAGAGTCTTTTCCTCCCTCACCGCTTCCAAATACTCGTAACAAATAAAATACACTTGATGACTTTTGATGCTAATACTGTTCTGTACTTTTAAGTTTATTGAAAGATATTAAAGTTTATTACGCTTGCACAACTCTTTGAGACCTAACTCCTTGGAATGTTTAACGTCGACTGTCTGTTTATTGTTCGTTTTTTAAATCGTCTGCCCGTCGCTTAGGTTTCGTCAAGTCCGTCCGTCTGTTCCCATGGTTACCGTCAGGGTTGCATTGTCTAGTAAATCTGCCCGGACGTGTGTCTCTGGGATTCCTACTCCCATATAAATGCGAATTAAGAGTGGCGCCACACCAAAAATTATCGTAAATCAATCTCAAGACAATTTAAATAGAGAAGCTGCTTTTTTTCACAGGGTACATATGCATAAGAAAATGTCAGGAAGAACTTGTGAACACAAAAATACATGGCATAAAGAATTATTTGCCTCAAAGTATAAGTTATACAACTTAAGTGGAAAGTACGATAAGAAAAGTTTTTACTTACGTAATAGCAACCACATACACGGCAAAAGTAGCAGGCTGCGGACCATAAGAGAGCAGCATAAGCTACTTCAAACTTTTGACGTGAATCTGAAGCCGCTACGTGCGTGCAAGCGAACCGTAATTTACCGTCACAGCTCAAATGTGCGAAAACCAGTTTTCGTAGCATACCTTAAGGCGCTTATGCTTTAGTGCATAATTTGCTAAGTATTTCCAACGTTGTTAGAAACCGTCTACACAATAATAATTTCAAATCAAATAGACTACAAAATCATGAAAAAGAACCACACAAAAAAAACAACCAATCAAAAAGGAACGAGAGAAATAACGCTAATAGAATGCAGATCAATTGCCTCGAATAGCTGCCCCGCCCTACATTTTCAGCTGCTTGGTCAGAACACATCAAATAATTATTGTCACAACTGTCTAAAAGTATAATACCAGTTTAACACAATACGCACACACATACGCACTCTGCCACACGCGGCCGCATTGTGGCAAGCTCTATTATGATAACAAAACAACATGCCATACGGACTGAGAGAGAGAGAGAGAAAGATGAAAAAGCTGACTACACCATAAGCGCCGAATAAAAAATGAACAACACGCTCTGGCACAAACAAGCACCGAAGGCATTTCTTGGCATTTGTGCTGGACAGTGGGGGCAGGAGGCAGCGTGGCTATGATTTGTTCTCCTACGAGACCACGTTTTTGAACTCATTGCCCTCATTTAGTCCTCATCCTCCGGCGCACTGTTTGGCATTTCTGTTTTCGTGTTTAGAAATTGTGGTATCAAATTTCGGCTTCAGTGTTGTTAGTTGATGTTGCTGTATTTCTGCAGAGCAAATATAAAAAACCACCACCAAAATTAAAAATTATATAGGAAATACGCCCTAAAGCATATTAGCGGAAAATGTTTTCATACAAATTTTACAAGCTTAAAATGCTTCTTTTATGCTTAGTTTAAATTAAAAGTCTTTGAAGTGGTTGTTGTTTTTGTTATTTGATACTCATTTTATGTGGAATCTGCTGCTGCTCGAAAAACTTTTAAATCTAATAAATTCGCCCATTCAAATTTTCAGCTTTAACAATGGCTATGCATGTGTATGAGAAAAATTAAATTTTGTGCAAGCTCTTGTAGACTAAAGTCTTAGGGCCAGTTTCTCAGTGGATGTTTAAATCTAATTTGCGAATTGAGTTTAAATCTAGTTTAACTTTTCTTGAGTTTCACAGTGCATTTATTTAAATACGGAATAATGAATGGCAACTTCGAATATTTGACAATTGAACACAGCACAACTTGCCAAAAACATATGTTCAATTGTTCAATTATGGAGGCAGCGCGAGCTAAAAATTTTTCGTCGGCCGAAAGAAGTGAATTATTGGATATTCTTCAAAGAATCCACAGTTTATATTATTTATAATACTACGGGATCATTTATATGTGCTACACCATGCAGTTGTATGTTTAATTTGGCCGCTTATAAATTGCAATATTGTCGACGCAGCTTGCCTGCACATCCGAAATCAGCTGTTTATTTGTTTTCGATTGCAACTCTGTGCCGTACTTAAATGCCCACAACCGGGCATTTAAATTGTATTTAACTTCCCACTGTGAAACTGAAATTCCCTATTTAAACTGCAATCAGAGTTTAAACATCCACTGTGAAACTGGCCCTTAAAGTCGTCTTTGAAAGTACAGAACGAATTGAAGCGCATAACTGAGGGCGGGTTTCACAGTGGCTATTTAAATCTAATTTCCAAATTGAGTTTAAATCTAGTTTAACTTTCCTTGAGTTTCACAGTGCATTTATTTAAATACGGAATATTTGACATTTGAAGGTTGGCACAACTTGCCAAAAACATGTGTTCAATTATTCAATTATGGAGGCAGCGCGAACATGCCACTGCTGGCCGGGATGGAAGCTCAAAAGTGTTTCCGTTGGATGACTTTCTTGAAACACAACTTTGAGCCTCGGATTAAGATTTTTGTATAGAATACTTTAATTTTGCTTAAGTAAATAAACTTCTTAGGTTTTGTTGTTCTCAAATAACGTCCGTCTCAATCAGTGTTTTATTTATATTAGCGTCATCTATCGACATTAACTTTTATGTAGGACTAAAATATAAAGACTGCAAAGGATATACAAAACATATGAAAACGAAGTTCTCTTCGTTTGTATTGTCTGTTATATCATATATCAAAATATGAATTTTTGAAATTTTTACTTCTCACTCTTTTTGCAAAGCATTTTTGTTGTGCCAAATCTAAACACACAATAATATTTAATAAAGTATTGTATGCCAAAAGAATTTATTTGCTTACAATGAACAAAGAATTTTGAAGCTGACCGTTATTGGCCGAAGAAAGAAACTCCTCAATGATATTTCAACTCAATGAATTTTTAAAACAAATAAATACAACAATGGATGCTACATGTAGTCCGAATTCTGCCCAAAAGTACCAAGTTGAAGACCAAGCGAAGCTCGAGATCTCTGTATGCCTGGTGAGTAATATTCAAAACTTACCCAAAACCGATAAAGCCCACATAATGATGTAAATAAGATATACGAGTTTCAGATATTTCGTTAGAATCTTTACTATGGTATTAATCACAGAAAAAATTAAATTATACGATATTTCATTGCAAATTGAGTCGAACGTAATTTTGTTCGCAAGATAAAAGGAATTGGTGCCCGAAATCCGAATTTAATTTCTTAATAATTTGTATACAAACATATTTTAAAAACAAGCTCGTTCACTTCTCAATTCCACTGCTAAAAGGTTTGCTTCATGAGTTTTGCATCCCTGGTAATTGTTAAAATATTATTTCTACAGCTACCAGAGTGTTCAATGCTCCATTATCAAGACAAAATCATCAACTTTGCTCCATCCTTCAACACTTCACCTCCATTCCGCACAAGCACGGTTTCCCGACACTACTCCAAATTGTGCCACGACATTTTTGGCCCTACAAAGGGAGGAAGAGCGCAGAACGTGCTACAATTTATGAATTTTTATTAATTCGATTGTTGCCAAATAAAGACAATTTTCTGCTGCTGCAACGAAATGACGAACTTGTTGAAGTTGTTGAGCGGCAGCAGCAGGAGCAACAGCAGCAGCAGTGAAATCACTTTGTTGGGAAGGGACCAAACTCTCCGTTTGTATGTTTGTTGTGTGTGTGTCTGTGTGTGTGTGTGTGTGTGTGTGTGTGTGAGTGAGCGTTTATCGCAGCATATCGTTCGCCTGTTTGCTTTGTTATTATTGGGTAATTTTATTATTTGGTTATGTTTTATGTTAATTTTATTTACTTGCGCCTTTTTATTGTCAAAGCAGCGCTCACAGTTTTGCGATCGCATCCCACTTTTTACGGCTTTGAAGTTCTCGTGGGTAAGTGAACTGTGTAAATTCGATTCGTAAACAGCAGCTGTCATGCGAATAAAATCAATGAACATCGAAAATATAAATTCAATCGATAACTTAACAAGCCAGTCAACCGAGTTACAGCGGCTGATTTGTAATCAATACTAATTGGCTGCGAAAAGGGTTACTTGGAAATTCTGAGCGCATTTAAAATGAAACAGAAATCAATTTAGAAATCGGAAGGTAAAACGCTAACGCCATGACCATGATCCGGCAATTACAATTAGAATAGCTCTTGCAACTATGTATTCAGATACTCTGACTAATGTTTCAAAATTAAGATTAGAACAGTATTTTGTAAGCAAATTCTTATTAGACAACTAACTGTTATAGCTTATATTTGTAGAAAACTATATTTTATCAATAAAATTCAATTGTTTTGAATAGAAGTCGCATATAATCATTGTGAAAGAATATCCATTTTTCTTGTCAACGATAACTATTAAGCGTGAGAAATACTTTTGTTCATATGCAACCGGTTTTGGTGACCACCAAAGTTAATCAACAAAAAATATATGGAGTGGGTAATTATTTAAAATCAGATCAGTTGCCACCATAAATGAGCATGTCATTGAACAATATGGTATATATAAACATGAAAAATCAACCCCAAATTCGACTATGTTCTCCTGCCTGCATGTAAAACCAAGTGCCAGATACTTCCCTTGAATGTACTGTACGAGGAACATTTACTTCAAAAAATGTATGAAAATTTCAAACTGTAGCACGCTTTTTCAAAAGCTTCCAAGAAAATCATTAATGAAATATTAATTGCTTTAAGTGATGCTCAGCAGTGCACAATAAAGTTCTGCGAAGGCAACTGCACCATCTTTCCTCATTGCTAGCTGCACAATCAAAGAAAAATTACAGAAAGTATGCAAAAGAAATAAAGCAAAACAATTTGTAAAAAGGAGCGAGGGCGCGAGGGCTTGCAAATTCTTTTGCACTCCAGCTTTTCAATATAAATTCCTTTTTATAAGTTCGCTTCAATGCGGAAATAGCAGCAGGCAAGCAGAGTATCTGCTCTCTGAGTAGATGGGTGTGTTTGTGTATTCACATTATTAATGAATGCATATGCAAGTTAAAGCTTACAAAGATTGAGCGGCTGTGCATTTTTTCACTACTCTTTAACAAATCCATTACCAAAATCTTAAAGCAAGCTTTGAACCGCACACATTGTAGTATACTATATATTTGCTCTTGTGCCATCAGCTTGCCGTCTGACAGACCATCTCAGAGCTTCTGGCATGTTGGCAGGTTAGCATGGAGATAGTTTTGCTAATGCTACATGGCAAATTACGTCTTGTGGCCAAGAATGTGCTACACATGAAATGTGGAAAATCTTTCACATAATTTATAGAGTTTCCGAAGTGTTATTGTAAATGACACGTCCTAACACTGAAATTAAGGTTTCAAGCCACATTGTGGCGCCGAGAACTCCATTAGCTTTTCAGAAATATGCTTCTGTCAGTTTAGGAACTTCTGTCAACTGCCACCTTAGTCTCAGCTTGTACGATAGTGATCCTTGTTTGAGCACTTGCCGCTAAGTACGTATGCCATATGGAATGTACATATGTACATATTTGGCGGCAGCAACCGTAGCATCGAGATGAATTTTGTTGGCATACATCATACTTGCTTATAAATACTTTTTTTTTGTATGCCAATATCATTATTTTAAATACGTAATTATACAAATTTGAGCCATTTTAACGAAAAAATGCAGGGGTAGGTGGACTTATAGCTTCATTGTTGGTGTGTTCTTCAACCGATTTGTATAATCACGGAAAGTAAACTTAAAAAAAGCTTATAATTAAGGTTCAATGTCACTATGCAGTAAAATAAGTTCAATTCGGGTAACTGCTTCTTTCTCTCCTGCGGCTGTGGTCGCTCAGACAGACAGACAGACAGACAGACAGACAGACAGACAGACAGACAGACAGACAGACAGACAGACAGACAGACAGACAGACAGACAGACAGACAGACAGACAGACAGACAGACAGACAGACAGACAGACAGACGAACAGACAGATGGACAGACGATCAACAGGAAATCAAGAAAAAAGTGATTCTGATCATTTTTATATACTTATGCCCATATCTAGGACGGCTCCTATTTCCATATCTGTAGGGTATAATAAATAATTGGCGCAACAGCTCGCGCGCGACACTTAGGCCCAGCTTTCTCACATTAACTTGTGTGTGCTCGTTCAATTTTGGTACCAGTTACCGGGACCAACAAACATTTTCTACAGATACATCTGAACCATAACAAGAAGCTTTATTTTCATGGCAAAGCATATTCTCGGAGAGTTGCCAACTATCAAAAACGGCGACGTTTGCATAGGAAAAATTATTTTTATTAGATGCCCAAAATGAAAAAAGCAAATAAATTATATTAATGCTTTCACACAGATTTTCGAACTCTCCATGATTAGTTTTTTATTAATTCATTGCATTTGAAACCACAAAGTAGGTATGCCAACGATTACTACACTGAACAACAGTTTGCTCATAGCATCTTTAGTCGCATGCCGTTAGTCCTGAACCCAAGCAGGCCGCATAACCCATCATATGTGGTATTGTGTTCTGCTCGTAAACGCCACTGAAGAGATGTGCCCAGGGACCGGAAGCAAACACGCCCACGTCCTCTCCACCATGTGTTTCCATAATAGCAGGCACAGTCGCTGGGAAGAGGTCATTGTAGCTCTGGCCTATCACACTTGTCGGATCAACGCGCTGATTGGTGTTCTTATCGAAGAACAGATTAAATCCAGAACCGAAGGCGTAGTTCAGAGTCATATAGGGTAGCCCATCATTTGCGAGATATGCAGAAGTACCGTAAATATCATTGCCACGAGGCTGAAAGAGCAACGGAGGACAAAGAACACAGAATGAGCGAAACCCAAAACTTGAGCCGAAATGCAATAACTTACAGCATAGCCCGACATGGACATCGTGTGTGAGTGGTCGGAACTAACCACAATCAAGGTGTCGTCTTCGCTGGTGAGTGCACGTGCTAAGGCAACCGCTTCACTCAACTGAACGGCCTCTTCCAGTGCTAGCTTGGGTTGCGTGGTATGCAGTGATTTGTCAATCAAAGCACCCTCAATGAACGCGAAGTATCCATTCGGATTCTGCTGCAGCACTTCAATGGCCTTTTTCGTCATCTCGGCCAAAGTCGGTTGCTTCTGCTCATTTTCCAAATCTGTTTCAAGATAATCCTTAAAATTGTAGTCTTGGAACAGACCCAGTACTCGGTTCGTGCTTGAGATGTTCAAGTTATTTAATGCAGATCGCGACTCAATGAAAATATTGCCACTGTCCTCGGCCAGAAACTCGTCGATCAGGTTGCGACCATCAGTGCGTTTGCCAGTAGCATAGAGACTTTTATCAATGAACTGCTCTTTGCCACCACCCAAGATCACTTTTAGTTTACTTCCCACATCGCCTTTGATCAGCTGCTGCGCTATATCAATTATGCCCGAATTAGCACCACAGTCTTTCGTTATCTCCGCATCGTTCTCCCACAGTCGATACGCTATGTGTGCGTAGTTGCCCGCCGGGGAGGCATCGGTGATGCTTGCGGTGGTAACCACACCAGCAGATTTTCCGGCATCCAGCGCCCATTTGGCGATGGAATCCACATAGTAACTGGAGTTTTTCGTTGTCTCACAATCGGAGCGGAGCACATGGCCATTCACGCCCAACGTGCCCCACATCGCCTTCACGCCGCACAAGTAGGCCGTCGCCGTACATGCTGAGTCAGCCACAATATAGTCGATGGAGTAGGTTTTCGACAATCCCGTGTGCGGAAACTGCTCGAACGACAGACTGAGCTCCTCGCCGCCCATATAAACTCGCGTTGCGGCCAGCGTGGGCAGCGACATGCCATCGCCGATGAAGAAAATCACATTCTTGGCTACACCCCGTCGCGGCTTACCCGCCGTTGCCCGTTTCTTCTGGACGAAATCGATGCCATTCTGCAGCCAGTAATCACTCGTATCCTCCGCACTGAATTTTCGCATATGTGGTGCGACGGGCATGGTGGGATGCATAAGCTTCTCCCGACAGTCCTCATCATCTTCGGCGCAATCTGATATCCTACTGGCTGGAAGCGACATGGCAGCATATACCATGCCACAGAGCAGCAGCAGAACACTCTTCGGAAGGTGCATCGTCTTACTGGTCACACTGAATGTAGTCAACTGGCGTTTGCCTGCGGTCTGAGGCTTTTATAATAATTAGATTCCGTCTGGCAGAGCGTAATGATTTTATCACCATGATAAGATTGTGAGTGTTAAGCGCACGCCTCTCGCGTGATTCGGATAGATATAATCCACGCATCTAATAGACGCCTACATCGAAGCAGGGTTCTACGCTATAAAGTTTCAGCTCCTTCCCGCTTAATGAGGATCTTCTATTCCTTGCCATCACTCCGAAATGCGGAACTGACACCACAGTCAGCAAGAACTATTAACTTAGAATAAATATTAATTCATATGAATTTGCTAAAAGGTTCGTAACAAGTTTATCTAAATTTGGTGCGTTTTCAGAACTCGTCTCAAAATACGAAAAAAATGCTTCTGAAAACTGCTTTAAACGTTATTTAATAAATTTTTAATAAAATTTGGGAATAAAAGAAAACGCTGCTAAAGATGGAAGTCCTTTCAGAGGGTCAAATGAAATTTAGAAAAATAATAATTTTCCTCAAAAAGATCTAAATATTTAAGCCTTCTAATACCTGCCTTAAGACCTACTTTAATACTACCTTAAGATAAGCCAAAAGAAAGATGAGGATTCGCATATCACAACTTTTGGGGCTGGCAAAAGCTCTTCGATCTTTGAGATAAGATAATAGCACATGTGAGAGCGCAACGCGTTAAAATCTTCCGAAAAGAAAAGGAAAACGGCTGACTTGAGGAATCTTATAAAAAGTGCTGTAATTGCGACGTTTGAAACAGAAGTCGTTGTCGGGCCGACAGCAACAGTTGGATTGCTTATAAAAAGGAAATTTTCAGCTGACAACGAGGGGATCCTCACGAATACTAAATCACACGAAATGCAACCTTTCGAGTTGTGGTTGGCGCTCACGCTCTGTAGCGGACTTGCGCTGGTCAACGGCATCGAGTGTGAGTTCCTTCCGTAATTGTTTTTAAAGTGTTCAAATAACATGCCACTCTTACATCATAGATCATCCGCGTTTGCCTGTTTACCCGTCTATTTTAAAGGAGCGCTCGATCTCTGCCGAACTGAATACGGAGTACTGGTTTGAAAATGCCCAGGCGACTCTTCGCGAGAAGTTGAAACGCCAAGCCAAATTGAATACCAAACGCGCCAAGAATATTATTATGTTCCTCGGCGACGGCATGTCCATACACACCGTTACTGCGACGCGCGCCTTTACGGGGGACCTCAAGAATAAGGTTTCCTTCGAGAAGTTTCCTTACTTCGGTCTTTCAAAGACGTACGCCGTAGACGCGCAAGTGCCGGATTCAGCAGCAACGGCGACTGCTTATCTTACCGGGGTGAAGGCAAACCTAGGAACAATCGGCGTAACGGCGCAGGTGCCACGGTCCGACTGTGAGCTTGGCCAGAACGAGCAGTATCATTCAGAGAGCATAGCCAAGTGGGCACAGGACGCTGGCAAGTGGGCGGGCCTAGTGACGACCACGCGTGTTACTCACGCCTCACCTGCGGGTGTGTATGCGCATACGGCTGATCGGGAATGGGAATATGATGCATATATCGCAAAGAACGGTTGCGACGCGGTGAAAAATGTTGATATCGCTCGTCAGCTGGTGGAATGGCCGGTAGGAAAGGCATTGCGAGTCATCATGGGTGGTGGACGCAGCAATTTCATCAACGAAACTATTCGTGATGAAAATGGAAAGCATGGCAATCGCAAGGATGGACGCAATCTTATTGTTGATTGGCTAGCCTCGAAGAAAACTGTCAAGCCGAAGTACGTGTGGAACAAAAAGGGCCTGCTTGGCGCCGATCTGCAAAAGATAGACTATCTGCTGGGACTCTTCAGCAGCTCGCACTGTCCGTATCATGGCGATTTGGAGCGCATGGGTCTCACGGAAGAAGTGCCATCGCTGAGCGAAATGACAGAGGCAGCCATCAAAATGCTCAGTCGCAATAAGAAGGGTTACTTTCTGTTTGTGGAGGGCGGCAAAATCGACATGGCGCATCACCAAAATAAAGCAAGACTCGCCTTGGAAGAAACAAATGAATTCGCAAAGGCCGTGGAAGTGGCTCGCAATATGACCTCGGAGGACGATACTCTGATCGTGACTACGTCAGATCATTCGCATACTATGTCTATAGGTGGTTGGCCGGTAAGTTTGGCTATTGATTAGTCTGCAGTTACAGTTTATGATGGGAACACATTTTAGAGACGCCATGATGACATACTTGGCTTAACATCTGACTGGGCTACTGATAATTTGCCGTACAACATACTTTCTTATGCCAATGGACCCGGATATGCGAAGACCTATTCTAAGACACAGGGACGTTTAGATCTTACGAATGAAGATTTCACGGATCCGAACCGCGAGTACATGGCTGCTGTACCACTGGATTACGAAACACATGGTGGCGAAGACGTGGGCATATTCGCTTCTGGACCTTATGCACACTATTTCAGCGGAAATTATGAGCAGAGCAATATACCGCTGCTCATGGCAATGGCCGCGGAGATTGGGCCATTTTCGGGCATTAGAGACGCGAAGTAAGAGCCGCAGAAGTTGGGAGTGTTTATTGTTATTGCAACGATTGTCAGATTAGAGTAGGTAGTACGAGCTTCCAAAGCTTACTAAACAGAATATATGACAACAATAAACTGATTGTAAACAGTTAAAAATGCTCTGGCTCAGCTAAAAAATATGCTTGACTTTTTAGTAAAAATTTAATTTCGTTATTTAACTTTTTTGTGAATTAAGTACTTGAA
Source organism: Neria commutata (assembly GCA_963457695.1). Taxonomy (NCBI): domain Eukaryota; kingdom Metazoa; phylum Arthropoda; class Insecta; order Diptera; family Micropezidae; genus Neria; species Neria commutata. Next base: position 22,255,522 of record OY735249.1, on the reverse strand, counting down.
TTCAATTTGAAAAAAGAATCCCAAAGTAAGGTTTGTATTGATAACATCATTCCATTTATCTGTGCCAGTTCACATTGATGCAAAAATGAAAGATCATAACAGAAAAATAGACAAAAAATATGGTAGCAAGAGTAATGCAGAAACACTAACTTTTGTGTGCTTTGTCATATTTTTCACTAATCAATGGGACCTAAAAATAACCGAATCCGAACTGGTTGAGAAGCTTTTCAAGAATATTCTCGGAGAATTGCCAATTCAAACAATTGAAAGACAAATTATTCATTTTTTTAGATGGTTTGAGGTCGGTCTTGAGGCCCTTGTCCACTGACCCACCGCGTTCCACCGAAATGACAAATATAAAAACGACGTTCATTTCCATGTCTTTCATTCTTGCATCAGTGGCCAGCATTTCTCTTAAAAGTGTACACACTTTTTTGGTCAATTGATTGCAATCCGACTCTTATGTATATACATATATCAAAACGTCAGTATAAATACTCATCATTTGATCTCAGTATTAACACGATGTTACAGGCCATTAATTTTTGCGGGATCAATCCGCTCAGAAAATGTAAGTTATCTCTCTCAAAATTGTTGAGCATTTGCTGGTATACATAGATCTTTTAAGCATAGCCCATAAAATAGTTCCTTATTCCATTTTACTGCCTTATTGCATCGGGGAAAAAAATGGGGTAAAAATATTAGGCGCCTAAATGTAGTAAATGGAACATCTAAATGCTTAATATACAGGGTGAACCATATAACAGTAACCAGTTATCGACAAATGCTGCGTAAAAAACTCTTCGGATCAGAAAGATTTTCAAATGAGATTAGTGGTTTTCGGAAACGGTAAAAATATATTGCTGCTGCAATCAACCACTCTCCATTTTGGATTCTCCAGGCAAAATTACATCAACTTCACATACAATTTATCGTCTTCCCCTAAAAAAGTAAGTTTTACACTATAAATGAAAATTGTACCAGTGAAAATATGCAGCAAATAATTAAACAAGGTTTTCGCATTGTAGAGGCATTTTTCGGTACCTATGCACATGCATATACTATGTAGAAAAGCCATAACTAGAATTTTTGAAAATTTTTCGCTACGGACGTACCAACGCTCAGGGCCTTTCATAATGAACGAATATCTTCTCCCTAGCAATATACATTATACATTATGAAGTGGCCCTGAAACTCGATAATTGACTACAGCCTGGTTTTTTGGAAATAGATTTAACGGTTTTTTTTTGGGGTTTTTTACCACATATATCTTGGCACTTTAACTAGTCGCTTGCATTGTTCAATTGCTATACTGACCTGTGTTTATTCAATAAAGTTACTAATGGTATAGATTTCGTGCAGATGGAATGCACTAACTTCTCCCGACAGTTCTAATCATCTACGGCGCAATCTGATGTCTTGCTGGCTGATAGCGATGAGGCAGCACAATCAACAGAACACTCTTCGGAAGGCTCATTGTCTTGTTTGATTCGCTGGAAAGTACTGAACTGGTGTTTGTTTGTGGGTACAAGGCTTTTATACGAATCGCTTGAATTTCATTTCACTGACAGATTATAGAGGTTTTATCACCACAATAAGATTATTAGCACCAAGCGCACACCTTTCGCATGATTCATCATGAAGATAGAGGTTTTGTTAATGCAGATATGTTATCAACTGGCTAATTCTCTTAGCCGCCACATTGATGAAAATATACATTAAAACGTGTTTCTATAACTGGAAAGTAATGGTCCCTTAAGCAGTGGTAACTAGGAGACTGGATCATATATATAAATATATATTGTATATATTTTCGACGACCAAACTAACCTTCGGTCTACTAAAAGTATACACACAGATTTATTTCTAGTCATACTCAAATGAAGTCAGTTTTATAGCGCAGCCATAAATCTGTGTTTCCACTTCTCACGTTTGCCTCAAAGTAAATGTGAACGTGCACTTTATTTTTGGTAATCTTGCCACAGCTATTTAAGAAACATTTTTTTAAGACCGCCCCAAATTTTGACTGTTAAATTTGGATATTTACAACATAGATTATGGACACTGCCTGTCTCGCCGTCTATTCACGTGATTCTGAGAGCACACTTTTTGGATATGAAGATGCTAACTCAAGCATGACATTTAAATAAAATGAGATTTTCTTATCACTAGTTTAGGGCTGACAATGAGAACTTCGATCTTTGAGATTAGATAGGAGATATTCAGGGTTGAAAGAAACAGCCGCTGCTACACGGAATCTTATAAAGGCCATTGCAATAGCGAGGATTGTAACAGAAGTCGTTATCGGGTCGACAGAAACAGTGAGAGTAGGCGTCAGCAAAAAGTTTACAGCTAACGACGAGAGGATCCCTTCAGATAGAAAGCACACGAAATGCAACCTTTCGAGTTGTGGTTGGCGCTCACGCTCTGTAGCGGACTTGCGCTGGTCAACGGCATCGACTGTGAGTTCCTTCCGTAATAGTTTTTAAAGCGCTCAAATAACATGCCACTCTTACATCATAGATCATCCGCGTTTGCCTGTTTACCCGTCTATTTTAAAGGAGCGCTCGATCTCTGCCGAACTGAATACGGAGTACTGGTTTGAAAATGCCCAGGCGACTCTTCGCGAGAAGTTGAAACGCCAAGCCAAATTGAATACCAAACGCGCCAAGAATATTATTATGTTCCTCGGCGACGGCATGTCCATACACACCGTTACTGCGACGCGCGCCTTTACGGGGGACCTCAAGAATAAGGTTTCCTTCGAGAAGTTTCCTTACTTCGGTCTTTCAAAGACGTACGCCGTAGACGCGCAAGTGCCCGATTCAGCAGCAACGGCGACTGCTTATCTTTCCGGGGTGAAGGCAAACTTTGGAACAGTCGGCGTAACGGCACAAGTACCGTGGTCCGACTGTGAGCTTGGCCAGAACGAGCAGTATCATTCAGATAGCATAGCCAAGTGGGCACAGGACGCTGGCAAGTGGGCGGGCCTAGTGACGACGACGACTGTAACGCACGCCTCACCTGCGGGTGTGTATGCGCATACGGCTGATCGGGAATGGGAATGCGATGCATATGTTACAATGAAGGGTTGTGACGCAGTGAAGAATGTTGATATCGCTCGTCAGCTGGTGCAGTGGCCAGTAGGAAAGGGACTGCGTGTCATCATGGGTGGTGGACGCAGCAATTTCATCAACGAAACTATTCGCGATGAAAATGGAAAGCCTGGCAATCGCAAGGACGGACGCAATCTCATTGTTGATTGGCTAGCCTCGAAGAAAACTGTCAAGCCGAAGTACGTGTGGAACAAAAAGGGCCTGCTTGGCGCCGATCTGAAAAAGATAGACTATCTGCTGGGACTCTTCAGCAGCTCGCACTGTCCGTATCATGGCGATTTGGAGCGCATGGGTCTCACGGAAGAAGTGCCATCGCTGAGCGAAATGACAGAGGCAGCCATCAAAATGCTCAGTCGCAATAAGAAGGGTTACTTTCTGTTTGTGGAGGGCGGCAAAATCGACATGGCGCATCACCAAAATAAAGCAAGACTCGCCTTGGAAGAAACAAATGAATTCGCAAAGGCCGTGGAAGTGGCTCGCAATATGACCTCGGAGGACGATACTCTGATCGTGACTACGTCAGATCATTCGCATACTATGTCTATAGGTGGTTGGCCGGTAAGTTTGGCTATTGATTAGTCTGCAGTTACAGTTTATGATGGGAACACATTTTAGAGACGCCATGATGACATACTTGGCTTAACATCTGACTGGGCTACTGATAATTTGCCGTACAACATACTTTCTTATGCCAATGGACCCGGATATGCGAAGACCTATTCTAAGACACAGGGACGTTTAGATCTTACGAATGAAGATTTCACGGATCCGAACCGCGAGTACATGGCTGCTGTACCACTGGATTACGAAACACATGGTGGCGAAGACGTGGGCATATTCGCTTCTGGACCTTATGCACACTATTTCAGCGGAAATTATGAGCAGAGCAATATACCGCTGCTCATGGCAATGGCCGCGGAGATTGGGCCATTTTCGGGCATTAGAGACGCGAAGTAAGAGCCGCAGAAGTTGGGAGTGTTTATTGTTATTGCAACGATTGTCAGATTAGAGTAGGTAGTACGAGCTTCCAAAGCTTACTAAACAGAATATATGACAACAATAAACTGATTGTAAACAGTTAAAAATGCTCTGGCTCAGCTAAAAAATATGCTTGACTTTTTAGTAAAAATTTAATTTCGTTATTTAACTTTTTTGTGAATTAAGTACTTGAATTCAATTTGAAAAAAGAATCCCAAAGTAAGGTTTGTATTGATAACATCATTCCATTTATCTGTGCCAGTTCACATTGATGCAAAAATGAAAGATCATAACAGAAAAATAGACAAAAAATATGGTAGCAAGAGTAATGCAGAAACACTAACTTTTGTGTGCTTTGTCATATTTTTCACTAATCAATGGGACCTAAAAATAACCGAATCCGAACTGGTTGAGAAGCTTTTCAAGAATATTCTCGGAGAATTGCCAATTCAAACAATTGAAAGACAAATTATTCATTTTTTTAGATGGTTTGAGGTCGGTCTTGAGGCCCTTGTCCACTGACCCACCGCGTTCCACCGAAATGACAAATATAAAAACGACGTTCATTTCCATGTCTTTCATTCTTGCATCAGTGGCCAGCATTTCTCTTAAAAGTGTACACACTTTTTTGGTCAATTGATTGCAATCCGACTCTTATGTATATACATATATCAAAACGTCAGTATAAATACTCATCATTTGATCTCAGTATTAACACGATGTTACAGGCCATTAATTTTTGCGGGATCAATCCGCTCAGAAAATGTAAGTTATCTCTCTCAAAATTGTTGAGCATTTGCTGGTATACATAGATCTTTTAAGCATAGCCCATAAAATAGTTCCTTATTCCATTTTACTGCCTTATTGCATCGGGGAAAAAAATGGGGTAAAAATATTAGGCGCCTAAATGTAGTAAATGGAACATCTAAATGCTTAATATACAGGGTGAACCATATAACAGTAACCAGTTATCGACAAATGCTGCGTAAAAAACTCTTCGGATCAGAAAGATTTTCAAATGAGATTAGTGGTTTTCGGAAACGGTAAAAATATATTGCTGCTGCAATCAACCACTCTCCATTTTGGATTCTCCAGGCAAAATTACATCAACTTCACATACAATTTATCGTCTTCCCCTAAAAAAGTAAGTTTTACACTATAAATGAAAATTGTACCAGTGAAAATATGCAGCAAATAATTAAACAAGGTTTTCGCATTGTAGAGGCATTTTTCGGTACCTATGCACATGCATATACTATGTAGAAAAGCCATAACTAGAATTTTTGAAAATTTTTCGCTACGGACGTACCAACGCTCAGGGCCTTTCATAATGAACGAATATCTTCTCCCTAGCAATATACATTATACATTATGAAGTGGCCCTGAAACTCGATAATTGACTACAGCCTGGTTTTTTGGAAATAGATTTAACGGTTTTTTTTTGGGGTTTTTTACCACATATATCTTGGCACTTTAACTAGTCGCTTGCATTGTTCAATTGCTATACTGACCTGTGTTTATTCAATAAAGTTACTAATGGTATAGATTTCGTGCAGATGGAATGCACTAACTTCTCCCGACAGTTCTAATCATCTACGGCGCAATCTGATGTCTTGCTGGCTGATAGCGATGAGGCAGCACAATCAACAGAACACTCTTCGGAAGGCTCATTGTCTTGTTTGATTCGCTGGAAAGTACTGAACTGGTGTTTGTTTGTGGGTACAAGGCTTTTATACGAATCGCTTGAATTTCATTTCACTGACAGATTATAGAGGTTTTATCACCACAATAAGATTATTAGCACCAAGCGCACACCTTTCGCATGATTCATCATGAAGATAGAGGTTTTGTTAATGCAGATATGTTATCAACTGGCTAATTCTCTTAGCCGCCACATTGATGAAAATATACATTAAAACGTGTTTCTATAACTGGAAAGTAATGGTCCCTTAAGCAGTGGTAACTAGGAGACTGGATCATATATATAAATATATATTGTATATATTTTCGACGACCAAACTAACCTTCGGTCTACTAAAAGTATACACACAGATTTATTTCTAGTCATACTCAAATGAAGTCAGTTTTATAGCGCAGCCATAAATCTGTGTTTCCACTTCTCACGTTTGCCTCAAAGTAAATGTGAACGTGCACTTTATTTTTGGTAATCTTGCCACAGCTATTTAAGAAACATTTTTTTAAGACCGCCCCAAATTTTGACTGTTAAATTTGGATATTTACAACATAGATTATGGACACTGCCTGTCTCGCCGTCTATTCACGTGATTCTGAGAGCACACTTTTTGGATATGAAGATGCTAACTCAAGCATGACATTTAAATAAAATGAGATTTTCTTATCACTAGTTTAGGGCTGACAATGAGAACTTCGATCTTTGAGATTAGATAGGAGATATTCAGGGTTGAAAGAAACAGCCGCTGCTACACGGAATCTTATAAAGGCCATTGCAATAGCGAGGATTGTAACAGAAGTCGTTATCGGGTCGACAGAAACAGTGAGAGTAGGCGTCAGCAAAAAGTTTACAGCTAACGACGAGAGGATCCCTTCAGATAGAAAGCACACGAAATGCAACCTTTCGAGTTGTGGTTGGCGCTCACGCTCTGTAGCGGACTTGCGCTGGTCAACGGCATCGACTGTGAGTTCCTTCCGTAATAGTTTTTAAAGCGCTCAAATAACATGCCACTCTTACATCATAGATCATCCGCGTTTGCCTGTTTACCCGTCTATTTTAAAGGAGCGCTCGATCTCTGCCGAACTGAATACGGAGTACTGGTTTGAAAATGCCCAGGCGACTCTTCGCGAGAAGTTGAAACGCCAAGCCAAATTGAATACCAAACGCGCCAAGAATATTATTATGTTCCTCGGCGACGGCATGTCCATACACACCGTTACTGCGACGCGCGCCTTTACGGGGGACCTCAAGAATAAGGTTTCCTTCGAGAAGTTTCCTTACTTCGGTCTTTCAAAGACGTACGCCGTAGACGCGCAAGTGCCGGATTCAGCAGCAACGGCGACTGCTTATCTTACCGGGGTGAAGGCAAACCTAGGAACAATCGGCGTAACGGCGCAGGTGCCACGGTCCGACTGTGAGCTTGGCCAGAACGAGCAGTATCATTCAGAGAGCATAGCCAAGTGGGCACAGGACGCTGGCAAGTGGGCGGGCCTAGTGACGACCACGCGTGTTACTCACGCCTCACCTGCGGGTGTGTATGCGCATACGGCTGATCGGGAATGGGAATATGATGCATATATCGCAAAGAACGGTTGCGACGCGGTGAAAAATGTTGATATCGCTCGTCAGCTGGTGGAATGGCCGGTAGGAAAGGCATTGCGAGTCATCATGGGTGGTGGACGCAGCAATTTCATCAACGAAACTATTCGTGATGAAAATGGAAAGCATGGCAATCGCAAGGATGGACGCAATCTTATTGTTGATTGGCTAGCCTCGAAGAAAACTGTCAAGCCGAAGTACGTGTGGAACAAAAAGGGCCTGCTTGGCGCCGATCTGCAAAAGATAGACTATCTGCTGGGACTCTTCAGCAGCTCGCACTGTCCGTATCATGGCGATTTGGAGCGCATGGGTCTCACGGAAGAAGTGCCATCGCTGAGCGAAATGACAGAGGCAGCCATCAAAATGCTCAGTCGCAATAAAGAGGGTTACTTTCTGTTTGTGGAGGGTGGCAGAATCGACATGGCGCATCACCAAAATAAAGCAAGACTCGCCTTGGAAGAAACAAATGAATTTGCAAAGGCCGTGGAAGTGGCTCGCAATATGACCTCGGAGGACGATACTCTGATCGTGACTACGTCTGATCATTCGCATACTATGTCTATAGGTGGTTGGCCGGTAAGTTTGGATGTTATTCAGTGTGTAGTTACTTGTAGTCCTTAATGTGTTTATAATTTAGGGACGCCATGATGATATACTTGGCTTAACATCTGACTGGGCTTCTGATAATTTACCGTACACCATACTTTCTTATGCCAATGGACCCGGATATGCGAAGACCTTCTCCAAGACGCAGGGTCGTCTAGATCTTACGAATGAAGATTTCTCGGATCCGAATCGCGAATATATGGCTGCTGTACCATTGGCTGCTGAGACACATGGTGGCGAAGACGTGGGCATATTCGCTTCAGGACCTTATGCACACTATTTCAGCGGAAATTATGAGCAGAGCAACATACCGCTGCTCATGGCAATGGCCGCGGAGATTGGACCATTTTCGGGCATTAGAAACGCAAATAGAGCTAAGTAGGACCAACAGAAATGGATACGGTTAATTTTTATACCCTACACCTATGGTAATAGGGTATAATAACTTTGTGCGAAAATTGTAACGCATTAAAGGAGCCTTCCTAGGTATAGACATAAGTATATAGAAATGCTTAGAATCACTTTCTGTCTTGATTTCCGGTTGTCCGTCTGTCCGTCTGTCCGTCTGTCTGTCTGTCCGTCTGTCTGTCTGTCTGTCTGCGTGTTCGGATAAAATAGAAAGAAGGAGTTGTCCGATTTGGACCAAAATTGGTACACAGTCACAGTGAACCTCGGGTTAGGTAAAGTGTTAAAATTAGTCAAATCGGTCGAAGGAAACGCCTACAATGGGCCTGTAAGTCCCACTACCTCGGTTTTTTGCGTTCAAATTGCTGTAATTTGTCTAATTACTCCATGAAAAGAATAAAACTTGGTATTCAAGTTAAGGGGTCGGTTATCTATGTCATACGAAAAAATGGGCGTGGTCCGCTCACTATATATAATATAAAATTTTTCCGGTAAAATGGCTCCCAATTGACTAGTTACGAATATAAATGAATGAAATTCGGTTCCCAAGTTGATATATATTTCTTAGATATCACACAAGAAAATGGGCGTGGTCCGCCCACTATATAGACGATAGACTAAAAATCCTCTTAACTTCCATAATATATAACCAAGAGCGTCCAAATTTGGTTACTTCGTTCCTGTTATGAATATCTTCTAATTCTCCAAAAATGGGCATGGTCCGCCCACCATGGGGGCAGTAAAATAAATATGCCGATAACATCTGGTGTACACCTATCAGAGCATCAATATTTGGCTTGTATAGTCCTTTTAGGTATATCTTGTAGTCTGCCAAAAATTGGCGTGGTCCGCCCACTATGTGGGTTTTAAATCAAATGCACCCACAATTTCAGTGAATTATCACCCTACTTGGGAACATGGTGTAGGGTATTACTCTGTCGGTGAAACCCGACTGATACTTCCTTACTTGTTGATGTTAAGATTGTCAGATTGAATAAATATGCGCTTTAAATGTCTGATAACAGTGAAATGATTGTCATTTATTTATTTACGAGTTGTGATATTTTGAAATTTAATTCAAAATTCAAGTGAGAGTTGCACTGGCAACATAATTTTCTTTATTTAGGACACAGATATTTAAATGCACGACAAAATATGTATAAATTCGAAATGCTCTCAAATATTACCAAATTTGAAAAATGTGCTAATGAAAATCGAAAAGGAAGTCAATGTGTTTGCATGCCTCTTTCTGAAGTAAGACCTCCACAAATTATTTGGCAATTCATAACACGGTGGCAGGCTAGCGTCTGCTAGTGTTACATGTAATGATGTCTTTGGGGTGGCCAATAAAATATGGCATCATCAGAAAAAGAAGTGATTTCGAATAGAAATTTCATGCTTTCACATAAATCTTATCATTGGACAGACCACTACAGTTCTGAGAAGCGTTGCATGGTGTAACCGTCTGGTCTGAAGCTATTCCTCCGATTCCTATTTCATAAGAGAGCTCGCACCCCAAAATATCGATTCAGAATGGCGCACTCACATTAAACTGCCAGCAAACCCAGATTGTGATTGTCATTACAGAAAATGTACCTGCAATATAATTGTTGCTTTGATCCCTCACTCATTCTATGCAAGAGTACCTACTTATCACTTTCGGTGATTTTTCGACGATGACTAGAAAATTTTTGTGGACGATTTTTTTTTATTATGTGGGCAAACCCATAAAACACCTGAGTGCGATGGGTCTGGCCGACGACAGCGTCTGTGAGAGCTGTCTGGAGGACGAGGATACCGCTACCCACTTCTTATGCGAGTGTCCCGCCTTTTCCAGGTCGCGATTGCAGCTGCTGGAGTCAGACGTGGTGAGAACCGATCAACTAAGTTCCTTGCCACCATCGAAAATCCTCCGCTTTATTAAAAGCTCAGGAAGATTTCAGTAAAGGGAATTCGCTTACCAGTACAATGGACAATTACTTGTCTGCGTGCTGGTAGGTTTTTCATATTTCACCAAAAAAAAAAACCCATACACCCAAATATAAATACACACTGAATCAAGCACTTGGGATTTCAGGCAATTGATTGAATGTAATCGCTCCACACTGGTTTAGAGTGGATGTAACCAAAGCAAACGGGAAGTACCTCAAGTTTTGTCTCTGGCAAACTCAATTTCAAAACAAAAAGGAAAGCATACACTGAACCAAGTAACCGAGTTGGGGTGATATATACATATGTACATAATTCGCCATAAAAACACGCCAAACACTAATGCTTTGCTCAAGCTAAGGCAACTGAAATAATTAGTGCATTAAATTCACCGCTTCTACAGTGGGCATACCAATTAAAAAAAAAAAAGGATTAAGACAATAACATGAAATGAGTTAAATGCATTTATTAATTGAACATATTAACTTCAACACCAAATTACCCCTTAATTTACGAAATGACAAAGGGGACAGAGGAAAAGCAATCACTGCACTACTGTAGCAAACAATCTCTTGGTAGCATCTTTAGTCGCATGCCGTTAGCCCTGAGCCCAAGCAGGCCGCATAACCCATCATATGTGGTATTGTGTTCTGCTCGTAAACGCCACTGAAGAGATGTGCCCAGGGACCGGAAGCAAACACGCCCACGTCCTCTCCACCATGTGTTTCCATAATAGCAGGCACAGTCGCTGGGAAGAGGTCATTGTAGCTCTGGCCTATCACAGTTGTCGGATCAACGCGCTGATTGGTGTTCTTATCGAAGAACAGATTAAATCCAGAACCGAAGGCGTAGTTCAGAGTCATATAGGGTAGCCCATCATTTGCGAGATATGCAGAAGTACCGTAAATATCATTGCCACGAGGCTGAAAGAGCAACGGAGGACAGAGAACACAGAATGAGCGAAACCCAAAACATGAGCCAAAATTCAATAACTTACAGCGTAGCCCGACATGGACATCGTGTGTGAGTGGTCAGAACTAACCACAATCAAGGTGTCGTCTTCGCTGGTGAGTGCACGTGCTAAGGCAACCGCTTCACTCAACTGAACGGCCTCTTCCAGTGCTAGCTTGGGTTGCGTGGTATGCAGTGATTTGTCAATCAAAGCACCCTCAATGAACGCGAAGTATCCATTGGGATTCTGCTGCAGCACTTCAATGGCCTTTTTCGTCATCTCGGCCAAAGTCGGTTGCTTCTGCTCATTTTCCAAATCTGTTTCAAGATAATCCTTAAAATTGTAGTCTTGGAACAGACCCAGTACTCGGTTCGTGCTTGAGATGTTCAAGTTATTTAATGCAGATCGCGACTCAATGAAAATATTGCCACTGTCCTCGGCCAGAAACTCGTCGATCAGGTTGCGACCATCAGTGCGTTTGCCAGTAGCATAGAGACTTTTATCAATGAACTGCTCTTTGCCACCACCCAAGATCACTTTTAGTTTACTTCCCACATCGCCTTTGATCAGCTGCTGCGCTATATCAATTATGCCCGAATTAGCACCACAGGCTTTCGTTATCTCCGCATCGTTCTCCCACAGTCGATACGCTATGTGTGCGTAGTTGCCCGCCGGGGAGGCATCGGTGATGCTTGCGGTGGTAACCACACCAGCAGATTTTCCGGCATCCAGCGCCCATTTGGCGATGGAATCCACATAGTAACTGGAGTTTTTCGTTGTCTCACAATCGGAGCGGAGCACATGGCCATTCACGCCCAACGTGCCCCACATCGCCTTCACGCCGCACAAGTAGGCCGTCGCCGTACATGCTGAGTCAGCCACAATATAGTCGATGGAGTAGGTTTTCGACAATCCCGTGTGCGGAAACTGCTCGAACGACAGACTGAGCTCCTCGCCGCCCATATAAACTCGCGTTGCGGCCAGCGTGGGCAGCGACATGCCATCTCCGATGAAGAAAATCACATTCTTGGCTACACCCCGTCGCGGCTTACCCGCCGTTGCCCGTTTCTTCTGCACGAAATCGATGCCATTCTGCAGCCAGTAATCACTCGTATCCTCCGCACTGAATTTTCGCATATGTGGTGCGACGGGCATGGTGGGATGCATAAGCTTCTCCCGACAGTCCTCATCATCTTCGGCGCAATCTGATATCCTGCTGGCTGGAAGCGACATGGCAGCATATACCATGCCACAGAGCAGAAACACAGCAATCTTCGGAAGGCTCATTGTCTTGTTTGATTCGCTGGAAGGTACTGAACTGGAGTTTGTTTGGGGGTACGAGGCTTTTATACGAATTGCTTGAATTTCATTTCACTGACAGCGCAGATATTTTATCACCACGATAAGATTATTAGCACCAAGCGCACAACCCTCGCGTGATCCGTCATGAAGCTACAGATCTTATCAGTTTAGATATGTTTTTAGATATGGGCGAGTCGCCCACATCGACAAAAGGGTTCCACACAATAACTGCCATAATGACCCGAAATGATGTAAGTTAATCCAAATTATTTTATTAGCTGGGAAACAGTAGTCCTTTCAAGCTGCGGTAACTAGGAGACTGGGTCATACCTCCATTTATAACATATTGCATATGTAGGTATATATTTCCGCCTACCAAACTAACCTTCGCTCTACAATTAGTATGCACACAAAGATTTGTTTCTAGTCATATTCTAATCACGTCAGTTTTATAGCGCAACCATAAATCTGTGTGTTCCCTGCTCACGTTTCTCTCAAAGTAAACACATATGAACGTGCACTTCATTTGGGTAATCTTGCCAAAAGTTATTTTAGTCAACTTTTTCCAAAGCAGCGCAATTCCTGACTGCTAGATTTGTATTTAAAACATAATTCTGGGATGCAGCCGACATGTCTGGGCGTGTTATTCACGTGATTATGAGAAAGCACTTTTCGCCGGGTTAGAACTTCTGCAAACGTAATGTAGAAAAGTATACTTTTTGGTTGCGAAGATAGCCGCCCGAAAAAGATATACGGGAGAGATTAGCTTTGCGTATCAAACACTTTACATACGTCTGCACAGCACCCGGATGAGTGAGCAATATCATTCACTATTTTCGGGGCTAACAATAAGAACTTCGATCTTTGTGATAAGATCTGAGAAAAGAAAGGGAGAACGACAGCGATATGGTTTCCTTTAAAAGCCTCTGTTATTCGATGGTTAAATTAGAAGCCGTTGTCGGATCGACAGCAACAGTTGGGTTGCATTACAGAAGAAGGTTTGCGTCGAGAGGATCCCCTCAGATAGAAAAGCACACGAAATGCTTTATTTCGATTTGTGGTTGGCGCTCACGCTCTCTAGCGGACTTGCGCTGGTCAACGGCATCGACTGTGTACAAGCGACAGTGTACGTTCACAATCGCGTGCACGAAGCGTGTATGATGCGATTTTACAATTGATTCAAATGCGTTGGCAACACTATTTTTCGTTATCAATAGCCGAAAATTGCCGTTCATAATAAGAGCTGTTCTTGGCGGTTAAGCTTAGTCTTATGTTTGTTGATGCGCGTGTAATGGCTGATGGATAATTTTTAATTAATTCGCCAAGTTTTGTCAAGCGGATGATACTTTTCGTGGAAGTGGTGAAAAAAAATACCATTCTCCAATAGAAAATCATGACTTATTTAATAGGCTTCATTACAAAAGTGCTTTCGCATACTAAAAATATCACACTAAACTAAAATTAATTGCACCGAAGCAGCGCGGATGTTAGCATGACACTCTCTTAGTCACATGCCGTTTGGCCGTCGCCCAAGCAGGCCGCATACGCCAGCATATGCGGTATTGTGCTCTGCTCGTAGGCGCCAGTGAAGAGCAGCGACCATGGACCGGATGCGAACACTGGCACATCCTCGCCCCCATGTGTTGCCGAGAGCGTAGGTGCTGTCACTGGGAAGATGTCGCTGTCCACATACTCTGGATCGGCACGTCGATTGGTCTTCTCGTCGAAGAACCTATAGTAGCTGGGGCCGTTGGCGTAGCTCAGCGTTCTATAGGGTAGCTCATCATCCGCGTCATTTGAGGTTATGTCGAAAATATCACTGCTGCGAGACTAAAGAGGCAACGGAATGACGAAGAAGGCAAACAACAAGAAAAGCAATAACTTACAGCGTAGCCCGCGAAGGACATGGCGTGTGCATGATCCGAGCTGACCACAATAAGCGTGTCTTCTTTGCTGGTGAGCGCGCGAGCTAACGCAACCGCCTCGCTCAACTGAGCTGTCTCGTCCAGTGCCAGTTTCGCACGGGTGCCATGATGTGCCTTGTCAATCATGGCGCCCTCAATAAAGGCGAAGTAGCCATTGGGATTCTGCTGCAGCAGTTCAATGGCCTTCCGCGTCATCTCGGCCAGAGTAGGCTGCTGCTCTTCATCTTCCAAATCGGTTTCCAAATGATAGAGCAAATTGTTATCGTTGAATAGACCCAATACACGATTCGCGCTGGAGACCTGCAAATTCTTTAGCTCCGACTTTGATTCAATGAAAATATTTCCACTGTATTCGACAAGAAACTCATCAATCAGGTTGCGCCCATCGGAACGCTTGCCGACGGCATAGAGACTCTTGTCAATAAACTCTCGCTTGCCACCACCCAGCACCACTTTCAGTCGACTGCCCACTTCGCCCTTGATCAGCTGCAGTGCGATATCCTGCACGCCCGAATTTTCACCGCAATCCTGCGCCACCTTTGCATCGTTCTCCCAGTCGCGTTCGGCGGTGTGGGCATAAACAGCCGCAGGCGAGGCATCGGTTATGCGAGCGGTGGTAACCACACCAGCAGATTTACCCGCATCCAACGCCCATTTCCCAATGGAGTCCACGTGATCTTTGGAATTTTTCGTAGCCTTGCAATCGGCGCGACTCACGTGACCATTTACACCGATTGTGCCATACATCGCCTTCGTGCCGCATAAGTAGGCGGTGGCCGTGCAAGCTGAGTCAGGCACTAGCCGATCGAGAGCATAGGTCTTGGCCAGCCCCGTGTCCGCAAACTGCTCGAACGACAGGCTGAGCTCCTCACCGCCCAGATAGACACGTGTAGCGGCCAGCGTGGCCAGCGACATGCCATCTCCGAGAAAGAAAATCACATTCTTGGCCACACCCCGTCGCGGTTGATCCGCCGTTGCCAGTTTCTTCTGCACAAATTCGATGACATTCTGCAGCCAGTAGGCGCTCGTCTCCTCGCCATTCAGTTTGCGGGACTGCGGTGAGATGGGCATGTTGGGATGCATGAACTTCTCCCGACAGTCCTCATCATCTTCGGCGCAATGTGATATTTTCGTAGCTGGCAGCGACATGGCAGCACATACCAAGCCACAGAGTAGCAAGAGAACACTCTTCGGAAGGCGCATCCTCTTACTGGTCACACTGAACAATGCTTGACTGGCGTTTGCCTGCGGATCTGAGGCTTTTATAAGAATCGCTCGGACTTGGTTTCACTGAGAGTGTACAGAGATCTGGTGCGGCGATTAGATTATACGCGCTGACTTTCACCGTTCAGTTGACCGGACATTGTGGTATTGTGTTTGGCGCGACGATATCGGCCAGATTGGCCAATGTACAGTACAGCAACTTATCGGCGATCTTTTCGGGGTATGTCACGTTATTTATACTTAGTTCAGCCACCTACCGCTGATCACGTTTGCCTCAAAGCAAGTGAGAACGTGCAAGTTATTTGGGTCTATGCTTATGGTCGGTTATTTTTATTATTGGAGTGACTGCACACTTTTGCGTAACCGGCTTATTTTTCGCTACTGCTCGTTTGGACTGATAAATCCATAAATTTACGGTATCAATAAAAACGATTCAGAGGCCATGTCTGGGCGTGATACTCACGTGAATATTTTCAGAATGGAATTATGAACGAGCACTTTCAGCACAGTGACGGTGTAGAAAAATTAGCTTCTTGCCATAGCGAAAGAAAGACCCTCAAGGCTTTGCGACTGTAGTAAGTTGTACGTATTATTGGAATGAGCAATTAGCAAAGCTGCATATTTTATTGCGTACATGAATATTAAATTTAGACGTTCCTTTTGTTATGAAATTGAAAAATCCCAACTTTTAAGCTAATGACTCGCTTTGTTGGCTGGCAGGCGGGCATATTCTGGCATGCGGATGAGTTTTCGGAAACTGGTCACTCTCTTCTCTGTCAAGTGTTTCTATTTCGGTAGATACGCTTATCGGATTATCGCCCATACTTCGCACACACCACAAATCACCGGCGCTGAATTGTAAGCTGCGATTACGCGGTATCCTATAAAAGCCCTGGCAACTGCGACAAGCAAGGCAGTAGTCGTGTAGGAGCTGCCAGCAACACTTGTAAGCAGGTTTGGAACTGAAGACGAACTGACCGCCTGATCACCGAGTTAGTATACGAGATGGCTTTTATACGAACCCTGATGCTCTGCGGCGCTTTAGCGCTCGTCGCAGGCAGCATTGGTGAATAACTTTGGTGGCGGTTCTTTTACTTAAAGTTGAATAAAGCCTCGCCACAATTATGTCACAGATCATCCGCGCTTGCCCGCGGTCACATTCAAGAAGCGATCGAGCTCAGCCGAGCTGAATGCGGAGTATTGGTATGAAGATGCGCTATCAGCGCCAAGCTGCAGCAGCAGGCCAACTTCAATCGCAACCGCGCCAAGAATATTATCATCTTCTTGGGCGACGGCATGTCCGTACACACCATTACCGCGACGCGTGCCTTCACCGGCGATGCCAAGAACAAATTGGCTTTCGAAAACTTTCCCTATTTCGGTCTCTCGAAGACGTACGCCATTGACAAGCAGGTGCCCGACTCGGCTTCCACGGCGACTGGCTATCTCACCGCGGTAAAGACCAATTACGGCACAATCGGCGTGACGGCGCAGGTGCCACGTTACGACTGTGAGCGCGGTCGCTACGAGCAGTATCACACGCAGAGCATAGCCAAGTGGGCGCAGGACGCCGGCAAGTGGGCGGGTCTGGTGACGACGGCGCGTGTAACACATGCTTCACCAGCGGGTGTATACGCGCATATGGCCAATCGAGACTGGGAGAACGATGCGAAGATCGTAGCGGACGGCTGCGATCCGCTGAAGAACGTTGACATAGCTCGTCAGCTGGTGGAGTGGCCGGTGGGAAAGGGACTGCGCGTTGTAATGGGCGGTGGACGCCGCAATTTCCGCAACGAGACAGTGCTGGACGAAACGGAGGAGCCTGGTCAACGCACAGACGGACGCAATCTCATTGATGAGTGGCTGGCAGCAAAAAAAACAGCAGAATGTGAAGGCGCAATATGTGTGGAACAAGCGGGATCTCCTGTCCACCGATCTGCAAAAAACAGACTACCTGCTGGGACTCTTCAGCAGCTCGCACTGTCCGTATCATGGCGATTTGGAGCGTGAGGATCTCACTGAAGATGTGCCGTCGCTGAGCGAAATGATAAAGGCTGCTATCGATATGCTGAGCCGCAATAAGGAGCGCTTATTCCTGTTTGTGGAGGGAGCCAAAATCGACATGGCTCATCACGACACTAGGGCAAGGCGTAGCTTGGAGGATACTGCAGAGTTTGCTAGAGCGGTAGAAGTGGCTCGCAGTATGACTTCGGAGGACGATACTCTGATTGTGTCCACGTCGGACCATTCACATACTATGACAATTAACGGATATCCGGTAAGGCACATTGAAATTAAGTTTTGAAATGAAGGATGTTACATTACGTGTGCCTGTTTTAGGAACGCGAGAGCGACATACTCGGCCTGAGTCCGCAATATGCCGCCGATAATCTGCCCTACACTATACTCTCCTATGCCAATGGGCCCGGCTATGATAAGACCTATTCTGAGAAGAAGGGTCGCAAAGATCTCACGGATAAAGACTTTACCGATCCGAAGCGCAAGTACATGGCGACTGTGCCGCTAGAGTCGGAAACGCACGGCGGCGACGATGTCGGCATATTCGCTTCGGGGCCCTACGCACACTACTTCAGCGGCAATTACGTGCAGCCCAATATACCAATGCTGATGGCGATGGCCGCAGAGATTGGACCGTTCGCAGGCCGTAGAAGCAGTGCGGCGAAGCAGCGATAAGCCGAAATGTGGCGAGGCAGCGAGAGTGGGCAAAAATGTGGGAGTGTTTAATGTGGTTAAGGCTTGCAGATAAGAGCAGGCGATGTGAGTTTGAAATGCTGAATGAGTTTAATGTGATAAGAAAGCATTTGAGAGTGACTAAAGCAAGCCTAAAAATATGCAATATTATTATAGATTCCAGATACATTTCGAAATAAAACTTTTTTTAACCAGTCAATGTAAGCAAATCGAGCTAAAAATGCGTTAAAGAATAACAAAGCAACACTCTGCAACAAAATAGGAAAACTTAAAGGATCTCTGACTTATAAATTGCAACTTTACCGAGACAATTTGCGGCGACTACTGCAATGACATGTCAACAATTTACCCTATTCAACTTTGAGGGTGCGGCCAAAAAAAATCCGCGCAAGTTGCCGTTTGGCATTTCAAGTAGGAAGTGTTTGTAGCAAATAACAAATGAAACGTGAAGAGTTGAAGTGAAGATAAAAAGTCAGCAGAAAAGAGCAGTCTGCCAACGAAAAAATAAGGACCTCATATTAAGCTCCAAGGATGACTAGGAAGATAGCCAAGCGTTATGAATGCCACGCCAATGGTTTTAATGTGGAGCTTGTGAGTGCCATGGCCTGAGTTGATTCTGCAGTTCCTCCATAGAGTAGGTGCAAGTTGAATGTGTTGCTGTGTGGTGGCTATGTGTTGATATATACATACATACATAAATATGTATGTGTGTTTATATATGTCGCCATAAAAGTTTGTTTACTTTCGGCTGATGCGTTTTTGCTACTTTGGCGAGATTTATTTGTCTTTGTGATTTTGTGAACCGTGGCATCTGCTTGTGCATACATATATGTATGTGTATGTATGTATGCGTGTGAGCGCTTTTTATCAATTTCTCCATTAGCTCAAAGTCCACACGCTGCAGAAAATCGTTTGCTTTTGCTCTTATAACAAGCTGCAGTTTAACGAAAGGTCCTTTTCTTTTGGTTTTTGGTGAAATTAAAAAGCAAACATTTCCCTGAACTGTTCAAAATCGCTTCTTAGAGATAGATCAAGATTTGGGGGTTGGCCTTGACATTCATAGCATATGCGATGACAGGCTAAGCCGGCTAAGCCTATGACTTTAACTTTGTTACAATCCGAGTGTATGCTTTAAATTTGCAGCACTGTGTGATTAAATCTTCATAACGATATGAATTTAATATAAAAAATATAACTGATTATGCATGGAATTACTTACTATAAAAATTTTAATTCAAAGTGAAGTAAGTATAGTCCTCTTAGTTAAGCCCTGACTTGGTATTATTCTCCGTTTTGCCCTAAATTCAAATTTGCTCTCAATATAGGTTTTTTGTTTTTGTAGTATTTGAAGCTAGTTCAAAAATGGTCATAAAGTACAGAAGCCCAACGAAAATCCGAAGCGCATGGAAAGAGCTTAGTCGACAACAATAACAATAGCCTCAACTCTGACATCAACTACTTAGAATGTCACTGAAAACAAAGTTGCAGTGAGTGTGTGTGTCTATGTGTCTGTGTGCAAATGCCAGCTGCAAATGTTAGTGACAACACCAGCGTGACAGCAAAATTCCACAACTGACAACAGCAGTGACAACAGTCGAGATTGCAGCAATAAACACGAATAGGAGCAGCTCTGCAACTGTTTCGCAATACTTAGAAAAATGCAATATGTAAAGGTTACATTTACCTGTGACAGACAGAAATTAAGACGCCTTACCACAAGGTCGTTCTTATGAGTGTGTATGCGTGTGGGGTGACTTCCACAGAATTATTGTTATTGCTTCTGTTGAGGCCACGTCTGATGAGAATGACATTTTAATTGGATGCAAATGAAAGGAGAAATGGCATATACGGCTGCCATGACAATTCATAGAAAAAGAGAAAGTTACGATTGTCATTGAATGTCGAGCACATACGATTATATACATATGTATGTATGTAGCAATATATAAGCGTCAGGTGGGATGAGAATGCATGCACTGGCGCAAAACAAAAAGTTATCACTACGAGACACTCTTAATTAATGCCACATTTTCCAAGTTATAACAAAATACTATGAAACTCGAGTGAGCAACACACACACACATATATGCATTACAATCAATATTAACACAATTGTCGAGCATGCATATTGTGCCAAGTACTCGACTTGCTTATAGATGATACGCTGGACTTTTGGAAAGTATAAAATACTTTAGATAGTTTCAGTCGATTTCACCAACAGCGTAATACTCTGTACCAAGTAGCCATATTGAGCTGTTATCAGAATTGGAATTTATATTAAGTCGAAAACATTAATTTCTGTTTAGTTGGAATCTATTTAAAACTTTCGTCAGACAAATCGTCAAAGTGGTAAAAGAAATATTATTCAGCAACGTATGCGGACTTTCATTCCATTCCATATACATTTTAACAACTGGCAGAATCGTGGTAGATATTGTTAATATCTGCCGACATTTTCCTTTTTTCAAGCTGCGCGAGGCTCCGATTTTCACATATCGAGTTCTCTTTAAACTATATTTAAAATAAAACTGTTGAGGAGAGCGCAAAAACCGTTTTAGTCGAAATTATTTTGGTTAGATAGCGTAATAATTAAATTAAAGAGAATAGCTTCAGAGCGCCGTTGTTTCGCTGGAAATAAATATCATGGATGACAGTTACGTCACTAAATAGTTTGGCATTAAAAACGAACATTTCGTGAACATTACAGAGAGGGTATTGAATATAAGCACTCGTTATGTAGAACATGATTTGTTAAACAATTCAAATAAAAAACTATAGAACCTATGTACAACCTGTAGAAAATGAGAAGTATGTTTCTCAATTATTTAAAAATTTTATTTGAAAATAAGTAAAACACCGTCAGTCGGGTTTCACCAAAAAAGTAATTCCCTACACCAAATAACCAAGTGGAGCGATAATTCACAAGTGAAAATATATGTACACTCTGGTACATATATTTTAAATATAATGAAGATTTTCCATTAACCTCCTTCGTAGTGGGTGAACCACGCCCATTGAGGGCCGGATACTCCCGGATACTTTCGGAACTTAAACTAAGATTAAAGGTAACTGTTGCTGAATTCTAAACTTTGGATAAAATAAAATTCTTTGATATTGGCGATTGTGAACAAACCATTTTAAAGGGACACAAAGAGCCTACTAAGCATCGGTATGCTTACTGTGTTGTAATGAGCAGAAGTAGCGTTGGGTGGCATCTACCTGCTGTCTAACCTTAGATTATCAATTCCGAATGAATTTACGATTCGAGGATCAGAATATCATGTACATTAGTTCTATCTTAATACTATTCAAGAAATGTCAATAAAACAATAAAGGGGGAAAAATAAAAATAATACAATAAATAAATTCACCCATAAAAGAATTTTAAGCGATAAACTGAACCTAAATGTACTTTCTTCGGGATCTAAAAAAATGTTTTAACTCTTATTTGCCAACATTATAAATCTAATAAATTGAAATTAAATTTAAATTGAATTGAATAAATTATATTTCTAAGGCCCCCTTTAATATGTTACAAAAATTTTAATTCCGAAGTCCCACTGCAATCTCGGATCTTTCGGTACCTAAAATGGTAAATACTGTTATATGGGTATGCGTTTTACGGTATTGCCAGGCCTAGGCTCAACTAATCTGGCTAAGACGCCTTAAATAAGGCGGTCCAATGTTGGCACAAATCTACTATGCCAAATAAACGTGAATGTAGGGTATTAACAAAAGAAACTACTTGAAAAGGAAATGACGTACAATGAAGCTTATCAAAGAGAATACATTTCGAAAGTACACAAGCATACGCTGACAGTCTTATCAAGCCATAAAAATAGCTGAGACCATTTGTTAAAATAAACTTTGCAAATTCTTATGAACAGTAAAAAGATTTCAAAGAGGCGAAGCGTGAGTTCATTTAGTACATATGTACATATATGCAATTAACAGCAGCAGAGCATGTAACAGAAATTCTAATTACATGTACGCAACAAGCCGCAAACACAGCTTCGAGTGGGTGTGTGTGTGTGAGAGTGCGTGAGTGTGTAACATGAAGCCTAATGTGAACGAAGGCAAGCGAACAAATGCAGCAAATTTGAAGGTGTATAAGCGCGCATTATGCGTTATGCTGTTTGAGTATGTGTTAACCACTTCCGTTTCCGACAGCGCGCCGGTTACTTCACACGCGCATACACAAACGCACACATCATTTAACCAGCTACATTGTGCTTCAAGTCCGTTAAGGCAACGCCCTGGCAGGTGCAGGTTTCAAGCGTTGGCGGTGGTTGTTCGTGCGTGTGCGTGTGTTTGCGCATAACTCGTGTGTGTAATTGTTTTGACGGACAGCAGGGAAGCTTGCTCTAAGAGCGCAGACCGGCGCATTTAACGCCAGGTTAGTTGCCCGCAAGGCAGCTCCGGGAAACGTAACCGCGGCAACGCAATGGCTAAGCATCATTAGTGAAGCAATGAAGTGTGTCGGTCAGGACTGTCAAGGATACAAATACAAAAAAAAATGCCATTAACAGAAAATGAGATGGAATACGTAGTTTAATTTTTGTTGGGAAAGCTTTTCTGAGAACAAACACACTTGAACACATTTGCACTTAATGCGGAAGCTCGAGAAAAGGAGTCTGAAAAATGTGCAAACTGTTGGCAGAAGTGAGCCCCTTTTTGAACAAATTACAACGGGATATTTTAGTGAGTCATATGTTAAGGCGTTAGAAGGTGCATGGTGCGGCATTTAAGTATTGAGGGAAACATATTTTGAAGAAATATCTAATGCAAGGAATCGCATATTTCAAGGAAAACATATTTCAATAAATAATCTAACGTTATCTAAGGTAATATCGGCATATAATCTTATATTATTGGCAACCCTCTCAAAACAGAAATTTGCACATACAAAATTATGTCATGGCTTTGAATGTTTGCCACTTTCTTTTGAGGTAGCTGTGGATGAATCAGAATGTCTGCCAACTTTGAGAAGCTGGAAAGGTTTAAAAGTAGTAAACTTAGCATCGACTATGTTCTATGATATAAAAGAAAGCGGATCCTATTCTGCTCATCTTTATTAAAAAAGTATGCTTTAAATGAATTAAAAATGTGAAGAAAAACATCGGTGCTCCAATTATTGCTACTATTCCCACCTAGTACGAGTTTTCAGCTGCAATATTTGTTTATATACTAACTGCTTCAGTATAAAATCTTGAAAGCTTAACTAACTCTTTGAAGCATGCCTGCCTCTAGCCAAAGCCTAAGGGATTGACTTCAAGTGCTAACCAATAATTCGAATCTCCAGACTCCGAGCTGCTGCACGAGACTTGGCAAGCAAGCCAGAAATTGTATACGATTTATCTTCCAGTAAACAAGCGAGAACACCAAAAGTGCGAACATCGAAATACGCACACACGCACTGTACATATTTACTTTAAAATTATAAGTACTAGATGTATTTACGCACTTGGTCTGTTTATTATCAGAGCACAAGCTGCGGCTGCTTAAGCCAAAAACGCCCGTCAGAGGCGCACAACAGAAAGAGAGCAGCGTGAAACGCAACGCACACCATAAATAATAAATCGAAAGGAAATTAATTATCTTTGACTGTATTCCGGAATATGACCGTCACGGCATGAATCACAAATGTATGCCAGCCATGGCTTTCGACTGCACAGCACAGCCCCGTCGTAATCCGCAAAATCATTTTTCATAAATATTCGATTTGAAACTGAACAAGAAGTAAAAGAAAAAGAAAAAGTATAGAAAAGAACATAAAGTGAAGTACATACAAATTATGCCAAAATTGAAGAGGAACAGCAGGAATAGCCCTGGTATGTATTTACCTTTCATGCCACTCTGCGGGAATTCTTGGTAATGTGCGCAAACATGCGTCAAAATTATTGCTTTTGAAGCAACAGATTGTTAGTCTGTTTATGTGTCGGTCGGTCGGTGGGTCAGCCAAGCAAGTAATAAAAGATGTACATATTTGTAGCATTTGTATGTATTTATATAAGAGTCGATGGTCACAAATCACAAGCTCTTAATTGTATGATTCTTTCATATAAAATCTGATATAGTTATCACATCTATTCCCATACAAGAATGCCGAAATTCCAAAAGGCTGTACTATTTTTGCAAATCATAATCCCAAAATTTTTAATGTTAAAATCTCAGACATTTTTGGAATTCTCATAAAAAAAAGTAACTCTTTATTTCAATTATGAAAGGGCCATCTTGGATTGCTGAAATATTATACGACCTTAAGAATTATATTATTTTGCCAGGAAATCATTGAAGCTTTGTTCTGTTCTGCTCGAAATTATGTGGTTTTTCTTTAAAAACGTATTATGATAATATGGAAAATACAGGAATTACGGTTATAAGGCATATTATCCCGGGATTTACAAAAACCTTCCTTCTACGAATGTAATACTTTGCTCATAAATACATACGTTGTATGATATGGATGGATATGATATATACATAAGTTGGCTGAGCAGGTGCCGCAGCCGTAATTTTTTCATTGTAAGCTCGCGTTTCAAAATTTATCGGAAAATAAATTCATAGCGTTCATGTTTTTTTCAATGCCTTGCTCTTTTCCCCTAAGTAATAAAAATGATTTACCATGAAATAGCAAAAGTTATGAATGGCAAACTTTCAAATAAAGCACATAGGACTTGCCGATATTTATCGTAGGTGGGCATGATGAGCTCGGCAAGCAGAAAAAAGTTTCCTGCGGGAATTAAGCACATTTTAATACAAATTTTTTCTCAATGTAAATTCCCAAAATGCTGAAGATAAAATTTTCACAAAAGCAATTTTGTAAACTTGCAGTTTTTGACTTTCTCGGAATCACAATTTATGCAACTATCTTTTATTATGATTTTACACACTCATAAATGGCGCGCATTTTCCGACGACCTCTTTGAACACAGTCTAGTCGCTTTTGTGGCCCTTGAGCCGCCAGCGGCATATACACACGAACGAACATCAGACTAGGGGAAATGGAAAATTGTGAACAATTTAGTTTAAGGAAAACAATGTCCAAAGAAATATTCATTTTTCACTTGATTTATGTTTGCGCAAGGGTCGTAAATTTTTTCGATAACAGAAAAAAGCTACGAACGCACAAAAGTGCTACTGAAAGCTTTTCAAGCGGACGCAACTAAAAGGATTTTGTTGCAAAGCTATAGATTAAATGGATTTCCGAATTTCTTTCGAAGGAGAGGCCCGCAATATTGGGAAAACAAATGAAAAGAAGTTGAGCGGTTAAGCGTGATTAGATCCTGCGAGAATGGTCTAAAAATATGGCACATAATTTCGACTGCTTTCGGAGCATCACACATATACACCCACACAGACGCCGGCATATAACTGTGGAAATAGGCAGACACGAACAGGCATTATAGACTGGTTAATGGCCAACGCTTTGCAGCTTGCCCTTCACCACGCGCCATGGTACAGCACCCAAATCGATTTCCTGCCGCTTCCCCTGCTCCAGTGCAGCAGCATTTCATTCGGCATGTGCTTTTCTTGCAAGCATCTGCCGGCAACACGAATGCTGGCGCATCACCGTTTATTTCCCCTCTTCTGAGCAGGCGATAATATGCAGCGCTGCCACACTGTTTTTTATTTTCTTACTTAGAAGTGAGAAGATTTTTACTGACACATTAAAGCAAAGGGAGAAAAATAATTTAATATTATTTAATAAATTTGAAAAAAAAGTTAATTATGTTATTTTTTAATTATAGTGAACATTAAAAAACCAAATGACATGAGCCTTTTTATGCATTGCTCAAATTATGACGCATCTCATGGCACAATCTTTCCCTAAAGCAAACTTTCGGGATTCCTTTCTTTGTATCGTTTTTCGTTTCGATCTTACCGAATAGTGTCTTTGCTCTTTCTTTATGCAGTCGGGAAGGCTGGAAAGTCACTAGTGTTTTGACAATGAAAATACTAGAGTCTTCAATTTTTTTTTGGGAAGTTTAATATATTTTCAGCTAGATTTCGAAATTGAAAGAAAAATATATTGCAGCATTGTTGTTAGCTAAAATTTCTAAGAGCCGAATAAGAATTTTATGATAAAATTTAAAATTAACATGCATTCACAGTTTAATAGTTATAATTGATTGGTGCAACAGCTCGTATGGGCTTAGGCCTAGCTTTCTCGCATTAACTTGTGTGTGCTTGTCATATTTTTCACAAATTAACGGGACCTACTTTACCGAATCCGAACTGGTTTGACAAGCTTTTCATGGCAAAGATTATTCTCGGAGAATTGCCAATTCACCGCAAGAAGTGGCGCCCCGCGCAAAGAAACAATTTGAAAACAAATTTTCTCTTTATTAGATATGTTACCGGATCGGGAGATGAATCCAGGTCCGCCACGTCAGTGACCAAGCACTTAGCCCACTAAGCCACCGCGGTGCCGTATTCACAGTTTACTTACGCCATTAAGTGATCGTTTCTATAAGCATTTGTGGTGGCGCTCATGGAACGTGCAATCACTGGCACGGACACCGGCAAGTGCGCCCGCTCCGCCGGAGACCAGTGAGCTTTTTTTATTATAAGTAGCACTTAAATGTGAAGTTATCCTGGGTAAGCTGACAGCTGAGAGCACAGTGAACTGCTCAAAGCTAAAATCGCAAAATATCTGCTGCTGAAAGGTCTGCAAGGCTTTATGAAATGACGCTGTTGCAGCCGCAGTTTCAGCTTGCGCAACGTTGTTGCACCAACAAAGGAAAGGATTATATAGCACGCTGCCTCATACCCGCTTGCCGAGTAGAGAGGATAACAAGAGGACAGATTTATGAGCTTACTGATGGACATAGCCGCATGAATTCTTGTGCGTCACAATGGAAATGCAACTGCGGTCGCCTGCAGGCAGTAGCAAGGATACTCTGAGTTTGATCCATTGGAACAAAGCAAAAACATGTGGCAAGCAAGTTGATTGCTATTGTTGGGCAAGCCTTTGTTGCACTTTTGTGAGCTATTCCGTATTCGTAAGTTTGGCAAGAACTGAAGCAACAGCTTCTTCATTTTCATAAACTCTAAAATTTTCAATCAATTTCAGCAAATCAAATTCACAATTGCCTCAATTTTAAACCTTAGTTGCTTTATTTTTGTGGTTTTCTTAGCTCGAAAATAAAACCGCGCAAATATAATTTTCAAATCTCTTAGAGTAGGTAATCACTATCGCTATCTCTTTTCTGCATAATGAAACTTTGTTGCGTGGTTTGGATATCGTGGCCACTTCAATATACTCGCCACTCTGAAAGTTTCATTACTTTCGACAAGTTTGTAAGTGCAGTAAATTAAAACACATATATACAATATCTTTAATTTCATGTAGCCTGAAACTGCGCAATAGAAAGCAGCCTCCGCCCAGCCTGGCCACAACCCCATTTAACATGCAAAAGGAGCCCCCAAAAACGAACAAACTCTCTTTGAAATACTAAAGGCAAAGTGCACTTTAAGAGTGATCGGATTTCATTGCCAGTAGATATTTTTTATAAAATTTTGATAAAACCTCAAAATATGAATGCGATTTTTTTATTGCATTTGAAAGTAGCATTAAAATGAAAAATCTTATTATTAATTAGTCATTTTCAAAATCATAATGCTTCTTATGGGGATAAATTTTGTACATAAAATTTTCGTAGAATTTCCATCAAAGCATAAAAAACGTTACATTAAAAAGTGCATACATATGTATGTGTGTTTCAAAAGTAGCGGGGAAACGACATACATAAACATATCTTTTTCATAGCTGAGAACTGGAAATTCTCATTCTTTGATTAATTTAAATTTGCCACGATATAGTATAACAACCACTCCCCACTCACAAATTTTTATAAAAATCTTTTAGCTTATTTTAGCAGCGACGCGTTTAATTTTGCCTGCAGCGGAAATTTAAAATATTTGCTTTGTTGTAGCTGTCATAATGCTGCTCCGCCTGCCGTCGCAATTGGAAAGGGCAGTTGATACTATAATAAATTATGAGTAAACATTCAAATGAAAGGACGAAAAGACGACTAAGCTAGAGGGAGGGTGTAGTAAAGCATAAGCCAAAGTTAACAAATAAGCAGCAGCACTTCAAACATTTTCCCCCAAATAAAGCGCAGAAAAAAACAAAGAGAACTTGCATTAAAGCCGCACAAAACTGCAAACTTTACCAGCAGAACTGAATATAAAAAGTTCTAAAAACGATTGTGAAAATACTTGAAAAAGAAGTGTGCAAGAAAACCATTTGCAAAATGTACAAAAAAAGTTTGTGCAAGTGAAAGTTTCTTGATTGTTTTAAATTTTTGCATTTTTCTGATTTAAAAATTCAGATGAAATTTGCGGCTATGCTAAGAAGACTTGAGAACCAATGTAACTACAAAACAATTAAATAGTTAAGAGGTTTCGAAACTAAAAGTTCTTTTAAGAAAAAAATTAAATAGTTTAGAGGCTTTGAAATTTGAATTATTCTGCAAGCTGTAACTGTGTAAAAGTGAAATGAAAATTAAAATTGAAATTGTTTTTGCAATAAAATTTTAAATTTCAATTAAATTGATGGCTTGACAATAGAATTTATTGCCACAAATAAAAATTCTAAATCTGATTTGACAAACAATTTTAAGAAAACTTCAAAAGACTTACAAAAACTTTACATTTAATTTCATTTCTGAAACACTCTTCTTTAAAGAAATTTCTTAATTAAAGGAAACAAGTGTGTCCTTTTAAGTCACTTTTGTTTTGCTATATGATCTTATTCCAATTAGGCTGAATGTAGAGCAGTTTATTCGCAGCATATGTATCAAAGGAATAATTTCTAGCAATTTCGGATAAAGCAATATATTAGGAACAGGCAAAGCTCTTTACGGTTCACTTTTCAAGTCCAAACGACAGTTCGGTCATTATTATAATCAAGCCTTTACGCGGTCAATTGCCCATGTCAGCATCACAAATCACTTTTAGTTTCTTTAAGTAGGTACCTACTTATGGCCACACTCGCTGTGTGAAAGGTAAACAAACAAGCATTACTGAATCGAAGCACCTTTAAATGGATGGGCAGTATCTATTCAAAACAGGAATGGCTGCGGGCATGCGATAATTAGCATATGTATTTGCATATTTATTAACAAGCTAACAATAAAGTAATTAAAAATGTTTGTGGTGCGAAAACAACCCCACTGAATTTAACGACCCATATATATAAAGTAAATTGGTCTGCTTTCACTTTGAAAATGGAAAATAGACATATAAGTCTTGTATAGTTCCACTGAGCACTATTTAGTGGTTTTGACTATTTGCACAATTATAACTTTTCATTTACACACACTGTTTCGAACTGAACTCAAACTATCAAACACATCAGATGTTAGTGTAGCTTGATCATTCCGTTGCATTATAACCGACAAGTGGGGCCACCTGTCGTGTGTGCCTGTATACACGACAGCTAGTAAAACAATTAGCAACAATAAAAGGCAAAGCAAAGTAAAAAATAAAAAAAAAAGTTTTTAAATTTGTGGGATTCGATCCCATGACCTGCCGAGTGCAAGCGCGCGGCTCTACCCACTGGGCTACACAGGGCACTGCTTTTTTACGTCTAAAGTCGTAGAAGAAAGAAAGTGGACAGCATCAGGCATCAGGCAGACACTTTTTAGTCACTCTGCGTTTTATATATAAGATATTCTCATAATTTTCACTTACAATCAAGAATCGATAATTTTCTTGAGCATAGTCATCGGGGTGTCACTTCACCGAAAAATGCATTATACCCAATTTTCCAAGAAAGTTTCCTTTATTATCGAGAATCGATCATCTCTTGTAAGCTGTTTTAGTCATCGGGGTTCCTCATCAACCAAAATGCATTATACCCAATTTTCACAGAAATTTATTTTATTAACAAGAATCAATATTCTCTTTTTAGCATAGCCATCGGGTTACCTCTTCGGTTGAAATTTATTTGAACGATCATGAACCGAGTTAGCATGATCTACTAAAACTAAATGCATAACTCTAACTAAAAATATTCAAAACGCTATATATTTACGACTCTTTAAAGTTTGTATTTATCATTGAACCTTAGAAATTTGTCAACAAATTTGCATTATTAGCAAATCTGTGATGCGCTGGTGGAAGTACAAGATGGTTGAATTCAATAAAATCTATTATACTCTCAAAACTGTAATTCTTAACAGCAACATTCCTTCAGAAACGGAATCATGTTTAAAAAAATAACAATAATTCGCGTAATAAATATAGCTATTTTCACAAATATTATAAAAATTCTTTAAAAAAAAAAATAAATAACAGGCACAACCGCCCGCGAACGAGGCTTAGGCCTAGCTTTCTCGCATTAACTTGTGTGTGCTTGTTATATTTTTGCACAAGTTAACGGGACCTACTTTACCGATTCCGAACGGGTTTGAGAAGCTTTTCATGGCAAAGATTATTCTCGGAGAATTGCCAATTCACCGCGAGAAGTGGCGCAGCGCAAAGAAACAATTTGAAAACAAATTTTCTTTGTGTTAGATGTTATGATGCCCCGGCTGAGATTCGAACCGAGACGATTTTCGCATCAGCGACCAAGCACTTAGCCCACTGAGCCACTGCGGCTGCAACTAAACTTGCTGCAACTAAACTTTTCGCTTTAAAAACTCCAAAGCGAAACAATCTAGAGCTAAAGTCAACTGTATCTCTTGCTACTTGAAAAGCATGGGTGTGCTTTTATTTCGGTCCCTTTATTTTGTGGCCGAGCACCGAGCCGAGGGTGTCCTTCTGATTTGTGTCTACTTGCAACAGGAAAAGGAAGTGTACTCCCGCTTCGCAGGAGCGAGGCGACAGACAGTGTCAAGTGCTGTTCTGCTTCAGTGCTTCTGTAGTTTGTGAGCACGTTTGCTTGTTTGCGTTTTTGGCACAACTTCGGCTGCTTTTCATTTCCGGAAGTACTTGAAAGTCAAACAAAGCAGTCGCTTTAACGGAAAGGGACTGAAGTGCCACGAAATTTGGCAAGTTTTTATTAAAGCAGACATTATGAAAATAGACCTCAAGTGCACAAAATAACGCAATAAACAGCTGTCGACATGTAGTCAAATGCGCCAACGGCATTGCTTGTCTTTAAATGCGAGCATTTTAAAGGATTCACCTGTGAAAAACATTTGCTTTTAAATTCCACTGCCGCCGCATTTCCGACACCTTGTCAATGTCAAGCGATAATGACATGCCGCAGAATACGCCGCCTTTCATTAAGACTTTGCAATATTTTCATAAATATTCGCTTAAGTGAGTTGAGGGAAGTGGCAGCAGCGATATTTATGCATATATAAGACAATGATTTGTCGCGAATTTGGCGCAACTCCAAAATGTGGCAACCTCCTAAGAGTAATATTAATTTCCCTAATTTCTCGGTGCGCCGGATTTTTTACGATGCAGTCGCGCATCGCCGCTGCCGTACAAAAATTGGCCGCAGAAAATAATTTGAACTTTTTTTATTGGTTGAATGTGAGGAATTCTTACTAAAGCAAAACGCAATTGCATATTCGGAACTAATGGAAGCTCATCAAGCTGCATCAGTTAATGTGAACAACAGCAAAACGCCAGAAAGTAGCAGATAATTTTTGTTAGATAAGCTGTTAAAAAAACAAGGAAAACAAGTTACTCAAAGTAAGGGAGGCACAAGTGAGACAGAGCTTAAAGCTTCTCAATTCCAATTCCGGAAATGGCTATAGAATAATAAAATAATAATTTTTAATTCCCATCGACTTGTACTAAAATAGTATGAGCACACACGCATAACAAATCGCACAGATAGTCTGCTAGATACACTACAGGAGAGGATTTGATGTAATTCTCGGCAAACTAAGAAGATTCTTTGGATAAACCTTAGAAGATCCTTGATATTGTGCTATTTAAGCTCATACAAGCTGTTAGAAACTGGTAACCAAAGATATTTACGCTGTTGAAAAAGAGTAGCCCAAGATCTTTGCCTGCATCTAGGGCCAAACAATGACAGAGTGGATGAGCTACTCTCACCCCTTCTCCACATTTTGGAAATTGCGCCAGAAGTCCTGCATATCGAACAGAAGTCTGCTGGCATGACGACTAAAGAGATACTCATTGCCCTTGTCAGCCCTTGCTGACGGTAAAGGTAAAGCAGCAACTATTTCGAAATTATGGACTTGTTAGCGTTTGCTTAAAATGTTAAGCTATTCAAAACTTTGTGAAATATGTGACATTAAAATATAATTTCGAATGAAATTGAATTGTGACTAAAACTTTGAAGAAACAGCCATTGAAGATGCCTTCCAAAAATAAGCTAAAGTTCACTTGTCTAACTCATATTTCTCAGAGGCTTGGTATTCACAAGCTGCATCAACTAATCAATTGAAGATTACAAAAGGAATCGAGAGAGAGAGCTGCAACTACGCGACGGCTACCCTCGCAACGAGCTGCAGTCCCAGCGCAGAGTTGCCAACTGTGTAAATAAGCAAAGTGAAAAGCTTTTTATGTTCATCTTTTCAAATATTGCGGGCGATAATTTGCGAAAATATTTGCTTGCCTTTTTATTAATGCACTCATACACACACTTTGTGCTGGTGGCAACCGCACCCGCGTATAATCCGGAAAACGCGCAGGATGAAAATTTCATAAAATTACCGCGTCTGTGCAGCACTGAGCGGAAGTGTTGGGGGCGGGGGAATTTGTCAAAAAAGGAAGCTACTTAAAAAACGCGCAAATTTAACATAGTCACCACGCCCTTCTCCACAGCTCAGGCGAACATGGCGCGTGTTGAAAATTTCAAAATTATTGATTTTGCCTCCGAGAAGCACAGCCAGAAGGAATATAACTGATTATATATGTGTGTGTGTGTGTGTGTGCAGGTAATTGAGCGCTTTCCGTTGAGCTGTGATAAAATGTAAAAATAAACAGAAACGAAGCAACAGAGACGCTGTTTTGTTGTAATCCTGCCAACCTGTATGCTGAGCTTTATGTTTCCCTGCCCGCAACCGTCTTCACGCCTCTTCTCTTCGGGTTTTATCTCTTCATTTCCGCTTTTGTTTTGCGTTGGAACGTGTCTGCTGGCAATGAGTTTGATTGCATGCGCCGCTGGCACGCCAGACCAAGCCAATGAGTAACTGTGCGAGAGTAGTTCTCTGGCTGATTTGTACGAGGATATTCAATTTGAACAAATGTCACTTGGAAATTGCACTTTGACAGTCAATTTGTGAGTTGTGTGTGAACACATTTTGCCAAATGGCCAATGAAAAACAGACCCGGAGGCAGTCAAGCGAACAAGTGAAACAAGAGGGGGCAGCAAATGTTGGCAAAGCTCTGCTTTTAATAGGTTTCCGCTTACGCTTACATGGCAAGAAGCTGTTGCCAATTGCAGTTGCGTAACAACAAGTTTAATATGCACATATGTGTGTGTGTGTGGCTTCGTGTAAATAAAGCAATACGGCAGAGCCTCAGACACGCATGTCAGCTTGAGCTGTGAGATCTACGTCGGAGTTGAATGTGCTAGAAAATGTAAGAGGCGATATTTTATATAAATTTTTTACAAGTTCAATAGAATTGGGCAAGAGCTTTCCTTTTGAGATTTCAAAATATGTAAAGGTTAGGTTAGGTTAATCTGGCTGTCTAAGAAGGCCACGCATAGACCCTGTTGGGTCTTTAGCGATACCAGTTCTGTTTAGGAGTTGTCAAAGTAGTGATCTGTCAGAATTTTGGTGTTTTTCACAAATTTCCAAAGAGGCTTAATGCCTAGTTCCGAGATCTGTTCGAGCCCTGAAAGGAATGGCGCTCCTAAACAAGTCAGACGAGTTCAAGCGATGGCGGGGCAGGAACACAGTATATGTGCCAAGGTTTCCCTGCTGCCAGCTTCTTTGCATTTCCTGCAGCTTTCGTCGTTCGTTATACCTATCCTATGTGCATGCGCTGCTACAAGGCAGTGTCCTGTTAGTGCACCTGTGATAGCTCTACATTCTATTCTTGAGAGAGTCAGTATAAACCTAGTATACTTTTCGTCATAGAACTTTAGCATGGTTTTGGAGGTCGCACATGTACTTAGGTTATTCCACCTGGCCCTCGTTTTTCTTCTCATGCATTCCTCTATTTGACTGTAGAACGCTTGCAGAGGCATCAGTACGCTGCTGATATGCTCATCTGAAAGGCAGACACCCTGTTTGGCAATAATATCCACTTCCTCATTTCCCTCTATGCCTTTATGCCCTGGTACCCAGTAGATGTGTAGCCTGCGGTTCGCAGCTAACCTTTCTAGTGCCACCCGGCATTGCAGGACATTTTTGGATGATAGACTGTCTACGTAGAAGTTTATCATTGAGTTTATGGTGATGCTAGTGCAAGCCAGTTCCGCAACGAGGTTCCAAACCTTTGCGCCACCCTTCTTTCTCGATTGTGACCATTATCCAATCGAACATTAGGATCGGTGCCATATAATCTAATTCGGCCATCTGGCTTCGTGCTATGGAGCTATGTCCAAAAGAGCTACTTTTGAATTGTAAATATAGAAATGCAAACAATATGAAGAAAAAAAAAGCAGTCACATGCGAGTTGTGCTCACGCACACAGGGTTCCGTACCAGAACTACCCTCTCTAGCATTCGACCGTTTGTTTTTTGATTGGATTTGATACTTTTCTGTGGAAAGCAGCGCTTCTCCTTGTCCGTCAGATTTTTCGATATTTTGAGCTACATCTTCGAAACAAATTCATTTAAAATTAAGAGAAAAATTTATTGGAATCCATGGACGTAGCGCTTTCTAACGATGCACCAAAAGATAAACATAACAAAATATCTTTGCTGAGCAGTTTTTTTCACATTTTGAGCCATATTTTTATAATGAGTTTATGTAAAATAAAAGAAAAAATTTCTGCACTCTATAGACGTAGGACTTTCTAATGATATCCTACACGATAAGAGATAAAAATATTCTTTTTAAATCGACCAAACCCCCGTTTCAAATATAAAAAATTATCATGCCTAATTTCAGGTTTCAAAGTTGAAAGAAAGGTATGATTATATACACACTCCGAAACCAAAGTGGCCTTATAAGAGTTCCCATTTTTTTTCTTTTCGGGGAACGCAACCCTAAAAACTAGAAAAATTAAGCACTATCCAATTTAGCAGTCATCAGAATCTACTACCACAATTAATTTACTTTCATTAAATTAACTCTGCTTCTAATATCAATCAAAAATTTTTTATATTTCAATTAATAGAATCATCTGTTGTGATAGATCTAACAAATGTTAATCTTTATTAAGTGCTAGAGATTTAGCGACTTAAAATTTGGGGAGAATAGATCTATAAGGATAATTCGATATTCAGAGTCGTTAAAATCTTTCATATGTTCAGTACATTCATACATACTACCTACATAGTTCTAGCCTGTATGGTTCGTTTAAAAAAAAGGCTGCAATCGAGAAAATTGTTTCAAATAAATCGAATAAGTGCAGTGTTGAATAAATTTACATTTATATAAAATTTTCGATTTTTTCGTTGTTATTTATGAAAATAGTGAATTTTTTTTTGCTTCCAGCTTATCCTGCGGGGTCAACATGTTTACGCACATGTGCGTGTCAGTGTGTCAACAAAGACTTTCCAACTAATTAAAAGAGAAAATGGTTCAAGGTTTGCATGAAATTTGCATATGCAGTTAATTGCTTTTAACTTAAACACTGCAGTCTATCACACGCATGCACACACACATGCAAGCTCAGACAGGTAATGCGCTTAACAGAAGCCACAATATGGCAAACGCTCGTAAAAATCAGATCAAATACAAAGTGCGGCTGCTAATCGCTCTGAAAGAGTTTTATTGTTAATAAATGCACTGCTCTTTTTGTAGCACTCAAGCCAAGTCAACAGCACGCTCGAATTGTTGATAAGCAAACGCACGGCAGTCAGCCGTGGCAGATAGAACGGCAAAGCAGGCCCGCGGTTGGGCGGCCATACGTCATGCTGGCACACAATCGATCAAACGCTTTGCAAAACAACAGCAAATAGCTGCTAACAATCAGTGTGAACATGTGTTGCCACACTCCTCACATAGCCAGAAAAAACACCGTCGACGGCATCTTCGATAAGCGAGTGAGGTACACTCAGCGGAATTTTTTGCAGATAATTCCATTCGCATTTCAAATGAGAACTTTTTTGCTAATTATAAAAAAGCAGTCAAGTGCGAGTTGGGCTCGCTCACTAAGGGTTCCGTACCAGAAATAGCGTTTTTAGCGTTCGAATTTAGTTTCTCTTTGCCCGTCTGTTCTTTGCTTAGATTTGCTCTTTTCTGTGAACAGCAGCACTTCTCCTTGTCCGTCTGGCCATACAATTTTTGACATTTTGACCTACATCTTCGAAAACAATTCACCTAAAATTATGTAAAAACATTTTTAGAATCCACAGACGAAGCCCTTTCTAACGATACCCATAAGATGTAAACAACAAAAATTGTTTGCTGAGGAAATTTTTTGCTAAGGTGATCTTAAATAAAATTTAAAAAAAAATAGAAAAACAAATATGCTGAAAAAGGTTGGAGTTTTCCAGTAATTTATAACTAAAGACCTTCTAACCCTGATTTTATCAAAATTTTAGCTTGAGAAATGTATAAAGGCGACATTTTGTGCTATATCTTCAAAATCACTTCACCGAAAATTATAAAAAAAATATGTTTTGAATCCATGGACGTAGACCTGATACCCCACTCGACATAAACAACAACACATTTTTTCTGAGGGGGAACATCTTAAAATTAAAAAATTTAAAAACTTTAAAATTAAAAAATCGAAAAAAGCTGCACCCTTACGGTAATGCGTGATAAAATATCTAAGAACTCCGATTTAATCAAAATTTTAGGTTGAGAAATGTGCTGTGCTGCTGTGGGTCATGTGGGGACAGGTCTGTTTTTTCCACATTTTTAACTATATATTTCTAACCCGTTTACATAAAATTAAAAAAAAATACATTTTGTAATGTATGGGCGTAGCTATTTTTAACGATACCCTACAAGATACGTTTAAAAAATATTTTTATTTGTTTTATCCGACCCGAAAACCTTTAAAAATTTTTAAAAAATATTTCTAAAAATAATTCTTAACTTTTTACAGTGAAAATATGTTTAGGTTATTAAGGACTAACATCGTGCCAAATTTCACCAAGTTTCTACGATGAAAAAAAGGTAGTTTTATATACACACTCCGAAAACAAAAGTGACCTTATAAGTGTTCACGTTTTTTTCCATTTTAGGGGAACGGAACCCTAAAAATGAAAGAGCTTAGATCTTACAGCTACTAACATACGTATAACATAAAAGCATAATTTTATTTAGCTGCCAATCCTCTCAATTCAAGTAACTGCAATTTGCCAAGTGTGGCTAAAAAAGCAAGAAATGTTCAGACGACAATGCGCTGTCCATATTGTGCCGACGGCGAAGATGAAATGGCGCTCCAACATAATTCCCGCTTCAAATTGGCTTGATACGAACTCATTCAAGAAGAAGATTGATGGCTGGAAAAATACTTATGATGGCTTGAGTGTGAGAGCTTTCTGTCAAATGCTTCCAAATGTGACAAAGCAATTTAAAATTAATTAATTTCTTCGAGAACAACAACCTGGCGCTGCCTGCAAAAGGTCGCCCATGTTAATGCGGCATGCGCAGATTTTAATTTTAAACAACTTCTGTAATTTGAGTGTGCCCGTGTGAACTGCGAGCACAATGATAAGATATGCATGTTGTTAGGCAGGGAGCTTGCCAGGCAGATAAGGCCAGTTGACGCAGTGGCCGCTCGTCTGCTGAGTTGTTTCGCAGTTTAATTTTCATGTAGTCGTAATTCGTACAAATTAGATATCGTGTTGATACCAAGCAGGCATTTTGTTTGTGACTAATTGGATTTCTGGAGTGTTTGTGTTCGTTTCTGTGTTACAAATGTAATAGGCTGGAAAAATCAGCAAGTAATCAAACTTTCTCGAATAAAACTTTTTCGACTGGGGACGATTGCGTACACCGAAAGACAAATAATGGCAAAATGACAGACGGGATAACAAAGGAGCAATAAAGGAGGAAGAAAAAACGAACAAAAGAGAGCGACAGACAGCAAATGAAAGAAACAGATTAATGGTCATAAATGGTCTCATATCATGATTTGAAAGCAATTTGCCATGCCGTGTATTCCAGGCTTAATATAATTTGTCATACAACATCTCAACATCGCGTACTTAAGCACACTGAAATAAATAGAACAATATGATCAGCAGGGTACGCTAGGAGCTCGAACAAGTTTTAAATCAGTAGATCTCTAGATCTCTATAGAAAAAGAAACTCTACCAGACGCTTATTGTATCATCTACGTTTCAGTCGATTGAAGTGTTTGAAAAAATATTCTTTACAGCCCAATAGTGAATGAAGAAAGATATGAGCTTTGCTGGATTGAATATGTTCAGTGGATGGGCGAAAGCACTCCAACAAAGAGAATGCTTAATTGTAAACAGCGAGAGCGACGCGAAGTTCGAGGATGGCCAGAGCAAAGCCAAGAAGAATGTAAGGTGGCCAATTCAATACCCCGAGACCGATGGAGATTTATTGAACTACTTGGAAGACAAGCCTAAAGTAGAAGAGCCTGTTGTATAGCTGAGTACATGCTTGACTTTGTAATGGCCACCTACGTGTCTTTATAGATCATTTTGTACATATGTATGTATAAGAGAAATCTTTTGTAGTACTACATCGAAAGCAAATGTATTATATTAAGTATGAAAATATTTAACAAACGAGAGTGAAACCAAACCAAGAGTCAAAAGATGGCCACTTTGACACGTGACTTGATTCAGCTAAACCTATAAAAAAGCTTTAAAAAGCGCGTCCACTTCGAAAGAGAATCTTTAAGCATCCGCTTCCCATTTGACTTGATGAAGAGAAAATCCCTTCGCCTTAATTTCTTACATTTCTAGGAATCGTGCTTGAATTAATGCCGCCAAAATGTCGACCGAGCTAATTGGATTGCGAGAAGAGAAGTTAAGTTAAGTTGGTGAAAGTTTGTTGCAAAAGGTCCTGCATTAATCTGCTTAGACAGA
This sequence comes from Neria commutata, assembly GCA_963457695.1. Classification (NCBI taxonomy): domain Eukaryota; kingdom Metazoa; phylum Arthropoda; class Insecta; order Diptera; family Micropezidae; genus Neria; species Neria commutata. The sequence goes on along the minus strand of OY735249.1, from coordinate 22,216,005 downwards.
GGGCGCACAACGGAATGACGCCAAACTACATAATCCGTATTGTTGGGGACGGAATTTTCCAACAAAAAGAATGTATGCTAACTTGTCAAAAAGTAACCGCGTTTGTCGGCGTCTCTTCCCTTTCTCGTTTGTTTCCTTATTCAATGGAAAGGCATTGCAAATGCAGCGCACATACAAACTACGACTTTTAATATGTATTTGAAAAAAGGATAGCTGCTTACAACTACAACAAAAGCAAACCAACAGCAACACCCAAGCAATAACAGCTCAAAGGAAACAATATCAGACAGTTTTCTGTATTGAAAGCAATCAATTGCAGCCAGCAGCGTTAAATGTCATAATATGCCACCACACACACGCACACATGCATGCAAACAACAAAGGTGCATCAGCGATGCCAGTGACACGCTTCACACACACACTCACAAGCTCGTATAGATGACCAGCCTTTGAGAATGCGTTGAATAAGCGGCAAAATTAGACTGATCAGCTGCACAGAGCAAATAACGACTATTTAATTACGCAATGTTGATTAATGACAGCTGCAATTAGTTGCTTTATATATACATATATGTTTGTAGTAAACACATGTGTGTTTGAACAAGTGTTAAGTGGACATAAAATGGCACAGTAAAGTTTCTCTTAAGCGTAATTTGTACTAACTGAGAGAGAATTGCTCGACAGGTTAACTTTCAGGCAGCGGTATTTCCCTTTAAACCTTTACCAGTATTCGTTGGAGAATTTACCAAACAAAAAAACGAATAAATGGAAAACACAGACGGTGCATAATTTTACGCTTATATACATATATCGATTACAATTCATTGCTCTGTGCGACGCGTCGCGACGTAATCCTGGCTGGCAGCAATAAAGATTTTCGTTTTTCAATCAACCAAATGAGATTCCACAACTCAAGCAGGTTTTACTTACAGACATGGTATACGCTGTATATAAACAGACGCAAAACAATTTACGCAACTTTTAATGATTTTGTATGCTACTGTAAGTGCATATATTTTTCAGCACTTTGCTGGAGGCCCCTCCCAGCATTCTCTTCTTTTTCACATCTGTATTTGGAAATCAATTTTTCGCACTCATGCACGCAATTCATGTAACTCTATATATAGCTTTGAACATTCAGTATTTATGTAAAAAAATAACAATGTTATAAGAAAAACTAGCGAACTATAAATTCCCGGAGAATACCTCAGCACGAAAATTTGTGTAATTAAGGTTACAGCAACTTTAGTTAAGAGAAAGTTTACATTTTATTACTCCCTGACGGATTGAACGAACCACATTTTCTGGTTTGGAGTTAACAAAGAAATAAAACACAATAAAAAGCAAAAGCAGATTTCCCACTGCTTAACGAAAAATTGCTACAAAAAACCGCACGTCCATCAGAGAAATCTAAATCCTTCGAAATCAATTAAACCAAATATAGAAAAACGTGAGTCCTTTAAAGCATTTGTATGCCGGAAAAATTTGTTAACGATATGTTATAATACAAAAATGTAAAAACTCGCTTGCACATCGTACTTCAGACTTCAAGACATGGGGTCGGCAGCGGACTATGCTTCAAAGAATTAGTTTGCTTGAAAGTTGTTTGAATTCGTATTAAAAGTCATTTATGATATTTTCTCGACAAAAAACCGATATAGAGTGCTATACAGCTGTTCCCATGTGAACGAATTTAAATTATTGATGCTGTAGATCTTTATTTCAAATAGCCTTGTATTTTCTCTCGCAGTAAGTTCGAATATATGCATAGAAACTTCAGTTTTTGAATGATGGTCTAGTGATAGTTTAGGATATTGAAATGAACTAAACATTGGCATTTGGGGAGTTCACAGTTCCGTTATATCTAGTGTGCTTTCCTTGCCGCCTGCTAAATTAAACCCACTTTGCCATCTGGCAACGTTTTTTGTTGTTGCTTTGCATGCAAATAAGAAATACCACTAGCTGAAAAAATTGACATGCGTTGGATCGTGTTTTTCTTTCGTCATAAGCTGGCATTTCTCATCAGCTGTTTTATTCGCGAAAATGGAAACAGATTTTGAGCAAATTTTATTGAATTCTCAGAGAATAATCACACGCTACTTCCATTTTGATGGAATATTGCTTTTTGCGAGAGTGATAAATCCTTAATAATCGCTTTAGCAAACACTTGTAATTCGAACGTGGCAAATTAAGAATGGTCCACGAAACAGGGGCGCTCAGAGTTTTATTTTACTATCGTGCTGAAGTTGCCAGATGGGAAATTTAGAAGGAAACTGTGAATACCCCAATTGTAAATATTTTCTGGTAATATGACCAAAGAATACACGGAATATATCAAGAATATATCAAGATAAGATCGAAGTGTGTGGTAAAATACCAGCTGCATGCAAACTTATAAACATAATTAATGCGGCGAAATGACTCTATATACCCGTAAATATTGAACGTAGCTGAATAAAATTTTTGCAGAAAATAGCAACTGACACCTCGTCGGCCATATTTGCAAGTCGATGAACTCCACAGAAATTTCGTCGAAATTGGCAAACAGATAAGAACAGAGAATTGTGGAAAACGAGTGATGAATTTTTATATAAGTATCAGTTTTTTACTTAAGAGCATTCAACATAAAGCAATTTAAGCGCTCCACAACCTCAGCTAAAATCTTTATTAAAAATTGGTTTGACAATTTTTTAATTCAAAATCATATCACCATCGCAGTTTTACCGAGCATACTCTTCTCTTTGAGTTTAATTTAAAGAAGAGTATACAAAAGTTTGTGTTGTTGTTCACTTTGAATCCCAGCCAGCCCATCAATCATTGTTCTACTCTTCGGTGTTATATCTTTCGCAGCAGAAAAAGAGGCAAGGATGTTTTAAAAGTATAAAAGTTTATTGCTTACCCGCTGCGTAGCAATTATCTTTCGAGCACGGTTCTTGATCCGACAAGTTTCCAAACGAAAAGTGTTTGTGGTCACGCGCTCGCTTGAACGCTCGATGCAGGAGTTGCGTTTGTAGGGAGCAGGAGCTCGCGGTTGCTCGGCTTGAGTGGTGCACTTTGGCGATTGTGCAATTATTTGAAGAATATTGAACTATGAATGCGTCTGCTGTGCACTTCAGGGGGGCTGCTTTTTGTAAACAGTTTCACTTTCACTTTTCCCTTTTTTGTTGGTTTGTAAATAACTTTTTTCCGCTTCGCTTTTTCAGCGGCACGCTTTTCTTTTATATATTTTTATGTAAATTTTTTTTCACATTTACACGCTCGAATGCTTTTTCTGTGTATGGGCAATAAATAAATTGTGACGAATGATTAAACAATGGCAGCAAAAGGGGCGAACGAAAATGAGAAGAGCGAAAAGGCAGCGAAATATGCAAACAAGGAGGACGGAAATGGCAGGGCATGGCTAAACGGAGGCTGGGTGCTGACGGAGGTATGGGTTGAAACAACAGCAAGCCGCGCAGTTTGCCTTATTTTTGTAGTCATTGTTGTTATTACATTTTTTTTATTATTTTTTCATGTCTTTATTGAGCCGTGTCATTGATTTTCCATAGCGCTTTTTTAAAATTTTCACTTTTGTATGCATGTATTTGCATATATAAATTTAGGCATGCTGTAGTATGTGTGTGTATACTTTCAAACTGTTGTTAATTTGAAATTTACAACATTCAAAATTTCAAGTATTTGCAGTTTTTGCTATTTTTACACATTTTAATTTTTCGTAGATTTCATATGCCTTTTCTTCGTGCACTTTTATAGCTTGAGGCATTTTTAAATTGCACACAATTTTTCGCTGGCATAAATGCCAACAAAGTATTCATACAGAACACGATTTTACATGGCGCTGAGCGCTACACCTCATTCGAGAACCTTCAATTTAGAATCGCAAGCTTATATTAAATTGCACTTTTTCATTTTTCTGCACTTAAGTGCATAATTTTCAAATGACACTTGCCGTTTATTCGCATTTTGTTGTTGTTGCAATATAAAATTTTTTATCGTTGCACAATTTTGCATTTATTATTACACGTTGCAATTTTTGGCACAGCGGCAGAGAGGGGAGGGGGGGCGGTGCGTTAGTCTGCGACCGAGTGACAGTTTCCAGACAGCGTGACAGGTTCGCCGTGACAAATAGCGTTCAAGGCGTCGCGGCGTGCAGCTGCAGCCGTACGACAGGCGGCACGCGCTATTAGGGCTGCACGGGGGAGTCGAGTCAAGCGCATTTGGCGGCAGCAGGCGCTAGAGGCGTATAATATATGTATAATGCATCAATCTTTCAACTTGGGTGCTTTGTTGACATTTGTGCTGGTCCCATTTTCAAGCTAAAATTTTGTGCGGCTACACTTTTTAACAAGGCAACAGATACACACACAAACGCTCAATGTGTATCTGTGTGAAATCGTAGCCGGGCATTGTTAAATTAATCTCAGCCATGGCTTTTGTTTGGCTGTATGTGTGCGCATGACAGACCATTTTAATGTGCTCCTGTCAAATGTGTATTTTACTGCTGTGGCACAAGTGCCAAAATGCGGATAAGGCTGGTCTAATTTGATGAGCAACGCTCGCCAAAAGAAACCGTACAGTAATCTGCAAAGATTTATATGGGACTTTTGACACGAACAAACATGTGTGCGTTAATTGTGGAAATTTGTTGCTGTCATTTAAATTGAAGCATGCACATTGTTGTTGGTTTTGTTTGGCGGTATACAACTTTTAATGTGCACAAAACAATTAATTGGTATTAATTTCGAAGAATAAAAATTGCCAAGCAACGGTCTTCAATGTTGTGCCAGATTTTCTACTCATGAAGAATGCACTAGGTAGGTACATATGTTTCATGTACATACGTTGAAAACTTTATTTTACTTAAATTTTAGAATATGTAGACTCTGTCGAGAATGTAAAATATACAAAATATTCACAAATCTTTACAATTTACATAAAAATTTTGCGATTTTGTATGACGGCGAACGTTTTCTAAAGTATAATTAAATGTACAGTTTGCAACAAATTCATATGCAGGCCTTGTAGAAGTAACTTTTTAATGTAATTTGCATAGTTTCTTTGCATAGTTTTCCAGAAAGTTTTCTACAAAGTCGACTCATTTTCTACATGTTCTATACGGAAGCCTTAAAATGTGTAAATCCATCCTCTGATCTCTCTGACTGCCTTAAAAGGGTATACGCCTAACAATCTGGTAATCAATTTCATATTGGAATATTCGACAGTAGTTGTAAATGGAAACAAGAACTTCTCGACTGCTGAATAAGAAGCCTTTCAGCGGATTTTTATGCGCAAAGCACATTAAGAGAAAAATAGTGGTTCATCATGAGAAACTTTGTTGCCCAAGAAACAATTTTTTTCGTTTTTCAATTAAATCGGGACCGAGCCAGATATGTAACTGAAGCAAATATACACCAAGTGATCACCGAAAAATATAAGGCATATGTTTTTGTAATATGCTAGAAATTGCGCCAAAAGTGATATGAAAAGTATCTACAAGCTACAAACTACACCTAACTTCACTAAAAAGAAATTTGCATTATGTACATTGTTCCCTTTTATCAAATACTGTAATATGCTTCTTTTATCCGGTATTTCGTTACATAATTGTTCCAATCAATAGGTTTGTATACCATGTCATCAAATTTGCTAAAGAAAATGTATTACTTTTATTGAATAGTTGCTACATGGGGAATTTTTTATTTTGGAAAATGAAAATTCTGACTTTTTGAATGGAGTACTTTGACCTCCCTTAAGAAAATTTGATACTTTCGCTAATGAATTTTATCAACTATAATTTAGGTAAGAGCTACAACTTCACGCTCTTTTGTAAGCTGACAAGCGAGCAGCGCTTCTGAACTGCCATACAAGTCCACATTGCAGCGTCACTTCTCTAATTAAAGTCAATAGAAATAATAACGAGAAATTACAGTCAATCGTATAGACTTTTGCAATGCACTACTTTCAGTAGATTACCAGCAAGGGGTCGGTTAAATTAAATCCAAATCAAGCTGGCAGACGTTTACGAAAAATATTAATGAAATGCTAATTAAAAAATTTTGATTTTTGTGTAGATTAATTATGGAAAGACAAACAAATTCCACCAAAACTTTGAGTAAATCTGTCGCATAAAAGCTGTCACTCATTCCAAAACTATGTTTCGAGAAAAATGCATAAGAAGTTTTTTGTTCGCCAATCTGTTCCGAAATGGATTCCCATAATTTTTGATTTTTTCAATTGAAGTTAGGATAATCCTTATAAACAACCAATAATATCTACGCGTATGCTTAGGATGTCTAAAAGTGTTTTTACGCCAAAAACCATTATGACTGAGAAATATTTTTCTTGGTCCCAAAAAATCGGTGCAAACAAACGCTCAAAAAACATTCTGGTGAACTTTAAATTTGTACCTTTAAATTTTTTAAGGTATGCAATAGGGCATCACCCTTAAAGGACTTAGATTCTCTGCGATATGCTCAACACGTATCTGCCACGCCTGCTTTTGCATGTTACAAACGGCTGTCCACATTCCGGATGTGCTCACATGACGTAAGTAGTGCATGCAAATTTATTTAGTAAACACACACGCACACATGCGCGCGCTCCGCGTGGAGTGATTAAACAGGCACGCCACAAATAAAGGCAGCGTGTAGGAGAACCTATAAGAGTGCAGACACACAACAATAACAACTAAAACGACCAACTTCAAGTAGAGTTAATAACAAATGTAAACACACAAGAAATGCACGCCTACGCATTTTGCACAAGATTGCCAGGCGGGGAGAGAGAGGGGAACGAGCGGCCTCAAACGCATGTGACAACACGACGGGGCGGAATTCTAGTGTGAAAGGGAACAGCGCAGAAAAAATTAATAACAACGCATTTAGAACAATTAACGCCATCGTCACTGCCGCCGCCCTCGCCGCATGTGGCCGGCGCGTCGTCGAATTATTTTCCAAATTTTTCGAATTAAAGCGTTGAATAAAATTACAAGACAAGCGCAATTTTGTAAATGCTACGACAAATTGATTGGTGCTTGGAGGCGCGCGCTGCCATTTGCCTATTGCCCCTGCTGCGTTGCAGTCTCGCTGCTTCATTTGTCAGTTTGCGCCATCGCTGTCAACGGCCGCACGCGAACGCCACATCGAAGTACGTTGCAGCCGTTCTGTGGCCTCTTAATTGCCACCCACTGTGCCATTGTCTCGCCATTCATCACCCACGGATACTTTATTCAATTGCACGGCAATTTGGCCGTGATTCCCGCGGCAATATGCAGTCGGAAATATTAGTCGCTGTTGACGCTGCTGTCGCTGGGATCGACACTGCGGAGCGACGCGTGCGCACCACTTCCGCTCGTGCGTAAGGGGACAGCGCCGGGAGTGGGTCAAGGGGCAAGCGCCAGGCACTTTTTTCGCTTCTTCACCTGCACTTTTGCACGAGCCACTTCTGCTTGCCCTCACACTTTTATGACATACACTTTTTGCCACTTGTTCCGCTTTTTTTTGCTTCTTTGGTTTGGCTTTTTTTTTTTTGGCTTGAAATGCACTCGCACTTGCGCTGCACTGAACGAGCGCTGCTTGTTGTGCGCTTGGCGACGTTTACTTTGCAACTGAGGCATACTGCTCCACTTTGGCAGTATGATGTTGCGTGTTTGCAGCAGCTGGTTGCATCGAACTTGTTCGACTGTTGTGCTTCTAGTTGGAGCAGTTAGTCGTCGGCCATTCACTTGCCCACAAGGGAAACATTTTACAAAAATGCATGCTCGATTTTAAAGCATGTTTCTTTCTTTAAGAAATGGGACGATAGTTTTATTCATTTTGAATCTTTTGTGCAGCAATGTAAGGCATACATTGTAAGCCATACTCTTTGTATTCCAATGTCTATTATTTAGCAGTTCAATATACTTTATAAAGCCGTTCGCTAAGCACAACAAACAAAATATCAAGTTTAATTTCATACCCCTTTATTCCGACCAATTTACTTTTCACCACTTTTATAGTGCTCGTCTCCTCCGAATTATGGCACGCTCTCAGCAGAATTTCCTTTTGCCTGGCTCGAATGCATTTCACCTCAGCTCTCTTCACCACGCCTCTTTGTCAAAATGTTTCTACTAGGTTTGAGTTGGTTCAAAATGTTTCTACTAGGTTTGAGTTGGTTCAAAATGTTTCTACTAGGTTTGAGTTGGTTCAAAATGTTTCTACTAGGTTTGAGTTGGTTCAAAATGTTTCTACTAGGTTTGAGTTGGTTCAAAATGTTTCATAAAACTTTGGCTTGTCTGCAAAAGAAAACTTCTCATCGATTCAATGAACAGCGAAGTACATTAAGAGTATGTACTTAGAAATGGTTTGTGTGGGAGTAAGTCATGAAAAAAGATCATTATTATTTTTCGTTGGTGTTCACTGCATAGTGGAATAAAATTTAACATTTATAACTTTAAAAAAAATTGCGGCTCATAGCGGCATTACAATTCGCAATAATAAAACCTGTAAAATCAGTCGACTTAAGCAGTTTGCTTACCCTCGTTAGAAAAGGAACGGCCATTAAGATCACATACAATACATAGACGGGTATTGTAAACATTAAGATTACCGAGCCAAATTCACATTGAAACAAAAATAAAATACGTGAATATTCGATTCGTACGTATGTATGTATGAAGATGGGTGTGATTACCCATCTAAAGTAGAAAAAAAGAATAAAACGTTTAATAGACGGATCATATAGTCACATATAGATTAATTTGAGAAATCTCAAACCCTCTTGTTCACTTTTTTCCAAAGAATTTAATTTAGAAACTGAGGACCAGATTTTACTAGTTCCCTTATCAAAACGATTTAGATTTCAATTGGGATTAAGATCTTGCATACAACTATGATAAGGATAACGATTAGCAATCGGTGTTTACGCTTATTAACCATTTTGTGTGTATGAATTATATAAAGCGATACCATTGGTATCACTTATATACTCAATATAAATTTCTTCTCCAGAATAGGCATGAGTATAAAAAATTGCCAAATTCAATTCAATCTAAATTTAATGAGATCGTAAAATAAATTTTTAAGATAACCCGAGAAAATGCAGAATAAATGTTGTGTGTGTCTGCTAAATCTTGCGATTATAGCCAAGAAGTTCAACGTCAAAAATAAGTGGTTTAAATAACTTGTAATCAGTAGTTTATTGAACGCAACCAAAATCAACATACGACTATAATTGTCAGTATCATATGCATACATATATATATGAAAAAGTATACATATACATATATGAAAGTTATTAATCATAAATTTTAATCACTAACCAGTTGTTAAATTTGATGATAAAATACTTTGCTAAATGCTATAAATGATTGTTAACATCATGCTTTCATGCCGAAATTATTATTGTGTTTATATGAGAAGTGCCCGTTCTTAGTATTGCGTAGATTCCAGCATAATCGATGGTTAAGTACTGTTGCTGTTTGATAGATATAATTCAGAGCAGCTTAAAATGTCAAGAAACTAATCAATTTAGCTATTTCAGGCAAAAGACACAAATATGCCGCCTAAACAGCTGATTACAAGCAAACCGGCAGAGCTTTTGCATGGCGGTTCCATGTTCGCTGTGAACATGTTGCATGTATGAGTTGCAGTAGTACCGGGGCATGAAATCAAAACACAGGCCGAGCGCCAAAAACGGCGCACATGGCACCGAAAAAGCTTTCGCTGTTACCACCAGCAGAAGATGAGGTAAAAATGGAAAACAAAGACACACACACACAAACACAGGGATATACAGCAGCATACCCAGAACAGCGCATGAATAATACTACGGTTCTTTGTGTTGTTATTGTTGTTGTTCTTGTTGTTGCGGCTGCTGTTGGCTTTTATTATTTTTGTCTTTTTCTCAAGCAGCTAAACAAGTCATAAAATATCAACAAAAATAACAGAGACAGGGTGGTTGGGATGAAGTGGAGGAAGTGAAGGAAGTGAAAACATGGCGAGAGAAACAGGGCGCGCAAGTGGCAACGTCTGCGAATATTTCGAATGCTGTTGGCCTAGACTAGGGCAAAACTAAACGAACACAAAGGCGCCGACAAGAGCAATGCCAACAAAAACAACAATTGCAACAACAACAACATGAATGAAAAGCACCAGAGCGCCGCACAAGTAAAATGGCACTGATGTTGGGCTCATTAACGCCTAAACATGCTTGGAGTTTGTACGCGTTTGTGTGTGTTTGTGTGTATATGTGAGTTTGTGATAGTTGCACTAACAACTGCCGCTGCCACAGCGCCACAGCTGCTGTAGATTTGACACGTGAGCGGCGCTATAGTAGTACTTTGCCGCAAGCAATCCTATTTTCTGTGGTTTGTCTTTCCGCATTGGCTTAACCCAATAATGGCAGCTTTCGCTAAAATACAACATTTAATAATTCATTACAATTATTCCCAGATCTGCGCTTAAATTGAATTAGGTTCAGAAGTTCGCGGGTCCCTAAACCATTGATTGGATTCAACAACTGTTTCAGCAGCAGTCTTTCCCAGCTGATTAGATTCAAGAACCACTTTACCAGAATTTTTGGTTGCTGGATCGGCTCAAAAACCAAGTCACCACACATTTTTTCAAATATGTATTTGTTTAAGAAGCGATTTACCGGAATCTTTGGCCACTGGCTCACTTCCAAAACTGGTACACCCCACTCCTTCAACCACTGGTTTAATTCCACTATGATTCGAATCAACTGATTGAATGCGATAAAATAAGCAAAGCAATCCAAATTTAATTGAGTTTGTTGTTGTAATTAGTATTGTACAGATGATTTAAGTAGTATCATTTAGCAGAGAACAAACATTTCAAAAGTTTTCATACTCTGGCATAAATTTACATGGAATTTCGAAACAGTGTAAATTTATTTGGTGAAAAGTGGTTCTGGATTCGGTTCGCCTGAAAAAATTAAATGATGGCGCACTTAAAAGTTCAGTAGGAAACAAAATTTGAGCTCTTGATTCGACACAAAACAAAAAATGTTTACTTCAAAGGCTTGGTAGGAAAAACGAAATACGATTCGGCTCATGATTCAATTAAGTAAAAAAAATATAAATAATTATGAGATGCGAAAAAATTTCGAATGTTTTTGTTCAAAATACGTTTGCAACACAAATTTTTTAGCCTTAAGTAATCTGGAGCAATTGAGGGTTAAGGTTATACACTCGTGGCTCACTGTCTTCATTGCATTCTCACACTTATGCAAATTATGCACACTAACAAATTATAATATTTACTGCGGGTCAGCAGTGTGCACCCACAATGCCGCCCACTGCGTTTGTGGCTCCTGTGCTGCAGTCTCAAGAAACGGCAGTGCCACATTTCCGCATTTAGAGTGACGGCTCGAGTGCGCAGAAGTGCATTTCCGGAGCTTTTGCCAGGCTCTTTTCGGAGCAGCAGACAGCATTAATTAGCGATGTTTCTTTTAAAGGAGGTAATGCAGGTTATGGAGCGGAAGACTCTGGCAGAGCTGCTGCTTCTAGTTAGAGATTGGTTTGACATATCCAACTATGCATCTTTCTTTCGTAAGATAGAGGACCAAATGACTTTCACAGTTTCTAAAAGTTCTTTCGTAAATTATGTTTATGAACAATATTCCGAATACTAAACGCTGCAGGGTCATAAAAACCAAAAAGAATGAGGAAGCAAAGAATGAAAGCGACTTTGAAGCATTGGGCTTCGTTCTAGGGTTCCGCTGAATTTTTGGATTAATTTTAAAAATAATCTAAACCAATCGTGCTGACCAAATTCAGATTAATGATTGTTTGTTTAACTGTGTTGCCCTTGCCTGATCAGTGTGTAGAAAAGTCAAAGCACACATTCGCGCCTAATACGCAGTTTTTAGCGAAATAAAATTGTTGAATATTCGGCGTCGACAAAATAAATAGATATTTTGGCTTCTATTTCGGCTTAATTTGATTTTGCCTTCGATCAAAAATTAGCTTTTATTTGTTTCTTCTACTGAGCACTTTTCTGCTTTTTCTTTTCATTTCCATTCACAATGCTTACATAAGACATTTTTGGAATTAGATCGAAAAGTACATTTTAAACAGACTTTTCGAAAATCATGCCTTAAGTTAAAGATCGATCGCTTACACTAAAAAGTAAAAACGCTCGCAGAAATTTCCCCTTTCCGCGAATCTGGCAAATGTGTGTCATTTTATTGGCACTGACAAGTTCGAGCTACTTTTTGCTTCCTCAGACATTTTAAGAAATACATAAAGCTTATAAAAAGTGCTGCCGTGACTGCTTGAGCTGCGTACGACAAGTCAAGCTCTGCATTGCCTGCAGCTACGTGCCTTTATTCTCCTTCTTAGCAACACGTATACGCCACGTGGCACTGAGCTGTTCCAATACCCGAATTCCAATACCAAATCCTTTGCATTCATACGCCGTAAATAATGTGTCTACCGTAATATTGCGATGTGTCATTTATTTCTATTGAGGCTCGATGTGTATTTTCGTTTGCTGACTGACGACTGACTGGGTCGGAGCGTTTTCTACACAGAATGCCTGCTTGTATTTATGTATATTTTTATTTGCATGCGCAACGTTAATAGCATTTTTCAAAAAGATGCCACAAATGTGCCAAGAAGGAAAACGTCACTTTTGGCAGCATTCAACGAAAATTTAGAAAATACCCAGCAGCTGTAAACACACACACACACACTCATATACAAAAACATGCGGTAGCGATAAGTTATTGAAAAACCGTTCGACATGCTGCTTAAATAACTGTAAACATTGTGACATATGTTCACACCGAGCAAAATATACCAATCACACAGGGCCCCCCTCCCCCTCTCCACCACCACGCTGAGACAACAAATATTCAGTTTGACTTCCTTAAGCTCTCGCTTATTTATTACATGTCTCTGCGCTTTATACGCTTCAGCTGCAATGGCAGTAACAGTCGCAATACCAATAAAAACAGCTGCAACAACAAAAAAGTCATTACTACGTAAAAATGGTTTGTCAACATAAACAAAGAGTGCCCATGTTTATTCGTCCGACCTGCTTTTCGGAACGGGCCTTTGAATGCGTTAAAATATTTCACATCATTTATCATTTTGAAGCAAAACTTATTGCTGTATAAAGGTGTGTGCGTGCCTGTGAAATGTCAGCTGACAAATGTACACATACAAATCTGTGTGGAAATTCAGGCAAATATTTTAAGCCGTCGAGGGTGGTTTTTAACCAGCTTTCTCGTCTTTTTTGAACAAAAGCAAGTCAAATACTCTGCAAATGCACATGTGTTAGTGTGCGTGCTGGTGCATGTGCTTCTAACTATTCCATTTATGAGAAAATTTTGTTTCGCTATTGTAATTTGAATAATAAAAAAACTTTATTTTCACAAGTCATCATTTTTTGTTAATGTTAAATATTAAATGAAGATGAAGAATTTAGTAATAATTGTACATCGACACTCGTAGGTTTGAGCCTTGGCAATTTATAACTACTTAAATTCATTATGAATGCAAATGCAGAAAGCAGAGCAAAATATTCAAAATTATAGGAATATATTTCGACTGCGTATTAAGCTCCAATCGACGGTCCTCGTTGGGGCAGCCAACTTTGGCAATTTTAAGAGAAACCAAAAAGGCATCGGAAACACAACTTCAAGCCTGCAGGTGCTGCCAGACCGCACATGATGCATGCACGCTTATGGGTGAGTCTGAAAGAGCTGACCTCATTCTCGCTTCATCAGCTAACCGTAAACATGTCAAAAGCATAACTAACTGCAAATTCGCCGATAGGACTTTCTGTATTAAATGCAATCCAAAAGCGTAGATTTTCTGAAAATCAAAAGAATATGCGAACCAGTTTGCTATCAAATGAAAGACACATAAACACACACACACACATGCGCATATTTACAAGACAAGCAACGGATGGTGTACATACATATGTTAAATTTTTATTTTCTGTTCAACTTTTCTTGCATATTGCTGAGCCATGTTGAAGTTTTTCCTTAAACTCCATGCCATTCCCAAGTGAATTTAATGTCATTTTGATTTTAAGAGTGATTGAATGCATTTCAATTGTAGCAAGTAACTTGATGGCTCATTCCATACTGTGTTTTTGTATGTAGGTAGAACTACTATTAAAACCGCGTTCCTTCGTCATTAGCAGCCAAAATGCCAATTCGCGTTTTGGTTTCAGTTGCTTCAATATTCAATTTTCAAATATAAACTTCGATTTCAATGTTTATAAAAATAAAAGTTCCATTTGCCATTCTGTTTTCAGCTTTTTCTTTCACAATTATTTTCGCAATACCCTTTGCAAACTAATTTTTTTTCTTTTTCGATTCCGATCTTATCAAGGCTCTGCTTAAAATTAAGCTTAGCTCTAAAGTCAATCAGCATATTTAATTTGATAATTTCATATAATCAGAAAATCCAATTGAGAGAAATTTGCAACAGAAACTTGCTTATTAGCTTTCTAGCAGTCAGAATATAGAATATTCAAAAAACTATTCAAATAATGAATCGGCATCTTTCAATCAGTTGGATTTGGAATCGGTGCTGGCTTCGCTATCAACTCTATTTTTATTCATCTATCTAGTTCAACTCTCTTAGGCTTAGCATTAATACAGTAAGGTTTAAAAAAAAATATAGTAATATATACAATTTTTCCTTAAATTCTATCAATTTAATAAGGTAAGAAAACTAAATAATTAACTGTTTAGAGCAAATTCAATAGTGCATTTTAAGAGATCGAGAAATATCTAGTTCATTATGAACAGAGTTAAATTCAATGCAAAATTTCGAAATAGGATCAGATGTACTATAATTTGTTGTTGCTATGCGATACTGGTGCCGCGGTGGCTCAGTGGTCTAAGTGCTTGGACGCTGACACGGAGGACCTGGGTTCAACTCCCGGTACGGTAACATCTAATAAAAAAGAAAATTTGTTTTCAAATTGTTTCTTTGCGCGGCGCCACTTCTTGCGGTGAATTGGCAATTCTCCGAGAATAATCTTTGCCATGAAAAGCTTCTCAAACCCGTTCGGATTCGGTAAAGTAGGTCCCGTTAACTTGTGCAAAAAATATAACAAGCACACACAATGCGAGAAAGCTAGGCCTAAGCCCACACGGGCTGTTGTGCCAGTCAATTAATTATTAATTATTATGCGATACTTTCTAAACATATGTTTACATATACATTTATGTTTATTTATATCAATATAACCACATGTACATACAAATGTGTATGTATTAGAGCTACACTGCTGTGTATGTGCATGTCTGAGTCCTGCTTTACACATTGGCAATTATTGAATTTATCGATTACTCGCTACTCTTGACTATTTTCTAGTCTTGCTGACGTCTTTGCTGCGTAGTTTCGCAATTTCGGAGAGTTTCATGGCACATGAAGCTACTGAAGCGTTTGAGTGATGTTAATTGGTTTGTTGCAATATATTCAAGCTACATGCACTTAGACATAGAATGCACATAGGAGAAGATATTATAGCACTAAGTCTTTACGTGGCATGGAATGAAGCTTATAGTATGCTTTATTGCCGTACAAGCCGCTTATGAAAGCACTAATTTCAGACGCTCTGCAGTTCGCTAATATCTTCATTAGCAATTTCTACCTTCTCAAAATTAATTTGTAATTTTTCTGTTCTTTCTTTATACGCTTTTCGCATGTCAATCGACAATTTGACAGTTGCCAAGAGGTGAGGTGTGATAACGCTAACCTGCCTAAGCGACGCGAAATTTTTTGCAGCTTAAATTGCTTGTCTTCAAAAGAAAGGGAAGTCCTCTAATGAAGCAAATAAATACGCTGACCTTTTCAACAAAAATTTCTCAACACTAATAATAATGAAAAGGTTGAAAATAATGTTTCCTTTCAGATCATTATTTACAACAAAGACTCTTGCTTTGACTTCATCAAAAGTTAATTTAATTAATTTGAAAGGCAAAAGGATATTTTTTGTATAACACATCCGTGTGAAGCAAAGCAAACGAAAGCGAAAATAATTTCTTTCAGCTTTCAATCGATCAGAAATTCTACACGAAAGCCTTTACAAAACCAGAAGCGCATTTTTCATTTCTTGCAAGTAAGCAAATCCGAACGTATACAGGTAAAGGTTAAAGTTCAAAGAGCGGAATAGTGAATGCACGAATTCCATTTAAGAAAATATCGTATTTCAAAGTTGTTTGTCTAATGGACTTATTTCTTCAAGCAGCAAAAATTTGAATGCAATACGAACTGCAGATATTTTCTTATCTTGTATAGACTAACCAAATTGCTGGCTTATGGCTTGTGGCTTGCGGCCAGCCAAAGTAGTTTGCATAGCAGACACATTTTAAAAAGCCTAACTTGTTAAATTAGTGTTGTTTATTGAAAAATCTCACCAAAAATGAGCAAGTTTCTTGGAAATATTCTTACATTTTGCGCTTTACTGTTTCTGGCATTTCACACTCCAATTCGACTAATTATTTTCAGTTTATATTCCTACGTCTCTTCTCAGCTTCCTTCTACTACTACTACTCTTACTATCTGTTACTACTAATTGCACAATCTCTGCCAGCTGTCTTGAAACTATTTAAAGCTCTCAAGCTCTGCAGGCATACTTCCTTGAGCGTCTGGTTGCATTATCGGTTCAAATAGTGAAAGTCCCTGCACGCGCTACGCCACTTATGTTGCACTTCTGCGAAATTTGCAAGCCATGTAGCCATTTATTTTGCATGCAACAACACGAAAATATAGTTGCTCAAGATTCCAAAAATATCCAAGCTCATTTGCTGTGAAAGTGGTAATCGCTCACGTGCAGGTTACTCGCTTGCGATTCGATTTGCCAGCGTCTTGCTCATGCCAGAGCCGCGCCAGCAGCAGCAGCAACCACGGCGCACTTAAATGCAAATGTGTATGCAAATGCGAGCGATGCATTGCCAAGCTCGACGGGGTAAAATACATTAAGCACTTGTGCAACAGAACGCTCACACACACGCACACACACTTACAGGCAGACAGAAATGCAATTTATTTGAAATATGGCGCAGCTCTTGAGCGAGCAAATACTTCAAGTGGCTTATTAAAACAGGTGTGAGGCATTTCGATGAGCAGCCGGAAGAAATGCACCTCAATAAATCGTGCACGATTGACAGAAGAAAATATATAATTGATCGAAAAAAGCGCTTTTATCATTAATTTTACAGCATATTTTGGAAATTCTTTTTTGTAAAATGCATCAAAATACACCATAATTCAAATTATTTAATCGCATGCTTTTTACTCATTTTGAAATAAAAAAAATATTTTATTAACCGCTACTATTTATATATTGTATATAACAAGCGACGACTTAGACAGATGGTTTGCACCAGCTGTAGGAAACGTCTTTTGTGAAGTGTATTTTAAAATATCTTGTAGCAAAATTACTTTTTGTAATTTCTTCGCTTAATTTTTTGAAAATAATAATTTTAAAAATTTACAACGTCTCTTAAAATGACCACTTGCTCTTCTGCATATATCTACTCATGTACGTAGCTTGCCAATAAAAGACTTACTAGCTTAAATTTTAATATTTTTTTTATTTAAATGTATTGCTAGTTATTTTAAGAAAGCTGCTGAACATTTAAAGCAATCACGACATTGAGATACGGAACAATTGTAGAAAAAAAAGCAAGTTTATGGTTTAGCATAAAGCTTATTGATATATTATGTTTGGATATAAAAGTTGAAAAATGAAGTGGAAAAAAAGCTGATTAACAGCTACACAGCGAATTAGCTGGATTGAATATGTCGAACGAGAAAACGCTCAAGAAAGGAGATGAAAAATACTTTTAAAAGTCCCACAATAAACACATTTAAATTTACACTAATAGGAAGCATATGTAATAACACTTACGCTAACGTCATAAAGCGCTTAATAAAGTCATCAGTAGCCACTTACCTGTAAAGAGAGAAATTTCAAAAGCGAATTAATATAAGTATACCTATATTTTATAAACACACTAACACCAATGCATCAAACAATACTGTTGCCATTGCCGCAGTCAGACTTTGCTAATAGTAGGCAATTTGTCAAAAACATGGCACGGCATTAAATCGCTTTAGTTTCGGCAACCCCAGTGCCTTAGCTCTGATCCGCAAGGCAGATAACAAAACTTACAGCTTATTGACATGCATTAACCTCAAGCCGCAAACAAAATGGTTATTTATAGTCTCAACGACAGTCGACGGTCGCGCTTTTTATAACCCACGTAAAAATTTCAACTGATTTTCAGCAAGTCTTACAAAAATAGTCACTGGCACTCTGTCAGCCAAACAGCCAATCACTCGCCCAGCATCGGCTTGAACTAAGAGCGACGCTTATCGATTTTCTGCTATTAATACTTGAAAGTGTAGGTGAGCTTGAGCAGCGAGAATTGCGGCTGCCAGCGACCGAAAGAATGCCTGTTGTGTGAGTCAACAAAGACCAGAGGGAATTTCAGAATTGGGCGCGCGCTGTCCAGTCAAGCGCATGAGAAGGTTTCGCGCAAATTCTATAAAAATGTTTCGAAGAGCGGTTAGTCATGAAGCTGTAAGGTCAAAGGATGAGTGACGCACATTCGACACACAATGAAAACAACAACAATAGTTTAGAGGACGACTTCATATGGTCAACATACGCACACACTGACACATATGTATGTATGTATGCATGAAAGCTCACACTTGCCCGTATAAGTAAGTTTGCAAAGTCGGTTGGCAGTGCCCTGACCTAACCTTGCACTTCTCGATAACAGCAGCTGACTACGAATTCCGCCCCATTGCAGCATAATATTTGTCTGGAAGTGTGTGTGTGTGTTGTGCATGCTTCACTGAAGCCGCAATTGCAACTATTTATTGTAAATCCATAATAGATGGAGTTGTGGTTCGAGCTGAGTTTCGTTCGAACACTCAAACCCCTCATGCTGAACTTGATATCGGCCACTTCTTCATGCAACATACTTGTTGCAAAGCACTTAATTCACAGCTGATTGGTAAAGAGGACTCTTACTCTTGTCGAATGAATGCAACAAGAATTAGTGGACTCTTTAATAGACGTAGCACTCTCTCATGTTTTCTTTTTGCCTATTCTAATCAAATTTTAAACATTTCGGTTCGCTCTTCTTCTTTTCTTCCCGTTCACTCTATTTCATCAGCTGTCTGTTTACAATTCAGTATTACATTCGCATAGTAAATATAAACTAGAGCCCAATTCACAATCTTGTGCAAATGGTCTTACATCGTTGCATTTGCAAATTGGTAGAGTACATTTTTACTGTAAACTAGCAAAATATACAGTGATACACTTGCATCACTTTTGCAAAAACACAACACTTAAGAAACTCGATTAGCAACTTTGAGGATTTCCATTTAAAGTTTGCAACATTTATAAGACCAGAGATCAGGAACCAGAAGCCAGAAGCCAAAGAGCAACAAGCAAATGGCTGAGTCAATTTTGGCTATAAGCCGCTTTTCATTTCTCCTGCATAAATGATGAGCTGCCTCTGATAAGAGAGCGAAGCAATTGCACAATTGAATGAAAGCTGTTGATCAATCATTACTGATAAGGGTAGCGACTTCATTTTCGATTCCTTTAAAGAACAGTATAAAAAGCGAGTGTATGACTCCCATCAGGAGTACACTAAGCACTGATGTTACTTTTATTGGTTATAAATTTATATATTAAAATTAAAAATTATTGTCAGAAAGCTTAAGCTCAGTACCGTGAGAGAATTGTAAACTACGAGTATTTGAAATCAGTTTTCCGATCAAATCATGCAAAAAATGCAGTAGTGTTAATTAAAGTTTTTCCACAATATCGAAGCGCTTTTAATATATTTTCTTATTACGATTGCATTTCAACGAACGCTTGCGCTGGTAATACTGGATATTTCTTTTTGGTGCTTTCTACAAATGAAATAAAAACAACGTTTCTTTAATGCTTCTATTTCAGTTTCACAATATTTCAATCTAATTCGGCAGCAGTCATCATGAAATGTAACATGAATGTTGAACTCGTCAGAAGAGCATCTCCTCTCTTCTGTTTGTAGCTCATACGCCCCATTCGGCTGTTTGCAGTTCTGTTAGGAAAGCTTTCAAACCATAAAAATTAACAGTGAAAAGCTCAACATTGCCCCCTAGCTGCTTAGTTAAAAAGTTTTAGCGAACTTAACATGAATTTGGCTGTAGCACAAAGCTTCACTGGGCTTTTTAGGAGCTTTTGGTGTATGTCTACAGAAAAGTAGCCCCTGGTAAAATATGCCAGAAAAGCATTAGTTCGGCCAAGAGATAAGCACTTTTCAACAATTGGGGAATATGTTAGTATCTGCACGTGCCACCTTGTGTGCTTTGGTTTATTCGTTTTGGATATTCTGAATGCTAAATAATAAATATGCGCGAATACTATTTCGAATATGAAAAAAGAGGCAAATGCAAAGAATATTCATCATAATCCAAGTTGTATACGTATTTGCATTGCACTTCAATGTTACATTTGTGCATGGTAATTCATACTAACAGATCCTTACAGAAGACGAAGGGAAGATCCTGCATAAAAATACGCAAATCGCTGGACAAAGTCCTAATACGTTCCCGCGTACATTACAATTTGTGAGAGTAGGCTGGATGATTCGAACTATTCCTCTTAAAGGAATGCTGTCTTTATTCTTTAAATAGAATGCTGATATAGTGGAAATTCGAGGAAATGCATACATACAAAACGGAAACCAAAAACCCTTTTCTTGGCTCAATAAAACACAAATCACGACGAACACGCAAGGGAATTGTACGAATTGTCTAGCAAAAAATATGCTCGTTATAACCACCCCACCTTCAAAGCATGTCAGAAGAAGTAACAGAAACATTTTTCTCAAGGCAAATATATGCTTAAGTTGCGCAGTGCCGTGTCAACTTTTGAGTCTATGGGGCCACGTCATGGCAACGCAATTTGAGCTGAAAAAGCGTATCGAATTTCGTTTGTTTTCAAATTTGTTGAATTTTTGTTTGTTTATTTAATTGTATAAAATTTAATAAAACATCAAAATCAATTAAATTAATTTCGTAATTTGTTTTTAAATCGAATATGCAAACACAATCCCCAATATTCAAGTTAGGTTAAGGTTAATTACGTTTGTATATATGTATATGTATGCATTCCAAAAGATTTTAACGCCCACGGTCCTTTTGTTATTGTGTTTACTTACACACATGCACATATAAAAAGATATTTTTGAATTAATTTACATTACATACTTCCAAACAATTTCAAAAACAAAACAATAATCAAGCCGGACTGGTAAATGCGGCTTCACTGCATGAATCCAGTCGCCCTGCATATGTGTGCATGAGCTTGCATTTGAAATTTAGCATATGTACATACAAAGTATTCAAAAACAATTTACTGTTGGCAATAAAAACCGCGCAAATACATACACAGCACGCAAAGTAAACAAGAAATTACACAATTTAAACGAAATTGCCATTTGATATTTATCGTTTGTTCCCCGTTCGAATTCTTTGTTTGCCTCTTTTCAAATAAACAATACAGTGCAATAGAAATGCAAATTGTAAACTTTTACAGCAGGCAATTTCAGCAGGGAATATTTGATCAGAGCGGATTTCACTTCTGTAACCCGAATTCAAAGTTGACAAACATATACATAGCCAGGAGCCAGTTGTTAAATAAAGAAACAAAATTAAAATGAACTTGAACTTGAAATATTTCAGGAATTGACATTCCTCTTTGAGGTTGAGATACGCTGAATTTTACAATCTTTTATACTATTCAGAGTCGCAGTTCGAAGGCGCCTCAGTGGCTCAATGGGACTATCATAACCCTTGTGGTGCGCTCCCTCCCCCTTCCAAACACCCAATTGTGCGTTACTTCTCAAAGTGTCCTACTGTCGCTCTGGCACTCACCGCCAGTCTCCCCCCTATGTTATTCATTTTGCCCGCCTGTCTGTCATTGTGTCGGGTGTGACAGTTACAAATTGGCATCCACTTGCAGATGTGTGAAGTCTCCTCACCACAAACCCCGAGCACTATGCTACACATACGTAGATCCAATTGCAGAGTATAAACCATTTGTAGCTTTCACATGCATAACCGTTTGACGCCTCATGGGCAAACGCCAAAGTCGCCGTGTCTTAGCTCACGGCTCGGCTCCCGGGTGTCAGCAAAGCAACCAGGCATGCATGTCAAATTTCCGCAGAATTCGATTGATACCACGAAGTCAACTGTTTGCGAGCAGTGCATTGATTTGCTCTAATGGAATGTATGATTGTGGTTAATCATTTGCAGCTTGTTGTCCATGATTTGCGTGCAGAGCTTGGGCGGGCAATGGAATTAACGAATAGTTCTTGGCACACCAAAATCAGCACTTTTATTGGAAATTCATCAAATGTGATTTGGTTCAATAAAGCTTTTCTGGCACACCCTCACTAAAAGCCCCCTCGCGTGATCCGCAGTGATTAAAATGGGAAAGATGTCGAGTTCCATGCTATAGAAGTCGAAAATATTTTAAGTATGTAGACACGTTCACTGTTTCAAGCATGTTTGTATATGTTCAAACACTACGATATTTTTATACCCTACACCTATGGTAATAGGGTATAATAACTTTTTGCGAAAATTGTAACGCATTAAAGGAGCCGTCCTAGGTATAGACATAAGTATATAGAAATGCTTAGAATCACTTTCTGTGTTGATTTCCGGTTGTCCGTCTGTCCGTCTGTC
Source organism: Neria commutata (assembly GCA_963457695.1). NCBI lineage: Eukaryota > Metazoa > Arthropoda > Insecta > Diptera > Micropezidae > Neria > Neria commutata. The sequence continues at coordinate 22,193,267 of OY735249.1, read as the reverse complement.
TGTCTGTCTGTCTGGGTGTCCGTGCGCACAGGAGAGAAAGAAAGAGTTGTCTGATTTGGACCAAATTTGACACACAGTCGCAGTGAACCTCTCACTACTTCAAGTTCCAATATTAACAAAATCGGCCGAAGGACACGCCCACAACGGGTCAGTAAGTCCCACTACCCCGGAATATTTTCAGTAAAATTGCTTTAAATTGTTTAATTACTCGTTAAAAGGAATGGTATTTGGTATTCAAGGTAAGGTGTGGGCTCTCTACGTCAACCAAAAAAAATGGGCGTGGTCCGCCCACTATATAGATGGTAAGCGGAAAACCCTTATAACTTCCATAATATATACACCAGTCAGTCCATATTTGGTCACTTCACTGCTGGTAATAATACCTTTAAACGCTTCCAAAATGGGCGTGGTCCGTCCACTTAGGTACTTGGTGTAGGGTATTACTCTGTCGGTGAAACCCGACTGATGCTTACTTACTTGTTAAGTATTATGTTTACTTTGCGAAAAAATTGTTTAGTTTCTGTTTATACTGTTGGCAGTGTTGGAAACATGCACAATGGTATAACATAAAACTATTCACCTACAGTACAGCCTCTCAAGTCCGGTAACCCTGGAAGCGCTTATGCACTTTTATAGTCCGTACTTATCGGTAGAAGAGACCTCTCTATATTTCTGACTGTGTTCATTTTTACACATTTTTTCATATGTAAGGCATTACATTATCTTTATGTATATATGTTCTTAGTAATATAACAAGGCCTTTAAGGAGGAGGGGATTCACCAATGGGCGGGCCAAATAATTCAGCAAATTTGCCAAAATTAAATTTAGTATTAAACGGAGAAATTTTCAGAGGAATCCTTTTCCTGCCCAGAACCGCAATGTTTTGGATAATATTGAGGCTGCCTAGCATTCAGGCATTTAACTTTTGCTTAATTTTTCTGTAATCGGCACAATCCAGGCCGAACTGTACCTACAATATTTTCCCAATCGGCAAGTTACATAAGAGCAGGTGTTTTAATCAAGTATAGAAATAAATTTACTCTAAAAGCATAGCAAAATAGGCAAAAAAATTCCAAGTTCGCCAACTGAAATCCGAATCAAGCTATGTCGCTTAATCTTTAGAGTAGTTCCTATGGCATACCATTTTCTCATTGAATAAAAACTATATAGAGTACTTATTCAATAATATATTTTACTCAATGCTTACCGTTTCAAGCGCTTTTTGAAGATAAGAACTAATCAATAAAACGTGTTATGTACACCATTAATTATTTTGTTATTATTTTGTTATTAAAAGGAACCATTCATAACGAGCAATATACGCTGTACGTTGGCACGGACACGGACACTTCGAGCGAATGTACGACAGTGCCCCAGTAAAAAGGTATTCGATGCATGGTTGAGGGCCGGTGCCGAAGAGGGGTACCGAATCTCCCATGGGGAAACCAAGTGGAAGAATCCCAATCTATGCTTGGAACTAGGGACTGTAGAAAGCGCGTGCAAATAAGAAGAGATTTATTACGTAAGGCCGAAACCTTGAAGAGGCTGTAATAGTCATGTTAGTAATAAAATTAGTTCATTAAAGTCACAACGATACAACCGGTTCAAGATTTTCAATCCCTGCCAGCGGCGGCATATAAAATGGTCTTTCAATTGGCTGCAGAATCAGTCATCACCTTCGTTTCATTCATCTCATCCGGCATGAGCTCTTACGAATTTTTGCTAGCAAGCCTGCAGTAGGAATAATATGGAGTTATGCCTTTGTTAATGGGCCGCTTAAAACAAAACTTTTTCATTAATTCAACGTTCTGCTAATGCGATAACAACATAAAGAAATACGCAATTTTAGGCAGTTTCGTCGCCAGCTGCACAAACATTAGCATTAAATAATAGTTCAGCAATTGAACTTACGTCATACCCCAAATGAGCTTTCACCACTGGCACAGAGAAACAAAAGTAATATAAATAAAATTTCTAATGCATACTTCTTAATTTGCCAATTTCTTTCGAACCTCGTGGACACAATTTGAGACATGGCGATCAAACTGAAAGTGAAGGCTTTCAGCATATTGCTACTAGCAAGTCTGTTGCTGCTAGAAAGTTGCTGCGAAGCTGCCGCAATCGCTAAGGATAGCAGCAAAGGGGCAGCGAGCTCCACAGCAGCGCCGCCATTATCTGATGGTGAACGCACAATGCATGTCCCGCAAGGAGCGAATCGCTCATGTTGTTTCTTTTTCAGATTCTTACGGTTACGGCGACTTGGGTGCATATGATGACTCAGGTGACTTGGGTGCCTATGATGACTTGGGCGCCGATGCTTACGAAGACATGCCAGAACCCTCCATTGCCGGTGCCAGCGAACCGCCAACGACACCAATACCAAAAGCTGCAGATCCCAAACAAAATGATCCAGCGGTGATTGATCCACCACTCTGCTCAATGCCGCTAATAAGTGCGCCTACGCCAGCAGTAAGTGACGTAGCAGATAGTAAGAATATAGAACCACCAGTTGTGAGCACTACAGCAGCGGCGAGCGATGCAGCAAAACCAGCCATCAACAACGGTGGCCAAGGAGTAGCCAAAGCTGCAGCTGCAGAGGGTTCAATTGATGATGCTTCCTATGCAGACTACGAGAACGATGCACCAGACGCACAAGCTCCTACGGATGATGCTTCCTATGCAGACTACGAAGATGATGCGCCAGATGCACCAGATGCACCAAATTCACCAAATGCGCCAAATGCACCAAAAACACCAAATGCACCAAAAACACCAAATGCACCAAAAACACCAAATGCACCGAACACACCGGACGCACAAGGTCCTACCGATGACGATTATTATACATCCAACATGGAGGATGCACCAACTTCACCAGAAGCAGATGCTCCTACCGATGCTGCACCAACAGGACAGTTACCGGGACAAGGACAAGCACAGAGCCCATCGCGAGGACCAGCGCAAGGACCAGCGAAAGGACCAGCGCAAACAGCACCACAAGGACAAGGACAGGTAAAAAGTGTGCCTCAAAAGAAGCCAGCCCAACGACGTAGAAATGGCAAAGCCAATGCTGCTAAAGCACGAAAATCGAAGGTAAATAGAAGGAAACAAGCAAGAGCCAATCGAAAAAGAGCAGCATCTAAAAATTCTTCTAACTCCGTGCGCCAGGTCCCACAGAATGCAAAGGCTGGAAATAACAAGACAGCTCAGAAGAAAATTGCTAAGAAGGCTAACAAGAAGGCTGCAAATAATACCAGCAAGCAAGCTCAAAACAAAGCAAAATCCACCAACAACAATAAGGTTAAGCGCAACTTGAATGCCAGCAAGCCCAAGCCCAAACAGCTCGTCAAAAAGTCGACAACAACTCAACGCAAAGCGGTAAACAGGGGCTAAACTTCCGAAAATCCATTCCTAACGAAATTCCGATATCGAACTAATTTATATGCTACATACTTTTGTGCTAATTTATGCAAATAACGTAAAAAGCATTTACATTTTAAATTGGAAAATGTTAAAGAATAAAACGTATGATTTTGTGACTCGCAAAATAATGAAATCTATGACAAGTAGGGACACGAATATCGAAAAATAAAGTATCGATTCCTACTCATTTCGGCATCGACTGAAAAGTATCGAGGTACTCAAAATATCGGTGCAAAAGTATCGATATTCAAAATATCGAAATTTACTACTCATAGTAAATTAAATTAGTTTCAGAATTTTGTCAAAAAGCAATAACAAACAAAAAAGAAATGTTGCACAGCAACATATTGACCCATTATATTATTTCAATCAGCCTTAAAAGAAAAAACTCTATTTAAATAAAATATCTACTTATTGAGATCAATCAATTTAAAGCAAAAGGAACTTTCAAGTATTCCATTCTGCGTCCTCTAAATCGCTTAAGAATAGAATTTTATTTTATTTTTTGTCAGCGAGTCGATTACGCATATGTATTACTTATAGTAGCTCCGGCTTTGGAAAAAGTTTTTCGGATTGAACCGATGTTGAAGGTATGTGTAAGTATTCCCGCAATACTTTATACAAAAATGAATACATGTTTTTCAACTTTTCCCAATTTGTTGATTTTCAAACAAAATTTGTATTAAAACATTGAAAATTCACCTTCTGGCAAATATTGCTTTAATAAATTTCGCGCGTTCTTCTGCACCATTTCGCGTAATTTAGAGATGAAAACTTGGTTTCGATATTGGATGAGAGAGATCGATACCTTCAAATATCGAGTACTTCAAAAGTACTTGAAAAAATACTCATATCGAGACCAATAATATCGATACTGAGTAATATCGATACTATTTTCGTGTCCCTAATGACAAGTCGTTTCTGATACCCGTACATCTGGCGCATACCATAAGGGCCAGTTTCACAGTGGATGTTTAAATCTAATTTGCGAATTGAGTTTAAATCTAGTTTAACTTTCCTTAAGTTTCACAGTGCATTTATTTAAACACGGAATATTTGACATTTGAAGGTTGGCACAACTTGCCAAAAACATATGTTCAATTGTTCAATTGTGGAGGCAGCGCGAACTAAAAACTTTTCGCCGGCCGAAAGAAGTGAATTATTGGATATTGTAAGTGCAAAGTGCAAAGAATGCACAGTTTATATTATTTATGATACTACGGGATCATTTTTATGTGCTATACCATGCAGTTTTATGTTTAATTTGATCTCTTATAAATTGCAATATTGTCGACGCAGCTTGCTTGCACATCCAAAATCAGCTGTTTATTTGTTTTTGATTGCAACTCTGTGCCGTACTTAAATATCCACAATCGGCTATTTAAATCGTATTTAACTTTCAACTGTGAAACTGAAATTTCCTATTTAAACTACAATCAGAGTTTTAATATCCACTGTGAAACTGGCCCTAAGTCAACTATTAATGATTTTTACAATCAATCATACATTTTGCTATACAATATGTTGATTCTTTTTTAGATGGCGCTATTTTCAAAAATGTTATCTCTTTTGTGCTGATTTTGACATATTTAATAATAATTGATTGGCATAACAGCCCGTGTGGGCTTATGGCCTACCTTTCTCGCATTATCTTGTGTGTGGTTGTCATATTTTTCACAAATTAACGGGACCTACTTTACCGAATTCGAACGGGTTTGAGAAGATTTTTATGATTATTTTCAGGACAATTCTCGGAGAATTGCATATAAATCGCGAGAAGTGGCGCCGCGCAAAGAAACAATTTGAAAACAAATGCTCTTTGTGTTAGTTTTTATGTGCCGGACTGAGAGTTGAATAGAAGCCATTTTGCATCAGCGACCAAGCACTTAGTCCACAGAGCCACCGCGGCTCCATAATTACTTCCTTATATAATTACTTCAAAATAATTCAATATGTACTTAACTGTCAAATCTATTGAGAAATAAGAAATGCTACAAATCTTTTCATTTCAAGAAAGGAGAAACAAAAATTGTGCTTTCAATTGTGAGATTATTGATGCATATAATTAAATATTTAGTTAAACGGCGCCAGAAGAAAACAGAAGTACGGTGTTCTTTTTTATGCGTTTTTATCACTAAAGCTATACTCTGACCGGATTAGATTAGAAAGAAAAACGCTGATATTTTTGTTAGAAACTAAAATTTGCAGATCCTTATCTATATTCAACAGTCTTTATGGTGATAATACATAAATCTTCTCCTGATGAATATATTTAATTTAATACGATTCTGCAATGGTCAGATAAAAGATCTTATTAATACTTCTAAGACCATTGCTCATGTAAGTTTGAGACATGTTTATTAATAAGGTTGATAGGCTATCTGAAGGGCATGGTCCATAAATAAATAAAAATACAGAGCTGAATAAGATCGTTATTCGTTATTAGTTCAACTATCTAGGCCCTTCTTTTGGTTTTTTTCGCAATCTTTGATCTCATTTGGCCGCGGTGGCTCAGTGGGCTAAGTGCTTGGTCGCTGATGCAAAAATCGTCTTGGTTCGAATCTCAGCCAGGGCATCATAACATCTAACACAAAGAAAATTTGTTTTCAAATTGTTTCTTTGAGCGGCGCCACCTCTCGCGGTGAATTGGCAATTCTCCGAGAATAATCTTTGCCATGAAAAGCTTCTCAAAACCAGTTCGGAATCGGTAAAGTAGGTCCCGTTAACTTGTGCAAAAACATAACAAGCACACACAAGTTAATGCGAGAAAGCTAGGCCTAAGCCTCGTTCACGGGCGGTTGTGCCAGTTATTTATATTTTTATTTTTTTTATTTTAGATCACATTTAGACAGTCAATAATACAAAGCGAATTTTCAATTTATAAACAATGGTATAGTGCAAGAGAACAACCAAACACACCCCAACCATTCGATTGCCAATCAGTCTTATCAACATGCAATGCATAGCATATTTATAACAAAATTGGCGGAGATCTCATGCAGAGCTCAAATAATTATAATTGATATGGGTTCACAGTCTAGTTCGTAATCTCACCCATTTCAAATTTATTCCAAAATGGTGCACGTACAAATATAATCAAATTGTCTTGTGCCATGCAGCATTGTGCGAAGGCAGACTAATCAATGGAAAAAGCATGTACTTATATACCAAAGGCACTGGCGATTTCGGGATTTTCGGCATCGGAATTTTACAAACATCGAATTTATTTTCGGACTTATACCATGTAAAAAACCGAAATAAGTTCAGTTTTCAAATAAGAGTTAACTTAATACAAATAAATCTTAAGGTTTACTAGAATTTAAGGTGTGCTGAACAAAATTTTTTCAAGCTACGTCCAATATACTAAGGGCTTGCATCCATTTAAGTAAAAACCGGCCTATCCACATGTTCCAATATTTTCGCGGAAAACCTCAGACGAATTTTGTTAATCGAGAGCTTTCATATAGTACCCAAAAAATTGTCTAAAATTTTAACAAAAATGAGTTTTTGATCGAAGATCTTTCACTGACGTAACTGATATTCGTGATATTAATTTCAAGTGAAAATTTCTGCCAGACTTCCTCGCGGAAAATTTCATAGCTTCGCCCATGTGTGTCTTTTTCTAGAGATTTCCAAAAGGACCTACAAACTTTAAAATTCAATCAATTTAATACAAATATACTCTGAATGTACTTCATTTCAGATGTAATCTTAAGTGTATTTAAATTATTTCAAGAAGTTTGTCTATAAATTTCAAATATCTCAAAAATTTTACATTTTCACTTGCAGAAGGATTAATACCTAGAATTTACATTTTCTAGTAATTCATTTAAATCTTCAATTTCAGTTCAATTGTGGTCACCGCAAGCGACCTCTAAAAGTACCCTTCCCCGGTAGAGCATACTGTAATGTATACCTAAGTATTTAATTTAAATAAATGTAACCAACCGATGAAAATAATCTATGAGCTCTGGTAGTGTTTTGCTTTCCTCAGCTTTGCTTATTTTGTAACACGTTTTGAATCAATTTCAATTTCAATAAATGTGAAGGACTTTCGTGAAGGCTTTCTGTGGATTTTTCATTTGAAATTAATTTACGTTTTTGAAAATTCAGAATACGTCTATTTGTAATTGTATGTGTGCATGGAATGTTTTTTGTTTTGGTAAATTGGCAAGCAGCAGTTTATGTTAATTTGGCTTAGACTCGGTTTTGCTTTTTATGCGAATATCGGCGTAAAGTTCAGTTGGCCGTATTTCGGGGAAGGAGTGCCGAGAAGTCGATTTGAGTGTCTTAATGTGACAGGGGCTTTTGTATGGCGCATGAAGAGGGCAAACGACAAATCTTATTACGGCGCTTGGGCGTTGAAACTGATTGAATTTGGAAGGTGCGTGCGGCAGGGGAAACGAGAGCATAACGAAGCATGGCTTCGAAGCCTGTCTGCAATTATTGAGCAGTTTGTGAGGTTAGGGTATCAAATGCAATTAGACAAAATGTCAAATGTGCAATGGAATGCGCGCAATTGCGAAGAACTAAATGAAATTGTGCGCCTCCGCGTGCGACATGCCGTGCACTGCCTCCCAAGGAGCACAGCATCTAAATAGCGAGTCCCTTGTCGTGAGCGCGCACCAGTCCGTAATGGGTAAAGTGTGTCCTTGCGCAAGTATGAGTAATTAAGTCGTAAGGAGCCAATTGCCTGTCTGACAGCGCAAATGATTTAACACCGCGGCCACGCGTGCGGCCAAGACGGGGTGCAGCACTGGCAGCAGCAACGAACCATCAATTAATTGCGTGTCTTAATAAAGTTAAAAGCAATAACATACTTCAACAAGTAAACTGCTCCTTGGGGAGCCCTTCTGCTGCTACTTTCGCTTTTGCTTTTGCTGCTGCTTCTTTATGCAAAAGGCATGCAACACGCACTCAGTTTACGCCAGTTCGCCGGCAAGCCAGAAGTCTGAAGGAAAAACAGCAAACAGCTACTAAAAACAACAACAACTTGGGACAGCTTCTTCCACGTTGTGCGGAAAGAAATTTTAATTGAAGCACTTGGCGGATATGCAAAGTAATACGAGCCTGGCGGCATGTACATACATAAACACGCACACGCACACATGCACTTATACAAGAGAGCTAAAAAAAAATCTGTATTCATTGGCACTTACACATACACACACAAAAATACACGCAGAACAACGCTAATGGCAGCAATAACATAAAAATTATGGTAGAATTACTCTAGCGGTAAGGTTAGAAATCGTGTCAGCTGACAAAATCTATCTTACCCGAACACAATGCTCGCTATTACTCTGACCGGATTGAGTAGTAGAAATTTCTGCGTCGATTAGAAAACTACCGCAAAAGTCGTGTCAGCTGTGAAAAGAATGTTGCCACCCAAAAAATTCGTTGAAAATTGAAATAGAATTAATGCTTTTCCTATGCAAGAGGTAATATGGCAACACTGATTAAAACAAGCGAATATTTACTGGAAATACAATCCACCTGCGCTTTCGTTTGCTTTTAATTTGTACACATCGTACATTTTACACAACACTAAGCACATTGAGTCAATTATTTCGTCGTTTGAATTAATTTTTCACGATATATTTTCCTTGTGAACTTTGTTGCAGAAAAGTGAGGTCACTGGCCGATTTTAGTTCAACAAAAGAAGTGATTGTTTTTGCCGAAATTAGTTAAAAAAAGTAGTACACAATATAGAGATGTAACAACTATGATAATTCTGTGCCATAAATTTAATAAAGAATGTAAAATTTCATCTCAGAAGAAAATAAACAGTGTGTTTCTTTTGTGCACAAAACTATACGGCAGCACTAGCAAAAAGAATAGACTGACAGCTGCAATCCGGTTAGCTGTTAGAGTAACTGGGCAAATTGCTATCCGGCACGATTGAATCCGACACCGCTGGACTAATTAGACCATTATCCTTGCTCACGCAGAACAACCCAAATCAACCGCGCTAGACCTCAACCCTTCATTGTTGGCGTGGCAAGCAACAGGCGCTGTTGTCGCTGCCGACAAGCATTTCCATTGCAACGACATTCGTTTTAGCGCTGTTGTTGATTTCGCTGCGCGCTCATTTCACTTCCGCTTCGTGTCGCAATTGACTTCCGGCTCTGCGATAAACAAAGTCGTGTGTACTTCCGCTTGTAAAGTTGTAAAGCATTTTGCAGTCATAGAGCGTGTAAGCATTGGCATTCTTACCAACGAGTATGCAACACACATTCCCACACATGCCACTTGTTGCATATTTAATAGCATCCGAACGGTCACGAGCTGATGAACCGAACAATGAATTGAAGCATATGTCTACTGTTGGTATAGTACAGTTTTCTATGTCTCTGTGATGGATTAAAATGGACCAGACTGTCTTACCAAAGTAATATCAATCTACAACCACTCGTTATTGTGGATGGTTTTCTAAACGATCCCTTATACATTTTAAAGCTTCGCATACGTGAGGATAGGTAAATATTTGAAGAACTGTTACAATATACCTGTTAAGGTGGGGTGACTAGAATCCAAATGGGGTTTAAATCTTAATCAAATGCCAAGTCCCTAAACACTGTTTATCTGCTCGCGGCACCAAGCCCCGTTCTGAAAGGCGATCTAAATCGCTATTCTCACTTAGAAAGCCATTTAGTTTTACTTTTTAATATCTTTTGCAGTTGCAAAGCATCGATTTTAGTGTGAGCATTTTAGTGATGCATTAAACCATGTAAATTGACTCAAATCTTCGACCGTTGGCATCACAGACCGCGCGGAAATCCACTGAGAATTTAGTCAGAGAAACAGTATCTTAAGATCCATGGACAGAGAATATGTACAGTAATTATACTTTACATTTGTGTATTCATGTGTGCAAGCCTATATATATCACGTACTGTATAGATTTTATATATATTCGCCCTTGGGTTCGTTCATATTTTTGTGTGTATGAATGCAAACACAGAATTTTCAACTGTGGCAATAATAACCAAAACTACCAACAACATTCAAAACATTGGAATATTTAGGCAAAAATTGGCAATGTGGACTGATATGCTTGACAAAATACGACTTTGCTCTGTCGTGAACAACAGATCCGGAACTTCAGTTTGCACAGCTGAGGAAACATTGCAAATTCGTTTGAAGCCAAGCAAGTAAGGAATTGAGTGCCAATATCGCCTAAATTGGCCATTTCTACACCTAAGGTAATAGGGTATAATAACTTTGTGCGAAAATTGTAACGCATTAAAGGAGCCTTCCTAGGTATAGACATAAGTATATAGAAATGATCAGAAACACTTTCTCTTTTGATTTCCTGTTGTCCGTCTGTGTGTTCGGAAAAAGAGAAAGAAGGAGTAGTCCGATTTGGTACACTATCACAGTGAACCTCAGGATAGGTAGTGTTAAAATTGTTCAAATCGGCTGAAGTACACGCCTGAAGGTCACACTACCTCGGAATTTTTTCAGTAAAATGGCTTTAATTTGTTTAATTACTCATTTAATGGAATGATATTTGGTATTTAAGATGAGGTGTGTGGCCTCTATGACATACCAAAAACTGGGCGTGGTCCGCCCACTATATAGCCGATAAAATTTTTCCGATTAAATTGCTCTCAATTAAATATTTATGAATTTAAACGAATGAAATTTGGTTCTTAAGTTCAAATATCAGCCGTACATGCCATATAAAAAAATGGGCGTGATCCGCCCACTACATAGGCGGTAAGCAAAAAATCCTCATAACTTCCATAATATATATACCAGAACGTCCATATTTGGTCACTTTATTGCTGGTAAGAGTACCTTTAAATTTTTTTAAAATAGGCGTGATCCGCCCACCATGAAGGAGGTAAATTATATACATTGATCATTTCTGTTGTAGTCCCTCCAGAGTGTCAATATTTCCTATAAACAGTTCTATTAGGAATATCTTTTAGTTTGACAAAAATGGACGTGGTCCGCCCACCCGTGTAGGGTATTACTCTGCCGGTGAAACCGCTTCCTTACTTGTTTAACAACATTTTTTGGTGCAATGCAAAGCTAATTAATTGCAGCGGGTCAGTCGATAATGATTTTAAAAAATCACTTAAAAAGATTTATTTGTTTATGGTCATCTTTTTTCAAACAGGAATAAAACAGTTGTTGTCTTTTCTATGGCAGAATAAGTCCAATGAGCTCTTCGATTAATTTGAGCTTGTCGAACTACCCATTATTTAATGGTCACCAAGTGTTCATTTCGCCGTCCTAATTTGGGTCACTTTAAAATATAAAATTCAAGCAATTAACTAAAGCATGACTATTTAATACCCTCGATTCAGACTTTGTTAGTTTCACAGAGTTCGGAAGAAGTATTACTTGCTTTGTTTTTATTTTGGATCGAAAACATAAGCATCATGTTATGCAGCGAGTTTTATAAAAGTCATGCTAAGCAATGTAAGCATCACATAAAAATATTTAAAAGTGCCTACTACATTCAACTAACTTATTAAGGCTGAGCTCATAGTTAATACATTTAGCAGGTTTAAACAAAATACCGATTGTTTTTTGTGCCTGGTAAATTGTAATAATGCCTATTTCATTTCATTTCATTTAGACTTGCGTACTCACCGAACATTAGCCAAGGTGTGCCTGCGGTTCTTCAGATATCGGCTGTGATACTTCTGCAGATCGCCGATGGAACCCTGTTCGGCCTGCATTTTGGCGGGCAAGGGCTGGCAGCCGGCGTACGGTATGAGCGCAGTGGCCGAAGCCGAGGCCAGCCGATGTGTGGCGCCTACGATGCCGCTGCTGATGGTGTTTGTGTTGGTGTTGCTGCCGGTGGAGGTGAGTGTCTCGTTGGAGTTGGCAGCGCCGCCGCCTCCGCCACCACTGCCAGCGCCAATGCAGGGCGGGAGCACGGAGCGCGACCAGCTGGACTTGTGCTGCTTGCGGAACTTGAGCTTGATGCGTGGCGAGGGGGTGAAAGTGTTGAGCTCGGGCAAGTAGCCGCCGAGTGAGGAGGCGTTCGCAGTTGCCGCCGCTGTCGAGGAGGATGTAGCGGACGACTGGTGCACACTGTCGCTGCTGCCGCTGTATGTGGCAGCCGCGGCGGGAAGCAGCTGATCGCCCGACTGCTGATCGCACTCGTCGTGCGGCGACTGTTGTGGCTGACGCGTTTGCTGCGCGTGCTCGGACTCTTCCTCTTCCTTGATGTGTGGCAAGGGCGAGGTTTGCGGAGCGCAACGCGAGGCGCTGCTCGAAGGCGCCGTCTGCGTGGTCACAGTAACTGTGCTTGTGGCGGCGTAACTGGCGTTGGTGGGTTGGCTAGCCGCTGCTACGACGGTAGTGCCCGCGGCTGGTGGCGCCGTGGGCGACGGCTGCGTGGTGGCCGCAGTTGAGCTGTTCAATGTCGACAGCAGCGATGTAGTGAGTAGTGTGGTTTGGCCGGCGCTGCCGGCTGCTTGCAGCACAGCTGCGGTCGGCGAAATGCTGGCGTCGCTCAGTGTCTCAGGCTCGGCCTTGCGTGCCAATATGCCGGTAGCCAAGGACGCCGCCGCAATATCAGCGGCACTCAAGTGTGGCGGCAAATTCGCCTCGTCGTCGTACTCGTCGTTGATGAGTGTCTTCAGGGATATGGGCGTCGTGGCCGACGTGGCGATCGTGTCGGCCAAAGAGTGCTTCTTGGCGGGCGCTTCTAGGGCGTCGGCATCTTCGCTGTAGAGTGGCGCTGCGTTGGGCGCTTCGGGTTGCAGCCGTGGCAATTGTCCGTGTTTCACTTCGTCCGTCGGCGGTGCGGGCGATAGGGGCGGACTTGTGGCGGGGGCTGCTGAGCCGCCCCCGCGACAAGGAAGGCAACAGCGAAACACTGTGCTACTGAAGCACTTTGTCGGCTTCGACTTGCGCCGCTTCGCTGACACGGAAGTCGTCGAGGTCGACACACAGCTGCCGTTGCCGATGCTGCTGCGATTCGTGGCGGCGCCGCCACCACTGCCGCTCCCACTACGGCTTCCACTGCCACTTCCACTGCCCCGAGCACTTCCACTGTTATTGCTGTAGATGCTGTGGCTGCCGCTGAAACGCTGCCGAAGGAGTGCAAAAGAAACGCTAATATTTAGAAACAAGTATTTTTTTGCATTTGGGCAGGTATGTATATAAATGTTTGTGTATGTATCTAAGGGCTGCCGCAAGACAAAGAGCAATTTTCCCAAGTTCATACAAAAATTTAAAACTTAATTAAAATTTGTACTATAAGAAATATAAAGTCGAGTAGCCTAAAACCCAAGTGGCCAAATAGAAATCAAGCCCAACCTTTCCCACTGCCACTTGATATTTTGTGGTTGTTGTAGTTGTTGTTGTAGTATATTCGATTTGTAGCTGTTGCGATTGGAGTAGTTGCTGCTGCTGTTGTTGTTGTTGTTGCTGTTGCTTATGGGAGCCATGTTTTATGCCTATGTTATATGAAAGTTTCGACAGACGCATTGTCTGCTATCAAAGTATACAGACAGCGCGTTTTATTCTCGTTTAATCGTCGCCGAATAATAACTACAAGTACATCTCCATTTTCGCTTCATGTCTGGAACGTATGCTTAAATTGAGCAGCATCTTCATACATATATTAAACGCAGTTCACGTATTCGCATGCGGCTTTTATAACGAATCTGAAATGAGAAAGAATAAAAGCAACTGATCAGTATCTGGAAGCAATGTTGTTTAGCAAATTTGTATGTATGTATATTAAATATTATAAGCATATTAGATTCAAATATGTTTAGATTAGGGTTGCTACCTTCTCAATGTAGTAAGTCGTCTGTAGTAAGCGGGTATATGTATGTACTTGTACATATGTATATGTAAATAAGTATGTCAGAAATTACTGATGGCGGTAAACGCAATGAGCAAACTGTAACAATTTTAAATTTATCGTTCAAACTGTGCATTTCTTGCAGCAATAAGGCTGGGTATTTAATATAACAGAAAAATTATTGTACCTAAAATTACATTAACTTCTACGACTTCTACGTCTTCTACATCTGTTGTGTTTTCTTATGTATGGAAAAAATACTATTCTCCATCGGGACATCCACGATACTCATCGATAGATGTATTGAGCGAAGGGTTAACTTTATTTCTAAGAAATTTGTCCTGTAAATCAGAAATTAAGTAGATCGGATTGAACAAAAAAATTTGTATCGCAACAGATTTCAGATCAAATCCGAAAGATATGTTCTACGATGTTTATTATAAAACTTAGGAAAGTATAATTTTAAGTTGGAGTGACAGAACCGATAAGATCCTGCCCAACAGAGGCGCTAAATGTACTCCTCCATCTAATCCCTATAGAATTTTTTATAGAAAGTGCAACGGCGTGCAGTGCCATCAGGCTTGCTGCGGGTGGAAGGTGTAAAGGAAGGACATACGGTCACAGTGTCATCCTAGACCGACTTCCGGCGAGCCTGAAGGAACTGCATGCTGACTACATTCTACCCAAAACGGAATTTGGAAACACACCAGCTGTACTATTTCCAAGCCGCAAGACCTGGAGTCAAGGAGGACCCCAGACCAGTGACGAGATAAGTATCTTCACTGACGGATCGAAAATGGCAAGCGGTGTAGGAGCTGGATTCTTCATAGAAGAATTCAACTTCAAACAATCATTTCGTTTACCCAACTATGCAAGTGTCTTCCAGACTGAGATACTAGCAATCCTAGAAGCGTCGAGATCCGCACGCTCTCTAGAAACGGGTAAAAAAATAAAGTGTCAATTTACTCTGATAGCCAGGCTGCTATACAGGCTCTATCCTCAACCACCACTCGCTCGAAACTGGTGGAGGAATGTGGGATGGAACTGTCAACCCTGGCCAGAAGATTTACAATAACCCTGGTATGGGTACCGGATCACAGAAATATACCGGGGAATGAAACTGCTGATGAATTGGCGAAGCAAGGCTCTACGCTCGAAGATTCAAGCGCGGCCGACGTGGGTGCTTCGATAAGGGAGATTAAAGGCAGAATAACAGAACACTACCTCTCCAAAGCAAAACGGAAATGGAGAGATCTGGTGACATGCAGGACCACCAAAGATATATGGTGCCGTATGCACAGGGCATTGGGCGGTAGGCAGACATGCTGCAAAACTTGGCATTCCCTTCAATCGGTACTATCGCAGTTGCCAAGACCCGAATGAAGAGGAAACGATAGACCACTTTTTGTGCAAATGCCCTGCCCTAGCAAGGGGGAGGCTCAAAACACTAGGAAAAGGTTTCCTAGAGAACATCAAGGAAATCGAATTCAAAATTACGAGTCAATTTAATTGGTAAAATATCTACAAAACCGAGTCCTACGAATTACATTTGATAATTTGTAATGCGTATCAATATTATTTTGAAGTCCAGAGTACCCTGTCGCCACATTACAATATTTTTGTATTCGATACGTATACAAGTTTGTGTGTCCTATCGCTTTGATTCCCAGCATGATAGAAGACATACCGAATACTGACACGGGATAATACTACAACTTTTATATTACAATACATATTCAAGGTATGTTTATTACCAATTAAAGCGTTTAAAATTAAAACTTTGAAGGCTATTTTTGTTAAGAAAAAATGGTTCGTAGGAAGTTGTTTTTCAAAATGCAAATTTATTTCTTACATATACAATGTAAAAATGGTTTCATAAATTGTTTCCGTTAGGTTTATTGGTCGGTACTCTTCCATGTCAAATGTGTGTGGGTGTTCCAGTGTCTTATCCGCGTCGATTCTGGTTCTTGTTCTTCTTATTATTCTTCTTATTCTTCTTATTATTCTTCTTCTTATTATTATTCTTCTTCTTATTGTTCCTCTTGTTCTTCTTCCTCTTGTTCTTCTTCTTCTTATTTTTCTTCTTGTTATTATTTTTCTTCGGTGGGCTCTTCGACGGGTTTTTCGGGGGACTGGGACCAGGTGTCACTGTGGTGTTGGTAGTG
Organism: Neria commutata; assembly: GCA_963457695.1. Classification (NCBI taxonomy): domain Eukaryota; kingdom Metazoa; phylum Arthropoda; class Insecta; order Diptera; family Micropezidae; genus Neria; species Neria commutata. Next base: position 22,176,898 of record OY735249.1, on the reverse strand, counting down.
GTGACTCCAGAACCAGGCGTTGATGCTGCATCACCCGGCTGTACATGCATCATAGCCACAATGGCCACGGCCAAACAAAAGAATATAGTCAACTTCATGGTGGCTCCTCGTGTCCAGGCAACCAAACAGGAGCTTGATTGACTTCTGCACTTCTCTACCAAAACACCCGGCCTATTTATATGCAAATTTTCTTACCAAATTTCAGCACATTTCTTCAAATCTACCTCTTAAAGTGTTTATTTTACGTCTAATATTTGACATAATATTTGCTATCGGGGCAAAAAGAGTCTCAGATTTGTTAGCTTATTTGTTATTTGCTCATTTATATTTCTGTCGCATGAGGTAAATATGCATTTACGCGTTTATATCGAGGACAATCAAGGTCTCAATACAAAATTGTCGCTTAAAAATTTTAAAAACAATTACAGTTTAAAAAATGTTTTGGTGCTATTTCCTCGTGACGCTCCAAAAATCACAGACCACAAACTTCGTAATGTACAACTAGTACTTCGAGAAGCTTGCAATATCTCAGAAGTTTTATGTGTATGTTCGGTGAATTATTTCGCACGATCTCACTAAAACTTTGTATATCAATTTGTCCGAAACGTTTGGTACCGTTATGCAAATGAATATTGTGTGAATGGGAATTATTGTTATTGTTATTGTTAGAAGGCCTTTGTTGCGCACCGCGACCGCCGAATTGATCTTTTGTGCTGGCCTGTATCTAACCCAGTTGTGTTAGGCTCTTAATGAAAAGTAGCACTTTACTGGGTTTTGTGTTCCATATTTTCCGTGGGGGCACTGAGTAGCCGCCTAGATGGATGCTTCTTAGCCTACTAATTGCCGGATAGTCGCACAGAATGTGCTCGGACGTTTCAGTCCCTGTCTCGCATAGTCGGCATATATCCGTGTCGGATAATCCCATCTTCATCAGGTGGTATCGAAGACTGCAGTGGCCTGTGAGATACCCTGTGAGGATGCGGAGGTCTTCCCTATTCAACCTGATAAGCCTTTGTGATACGGCCTTTGTTGGGGTCAGGAATCTTTTTGCTTGCCTTTGTCCTAAGCTGTTAGTCCAGTAGGCATTGAGCTTGGATTCCTCCCATTTCCTTAGCACTTCCGCTGTATGCTGTATGGTTCGTGACCAATAAAGGGTCTAAGTGCTCCCCTTTTGGTGAATGGGAATAAATCTTGAGCAATGCTAAGGTTATCTTTAGACAAAAGTATTGGAACTTAATATTGAAGCTTAAATTTTAAGCATTAACATGGTACTCGTGATCTCGTGAAGACCAATCTATCCTCTGCCCACTTCAGTAGAAACCGTTGGTATTCTGGTGAAAAAAATCAACCAAATGATTGTGGTGCTCCTGATACCATGTAAAATAAAGCTACTCAATCCCGTTTGGATACGATTATGGTATATAATTCAGTTATCTTGTGAAATAGAACAAGCACGCGCAAGATAATGCGAGAAAGCTAGGCAAAAACCTCGGTTACACCGACTGTTGCAACAATTATACATATGTATATATGATTCAAGACTTTTAAATACATCTTTCAGAACTTATATGTACATCTTTTTCTGAATAGATTATTTTATCGTTCTTTGTCGCATGTTTGTCACATGTCCGTAAAGAAACGTTTGTTCCGAGAGCTCAGTTTCAACAAAGTTTTTCAGCTCGCGAAAGCAACTCTATCATTTGTTAAAGAAACCATAAACATCCAAACAGCACTAAGCCTGTTTTAACTTGGAGCAGTCAAAGTAAAATACGCATTTTATCTGCGATAGTGCGACATAAACACGACAATCAGGCAAAACAATAAATTCGTATTAGCTCAAATGACAACTGTATAAACAGCAGCAATACACTATCAGCCAAGCCAGAGCTCAACCCCCTTCCTCCTGCCGGATTCTCAAAAGCGTGCAAATATTTGTGCTGGCATCACACCGCTAGCACTTAGATCTGTCATTCAAGCCACCCTAACGTACAGTTATCATCGCAAGCTGGACGTAAATAGATAAGCGACCAAGAGCTGTAGGAAACATGCTACGACGAATCTTCGCCAGCACGCTGCATCTTCTGCTCGCATCCATGCTGCTATCGCTGCTGACCACAACGAGCAATGCGCGATACTCGGACTACATAACGTCGTTCACGGTGCCGTATGCGCAGGACTACTTTGGCACTGCCTTCATCACTCCCAACCAGGAGGAGGCTTACAGTGACACTGTGCCCCCCTCCAACGCGGCTAGTAATATAAATTAATCAAGCGGAAAATATAACTGTTTACAGTAGTACAGTAAGTTAAAATACAAATAAAGTTACTAAACCAAAATAAATGGCATTCGTCTGAGTTCGTTTAATTGTAATTGCTTAAGAATTGAGCAACTTGTGTAGCAGAACTGTTGCTTCATTGAACAGATACAGCTGTGAGTCTAAGGTACAAGTCTAACAGTTATACATATCTGTAATTATGCAGTACGATTTCAGCGCGGTGGCTCAGTGGGCTAAGTGCTTGGTCACTGACGTGGAGGACCTGGGTTCAACTCCCGGTCCGGTAACATCTTATTCAAAGAAAATTTCTTTTCAAATTGTTTCTTTGCGCGGCGCCACTTCTCGCGGTGAATTGGCAATTCTCCGAGAATAATCTTTGCCATGAAAAGCTTCTCAAACCCGTTCGGATTCGGTAAAGTAGGTCCCGTTAATTCGTGAAAAATATGACAAGCACACACAAGTTAATGCGAGAAAGCTAGGCCTAGGCCCACAAGGGCTGTTGCGCCAATCAATTATTATTATTAATAATTTCAAAAATATTTTAGTTGTCTTCCGGAATGAACAGATGATCGCTTAAGACCTATATGTATGTATATGTAAGTAAGTAATTTTTCCACACTTGTCTTTTAAATAACTTCCAAATATAGGGTGTAACCTCGAAAAAAGTTTGGGTTTCTTTGTCGAGAGTATTAGAAATGACTCGTATGAAATTTAATTTATTTGAGTAGACCTACTACATGGACTATGGGTCGCGCCAAGTGCTCAAATTTTTTCATATCTGTAACGTTGTGTATGAACGTAATTATAGCTATTTCCGGCCGTGCCCCTAAGTGCGGGTCAAACGATGTGACTAAATGAAAGACTTTCAGTTATGAAAAGGCAATAGTTGGCATTTCACAATGAAAGTACAATCTTTTTTAAAGTATCTGTAAGATATTCATATTTGTTGTCTCTTCATTATTTAGTAATAAATTTTAGGCAAGTGGCACACACAATTCCATATAAATGCTAACAAGTTCGTTGAATACTCTCGGAGCGTTCAAAACAAATCGCAAAAACAAGAACAGATTTTCATTTTGTTATATTGCATTGGATCGTATTGAATTATAATTGCAAAATTGCACTACTTCAAAAGACAGTTTGTTTCAAAATTGATTTTCTAATTCCGATGTCCTGTTCATGGAATTTTTTCCAACTTTTTGTTTGATTTGTTGTGTTTTAATCAAGCTCATTGTTATTACATATTTCCACAGTAAAAACTGTCAGCACAAAATTTATGAAATTTGTTGCTCTTATAATTCATTTCTTTAAAATTTTAAATAAATCTTCAAGAAAGGGCAGTCAGTCAGAGAGTAGGCTCGCTTTATGTAGGAAGCCACAAATTGATGCTTTGTCCGCACGCAAAAGGCCATGTTTATGTGGGTACACGTTTATTTATGTTGCGGTTGCCAAAAGGGCATTCCGAGTGCTACACGCCACTAAGTGGGAGCGAGAGACAATTTATCTAGCCATAATGTAATAACGCAGTCATAATAACAATAAACTAATATGCACAAAAATGGTCTTCATACTTATGCCTAAAAGAATATGGAAGAAGTGGGTGAAGAGAAGGGGGTTGTAAGGGTAAGCCCAAGTGGGCACTACAAGTTCCCAAACCAAAGCGGACAAGTAAAGAACGCAGGCAAGCGTTAGAAAGGTTCTGATTATATTTTCACTACAATTTTATTTGCTGTTACATTTTAGTATGTGTGCATGTATGTATGTATGTTTGCGTATTACAATACGTATATGAAGAGAAAAGCCTGCTGCTGGATAGAAAAGGGTAGCAGAGCCTCATTTTGCGCGCATTTATTGATTACTCCCGCAGGAAGGGTCGAAATACTACAAACTTTTAGTTTCAATCAGTCAGTGCTGAGAAAGAGAAGGTGGCAACTGAAAGCGCAGAAAACAGGAAAAAAATCCTTTGGAAATGAAGGCAAAGGCAAACATGCAAGTCTTTGCTGTTAAAACCAGTAGCTTCGTTTCGGTTCAAAGCGTTTTATATGTTTTAAGTTGGTTGCCACAACTCTTTAATGCCACCCTAGCATGAGCGCACATAACTTTCAAAATACCAAATGTTGGAGGCCATCCAAAGTATAATTTATAATTGGAACTATTCATGGAATGCAATAAATTTAAAAGAGTATCTCAATGAGTGTTGATTACAGTGATAGTGACCTTCTTGGAATCATAAAAATCATCTGAAAGAGAAAAAATTATCATTGCAATCAATTTTAATTTCGACGGATCTCCATGTATAATATTGACAAATTTCTATGAACGTGTGGCTTCATAATATGAATATGGCTAAAGGAATATCTGTTCGCTATATTCTGCAGCTATAGACATATACTATTTGAGTATATAAGTCCTGTCCTTACTAGCCAATCACAATGAAAAGAAATGTATTCTGCTATTTCTTCACAATACTATAAGTACCATATTGTGGAAAAATGTCTCTTTGCCCTACAGTGTCCGGTCAAGAATCCAGTGACCATTCGGATGCGTTTTCTGCTAAGAGTTACTATCTAGATCATTTATTCTCTTTTGAGTAGCTTCTGGCATAAATCTTTTAGCCTATCTGTTAGCTTTTATATCTACCCAATAGGGTGTAGGTGCATTTTTAGCCAGAGTTTTAGCTTGTCTCTAGTGGAGCTCCTTCCTGAAAATCCTTCATTGCTATATTATTTACCAAATAATAAGAAGCTGCTTCCTGCAGGATTCTTAAAGAATTTTTTTCAAGATGCAAAGTTATTTCTTACATATACAATGTAAAAATGGTTTCCTAAATTGTTTCCGTTAGGTTTATTGGTCGGTACTCTTCCATGTCAAATGTGTGTGGGTTTTCCAGTGTCTTATCCGCGACGATTCTTGTTCTTCTTATTTTTCTTCTTATTCTTCTTCTTCTTCTTCTTCTTGTTCTTCTTCCTCTTCTTCTTCTTCTTCTTCTTCTTATTTTTCTTCTTGTTATTATTTTTTTCGGTAGGCTCTTCGGCGGATTTTTCGTGGGACTGGGACCAGTTGCCATTGTGCTGTTGGTAGTGGTGACTCCAGAACCAGGCGTTGATGCTGCATCACCCGGTTGTACATGCATAATAGCCACAATGGCCACGGCCAAACAAAAGAATATAGTCAACTTCATGGTGGCTCCTCATGTCCAGGCAACCAAACCGGTGCTTGATTGACTTCTGCAGGTCTCTACCAAAACAATACAAAATTGTCGCTCAAAAACCTAAAGACGGAAGAAGTACATAGGCCCACTCACACTATTGCCCAAGGACGCCTACTGTAGTCTCATAAACCAATGAGTTTGTATAATTTCCATATTATGAGAAGCCAGGAAAAAAAAATCCAAAATTGCCCAAAAGGACCACTATTTACTTTTCCAGCAGAATCAATGAGACGATGAAATCAGTCGTCGGCAAAACAACACATCATTCGCAGCAAACGCTGTTGGACGCGTCACAGTGAAGTGTCGGGGACGCACGCCGCCGAAGCGCTATACGGAAGCAGGCGTGCGGGAGGCACGCAGGCAGCTGTCAACTGACAGCCTGGTGGCATATGGCACTCAGCGCCCGTCATGCCCATTTGTGAAGCGTAATTGCCAAAGAAGACGTTAACGGTTGTCAGACGACCAGTCCATCGGTTGCTGTAGCACCATGAGTTTGCACTTGAGCGTCTAATGGCCAATTTAATTACAGCCGGCAAATTAGGCAAATATGATGTTATTGATTTGCTGTTATTGATGGCAAAGTAACAATGACACACACACACATATTCATATAGAGTATATCGCATAATTGTGCCGCAAGTGCATGCAAAAAATAATTGAGTATTTTCGTTAAACTTGCTGGCGACTTAGCCTTGAAAAGAATTCATATCAATGTGCACTTAAAGTTCGCAATAAGATTAGGCGATAACTTTTGTTTCTTGCATATTTAGCCGGCGTATCCACGTGCAATATTCATTTCATGAAACTCACTCTCTGTACTTTCTTGCAGTTGCAGATCCATTTTCAGCTTCTTAACATTTATCACGAACATCCTTTGACATTTTCTGTCGAATACAGCAAAGCACCAGGTTTGGACATTGAAATTTCTGCAATATAGAGGCCACGTGCTTAGAGCTGCCACATATTTTAGTTTCGCTTGCAAACTTTTGTTAAATTTTTCTTGCACGTGGGGGCCCGGGATTAAAGAGAGACAAGCAATTCTTCGGGACCTAAAATATTTCTACCGTTAACATGTGAATCTATATTTAGTTGCTTGTCTCTGGCTACTTGCAGCTCAAGCTCTTTTTATTTTTTTATTTTTTATCTGCTATGAAATGCTATTTAAAAAATTTATTTATTCAGTAAATTTCAGACCGATCTCAATTTTGCGGCACTTAGTGAGATAAAGTAAAGGTTGTAAACAAAAGCAAGGAATAGTTCTAAAAAATATGTAAGCATAAATACATATGCAGAAAATATAAAAGATTGATTATATATAGTCATTCGACTACGGCACCACCGTGACTCAGTGGACAAGTGCTCAGTATGTATGTATGTATGTAAGTATGAGCGTCGGCAATGCGAAACTTTTGCTTGCAATCGTAGTGCAATCAGTGCGCACCCATACTTTCACTTCCGCGAACGAACTTTAAAATAAACCGTCAACTTAAGTACATAAATTTCAGGCGGTTTCACTAAACTGCTGACGCGAAATTGGCTACCGGACGCAATTGCTATAACGGTTACGTTTGCTGGCGACGCGCCTGCACCGCGCCCAGTTCGCTACCACTCAGCCGTAGTAGTGCAGGAAAACAAATGAAACCACTCAAAGGCAAAAGTGCTGCAGCGGAAATGAGGTTGAGAATTCACTTCCGTTAAGCACACGAGTCGTTTGGCCACAGCCGGAGCTGCCGAAATGAGGCGCGAGCATGAATTGAGGATATGCCGGAAAGAGGTGGAATTTGCGGTGCTGAAATTGAACGTTAATGAGGATATGCGCTCGTCGGCAGGGAGAGGAAACGCTTTATGTCAAGTTGCTGCAGTGTTTGTAGGAGAGAAAAACAGCTTACTTATTATTACTTTTGTTATGCTTGAAGTACTTTAATTACATCGAAAGAACGACACCAGCGCAATCCAACCGCAATCCCACCTCAATCCAAGCCTGCGGAGCGGACGCCACTCGCTGAAATGCGCGCACAAAGTAAATCATTGTGCGGAATTTTGCTTTTATTTCGCAAATTATTAGCATTTTTATGAGTTCCCGTCTCCCGGGCTACAGCAGCCGGGCGCAAACATAAAACCACTGACGCCTTATGCCACGGGCGCTGCGACGTCTGCGGAGTGCTTTGCCGCTGCTCACACACACACCTAATTGCTCATGCAAACGTCAAATACTTCAGCTGGCAAAGTGGCTCAATTTAAGCGGCATTAAAATATCGAAAGCCGAGGGAGATTGCGATTCCCCCGCACACGGGCAAGGCGCGATGATAGATTGCCATTGCTTTTAGGCGCGAAAGAGCAAAATTTGAATTTTTCCTGCGTATCATTGTGCACATAAATGGCTGTGTGTATGCGTGTGTGTGTGTGTGAAGTAAATAATGCCATCGAAGAAAGCAAACAAATCAGAAGGAAAGAGCGAGCCTATGAGCTCGTTGACTTCCACAACGTAGCTTTGCATATAAAAGCATTAAAAGATTGCAAAGGCCAAGGAAAGCTTTTGCAGCAATTATTAAATTTAAAGCCATATTTTATGCTCGCCATAAAGTCATAAAGTGGCTCGCAATTCGGGTTTTTGATACCGGCATGGCCACAACCGGTATTCTGCGATCCCGTTCCGAAAACCAATACCGAAATGTCTATTTAAATACAAAAGACACTATTTAAAGCAAGAAATACGCCAATCTAAACAATATGCCAATCGGAACAGTCTATTAAAGAAAGTGAAGAATAATTCTTCGATCTTTATAGTCAGTTTAACACTTGTTTAGAATATAGTTCAAAATTAAATTAAATTACTAAATTATTTTTAAAATAATTTTAATAGCGGAGAAAATTATTTATTATTTTCGTATTTGTCTTTTGTCCATGCGGGCAAATATCTTGATGCAGCTGCAGGAATTTTATGCAATAGAGTTCGGTCTAGGGTAGACCATAGGTCTAAATAATAAAACTAAATATTTGGCGCAACATCCCGTGTAAACAAGGCTAAAGCTTAGCTTTCTCGCATTAACTTGTACATGCTCGTACTATTTTGCCAAAATATAACGGGACCTACAAATTTATTCTACAGCTGTATCCGAAACGGTATTAAGAAGCCTTATTTTAATATCGAAGAATACACTCGGAGAGTTGCCGATTACCTCGCGAGAAATGGCACCGCGTACAAAGAAAGGATGTTTTTATTAGATGATATTAATTGGCTGGGATTTAAACCTGCTAGCTCACGCATCAGCGACCGAGCATTTCTACACTGATCCACGGCTCTCCTGCAAACATATTTTGCCGAAGCCAAAATACCTCACAATGGAAGAAGCCAAAAAATATTCCAACAGTCTTTAGTAAAAAGTATTCACTTACGTATTAAAAATAAATAAATAATTGAGTTGTGAGTTTGGGCCTAGCTTTTCGAATTTACCTGTGTGTGTTTGTGATATTTCGCACAAACTAACGAGGCCTAGTTTAACGGAATCCGAGCGGATTGAGAAGATTTTCATGGCAAATAAATACTTTCGGAGATTTGCCAGTTCATCGCGAGAAGTATTACTTTGTATTTGTTAGGCTTTTTCTTTTTCTAAAATCTTAATGTTATGTTACTTTTTATTGAACTACCAATCTTCGTTTTATTTTGGATAGACAAAACTTTATGTGTTCATATGATTTCCAAAGAATTTTATTACTGCTATGAATACTAATATCGGGCCGGTATTCCGCTTTTGATGAAACTTAATGCCGCAATACCGGTTTCGTAAATTTGCTCCGGTATCGAAGTACCTACCCGTAATTAATTAAATGGCACAGAACTGTTGCATATCTTGCGGCGCTCAACTGTGCAGCCACATTATTTCAGTGCTTTTACCGAAATTTGGCACAAACTTTCGCACACATATGTACATGCTACGTATACTAAGTATAGTATGTGTATGTATGTATGTATATTTTCCCCGAAAATATCAACATTTCCTAGAAACTCACATGAGTATCGAAATTGTGCTGGTGTGCATAAAGGTAAAAGGTTCACAAATGCAAACAAATTCAAGCAAGCAGATATATGCCATGCTCTATTGGCGCCTCCTCTCTTTCCCTTTTGAGATGCTGGCAAGTACAAGCAACAAGTCAGCAATAGAAAAAAAAAGAACGCAAACAAAAAAGAAATAAACTGAAATCCTGAAAATGTGTAACGGCAGACCAGTGAAATTCTTCATTTTCCTTTTCACCCTCAAGCACTCCTACTTCTACTGCATGTAAGGACACCCTCACATACACACACACACATGCATGCATGCAAACAAATATTTATACACAATTTAGTATGCTTAATGTACCCTTCACCGAAACAATGACAAAGCAAATAACTTACGGTTCTTTTTGGTCTACATAGTTGAAGCTTAGATTCCCTACTTCATACTAAAATCGACATGTTGAATGGAAAATCTAGATGCACTGAGGCTAATTCTTTGTTATACTCTTGGCAGGTATAGAGCAATTTTCCGAAAGTATTTCATCAAAATTTCGAATCTGTTTTTTAAGTAGCCGGAGTAGTAACCGGGGACGGATTCTATTTGATAAGCGCACCACAAACCGAAGTAAATAGCTACGTCATCCAGCGCTTTAACATCAGTTACAATTTAGTTTTCAATGAATCCAGAATTTTTGGTTATCAAATGGAAATCCCACAACAAAACGAAAAGGTTCAACATTGCAGACTGGAATCGACCAAGTACCAAAAATTCAAAACTGAACGAGCATATGCAAGTTAATGAGAGATAGCTAAGTCTAAGCCTCGGTTACATGGACTGTTGTGCCAGCTACTTTCTACATATATACATATATATATATATATATATTCATATCTCAAGTAAATTCTACCACACCACTTGTGGTTTTGTTCTTTTAAATATTTCCAAGTGATTGTTTCAGTGCGTAAATCCTCTCGGAAATTTGTCCCGAAATTATCTTAATATTCATTCTTCAAATATTGGCCGGGGTTTCAACACCCTCATCCTCTTCCGAGCAGGCCAATATCCTCATATGTAAAGTCATGCCACTAATTCATTAAATTCCAAATCTTCTTAAAAGAGCTTCCAACGAATTGCCATGTCAACCAAGCCAAAGTAGAGTGTTAGAATCGCAGACTCCTGCCTCTACTTTTCTTTTCCTTGCAGCTTTGTTGTGAGTATTCGTTGCCCTTTATTTTGCTGTTGATTTCCTTTGCTCGGCGGGAGCGGGGAAGCTGGGCGAGTAACGCAGGCAGACTGGAGGTGGCAATAAAACAACAGGCAGGCATGTTAAATATGAAGAAGTAGAAAATTAAACAAAACCAAAGCCTGTCGGAATGTGATAAGCAAATTATTATTTATCGTGAGCAAAAGGGAAGAAGCGGAAAAGATTTTATTTTCTGCAATTCAAGCAGGGAATAATTTGTACGCCATAAACCGTGGATTTCTTTTTCAGCTTGAGGCTGGAGGCGCTGTTGCTGTAATATACGCATGTTAACTCGTGTAAGTGAGAGTGCGCTGCAAAGTATGCTATGTAAATTTCAATTTGGTATGGAAATTGTTTCAGCTTCAAAGAAAATAAAACACAACCTAAAAGGAAATAAGTTTTATCGAGAAGAAATGCCATGTTGCGTTTGGTTGTGCATAAAACAATGCGCGATTACACACTAATGCACACACATGAGCATAGCAACAGGCCCTCATTAGAATGGTTTCAACAGAATATGCTGTGAACCCACTAGACTACATACGAAAGCACGCCAAGGCCCAACAAATTCAGGAAGACCGAAACTGAGTGCCGAGACACAAGAAAAGGAAACTGTCACATTTCAAATAACAACTAACCAAATGCAATACTGTGCCATAGGTGCCGTTCTATAATGTGGGCGCATAACGAGCAGCTGCACCTCAATGCAGTCCGAAAGCAATGAAAGAAAAAGAATTCTTGTTCAGACATATTTTGCCATTTCGTATCTATTTCACTTTTATTCTAATTTACAGCGATTTTTTTTTTAAATGTTTTAAAAAATGTTGTCTATGTCGTTTTGTTAGTTCTTTGTTCATAATTTCCAGTTGTGTTATTCTGCATATAAGAAGAGTAAACAAAGAACAACGATAAGAATCCCAAACAATATCTTTACTATGTAAAGCGCTGAAAACCATGAAAATTCCAACTATCCCAATTACCTTTTGTAACTTGAGGAATTGTAAAAAGCAAAGAAATGACTAAAATTATTTTAAAGAAATTCCATAGTTGTTATTAACGTCGATGAGAGAATAAAGACTACTAAGATACGAATAAGAGAAAAACACCTTTACCGCCTAATACTTTCAAAAGGCTGCAATAATCTTTTTCTATAAAAAGAAATATGTAAAAATTTCTCCTCGTATTTTTGATGGCCAAAAGCCCCCAAAACCGCACTGCACAGAAATGCTATGGCGTTGTTGGGGCGCTGCCAGTACCACACTTGCCACTAACTATAACGAATAAGCCAGCCCCGTAAAGTGCCAGCAAAAGCGTCAGCCCCGTAGCCAGACTGCCAAACTGCCGGACCGGCGCACAGTCGGAATGAAGTGTGCTTATGAGGTGCGTTCTTGCATTTTTGGCACGTTTTCCTCTTGCGAAAACACAAAATTCAATCCGAAGTTTTTCGTCGCATTTTTCTTCTCACTAAGCCAATATAAATGTGTATGTATATACGTGTAAGTATGGTTGTATACATGTTAGCGGCGGTCTATGTGTTAGTAAGGACTATTACATGCTGCTCTGGCACAACACACACACACACACACACACACTGTAAATATAGTGGCTCTTTTTGTGTTATTTCATATTCGTCTTTCTATAGTTGAATGCTTTAATAGAGATTTTTGAATGAAATCCCGGCGTAAAGGTAAGCACCGCCTTGGCTCAGTGTATAAATGCTCACTTGCTGTTGCGTGGACTTGTTGGATGATCAAATCCCAGTCGAACTCATAAAATCATTGGTCGCGGCGCCGCACAGTGTAACGAGGTGGCCAAAATGAAAAAAAATGAATGTTGTAATTATAAAAATCTATTAATGCTCATGAATAGTTAATACTTCAAACTATAAGAATTCAAAAAAAATTTTGAAAAAAAATTTAAATTTCAGTACTAAATCAACCTTTGAAAAATGACTTTCCCAGAAAAGTATATCTTAGCAAAAACTACCATTATTTTTGATTTATTTAGAAATGCTGTAACATTTTTATTTGTGAAGCGAATCCCATGCAGTTTTTTTTCAATTAAACTTTTGTATTTCTATGTGGTAACTCTGTTATTGGTTTTTTGTTTTGACAGTTTTAAAGTACCGTTTTTTGAAAAATGCAGAATACCCAAATCAAAACAAATCAAAAAAGCGATTGAAAAGTTTAGATTGACTTTTAAAAAAAGCTCCGCAAAACACCTCTTTGATTTTTTAAATATAGTTCAATAATAGTATGTATAAAAGAAATCAGTTAACTCCAGCTGCTAATGTCTGCTACTCCGTCTTTGACAACCTGTTTTCTAGTGGGACCTGTGCTGAAATTCGTCGATCTTTTTCAAGTGTTGCACTCGGCGACTAAATCAAATAGAGAGACTGCTTTACAGAAGTGTGTTGAAAGTAAATGCGGTCGTGAATTGAATAAGGATGAAATTAAAATATTCCGTTTATTCCACTTTAAACTTGATTTGAAATGGCAGGAAAGCAATAGAAATTTGGAGTTTTTCCTGAAGAAACACAATGTTTGGCTGCAATAAATTTTTTCAATAAATAGGGAAGCAAATCATGATGAAGTAAGTTTGAGTAAAGAGATACAGGAATAGTATAAATTTAAACATAAAAATAATTTTTTAGGAACCAAGTAGGTACTAGTACAGATAGAAGAAAAGTTCCGTATGATCAAGCGTCTGCTAGAAGCCAGCGTCGAATGGTCACGAATCTAATTACAAGTACGAGTTCAGTGTTATTGTTTGTAAAATTATATTATATTTTATTATTTTTTACAAATATTTATGTAGTTAATAGTAATAAAAGTTGTAATGAATATGAAAAAATGCAGCAGTACGTTTATATTGCGGTGCGCAACAAAGGCCTTCTAATAATGTTAATATTGGCAAGATTTTATAAGTGGGTGGTGGGCGTGTCTTAGGCCTGCATTTGTTGTAATATTTCTTATATTTTGTGTAAATATTTCTTATATTTTAAAATAATTTCACTAGGGAAACAGTTTGTATTATTATCTGCTCCCTGCATGAATATATCTATTTTTTTCGAAAATCAATTTTTCAGGTACCAGACCCTTTTGTCCTACCACGCCCATTTTTTTATGGTTAGTTGATATGAGTAACTACAACATTTGCTTAAAATATGAGCACTATAGCTTCATTAGTTTTCAAGATATTTCTCTTTTTATAATCAGATTGTATGGGAGGTGCCACGCCCACTAGGTTTACGAAAAATCTGATACGATATTTTAAATCAGACGCCCCTAAAACATTTAAGTCTATAATTTCATAATAATCCGATAACTCCTTCTAGTTTTGGCCGCGAGTTGTACTAAGTCGTTACACTGTGCGCCGTCTCCACGAGGCGAGGCCACGGCAATAGAACAAATGAGTAGGTCTTGTGCTAGGTTAACGCCCAGAATTGTGCAATTTCAGCGCAGGGACTCTGGCTTCTTTGAGACTGCTAACGAAATTATATATACTTGCATGAAAATCCTTGTACTTCATGAATCTTGCGCAAATGGATTTCAATATTAAGTTTTTGCTCGTCCAGGGATGAGCAGTACTGTGAGTCAATTCCCGATAGTAGGTAGAAGGGAATACATCAGGAATTGCAAACGAAATAGCGGAAAGTTCTGTTCTGATTTCGTAAGCAGAAAAATTTTAATTATCATTTCATTGTGTTCTGATTTCAAAGTCTTTAAACAGTGACAATTGTGCTTTTGAAAATTAAATATTACATGGTGAGCCGATTTTCAGCTGTAACTTGTAATAAGGTTTTAGTGAGACAAATGAAATAAATCGCAATTTCACTTTTATCTATCGCTTCGCAAAATCATTTACGACAATACCATTTTCATACAAAGTTAAGACCACAATTTCAGCTCTTTAAAATTTTCTTGGCTATTTAGAATATTGCTACCGATTCCAATTTTATTGCAGTAGGTTCGTTTCTTTCTATATTGATCAAATTAGCTGGAGTTCGCAATCCACTTACAAGGTGTAAACGAAATAATCATTGCAGTATGATATTCGAGGAAATGTGAGCAATTAATATTTTTAATTGCTTGCGTTTCTTAACCCAAAATAAACGATATCCGTAAAAGAGCATCATAGCATGTGGAAGAAGTGCGCTATTCAGCAGCAAAAGGACGCAGCAAATTTGCATTTTAATAAGAGGAAATTTGAAACCGAGTAACAAGCTAGAAAAGGAGTTGGTGTTCCACTCCGCACCGACGGCGCGTGTAGCAGAAGATGCGGACGGGTTTAATTGGCAAAATAATGAAGCAACAAAATGGCAGTAATGGAAAATATAAAATTTAATTTTCACGAATATGATACGGCAGCTTCACGGGCTTATCGCGTGCGCACAGCAATCTCCAAGGCACGCATACAAGCGCACAGGCACACACCAACACCCACAAAGCCAGCGACACACAATTATTGCTGCTTCTCTCTGCGTATAGAGATTAAAGTGCGGCAACAAAGTGGCGAAAAATCGACTCATGTTCGCTTGCGAAATGCTACCCTTCCGGTTGAAAATGGCCGCACGGGCAGCCACAAGGCAAACTCGAATACGCCGCAGTGTGCGCTGAGCGAAAAATTATTAAATGCAGTGCGAATGCTGCCAGACCGCCGTAGTCTTTTATGAGTTCTTGTATTTGTAATATTCGAAACAGCGGGTTGCCAAAAAAGTATTACGATGGCTGTGTGCGGAAGCGGAAGCAACTAACTCAGCGGAAAAAGGGTATAAAGGATGCTCAGCAGCCAACGCAGAGCTATGCTCGTCTCTCGCACGTTTTATCTTGCGCTTTTTTAATTAAAATTCTCTTCGGTTGAAGAAGAACGACAGACGTAGGGTGAGCTTGAATTTCGCGTTTGTACTCCGACGAAAGGGTAGGCGCGCTCAAGCTTCTGTTGAATGAGATGCTCAAAGTTAACTTCTTTGGGCCATTCAATCTATTCTTTTGGCCGTACAATCAGCTGATAACCATCGACGAAGCAAGCAGAACACCAAAAATAGTACCTACTATTAGTTTTATAAATAAATTTGAGTTATAAGCAACCATTGTCAAATAAAAAACATTAGTTAAATGACGATATTTTTTTTAATTATAAAAAAGTATTAAGGGGTTCAGAAAGATGACATTAATGAGCTCAGCGAACCTGAATTCTTAAATACATTTTCTGCTCTTCTTCTATATTTCTTCTGTCTTTGTGTGGCGTCGAAGAACAGTGCAAGAGCAATCTCCTGTAATCTCAACAACGCGTTGGAAAATTTACAAATAGCCTTTTTGCTGCACTATACAAATGGTTTAAGAGCAAGTGCCAGATGCATTCTTGGCTGCTGGCTTCAGCAAATATTTCGTTTACGCGACCGCCTCATTCCTCACTCACATTTCCGCTTGCTTCTCAGCTGGAAAGTCTTTCGAGAAAAGCACATTTCCCGTTCCCGGTGTCACATCCCGGGGCACTTACTTGCACGAACTGCAAGCGATAAGTTGCAGTATCCTGACTGCAGGCAGCTGCCATTCGGAAACAGCAGAAAGTTGAAGCACAGCAGAGTGAAATTATTTCCTGGAGGCGGGGGCTTTTCAAGAGCTCAATTACAGACAGTAGCAGCAGCAGAAACGCGCAGAACTCAGGCAAAACGATAAGAAAAATTTGGAAAATAGAGGAAAAAAGTAGAAGTTAAAAGAAATCTTTATGAGTTTCCGCTTGCAGATGTTTTGGAGATTTTTCCGCTGCCACTGCCATTTCATTTATGTTATGCACTACACGTGATAGTAGTGTGTATTAAATTTGTGTGAAAGTCATAACGCCTTAAAGAAGATGTCCAAACTATAGACATAAATATGAATGTAGAAATGATCTGAAAATCTGTCTATCTGTCTTTCTGTCTGGGGCCGCAACAGAAAAAGAAACGGTCATCAGATTTAACTAAATTTGGTACAGAGATAATGAACTTTCTTCTAGTTTAAGAGTATTGCACTTTTTGGTAATAGTTATTCTCCACTTTATCTCCCAGCTCTTTATCCAGTTAAGCTGAGACATTTTTGCCCCAAAAAGCCCAAAAAGTATCTTAAATTAAATACATATAGGTATTATGCAGCAGCACGTCTTGGCAAAAATATGGGGAAGCTTTTAATTTTCCTCAATAGAAGAAAAGACCTGAAAGCTATTAACAATTACAATTTAAGCCAGCTCAGCCCCCTCCGCCATCCATCTATCCTTGAGTGCATCAATGCAGGCGGGCATGGCAACATTATTCGAGCCTGATTAGCAGCGGAAGCTGTTGTCCAGACGACTTCAATAAATATCAATTTGACAATGTTATTACTTACATACACACACAATTG
This sequence comes from Neria commutata, assembly GCA_963457695.1. Taxonomy (NCBI): domain Eukaryota; kingdom Metazoa; phylum Arthropoda; class Insecta; order Diptera; family Micropezidae; genus Neria; species Neria commutata. Next base: position 22,159,787 of record OY735249.1, on the reverse strand, counting down.
CACTGGAATTCGAATAGCACATAAAAAAATTAAGCTATATACTGTTCATTTGATTGCTATAAATCTTACAGTGTCAAAACGGCATGATATAATTCGTTAGTAACATTTTTGCATACATACACAAATACATACATATGTATATCATGCACGAACATATCAGCAAATCAATAGTTGCGCAAGAATTGCGGTTGAAGCACACACACACACAATGGTGGGAAGCAAGCGTGAGGCGAGAGTAGGCATATTGGAGTGCAGTGCTGCAAATTGTTTAAACACTTGAAAAGTACACGTTATGCCTTTGAGCGAATTGAATCAATTTGGATTTACTCGCTGGAAAACGCTGATGTAATAACGTGCTTACGAAGCGTAATAAAAATTGCACAGAAAATTGTTACTCATACGCACCGACGCACTTGATGAATATGAATGGCATATATGTAGGTACGTTGGAACTGTTGGCATACTTTTGCAATTAACACTATACTACATCCATTTCTGACTACCTGCTGCTGGTAACCTGCTTATAGAGCTATTTATATTCTTTTTATTGAATTGTAAATTCATCATAAACGAGATGGATTAAATCAAATTGAAATAATGGCGCTTTATTTTTCTTTTAGTTAAAATCAATTTTCATTATTGTTTTAACGAATAATTTCCAACACTGCTTACAAATTGTACAGCTATGAAAGTAATTGAGCAGAAATGTCAAATTCTAAAATTTCAAATGCCATGCTTACCAAGCGTAAATAATCAAAACCTCAAAAGCCAAAGTTACTTTAAATCGCTGTAATCAAAGCATTACACAAGAAGCATTCAAATCAGAGCCGTCAGCGCCATTTCAAACAATGTGATGTATGAATGACAATAATTCATCACAATTCTATGACAGTGAAAGAAAATGAAAGGAGCTAGAAGTGGACTGCGATATTATTTGGGAAGCAATATTTATTGGGATGTGAAATATTGGCATATACGCCGCTTTTACTTTTCTTCGACACATCCCAGAAAACTTCTTAATATAACTTCTAGTAATATTTTCTGTTTTCAGCATAATTTTTTGATTTCTTTTTGAATCCTTAGTACAAAATATCGAAATTTTTTTTTACATTTAACAGCTGAAGGATCGCTGAATTAATAGAATTTCTTCTTATTTAGATTCACTAGGACATAATATGCAAAGATGATTTCATCAACAATTTATTTCATTTATCCCAAAGCAATCAGCCGAAAATTGAAATTCGGACAAATTCAAAAATACATACATTGTTTTCCTTCTGTTTAAAAATCGACGTTTACGTTTTGTATCGGTATTAACGGATTAAAAACGCCTCAAATGAAAAAGTTAAAGTTTAAACTGATGCAGGTAGCTTCCCCTTTTAGGCCGTTGGATAAATGTAAATTTACGTAAGTATAACATAACCGCAGCCACAGCCGCATCCGCCCACAGCTGATGCACATAATTGAACTTTATTTACCGTTAATTTACGCCGCATACAGACACACGGAAGCTCAGCATGATTGTAAGCAAATAGCCGCATTCACACGCACACATTTACCTTTACATATTTTTGCACAATTATATACGCTCTCACACACACAAATACGCATACATACTTGTACTTGTATTTATAGACATGCCATCAGACACACAAAAAGCTGCTAAAAAAAAGCAAAGCAGTATATAATTACAAAATAAAGCACTCACATACACTGCCACATACTCTGCCACACAAACACACACATGTTCTTGCTTACTGTTTTGCTAGAGCTGCCGATGTCAGTGTAAGACGAGGCATAAAATATCGGAAGCTGAAACTGCTCTTTGGCATACGCACACTCACACACATGCCACACACACAGCGACATGTTGGCACATGCCATGAAATGAGTATGAAACAAAACCCGGAAAATGGCGTGAACGTATTTGCGCCTATGCGTATGCAATCAAAAATTATTTGAGCTAAATTGCGACAGCAGCAAATTTGTACGATTTTGCATAATAATTTACGAGTGTTGGCGTATATGGAAATTACTACGTATGAACAAGGTTCGCTTGTGAGTGCGTGTGCGTGCATGAATCACCAAGAAAGCGGCTTAAAAGCCGAATATGTTGATTGAAACCCTCGGTGGCGCTTCTAAGGCAAGTCATTCATTAACGCAGCGCATTTTAGGAATTTACGAGTGTTGGCGTATATGGAAATTACTACGTATGAACAAGGTTCGCTTGTGAGTGCGTGTGCGTGCATGAATCACCAAGAAAGCGGCTTAAAAGCCGAATATGTTGATTGAAACCTTCGGTGGCGCTTCTAAGGCAAGTCATTCATTAACGCAGCGCATTTTAGGAATTTACATGCTATGACTTTAAAAAAAATTGTTTTGAAAGTGCAGAAATAACAACAAAGAAACCAAAGCCAGCAAAGCAGAAAGGGAGGAAGCCAAAATGAAAAAGATCTAAAGTACAACAAACAAAAAGAGAGCAAAAAAGTTAACTACAATGCGAAGTTTTCAAATTTTCGGCAGGCTTTCATGTATTTTACTTTACACGTAATAAAAAAGAAATTGTTAAGAAGGCAGAATAGAACTTTCATTTTAGTTTCTGGTCGAGTGGGGAAACAGTGCTGAAATTTAAATTTACGACAGTTTTTTCATATCTTTAAAGTTTTAAATAGGAAATGAAAGTTCTGGTAGTTAGCGCTCCCCCATCTTAACAGCTCTATTCCTTCGACCGTCTCAATACTAATTTCGTCTCAATAGAGCATTTCGGCACAATTTCTACTTTTCCTTATTCAGAAGAGAAATCAAAAGCTCGAATTGTATCAATTGAGATATTCATTGTGACTGTCGAATTAGGAGGTAACAAGCGAAAACAGCTATTGAAAAACGTCAATTTTGAAGCAAAAAAGCAAAAATTTGTTTATTGCAGCAATTTAAAGGAAGTTACACAATTTTAAAAACACAACACATGTATGGCCTGCTGCTAAAACTCCTTTATATCGGGAGTTCGAGGTCCTCTGCCACTGCTCCCACAAATTTTACACTGCTCGCAGCGCTATCAGGCTGTTTTCCCGGCTTGCTGCTCTGGGTGCTGTTTGCAACTTTGAATGAAATGCTGCAGCTGCTCCTACGTCCTCCTGTTAAATATACGATGTCTAGAAATTAAAAGAAATAAGATAAAACACCAAATTAATGAAAATTTCCAAAAAATACTCACTTTTCTGCAGTTTTTGTTTCCATTTTTCGTTTTTTGTGAAGAAGAAGAAGCACAAACAGCTGTTTTCACAGCAAAGAGCTTTAAATGAAACGCCAAAGCTTTTTTCGTGATACGATTGGTAAAGAATAGGGTTTTAGAAAGCCCGGCACAAGAAAGCGGATCAATTGATACTCTCAATCAATTGTGCCGGGAGCGAGCGAATAGGGCTGTAAGAATAGCCGTAATTTCATTGATATGTTTCAATTAATAAATATAAGGGCAGTCTGTTAGATATCTAAATATAGGTACTATTTTAAAGTATTTACGACTAATCTTGACCGAAAACAACTAATCTATATGGTACATGAGGTGGAGACTGAACCAGATTCTGATACCCATATACATACTACCTAATAGAGCCCTGCATGAATATATTCGTTTTGGCAACAACAATACTGCACTTGCTGTACGGGTACTCAGTATTCGAAGAATGTAAACAACGAAACGAATAGAAACGAGAACCAGCGAGCGTAGGTTCTCGGTTTTACTCGTATTCATTTCTCACGGCAACTCTGCACACTCGTATTCAGTGGGCAGAGAACACTGCTCGGTTTCTATTCAGTAATCGAGAACTTTGCAAAGTATTCGAAGACCAACTGTTTACTCGAATATTTCAGCTATTATTCGGAATATTTATTTTATTTTAAATTATTTATAATAAAGATTTCAAATAAAACTTCTTGTACTCTAAGAGAGCAGTGCTCGTATTTATTCGGAGGAAGTGAAGTAATCTATTCAAAAACATGTGAATGTTTTCGAATAGCAAAAACGCATGCTTGTGCAGGAGTCTACTACCTAAGTAGGTAAATAGCTGTAGATTTTATAATATTTGCAGTTACAGTAAGCGAACCCCACACGAGAAAAATTCTGTAGGAATGGGTGAAATATGGTTCTTTTGTCTACAATCTGAAAGTGTAAAATGTTCACTCAGAGCTAAGGTCTGATCTCTAAAATCCATTCAAAATATATGTAATCTTATTTTCAAGGAAATAATTTTTACCTGAAGGCATATCATGCAGAAAATGCTTATTTAACTAACTTTGGAGTGCACATTTTAAAGGCTGCAATAAAAAGAATTTTAATGAATAAGAAGAATAATTTTAATTTAATATCAGTTATTAAGTCACAAATTGCCTGATTAATATACACCTCATTTTGACCGTATCATTTCTAAAGGTGAGGGACGTTGATTTGCCACAGCTACAATCAATTACAATCAATGATAAGGAATAAGAGGACACACATATTTACATATAACAATTATCTAAAGTGATTGTTCAATTGAATTCCTTTTGGTCGCATACAAATACAGAAGATGGTTTTGGAATATGAGCTCAGCTTGCTCTTATGTAGCAGCAATAAAAGCTTTAAAAGAAACCGAAATGTAATAGCACGAACTGAATTTGTATGCAGGCTCAAAATCAATACATAGAATGGCTAAGAGAGGTTGAAGTATTTCTTCTACAGCCATCGTGTTGGTTCCACACAATCAAATGTTCCATACATGAGCCAACTGGTTTGAAATGTATAAGAAAGGGGCAACATGCAGCTGACAGCAGGACCTACAAAATAACATGTTTGAGTGCGCTTTGCAACAGAATTTGACACTTCACGATTGGCTACTTGCATGTGCACCTGCGGCTCTTACGTCTTACAACCCAGCGAGCGGTTTGGTTTATACTTGCCTAACTCCTGCATGAACCCTGCCTTCAGTGCTACACTGACTAACTAATTTCATGTAAAGGTGTACCCAAAGAGCATGGCATTCCAAAATTCATAAACGCCGAAATATTTGTGAATTTTCAATAAATATGGCAATTCGATAAATGAAGCTGAAAATTAGTTTGTAATTTGTTTGGAGGAATAGTAAGGTTTATATTTTGCTTTGAATTACCGCTATTTTGTAGCAGCATATCTCCCATAAACTTGCAGATACATCAGTCAGTCAGAGCGCCTGCGTAAAGTATAGACGCAGCTGATGTAAACGATAGAGTCCAACGATTTAATTTGAAACCCTAATATCGACAAGGTCTTTAAAGTAGATGCAACTTTTAAATCTTGAACTAAAGCTACCGTTAAAAATTACATGTTGAGTATTTTTAAGTTCGAATTGCACTTTTTATTGGTTTATTTTGTTCATACATTATTAAAAAAAAACGTTATTTGTAAGTGACTTTAGCGACGTCTATATAACTACTTGTACCCCCAATGGAAAAACTAGGCATTTTTGTTCTTTCTGTCTTGACAGCCCCTCCATTTTAACGCGATTTCCCATTAAACTAATTTGAATAAAGAAGAATCTTTCCAAGCACATATTCGGAAAGCTCGTAAATTTCTTTAAATGTTCAAATGAACTCTTATAGAAGCTTAAAAAGGAAATACATATGAAGTCTTAAGACAAAAAAGTTTGCATTCAAATGTGGGCAAAGCACATTTAAAACTTTAATAGATTTCTTTTTAATACAAAACAATATTTTCGGTGTGAATTTGAATTAGTTCTCATGTTAGTTCGATGACTCATTTTACCTACGAAGTTTGCAAAAAATCAACTCCAATTTCTTGTTGTTTTCAGAAAGCGGCTTCAATGCAATTTTGCGATGGCTTGAAACCTTATTTAAACGCCTTTTTAAGCTCAAAACTCGGAATGCTGATATTTGGGCTTGATAAAGAAAAGAACATATCATCATCTTACACACATACACACCTCCTGGACGCAGCTACAATATATTGTCAATCTTATGTTTTTCAAAGCTTTTTTTTCATTGACAGCAGCCTTACACGCTGCGCCTTCCCTTGCCGCCTCACTACATTTTCCAATGCTGGGCTCTATTTTCACCTGATTAACACATCACAGCTATTATTAGCAGCAAATCATTTATCGATTTCCAGTAAATCAGTGGATTCTCAAGCCAACAACTGAGCATCCACCGGCCGGGCGCTAAAACTGCTCGACAGCACGGAAGCGTGGTGTAGCGCACTAAAAATAGATAAACGTCACCAAAAAAATAACAGAAACTTTGCCTTTGAAGGTAGCTCTTTCAAAGCGACATGCACGTGTGTATGTGTGTGTGTGTGTGTGTGTTCGTAGGCAGGCCATCAATAACTTAGTAATCAGTTGGGGCGAACTAATGATGATTTAATAGTAGCAGCTTAAAGCAGTGCTGAAAGGGTAAGGCACTTATTTTAGTCAAGGAAAATCACAAGACGAAGAAAGCTATTCACGCTTTGAGCTAATTCAAAAGGAGTGAAGACCAGCGCTAAAAAGGCATAATTTTCCACTAAAATAAGCTCTAAGTTTCTTTTATGAGTGTTCAGCATAACTTTGAACACTGCTAAGTGGTTTCCTTTTATGACTATATTTAAATTAATTAATTTTTGCTTGCCTCTGAAAGTTAGAAGTTTCCTTTCAATTATTTACGCATACACCTTTCGGGAAAGGTAATCCATTTTGGAACAAGAAAATTTCAAATTGGCATAGTAAGATTATTTGGCGTGACTGCATGCCTATGGCAGCAACGTTATTTCTCCTTTAATTAAAATGTTTGCATACGAAGAAAGAAACAGCTCCCGGCTCAGCTTATAGTTGCAAAGTAATTTCCGCTTTAAGATTGTTTTTCGTGTAGTGCTCTAGAATTGGCAAACTTTGCATATACAGTGTACTCAGCTTAACTTCGCATTCATATATTGGGAAATGTCGCTTAAGTGAACTTACTTGGTATAACTAAAAAAAAGAAGTTTCATCTGAACGAGAATCGAATAATTAAAAACTATGAAATTAACATGGGAAACATAGAAAAGTATAAGACAAATTCAAAAATGTATTCCTTAAAATTTCGGATAGATTTTTTATTTATGACTTTTATGCATATGTATTAGTTTTAGATTGGAGCAGTTGCTAGCGGCAAATTGATCAACTAAGCGATAAACACGCTCACCCACATCCAGGTGAAATTGAATTTGCCGCACTAAAAATTTATAGGTTCATTGCCGCTGCTTGTTTGTGCAACAATTCATGTTGCAATGTAGGCTTTGTCAAAACGTGCCAAATAAATATGGCCCAAATTCTTTCATAACAACTTTGCACTCTAATTTATTGGCAATTTTTTGCCTTACCTTGAAAAATGAATTGCTTGACCTTAATTTCCACCCAAATGCCTATAAAATAATTGTATAAAAGTTTCAAATTATTCGTTAAGTTTTGCAGTGATTTATAGTTTTAGCTGTGATGAAAAAATAACCAAACTTTTACTAATTTGGATTGCTATAGGCTAAACAGATAATCAAAAATGAATAATAACAATAATCAACACTCAAAATTTAGAAAAATCTTTAAAAAATTAAGAATTTGGTTTAATATTATTTAATGGAAGAAGTGTTACTGAAGTTCAGTTTTCGATTGCAAGTTAAATTCAAAGAAAATATTGAACTAGGTAGGTACGTGGCTTATGTGGTCGTCTCAAGGACATCACTTAGGCCAAGAGGCCAATTGTGTTACCATGTGGGGTTTTCACCTATACACTTCCCATGTATGGAGCCACTTTGTGGCTCTGGTATATTTGTCGATATGTTCTAGTAGCGTTTTTTCCAAGTCTGCCAGACAGCTCAGGAAGAAATGTCCCAGGAATCGGAAGCGCGTTCTTGCTAGCGCTGGGCATTTGTAAAGCAGCTGTTCAACAGATTCCTCGATTGAACTAAGTTCAACACATTTTCTGGTTTCTCAGTGATTTTTTAAATAAGTTTAAATAAACCTTTAGCGCCCAAATAAATTTTATTTATATAACTCGTCAGTTCCACAAATACTAATTTCTCGCTTCTTACTAATTAAATCTGTTTTGCCAATTTGTAATTTGCAGTTTTCTTTCGAAACAGATAATTTTTGTTGCTGCTGTCAAAACGAAAATCATATCTTCATCTTTTCCACTACAAACCTTTATTAGAAAAAATCCTATATGAGCAGCTGTAAGAGCTGAAACACAGAGTCATGTGACTCGCTTTCATGTGGTTTATATGCTAACTCGGCTCGAATTCATATTTATATAGCACCACTATTTATGTCACTCATACGACCCAACACACTTTATTTTGCCTGTATTCTGTCCACGGCGCAGCTGACACTTCTGAGGACAAATCTAATTTCCGTTTGCGTCACTAACCAAAATTCAATTTAGCATTTTCTTGCATTGTTACAACAAACAACAACAATCTGAACAGTTAGAGAGTGTGATTCTAATTTTGCTTATATTTTCCTTTATCTTTTTTGCACTCATGCACATTCGCATTTTGCTTATTTATTTAATTTCATTCGCAAAGCAAGCACACACTCACACACACTGCTGTCTTCTTATTAAACGTTCTGAAATGGCAACCGACAGATACTCGCATTTCAGCTCGAAGGCGGCGCATCAATCTGTATCCATCAAATACACTCGCCACGGGGATTCGAACCCGTGTGTAGCAAAGCGTAAAATAAAATTAAAAGGCAAAACTGTCAACTCACAATAATGTACACAAACACAGCCGCACATGCACATTCATGCTGTTACACAGACACTCACACACATCACATAATAACGTGCCACAAGCAACAAGAGCAGATAATAAAAATTCCAAAAGAGATTGCAAAGCGAAATCCCATGGATATGGGCCGCTCAAGTGCACGCTCATTGTTCATGGCCGACGCTGTAGCATTCCCTGATTTCCCGACTCTCATTGTGACTGTTCGCCTGTCCAAATGTCACACTCTCTGCGGCGAGTGGGGCAAGCGCTTAAGAGCGGTAATAAAATCGTGCACTTGTCACCGCCATCCTTCGTCTTGGCAGCAACGGCAATAGCCATGGCGGATTCGCTGCCATTCAAAACAGCAAACGGCAAACGACAAACGTCAGAAGAGTGTCGGTCAGAGCAACAATTAGTAGCACACAAAAATGCATATAATTATTCTCTCAGAAAAAAAGGTATAAAATAAAATGGAGAAGAGATTTTCTCAGACAGATTAAAATTTTATGTTTCTTTCAATTTTTGAAAAAAGGCATTAAGCGGATGCGGAGCCTCACATTCCCAGTTCAACCTACGCGATGACATTACTTATTTACATAATGTTTCGCGCTGCCATCATGAATAAATCCCGAGCAGGATTTGCACTTCATGAGAGCGATTAATTCTGTCTGCCGGCCGCAAATCCAGCCGCTACAGCTGTGATATTTTTTGTTGTTTTCTCAGTGACAATAATATTCATTATGTCATTTTGTATAAATAAATACAATTCTGTCTAAATGAATAGGTAATCCAACTAGCGAAAAATATTTATAAGAAAAAACTTAGGAATCATTTTCGGGGCCATATATGTGGGTTGATTTTTATGGTTCCTAATGATGTACTTCCTCGAAAAAGTTGGTTTAGTAGTTGAAATGATTTTTGACAATTTTTGGACAACCGCAAGCAAAATGGCAACTGCCTAACTTGAAAACCCGATATCCAGTGCCCACAGAAATAAGTTTCCAGACAAGGCTTATTCTGTTATAGTCAGTTAACTAGACAATCCTCTAATCTCCTTTTCAAATATAACCATAAAGAAAGAGAGAGAGAGACGCTCTCTGCACTGTCTAGCCAGACTGCTGCTGGTATTGTCTGTGGTATCGCTCAAATAAAATTAAAACTTGCTGAAACCGCATTGCCGACGTGATATAACCAAATTAGTCAACTCCAATCAAGTTATTGCCATTTAGCATGAGAACGCCAGAGAGCCAAAACCTCGAAGTGAACTTAACTTTTCGCACACAGAGAAACGAAAAGTTGAGTGCTTGTCATATCGAATCGAAGTATGCAAGTTGGCCAAAACTTTCAACAATAACAGACAAAAACAAAAATGTCGAACTATGAACCATATGTTGTTGCTTTGCAGAACCAAAAGTCGTCTAGAATAACAATGGCAGCCATCAATTTAACGCGCTTGAATCCATAGAGCGCAGAACACACACACACACATGCACATACGTATGTGCCATGATAGCCAAAGCGAAAAGGCACGCAGCTGCGGCAAGCGTCGCTTGGACTACTCGTTCCACTGTCTTGTCATGTGCAGCGATGAGAGCAAACAATCACCCCCGCGGGACTGACAATTATTTTGTAGTTGCTTCAAGGGAGCAGCAGCAGCAACAACGATTGCTGAACAGTGCAGCAGACAGTCATTGCTGACAGCAACAATCGGGGCAAGTAGCAGCAGCAGCTGCTGCGATGCAACAGTTGTTTGCCGACTCCTTCGTCCCTACACAGTTTCACTTTACTATGACTTCCGTCTCGATAAGTTCAAATTGTGCTTTAATGCTGCGACCTTTCAAGCTCCTCAGTGAATGTGATTGGCTTCTGTGGCCGTCCCTCGTACTTCTCTTGCCGCTCAAGCTCACTTTTTCATAGCGTGGCGTCCTTGCCGCCGTGCAGCTCAACAACCACATTATTTATTTTACGTCGCTTGCCATCGCAAAGTTGCAAGTTTTAATTAACTTAATCGGAAAGCACTTTTTCTAAAGTAGTAACTAAGTTCTTAAGTCGGTTATGCACTTGACAGCTTTGGCACTCAAGACGCTTGCAGATTCTGAAGTGCTTCCACTACAATTCACTTTCGTCTTAGTGTTTGTGTGTATAGTCAATTGATAAAAGTCAAACGAAAAGAGTTTGCTCGGTCGCAAGCAGTTAATTGCAATCGCTTGTGCTAGTAGATATTATTTTAAGATAATCCTTAATTATAGAGGCAACCATTCAGGTCGAAACGAAATCAGGCAAAACATTTTTCAAAGAAAACTGCAAAGAATCCTCAGCCGGATTCAAAGCTGCGTTCATTATGCCACTAACGGGTTTCTTCATCCACTCGATTATGGGCGTAGAAAAGTTTTACAAATCCAGAAATAGCTAGGCAGAATCAAGAATTTATGTCGATTGCTACTACAAAAACAAAAGGGAAATGGATTTTAAAATGGTTCTTTTGCATGGCGCCATCTCCCGCCAAGAATCGTCAACTCTACGAGAGTTTTCTGAAAATATGTCTATGGATAAATTATCGTTAACTTGTCCTAGGAAAAAACGAGCACTAATCAAATGCGATAATGCAATGCCTTAGTCTCTGCTACACCGTCTTTTGCCCAATAGTATCTCATATATTATTAACACTGAAAAGCAAGAATTTCATCTGAGATAAAATCTCACATTTTAAAAGAAATCGAGGCCGCTTATCACGAATCAGAAGAAGAAGATCGCCAGCTCTTATTTCATTGCGATCGAATGGTTAATTTATATGAAGATTCCAAATTATGAAAAACCTTTTAGAAGAGGAACGTTTTTAATGATGCAATGAGCAATGTTGTTCATAAACCGTGTTGCGGCGGCAATTGCAACTTCGAGAAAAACCGACGAATATATTAAAACACACAATTTACAGATGATTACAGTGCGAGTTGGGTTGGGAAGAGGAGCGAGTTTTAATATCTAAAATATTATAGATGTACATTTTGTTTCACAAAAATTCAAGTTAACAAATCTTACTTATTCGTACGGGATGCTCGTGGAAAGTGAAACCGAATGAAATCTCAGTTTCGATCAAAATTTTGCTCGACCAAGCTTCGTTCAGCTTCACACCAGAGTTGCATAAAAATTAGGATTTTAGTCAAAGGCAAACATGTATGAGTTTTATAGTATTATGGCAGTTAATAAAAATAAATTCAAATATTGTTCACGGAGAAGCAACAAACCGGATTTAACTATTTTCAAGTTATTGTATTTACTCCGTTTAGAGATAGGGACTGAAACGTCCGAGCACATTTTGTGCGACTGTCCCGCAATTAGTAGGCTAAGAAGCATCCATCTAGGAGGCTACTCAGTGTCCCCACGGAAAATATGGAACACCAAACCCAGTAAAGTGCTACTTTTCATTAAGAGCCTAACACAACTGGGTTTAATACAGGTCAGCACAATAGATCCAATCTGAGGTCGCGGTACACAACAAAGGCCTTCTAACAATAACAATACCCCAGTTAGTTCCTATATCATCTTGATGATCGAGTTTTTTAAACTTTTCACAAAATTTACTTAAATTGCATGAACCTTTTTAAGAGACGATTATGCTCATTCCGAAAAAAATATTTCTCATGACCAACTAGCAGGGTCCATTAAACACCGAGATTTTCTCTACTTCTTCCTATTCCCCAAGGCATAGAATGCCATTCCCCAAAAAGAAAAGTGCAACAACTCTCCACTCCAAATACAATTATACATACATATTGTAAAAATGGACTCATGCGTTCCGAGATTAGCGTATAAATGGTAAGCAATCGTCATAACCAATTATAAATTGATAAACTTCATTGGAATTTTTATATTGGATTCTTTTTATTTTAGGATTTGAGTGTAATTTTGAACGATAGGAATTTCCTTTGCTAGCGTGTTGCTTCAACTTGTGTTGATAAAATGATGCCAGTGCTCAAAAATTGCCTTTTCTTGCATGTTTTTTTTTTTTTTTTTTTTTTTTTATTATCTATTTTCAAAACAGTAAAATTACAGCTATGAAAAGATGTACATAAAGCGCTAGCTGCTATGGCCTTCCGCTTTGCATGTTATTTCTATAAGGTCAACGTTCAGCAAAAGATTTGAAAAATCTTTTTGCGCTTCCATGCTTTCAATTGCAAGGTTATTTTTCAAAAATACTGATGAAAAAAGTGAAAATTGCATGCGAAAAATTGAAAGTGTTAAAAAGTAATTTCAAATTCATTATAATTTTGCAACAATAGATACAAGAATTTTGTAATAAAATAAGAAGATTTTGAAAATCAAATTCCCTTTTATTATATGTTACAAGGTCGACTGAGATTTGAGCCCAGGCCTCCCGCATTAGGACCGCGGCGCCATATACGATTTTGATTTTTTTGATCGGGCTCATTATGCGCAAGTGATATCTTGTTTTGATGCTCAGGTTGAGATATGGACCCTGTTGGGTCCTATGCGAAGCCAGTTAGAGATCCGTTTAGGAAGGGTCAAAGTAATGATTTATCAGAATCTAAGCTTGATACCTAGCTTCGAGGTCTGTTCGGGCCCTGAAAAGATAGGCGCTCCTAAACAATTCCGACGAGTTCTAGCGATGGCAGGCAGGAGCACAGTATGTGTCCCAAGGTAACAATACTTACGATAGCCACATGTAACTTTTTCAAGCAACTACGCACTCTCACAGATGTATGGCCAGACAGTGGCAGGACAAGGGTACACAAGTGTACATCTGAAAAGCCGTCACCAAAATAAATGGCGCGTGCAGAAGGCGGACGGCATGCGGATTTGTGTATTTGTTTATGCGCTGGCAATTTTCTGTGTTTTCCCCGCGCTCTGTTCCATTTATACTGCGTTGTTTTGTTGTACGAGTATAATATATGCTTGTATATATGTATGTGTAGCATTTTAGGCTTCTGTCCGTGCCAATGAATGGCCCATTTTGAATGTTATTTTGGTTGCTTTCGTTTGATGCTGGCTGTTGTTGTTGCTTCTGTTGACATACGCACAAGTGGCAAATAATATTTATTGCCTTACAAAAAGCGACAAAACCAAGAAAGGTCAACGCACAATTAATCTTCAGACGGCAAAATAAAAAAACGCTTGCAGAACGTCCAAAAATATGCAAACAAAAGCTAAACGCCTGTGCAGGTTGTTCGATTTACTTGCACTAAATGGCTGCTTACACGAAGTAAATTGTGCATGTGAACTGGCGAAGTTGCAAAATTGATTAACATTAATTTGCCCACACGGGCTGTTGCGCCAATCAATTATTATTAGCTAGAATTCAGTAATGCTATAAAAGCGTTCAAATTGCACAGAAACCAATATTTTTTTGACAAAAGTGATTTCAAATGAATGCCTGTTCTTTCCATGCGAAGGCAAACCTATACAAATCGCATTTTATAAAATTCAGCAGAAAGGAAACCTAGAAATGCGAATTTAATTTGCGAATAGAAAGTTTGAAATGAAAAAAGATAAAATGAAAATGAGAAAATTCGGAATAGTAAAATTGAAAATGGGAACAAATTGGAAATGATAAAATCTAAATTGAAATAGAGGCAATGGAAATCAAAAGTAAGTAGTAGTAGCTTCGGAAAAGATTTGGTGGCAGTATAATATACGTTAATAAACGAATCCCAACACCCTGCGTTCTCAATGCAATTGCGATAGCAAAAGATTCGAACAACGTTAGGAAAATGAAAAAAAATTGCAATTATTTCATTTTAATAATGTTTCATGAGCATCGAAAAATATAATTCTTTCTTTAATTTTCAGCATGAAATTACTTAACATTTTCCTCTAAATATCTCTCAAAACAGCAGAGTGTTAATTATTTTGTCTATGATTATAAATTTGTATGCAAATATTATCCATACATTTTTCATACAATTGCTGTACAGTAGTAGCATGTAAATATTGACAACAAACGAAAAGTATTTACTAGTGGCAATTCATATGGAAAAAAAATGCGTTTTATGTAAATGGGCCCTTCGGAAATTCGCAGGAGTCAAAAGCAAATAGCAACAACAAAAACCACAAAGAAAGTTCGTCTACAATAAAAACAAGTACCTCAGTTGGTGGAGTGTGCACGCAGCGATGATGTTTAATGATGAGGCGCATGGACGAATGGCAGCAGGCCGCATGACAAGCACCGACTTAAGACAAATGACCAAGGAAAAGCAACAAGATTTGCCGCCGAAACGCAGCCGCAACGGCCACAAGGAATGTTCGCACTACTAAGAAGCATAAAGACACTAATACACACACACAAGTGTAGCATTAGCGTGCACTGGACCGAAATTCGCATATGAAATGGAGGAAATGGCACATGAAATGTGCTCAGTGCCAACAACAATAATCTGCGCAATAACAATTTGTGCCTGATCCTAGTCAGCAGACGCAGATGAAGACAGCTCACTCTAGCGATGCGGAAGTGTAATTGTGTTTTGGCAGCAGCAACACATCCGTTGAGCTGCCGCCATGTGCGCCCCTCTTTCGGCACTCTTAGATTAAGTGTAGTTAGTAGAGGGGTATTTTGTTGTTATTCTTGGCGATATTTGTGCAAGCACTGACCAACTTTTTGAATTATTTGTTGCTGTTCATTTCATTTCATTCGAATCGATTGCTGTCATTTGTTGAGAGATTGGTGTGCATTTTGACTTTGGTGTTGTGGTTGTTGCTATTTCCGTACACAAATTATGCTAATATGCAACTAAATATGAATATCTTTATATATAAAACGCAGACTGACTAAAAAGCGTTTGTCCTATTGGCAGCGCGGCGGCAGAGACAGCGAATGGCTTCTTATAAAAGTTTAGACATGAGATCGCAAGTGCTGATAGCGCAACGAGTAAGGCGGCGCTGGTGCAGAAAGTACATGAGTTCGAATCCCAGCTCAGCAGGCTTTAAAATTTTTCTTTTTAAATTTTTTTTGTAAGCTTTTTTATTTTTTACTTTGCTTTGCCTTTTATTGTTGCTAATTGTATTACTAGCTGTCGTGTATCCAGGCACACACGACAGGTGGCCCCACTTGTATATATATATTTGATATAGTGACAGAGTATATGTAGTGTTGGCATAAAATAGCAATGCCTACTAAGCAGCTTAATTATTATGGCTTTGATTTTTACACAAGCAATTTTTATGAACATTTTCAATTGACTAGAATATGTAGAATATTTATTCTGACATAAAAATCTAGACACCTTCATAGGCGTCATTTATTGGTATTTGTTAAGTAGCGTAAATTAAGAGTTATTAATAATGTGCAACAATTTAAGTGTCATGGCCTGAGGGGTGTCTCACATTTGCACGGCATGAATTTATGAAAATAATATAGATAAAAGAGTTTGACACTTTACACTCATACTTCAGACGCCGTGAAGTTTGCATATTTTTGTACAAACTTGTATAAAATAAGCCCGAAAATAGTAAAAATGTACTACTGAGCAAAATTTTGAGTTCGATTATCTATAGTAGAATTTAACGAAAAATTTTGCATAGCACATTTTCCCATTTTCATTGGTTCTTTTATATTTTTATTAAGAAATGTAAATAAGGCACTTTAACGGGCGTTAAAAGGGCCAAAGACGAGCATGCTCAAATGTAAATTCCACTAGGGTTCGTCAATGGAGAAAAGTTCCTGTAGCTTGTGTAAACTTTTGAATAATCGTTCTTTGACTACCTACAGTGAAGTTTGCTGCAAATAATCCTTGAGATATTTCAACCCTTAAAAGGTCCGTTTGTCCGTCCGTTCATTCGTTCAGTAGCCTTCTGTTGTATCTCTTAAAATGAAATGTGTGGCACAATCTTACTTATAAATATAAATTCAATTTTTCAAAACATGCTTAAGCTCATTTCATGCTTACTATTTCCGTTCATGTTTAATACGAGTACTTGTTACGTCTTGATGTACGAATATGGAAATTTACCTGCAATGAATAAAGAAGAATATTTGAGAAAAATTGCTAAGATAACAACAATAATAAAGTGCTTAAGCTTTTTATTCAATTCTGAGTGCAGTTGAAGAAAGCGATGGCTCCTTTCAAGAGGGGGTTAAATCAACAAATTTTATATTTTAGAAGAGGAGCTTAAAGGTTTTTGTTTGTATTAAATTTGGTCGGTGAGTTGGATGGGGGCAAATTTTCTCGAAAATAGAAGCTCAGATTGCTGGCTCAACTCTCTTAAAATGAAACCATAGATATTTGAAGTATCTTTTCACACAACTTATAGCACAAATTTGATTTCGATGATTCACAATAAATAAAGAAATATTGTAAAATCACCGGATATGAAAGCCGGAAACACTTGCAACACAGCGCACGAACGAAGCACACTCCACCGACTGAAAGACACACAAATGAAATATGGAAGTTCAATATCTGCCGGCCGTGGTACACATACACGCGGGTTGCCGCTGTTTATGAGTCTGAAATTGTGCCAAAAAGTATTGACGATAATTGAAGTGTGAAATTCAATTAACGCTTAATAAATTCAAAAAAAGAGAGAACAGTGAACGCTCGAAAGAAATACAAAAAAGCGTCTTTTCAATTAAATCACGTGCCCGTCAATTTACGATATGTTTCAATACAAACAAAAAACAAACAAAAAATAAAATGTACTCTACAAGTTGCTGCTGTGGCATTGACATTGTTTGCGGCCGCAGCTGGAATTGATCATCAAATATTAAAAGGCACACACACATACACACACACAAGACGCCGCTGGCTTTGCGGCCTTGAGCTTGACGTGCAATTATTTCTTGTTGCACTGCTGCACTGCCGCATTGTTATTGCTGGCTTGTGCATGTGTATGTGTGTGCCATGGTTGCAACTAGAAGTGTGCACGTTTGCCGCCGCCCTCAAATATAAAATGCCAATCGACTCGACTCGACTTGAGTGGACTCTGTTGCATGCAATTTTCATGACGACGACGAAGAATGTGTGCAATTTATTGCACGTCAAGACGCGCGTCCAGTTGTTGCTTAACTTGCGGCACCACAGCTGGCATGCCACAATGACCAAGAAAAATTGTTTTTATTGAATGATTTATGAAATTACAAGCAGCACGACATTCACAACAACAACAACAATAGCACTAACAATGAGAACAGCAAACGTCACGTGCACTTTTTCCTAGGAATAATTGTCACATTCATGTGAATTTTTAACTACGACATTGCTGGCGGAATATTTGCAAAGTGGCGGCGACAATTCACACCCAGCAGCCGGAATTCACACGGGAAGACGCTCACGCGCAGTGTGATGATGTGTTGTGGAACTCAATCAATTTGCTGGCAAATTAAACGCATATGCAGCAGTTTTGATTGACACGCCTCTTAAAAGTTGGCTTCAAGTTGAAGTGGATGTATGCGTACCTGCCGCAGGAGACACTGAGTAAGATTGATGAAATGTTCATTGCTGACATTTGCTATCATATACATACATACGTCGCATATATTATAAGAATTAATGGTATGCAAGTATGTAATCGAAATGCTTAACGATTTCTACATGGCAAAATAATTCGCTGGGAAGGGATCATTAGAGAGCTTTATCGGACCATAATCATTCTGGGGGATGCCGTGAAGCTCCGCTAGGCGTAACTTAAAATTCGTTATGCCAGAAGCTTCTTCTTCTCTACCAGTACAATGGATAAATACTTGTCTGCGTGCTGGTAGGTTTTTCATATTCCGACAACAAAAAAAAAAAAAAAAGCTTCTTAGAAGAGTAAGACGGGGTAATTAGCATCCGAATGCTAACTGGGCTCTTGGCTGGACACTTGAGGAACCATATGGCTACCATGGGTATAATACGGGGATGTTTCGAAATTGTAACTATAATGAAGAAACAGCAGAACACATCATGTGTTACTGTGATGGGCTACTAAGAACCAGCCTTTCAGGTTGACTTTGTTTGGCCGCAATTTTTTTTATGACATTTGTCACTTAACATTTAAAAGTCGCAGAGAGTGGTCGATAACAATTTAATATGGACTATCTGAGTCATTCATTCACCATGTTATGAATAATTTGGAAAATCTGCAAACACTGGGAGATGAAATAAAGACTGAGCGACAATCAAGCTAACGTGCACCAGAAAATATTGATGAAGTGAAGCAGAGTGTTGCTGAATTTTCGGGTAGGTCCCTCTCATCGACGCCGTGCGCAAGAATTGGGAAGTTGAAAAATGTGCAGAAAAGAGCGCGACTTTCCGCCACTACCAAAGGCGGCCGCTTGAGCGACATCATATTCGATATATAATGTTAAAGACAATAAAATATAAATTAAAAAATTGTCTATCATTTAAAAGTTAATAAAAAAAACATTGAGCTGAAACATAGAACGTACCTACCCTGCATATTTACAACTGCTGGATATTGCCATTACCCCATTTATCAAACTAAAGTGGGATACGTGGCCACATCATCATTCAAGGACAACTAAACGCTTTCCCCCCCATTAGCATTAGCAAGTTTTATTATCTTCAATCGATTTTTCCTTGTGTTCTGTAACTTAAGTCCTTCAAAGAGAGCCAAGAAAATAACATGCACTATTTGCAATGGCTCGACTTCGTAGTTTGTTCAAGATCCCTTTCGCCTTCTCCAAGGGTACAGAAATTGCAGTTAATTGCGCGGAAATTTGCAGCACTCGAGAGGCAAGAAAATTGCTGGCTGAGTGCAGCACCAACGGAAATGGAAGCAAATAATTAAAAGTTATTTCCGTTGGTGCTTCCGCACACAAACTTGACGAATGACGCACACACACAAAAGCATGCGTGTACATGCATGCCAATATGCACTACCAATTTAAGCATGTGTATGTGAATGTGTTTAAGTGTGTAAATTGTCA
The DNA here is from genome assembly GCA_963457695.1 of Neria commutata. Taxonomy (NCBI): domain Eukaryota; kingdom Metazoa; phylum Arthropoda; class Insecta; order Diptera; family Micropezidae; genus Neria; species Neria commutata. The sequence continues at coordinate 22,140,156 of OY735249.1, read as the reverse complement.
CTGGGAAATTATTTGTAAAGCTCTTGCGTGTATGTGTGCATATGACAATTGCAGTTGCTGCGTTGATGTTGACATTCTGTGGAAATGAGCTCACGCATGTGGCCATTCGCAGATAGTTTGTATGCGTGCTAACAAGGCTGCAGTGAACTTTTGTAAAATTGTGGTCAACATGCAGACACGATACCTGGTAAGCGTACGCATTCGTAGGCTGACATTGACTGTAATCTGCTGACTGACAGTATATGGTGCAGTGGTTGAAGATGACAACTGCAATCGGGCATAAATTTCGCCAAATTACAGAAGGAAGGAATACAAAACTTTGGTCAGCCGTATTTATAAAAAATAAAAATAAATAAAAAATTTAATTTTTTCATCGCATTTTATTGCGGCAATGTTTGCTTGAGTCGTAACCTAAGTCTAAATCCTTTATTTATGCCGTTGAATTCGCGCTCTGAAAATCAATAAATTCACTTGTCCATTATTATTCCTAAAAGCCACTGAATTATCGAAACAAAGAGCGCCTCTTTGTGCTGCTAATGGCGCCGCAATCGAACCCTTTCCGTCGCTGCGACGACTGAAGTAAGCCTACGCTGCTGCTAATTATTTAAATTGACTTTTGAGCACAAGCTGACATTTGCACAGCGCTTGACCCAAAAATGTCAGCACAAAGTTTGATTTATAAAACTAAAGTTTTGTTCAAAATTAATTCAGCGCCGAATAAATAAAAATTGCTGCTGGTAGGATTGAAGAACGCTTGCCGACTGCAAATACAATTAATTTTCGCGAAAACGACATGATTAAACAGAAATTAAGTTGTAAATATGAGATTCCTTAATTTCCCAAAAAAATTGCTAACTTTATGTCGGCAACTGTTTTGCAATATGCTGGCATTTGCCTGGCGCTCGGTGAGTCCGAGAGCAGCCTGATTGCAGCGTTATTTTCCTAAAGACAAAACACAAAAATTTTTTTGCGCCAAATCCAAACAAATTTGAGAAAATTCCAAAATATTGATAAAATTATTTGCAAAAACTAGAAAAATATGTTAAAATGTTTTGGAATATACTATTAAAGTCAGTTGAGTAATGCGATTGTGTTTCGATTCTCAATAAAATAGTGAAATTTTAAAATAAATATGAATTTTATATTAGATAGGAATCACATTTAGTCTAGATTAACGCTTATTATTCGTAACTAAGTCACTTTTGGTGTAAATACACACTTTTAGGCTTAAGATAGAAATATTTATATTTGCATTCCAAAAACATGGGCATTGAGCTATGAGATTCAGTAAATTTTTTTCTTGTTTTGAAGTACTTCAGAAATTGATAAAAATTTGGCTAAACGGTTGGAATTCTACACTGTGCGGTACTTTAAATTTCTGTGCAATCGATCTCTACGGAATATACAACTAAAAGAGTTTTTTCCCCTTTGTTTCCTGCTTTAAGCCGTTCTAATAAGCCTTGGGTATATTTCTGGGCCAAATTATAGCCGCTTTCCGAGCACGCCCAACACTGCTCGCCATCCTTCTGGCAATTGCAAAAATGTCACACAAAGTGGCATGATTCTTGGCACTATTTCGCACGGCTGAATTTTAAACCGACTGCCTCGCAATGTGACGCACTTAAAACGCCGAAAAGGCGCAACACATGCCACACACACACATCCCGACACGTACTCGTGCACATGTCCTGACGCAATTACTTTAGCATGCCACACACTCACACACAGCACGCCTTATTCTTTGCGTTTCCCTTAATTCTGCAATTCCTTTTATGTTGCTACAATTTTATTGATCCCTTGCTTCTTCTGCGCCTTTGTTTGACGCGTCCACCATGCAGCGCCTTCGCATATCCTTTTGGTCTCAATTAAACTTGACACTTTTGGCAGACATTTGAACGCCAGTCATGCCTGCTGCCTACTCCTTCGGCGCCGCACATTTTTCGCCCGTCATTCTGACACTGCGACAGCTCGTTTAAATGCAAAATAAAAATATAATAAAATATAAACGCCTCTGCTCATTGTGTGATGGGTGCGAGTTGACGCGATTGTGGTGCCCGGCTTTGGGAGCCGCCAGCACAGCGAAGGACAACGCGCGAAATTGTGTCACTTACACAAAAGCGCAACACGGCCGACTTTACTGCTTGAAGTGGGTTTTCAAAGTGATTGACAAAGAGAGAATTACAGCAGCAACAGCAAAGGCAACAACAAAACACGAGGAATAAAAAGTCCCCTTCGGCCGTTCTCAACTTCCCAAATTTTTCTTGAGATTTGCGGAGCATCAAAGCAATGAAAACTCTGACACACAAGCAAGCGTGGTCGGAAAGTGTTCCAATTCAGCCAAAAATAAATGCTGCCACATAAGCCCACCCACTTCCCGCCACTCCCATCAATGCTCAATGGAACAATAAAAGCCGCTTAATATCAGCGTTTACTCTAGGATCTCCCAGAACAACGTGTAGCTTACACGGGCTCCTCCGCTTTCGGTGCTGCGGACCCTAAAGCCCGTTGCCCTGTCAGCAGTGCTGCACAGTGGGGCAGAATAGGGGTAAACATGGAATTAATTCATACCGGAAAACGGCGGTAGCTAGAAAGCTGATTTTTGGTACACTCGGACTGATAATATGCTGAAATGTGTAAAATTTCTTATGGATAAATCGGCAATTCTCCGGGAGTATTCTTTTCCTTGAAAATCCGCAGACTTTTTTTTCCGGATATGATATGTGGAATAGTCAAAAATTAAGCTTAAATCATCAAATTCCTGCTACCTGGGCAAACTCTTAAACGTTTTCAACTTCAAAAATATTTGTATACTTCAAATACAAGTTTTTAGTAAATCTCTTACACTTACTTAAGATATATGTAAATACGAAAACAAAGAGGACATCAATACAACGCCGAAGCATTTGCCAAAGCAGTCCGTACAAATGTTTCGCAATCAACAAAAAACACTGCGTATGACTCTTTGATAGAAGCTGTGAACAGTGGAACTGGTAAAATTTACTTCCGGATGCTCCCGAAGGGACTCAAAAAACGTTCTTAATATCATTACTTTTGACGATTCTCAACGCGACCATTCAAAATTTTATTTCGTGTAATTGTTTTCCTTCAGATCGGTTAACAGAGTTTTCAAGCAGGATAAGGTAGTCACTATCCCACAGAATTTTTAAACTCGCTTAGATTATTCACTCACAATTTGCAATTGAAAGTAGGCTCAGTCAATCAATCCACCACGACTATACAATGGAACGAGACTGGCTGTGAAAAAGCTTATGAACAACGTCATCGAGGCATTCGGATCGTTGGACCAGGTCAGGAAACCATCCTCTTTATTTATTTGCACGCCTAAAAACTATACTTTCAGCGATGGTCGCAAGCCTAAAATTCCGACTGATAAAATAAAACACGATTTGATATGAATGGCGGTTTATTCACGACTGATGGTCCAGTCAAAACAGGGCTGCCCCGAAAAGTAATTAAAATATGACGTGTTGAAAAAGGATATCGTTGCCACATGGCATATAATAGTAGCATTAAGGTATGGTGATAATACGAAATACATAGTTTAACAGAAAACTTTTAACTAAATATTAACTACTTTTATCTTTCCTCATGTTAACAAAAGACCTGGAATTTATTTGAATTACAAATGACTTTCATTTGATAACCAAAAGAAACTCAAACCGTACACGATTCAGCCAATACATATTATCTATATCAATGAAATGAAGTTGTAGGCTTGATCGAGATGAATAATCACTTCTGAAGAGTTACAATCAAATCAATTTTAGATGGTACGAAGCTCCCCGGGTCATCTAGTAAATAATAAAATTTAACAAAAATCATTTGACCCCAAGTGTGAAAACAGCCTTACGTTAACATTACCGGCCTAGATAGACTTTTCGCAATTTCTTTCTGAATGCATTGAGTTGTAAATATAAATAGAAGGCATCCATTAAGTCCAGGATTGATGGGGGTTTAAAAGCACAGCTCCATTTGTTTTGTTTTTGTTCGCTGAAAAATGCGTTACCTGCTGCCCCACTGCGCAATATTGTGGCTTGTAATCCAAGCGGATCAAACTACAACAGCAACAACAACCACAACAGAAAACATGAAATTTCCATGAACTTCGGCCCCTTGGTTGAGTGCGTTGGCGAGTTTGGTTTGCATGACGACGCAGTTCCAAGCGCTTTAAGCCTCATAATTCAAGTAAATTTAACTTTTGAGGCGGCAAAGCAAGTAACACGTCCGCCCGCCTGCCCTGCCTTCTGGCCATCCTTGCCGCCGCTGTCGCACAACAGAGTCATTGCTTTTGATGATTAAAAAGTCAGTTGGCTGGGACTGCGTGGGAAAGGAACAAGTGGCACCAGCGACACACACAGTCACCGTTAAATAAAGCTCACAAAAGTGTACACAAATGCAGTGTCACTTTTAACTCCTCCCGCCCAACTTCCTTCCTCTTTTAAGACAGGTGAACTTTTCAGAGTACCCCTCCAAGCAGCCAAGACGAAGTACAAAATTATGCAAATTCTTCAGCGAACAGCAAACATTTTTGTGAAATATTCTGACCAGCAGAGTTGGACGATTTCGCGTATTTTATAACTTTTTCAAACATGCACATCGAAATATAGAAAAAGCGTAGAATATGTAAAACATGTAGAAATTCAACAATGTAGAAAACATTGAAAACTATGTATATAAAGTACACAATTCAAGTTTGATATTTACAAACTGCCAAATGGGATTGTCAAACAAGTGCTTGCCCTAAATTATAACAAAAAAGTTACAACAGTTTCATCATATAAAATCGCTCATATTTCTATGCACAATGTAATAATTTTGAATATTCTACATTTTCTACATATTATACATAGTTTCCAGAGTTGTCTAAACGCAATTTTTTACATGAAATTGTTTTCTATATACATATGTAGTAATTTCAACGCAAAACTGCCTGTCAGTTGTCAAAATCGTGTATTCTACATATGTAGACAACCAAATTTTGCCCAACACTGACTACCAAGCGGTCACTTTCATTGCTTCATTGCGCAGCCGATGCTTTCATCAATGTTCTACCCATGCGGGCCACTTAAAATAGTGTCCATGGTCCCAGTAGCTCCAAGTGTATGCGGAATATTTGTGGACCAGCTGCGCAAAATGTGTCGCCATTTGTTGGCAAGCAATATTGCTAAATCTGGCTAATTTTAGTGAATGAAGCATACTAACGAAAAAATTGCATGAATTAAAAATTTAAATTATTTCGGTGAGCAGAGACATACTAAAAGTACGAACCAACTTTGACATTCAGGAGGAGACATGTCATGTGTTGGAGTGCGCACACAGTACCTCAATTATATTGGCGTAGCTACGATACCGTCTAAAGAGACACTATATATACTTCAACAGTTCAACAAACGGAAAATCCAGAGCTGTGAAGTCAAGTGCAACTTCGGTCATCACTATCGGCAACACCGCTGCTGTAGTTTTTCTTTTTAAAGCCCATAAAACTTTTCCGGGAAATTTTTTATGCTTTTTTATTAACTGGCAATAAAACTGCCTACACTACTAAATGCTTGTTTTGGGCAAAATGTGGCAAGAAAAAAAAACTGGCTAATGAATAACATATTGCGAGCTTTTTCGCATTCATTTGTAAGTAGTTCTTTGTCATTAAGGAAATTCGTGATTAGGAACGAAAAACAGCTGACTATTTACATGGAAATTTCGTGCAATTTACTGATTCTGAATGAAAAGTTTTTTTTAAGAAGAAGAAGAGTTTGGTGATCAAATAAAGATATTTAAACCTTTAACCTTAATCTTTTACGACTATATGGTCAGTATAACCTATTGCAGGTTTCGTTCTCTCGTATCAGGTATCCCCAGGCGCCCCTGTTTTGCGCGCATCTTCTTTAGTCCCTGGTTTCAAGCTTAAATAGAGCATTTTCTACTTGGTCCCCTTCCTTGGTCGGTGATTCGGTACCAATTTTCTGCACCGACCCTCAACCTTCTCATCGAATTCCTTTTTTAACTCATTCCTTTACAATTTTTTTTTTAACTTTTTTCAAAAATAGAGAAGCTTTGTGTATGAAATGATATAAAAGAAATAACATTTGAGCACCAGGTGTCTTTAATATTTATTACATAATTCATAATTTCCAATTCTTCCAATTCACAATATTTCTTCTCCTCTTCTTTTGTCAAATATATTAAAACCGAGCATTTTTCTTGTATAAATGCAAACTTAGCGCGAAAGATAATGTCACACAAAAACAATTAAAGTAAAGTTTATTTTGTTCAATTAAATCAACTTTGCCAAAAGTCGAACTAGCAACCCTTGTCTTAACCTTTTATAGAGCTCTGACAAAAACTGTATGCAACAGTCTAAACGCAGGACTAAAGAATATCCTATATAATATCGAAAGCTTACCCTATTGATACATTATTTCAAGGCTTATTTTGACTAATTTCAGCGTAAGAAAATCATAAAAGACCTCTCATAAATTCCAGCTTTCCATTATTAAAATGAAGCTCGCACATAAAATATTAACAAGAGCCAATGCATTATGCTGTTCCATGTGACTGACAGCGTTGTCAATTTCACATTCGAACAATGTACGACAGCGGCAGCAACAAAATGGCTCACCATTAGCAAATGTCAACCCATCTATGTATGTATAGGACAGATGAATTTCAATAGGCCACATCTACTGTCACAATCATTCCCAAACCAAACTCGCTTCCTTCTTTGCAAATTCAGACCTTGTCTGGCAGGCGTGTCAAGTGAAAAAGAAGAAGAAGAGAACATTCTCCCAAGCGCCAAATAATAAATGACGAAAATAAGCATAGGAATCGTAAAAATATTTTAAATGTCGCGCCAACTACGCAAAATATGCGCTCATAACACCTTAGCACTCGCCTCCGCCAATGCCAACGTGCCGTAGTGCCAGCGCGTCAGCCGCCACCGTAGGCAATTTATTTAAAGTTCATTTTTCACTTCCAACGCAAGTCCTGGCGAACGCACCGTTTTCAATATTAATTAGGAAAAGCCAACGGAAGAGCAACGCCAATACATACTAGCGACGGCACCCGTTCCCGAAGGCAGACATTTGAGCGGTGGCTGGTAGGCCCCGAAGCTGATACGTTGGCAAAACATCGGCACTTGCCAGTGCAAATAATAAACAGAAAACGAGCGAATAACCACAGCCCGCCCACGTAATTAATGCGCAATAATAATGTTCGCCTGCCTTTAACCAGCCACCCACTCCTGCCCAGCGCTCAAGGGCGGTATACGCTGTGAGGATGGCTCGGCCGGACAGGAAAGGGTCGAGCGTTTGATTTTACTATAGATGGGTTCACGGTCTTGGCGCTCGGGTTTAGATGGCTTTTTGCAATGCTCTCGTAAACTTCATCAGCACATTCCAGCAGCTGGCGCATACCGGGTACCGTTTACCGCTACACTTGGATAGGAATGCGAACTATCAGTCAGTTTCAATCCCATTTAGTCGCTGCTTGCGTTAGCTTTTACTTGTACTTGTATGAAAATTTAATATTAATTGTGTTCCACTTAGGATAAGCACACGTGGCAGCAACAAAATCTGCACACTGATTACACATACCTTTACCTGATTGAAAACTTTAAAAGAAGAGCAGTTTGTAAAATTTTTCTCATCGAATTATTAATCATACAACAAGTTTTTAAGCAGCCCTTTTAACACTTGTGGTCTTCACATGGACCTAGCGATATAATATCGCATAGCTTCAAAAACTTTTCTTTTAAGAAAATGGTAAAATATATTCTGCCTATTAAATTGAGGGTTCATCTTTGGGTTTCTTTGTTAGTTTAACCAAGTTTTGCTATCAAACTTCAAAGCTTTAGTTCATAAAGAAATTTATTTATTCGAAGAAGAAGTTATGGGTATAACAAAGAAAAATTCATGTAAAAAAGACCCCCATTTGAAACGTTTATTTGAATTATAAGGGACTAAGCGAATTTCGCACATACTTACTTCACAAACGAGTAGGCTATAAGGCTAGATGTAGGGTATAACCACGGCAGCAAAAGCTATTGTGCACCGCAGCCGGCAACCACATAAAATATGCTTTCATTAAAGCTGCAATTAAAAATTTATTCGTGAAAAGGACGAGCGGAGCACATAATTTTATTGAAAAGTTATACAATACAATTGTTAATAATGAAAGCTCCATGCATTACACACATACATACATGCGAACACAAAACATATGTGTAGGTACATGCATACCCGCACATGCTTTATAGATGCAGCACACAACACCCAAAAATAACAATTTCCGCTCTAATAAACATTTCCGCTTCGCCAAAGTTTGGCATTCACTCGGCTCGTACATAAATTGAGTGACTCCAAGCGCCAAGCTGCCAGCTGCCGGCTCCTGGCAAACCGAAGACGACAAGCAGCAACAGCGGAAGCAGGTGAGCGGGCGTGCGGGCGCGGTGGGCCCAAAAGCGAATTTATGGAAAGCACTACGAGAATTTTAGTAGTGCCAGTAAACACCGCCATGAACCACGACGGCACTGGCAGCGCTGGCAGCACTAATTGAGCACAGCAGTAATGTTGTCGTTCGTTGTTTTGATTGAAGGCTTAACAGGTTGGAAACACTGGGCGGAATGGCGGAATAACGGTAGGGTGTATAGAGACAACTGACAGGCCATTTCGCCTATGTATTGCTTTAAGTCATTGCTTGAATGCCTCAGAATGTGCAACAAGTTCTCGAGTGGCTGAGTGAGAGTCGATTGTATGGCGGAACGACCGTGTAATTGATTGAAAAAGGAGAACATACATTAGCCCAATTTAGTTCGAGTTATTAGATTAGTTAGAGTGGCAGTCTCTAAGCCAAAGCCAAACGCAGTGAAGCATAGAAAGAGGCTGCGATCCTAAGAGTGATGCAGAAATTACGACTAAATGTTTTGAGGTTGAGGAGACGCGCATGGTTCTTTCGACAACTCTTACAAAGCACTTTTTAAAGCTTAAGTGTCGCAAAAATGTCAAAAGCCCCCTCTGATTTTATGTGGTAACTAAGCCAGTTGGGTCATTTAAAAGGCAATCAATACAGCTTGAGGGACTTAAGATAGATCGCAGAAGCTATATTGAAATGTAAATAATCTGATAAAACTTTTATCAGTTTCTCAACCCGTCTGTTATAAAGAGAAAGCCTTCGATTGAATATAGTCGATTTCGGAATATAACTTAATTCCATTCATGTTTTGGAATACACAAAATTTCTGTCGATTTAAAGCGAGAGCATACTTAAACTGAAAGATGTATTCGATGTTACATAGCATAGTGTATAGTTCAAGCGAAATTGTTCTCAGGATGCCCACGAAGAACAGATGTGTCGTTCCAGTTAACTGCCCATTCTATGATCAATTGACTTTCCCGCTAAATTTCTAGTTTCAAAGCAATCGGCGCACCGCTTGCAAATCGCACCAAATCATAAATTAATCGAGTTGTAAGCGTACACTTTCGCACTTAAAGCTGTAAGCGATAATCACAATCAAAGATTGATAACTTCTGCGAAGGCGAGTAAGAGCAGATAATTGGTTTATTCAAAGCAGAGTGCCTATCTGCCAGACTGTGCGCCTGTCGAACTTATGCATTATAATAAAACTAGAAATGCTAACATGCATGCTCCTCTCTCTCTCTCTCTCTCTCTCTGTCTATGTACGTTAGCATTTTTTGCCTTTTTTGTTGTTGCTTTTTTTTGTTTTCTTTGCTTTCATCATTTTCCCCGGAATGATAATAAGCAGAATATGCCGCTAGAGTGTAGCCAACATTCAAAAGGTTTTCATATGCGCTGCGTGTGCTCAAATATATATGTGTGTATGTGTGAGTGCGTGCACGAGTGCTTGCGTGCGGTATGTGGCATGTGGCACGCGTGATGTGGCTCTAAGGAACTGCTGTGTAAATATTGAACTGCGTTAATACACGCCGCTGCTCTCTCTACCCCATACGGCCAACTCGCAACAGACGAGCGCAATTTTTTGACGTCATCGATAGCTGAAATGTGTACACAAACACGCCCAAGCGACCTACCCTCCTTGTTTACCCCATTCACGCGATGAGATACCATATACTATATTGACAATATCTTATCGGCTGCCATCGTGGTTGAGTGTGTGTGCTTGGCGGCATTGTTATTGTCATTGCTCTTGTGGTCGCCGTTGCGGCCGTGCCGCATTTTATGTCTGGCCCACTAATACCATTCAATGGGCAGCGCTACCTGCACATATATGTAGATATATTTTATATATATGTACATACTTATATCTGCATATCTGTGCCATCACCTCCAATATTCTCATTACACTAATAAGTGCGTGGCTAAATGTATTTGTTTGTCTGCACTTTATTGCTTTTCTGCCCTCCGCCTCACGCCCCACACCCTTCGCAGCTGCCCTCTGCCCTGCTGTCTGTTGTTTTATTTTCGCTCCGCTTTATTTGCTCCTCCTTTGACACTTGAATGATTTTAATATGGCAAATGGAAATGCAATTGGCCAATTTATCGCATTGATTAATTGCTGTGGTGGAAAAGTTGAAAATGCGCTTGTGCCGCCGAGCAATTCAATAAGGAACTACATAATCTTTAAACGTTGAATCCTGAAAAGTATGCTTCACGGAATATGCTTGGCCAATTGCTGTACGAGTATTGCTCAAATAATTATCACATTAGCACGACAAAGTAAATGGCTTCCATTTCCTTCATGTGAAAAATGCGTTCATTTGCTGCTCTGATTCGATTATCCAGCCATGTCAAGAATAACAAGAAGTGGCAGTTGAAAAACTATATGATGGCCTTAAACACAAGCACAGGCGGAAAAAGAAGGCGAAAGAATATGAAAGATAGCAAAAAAGGTTATATATGCCTGCCTGCCATACGGGTTAGTCGTGAAATTACTTTTTCTACGGCGTGTATAAGTGCGCACAATCGTATGTATGTATATATGTGTGTATGGGGATAAGATAGATTTTGTGCACGTATGCGCTGCTTGAAAGATGTTATCAAGCTACTGAAATCCAAAACGCCAAACCATTGAATAGAGGCTGTGTTTCTATCTACATTCAGAATTTATTTAATATACTTTTCTGTATCTTTTATCACACCGATCATTTCACATAATCCTTTTGCTGTTTCTTAATTAAACCCGGAAAGTTCAGTACGCGCACTTTCCCTGTCAGCCAAAACGGTTGAATATAACAAAAAAAAAGAACAACCAAGTTATTCTAAAAAGGTAATCAATTTTCTATTGAATATGAGAATTCAAAGTGGAGGTTTTTCAAAAAATTAAAAGCATAAACTAGTATGCCAAATTTTGATTTTTGAAAGATGTTGAAACCAATTTACCAATTTTTGTAGCTTTACCCATTCTCTTCTATATGAACTTGCTACTATTACCTTCCTAATAATAATAATTAATAATAATACTTGATTGGGGCAACAGCCTGTGTGGGTTTAGGCCTAGCTTTCTCGCATTAACTTGTGTGTGCTTGTTCTATTTTTGCACAAGTTAACGGGACCTACATTAACCGAATCCGAACGGGTTTGAGAAGCTTTTCATTGCAAGGAATATTCTCGGAGAATTGCCAATTCATCGCGAGAAGTGGCTCCGCGCAAAGAAACAGTTTGAAAATAAATTCTCTTTGTGTTAGATACTAAGAGGCCCCGGCTGAGATTCGAACCGAGACGATTTCGCATCAGCGACCAAGCACTTAGTCCACTGAGCCACCGCGGCGTCGCTTCCTATTTGGAATAAATAAAGAGACGGCGCCAGGTTGGGTTCTGCAGATCATGGTGTCGAAAATGCCATATTGAGTGCAGCCAAGTTAAGACAGTGCTTGTCAATAAACAGATTTGATAAAAACTTTCTTGATTCCCAACTGAATTCAAACTTATGCCACAAACCCTAGTATTCTAACTCTCCTATGCCGAATTAGGGGAATTCCCAAAACCCTTGCATATTTCCCTGCCTATTCTGCAAGCACGAAGCAAATATAGAAAAAACCTAACAATAGAAGCAAAACACAACATTCGTCTCTGTACACGTTCGTTCTCATCTGCCAGTTATCCTGCAAAAAAAATAACAGTTTTTTTCATCATTTACGCGTTGCATACAGATAATGAACGGGGTAGCCAGCAGGTTGTTAAGTGGCTGAGTGCCGCAACAAGCCACTTGGGAGGCTCGAAAGTCCTTCAACTGCTCATGCTAAGGTATCGCTGTGTCCGTTTGAGCCCCTGTGTATTTAGCTATATTAACTGGACTACATGTACTTGTATGCTTGTCTTAATGTGTGCATGCGCTTTTGCCATTTTCCACATTTTCGTTGTTTCTCTACTTCCACTGTTCTTTCTGCTGATTTAGGATTTCGCACAGAAAATATCCTCACCTTAATCATCAGTATCATCATCATCATCATCATCATCACAGAAAAAACATTAACAAAACCACTAACGCTGTGCAACCTCAACCTCTAAAACTATAACCCTGCAAGCCTTATACATATAAATCACAAGCAACTAAAGCCAAAGATATTCTGACCGTGGCATGCCAGATTGTATTATGTAGATAAATCAATACGAATTGTCTTCTTCTACATTCTACACTCTGTCGTCTTTCTCGCTCGATGTGGCGTCACGCCACCAGTCGCCTCATCGCCGACTGAGCTCACCTTGTCATGGTAAACAGCAATCTCGTTCGTTTTATTTTATTTCTTTTCTCAGGATTTTTGTTTTTCAAAATATTATTGCTTCTTTCAGCCGATTCTGCTTGACGTTGTAGCATAATTTGCCGCTGTCACATCAGCTTATATTCGCGGATTTTACAAACAATTGCATTCACTATACATCGGCTTTTGCTTTCAAGAAACAAATAAAAAAAAATGTTCAAGGTTCGTTGCGAAATCTATTAAATTTTTAAGCATGCTCTACTTGAAGCACCGATATACTAATTACAATGGATTGACGAGTAATCGTTGTGTGAACAAGCAACAGTTCCTCACTTGAAGTTGCGATAGAGATTTGCGATTTTAAATCCCAAAGATATTCTAGCGATTAAACTCAAAATAGGTGTATATACATATACAAAATGTGAGGTACTTTAGTTCCCGGAAGTATAGATATTGTATATATCGGCTAGTTTGGTTGGTCGAAAAAAAAGAATGTGCTTCTACGAGTATTGCATGTTCCCTGAGTACATTGTGTCATGAATACCTCCACAAAAATGTTAAAGGATTGTTGTATTCAATTAAAAATTATCAAAAGTATTATTTACGAAACTTTAAACGTGACTTCTAGACCATGTATTTTGATCAAAATCTATTAACCCGATAGATTTAAAATTTTGTATGCTTATTCGCTATAATAATAGGCAGTTCTCCATGCATTCCCTTTGGCGATCTGTCCGCAATATCCTTCGGACTGCACGCAATTTAAATTTATTGAAATAATAGATTTTGAGTGATCTTGGACACCGTAAGTAATGTTTAAAAATAGGCGTTAGTGTGTTGAGATCTGTCTATTTTTAAATAAAAAGTTATTCACAGCATCTCGAATGGTGTCCTTTCTACTGGCATGCGAGCATTTCAATAAATGTTTAACAAAAAGACTCAAACAAATTGCGAAGTTTTCCAATCCCAACTGGCTTCAACCCCTTACAGACTGCTCCTTGCTCAGAGCCTTGCGACAAATTACCGCTGCATCATATTTACTGCTCAAGCAAAACGCCACAGCCACGCAATTTGTTGCAAATTACTGAATAATCAATTCGATGCTGTATCCTTGCATAGGTCCTTGGCTCCTTTAACTCCCAAAGCAACGGCACCAGCAAGCGCTCCAAGTGCGCTATTTAATGGCAACAATACAATATTTTACTGCCACAATAAGAGAGTCATTCAGTTGTAATGGCATTGCATGTTCTTTGCCACTCGCTCCATACCACCGCTCCCCCTGTGCCACAAACAAACTGTTGATTCAATTGCCGCAACATGCAAACGCAGAGGCAAACATAACCCAACTGAGCAAATCCGCCCACAAAAACACAATACGTTTATATATAAATATACGTCAAAGAAAAGTTGGAAGAAGAAAAGAGGACGGAGGAGAAGCAGTAGGCAAAATGTTGACGAAGAGAAAGACAACAGAATCATGCACAACAAACAAACCGATTGAGTTGAAAATGTACAACGGAGAAGAGCAGAGAGCAGACGGCCAGAGTAGGGCAAATAAATGAATTTTCCACCTGAGAAGAATCCAAAATTAATGCCAGCACGACAGCGCCGAAAGCAACGACAACAATAACAAAAGCAGCAACAACGCTCAATTCACCAGCATGCAACACTGTGTCTGCCTGTGTGTGTGTGTGTATGACGCGCTACGCTCAGAATACAGTAACCAGCCGGGAAACCATCAACCCCAGCTATCCAGCTATTTTCCACCACACTTACACATGCACACAGACAGTCAACTCATGTATGAATTGACAAAGTTGAAACTTATGAGTTGAATCTGAAACTTATGAATCTAATGATGGAGGGAGGCGCGAGGCGCGCCCTGTATGAACTGACGTGCCCAAGGCTGTGCACATCTGTATGTGTGTGTGTGCAGGAAAATCGCGGGTGACTCGGAGATGCTGCTTGACACTGAAGAGCGAAGCGAACTTTGTTGAAGTTTATAATAAAAATGTCAGCTGGGTAAGTGAGATGTACATAGACAGGCACAAACAGTGCCGTCTTCAGTTGCTTCGGCGCTCCAGGGGCGCTTCCTATGTGTAATTTTCACAAACATTACACCAGCTTTCCAATAAATAAAACGAAATTTGCTTAAATTTTAGATCTGATATTCAGTAAAGTGGGATTTAACAAAAAAAAGTAGCAACTTCATATCCTCGCTGCGGAGCACAGTGATTTGATTTCATAGAAAAATGGCAAAAATATAAGAGAGTGCTCTGATTTGATAATACTATTTCGAAAGCTTGTAAGTTTTAGGTTGCTGAACTCAAATCTGAAGTCAGTTTCAATTAAGCTGTTACATAGTTGAAATATTCGGCATATTTAATTTGATTGTCTAGAATTTATATTTAAAATTTTATCATGTTTATACTCTTGACAATTTCTAAAAGTAAAGCCGTTACTATTAAAATTCTTTGCTTTTGGATTAAAATTGATATTAACTAATGTATCTTTTGATATCTTGAACTTTTATTTAACTTTCTGCATGATTGTGAAAAATCATAATTTCCATTGAAGAAAAGGGAAAAACCAATTCTGAATTCAATTATTTTTGTTAATCTGTAGATATTGGAGAATGGTTTTACATGTTGCGATAAAGAAATGTATGCTCTTAAAAATATTTTCATTCTTAAATCTCAATTTTTAGTTCCCAATAGTGTTCAAATTTAGTAACAATACAAAACTTAAGGCAATTATAAAGAACAAGTACTAAACTTTAACTTTAAGCAGTGTACTATCAAAAGCATTTCACAGATAATTTTTATTTAACAATTCTGAAAACATAAATTACTCATGTCAACATTTTTGTGGAGAATTTTTCGACTTTGCCCGTTTTTCCTTTGTTGGATAACTTTAAAAGAACGCCAAGCTAGCCATAGAGTATTTTTTGGAATTTTCTCTATGGCTTCTAAAATGCGGGACTCTAAATTCTTGCACATGCCGAACCCTAGGCGAACCAACACTGCACACATACACATTTGTGTGTGAAGTGAAGTGAAGCAGGCAATGTGCAAGTGTGTATATCTGTCGGTCTGTCGGTCTGTCTGCTGGCAATGCTGTGTGGGCATGTAGTACTTTTGGCATGGCAGTAACACATGATAACAACGCCATAAAGCATGCACTGAAACGTGATGTCTATAAAGAGTGAACAATAAAAAGGACAACAGTACATCAGAACAGCAGCAACAGTGAAGCAGGACCGACCTGCTGCTTGCCATTACGATTTTCATTTTATTGGCAAAATTTATGTGCGATCGTTGAGCATGCTACCCTACAGCAACAAAAACAACATTAATAACAATAAATTCAGTGGCCAGACTAACTTCCTAAGAATTTTTTTTGTCAAGTTTCATTTTTTCGCACTCTTTTTTTAATCAAAGGTCACTTTTGCCAGCAACAAAAAAATTAAGAATTGACAGGAAATCAACATTTTTTGGCGGATATTAAAAATGTATGCAAATATTCGCAATTTTATTCGCATAAATGTGCAGTGAAGCACAACAAATTAAATCGAACAAAAATCTTTATATGCAAAGGTATGTATGCATGTATGTATATATAATATAGGAATGAAAATATATGTATGAATATGCCGTTTATAAAGGCAGTGCAGAAAGAAAGAAGCAACAGTACAATTTTAAGTTGTTGCTCAAATTTAAACTAAAATAAAATGAGCCACCGACAAAACAAAAGCGTTTAGTTATATTCACAAAAGTAATTCAAAATTATGCAAACATCGATTTAAATTTTATATGAAAAAGCGAAAAATGTGCACAAATTTAAGAAATTGCCAGATCGTTTTGCTGACTTTTGGTAAAATGTTTTTTAATGCTGGCTAACGGGATAATCTTTAATATATGGAACGCTGTGCATTTACTTAAAACTCGAAAATTCGGTATGAATCGATAAGTTCGCCACGCGCTTTAATTTATAGCTTAAAATGGCAATCCCTTGCGCGTATTTGTTGAATTAGAATTCTGTTAAGTTATCACTTATAAGTGATGTTTTTTAAAAGTTGGCAGCTGTTACTGAAATTTGTTCAGAACCGAGAACCGGTTGCCAAACCACAAATATTACTTAAATATGAGCGTGCAGCCTACTTCAATTTAACGGCTCCTTTGGAAGCACCAGCAGCAATTTCATAATTTACTTCAAATTACAGTTTTCTGCCTTTAAAAAGCAATTAGCCCCTTCCCTCGCAATGCACTTTCGTGTTGGGTGCAGGCATGCGATCAAATGCGATGCGTTGTAAATTTTAGTTGTAGCAATAAATTCTGTGGAAAAAATAAATGCAAATAATCTTAATTAATTGGAAAATATTGCGCGCTATCATTTTCCTATACACAGACATACACGCACGAAAATGGGCGGAAGGCAATAACTTTCAATAAAGAGGTCACCCGCTTTACGCGAAAAATTGAAAGTAATTACATAAAAGCCAACCGCCTGTACACGCATGTGTGTGTGCAAGTGTATGCGTGGTAGGCCATATGATGAGTTTTCCCTTTTGCCAGTATTTCGATTTTTTGCACATTGCTGCTCTGTTTGTGTTTGACGTTATCCGTACACCAACACCAGCAAGAGACCACAAGGAATTGGTCGAAAGGCCAAAAGAGTCTAAAATGAAACTAACTCAATTTAAGCGGCAATACACTCAAGAGAGACCAAATGTGTGCCTACGCGCGAGTGAGCGAGAGAGAGAGTGGCTGCGCATTTTAGAGCATCAGTCGAGTGAAGAAAAAGCACATTCACATATACATATGTACATACCTTAATACGCTGTGGCTGATGAGTTCGAGCCTGCTCCTTTGCTTGGCTGCCTGCTCCGATGCAGGCATAATAAGCGTGGCTGTATTGTAAAAGAAGGCAATGACATTGCTGAATTCACATCATCGTTCCAGCCCATGTCGCGCCTCTGTCTCAATCCGGTCTCCGGGTGCTGATGACGAAGGCAATAAACCGTCGCTTATGTAAGAGCTAACCGCCCCGCCACTCCCACTCCCACTCACATGCCCAGTCCAAAACAGGCCAACCCAAATGCACTTACACGTCGGTAGACAGAGCCGCTGTGTTTTACCACCAAAGCACTTAAGCTCTGCCAAGTGCGCTGTTGTTTGCAAGTTTTAAACTTGAATATTTTCTCCTTCATTTCATTTTATTTTTTGTAGAAGTATGATTTTTTTTAAGCTAAACACACGCTTATTGATTTTCCTAAAATATATACGATATTTCAAATTGAGAAAACGCTCACACGCCGTGTGGGTCGGGTAGCGTGCGTGCATTCAAGCACTCTTTAGACTGCCGTCCAGTCCGAGCTGCAGAGCAAAAGCTCAGTGGGCCAACTTCTTTCGAAAACCGCTATGAACTGGAACTAGACTTGCTCCGTCCGGTACGGTTCAAAATGCGCGAAGCTACCAGAATAACAGTATAGAAGCAAATATGCAAAACTACTGCACAAATCCGCAGAAGGAAAAGGTTACCTTGTCCAGAAAAATAATTTCTTGATTGTTGTTACCGCAAGGATAAAACAGGAGTGAGTCCACGAAGGAGTTGGACTTAGTACTAATGAAGGTGCATAGGAGCAGCAATGTGAATCGTGTCTGCTGACCAGTGAGCGCTAGAAATATCTTTGACGATTCCCACCTTACTGCGTATTGAAAAAGAAACTACACATTTAGACTAATACACCATCCCAAGCAGCAAATATTTTTCAATGTCAAATGTTGTGGTACTCCCGCACAATTAAGAGCAAACAATCGCATTGACTCATACGGCTGGATAGGAAAGCAAGCACACATACACGAATAAACACATACATATAGAAAGAGCACAATTATACAACTACATGTGTTTTTTTTTAATAACGCTAATTGTATTAATTTTAGCTTTCCCATCCCGCCTTCGCATTCCGCTTGTATAATTTCTCAGAGTGACTGCCCAATTTCATTTAGTTGGCCGCTCTCACATGCCTACAAACACTTTAAAACTATAAGAACTGTACGTGAAGCCAGCGACGTAGCCATAAAACATTACGCAGAAGGAGGTAATGTTTTAGAATAAAGTTTATTACACAAGTTACATACGTCGACAGTTCGTCTCGTTTCTGTGTTAGAAATACCTGTTAAATGGATAATGGTTCTGCAACTATACTTTATGGCCTGTGGATAGAACATATTCTACCTTCATTGTCTGAATTGTTGCGCCAAATATAGCACTGAACAAGCCGTGGTCAGCTGTATAGAGCGCACAAGTATCGAGATTAAGCTTGCACTGGAAGATGCCCTTAAACTCAATGTGCGACGAAAGATAATCAAACCCTTATGTACATAGATGATAGGCCAGACACGAATACTAGCTAAATAGTGCTAGATAGAAAGCCACCCAAAATGTAAGAGCTGTACGTATTTCGATATGGAATGGCATGGGTTTCTAAATTACACGGTCAAGTTTCTGACTGCTTTCCGATTGGCGCTAGCCAGTTATCCAGAGCGATCCTTCTTTCTGTTCTTGCAAAGTTGACACATTGCCTTCACGTAGCTTCTGCTTAACATCCGTCGAGCATCGACCTAATGTATGCAGCGACATCTCGCCTTAACTTAAGAAGTGCCGTTGATTTGGGATCCATACAAATTAAAACACAGCCCACTAAAAAGACGACGAGCTTCGAATGAAATGACAACCAAAACTGTTGACGACCCCAGAAATCGTATATTTCGAGGGGCGATTTTATTTAAAACATCCTCTATAGTACAAGTAAATAATTATATATTTTGAGTGGCAAGTACGTTAAATATTACGATTGACAACAAATTACTATATACTATGGAATAATATTTCTTATTCCATCGAGCTGTTCTTACAGAATAAGGGAACTCACAATTAGTCAATATCTGTAATGAACAGCTTGTTAAATTTTACTATGGCATAGATGTTCACGCTTTAATTGAAAAGTTGCTTTCAGCCCACATTCTACATACTATTCGTATGAGCATATGTATATGTACATTCAGCAAAAAAAAATTTCAACCCAGAGAAGTAGACTAGCCTCTTAATTTTTTGTTCGAAGTATCAACTTGAGGTCTGCATGAATGCATTTGAAAGAGCGATCAAGACATTCATTCTGGTTTGAATCATTCATTCGCCTGTGCATTTATTTCCAAACACGTGTTGAATAGGCACACATGCCTTAAGAGTGAATGAGATAGCAAAACAGTTGGGTAAATTGTAAGCGCAAGCACATTACTCACAAGCAGACTACCCACTATTCAAATGTTTTGGTAAACAGAGTGCAATGCAGTGAGTGCACCGAGTATTTAAGGGGCTATACACAATTAAGAGGCTGAGCTTATTGTTAAAGAATTTCTGATGGAAAGACGTTTTAGTGTATTAATTATAATTTCTATGCATATTGTGGTCATTTTAAACATTATTTGCCGAAGAAAAGACTTTCGGACGATGCATTACTAACCGGCGCGCAGCAGCGGCTTCGCCAAAATTCTCCAGCTTACCATTCACTGCACCCACTTTACCCACTTCACTCACTATACTATACCGATACTTTGTTACATTCGTTTTGTTTGTTTCGATTGTAGCAAATAGAGCAAGATAACAAATGCTGCTCTTACTCTCTTTGAAAATAATGGCACGAGTGGGTATTTGTTTTGCTAATGAGAGGTTTTGTGAGTGTTTCACCCATTCAAATGTTTCACTCGTGCGCCGAGTGCAATGAAATGAGTAACCGTAGTGCACAGGCAAACCAAATGTATTCATGCAGACCTCTAGTATCAACTGCTTTATTCTTAGAACCTTCGACTTTTGAGATGGATCACCTATCCAATGAAGTGACTGAAAATTTCAGTCCGAGTGCAGCTCTCATAACCCCTGAGTTCCTCTCTATATAATATCTTTATCTAGAATCTAGATATTCGACGTAAAAGATAATAACAAATTCATTTAATTGCAGACATTTGGTTATTATTATGCAATTAGTGTTTCACACGATTTGCTCAGAAAATGTCAAATAAATGACGACACTTGTGTGTGTGTGTGTGTTCGTTCGCTTGACGCTCATTCAAAGAGCCGTTTTTTACATGAAATTATTTCAATTGCTAATAACACGCCGAGGCACACGACAAAATGAGCGTAAAACGAGACATTATCCGCCACTAGCTTTGAGAGCCATCGTCGACGACAATAACAGCAGCAGCAGCAGCAACAACGACAACAACGACAACAACGACAACATTGACATTATCATCGCCGACAACAACAAGCCAACTATAAACAACAATGCGCTGATGGCGGCTGCCTTTAAGTTTTGCGTGCGCGCACAAACATCCACCCCATCTCCTCAGCCCTTTACTTATGGTGCTCACTCAACGTCAGCACACTTCAATTGAAACTGTTGCAATTACGACATTGCATGCAGGCAAGCGGCAACAGCAGCAGCAGCAGCAGTTGCTGTCGCAGTGAAGCGCGGAGGGCGACGAAGGGCTTTGGCACTTTTGCTTTGTATACATTTTTTATAATACATTCATTAATTACTTAAACAAACATAGTGTTCACTCGACAGTGTTGAATGCAATACAACAACAACAACAACCGACAGAAAAGGAGTGCAAGAAAAAAGCGTGCAAACATTTCGTGTCAATATTTAGCCAGATAAAAGCCATTGTTGTTGTTGATTGTTTTTCCCCTTGCTATTATTGGTAAACTTTTAACCCTCTGCTGCCGATTAGTTTTCACAGCAAGTCTCACATTTAAAATTTAATTTGAATCTCACATGAAATGTATATTTAGGTTAATTTGACAGCAGTTTTAGTGGCAGTCGAGAAGTAGGGTTAATATGGCTCACCAAACACAAGATTAAAAGTGTTGAGAGATTGTATGTAATTGCTATAGAAATGCGAAGGATATGCTTAGTGCATCGTTACGAGAGTATAAAAATACACAATGACGTATGCAGACAAACACATACAAACACATAAGCTTCTCTTACGTACACAATGGCGTATAAGTAACTTTTAATCTAATAAAAAATAAGAAGCGCGCACGTGAGAAGCTGTAGCATTAAGCTGTTGCATCAAAAGGATACAAGTTGCCATTGTAAAACTTTAACTCTTTTCCAAGTTTATATGCAAATATTGAAACTGAACTATGGCGGTCAATATGCGAAATATTTCATATTTGTACGCCGAGCCTTAGCTCATTCTAATTTTCATTGAAATAGATATTCAGAATTTGTTTGCAGCTCTTGAATTAGAGAAGGTACTACCATAAATTTATACCACATCCAACAAGAAGTTTTGCTACAATTCTATATTAGCCTTGCCTGTAATCTTTAAAGCACGTTTGCATGTAAAAAGAAATTTCTCATAGTTACTGTAAAATAGTGGAACAAGAGCTGTTAGGTTGTATGAGTGATTATCTTAATGTATAATAAAATTATATTAAAAAAAAACTTTTTAAAAATAAGCTTTAATTTATTTAATGTACTAAAAAGTAGAAAATAAATTGTTTCCAAGTCACCGGTATTTTACTATTAAAAAAAACTTGGGGCGTTTCAGGTAGTCGGGAAGTGGGTGAAAAATTGATTACTAGATTTGACGACATACCGCTGACATACCGCGGACAGAAAGTGAAGTTAATATAAAGCTTATAAAAACGTTGGTGCATATGTATGTTGCAGCATCACGGCTGAACCACAGAAGCGATCGACCTTATACTCACAACATATGTTCGTGTGGTTCTCTGAATGGTCCTTCGTTCTCTGTTAGACCTTCCTAAGTGGCTCTGCGGTGGATCTTTTTCGAAAAATCTTATTTATGGACCGATTTGGCTCAGACGCACACCATATAATAATTAAGTTGACAGAAAATTTGAACCCGATAGCTGTTGTAGGAGTGGAAATATTGCCGAAAATCGATTCATCCTGTACTTAATTTTCATATTACTAAAAAAAATTTCCACCATAGTTGAAAGACATTTCAAAACAAATCCTTTAAGAAAATAATTATTTTAGGCAGAACAACGTTTGCCGGGACAGCTAGTATTTAATATAATTTCTTCGACTGTACGAACAATATTTAACATTTTTTATAATATCAAAATTTATTACTAATTATAGATAAAAAAACAAATCGTCAACAGAGTTACACACGAACACATAATGTATATTTAAACATATACCCAGCAGGAAAGAATGTAGAAAATTTTCGAACACAAGCTGAAATGCCATAAATTTATGCCATTTCCTCATTTTTTTAGAAGAATTCTGCACACGTAAACATTCCTTGTAAGCATCAAAGAAATAGAAGAAACAAGCAATTGAGTGGGATTTGATATTGAGTCAATTGGATCAAGTCATGATGTATCAAAGCTATGCAGAGAGTCGCTATTTTATGATTTGGAATCACTCACACAAATCAAAATCCAAGTCACTGTGCAGTCTTAAGATTGAAGCATAGCAGCGCAAATGTTTCTTCTGAATCATATAGCTATGATCCAAATTTCACATCTGAATTAAATTGAAATCGAGCGTAATTGAATTCTTTTGGTATACAAAGCCATTTTGCTTGAAAGTGAACATGACTGATCGAGTTTTAGAAGCACAGAGTATGGTCCAATTTGAGTGTACTAGTTGTGAATTGACAGCACTGCTAATAAAAGATTTTCTTTCACACAACATAGCAACAAATTATATAACGATATTACCTTTGATGCCAATTCTTGAGATTGAATTGCTCATTGAGAAGGCCAGTGCAATTTTCCGGCTGGGATGCTTTTTATACATATGCGCGCTTGGCGAAGTACTACATTTGCCAGACTGTAAACAATCACATAAAACATTTTTAAAATGCTCATTAACTTTTGAGCTGATGGCTTTTCACGAGAATAAACACTCACAGCCACATGCAGAAATGTGCGCAGCACAAGCAACAAAACTCAGCTATTTAATTTATTCCAGATGAGAGTGGCTGCCTCGCAGCGCAGCCCCGCGCTTCAATATATATCGATCATAAATCAAAACTGAAATTAGTTTATTTAAATAGATTAAACAGCGAAGCAACAACAACCACAACATCAACATCAGCTGCAAAGAAAACCAATATATGTATATGCCTTCTCTACGTAAGTTTGAGCATTTGTTAGCGGGAAATATAATAAAAATGTATATAATTTGATTTTTGTGCGCCTTTTCAGCTAATTCAATTAAATGATAAAAATATGTTAATCGCTTTTGGCAAAATTTTTGTTAAACCAAAGCAAAGTTAAAGTGTTTGTTGCTCTCTTACGCAAATACAAATGCGTAAGCGTCAAATTCAACGGATGCGTCGGCGTCGGCCAAGAATCGGAATTCACCTCAATCTGCAATTTTATGGCGGCAGAGTGCTTTTCCATGTACAATGACCACAGGCAAAGCGCACAAATATACGCAGGCATATACACACATATACATATGTACATATGTTTATTTAGAGCGTGCTGTTATTTTTAAAAAACTGTTGCTGTTTTTATGTCATAAAAATATGAATTCTTTTTTGCCCACCGTTTCAATATTTTCAACGAACGCAAAAGCAGCGCTGCTCTTGCGCTCCTAAACAAAATCTGAGTGCAAGTTTGAATGCGTCTGGTAGAATGAGGCCTATGAATGCATTCGGTTGAGATGCGCCCTGCTGGTCCCCCTTTGCTGCCTCCGTCTTTAGTGCGCGCCGCACACATTCCACATTGACATTTAATTATGGTGCAGCTGCACGCTGTAATAACTGCTGCTCGCGCCGCCCGTGTCTTGGCATAATTTTGCGCACGATGCGCAACAGCAAATACCTGCCGCCAAATGCAAATATCTATAATACTACTAATGCAAAATGCCACAAATAGTATTGCTGTTTTCGATTTTTACATTCTGAGCTCATTAAGCGAAATTATTAGATTGCACATCTTGGCCGCGCTGCTGTAAGTGTTGGCTAGTTCCAATGGCCCAATTCAAAGTAGTTCACACGTCATGCCGTAGGCACGCGGCATGTTCATTAACATACCAACAACACCCACACGTAAATAGCATACTAACAAGCCGCAAGTGCATTTCCGTGCACACCCAATAAATATTTAGACCGACATCGACTTCAAAATATTTATTTGAAATATTTCACATACATAAGTGGGAGCAAGATAAAAATTCCAAATTCTTATCAAATTAGACTTTCTGTATGCCTATCGGCGAACGAAGTTGTAGTACATTATGGCATAAAATGTGCTCCAAACGTGAATCACATAACTTTTTCTACACAACTTCACTGTTTTCTTTCTGAAGCTTCATTGACTATGATGTAGTTCGCCAACTTAGCGACCAACCGAAAACGAAACTAGTAACGAAGCGTAGTGGGAACATTTACTTTCAAAAATGTCCATTGAGATTTCTTCTTCTTTCCACTTGTGTTATATATGTACATATGTATCTGAATTTTAAATGTTCTAATAAGTTTCAAATATATAAATGTACAGTTACATTGCCAATTAACCCGACTGAGCTAGTGAGCAAAATGATTGAATCGCGAGAAGCGTGGGACGCAATAACCACGCGAATCGTGCATGCTGGTAGCTCCGGGCTATTAGTATCTTTGAAGATTTTCACCTTCCTGCGCATCGAAACAAAAAAAAAAAAAACAAAAAAAACAGTTACATTGCATCAATTTTAATTATAGCAAACTCTTGAGCAAAATGAAGTCGAATGAATTTTCATTTAATTTAAAATTTCTCATATAGCAAAAAGTTGGACTTTGCTCAAACGCCTGTGTTCTGTGTTTATTGGGCTATCTACAGGTGCGTTTATTTACGTATATAATACTAAAGCACATATGCATGTTTATTTGTGTGTGTGTGTCTGTGCAAGTGCAGCGCATTCATGCATGCATTCTCAGCTCATCGTTAATTCTTCAACAAGATCATTGGCGCTGTTCATATGTCTTTCACATTGCCATAAAACTGTTCTGCAAGTCAAACAAACGCAGCAGCCTCTGCTTATATGTACACTCAAATTTAATTATACGCCGTGTTGTTGTTATTTGAAGCGAAGCCGAAAGTGCCCGTGTTAATTGGTTTGTTTGTGTGTGTGCGTGTGTACGCGTACGTGCAGTGTGATGGATGCCACACGCACATGCACATACACACGAATGCCAGCGTATGTGCGGTTAGGCAGCAGAAGCCTACGTAAAAGCCTTGCCTCGTCTCGTCTTGCTCAATTGAATTAGATACGTGCAAAATTAATTTTCCAACGAAAAATTACTGCTAATTGAGATTTCACTTGTTGTTGTTGTTGTTGCTACTGCTGCTGCTGCTGTGAGAATTGTAAATTGTTTTGGCTACGCACATGATGACGCCGTTGTTGCCAGATTGATAGGAAAATATTCAAAACGCTTACTTATAAATCAGTGTAGAAAAATCGCTTTTCCGTATAATATTTCAATCGCTTGAAAGAAGTCACCAGCTTGACCAGATTTCGGCTGGTATAATGCGGTTTAATACAAAGTTGCCAGATACAAAATTATTCATATCCTTGATATGCTGATACAAATTGTTTATAATTTTTTTTTACAATAACTTTCAGGCTTATATTTTGAGTATAATAATAAGGCTACAACTATGCCAAAGTTTTTCAAAATTATACGTTTCAGTCGTACTCTCAGTACAATATGCAACCTTTATTTTCAAGTTCATACTTTAAATTCGCACGTCATTTTTGACGGATTATGGCTAGATTTTTCTAAAAATTTTGATTAAATACCGGTCAAATAAGCCGTAAAATTTATGTTTAACAAATACATACATACATTATGAAAACTACATAAAAAGTACATACATTTTGAAAACTTTTTTATGCTTTCATAGTAAATTAATACATGTTTTTTATACTTTTATTTTGTTTAAAGCTCTTTTAAAAAATTAAACTTCTTTCTACACAAAAAATGATCGATCAATTGTGGCTGGATCATGAAAAATTGGCTGTTTATCCCTCTTGCATCGCCGAACCGAAACACAAATTGCGCTTAGTTAGCCGCTACTCTTGCTAGCATCTGTCTTTCGTCTCGCCTTTAAATTAGTCTGACTAAAAAAATGCACGACTTTGAACTGCAAGTTGAAGATCTCGTGGCATTTGCTGTGTAGAAAATCGATTTTTTGCGAAAATAGCAGCCGACAACACTGCACGACGCTGCGGCCTCCCCAAACGCTGGCGCTTGCTGCCCATGGCATCTGAGAGTGATACGAGTGTGAGTGTGAGTGTGCGCATGAGAGAGTGTGCTCTAAGCGCCGTGCGTAAATAATTGTGCAGTATTGTGTATTTTTTGGCGGTCATTCCGCTGAAATGCCAAATTAGCTGCCTGATTTCGACTATTATTTGCTGTGGCTGCCGCCGAGAATATTAATGAGTTCTCTCTTCCTCTCGCGCTGCCTTTGTTTACATTTACGTGCCAAGCACTTTCGCAAGCATGCCATAAATCAAGCTTTTGCCGTTTTGAATGCGCTGCAAATTCTTGTATGTAACGAAAAATACTTGAAATGTAATCTGATTTCAGGTTCGCATCGTTCATTTAATAATTTCTTTTGTTCAATTTCTTTTAAATTCCTTTCCTACTTTCCCTCCCCTTTGACTTGGGCGCGAATGAACCAGCTGCGATTCCAATCATATGCAAATGTGCTTGCGTATCTCTCTTAGCTATTTATGCTAAAGTGTTCCACAGCAACATACACACACATGCGCACACACATACACACATACAAGTGCATGTGATAAAGAGCGCAAATCGCTGCTATATGCACTTGTGTTGGTGCATTCTAAGCCATACTAATTGCATCTGAATCCAGGCAGCTGCTGCGCTCACTCACACAAGAATCGCGCTACTATAAGTATGAGTGTGTGTGTTTTTATTTGCTGCGCTGAAGGACACTACAAAACAGAGCGCAGCGAATAATTTAATAACAGCGAAAGGTATTTACGCCATTTGTTACGTACGCGCTGATTGCGTCTCGTCCTGCGCTCCATAAAGCCCCGCTTCACTCAAATCTCGTTAAAGCGCAGACAGTGAAATCCTTTAACAGCACAGCGTTGTAATTTCAAGTCTGACATGTAATACGAATGTCAATGTAGCGGGATTCCGGAGCATCCGCAAATCCTGAAATTTCCAGATTGAAATGTTCAAAATACCGAGGTTTACGAAATACTTTCATAACAAAATCTTCGAAACATTTCGGTAAATTGAAAGTATTTTAATTAAATATTTATATGTAAATATGGTTTGGTAATCCCGAACCAATCTCATATCTGTTTTGATTTTTATTCGTTTCTTCTTAAATAATCACAACTTATTTTTTCACAACTGTACAAAACCTTTTCATACACGGCAACATCTCCGATTATATTATATTACGGGACATAACTCCTATGACTTTTATTTGAAACCACTTACATTTTATCAGAATAATTTTTCAATAAACGTCAGATATAATCATTTTCCAGATAATCGATAGTCACATATCACTCACACATATGTATCTCACTCATAATGGTTACCGATAAAAAAATAAGTTTTAACTAGTAATTACACCTGTTGGAAAAGAAACAAGATATCTCACTCATAATATTTAGGCAATACAAAAAATGGTTTTCCTTTTAAAATTTTTAAAAGTTAAAAATTATTGTCATTTTTCGTGCTTTTATTATATTGCTCACCAATTGAATTTTATTGTTTTTGCTTTGCTTGAAAAAAATTCTTTGGAAATCAAAATCAGAACAGAATTGAACTCTTCTTCGACCGGGACTGATTGTATCGAAGTCAGATTACACACATTTCGATTAAATAAATAATTTAAAAGTTCATGGAACTTAGCGCGTCAAATACATACGTAATATTGCAGATAACCTTCTACCTTTTCCAGCAGGCACTTTGCTACTATTCATCGACACTCAACTTCAATCGCTTGGCATTTGTTGCGCTAATTGATTTCCGTAATTCTCCATCCGCTTCACTTTCAATTATCCGTAATTTCACTGCTGTTCACAATTACCACTCTCACTGCGAGGGGAATGGAATGAATGCACAGTTGAAAAAAATAAAATTAAATGTATATTTCTTGTATTAAAGCACTTTCACTAAACTCAAGAACATGCAAATTAGAAAAAGTGTTAAAGAGCAACTGAAGGACGTCGAAGGTGAGGAAAATGTGTAAAATTGCAGCATTTTAATTTATACCCAAACTGAAATTTATTGCGCTCAGTGAAATGTGTTGGTTTCGTGTGTGCTGCTCTTACTCGCAACCCAAACTAAAACACATACAAACTCACACAAACTCACGCTGATGTGCGCCTTCAGATGCTTACCAATGAAATATACATCGACGATAAATCTTTTATGTGTGCGGAACAATTTTCAGTAGTAAAAGCATTTTCAGGTGGGCAAACAGCTGCGCGGAGAGGAATGAAAGGCTTTGCTACCCTGCTAATGTAGCAGCATGCCAAAACGAGGATGAAGATGTAAGATCTGCCTGTCACCTCCACCTACGCCGCCTTCCATTCCCTTAGATAAAAATAAGACAACAAGGCAACGAGTAGCTCTGCACAGAAAACGACATGGAACCAACCAAAACTTTTCATTCTTTTCATTTTGATGCGATAAATTGAGTTACTATCAAATAAAAACGAAAATTAAGAGCAAAAAGGATCGCTTCTGTACACTGACAAGCATTCAACACAATATTAGATTATGGTTGAGTTTGTTTTTAATTTATTAGCAATGATTGTATGATAACATCAATAAGGGAGTAGGAAAACAAATCAAAGAACAATATTCAAACGCTGTCAAAAATAGCAAAGTACAGTATCAAATGAAATTCAATAATTATTTACAAAACTTTTCCAACCAGAAATTTAAAATTTTTACAGCCAGAGTTGGCTTAAAAGTAATAAAAATGCACTTATAGTTTGTCGTGAGTGAAATACTGTACCATTATTTATATATTAAATGCTCTTATCTAGCATTAACCTTATATATGTACAGTGTGTGTGAGAATTTTTTTCAATAACTGAGCAGATATATTAAATCATTGCAGTATGCCACTTAGAACGTTCCTCATTGCAAAAGCAGAAACGATAAATATTTCTTGCAATTTTTTTAAAAATCACAGCCCCTTTCTTCGGACTGTATGCATAAATATCGCTTACATTCTTTACATATGCACTAATTCCTTTGGTAGCAATAACAGTTTTATGGAATTAGAATAATAAAGCTTTTACTGATGTAGTGAATGTGCACTTTTCCAGCTGGCAATATTTTCAACCCTCAAGAGCTCTGCTCAGATCGTTCTTGCAAGCGTTTGTAAGCCCCTGAAAAATAACAGCTTTGGAAGAGGGTTACTAATTCAAATTGCTAGCTAAGTATATTCTGATCATTTCATTCAACTAATCTTAACTATCGCATCAATCAATTTGAAGGACTTTTGACCGACCCTGTAACATAATAATTTGTTCACTCTTTTTCTCTCATGTTAAAAGTTATTTTAATGCGATAGCGCCTAATTGTATGCGATACATTTGCTGTTCCTGATATGCCCAAATCAATTTACAGCAATAAATTATACATTTCTGCGAATTCTGTGCACAACAACAAAACTGCTACAATTAATTGCACAAAATCAAAGCGTGTGCAGTGCCAGGCGCCTAAAAATTGCAACAGCCTATGGAAAAAAATTATAAATTTTTTGCCGCATTGATCTAATTATAATCAACATAAATTGCTGGCAACAAAATACATACATACAAATGCAACATACATTTAAAAGCAATAACAAGAATGAAAAATTAAAGCCTGTCTCATAAATTTACAACAATTTTAAAATAGTCTTTAGTTTAAAATTTTTAAAATGAATGTTATACCCTTAAGAAATTGTTACATAGGAGTATATATATTTAAATATAATTTTGTGATGCTTCTTCTTCCGTAACTACGTTAGATTTTAGCCTAATAAATTAGTGCACACGTGGGCGTGCCTGTTTGAATCAAATTTTATCAAATCGTACACACCATTTCTTGACGGTTTTTCAGTACGGTCAGATTGATTTTAAAAACGCTTGTTTTAAAATTAGATTAGTCTATTTGATTTTAGAAATAGCCAACAATATTATACTGATTTTTTTTCTCTGAAATTCTCTGAAATGAAATTGGAAATGGTGCAATAATTTGTTTGTCGATGTCTCATTTGGTTTGATAACAAACGTGTTTAGTACACCCACCCACTTCCCTATGATCCTTCCTAAACGAACAAGTGCTTTTCATGTATAGAGGGCATCCCCTGCATCTCAAAATAAATTTTAATTACTCAGATATATTTTCATATATAGCTTGCTTTTGAGTGTTTCATCCATTTGAACAAATTCAATTCGCACTCACAGTGGGTAGTGCATAAAAACAACAACAAAGACAACTACAAAGTAAATACAATTGTCACTGCTGTGTTGCTGTTGTCCTGCTGCTGCTGCTTGAAATAGTGATTCAGTGACAACAGCAAGCAGCGTTCCTGGCAGTTGATACAAGCCTGCAGCTAGCATCACTGCTGCCACACCCATTTGCACTTAGGCAGAGGCTGCTGTTGCTCTGAATCAAAGTGGCGCTGGTTGCAGCAGCATTTCTGTTGTAGTAATAAGTTTTATATGCCAACTTCAACACAGCAACAGCAACAGCAACAACAACAACTTGCACAATGAAAGCGAACGTATTTTTACATTAACTAATTTTGATATTAGTGCTCACAAGTCTTTTCTTCTTCTTGGTCGTGCTACTTCTCATTTGCATTGTTGCTGCCTTCTTGTGGTTTGTATTTTTATCGTATATGCCAAATTGCCTCATTAGCTGTTTAGCAAATCACCAGTAAGCGGCGAGCAGAGTGCGAAGAGCGTGGAGGAAGAGAGCGTACGTTAGCCAGCTTCAGCGACGAGAAAGCGAAGAGCATATTTTCTCTATTATATTTGCAATTTGTAAGGAACAGCTGCGGCAATTGTTGCTGCTCCGCTGCAGCAGCAACTCAACGCAGGCCAACTTTAGGGGCCGCAGGGCAGCAGGCCGACTCAAGTGAACGCCTGATGTCAGATGTTGGCAACTTTGAACGTCGCTGTTGCAGCTCCTGCGTTGCCAGCACGATTGACCCCTGCCCGCCACCGCCAAGTGACACACAAAGCGCTGCTCGAGAGTAGAATCGAGTGGCAAATATTGTATATGCCACAAAGCGTTGCGAAAGCTAAGAGGATTTTAGCACACACACACGCTCAAAGAGGCACTGCTACACACATGGATACACACAACTGCAAGTTGCCAGCTGCCTTGCGGAAATCAATACGCGCCTTGAACTGTGCGCACATTTGCCCCCTACTTTCAGGCCACAAATTGAATCCTTGCACGCCATCGCGCTAAGCCGACTGCCCGTGCCTCTGCCCCTGTATGGCTCCACTCCGCACCTGCACCTCCACCTTAACCTCCGCGCTCCAATGCTGTCAGCAGCGCGCGGCGCGCAGTGAGAAGCGTATAATGTATGACAGCTCATAAAATGATGCATGGCTCGGCTTTCTTTTCATTTTCAAAGAGGCCACAGAAAGGCAAGAAAAATGAAAGCAAAAACAAATTTATTTCCCGGCCGACACGCCATCTTTTAAATATGCTTTGAATGTATGCTTTGCATTTGCATGGCAAAGAACAGCGAACAGCAGCAACAGCCGCTGCAAGAGCACAACAACATGCACATGCAATGTGTATATGACGTCTGCAATGCAGCAGATGCCACCAGCGGGTAATAAATGACAAAACCAACAAGGTGAAAGTGAAAAGACATCAAGGCTGGAGGCTCAAAAGAAAGCATCGGTGTTGTCTTTTCACCCACGACAAAGTAAATCCATTAAAGCTGGAAAAGATGTCACAATGAATATGGAAAAAAAACATGCCATTTATGTTTCATCCTAATGATGATGTTGCTATTATTGTTATCTACTAATGCCATTTTTGTTAAAGTGGAAGGAAAGCTTCAGCACAGCAAAGAAAGAGCAACGATGTCTCCTAAACATAGTTAAGAATTTAAAAAAAACTCATATACACTACTTTAAAAAGATTCCAGACAACTTTCATAACACTGAAATAGTGGAAGTCGAGATATCTGGTTCAGATCAAGGCACATTAACAAGGTATGCCACTTAGAGAGAGCTGTCAAAACCTCTCTACACCTTTTTATTGGTGAACGGTTGCACTTTGCCGTTAAAAAAGTGCCAAATATCAATGTTGATATTTTTGGTCTACGACCTTTTTTTGGTTGATTTTGGGATAGCATGTAAAGAAGCACCTTAACAATTAATACAATATCATCTTCATTGCATTTAAATAAAAATATATACTGCTGAAACCAGCATTTGAATGAATAATAAAAATTTTGCTACGCGAATGGAGTTTTAAAAAATAAAATTTTACACAGTTTTTTACCTTGGGAACAAACACTAATCATTGCAACCAAACATTTGTTCCTAAACAAAAGCAACTATGATTTTGGCATATCTCGCACTCGTATTTTGACGGCTCTCCCTAAGTGGCTCTCCCTTGTTAATGTGCCTTGGTTCAGATCAGATGCGACTGGCAAACACCACTTGCGCTTGTCTGCCGCAGCTGTTCTCGATTCTCAAGGGCCTTACCCTTCAATCGCCTTGAACATTTCTTCCAATGCACGCAGCCACGGCGGCAGATGGCGCGGTTGTTTGCGCCGCACCTGTCGCAGAAGTTCGGTCGCCTGCTGACGACGTCAGTTATGACTTTGACGCCATTCGCACCATTTTTAGCTAATTTTCTTTTATACGCCATTAATTTTTTTAAAGCCTCGTCGTTTTAAGTAAGCTAAATTCGTTTGAAGTTGTATGTCGATGTGTGTCCGTGTGTGCGCCTGTGTTTCCGTGCGCACACACACAAGCCTTTTATGCCCCGGCCATATTTGCGCACTTCACGCTTCAAATGTGCTCAGAGGAGCCTTTGCGTTTATGTTCCCTCTGCAATTGCACTCACACATTCAGGTACTCGCATGCGTTCCTACAAAAATGTGTACGTACATACATATATGCATGAGTAGGCAGAGTTTGCATATGTGTATGCATACAAAATATACCCCACAGTTAGGTTAGTCTATATTATGGACTCCATAACATGTGGAATAGCTATGGCGAAGGCGTCTATGTAGTTATTGCTTAGTGTTGTTGTTGTTGTTTCTGTTGCTGCTGTTGCGTCTGTTTGCGATAACATTTATTGTTTTTGTAAGCTATTTTCTACAAACACACTCTCATCACAGCAACATCCATGCATGAGCTCTTCCTGCCGTAAGGTTTCACCTGAACAGCAGCAAGGATAAAAGCAACAAATTCCCCTACACAGCAGGATGCAAGAGATACGGGTGCGTTATTGTGCGCTTGAAAGGACCGTATGGGTCGAGATAAATTAGGATGCGGCAGAAGTAGCAGCAGCAGCAGCATCGGCAGTGATGTATGAGTAAATTTTCTGTTCTTGGCAGAAATTGTTCAATATAATTGTCGGCACAGTTTAAAGGGTATTCCACTCGAAACGGAAAAGAAGAAGAAGCGCAGCAGGAGTTCGCTTGTGAAAAGTGCTCGAAATAGGAAAGTGTTGAAATATGTTGGGAAATACTGCCGCAGATGGTTCATTAACTGGGCTCACATGCCGGTGAGATGTGCGTATGTGTGTGCCTTTGAGAGTGTAGGTATCAGTGTGGGTTCTCTTGTGTGGCTTGAGTGTTCGCAAACTTCAGCCTCAATTACTTCATAGGCCCTTAGTGATTGACTAAAAGTGATGCAACGTGTTTCTGAGTGCATCATAAAATATTAAGTTCGAAAGTATTTGCGTACATTAGTTCGCAAGACATTAATTAAATAGGAGATCATATGCAGCCTGAATACTTTAAAATTATATTAATACAAAATCTTGATTTTACCGCTTTTTAAATTAAACTTACAGTTGGCCGAAATTTCGACCGAAGTCGAGTAATCAATAAATCAACTGGACGAAGCCGACTATTCGGCCGCTCTTAGCTATAATCTTGCTTTTTATAATGCTTTCAAGCAAAAGCATAATTTGCAGATTTTAATAGTGACAAAACCATTTGGTTTTATAGAACAATCAATTTCATTTCATTATGCAGCGAAATCAAATTTCGATATACTATATATGTAGGCCAAAATTAGTATTCTGTATAAAAGCGCAAAACTTTCGAGTACTGCCTGCGTATGAATAGAAATCAGAAGCTATTGAAATGCTAAATAATTCAATGCTATTTTGGCCTAGTTTTAATTCATTGCTATTTTGGCCAACGGCTCAACTTATGTCAACAACAACAAAATTGAAAGTGATTAAGGGAAATTTTCAAACTTGCCAAACTTGGCTAGCCTAAATAATCCGCTTACAAGGAAACGCAGCAATTCAGCCAAAACACAAGCCCCCACGAAGCCATGCCAAAATCAGAATATGCAAAGTGTGTAGGTAATTAACAGTGGCCCTCCCTCTCTCTCCCACCACTTATATCACCTGGCCCCACTTGCTGCTGCGAAAGCTCCCAAACTTGACTGCTGCAGCTAATATTATTTATGCCAAATAATTTGACAAATTGTATTTTTAAGTCTTCGATAAGTAATCAAATTTACATTTCTACTTGTTGAATTTGCAAAGGCGGCAGCAACGGCAAATCGCCAACAACAACAAAGACAATGCCCGCCCTAACAACAATGACGTACAAAAATAATCAAAGACATGCCAAGTTCATCAAGAATAGGGTTACCGTATGGTAGCCTTTAAGAGCACACGCCCTCTTCTTCACTTAAAAGGCAAAGCTCTACCTGCTTTCCAGAAATGTTCTTCTTTTATTTGCTTTTCTAAATTCTAAATTCGAATGCCACTTTTACTAACCTTTATATTATAGAAAAATTCTATAAAACCTCAATTGCGGGTTGAAAAATATAATAAACCATGTAGGCACACAAAATTTCGACAAATTTTAAAAACCTTTTGGAGAGCTACTTCAAAGTGGAACAGCGTCTTGTTTCAGAAACTGTTTCCTTATGATAGCAATTAATTGTGACACGCAAAGCTTACACTTTTTTGCTCAAAGATACACTCTCTTTGTATATTTCATTGCAAAAAATTTCTCTCACAATAATAATATGATGTATTTTTATACCCTACACCTATGGTAATAGGGTATAATAACTTTGTGCGAAAATTGTAACGCATTAAAGGAGCCATCCTAGGTATAGACATAAGTATATAGAAATGCTTAGAATCACTTTCTGTGTTGATTTCCGGTTGTCTGTCTGTCTGTCTGTCTGTCTGTCTGTCTGTCTGTCTGTCTGTCTGTCTGTCTTGCTGTCCGTGGCCACAGGAGAGAAAGACGGAGTTGTCCGATTTAGACCAAATTTGGCACACAGTCGCAGTGAACCTCCCACTACAAGTTCCGAGATTAGCAAAATCGGTCGAAGGACACGCCCACAACGGGCCAGTAAGTCCCACAACCCCGGACAAATTTACAGTAAAATTGCTTAAATTTGTTCAAATATTCATTAAAAGGAATGGTATTTGGTATTTAAGGTAAGGTGTGGGCCCTCTACGACATACAAAAAAATGGGAGTGGTCCTCCCACTATATAGACGGTAAGCGGAAAATCCTTATAACTTCCATAATATATACACCAGTCTGTCCATATTTGGTCACTTCATTGCTGGTAAGAACACATTTTAATTCTCCAAAAATGGGCATGGTCCGCCCACTCAGTTACTTGGTGTAGGGTATTACTCTGTCGGTGAAACCCGACTGATGCTTCCATACTTGTTCTATTCAATTTCGCTCAAATAAACGAAATTCTTCTTTTTTTATTATCTTCATTACAAATTTTGCTGCTTTTGTAGTTTTCAATCTGGTAACCCTGATCGAGGGGGGTGCGCTGCATAAAATTTTGGTATGGCGTTGAATGGGTGAATAAGAGCATGGATAGAAAGGAAAGTGGCTTGCTGACTGTAATAATGGGTCTGATTACAAAACACCCCGCAATATGCTTAAATTAGGTTGTTGTTGTTGTTCAAAATTAACCATTATATTGGCATGGTTCAGAGGGCAAAGAAACAAGGCGATGAGGCCAAATGGAAGATGGAGCACGAAGCAGGCCGCAGCAATGTGAAGTGGATAGCGGGTAGCAATAACACGCCAGCAGCTCAAGTTGCTGTCATAGATAATGTCTGATGTCCCGGCGGGTCCCGCCTGCCGCTTGACGCCTGCCTGACAGCCAAACAATTGCAAAACAAATTGAAATTGCAGATTTCGCTGTGCTACTTCGGTGCGTCAAAGTCGAGGCATAGTTCGAGTCGAGGGCGTTACAGAAAGCATGTTGAATGTTGGACTCACACATACTACACATACATAAGAAGTAGATGTGTATGTGTTTTTTTGTTTTTTTTTGTTTCGATACGCAGGAAGGTGGGAATCTTCATAGATACTGCTAGCCCGTACTAGTCAGCATGCACGATTCACGTTAATTCTCCTTGTGCCTACGTACTAAACCCATCTCCCTCCTGGACTCAGTCCTGTTTTCCCCTGTGTGTATGTGTGTGCTGGCATGTCTGTGCAATACACGTGAGTCATTATAAGTACGACTATGATATAGACCGACGCACCGGGGGTGATAGTCAGACAACCACATATGTAGATAGATAAACAAAGGCGTGCCCATTTCCAGCCTACGACTCTAGTCTATTCAACTCTGCTCCACTAACATCAGCGCAATTCCACTCTGCTGCTTCGAATGCCACCACACAAAAGGCAGCAGTGTGGTGTTTCATGTCAGTGATGTGCAAGTATCGGCAAGAATTGCCAATTCATCGGGAGAAGAAGAAACAATTTGAAAACAAATTCTCTTTGTATTAGACTGAGAGTTGAACCGAGGCGATTCCGCATCAAAGACCAAGCACTTAGCCCACTGGGCCACCGGGGCGAAATATATTTTGTGCTTTTCGAAAATTCGCGGTTCTTTTCTACTGACACATACTTTACATGTTGACCTTAAAGCAAGTTGTTTTGTCAAAAAATTTCCAAAACTATTATTAACCAAAAAAATGTATAGAATCGAATACCCAAATGCATTGCCATATCACAATTTTATACGTAGGATAAAGGCACAAACAAAAACGCACTTGCAAACGACTACATACAGCGACGATAGCATCTGATTGTGAGTACAGCAGAGCGCACAAAGGCACAGAGGAGTGGGATTAGCTGCCAAAATATACGACGGCACCTTGCTGATACACACGGGCCCTGTCTGTTAGCCTATTGGCCTGTCTGCCTTCCTGACTGCCTTCTGCCGTGTTGCCTGCCCGTCTTCTTATGTCGACGCAACAAAAGCGCTAAAAATTCCCAAATACATGAAGGACGACGACAGCAAAAAATACGACTACGTCATAAAACATATTATCAAACTTTTTACGTGTTGTTAGTGTGGTCGTTGTTGCTGTTGTGTAGAAATAAATCAATATTTTTGGCGCAGAACAAAAAACCAACAACAACGATTAAAAAGCACAAAAAAGAAAAGCTTGAAACCAGAAATAAAAGGCAAATTCAAAGCGTTGAGATTACTCACAAAATTAATTAGAATGGCCGCTCCATTCCCTGCAATCTGTCTGACTGACTGCCTGCCTGTTGGCATGTCGCACGTAGGAAAATGGGCACAGGAAACGGAAATGGCTGGGAGCATGAAAGCGCAGAGGTGCTACTGCTGCTGTCGTCGAAAACAGATACCTGCAGGGCATTGTCCAAGTGAAAGGACACTGCTGTAATGGGCCGATGAAAAAAGGCAAGAAGAATTTCAGCTGCAGTTCTCCACATAGGCTGACAGGCCGAGAGCGCATCTAGGAGGTTCATTCCCCCATAGAGGCTTTGTGGAGGGTATGTCATGTGGCCCCATGGGCCTCTTTAATGTTCGACATGTTGATTTAAAAATGTATGCTGGTCGCTCCAAATCTAATGTTGCTTTTGCTGGATCAGCTGAATCTTTGTATAATTGCAGTTAGAGTTCCAGAACTGACTTTTCGTCCTCTTTTTAGCATTTATGGTGAGCAGAGTATGATGTATAAGTCATAAAAACGGTTTTTTGTGTAAGAAATTTTTAGCCTATAAATTTTTAATTGCTTTTGAGAATCAGATTTAAGACGTGATTTAGATTTACCTCTCTCCCGTCCTTTCGTTGCCATAAAAGGCTTCGGACAAAGCGATACCATATCTTGCGACCTTTTTAACTTCCTACGAAATAGCGAGATTATGCCGCTGTTTTCTTCGCTATCGATGGGGAGTTAGCCAAGTGGATCAGCTACTGGCATTTTTGGACACCTGTTTTATAGAACACATAGAACTTACTATATATTTTCAAAATGTTTCATGTATGTTAAAGTTTCCGCAGTATCAGGAGAGTCAGAATGCGATCATGATGTTCAAAACGGTTCCAACATCATTCTAAAATTATCTCCTGGAAAGCTTAAGAATTGTTTTTACCCGAAAACCATTCCTTAATTTCTTTCCATAATCAAACATATCCTTTGCAACGAATTCTTGTCTACGTATCTTAGGCTCCTGTAATTTTAACGACATGTTGAAATATAAAAGCACCAACAACAAATACAACAAGGCTCAAAAAAGGAGACATTAATGAGCCAAAATTATTTGCTAAGTGATAATAGCAAGAAATTATGACACCGCACAAATTTTTGTGGTTTCACAGCCCATCCGCAAACTGCTCACGGCATGAATTATGATAATAGACCAACTTTTACTGCCACTTTCGTAGGAATTTATTAAAAAGACAATTATAAATTATCACGCTGCATTATTTAAAATTAACGTAAGGAAACTAAGGAATTCATATTTCTACGAGATACAAATTTAACGTATATCTTTAATAATGAGTGCAGTACTTAAAGATTTGAAATATTGCAAGAAAACTGTGTATATTATTAAAAGTGATTGACTTATGAATTAGTTCAAAATTGGCTACACAAATCCTTTTACTGAGATAAACGAAAGTATCCCTACATATTTAAAAAAAAATAAACCTGAGAGTAAAAGAAATATCAGAATCCAAATTTTCAAATGCACTCAACAATGCGGATGGATATGTTGAAGTTGCCATTTATACATTTAGAATATTCAGTCACATAATATGTAGAAGGCCGCGCGTAGCAGGGGCGCCTGGAGAGAGGCCGTACGTCAGGTCGTAACCCGGTAACGGGTAACGGTCTTGACCACCTGAGTAAGTCACATAGCATAATTATTTGCAATTTGAGTATGTACTTCAATTGCGACAAGTGACTAAGGTGTAAATCTACTATAAGTCGATCTCCTAAACGCATGGTAAATGGAAAACCAAATAAAAGGACAGACGGGCAAGGAAAAGCCCGTTGACCGGTCCGCGGCGGCAATAACGTTGAGGGCCACTGTTCTAAAGGATTGAAATTATTTTCTCTGGAATTTCAGTATATTGTTGGCAATCCTTTCAAATTAAAGTTGCATATAAAAATATACGATATTTCAAGCTATTTTGAAATCGATTGAGAAATTTGCAACCTTGCACATTTGCACATTTCACTAACTAATGTAAAATTGGTAGGTCAACGTTTTGCTGCTCTTTTTATGTGTATTAAATTGCAATATTTCATCTGAACAACTCGAAAAAGTATCAGGCGATAATCTTTTAGTCCGGCTAGAATTTTAAAAACATTTAATGTTGACATTTACATGAAATTTTATAACTACTTTATTTAGTAAAAAAAAGTTTCTTTTCCAAGGTATTTTCGGCGCATGTGGCATTGGAAATGCCGACCTACGTTTTCTTCATACCGTTTGCTAATCATATTTAAAAAAAATACACAACCGGTTTCTTCAAACAGACACAAATTATATTTAATTGACTAGCTGACCCGGCAAACTTCGTTCTGCCTACAAAAGTATTACTTAATATAAACCAGGAGTTTGAGCCATTTTGGATAGTAAATATTTTTTTGCAATTTCAAATATTAAGATATTATAGGTGACCCGGCAAACCTTGGTTTTGATTGATTTAAAGTTTGAGGAATGACGATTCAACTCGAAATTTGTTTTTGATCGAAAAAATTACCTTTATATAACAGATGGCTCAGTGACATCATTTATTTATTTCAACATATTTCCATAACCGAACCAAAAAAGGCCTTATATGGTTAAAAATTTCTATACCTTATTTATATTATAATTATATTTTAATTTGTACATTTTCATTTTAATATTAATTGAATGAAACATTTTGCGGGTTGAATGGAACTCAATATTTATCCGAAATTAATTATGCAAACTTTGCAAAATGAAGAATTATCTTCAAGAGAAGTGTGAAATAAATCTTTTTGACTGGGAAATTGATTTGGATCATTTATTGAAAGGACCATCGGAAATTTTTATGATTTTTGTGTTATTAAGTTGGTTTGTTTTTCATTACATATAACAAAGAAGAATATGCAATTCATTTTTTTTACAGTGTACATATTGAACAAAATTTTTTTTCCTTTTTCATCATAACAAAGTTTGTTTGTATAGGTGTTTGCCCTTCCATAAGGAAGCTTTGGGCGTCGCTGGCCTAAAGCCTATTAAAAGAGTTTTCGCCCACAGCGGCACCTGTTGAGAATTATTAGAACTTTATTTGTCGTAAACCATCGCGTGCCAATTACGAACAAACCCGCAGAAGGAAGTTTCTAATTTGGTCCAGCCGTTCTGGAGTTTAAAGC
Source organism: Neria commutata (assembly GCA_963457695.1). NCBI lineage: Eukaryota > Metazoa > Arthropoda > Insecta > Diptera > Micropezidae > Neria > Neria commutata. The sequence goes on along the minus strand of OY735249.1, from coordinate 22,098,534 downwards.
ATCGGAACAAACCACGATTCATTTTTATATATATAATAGAAGAAGAAGATAGAAGAAGAAGAAGAAGAAGAAGAAGATAAGATAGAAGATAGATAAAACCCATATTATGTAAAAATGTTTACATGTATGTATGACTAAATATGTACTAACAGAATACAAAATTTTAATATTGCATGGCTTGTAGTTTTAAAGATATACCAAATCAAATGTTTAAGTTGAATGAGGGGTGCCACGCCCCTTATCCAGTGCCCCCTTGTTTTCTCAGTAGAAGGATATGGATATGTAGTAAGTTCCTACCGAGTTTCATTGATGTGTGATGTGTAGTTCTAAAGTTATACACAAATCTGGAGTTGATAAAAAAGTGCAACGCCCCTTATCCTACGCCCATATAATTTTACCAGTGGGACGACACACTCCTCACGCCCCGTAGAGCATGTTTATAGTTTGGTCAAAATCGTAGTTCTTGAGTTACGGTGCAAAAACACAAAAATACTAAATATTGCGCCATCTGTCGGACGAACTTCAAACTACACAGAAACACTCCTCACGCCCCATAGAGCATGTATATAAAGTTTGGTCAAAATTGGTCCAGTAGTTCTTGAGTTACGGTGCAAAAACACAAAAATACTAAATATTGCGCCATCTGTCGGACGAACTTCAAACTACACAGAAACACTCCTCACGCCCCATAGAGCATGTATATAAAGCTTGGTCAAAATTGGTCCAGTAGTTCTTGAGTTACGGTGCAAAAACACAAAAATACTAAATATTGCGCCATCTGTCGGACGAACTTCAAACTACACAGAAACACTCCTCACGCCCCATAGAGCATGTATATAAAGTTTGGTCAAAATTGGTCCAGTAGTTCTTGAGTTACGGTGCAAAAACACAAAAATACTAAATATTGCGCCATCTGTCGGACGAACTTCAAACTACACAGAAACACTCCTCACGCCCCATAGAGCATGTATATAAAGTTTGGTCAAAATTGGTCCAGTAGTTCTTGAGTTACGGTGCAAAAACACAAAAATACTAAATATTGCGCCATCTGTCGGACGAACTTCAAACTACACAGAAACACTCCTCACGCCCCATAGAGCATGTATATAAAGTTTGGTCAAAATTGGTCCAGTAGTTTTAGAGTCTATAGAGGACAAACATACTATTGTATTTTATATATATAGATATCTCGAATTATTTGTCAACGAATTTGAGGGTCGGGCAAAATTCAAGGATATTGATTTTTATTCGTGGCAATTCTGTGCTGAAAGTTATACCAGAAAGTATATGATACAACTGTCTGACATTAAGTATACACAATTTTGAAATGCTGCTTCTGCTCCTTAAAGCATGTGAGCCAAAATATTTGGAATTTGTGGAGAGCGCAAACCGCAGCGAGGCAACCGCAACTGCAGCAACCGCGGCAGCCAGCAAGGCGTGATGGTTGCCCCACACGCCATTATTTATGAGTCGCGCTGCTGCGGCTTGGTGGCAGTCGCCGCAGAACTAGCACTAATTTATTGATGCTGCCGATATGTTGTGCCGTGAAAGTAGCAACAACAGCAGCACGGCATTGGCATTGGCATTTTATCGACGGCACTTTATTATCTCGAGTAAAATAATTTAAAAATTTACGAGCCAAAGTTCGAAATGTAAAAACAATTTCACAGCAACCAATCTCACGACGGACTCTATCGCTGTCACTCCCTACCGGTTCTCTACAGTAGACCATTTCCGGTCGGGCACTTTAACGGTAACACCACGACAATGCGAATTCTCATGCACGATTTAACTCGTTGTTGTATGAGTGTGAGTGCAAGAGTATAAGAGCGCGAATGAAAGGAGAGTGAGAGAGAGAGTAGAGCTAGTCAGCAAGTGGGTTTTTTGTCTAGCCGGAAAGCCTTTATGGTAAAACCGGTGTAGTATAGCAACGCAGCATTGCATTTGCAAAAATATTTCTCAGTTTGCTTAGTAATCTTTGACAATGAACAATCTCTCAAATAATTTAAATTCCGTTCGATTTGCAATTAATTTTAGGCAATTTAAAAGGCTGCACATAAAAGAAAACTAAAAAATATGAATTTAATTGTTGACATGTAATGCAAATTTGTTTGTGTCAATAACACTATAGCATGAAAGTTAATATATTTTAGTGCCCAGCAATTCATAAAACTCACAATAAAAAGTCAATCTTCTGTCAGTGATCTCTTTGTCGTTGAAAGGCTCAATTCCGCGTCGGATTTGTTTTCTGACAATCCGCAGACCCAGCCGTCTTATTACCTTTTCATCAGTCGCTCGAGTTTGACTCATTTTTAAGTCAATTTTGTACAGCCTGGCAACATCATCCCCGTGTATATCCCCGTGTATATCCCCGTGTATATCCCCGTGTATATCCCGGTGTACCCACGTCAAGAAAAGCTATTTGGCCATTGTACGAGAACAACAATATAGAACGACAAACAAAAGCTGAAAAGCAAAAGGGCCACATACAAAGCAATTATTTGAAAGGACATTGCTCAAAGGATATACACTCTCACAAAGCATACCATGAAAATGGGAGAGCGCAAGAGCCAAAGTCACAGAGCAAGCAAAAAAGAAAAAATCAACATAAAAGAAAACGTCAAAAATAAATTCGACCACAAACTTGAGAAGCATATGAAAAGAACAGAATAAAAAGCGAAAATAAAAGCATAAAGAGCGTAAGGAAATGAGTGTAAACAATTCGTGTGCCGAAAAGTGCTGTTGGAAATACTCCGATTGCAGTACATATTTTAAACCTTTTTCGGCACAAATACTCAACAATTTTTAAAAAGTACTGCAGTCGTAAAAATCTGATTTCCAAAAATGAGTATTTAGCCTTTGAAATCTGTTTATTTGTAGAAAAATTTAAATTCAAAATATTTATTAAAAAAGTACGCTGTGCTACAGGAAAAAATTCTTTTGGCGTACTTTGAAATTGTTTAATGCACATCTCAGCCAATTCTTTTTAGATTTCGATCGAAGTGGTTAGCAAAGATTATTCTTTATAAGAAACTACGTAATTTAATACAGCTGGATACGCTAATAACTGCAAAAAGAGTTGAGTTTTGTGTGGATACTGATAAATTTACAAAGACCCTAACCAAAATTTTTTTCGAAACACGTTTTTTACAGTTTCTGATAGCCTATCTTAAAATATACCTCCTCACAAGGAAAATATGTTTTGTAAATCATTTTATTGAATTGCCTTATATAGCAAGAATATAACGCTCCACTTTTCGAAAATTGTGCCTACTGCTATTTGAAAACTCCAAACGGCAGCACTGTTGCCAAAGGATGCTACCCGAGTCATGTACTCACTAAGAGGCATGCTGACGTACGGAGAGGCAGAAAAAAAGCACGAGTATTCCATCCCTTTGATAAAGTAACCAACGAAACGCAACCGAAGCACGCGACTTTCATTTGACGTTAGAGAGACCAGCTAACAATAATAACAACAACAAGAGGAAAGCCGTTCGACTACGTCACAACAAACAAAAAAAGTACTTGTAAATAGGCGAAATAAGGACATCAGATGCGTGTGTGTGTGTATGGACACACAGAAGCTGGATATGCCATTTGCGCTACGTCAGGCTCGAAAGCACAGATTAGCTTCGTTATATAAGTTTTGTTGTAGTTTATGCAATATAGTAATGTATAAATTTTTCACTTTGACTGTGGGCAATATGTAAGAGTGCACTCACCTTTGAGAGAGCGACACCGCTTCCACCTTGTTGCAATTACAGTTGTGCACGGCGCTCTATGCTACGGTGGCTTGAGGGGGGTTGAAGGATGTTGCTGCACTTTCGAACGCACTTAACAAGTCGATTTTCATGAAATACACGTTTTTCCTTTGAATTTAGCTTTTTCTTATTTCATTCTTATGCTAGTAAAATTTTTTCAATTTCTTTGCTTTATTTACATATATTGCTTTTTTTGGTGTTTCATTTATACTTCACATTTTCCCTTCTGCCTTTATATTTCATGCCACTGTTAACAGGGAATTTATAATTATTTTTTTCGTGCGTGTTTTATAGAAAGACTTGGCCTGCACCGCTTTGTGGAATACGCGTTACTGAAATCGTGCACTACTTTCCAACTTTTCGTTTGCTCCAGCAACCCATCCAACCCACCGCTCTTCCGCTTACACCCGCTGCGCTGCGCTGCTGCTGTAAATTGATTTGTTCCTTTTTGCTGGTTATCCTTGTTTCTGCTTTGTGGCTGTTTTGCCGAAATCGAGAATCGTTGTTTTGTTTGTTGTTGCCTTGTGGTAGCCAAGGCAGGGGCTCATATGCACATGCTCAATATGCGCGGCGCCATAAAGAGAGGATTCGAGGGCTCGCTCTTTCCCGCTTGCACTCTTGCTCTTTTACTTATTTGACAGAAAAGCGTGATATGTGCGCTCTTTGAGTGCACATCAAAATGAGCAACTTTTAGCCTGAATTTCAATTGTGCCCACAGCAAGAGACGCACAAAAAACCCAAATTTTTTTTTAAAAAGAAACTGCTTAAATCAAATTTTTCGGAAAAATATTTTAACATAAAGAACTAAACAGAATTTACGCTCTTTGCCTGTGCCCCACTCTCAACCTTAAACTCACCTGAGCAACAGCAACAATGCGTGTTGTTGTTGTTGTTTTAGTAAGCGTCAACCGTAAACCGTTGCATTCAACACGGCAATTGATTAATTTCAAATGCCGCACAAAGCCGCATACGGTTTTTCCAATGCACACACACGCACACACACATGCGCGTTTTGTTATACTTAAACCGGAAAAGTAATCGCACTAAGCAGAAATCAGTCAACAATATGCTTTGTTTCTGTTTCTGTTGTTGTTGTTGTTGTTTTTCTTATTTTGTTTATACGCACACAATGGCGAATGCAAGCAAATTTGCAAAAACAAACACAAAAGCCAACAACAATGAATACTTCCCCATATGAAACGAAGCAATGTTCAAACAATTACATGACGTCGATGATAAAGGGCCACAGCGACGACGACGGCCATGTAACGGCCGCCTTATCAGGAGTGCTCACACAGAACGTACGCGCGCGTATCTCGTGCTTCGTTCAATTACGATTACGTTTGCAATTAATTGTTTACTTTTCTGCCGACAACTTTTTTTTCATTTCTGTTGCATACGAGTATATCGCATTTATTTTCACAATTGTGTGTGTTTCATTCGCCACTTACGGTTATTGATTGTAATTTTACTCGTAATTAAAATGAAAGCAAACTTTGCAAATATGCAGTAATTTTGAAGATGCGCTATTTTAAAAAATTTTACTTTCACTTTTCCAAAATAAATTGCAATATTTGAAGAGATTTTGCAATGATGCAAAGATTCTTATGCTGCACAATTTTTTCAAATATAATTCTCACTTTTATTAATTTAATTTTGCAAATTTTTAAGTGCTATTTGCAATTTTTTTAAATATGTATGAAATACCAATTTTCATTTTTCAAATTTAATTCTGCAATTTTTTAAAAATTCGCAATATTGAAAGGTTACACCATTTTTATTTTTGTATTAACTTTTCACTTTTCTTGATTTAATTTTGTAATTCATCCAAAGAATTGTATGCACTAGTCGAGAAAATTGCAAAAAATAACAATATTGGTTGATTTGAAAAATATTCGAAATTTTAGTGAGAATTTAGATGAAACCAATGGTGAAACGGAAAAAGGAGAAATATGCTTGCGCCCATTTGCTGGCAGGAAATTGCACTTGATACTTTGACAGTTGGCACTTGAACATTTGACACTTTGACAGTTGACAGATAACGTCATTAGCTTCCGTTTAGAAATTTGAAAATCAGCACTCAAGCGTTAATTTCGCACATTTTCTCGCCTTGCTAACTTTTTACTCGCTTTCGACCAAGCGCCCTCTTCGGACGCTTCTACGCTGCTTTAGCTTCCACCAGAGAAAATCCGCACGCATTCGTACAGTGTTCGACGCAAACTGGAGCGCTGACTTCTAGCCTAGAGTGCTGGCGCTATTTTTTCACACGCCTCTGCTCTTGGCGTTTATTGTCTGCGCTGTCAGCTTGTGATTTGTGTCCAGCGCGACGTGGCAGCGCGCCCTGCTCTGGCTACGGCGAACGCTTCTAATGATGATCTTCTGGGCGGCTGGCATACATAGGTGGGATAGGCTGGCCATTAAAAGCGCCGCATGCTGGCCGCATACACATGCGCAGACGTACGTGGGTGCGCGTCGCTCTGTCGTGCCAGCTATACGCATGTGTCTATGTATTTGTGTATATGTATGTAGCTATTTTCAAACGTCAACGCGAATATTTCCACATCATTGATGGTGGCACTTGGAACGCGCAAGCAGCACACGGCAGCGCATGATATCGGCCGGCGGCATGAAGTAGCATTGATGATAGCCGCTGATCATATCTTTTCGGTTTTTTGCTTTTTCTTTAATAAATTCGTATTTTATGCGCGCTATTTATGTGCAAACACACGCACATGCTGACATTTATTTGCAAAATATTTATTCTATTTTTTGTATATTCATATGTATGCATGTGTATGAATGTGTGTGCGCGTGAGAATGATGCGACGCATCGAGCTGGACCGACCTACCGACCGACCGACTAACCACGCTGTCAAAATAGCTTTAATGCCGCCGTATAGCATCGCCTGCTGCTCTGCCAAGCGCCAGCTGCAATTTCAGCAGAGTTTTCTTTTTTCACTAATTCTGCTTGTTGTTGTTTGGTTTGTTATTGTTGCTATACATACAAGTATAATGTGCGCTAGATATTTTCAGCTTTGTCGTCGCACTGAAAATGAAACGGGCAGCTTTTTCTAATTGGCCTTTGATTAGCTGCGCTGACGTACTCGCGCGACGCATGCGACGCAATAGCACAGATGCACATGTGCGGAGGTGTGCATGTGTATATGGCAACACTGGCAGCACCAACGACCGATCGCAACGATTTCAGCGGCAACGCAACATTTCACATTTTGTAGCGCTCTATTGAATATTCCGCTTGGCGCGTATTTTTGCGCCTTGATGGCCGCTGCCAAAGTGTGCAACAAGCTCGCGGCGTAGCCTTACTTGCACGCATCAAAAATGGCCGTCGTTCCGAGAAGTTCACATCTGCATTTGATATGCCTAATTTCTTACTGTGTAAACTGTGGCAGTTCGCGGTATCTGCTGTTGTTGCAATGACACTTGCCGCCGGCGCTCGCTTCCTGTGGCGACGTCGTAGCAAAGCGCAACAGTTACTTGCATGCCCGCAGCCGCACACAGACGCACACGCACTCTCGCATACACTCGCGCACACTCATTTCCGCCATATCGCTTCAATTAACGTTTCGTCGAGGCGCACACTACCGCAGCGCTGCTCTAGATGCTATTTCTGCAATTTTCGCTATTGATCCATTTATTTATTTTAGATATTTTCTAAATAAAGCTTGGTTGCTCCTTTTGCTATTACAGTTTTGGCACAGCTCTCGCGCGCGCGCTACGCACACAGGGACGTTTGTGCTTGCCGACGTCCAAAACACTTATCCATCGTTGCATCCGTGCCGCGCTGCTTGCTGCCGTTTTAGACCAGTGGCGAACGCACAGCGGCTCAAATCTCAGTGCGGCACGAGAGAGCGTATGAGTGATTTCCATTTCGAGCGCGCTCTCACTGGGCGTATGAGTGACGGACGGCCACTTTCGCTCTGAGCAAAGTTCCACATTTGTATGGTAGTAGGAATCAGGGCTGCCGGTTGACAAGTTAAAGCGAAGCTTCCTTTATAAATGGCTGAAAAGTAACAACTTCATTTTGGGAATTTAATCGTTACACTTTTAAGAAAGTATTTCTTTATGTTCAGCCATGTTTATTTATACAAAGGTTATTGGAAAACGAGCTGAAGGCCGTGGCAGCTAGTACTCTGTTCTTTTAGTAAAATATTAATTGTTTTATTATATTTCTTTTAATCAAAACAAATAGATATTTACTATCGTATCATCAAAACGAAAAATTTATTTTAAATCAAATCGCGCCCGGGCGATACATTTTCTGCAGGCCTATTTTACCCCCAACAGAAGAAAACAGCTACCACATTTCTTTTGAATGCGAAATGTGCAGGAAGAATGAACTTCATTGCACTTTTTTCTCGACTTTTGAGCTGTACAAATAATATTAGTTATTATTGCGGCTCAGTTGACAATTGCTTGGCCGCTGATGCGGCAGGGCCTGGGTTCAAGGCCGGCCTTGAACCATCTAATAAAGCAAGAATAATTTTTCGGCGGCGCCACTTCTCGCGATGAATTGGCAATTTTCCGAGAATATTCTTTGCCATGAAAAGCTTCTCAACCCGTTCGGATTCGGTTAATGTAATTTGTGCAAAATATAACAAGCGCATACAAGCTAACGCGAGAAAGCTATGCCTAAGCCCACACGGACTGCTGTACCAATTAATTACAGGTAACCCTCCTACAATGCGGGAGATAGGTTCCTACCACGTTGTAAGAAATCGCGTTGTAGGAGATATGAATCCCTTATAAAAATCAGAGTTTGGTTCCAAACTGAAAAATTTGATTTTGTATAGAACATACATATATGTATGTATATGTACTTAATATATTTTTGTGTATTTATTTATTGAGTCATAACAACATATTATGTAATTATATAACACATCATTTATTTAAACAAACACAAAACAAAACAAACAAACAAAATTTTCAATTCTACGTAGCATATTCAAGTTAAAAAATATAATAAATTAAAACCAAAATAGAACCAGATATTGCTTTCTACTCCTCCTCATCACTTATGTAGTATGATTTGTCTCGAACGTTTTGTTCGTACTAGTTCAAAATCTGAGCTTGATCCACTATCAGATTGGGGCATATCCTTTCGATGATTATTGGTTCATTTGTTATTGGTCGTTCAATTAGATTTATTTTTTTTTTTAATTTTATCGTTGTGGGACATCATTTTGACAGCTTTTAAGATGTTGGACATACAAAAAATTTATATCAAAGTACATATGTACATATTTAGGGAAGAAACCCTTTTTTAAATTAATATAGAAAATATTTGAAAAATATTCCGTCACATAGAAAATATTTTTTTAAAACGCGTTGTAGGAGGCGCGTTGTAGGAAAAGTTCCGCATTTTGGGAACCGCGTTGTAGCGAAAACGCGTTATAGGAATCCGCGTTGTAGGAGGGTTACCTGTATTTAAATATTGTTTTATTGATAATTGCATAAGAACTCTTTTTGCTTAATTTGAAAAACATGGCTAGGTATTTTGCAGCCAGGGTACTGATGCGTAAAAGTACTTTTTTTCGCTTTTACACGAGGCGACACGCCGCTTGCGACACGGGAAAATGTAGGTCCGCTTTTACACGATTCAACTCGTCGCTTTCAACATTTTGACATAGATTGACAAATCTGATATGTGTTGTAACTTTATACTTACTTATTTACTTGTGTGGCATAACAACCTGTTGCAGCTCTCCACCTCACGTAACAGCTCTCTCCAGGCAACGGGGCCGAGATTAGTAAACGTAATTTAAAAAGTTACATTAAGATCGTTAATCCATTTTATAACATTTTCTTACACACATGCCACCAAATAAAAGATATATGTATGTACTACTATATATCGTAAGCCTAGTATGAAAAGGGCATATCTCAATTTTTTCGAAAGCGGGTTTTTGCATTTTCTGGTTGGCCACTCTCAAATATACCCTCCTGAAGAAATGTAATATGTTATGATCGAAAATAACGAAGTTATATTCAATTTAAAAATGCCCTAATTCGTCACTATATTTTCCACGTACATATGTATATACACATGCATATGTACATATGTTAAGTTTTAAATTTTTGGCTCTACGAGCACACAAGTTGAATTACGATTATTTCTTGGATTTTGAAAGTGCATGACGGTTCGACCAAGTAAAAAATGTTTGTCAAGTTCCACATTAAGCTCACTAGCATTTAAGGAGAGGAGCTGACGATCAAACTAACAATATGCTGCGGACCTTAGGGTATGACCCTTCAAGCTCAATCTATCTATCTATATATATAAAAATCAAATTATGTATGTATGTATGTATGTTCGGAGTTGCGTCCTAAACCGCTTGATCGACCATAACCAAATTTGGCACATAGACTATAGATGTTCCAAGAATGGTCATAGGCTATAAAAAATTTTTATACATAAAGGGGGCGTGGCACCTCCCATACAACTTAAATAATTGATTTGGCAGACCTTTAAAACTACAAAGTGTACAACATTAAAACTTTGTACTATGTTAGTGTTTAAATGTGTCTTCCTGCTGGAAAAAATGTAGGGGCGTGGGACAAGGGGGCTTGGCACCCCTCATATCTTTGAAAATACAAGTCGCGCAGCATTGAAATTCCGTACGCAGGCACCTCTTGGATGAGTCGTCCCACTGGTAATATTTTATGGGCATAGGACAAGGGGCGTGGCACTTTCCAGTCAACTCCACATTTGGGTATTACTTTTTAACTATACATCATACATCAATGAAACTCGGTAGGAACTTTCTACATATCGGTATCCTTCAACTTGGAAAATGGGATGGGCATTAGACATAAGGCGTAGCGCCCCTCATACAACTTAAATTTTTGACTTGGTATATCTTTAAAGCTACAAGTCATACAACATTAAAATTCTGTATTCTGGTAGTATTTCGTCGTTCCTTCGTGCATAAAAACGATAGGGCATGAGACGAAGGGGAGTCACACAACTTAAATCTTTGATTTGGTATATCTTTAAAACTACAAGACGTACAACATAAAAATTTTGTATTCTGTTAGTATTTAGTCATACAAACATGTATACATTTTACATAGTTTGGGTTTATATACATATAGAGATTTAGGGGCGTGGGACAAGGTGGCGTGGCACCCCTCATATACCTCAAATGTATGTTCTGTAACAATTGTGGGTCCATGAGGAGTGAAGGGGGAGTCGTGACTTTAATTTTGGCCTTCCACCAAAGGCGTAATCTTAATGCACAGATAGTTCTGTAAGGACCTACATTTATAACTTCCTCTACAAATATATAGACATCACAAGCATCAGCAAGATGAAGCCCTGCTGTTCAACAGAAAACAAGAAAAAGACAGACTGGCAAACACTGCTATTAAATTAAATACAATTAAATACAGCAACATCGAATCAGAGCATAATTCTCACTGCGTATTTTTATAAAAACGTGGGGTGGAACCCGCGGGTAACAGCTAGTATATTTTTAAAAATATATACATTTTTAAAAAATATACATAGCTGACGATTAAATAGTCTTACCGCAGAGGTCTATGTCTGTTATGAAAGATATCAATCCTGGTTCTCTATATAGAGATATAGAAAGAAAAAAAACAATCTCTGGCAGGTATTTTGCTTTGTGAATTGCATTTAAAATTTTTTTAAATACTTAACGTTCTAGATTTTATGAAGTTTTTTCCTTCCCCTGTGCAAGCTATGCCATTTTCTTACGAGGCTAACGATGTACATATGTATGTATGTATAGAGATCATCCTGAAAGAATATGTCAGTTATTTTGGAAACCTGAGATAAGGCATTTTATGCCAGCTGCCTGCCAATTTTTCATGATTTTTTAAAGCATGAATTTGGCTACGGGTGCTAAGATTTCTTATTTCGATGCCACTAATAACAGTGAAAATTCGTGCTTTGCGCGTGCGTCACGGTTGTTGAAAAGTCTTCCTGCGAAAAAGTTCTTATAACATAGCAATATTCGCAGACTCAAGCCAACCAATAACCTACAATTTGGAAAGTATAGGAACCATCCATTCTTTGAGCACTGGCTTATTCAACAAACCAAATTAAACTCTATTTATAAATGAGTTTCCGAAACAAATATTGATTAGCCCCTTCTTCCATTCATGAAGTCCCCTATGAACGTATACTCTCTCGCAATTCATTACTACTGTGGCATCTAAGTTTCCTAGAGGCTGACACTGTGCAAGGAGCTTGAAATTCGGTAAGGTATTCAACCACTATATCCACAGAAGGCAGCGAATGTTATTTTAATGAATAACGCACAGAATTGTAACTCAATCAGCTAATCTTCAAAAGTCTAATTGTCGAAACGAAGTAACTAAAATGCTGTCTGCGATAAAATGATGAGCAAATACTTATGTACATATGTACGTGTTTGTGACTTTTTGGTGAGACTTACTAATCTGGTCTTTTCAATGTTTACGGTTTAGCTTATTCCAGCAAATATGTATATTCATTGCTTTTAAAGAATTATAAAGTGCATATATTATTTCCTCATTTGTCTTAAATATCACTTCTTTTAAAACACATTTTGTATTAGTAAATGGAAACTGCCATTTAATCCAAATCCTCAACGAAAAACATCTCTAGCAGGCTGGGCTTAGCGCATTGCTCTCCCTCCAGACGTCTTTCACTCTGCCAGCGTATGAGCGTAGGAATCACAGACAATTTAACATTGGCATCCTGGCGAAAGCTGTTTTTTAAATCCTTCCAACTGTAAATGACTCAATTTAGTAAAATTTCACAAAAAGGAACGTTATAATTAATTGGCTACTTACAATGAACGATCGCCAACATCGACTATCAAAAAGACAGACTGTTTCCTGGCGTATTCCTCCAGGTTTTTCATGACATGCGGCTCGGCTACAAAACGAAAATAGAGAATACACTTGTATATAATTTTTTTCCTCTAGAGGCATTATTGCATTATTGCTTACCTTCATTGCAGTCCGGGCACCAACTCCTGCCCGTGATATCCTTTTTTCCAGTAAAATATATATTGACTGGCTCTTTGGATGATGCTACAAATTGGCGGAATTCGTCGTAGCCACTCACAGATTCTATTCGCACCATGTTCCGCTGGTTTTGTATGCTTTTGCTTCTTAAATTCTTCGACAGGTTTTCAGAAATAAATTATGTATAATTGAGTGTTATCGCTTGTTTATCAGACAATCTTATCATCAATTGTATTTTTCTAACCCACTTAATAAACATTCAATCAGCTGATCGACAATTTTCGCTGTCACTGCAAGCATATTATTAGAGGTCTACGCAGCTCTCAAGAAATCGCTCAAGAAAAATTTTTCATTATTCCTTGAGGGCAAAATAGTAGTGGCCAAGTAATTTTGACAGCTAACAGCTGATGCAAATCAAAGCAAAATGTCGTTAAATGAAGATGTGTAAGTTTTCACAAAATTTACTATTATTTGATTAATGCATTATTTAAATATATTTTTCAGGCATAATATGGTATCCGTACTAAATACCGCAATATTGGTGGTTTGTGCGGAACAATTAGAATCGGAAGAAAGCAACAAGCAAGCTAAATCTAAAGGGTATTGGGTTTGTTGAGGCGCTTTTGGCGTTTTGGCGCACTTCGCGGTGTATTTTCCGACATTTCCATGTCTGAAAATAAAATAATAGATTAAGACAATTGGAAATCTAAAATAAATAAAAATATTTTGAAAATATACAATCGAAAATGAAAATTTTATGTTTGCTTACCTCTTTCGCTTGTTATTAGCTGTTGAAAGTCTTCTTGTTAAAGTAATAATGTTTCAAACATTATTCCTTGCCAAAACCTGAGTTACCCTATGCACATTTCCACTGAAAAAAGTAGTAAATTTCGTAGCAAATTTCTTGAGAACTTAGATAGGGGTCAAGTAATTTTGGCACAAGGAAATTTCTTGAGCATTTTGTTGGCGTTTTTTTTATATGGAGTTTTCGCTTTTCTTGAGAGCTGCGTAGACCGTAGTTGCCAGGGCCATTTGAAAACAGAGGTGCTTATTTAGTTCTAGTCCGACCGAAGATGACTTTTTCTGTCGAAGCCGTTACTTTCTAAGCAGTTTAAAGTTGGCATTTTTTCTTATTCTACACGTACATATATACATATATAGATGCCAGTTGTTCCTAATAGTAAAATATATAAACATACGGCTTTTTATTAAAAAAAAATTTTTCAGTCTCGGATAGGGTCGAAGGTTGACCAAACACGTCGAACACAACACACCAAAATGTGAGTAGAAACCATTTCTCTTCCAATTTCCCATATTTCGTGTGTTCGACCAAACTTTAGAGAAAGCGATTTATATGATTTGAACAAAAACAGATACTCCCGAGATACTTAGACAAGAGAAGATTTATTGCAATGCGATTAAGGTATTACCCTGGCATGGATGGGTTTTGGAAGTGGAATGCGAAGAATTCGGTAATTTAAATATGTATACCGATATCTTCTGTCATATGTATATACGGTGACCATATTTTTTTAATGAAAATACAGAACACACCCACCAACATACCTTTATTTTGCTAAAAATTTAAAAATGGCAAATGTCCGTTTAAAAATGTATTTTTTATTCAAACATATGAGATCGTGTTTCAAAATAACTTAAATTTATAATAAAAAAAACCAATTTACCCAGAAAACTGTATACAGGGTGGTAATGGGTTCAAAATGGAACCTATATCAAGGCAAGCCTTTTTTAGGGTTCGAACCAAGGAACCACCAGATCAGCATCCTTAATGGCAACCACCCTGTATAACATAAATTCTTAACATAACATACAAGACGTTTTAGCTATAATTGCTTTGATATTTTTCTATAGATTGAATTTTTTTTTATCAAATTGTGGTTTTCCTCTAAGTACATACTCCTTAAATTCCAAGCAAGAAAGTTCATAATTGCATTTTGTAATTAAAATGGATTTAATTGTGTTAATTTTCATTTGCGATTTTTCCACATTCTAAATGTTGTTCATAAGAGAGAAAACCCTTTTTGTAGAAGCATTTGACCCTGGTAAGCAAAGACTGAATTCCACAATTTTTACAAGGTACCTATACTTTTTCGTCAAAGTGATTAAAAATCTCAGTTTACATGAGCTCGTAATTCATGTTTGGTATTTATTTTTTTATACGATATTAATTCGCTTTGTATCAAATATAGAACAAATATAGAACACATTTTAAAATAGAGAACATTTCCATGTTTTTAATAACAAAATATATCATATAGAACATCGGCTTAAAATAGAGTACTGTCCTATATAATATAGTACGGTTGGTCACCGTAGACATAGACGAAGTGTTGTGGGTTGTAAAGCATCACCAGTTGTCTATATTTGGTATATATCGCTGGCAAAAAGTAGAAATTTTTTACGAAACATGTTTTTTCACGGTTTCTGGTTGCCTGTATTAAAATACACCTCCTCAAAAATTACGATTTTATAGCTAATACAAAAAAGCCCTTTCTATGTATGTACAATAATAAATATATGCTATGAAACTTTTTAATGTTTTTTGCTTCTCCTGTAAAATGTTGGTTAGGGCCCTTGTACATTTTGCCAGCGAAATATTCCTATTAGGAATATTTTTTTTTTAGTTTTTAAAAAACGATGTAATTTCTTTCAGAGGACCAACCGCCCACGTCTTCCTTTACGCCTTTCTGTCGGGCTAACCCGACTGATGCTTCCTTACTTGGTTAGTAATAGGCTTCATTGCGCGAACCCGACTCGCTTTAAGAAGTGTTTTTGAAATAGTAGAAAAAGTATTTCAAGCTACTTGCAATAATTAGCTTTATAATTTTATTCTCGTATCTTCATCATAACCCAGAGCTCAAGAATTATCTATCTCTAATTCAACAGTTAGTTGACGGCCATACGGCCTCAACCTCAACTTTCAAAATCAGAAATTCCGGAGTTAGCAAAATCGAAAACCGTTCTTGTTGGAGTTCGCTTGACCCACTTCCACATTGCCGTTGCACTTGAACTTCACTGCAAACTATGCGAAGATTAAAAGAAAACTCCAAGTAAATCAAAAACAAAGACACTTCTAAACAAAAAGTGCAAACGCATACAAAATGCATAAGTATTTAAAAATGGTGCGCGAAACAGCATTAAGCCGCACTTGGAAGCTAAGAACTGGAAGCAACGGACAACAATACAAAATGGGTGAGACTGAGCAGGAGAAAGGACAATTTAAAGCGATTCCCTAAACGGACATTTTTAACATTTTTAACAGTTTACCTCAAAGGTTTATTTTTAAGGATGGCAGTGGTAGTTGCAATGTTGGCAATTTGCGTGGAGCAGTGCGGCATGCAAGCGGAGGGCACGAGAATCGCCTATAAGAAACCCATCTACGGCAAAATGAATATAATCAAAGAGAAGGGCTACAGACGAAAAATGGAAGTGTTAAAGGCAACTACAATAGCGACTTCGACTACATTGCAGCCCACAACGTCACTGGACGCAACTACCACAAAGTTAAATGCAATTCCAGCAGCGCCAATGCCAGCCGCTATTAGTGATGAAATTACAGCAGAGCAACAACAAGTCGAAGTTATTGTGACTAGAATAAATGCAACTGATGTGGGAGCAGAAGTAGAAAATATAACAACAAATGCAGAGAATATCACGGCTGAAACAGTGGTTGAAGAAGAGGACATAGCCAAGAGCAATCTCTTACAACCCGATTCTATAAAGGAGCAGAGCCAGACTGCTGACGAGCAACAGTTGAACAAAATTACCACAGTGTTGGACGCACCAACAGCAGGAACAGCTACACCGAAAACAGTAATAACCACTACAACCACAACAGCTACAGCCGTAACTGAGAGCAGTTTGCAAGTACCTTGCACCTGCGGCATCTTCCTCACGTCTCAAATAAAGCGGGGCAGCAATGAGCCGCCGGAAGGCAAGCCTGTCATATTGAACGAGCTCGACCGACACTTTCCATGCACTGCCATTGGCCAGAAACAGTGCCAGACCAAATGTCTGGAAACGGTAAGTTCGCCAGTGAGCACTCGGCAAAATTTTATCGTTCATTCAAAGTTTCATTCTTCTGTAGATCGTACAACACCTGCCCAACTCGGCAAACATTCTGTGCGCTACATTGAACCGTGACTGCCGCAAGGAGCGTGCGTACCTATTCATCAAGAACTGTCGCAATCAGTGGTGGAACACAAACTTGGCCGCAGGACGCGAGTACTGCTGCAAGAATGGAAAGCCTTACAACTGCCCGCTTGTGTAAGGAGATGGAACAGGCAACAGACGCAGAATTTCGTTTAAAATAATTTATTATTTAAAAGGCGATTATTATGTATAAAGTACAAATATATAAGAAATCATTTGAAAACAAAACGGCAAGTTTAACTTGTTTAGATTAAATTAAAAAAGGTAAGTTTCTTAAATTAAATTGTAAAAACAAAGAAAAATAAATTTTGAATAAAAACATACGAATCTATTACGCGGGGAGAGTGAAGTGGGAACCATAGAGCAGATGAATTATTAATTGAAGAACTTCTTCTTGGCCGAGGCACTGTTGAAGGATAATGTGGACAATCTGCAAATAATTGCGAACAATTAACAAATTATAGAATCTTCAAGATGTATTAATTTGCTTGCCTGGCGATTTTGGGCGAAAGAAATGTGCTGGCCTCCGGCTTGAGGAATATTGCTTCGTTGTTACTGCTGCCGACAGTTGTAGAGACATCTATATGTTGCGTTGCCGGCGGAGTCAGTTTGTTATTCTCTTCATCCGCCGGGTCCAAGTTGGAAACGTTAGTCTCGCCTAGAGGGACGTCTTCATTGCCTGCACCAGGTTCAGAGCTTTTGTTGTTGCAGGCACTGCTGCAGCGACAGGCGTTCGTGCAACGCTCAGCGCTGGAGTGGCATCCGCAGCGCTTGTTGCTGCAATTACCGCGGCAGCTGCAGCCACGAGATTTGCGCTTTAATTCGTCACGTCCTCTTTTACTAGTGGCTGCGGTTACAAACGTATCGTCCATAGTGGAAGTTTCTGAATTAGAATTGGTAGTGGTGTTGGTTGTGCGGCGTGAGCGCTGCAGAAGAAAAAGCATTACTACTTGGAGCAACGAAAGAACGCTCGTGTACTTACATTGGATCGTGTTTTTACCATAGGTGTCTTCTCCCAATCGGGATCGTGGTGTATATCGTCAGCATAATCATCGTCCTCGCTGGAGGATAACAGAGTTATAACATTTTTGACCTCATCTTCCTCTCTTGCTTTCTGTGGAACAAACAATTGCATTCCATTTAAGGCGCATGATAAAATTGAGAAAACCACTTGCCCTGTTGTGGTGCACTCCCTTTGTTTGACTTTTGTCCACCGCCTGCTGCATTTTCATCACCAGTCCCTTGTAGTATTCTAACTCTTCGCGCAAGACGTCCATCCTGTTTAATTGTTCCTCCTGTATTTTGAGGCACTGCTCCTGCTCCGGGGTGATTTGCGCGCCTGTCGCTAGCTGCGGTGCATTGTGCAGCTCCCGTAGCAGCACCGCAATCTTATCTTCATACGTATTCTCGCGCTCGGCAATTGCCTCCTCGTGTTCGATTTCCATTAAGCGTATGCGCTTGGCGGTCGCAGCGCATTGCTCCTCAGCGACCTCGTGCAACGAACGTTGCTCTTCCAGCGCTGCCTTCTGCTCCAGCAAGCGGTTCGCGTATTCGCGCCGCATCTCCCCAATCGTCTTGAGCAGGTGCCGCAGCACCACCCGCGCTTCTCCTAAACTTTGAATGTTGTCGCAAAGCGAGCGCATGCGCGACTCCAAGTCAGCAGCGCAGACCTTCTGCTGAAGATCTGCAATTTGTGCGTTTCGCATCTCGAGCTCCTCCTCCAGCTGAGCCAACTCTTGCGCTCCATTTGAATCGGGGGATGGTGGGTGGGGCTTCTGAAGTGCTTCAACTTGCCTTTTAATGATGCCCCGATCTTCCATTAGCTGCTCAAGCGAATGTTCTGCATCGAATAACGAAATTACTACCTCCAGTTCGCGCTCTACCGAAGAGATTACTTGTTCGATTTTTGTCGTGCTAGTGCTCACGGCCTTGGCCGACTGTAATTTTTGTCGCTGTGTTTGGGCAACCTTCTGCCGCTCGAGAGCATCTTTAAGTCTGCAAAGATTAAGATTTTACAATGATATTCATGATGTTTTTCTGGAAACAACCCACTTACCGCTTGTTTATGGCCATTGCCTCCTCGCACTTGCGCTTGAGCACATTGCGCTGCTTCGTGTGCAGTGCCTCCTTACGAACCATCTCATTCTGCAGCTTGCGATCCTTGTTCCGCAACTGCATCAGCTCCTTTTCACGTGTCAGCTTCCACTGGCGGAAGTTCTCAGATTCCTGCCGCATGGCGCGAATGAGCTTCACCTTGGACTCCTTCATGTTCTGTATTTCGCTGCTCAGATTCTTTATCTTCTGTGTCTCCTTCTCGCGCACCTTTAGTAGCTTCGCTTGCTGCATATTCTTTCGCTTCATATCATTTATTTCCTGCTCCAACGATTGAAGCCGCTTACGACGTTCCTCAGCCAGTTTCGCGGAGTTGCTTTCCGCCTTTACGTGCCGCAACTTGTCCAGCAGCTCGGCTTTCTCTGCTTCCAACGCTTGAATTTTTGCATTGCAATCCTTAAACTTGACCTCCATGTTGTCGTCGAGCGTGCAGAACTTCGACAGATTTTCAGCGACTCGTTGTTGCAGTTCCTCTTTGAGGTTTAGCTCGCGATTGATCCGACGCAGCTGCTCCTTGATGTCCATTTGTTTGCTGTTGTGAACGTCCGTCTGCTCTTGCATGAGAGCGTGTATTTCGTGTTTACCACCCTCTTCCTCATCATCGCTGCCCGCACCACCATTAACCGAGCAGTGTCGCTTGTAATCATACATCTCTGACTGCGTGCGCTCCAGCTCTTCATCCAAGCCCGCCACGAGCTCGTGTACACGTTCGAGGTTTCCACGCAGCTTCTCCTCAGGAGTATCCAACGTAAAGTCGCTTTTTAACTCACTCACAAGATTCTTCATCTCCTCTGTCTTCACTTTGAGTTTCTCGTGTGCTACCTCAGCGATGTGTGCACGCATTTCGTTCTCTGCCACATCGTGCAAAGTAACTTGCAACTGCTGCTGCACGCTGTGGTACTTCTCTTGCAGTTGTTGGTACAACTGGGCCTGCACCTCTGATGATGTCCCTGTAGTGGTCGCAACAGCGCCGACAGTTGTGCAACTAACCTTCGTGGCGACCAAGCTAGAAACATGCAGACCTCCGCCCGTAGCCAGTAGCTCCATGCGCAACTTTTGTATAATGTCTTTCAAGTGATTAATTTCTGCAGCATGTGGATCCTGGTTTACAATCGGCTTGTTCTTTATCTTGCGTGCGCGGTCGGCGTAGCGCAGTGTGCTCAACGTTTCGGGTACATTGTAGTCAGCCGGACTGACACAGGCAATCATTAGAGTCACTGAATTTCCGCCCAGTGAATCCTGTAGCAAGCGAGTCAATTTAGAGTCGCGATATCTAACAAACCCGGAGCCCTGTCCCGCTGCAAAAAACACAAATTTATTACTGTACCAGATTGAATCTAAGCCTCAAATACTTACATCCCAAAGCGGATATAACATTACCCAGAGCCAAGAGGCCCTGATTTATTTTTACACCCTCCTTAAAGCGGTCGCCGGTTGCTTGAGTCTTCTTGGAACGCTCAGAGCCGGCTAGATCGACCAAATGAAATTTGGAAGTAGTCACAGTCCGCCTGAAAAAAAAGCAAAACACTTTATTCAGTCCCTCATTACCACTGATTTGTTTCGTGCACTCACAATTCATCTTTTTTTGTGGCCTGGATGGTCACTGTAAAAATGGCGTGCGAACGCGACGATTGCTGATTCATAGCCGTGGAGGCTACAGCACGGCCTGAAGAGCCACGCATCAACAAGTCCGTCGTTTCGCGCGCCGAATTAACCCTCTCCTCTGTCAAGCCGGGCATTATGACACCATTGCGATCTTCGCGTAAATCCACTACGGCCTCTTCACGCGTTTTTCTCGAGAGCAAATCGAAGAGCTGCTCCTGATACAACTCCATGAAAGAGCACGTGACGACAAACTCGTATTCGCCTTCTAGTTCCTTAATGCGGAGGAAGATATCAAGCATAGCGCGCGGAATGACACCGGTGTCTTCATTGAGTTGCCCATTAAATGATGTGCCCATAGTATGGGTTTTGCCCGAACCAGTCTGTCCATATGCCAGTATTGTTGCATTGAAGCCGCAAAACAGCTTGTCGAGCAGCACGGAGACAGAGTCCGAGTAGACGATCTCTTGGCTGTCGCGCGCGTCGAAAACATGGTTAAAAGTAAAGGCTTCCGACCGGTTTACGGTAACCTGCTGACCGCCTCGAATGCGTTGCACCACCTCTTGGCAACCGCGCTCTATCTCCGACGATACAAGCGGTCGGATCCGCAGGGCCACCCGAACACTCTCCACATCCATTTTAAGATTTCTTGTTATGTCCAACTTGCGAATTTATTTTCTGCAACAAGTCTACACCTCGCGCTCGTAGAGAACAGTCGTGTTTAGCTCTTGTGCCCTTCTTTCAGCTTTGCTTTCGTTTACCGGAATACATTGAGTGATAGCAGTCTCTTTTTCCCTCTAATTTTTTTATTTAATTTAGTGATCAGTGGTGATTATTTAATTATCGTGTATTAAGATACACAACCATGCCGTCCTCCTCCTCGGGGGGGAATTACTTCGCTATATTAGATTCTCAGGAATCTAATACTGCACCGAAAAGGAAAAAGAACAATAACTTTAATTTACTTAACAAAAATGATTTCCCTTGCCTGGCCTCTCATGCCTCGCATAACAAACAATCATGCCCCAAATTTATAGTGATTAAGAACAAAAATTTAGAAAAACCAATAAAATCACTGAATATTTTCTTGGTGTCTAAGGCTCTAGAAAGCATTTCTTCCGAGAAGCCCAAAAAAATTTCGTTTACCCGGGATGGAGACCTCCTAATTTTGACAAATAATGAAGCCCAAACCAATAAATTCCTAAGAGCTAGCAATCTTTCAAACGTTTGTCAAATTTCATCTTCACTACATCCATCCCACACTGAATACTGTTAAAGGCGTAATTTTTGCACCACCTTTAAAAGATCTGAGCGAAAACGAAATCTTAGATGGCCTTACAGTCAGTTGTAGCGTGTAAAAAAATAACAAAGTTTGTTGATGGTAAGTCCATAAACACTTCACTCCACATCATTTCATTTGATCGGTTTGAACTGCCGAAAGAATTAAAAATTGGCTTCTTAAATTTCAAAGTCGACCCTTATATCCCGACACCTATCCAATGTAAGAATTGTTTTAGGTTAGGACACACAAAAAAATATTGCAAAGCAGAAGCAAAATGTGACGTTTGCTCATCGATCGATCCAATTCCATGCGCCAAAGTACAATGCATTAACTGCAATCACGAACATCGGTCTAGCAACAAAAACTGTCCGACAATAAAAAAAAGACAAGAAATTATAAAAATAAAAACAACAAATAACAATAACTGTTCATATAATGAAGCCACGAAAATTGCGAACGAATCAACAAATTCTGATATACCCCCTACTGAAACATTAGATGATCACATCTGTAACAATTTATCATCAAAAAATCACGTATCTGTTATATCAATTGATGCCGAAAAGGCTTTTGATCGTGTTGGAATTCACTCCATTATCGACCAATTGGTCGAGTGGAAGCTGGGTCCAAAGATTATCAACTACATCAAAAGTTGTTTAAGCAACAGAAAATTCCAAGTTCGAGTAAACAACTGCTACTCAAGCACATGGAGTTTTGAGAATGGTATTCCCCAGGGCTCACCTCTCTCGGTAGTGTTATTTTCAATGGCTTTGAACCAATTGTATTCCTCTATCTTGAATTACAGAAAAATGTAAACATCTACACATATGTAGAAAACAGAAATGTAGAAATATTAATTTTGAATTAAACTCAACTATACTTGAAAATGTACAAAATCTCAGAATTCTCGGACTAATTTTCAATAATAAATATTTATGGACAACACAGGTTGATTCACTTTGTAATTCATTAAATAATAGATTAAATGTAATTAAGTGTTTAAGCAATTTAAGACTGGAACCAAACACTAACTCCTTAATCAATATAACCAGAGCAACAGTTTTATCGAAGATCGACTACGCATTAGTAATCTACGGGCACACATCACAAACAAATCTGAAAAAGATAAAATCCACATTTCACGCCGCTGCCCGACTTTCGTTGGGTGCTTTCCGTTCCTCTCCCATAAAAAATATATTGACTGAAACCGGACTTCCAACACTTGAGGACAGACTCACTCGACTGGACGATTGATTTCAAAAGTTACGTATCCTGGAAAAGCTTACATTACGGAGTTAGCAAAACACAATTAAAAAGGAAACGCCGCCAAAGAACACCTTCTGCTATAACAAGAATTCTGGAGTTTTGAAAGAAACAACTTCTGCGTGAACGGCAACCAAAAATTTAAGCTTCGCTCTCCACCATGGAACCTACCGTCAGATGCCATCAACCTCGAGTTACATAAGTGGAAAAAAGAAAATACGAATCCAACGATATTCAAAAGCGAATTTCAAGCTATAAAATGCAAGTTCAAGGATTGGAAACTGCTGTTTACAGATGGCTCAAAAACAGAGTCAGCGACCGCATTTAGCGTCGTCCAAGAAAATGCTACAATAATTAAAATGGCTCTTCTTCCAAACAATTCCTCAGTCTTCGCGGCGGAAGCGGAAGCTATACTCTGTGCCTGCGAGCACAGACACAAAAGCAAAATAAAAGCGTTAATATGTACGGATTCCCTGTCTGTCATAAGTGCGATACAAAACATCAACAGCACGCAGCCAACAATCAGCAAGATTAGAGATATTTTAACAAACAACCTCAACTTAAAAATTCTTTGGATCCCAAGTCACGTTGGTATAGCGGGAAACGAGAAAGCAGATGAAATAGCCAAACTGGCTACAAGATCACCACTGCTTACGCACCAGTACTACAACAAAAAGGATATCCACAGAGCCGTAGATAACCCTATTATTGAAAAAAATAGACAAACTTGGGCAAATTACCAATCCCTGAACCCCAATAAAATCCCTTCCCAGTACCCAACGACTGTCTCGCGAAAAGAAGCCGTAGCTTTCACCAGATTCCGAATTGGTCACACTAGATTAACCCACAAACACATCTTTCTTCAATCACCGCCGCCTGCTTGCCCAGTGTTCCATGGACATACTCTCAGTTCGCCACAACTATCGCATGTCCCGCTTTACAATCAATATCCGGAAATCTCCAAATCAAAAATATATACGGACTGTTAAAAGTGGTTAATATGGAAAATATAAAAACCTTTTGTAAATTTTTAAAAGTAACACAAATCTTCTTCGAAATTTAATCATTGTAGGTACTCATCTTGCATCCTTACACACACATATGTAAATTTATATTTTTTTATGGTTCCAGTCTAGCCGAAGGCCTTAGCTGCCAGTGCTACTAATCTAGTTTTAAAAATTGTAATTGTATTACCTTTTTTAAATAAATAATAATAATCAAGCGGAAAAAGAAGAATGGAATGTTCACTGCCCTCCACAAAACACTCGACGAATTTGCGGGTTTTTAATTTTTAAAATGGAGGAGCCGGCGTCTGCGTCTGCTTGAACTTTTTCGTCTACTACGATTCGAATGCACTTAGATAGTAATAGATTCAGTGTAGGCTTGTGTCGTTCGCGAACTAAAGATCTAAAAGATCTGGTTCTCATATCTGAACTAGCTCTATCGGTCGTTCAGTTGGATGACCTAGATGAACTAAAGCTAAATTTACTTGAATTATAAAAGGCGCCGAGTTTTTCAAGTGACAGGTGCAAAGCACATTAACAAGGTATGCCACCAGAGAAATTGACAAGTATCTAAATGAAGAGTATCTAGATCGGAAGAAAGATCCGCTAGTGTGGTGGCATGAGAGACGTGAGCTATATCCCCGTTTGTATCAGTACATGTTAAAGGGATTTTGCATAGTGGCTACATCAGTCCTGTGCGAGCGCATTTTTTAGGGGACAGGAAATATAATAAATGAACGCCGAACTCTGCTGAAGCCATCTAAAGTGTCAAATTTGATATTTTTGCATAGCAATATGTAAAGAATTTTGTACTTATTAATATTAATTACTTTTTTTATATGTTATTTAAAGATCTCACAAATTTACAAACTTGTTATTTTAAAGACAGCATTTAAATGTATGTTCAAAGCTTGAAGCTTTGTTTAAGTTGGTTTTTGTATTTTATAAGATAACAAAATATGTGAATTGAATTTAACAACAAAAGTACAAATTAAAGTTAACTGTTCATAAATAAAATATTTTCCCTTATTTTTATTATATACTAGCTGTCCCGGCAAACGTTGTTCTGCCTAAAACAATTATTTTATTCCAAGATGTGTTTCAATGTATTTCAGGGAGAATATGCTTTCGTGAATATTTCTACCCCGACAACAGCTATCGGGTTCAAATTTTGTCGACCACTTTCTGTCAACTTTAGTATTATATGGTGTGAATCTGAGCCAAATCGGTCCATAAATAAGAATTTTCGAAAAAACGCCACCGTGGCAACACTTAGGTCTAACATGAAAACAAACCATTCAGATCACCTCACGGACATATGATGCGCCCAGAGCAAAAACGACTTTTATACCTGCACAGCGCATGTGCGCAATGAGGCGAAAATTGACACTCGAAGCGTTTTTGCTCTGTGCTCGTCATATGTTGTGAGTATAAGGTCGATCGCTTCTGTGGTTCAGCCGTGATGCTGCGACATACATACGCACAGACGTTTTTATATATTAAGATATATATTATATACTATTACAAAAAAATTTTTCCAAAATGTTTTTTTTCGTAATGTTACGTAAACGTAAACTTTGGCCGTTGACTTGAATACGTAAAACATATTGCAGCTGTCAGTCCTTTGCATATTTTACTTTTTGCTAGTGCAGCCGTATAGTTTCGTGAACAAAAAGAGCACGCTGATCATTTTGCTAGCATTATTATTCAGCTGTTTTTGTTGAACTAAGGTTGAAGAGCAAGCACTTTTCTGCAACAAAGCTATAGCTGACATGTTTTTCAAGCTCCGTTACGCTTACGTACAAATTCGTTTAAAGTAATCGCAAGTATAGAGCTCGGGTATAATAGATTGTGTCAGCTGAAAACGGAAAAATATGTTACGGCTACACTAACTGACCCTTAAATTGTGACTAGTAGACCCCGCTTAACTGACCAGACAAAATCGAACGATCTTGGTAGTGCATTTAAAATTTTTTCTAGTACAAATAGAATAGGGGTATTCCCGATCCGGAGCGAATGCAAAAGCAAAAGCAAAATTTTCCTTTTGCATTTTTATAATCGGGAACGACCGATTTGCGAAATCCATTCCAATTCTTTTGTCAAACAGCTGTTTTACTTGAGAGTTTAATAAAATGACACGAAACAGCGAAAAACAACAATTTTGCGACTCATTATTTGAAAATGCAGCAAATGAAATCACCCGTAAATATTAAAGACACCATTTTTGTAAATAAAAAGTGAAATAAAAATCAAAATGATCAGCTGGTCGCTGTTAATACTCGTTGTTGGCAACTTAGGTCACCGATAAGTGGGACTTTTCAAGCTGGCAACTATGCTCATATTTTGCATCAAATATTTTCCACTAAACGCAATGGGTTCTGGTCTAGGAAAATTGTGACTTTAATGCAAAAGCAAACCAGTAGGGGTATTCCCGATCCGGTGCAATTGGTCATGCAAAAGAGCGAATGCAAAATATTTTTCCACCTTTTGCATACACAACAACAAAACACACTGGTTTGCTTTTGCATTAAAGTCACAATTTTCCTAGACCAGAACCCATTGCGTTTAGTGGAAAATATTTGATGCAAAATATGAGCATAGTTGCCAGCTTGAAAAGTCCCACTTATCGGTGACCTAAGTTGCCAACAACGAGTATTAACAGCGACCAGCTGATCATTTTGATTTTTATTTCACTTTTTATTTACAAAAATGATGTCTTTAATATTTACGGGTGATTTCATTTGCTGCATTTTCAAATAATGAGTCGCAAAATTGTTGTTTTTCGCTGTTTCGTGTCATTTTATTAAACTCTCAAGTAAAACAGCTGTTTGACAAAAGAATTGGAATGGATTTCGCAAATCGGTCGTTCCCGATTATAAAAATGCAAAAGGAAAATTTTGCTTTTGCTTTTGCATTCGCTCCGGATCGGGAATACCCCTAGTGTGTTTTGTTGTTGTGTATGCAAAAGGTGGAAAAATATTTTGCATTCGCTCTTTTGCATGACCAATTGCACCGGATCGGGAATACCCCTAATAATTTTAACGAACTAATGAACTAGAAAATAACTAGTTCTAAAAGGCAACCTAATCCCAACTGAACTAATCGCTCAAGTGAACTAAACGGCACAACTCTAATTCAGTGCTTAGTCCGCTTTTACACGATGCGACTCGGCCCTGGCGATTTTTTCGCATTCCGCTTTGAAATCGCGCATAGCTTTTACACGATGCGACTCGCTCCACTCCACATATTGACACTAGTCTGCAGCTGGTTTTATTTCTGTAATTTGTAAACATTTAAAGCACTTATTCCACTCTTTGCTCATTTTTTTCTTTATATTTACTTTTATGCGTAAAGTTCTGTAAATTTTTCAGTTTATTTGCAATACGTATTCACTCGATTTCAAGTTTTAATTTACAGTCGACAGCGCGAAGCGCGAAAACGAATAAAGAGGAACGTCAGAAAATCAGAAAATCGCAGCACAATCGCTGCCCGAGCGATTTTGCGCGTTCCCCTGTCGTTTCACCCCTCTTTCCTACATTCTTCCGTGTCTCCGGGGCCGAGTCGCATCGTGTAAAAGCGGACATACTAATAGAATATTGAACTACAGGGTTGAGAAAGTAAGTCCGCTTTTACACGATGCGACACGGCCCCGGAGACACGGAAGAATGTAGGAAAGAGGGGTGAAACGACAGGGGAACGCGCAAAATCGCTCGGGCAGCGATTGTGCTGCGATTTTCTGATTTTCTGACGTTCCTCTTTATTCGTTTTCGCGCTTCGCGCTGTCGACTGTAAATTAAAACTTGAAATCGAGTGAATACGTATTGCAAATAAACTGAAAAATTTACAGAACTTTACGCATAAAAGTCAATATAAAGAAGAAAATGAGCAAAGAGTGGAATAAGTGCTTTAAATGTTTACAAATTACACAAATAAAACCAGCTGCAAACTCTACTGTCAAAATGCTCGACACCAGCGAGTCGCATCGTGTAAAAGCTATGCGCGATTTCAAAGCGGAATGCGAAAAAATCGCCGGGGCCGAGTCGCATCGTGTAAAAGCGGACTAAGTGCTTACATACTTTGATACCTTTTCATTTGCAAAGTTCTCATGGACAATCGCTGCGAAATTTTAATTTCTAATTTTTTAATGCATCTGTGACAAAAGTAAAGCTCCAATTCTTATGTATCCCAGTAATATCCCTTATTTCCGAAATTCGAAATCGAAATTTAAACATGGATAATATAATTTTGTCTGGTCAATTGAGCGGGACTACTTTATGCAATTTGATCTTTCTACTACAAAACATTAACTCCGCAAATTACTATAATTGCAAATAGTGAACACAAATGACATTTCTGCAATCTTTAATAAAAAAAATACAAGCCCAATTCAAAATCTTGTGCAAATGGTTTTGTATTTTTGCAATTGCAAATTTAGGAGTAGATTTTTACTATACACTAAAAGAATATATGTACAGAGATAAATTGCAAAACCTTTGCAAAATTACATTACTTAAAACCCGTAATATATTTACTATGCGAATGCAATACTAAATTGCAAACGGCTCTCAGAGCGAGAGAGAAAAAGAAGAAGTGCGAACCGAAATATTTTGAAATTGAATAAAATAGTAAAACGAAAGCATGAGAAAGAGCTTGCATTGCAGCTCTTCTATTGAAGAGTCCATTCTTTGTTTTTTAAACCTTCGTTCGACTTCGAATTTGTATTGAAGTCAAAATTCCTGCAGAAAACTATTTTCCTCTTGAGCAATCAGCTGTGAGTTTCGTGTTTTGGAAAAAGGTGTTGCAAACTAAAAATCCGCTCACAATTGATCGCAAATATTTACTATTGCACAAATTTGTAATCTTAAATGCACAAGATTGTGAATTGGGCTATAGTGAAATGAAACAAATGCACAACTCATCTAACTGAACGACATATGTATTAAAACTAGCTAACTCGCCGAACTAATTAGTTCACGAACGACACAAGCGTAGATTTTCTTCACCATGGTCAATATTTAAAATATGTTGCATGTTGCGCACGCGAGATTCTGTGCATACACCGCCGTGACATCGTAGGAAATGTCGTTGCCATCTGTTTGGAAACATGAAACATGGCAAGCTGTCAGATTTAGAGGGGGAAAGATATATGGAAAGCTGTCAGATTTGGAAGGGGAAAGATAACTTGACGCCTTTATTTTTATTGCGAGGACGCATTTTTTTGATTTGTGAGAGGAGCGTTATATATTTATGTGGAAATATAAAAAAAATCTCCTGTTTATAGTGAAAATATATATATGTATGTATATCTCTTAAAAAAGGCTACTAACAATCCACCGAAGTGCTGGCGTGGGTAAGATTTAAGATTGACGCAATTTCCTGAACAAACTCGCAGATTTAATCGACATTTTGTGGTGACATGCTACGGTCATTAAATATTCTAACAAGTTGCAAATTGTTTACTTTATTTTCAGGGCAAAAGAAAAGCTGATCTAAACTAACATTTCAAGTAACCTAGTCTGTAAAACATGTCGTGCGAAGAAGTTATCGAACGTATATAATTCACACTTTCAATCGATACATTTTTTTCAATTCTGAGAACATCCCTCATCTACAGATACCATGGAGGCTTCCGAGGCTTCCCACGTATTAGCTAATTATTTAGATCTGATCCAGTCGAATTCCAACCAGCTAAAGTTCCAATTAGCTCGGAACAGTGTGCTTGACTGGTTCGGGCGCAGTGTGTGCGGTCCCGTCAAGATACACCAGTACTTACAGTAAGAGATTATTATCTTTTGAATACGGTTTTAAAATTCATTTTAAATCTGTACATTGCAGAAATGAGATAAGCTTTCAATATGAGCACGTCGACTTCCAAAAGGCTAAGGATTGCGATCCCATCGAATGCAGACCCACTCATCAGAAAACGTAATCATTTGAAAATTATTTATTGGTGAAAAACTGCTTTAAATAGGGTTACCTTTCTTTTAGTAAACAACTTGCAACGGGCGAAGTAGATTATAAAAATCCGATGAACAAGGTCACTGGCATAACTTCATTGAAACCATATGCCGACAGTGACCTTGAGGACGAAGATATGAACACCTCGCCACTTCCCGCTGGCCATAAAACTCCAGAAAGAATGGACAATATAATAATTGCGGCGCTAACGCCACCGGCCAGCAGGACTAAACAGGATTTCGATTCGGCGTCGGGCACAGACGACGATGAGGAAGAAGAGGAGTTCATGAAAGCCAAACGACTGAAACGCACACACCCTTCGTCGCCGTTCAGCTACTTGCGGCGACTGCCGACAACAGCGGCAAAGGCAATGAAGCGCAAGTCGTACCAGTCGAGTGACACACGTACGCTGCTCGATGACACATCCAGTGAAGAAGAGGACGAAGCAATGCCCCCGGCCACGTACACTCAGCTGTGCTACTTGGAAGCGACAGGTGTTCTGTGTGGTAAAGTACGGGAGCACCAGCAGCAAGCAGGGCCGGCAACGTGTGGGGTTGGTGACACAAATCGCTGGAATCGTCCGATACGAATGCGGATTTCGTATCGAAAGCGACTCGATGATGGCCAACCGCAATACGCTTTGGTAATTTACGAACATTTGGAACGCGCCGACAGGGTGCTAGCACGGTGCAACCTCATGTCCGTATTTAGTCAGGCCGCAGAGCAGCACGACGAAGAGGCTGCAGACATTGATGCGCCGATTGATATTGTCGAGGTGCAGCCTGCTTTGGTGGTGCATCCGACCCCGACCGATGGCGAGACTGTGGTGACCACGGTGGCAACACCGACCACGGAGGAGATAGCCGCTGCGCTGGAGACGGCCGCTTTCACAATTGTGCCCCTACGCACGCCCACCAAGGTGTCGCATACGCCGCCACCAACGCCCAAGCGTAAGCCACGCTTGCCACACGCCATGTCCGGACTGAAGCGCTTGAATCTATCGCCCTCGTCGTCGGCGTCGTCATCTACGCCCAAGCGCAATGCGGCGCGTAGTTTAAGGCTTTAAATTCCCCTCTATTTGCGGCAAAGCAACTTCAATTATAAATGGAATAATTTTCGTTTAAAACAAGTAATTTTTCTATATTTTAGTTTTGCATACAAAATTGCGAGAACGAGCTATGTAGGTCTAAGCTGCGCTCGCGAACTGTTTCGCCAGTTATTTATTTATTTTTTATACAAAAATGTATGAGCTCGATTTTTAAAGTTGAACATTTGTAAATTTTTGAGACTTGCATCGAATTATTTTTTTCAAATGTGATAAATTCCAACAATTTAAAATTCATGTTAAATTTTAAATTGCTGAAATTTTGAATGCAAATATTCTTTTGAAAATCAGTTTAAAATCGTTAAGCAACCGATTTTTTACTTATTTTATTTTTCGACTGAAGTAAAAGCATTCTGCCATGTTTCATATTGCATATTTCGATCGAAGTTGATTGCAGTACATACCAAATTTGTATTGCGATGGATTTCATCAATTGCATTCGAAAGTGAAATGTGTCACATGGCCGATTCCTTTTTAATTTCTTTAAAATAGAATTGAACTTAAATTTTATATTTTCTATAATATATACAAAATGCGTTCTCTGCGCAAAATTGAAGTTAAGCTTTTTGCATAATTACTTTTTGGTCATTAATTTATATACCATACATATTTCTTAAGATGTATTTGAATTCGTTGATATAAACCTAGTGTATTCTATTGCATAGCTACATCTTTACTAAATAATACTGCTAGTTTTATTTTCAACAAGTTACTTTGCAAACTATTTGAATTGGACTTTTCAAAACTAGCACCTATTGGATTTTTAAATTTGATTTTTATTTCTGCTTTCCTGTATTTTGTATGATTTATTTTGTATTTTACAAATGCATATTTATCAATAAATTTCAAATTTAAAGTGTTCTAGACAGACAAAAAGTGTACCATCAGCCTTGTTCCACATTTCATTTTCTATCGAAGCGGATTTTGAGCATGAATTTAATCTCAAAAGTGACTGAAATAAATTTTAATCAAAGATGAAATGCAGAACATAGCTGTATATTTTATTTTTCAGTACTTAGTTTTTGATTTATTTGCTCTTATAAGAGCGTAGGACACTTATGATACTTAAGATAGTTTTTACAACAGAAAAATTAACAAATACTGCAAATACACATATGTATATATATATAAATTAACATAAAATGGTAGAATCGTACGTAGACCGGAATCAGATTGTATATATTGTGCTATTGTCGGGCTCGATCGGCACTGCCTTGACTATAAAACGTCGACGATCCGCGAGGTTTGGCACGTTCCCGCCGCCATAGGACTCGGCGGGCTGTGGATGCAAGATGGAAGAGAAGAAAGAATGCGTTGCGTAAATATGAAAAGATAGATACATTCTACATATACTTCAAATAAATTTTACAAAATATTGGCTATACATATATATAAATGCAAAAATTAAAATGTAAAAATGATGCGAGTTCCAAAGGCGAATGAAGCGATGTGCAATGAGCGAGCATATTTGACACAGCATGCGAATTTCTGGGAAGCGTGCGTGATGCGGCTGAATGAGGGTAAAAGCCATCTCTGGATTTTAATAATGCATGTAGATTTGGCAATAACGTTTATTTGTGTTAGTAAAATTTTAATCTTTAAAAAGTATACTCACACAATTCAATTTGAAAATAAATACATTTTTACAAAAACGAAACATTTAAAATGTACATCACAAGAGAATACATTTGAAATAGAAACTCCATAAATGGACGCTGGGACAAATTTACAAGTGAATGTTTTGGAAGCATTCGACACGCCTGTTAAAAAATGCGCGTGTGAGTGCATTTTTTGATTATACGTGTAGACAGAGTGTAGGGTGTGCTGTTGTAGTAGGGTGTGTCTTAATGAACTTATTTGAACATTCATTCAAAATATCCGTATTGATTTATCTAAAACGAAATCAGAAAAAAGAGAGAACAAAACAAAAACAAAAACAAAGAAATAAGATAAAATAAAAGACAAAAACAACACAATAAAAAAAGTGAAAAGAGAGAGAGAGACTGCACAAAGTTGAAACATTGGAAAACAATAGAAGTCAAACGAGACTGCCCATTGTTTGGTACTGCGATATGTGTCGTCGTGAGGGGTGTGACGGATGCGGAAGAGATGAGTGCGTGATGGGATAGCTGTTTTCCCTTAAAAATCGATGCTCATATATCGACGTTTAACAAAATTTCAAAAATAGATTCTTCGATATTTCCATTTTCATATTTTTCTCATGAATATGAAATTTAGTATTTGTGTTAAGATAAATGGTTAAATGTTAAATAAGTTAAATATTGGTGCAACTGTAAAAAAAATATCTTTAAACCTTTTGAAAAAATAATCTATAAAGTTCCATATTTCTCAAATTAAGCTTAATTTGTGCCCCACTTAGGGTGGCAGAACAGAAACTGTTTCGTTGAAGTAGTGAAGTAAACAAAGAAACGTTTCGATAAGCCGATAATATGATATATTATATCGTTGGTATCCTAATTTCGTGCTTGAAAACACACCTATAAACTAATCAATCTGAGCTTTTAGGATCTACAGTTAATTCATGACTGGACTGAATGGGTTTATAAATTTCATATTAGACTCTTCGAAAAGTTCACCTTTGCGACCGATTAATCAAAAAAGAAGAGTTTTTAGAAATTGGATGGGTTCTTCGGATAATGTGAAATTGTTAAAGTGAATCCTCAAATCGAATTTTAAGTGCTAAGATCGCAAAAAATTTCCTTAGATTCCTTAAATAATAAATCGAAATTAACTTTTAAAAATTGATGGAATTCCATTTTATATTAAAATTACATAGAAGCAGAGAGTGATAATGAAGATAATGTATTACAAAAAAATAGAACGAAGACAAACTCTAAAGCAAATAAATTAAATAAATTACTTAAAACGGTTTTTAACTACAAAACCAAAACCCTTAACCAAATTGTTCAAGCAGTGACTTGAGGTTACGACCTTAACGCAAATTACTAGACTTCCCTTTAGCCCTACAATTTACATACATACATACAGACAGTCGCTTATCGTTCGGCTACTTACGTTGACGCACTTGCATTGGCTCTCATCAAAAATGGTGCCCGTGGTGCAGGACTGCGAGTCACGACACACGCACCGGCAGTCCTTTTCGTCCCAGATTTTGTGATCCTGCTGTGGAAGTTACAATATGCGATTTTAAGTTTGAGAAATGTTTCAAATACTATGAGCAACCAGTTACCGTTAGGCATTTCTGCAGCGCATCGTCATTGGTGCAGGTGCAGCGACACAACTCACGTCGATAGATCTGATATGAATTGCAGTGCTGCAAAATGGACAGTGAAATCCGAGAAATGCTTAGAAATACCTAAAATTACCCTCTAACTACTCACCTCCGGCTTGATGCGGCAGTCGCATTTGCACTTCAGATGCTGTTCCACCGGAATTATCTCCTTGCCGCTCAAAGGAGTGCGTTCGCCATAACGGTATTTGGTCACCTATTCAGTGTAAAAAAAAACAATCATCTTTATATACCGGCAAACTACACATACACAACAGAGATATGCAGTAGTCTCTGTATATTTTTTTTGTGTATAGTAAAAATATACTCCAAAATTTGCAATTCTAAAAATACAAAACCATTTGCACAAGATTGTGAATTGGGCTAGTATGTTTGTTGTTGTGATTGCATCCTGTGGAAAAATATTTTGCATTTGCTCCTTTGCTAGGCCATTTGCACCAGATCGTGAACACCCCTTATGATTCATGAAATTTCTGTCTGATTTCTGCTTCACTTATTCTGCTATGTTTGATTTTTCAGTGCGCGTGCGCGTATTTAGCAGTACTAAAGCATGCGGAGAAGCAGCTACTCTGCGATTATTGCCTTGCGCTTTGTTTTGCGTCAATGATTCAAAAACTTTGCAGATACATATCTGATACACACGTATGTACATACGTTCAAATTGTTGTGTTAACTCACTTCGAAATTCACCACTTCCAAATCGGTGGGCTGGCAGGCCATCAGCTCCGAACTGCAGCAGCCGCCGCAACGCTGGACGCGCGTGCATTTGGGATAGTAAATTACTTTGGGATCCTTGGAGGGATTCAGCGGTGTCAGCGGCACAATCGTACTCTCTGGCATGCAATTCGCCGGCTTTGGTATCTTGGAGGCTGCTGCTGAATTGAACAGGCAGTATAGTTTCAAATACCTCAGTGTAGTGTAGAGATCTGCCAACACTTACCTCGTTCGACATTTTGTTTAAGGTTTTCTGCAAATTCAATCAAGGGAAATAAAATACAATGTATTAGGATTTACATTATCATTTAAAACATTGCGTAGCAATAATGAAAAAAGGCAGATCGATACAGTTTTCATTGCGAGTTAGTTCTTGCTCCCTAATTTTTGTATATCCTGTTTAAATTTCTACTTTTATTAATATTGGGTAGGTTCGCCGCAGACGAACGCTTTAATATAAAATAAATAAAATTTTAAACCACAAAATATATTATTATGTAGGTACTACGGATATATTTTTCTTATAGAAACCACACTTTTATGTAAATATTAAGACATTTTTGATGACGAATATACAGAGACTTTGTAAGAGCATTGCAGTAAAGCTATTATCAAAAGAATATAAAATATCGTAGACCGAAGGAAACCGAAAAATTATTATTACGTTTGAAACATTTTACTAGTAAATTTCTTAAAATCAAAACCCGAGAGTTATTTTGAGTTCATCTGTTGAAAAGAGGGGTACCCGAAATAAATATGAGCCCACCCGTTGGAGAAGCTATGCGCGTTTTTTACGATGCCCACTTTTTAAACACATGGTCCCAAGTCTCAAACAATTCAATCACTAAGTAAAATTCAGTCAGTTTTTTGTTAGCAAAATGTGTAGTAGTACACAACCATGCTTTAATCGACAGAATGCAAAGTAATAAATGCCTCACTGAGCAAATGCTTAGTACGTGTTTAATTTACCAAATTGCATTTTTGCTGACGTACTGGCAACTTTTATTTGTGGTTTTGCCTAATGGTGTTGTTTTTTAATTTGTGGAGGAACTCGTTCATGGGAATTCACGCCTAGAGAGCCCTGCAGGTGGTGTTGATATTGAAAGCATTCAGCGCTTCCCCAGACACTTACCTTGTATGCCCAGCTTAGGATCGATGCTGTCCTTGTCCGCAACAAATCGTTCAATAAATTCATATATGTCGGTTACGTTATCGAGCTCTTCATAAAATTCCATTGGAATCTGCAAGATTATTTTAGTAAGAATTACATTAGAATTTTCCAATCATATTAAGTAGATCCACCGGTTAGCAAGAATGTTGCGAATGTTGAAATTTTATTCATAACGCCATATAACGATTGTGGAAATATCTGATAGGAAAAATATTGACTTGAGAAATGTTGAAATGTCGAAATGACACTCACATCATGAAGCTTGGGAAATTGAACGTTCCGATAGTTCTGAGGGTTATATGTAAATATATCGTACCTAACGTTTAATTTTAAGATTTAATATATAAAATTTTGTCCATAGAATGACTTTTAGGTGGCTAAGTAACGCCAATTTTTGGTAGCCACAAAATGTCATACGAAGAAATTTTTTGGTTGCTTAAACCGGTTATGTATGGCCAAAAGAGTATTTCTAACTCATAATGATTATCGGTTACCGAAACACTTTTGGGTTATTTAAAATGGTTGAAAACTATTTTTAAAGAAAATCCCAAACAGTTCCTAAAAACTTAGTGAAAAATACCGAAAAAATTAAATGCAGTTATTTCAAAAGCAGTCTGGGGAACCAGCAATTAATTTCTATAGCAAATAAATGTATCTCTTTTGACTGCGGTGGAAAATTTCACATTCGTTCAAAATTAAAAGAATATGAAAACTTGGAAAAAAAAATATAATGCAATGGCCCAATATGCACTTAGTACATATGTACGTGGTGTACTGAATAATAAACATTTCATGTTATCGAAGGAAATAATTGGTTGTCCTCCCCCCTTTAAGAGTAACTACGTTCGGTCATGTTCATAACTGTAAAAATTTTAATCCGCGATTCATTCTCGAGAAAGTTATTCTACTAAATTTATTATTCTAATTCCACTAAATTTAAAGTAAGCGAGAAAAACAACAGGCAAATGACTGAAATAATCAAAAACAATAATAACAACAAAGACAATTTTATTAATTAACAATTTAGTTTCTAAAAGCTGGCCGTATGAACAACTGGCAATAAAAACATTGCTTTATAACTGTTTTTCTCGCCATTACTCATGGAATTTACGGTTTCCGATTGAGAAATTCGAGCATGGCGTTTGGCCAGTTTCTAAATGCCGTGGGGGAAAGAGTTAATAAATTCCGGCCAATTATGGATTCGAACGTTATCTTTATCAAGGCGACCAGACGGCATCCACTCATAGAAATCGATGTTTACTTTTGTCGTTTGATTTAAAGAGAATTTCGATGAGTCAACAGTTTGGCATCGCAGCAAAGTTACAAGGCAAACACTTGACATGTTGCCGGTTGATTGGCAACGTGAAGCAACAGCCAGCGACAGCAAAAACAATAGCAGTAATAATTGCTTGTAGCTCTCAAATCGTTCGTCGGCAATAAGTGTGCAACTGATAGCACACACAGCAACAGGTTGCCGAGCCCGACCTAGGACCGAAATGCCAGCCCGTGCTGAGATGCTTTCCTCCGTTCACTTTGCGGTTTGCGGCGAGCGCCATGTCATTAGCCATTAACATTTCCCCCGCTACATGTGAAATACGCGGTCAGGCGGATATACCAGCGCGACATGCCGATATGTCGAGATTCCATTCACCTTATGCTACCTTGGTGAATGCTAATGCGTGCGTGCAGTCATTCACAAACTTATCCCATATACAACACTTATACACACATTTTCATATCCTGGCCGGCAAGTGCACTTGCCTGCCTACACACGTGCTCAGTTCTCGCACATTTCAACACGATTGCACTTTGTTCTTTCCGTTTTCCTCTTATTTTTGCTAAAAATAATTTGCTGGTGAATCACGGGAAGGGCGCTAATTGGCTACCTTAAAATAGCCGTCATTTCGTAAATAAGTTTCTAGCAATTCTCGTAAGTGATCAAGGAAAATCCCAGAACGGAGACTACTGGGAGCAAATGACAGGGAAGATCTACAAATAAATAAACAACCGAGTTAATTGTTCCACTAACATGACGTAGAAAATGCAATAGAATCTTATCTTATATTGATTTCAGTCTCACAATGCCAGTTCAAAGCGTATATCAATCTTTTGATTAGCAGTTATATAAAAAAAAATTATATACCAGAAGTTTCCAATACATCCGCCAAATTGGGATTCAGAGGTCCCATCTTGCCTATAACTTCAGAAGTGTTCGCTCTATTTTAAATGTTTATGCGATTTGAATTTTACATCGAAAAATAACGATGATTGAATATTTCATCGAAACATAAACGATAAATAGTTGCTTTTTATTTTTGATCGACAAACAGCGATCAATGATTTATTTATATATTTTATTGAAGAGGTAATCAATAGTTGTTTTTAATCTTTTATATAAATGCTATTATCAATGATTGATTTTGATCTTTCATACAAAAATATCGGTAAATGATTAATTTTATTGCTCTTTACAATAGAAGATTGATTGATCGCGATCAATCTGATTTTTGGTTAAAAAAAATATATTCATCAAAAATAGTGTCAAATGCAATTGTGAAACTTGGTATTCAACTAGATTTTAGCTTTTAAACTCCAACTGAAAATGACAAAAAAAGGGCAATAGAAAAGTGATTAATTTTTGAGACAGAAATATGAAAGCTTGTACGGTTACTTTTGAAAAAGTGAACTGGGCAGAGTGAACTATTGGCTAGAGCTATGCAGATAAGATATAATACGGCAAACAGCTTCAGAATTTCACCTTTATTACGTTCAGGCGAATGATTCATTTCCGCTTTAACGGAAGAAACCAAAACGACAA
This sequence comes from Neria commutata, assembly GCA_963457695.1. Taxonomy (NCBI): domain Eukaryota; kingdom Metazoa; phylum Arthropoda; class Insecta; order Diptera; family Micropezidae; genus Neria; species Neria commutata. Next base: position 22,059,300 of record OY735249.1, on the reverse strand, counting down.
CGAATAAAGTAGCCGGCAACGTGAGCAAATTTCCAACAATCTAATTAAATTTACAAAACGTTTACACACTGAATTGTATTAATTGACGCAATTGAGTAAATACACTTGATTACAAATTGGCAAAAAATATTTATTTAAAGAAAAGCGACTTAATTAAAAACAGATGATAACCGTGCAAAAGAAGTCTATTATAATATAACTATGTATGTGCGGAGAGAAGAGTTGGTAAAAGAAGCAGGTTAAAATAAAGTCAGCTAATTTCAGAAACAAACAAACATGGTAAATACAGAGCGAAGCAGTTTCAGCAGCTGAAGTTTAAGTTGAAGGTGGCTACTGTTGACTTTGACTTTTTGAAGACCAGCGGAGAACGGAGCGGAGTTCGGTGCACACTGTTGACATTCAAAATGTTGCCTCTGATAAGAGCAGTGCAGCACTAATGAAAGTAAGCGTATGTGTACAACATAATTAAAATGCTTTCAGCACACGAAAGTTAGATAAATAAAAACGTTAATGGCGGAGCGGGAAATTCCGAAGCGATGACGCCCAAAAATCTCATTCGGGCACTTTTGGGCACTGGCGAGTCGAGTCGCAGGCGCCAAGATTTATCAGCTATCAAAGCCGTAATCATAAAATCCCTGTGTACCGCGGTACATTTTTCATTTATACGATACTATTAGAGTATTCTTCTGTATAAACGAGCTACGAACAACATATACATACATATACGATTCTGAAACTCAAAACTCACCGGATCCGTGGGCCGATCCTCTTGGTGATAGCTGTTCTCCTCGACGCTTCGCCGTTGTGGATGATGTAGCAGGGTGTTGGCATTGTCGTCGATGTAGTTGTTGCTGAGGAAACGTGTAGGAATCCCAACGCCAGCGCAGCTATGCAGCGCATTAGCGACCAACAACAACAACAGAGAGGAAACAGGCACTACCACAGTTCTTGCGTTGTTTGGCATTATTCTGTGGTCTGCTCTTGGTTGTTGTGCTTTTTTGTTTGGTTTTCTTCTTTTGGTTTGGTTTGTTTTGATTTTGATTTTTCGTGGTTTTTATCACAGCACTTTTTTATAGCTTTTGTTTAATTGCTTCTCAGGTAGCTCGCAGGTGAAAGCATGTAAAGGCGATTTACTTATATTTGTTCTCTTTGGAAAATAGTAGGATTATGTGGTTCGGCCTGAGTTTAAATTTTGATATATGGCACTTCTCACTTTTGAGTAAACTGTTATAAATAAAGGGTAGAAGAAGAAGAAGAGCTTAGGTGAATTGGGTTGAATTTACTGAACACCCGCTACACTGTCGACAGAGACAGATTGCCATAAACTAGGTTCTGGAAATATTTATGGCACGCTTATGAACGTCCGGCAGTGCTTCTTTGTCATCACGGTGATCACGGTGGATATGACAAGAGAATCTATTTGCATTTTGGTATTTACAAAAATTTAAATCGGGATTAAGTTTTAAGAGTTATAATATATGGTGCAAACGAACTGCAGGGCAACCACCTTACTTGCATGTAAGCTAAGTGCTCGTTGTAAACGAAAGTTGGTTTTTAATGTGTTGCTTATAAGTGGAAAGTATTGCATTATAAATATTTTAGTTTGCTTTTAAGATATACACGATAGGTTGATGAAGGAAACTACTATTTACATAGGTCAGCGGCACACCCAGGAAATTTTGTTTCCCGGGGTTTCTCGATGGATCTTATCAAAGAGTTGTCAGAGTTGACATCTGCTCATCCACACCTTGATGTCCCCCATCCCTCTCTAATATATGTATATAATTTAAAAATAACACTGTTTGAATACGTTTTCGTATTTTCTTATTCGTAGCGGTTAAGTCCTGCTACTTCCCTTCGGTGTGCCATCATATTACCAAGCATCATAACAACCAAAAGCGAGAACTACTTTGGAAACAATTTGTATATTCTGAGCTTATTTCCCTTATGAAACAGAAACGCCTGCTTTTCGTGTGGACCCATCTCACTTCAGTCCTTTGACCAATTCTTGGATAACATAAACACTCCACTCCCCTGTTCACAGTTTTTATAAAATAATTGTGCTCAATTTCACCACCAACTTTGAAATTCGTTCAATAAATGAAAACAATTTACTTAGCTTGACATTGATACCAATATTTCTGTTATCTTTAAGGTGAAATAATGTTGAAATGTGTTTAATAAAGCATACGAGTATAAATGTGCAGCCAGCTCACACCCAGCCAGTTCAGTTCTTTCATTCATACAAAAGTCAGTCAATATGGCAGTCAGTCAGTCAAGTGGTGGCTTCTGTTATTAATGACCTCGTTGGGTCGTAACTTGCGGCCATGTTAACTACCAACAACCAATGCAACTACATAATCACATGTATATACATATTTCACACACATACATGTGCAGGAGCATGTATTGTTTTGTATGAGTCCAGAAGCACGCGCGCCGCATTTAGCAACTCAATTGATAATCTAAACGCCGCACAGGAGACAGACGCGTCGCCGCAAGTCAACAAATAAATGAACAGAGCTCAGCGGCTCGGCGCTTCGAGCCAATTTGCCCAGCCAATGATGCCGTGGCATGTACTAAGGCTGATTGAAAGGCATGCATGCTTAAAAGGAATTTCATTTTTTTATTGATTTCCAACATGAATCACGGACCGACTCCAGTTGTCAGCAATGGAGCAGAACGTCTGCGTTGATATTTATTTCTTAACAGTTAATTTGTTTAGATAAAACGCCTTTATCTTTCCTACGTCTTTTGTTATTGTTTTCGCTATTGGCAAGTGCTAATATTTCACGCCTTATTTGTTTACATGATTACATATTTTGCTGCTTCCCTTCCTCGCTCTACGTTGCAATGTTTTCTTTTTCACATTGCAAGCGTTAATCAGCAACAGATAGACAGACCGACAGACCCCTTGAGAAAAAAGGTTCTCAGCTGACAAGTGGCAGAGCTATGAAGAGCAACAACAGTGTGTATTTGTTGTTGCTGTGTGTTGATGCAAACCTCACTTTCGCACATTTCGCTCTGGCTTTGCTGTAATTTCCACATTATCAATGCCTCTCATAAATTGTTGTGCTAAAATTACAACACCAGCTTGTAAAAAAGGAAAACTAAAACTACTAGATTTACATGCTGTGTGGTATGTGCACAGAGGCGTAAGTAGAGGAGTTTAAAATAAAATCGCAAATTGATGCTATTCATTTAATTTTATAAATGAATTCAAACTTAAAGTTTTGATTAACGCCTTGAGCTTTTAGATACATTTTTAAAAGTTTTGAAAGAGAATTCGACTTACATAAACTAGCATAAAAATTACAGAAAGAAAAATCCATATTCTTCACCCACTTACGCGCACGAGTCACCAAGTAGTGAAAACATAAAAATCCTGCTACTTTTGGCATTTTCCATTGTTCTTAGTTGACCCTAAGTTTAAATTTTCTTACGCACTATACAAGTCGAGGAGCATTAACAATTTCTTCCGAGGTTTTCCCATTTCCGTTTATTGCAGGCGTTCAATATTGGTAAAAAAAACTCTTAATTCATTGTAAAGTAATTTAAATTTCAACGGAAAACTTTTTCGGATGCAGGCACTTTTTAGAAGGCACCGCATTTGGCTGTTTATTCAAATTCTAAAATATTGAATATAAATCCGTCCGTCTGTCTGTTCGTTGCAGAAGGATACAGAAAACAAGTCAGTCAAATTGAAACCAAATTTGGTAAACAGTGACATTGAACGTTTCTAATTAAAGTTTCGAGATTAACCAAATCGGTCAAAGCATACGCCCACAATCCGTCCATAAGTATACATACCTACGTCGATAAGCGCCAATTCTTATAATTAAAAGCGGGTTTTTGTCGATTGACATCTGCCAAAATTTTAAGATTACAAATCTCCACTTTAAACTTCATTTCGCCCCAGTCTAAGGAACAAGCTTTTGTGATTTAGCTAATGCAAAGTGGAAATGGCAGGTTTAATCTTTTCATTTTTGCACATTCTCATTGCTGTGCTTTTAAATCTACTTCTACTTAAGTTTCTGCCTCTGCCTCTTCCTCTTCTCTCTCCGACGTTAGTTGTTTGTTTATGAATGAATTTGTTTTGTTTTGATGTTAGCAATTTGCATTTGCCTTCTTCTTGTGCACGCTGCACTGCGGCTCCTCTTATCAGCGCTACTGAAAGTGAAACGCACTGACCTATAATAACAATAAAGTGGTTTTTTCTGCATGCCTCCATTCTCCAAAGGAAGTTGGGGAAGTGCCTGCAGCAGCTGTCCATTTTACACTTAGCAATGGGCTGGCGAGTATTTTTAGACTGCATCTTGCCACCACTGGCAGCAGCAAAAGCAGTAACAGTGAGTGATAAGAAATGCTGTGAATTGCTTCTAATAATGACAGTGGAGTTGTTTGTCAAGGCGGTTTGACCCTTTCCAGCCAAGCGATCCGTGCATTTGGCGCTTTCTTTTCGTCAATAACAATTTCATACTTTTTTAATCTTTAATCTTATTTTTAGTTTTACTTAAAGAACTGGCATCAACCATTTTTCAAAAAGTTACTTTTGCTCATTTTAGTCAACGAAAAAGGCAAGGGTTAAGCTATATATAAATATATGTGTGTGTATGTATATGCATAACTCTATCCAGCAGTTGGAGCTTTGTGGCTAGTAGTAAAGTGTGAGAAACAGGATTACACATCCACATTTTCCTTTCGGAAATGGAGTCATACTTTAAGCCTTTCAAATTCTGAAAATACCTCTTATTAATATTTGTTTAAAACTTTGTATACACATTTTTTCCGCTCTTTATAATATTTAGTAAAATGATCAACATTTGTTTGAAAGTTAACAGCTGCTGTTGTTTATGATTTTGTTGTTTTTATTCATGAGAACTGCCTTTGGTTAAGAATATAAAAGATATTGAAGCTCCCAGCTCAGGTTCAATTGCCCAAGAATTTAAAACTTACTACGCTCTCGTTAAAATAACTAACTGAAAGGGAAAGCACTGGAACAGTTATTGCCACTATAAAGCACTAAAAGCACTTGTGCAAGTATTTCCTTTTAAAATTAACAAAAGCAAAAGGTTGTTGTCTGACTTTTAAACTGCCTAACTAGAAGTTGCAGTCGTTGGCAATTAACTTCAAAAGTGTGAATCAATTACATAAGTAATTACTTACTGCCTTTATTAAAGGGTAATTTTAATACTACAATTTTTATGTAAAAATCTCTTGAGAAAAAAATTTTTAATAACCGTCATAGTTTGATGAGGCGACAACAAGCGGAATTTCAGCTTAAACTGCGCTCTAGGTGCTTAACAAGGCCATCCATTAAGGGAACCAAGGAGACTTTTGGATCTCAAAAAATTTGCATTCACAATTTAAAAGATTAACATTTCAGAATTTATATTCGAAGCTGTTTCAAGGAATTCGAAAAAGTAACGAAAGTAACACAACACGTTCGGACGTTCCGTATACTATTACAAAACTTCAAACTTTCGTGCGAAAATTTTAACTTCTTGAGCCAACCTAGGTATAAGTACATATATAGAAATGATCAGAACCACTTTCTGTCTGTCTGTTTGCCTGTCTGTCTGTTCGACCGTGGTCGCAGGAGAGAAAGAAACAGTTGTCCGGTTTGAACTAAATTTGGTATACAGTGACACAGAACCTTTAATTAGTTTTAGTTCCGAGATTATCCAAATCGGTCAATGGAGACACTCACAATGGACCTATAGTTCCACCTATCTAGGATTTTTTTTCCGGTAAAATGGCTCATATTCGTTTAATTACTCATTTAAAGGAATGATATTTTGTATTTAAGGCAAGGTGCGGGTATTCTATGTTATACCAAAAAACTGGGCGTGGTCCGCCCACTATATAGGCGGTAACCGAAAAATCCTGATAAGTTCCATAATATATACACCAGAGCGACAAAATTTTGGTCAGTTCATTACTGGTAAGAAAGCCTTTAAATTTTTCAAAAGTGGACGTGGTCTGCCCACCATGGAGGCAGCAAATTAAATAGACCTGCAACTTCTGTTGTATATTTGTCATATGTACTTAGTCCTATTGTAAAATTTAGTAATGTCAAATCCAAGAAAATTTGCGTTATTTTTAAGATTATTCTACAACTAAGGAAACCCCAAAATTAGTGTGGCTGTAAAAACCGCATTAGTAATAATAATGTTGGAATATGCTTTTTAGGATGATTTTTGCATTGAGTTATCTGAAAAGAAGTTCATGGCAATGGCTTGCCAAAATTATAGTTTTTATCAATATGAATAAAAAAGAATTGCTACAAAATAAAACGCTTGTAAAAATCTTGCAAAATATGACGAAAATATCTGCTTTAATCCTAGTTTGAGGCGAAACCGAAACAGCTGACAGATTTTTCAAATTAAAGTTCAGCCAAACTCAAAAAAACACTCCTTCTAATTTTGTTCAGTCGTCGCATGCCATCGAATCACTGTACATTCCTGGCAATTATGCGGAAATTGTCGAAAGCGCAGGAAGCAGTCGAGCTTCGCCCAGCTGCGTCGGCATGTGGTTCCACCGAGCTGTTGCATATAAACCAATAATGACAGAAACTGGTTTTGGCCAAATGTCAGCGGCGCATTTCAGAATGAATGCACTTTTGACGTCTGTGGCGAGCTATGTTTTTTTCGCTGTGACGTTGTAAATTAAATTTCATAAATGCGCTAAAGTTACTAATAAATTACAAGCCGTATGCTAATTAGAAAACAAGTTCCGTGGGTTAGCACAAACGCAAAAAGTACACTATTATTTTGCGCATTCACTCGCTGAAGCAGATAATTAAACGCCTGCCTCCGCTGCTGCTGCACTAAAGGCGATATTATATATGTACGTTTTAGATTTTATTCTAGAATACGTTTGTCAAAACATTTGCACTAGATACGCGCACAAAAGAGCAGCTTTTTTTTCAAACTTGGCTTATACCGCCTGCACACATGCTCATGCTTAGTATATGTACATATGTATGTATGCAGATGTGTTTGTGTATCGGCGTGTGTTTTTTTTCAGTAGCCATGTAGCCATAAACAGTTTGCGTTTAAATAAAACGTTAACAGACGCTTTCAGCGCGCTTGGAGGTCGACGAAGTTGTATAAAATTCAATTCAATTAATTATTAAATAAGAGCCGAAAGAGGGGGCACACAATTTTTTACTATATATGCATTTAAGATTGCATTTAAGATGCATTATATGCATTGTTCTAAAATTCAAAAAAATAATCTTTAATTTTCCACTTGAATACATTTTTATGCATTCTAAAATTTTTTTAAAATAGCATTTCTATTTCTGCTTCTTCTTTGTAGTTGAGTATGTATTTATTTACTTTAACTAACTGCTTTTTAGTTCTCAACTTTTCCAACCGTTTCCGAGCACTTTTTGCTACCGCACACTTTCAAGTTTCGTTTGTAACTGCCCGGCCCGACTTCGCGCTAGGGCACTTTAAAGTGTTACTCTCTCGTTACTCCCATGTGGATCGTGTGCGTACACGCGTACACCCTCTCTTAGCGACGCATTGTTGTTGGCATCATGATAAGAACAAAAACAATAGCCTCTCTGATTTGCGCGCTCCAAATGGAGCCAGCAGGTGTTTCGGTGCGACCCACAGTGATTCGATACCATAAAACGATGGGGCAAATTAAAAAGTGCGCTCCGAACTCGTTCGAATTCGATACGAACATTTTGAGTCGCTGATCTGCAGTCTGAAGTTAAAACAAGTAAGGAAGCATCATTCGGGTTTCACCGACAGAGTAATACCCTAAACCAAGTAACCGAGTGTGCGGACCATGCCCATTTTCTTGTATGGCATGGAGGGCTGATATCTGAACTTAAGAACGAAATTTCATTCATATAAATTCACAAATTGTTAATTGAGACCCATTTTACTGGAAAAAATTTTTCCGCCTACATAGTGGTCGGACCACACCCAGTTTTTGGTATGTCATAGAGGGCTCACAGCTTACCTTAAATACCAAATATCAATCCTTTATATGAGTAATTTAAGAAATTAAAGCCATTTTACTAAACAAATTCCGAGGTAATGGGACTTACAAGCCCATTGTAGGCGTGTCCTTCAACCGATTTGACTAGTTTTACCTAACCCGAGGTTCACTGTGACTGTGTACCAAATTTGGTCAAAATCGGACCACTCCTTCTTTCTCTCATGCGCGAACGGACAGACAGACAGATTGACAGACGGACAACCGGAAATCAAGACAGAAAGCGATTCTTAGCATATCTATTGTCTATACCTAGGAGCTCCTTTAATGCGTTACAATTTTCGCACAAAGTTATTATACCCTATTACCATAGGTGTAGGGGGGTATAAAATCCAGCATGTATTTTCACACATTTTCTAGATTGTTTTGGCTGAATATCGCAAAGTTTGTGCTGCTAAAATGATTTTTTCGCGAAGATTTTTCAGGATTCCTTAGTTGAGTTAATTCCCTTAAAAATATTTATTTGTTGACACTAAGACGATCTTTTGAATCACTGTGCTAGTCTAGCTCACGTGCTCTTCTCACTAACTCTCTTTTATTTACTCTCAGTCATCAGCGCTTCTTACGGCCTTACCGTATAAATCACCGTGATCGAACGCAACGCGAACACGAAGCCAACGCCGGGATCAAAAAACGGCATTTTGTAAATCACGGCGTAATTGCGTTCGTTGTCTTACGGCATCACTTGAGCTGTCAAGTTCTTACGAAAAAGAGTTGTATTTTTCTTAATTTATCAGCCAAATACAAAACACACAAAATTTGCTGCATCCATTGCATACCTCCCATAGCCTAGTGGTTAGAGCGTTCGACTAGCACGCGAGAAGTTGCGAGTTCAACCCTCAACCGCGATGCATTTCTTTTTTTTTGTGATTTCGATCCTCAACTGCAGTGCTAGTATTTTCTTTTTTTTGTACTTTTTTCTTTAGTATTTGTCTTTAAGAAGTATTACAATACTTATTATTTGCTTCTGCAGATTACCACAAATCAATTTTCACTCGAAATTACCAAAAATTTTTCGTTTAAAAAACTGAACGCGAGCACAAACCCAAGTGAACGATTTGACAGTTCAAGTGAGTGAATGCGCCGCGTTGCGTTTTACGCGGTACCGATTTTCATATGAAACTACGTAAGACAACGCGAGCAGTCACCGAGTGAGGTGATGCGTTTTACAAAATACCAAATTAGTGAACGCAGGGTGAAGTGAGGCGTTGGGATTTACAAAATAAGCACCTTAGTTTAATTCTCATTTGTTGTTCGAAAAGGTTTATATCTGTATTTACTATTTTCGTCCAAAGTGGTACATTTTATGCAGCTTGACCATTTTGTTGCTGTGCTACTTAATTCTGGACGGCCGGCATGTGTGAATTATTTGCGCGCCAAGCCATACCGAAGCTGCTCCTCAATTTAGGTGCTTATTTTGTAAATCCCAACGCCTCACTTCACCCTGCGTTCACTAATTTGGTATTTTGTAAAACGCATCACCTCACTCGGTGACTGCTCGCGTTGTCTTACGTAGTTTCATATGAAAATCGGTACCGCGTAAAACGCAACGCGGCGCATTCACTCACTTGAACTGTCAAATCGTTCACTTGGGTTTGTGCTCGCGTTCAGTTTTTTAAACACAAAATTTTTGGTAATTTCGAGTGAAAATTGATTTGTGGTAATCTGCAGAAGCAAATAATAAGTATTGCAGTACTTTTTAAAGACAAATACTAAAGAAAAAAGTACAAAAAAAAGAAAATACTAGCACTGCAGTTGAGGATCGAAATCACAAAAAAAAAAGAAATGCATCGCGGTTGAGGGTTGAACTCGCAACTTCTCGCGTGCTAGTCGAACGCTCTAACCACTAGGCTATGGGAGGTATGCAATGGATGCAGCAAATTTTATGTGTTTTGTATTTGGCTGATAAATTAAGAAAAATACAACTCTTTTTCGTAAGAACTTGACAGCTCAAGTGATGCCGTAAGACAACGAACGCAATTACGCCGTGATTTACAAAATGCCGTTTTTTGATCCCGGCGTTGGCTTCGTGTTCGCGTTGCGTTCGATCACGGTGATTTATACGGTAAGGCCGTTATAGTCTGACCTCTACAAGCCAGCCACCGCGGTTCAATCAATAGCTGTGTACTTCACTGCTGTTTCTGCAGCGCTCGCTACTTTCAGGCTTGCTGCCACCAGCAATCTTTGTCTGCTTTCTTCGAGTACGATCAATGCGCATGCTCAAATTACTTGGCACATGCAAATCAATGCGACTGGCTGCGGCTTTTTTGCTCTTAACAGCCAGTATATCCCTTCGCGGGCATTCTTTTGCGTCGCATAGCTTCGCGCTGCACTGAAACTGATCTTGATCTGAACGGGCTTTGCTATTGTTGTCTTCATTTGCATGCGTGGTAGGAGGTCCTCACAGCATTGCCCGCCTCGTGGTTAATTGATGTAGTCGAGTAGGTTGGTGGGGTGGGGTGGACAAAAGCTGCTATCATATGCGATCAATTGATGTAGAGAAGAGTACAAGAGGAAGGTCACTGGAGCCCTACTCACTTCATTGAATTTACAACATTTGAAAGCAAGTTCCAGCCAATTGCTGTTGGCATATAAAGTCCTCGATTGTAAATAAGCTGATTGTAAAGAAAGTTGTAAATTTTCGCGATAAACTGGATTTTAATTAAATTTTAGGAATAACTTTACTACATTAAAGTAGCGATGATATGTACAACATATTTTTAATTGCTCAAAATATATTTGGCTTAAAAAATTTAATTTGTATGCAAGAAACGTAACGAAAGAAATATTTAATGTGCGTTTGTTTTTTGTGTAAAAAAAAACTGAGACAATTCCATTTCGATCGACGATTTACAGTTATATTGGTAATAGATAAGTTTTATCATAGAAAATTTCCATAGTCGAAAATAGTTACAGTGCTGGCATGAAATACGTGAAAAGCTGCAAAATACTGATTATCGTGAGGATGTTAATGGTTTTAACATAGCTTTATGTTGCTCAAATACACAATTCAAAAGGAAAAACATTACTTTTTCGAGTGCATAAATAAACTTAGTTATTGTTTTGAAAATATATGTTTGGCAACTTTTTAAATGCATGCAAATCAAGTATGCCACGATGGTCTGCGACACCGTACGACAATTTTATAGAAGTATAGAGCGTATTGTGTGAAAAGGATATTTTTGGCAATGTCGCGAAATATTTTCTACTCAATTTCCTCCTAAAGGCAATTTGTCTGAGAATTTACTTCCACAATAACCGCAAACTTTAAAGCTTAAACTAACTGGCGAACGGGAAATGTAAACATAACCAAAATATATTGAACTGCAGCAAATTAAATTTTTCGTTACAGGTCCTATTAGTTTGTAGAGCTGCGTTATGTTTACAATTAAAATGTTTTAGGATAGCTTTGAATTATCTTTTTCAAATTTAAATTCTCTGCAATAAGTTGCACTGCCGTTTCAAAGAGAGAGATTGTACGATTTTTTATAATTTTTATATTTTATATATTCTTGTTTGTTTACATTGCTTTGCTATTGATTAGAACGTTTTTAGTTTGATGTGTGTGAGACTTTGAAGATAGAGACTATGGTTAGTTTTATGTTTGTTATTTCGTTTTCGTTACTGCTGCCACTTAACACTTTTGCATAATATGTAGTAATTGGCTGGCTTTTCCCAAAAATGTATTCCAACTGCTTGTTTTCTGAGACTCCTTTGAAAATTGCAAATTATGAACCGAGTAACGGTTACGTGCTCTTTTGTTCGTTTCATACAAATCAAAAGGAATTAATTACAAATTAGTATAATTTGTTAGTTTTAAAAATAATTACAATTAAATAATTTTATCTCTCGCTGTTGCCTCTTATTATTTCACTTCCAGTATACGCTACTAAAGCTGTTTTGTTGTGTACTTCTGCTTCTGTAGAACTGCAATGTACGTCCGAATTCGTACTCAAATTTTAAGCTTTCAGGAAAACGAACACAAAAAAGTAATAACCAAATAAATGTGTTGCCACTTTGTTGTTGTTGTTGTTGTGTTTATTTTATTGTTGTTGCGGAAATGTTATCAATTCAATGATGGTATTCGCAGATCGTGCCAATTTATTTCTATATTTGGCCATTTCGTTTGCAAGCACGTCATCATTGGATTCGATACACAAACCGACTTTAAATCACTCTCAAGCAATATGGCAGTTCCTTTATAGTAGCGTACCTAAAGAAAGAAAGGCAGATGACAAATTGTATAAGAAAGTTTTCGATGGTAAGTGCAAGATGGTACGCACTTTGTTCCCCTCATTCGAGCCTGGTATGCCATTGTAATGCATCAGATCGAATGTGTCCGGTGTGGAGCGTTTCTCTAGCGGGAAGAACTCATCCATAAATGCGTTCAAGAGAATTATGCCTAAACCCTCTGGATCCAAACGTTTCTGCATAATTTCAACACTGTAAAAAAAGCAGATCGCATCTTTAGGTTCATTTCAATGCGATCAGCAGTGAAAAACGTACTATTCCGGTTCACTAACCAAATCCAGCGTGGCCAGAACGTCTTGCAGCACAAGCGTCGGTATGAAGTTGTTACAATCCGGATCGTACGACTTGAAGACACGCCTGGCTATTTCCGATGGCGTTTCCGGAGAAACTAGCCTCTTTTCGTTACTAAACAAAACTGTAAATGGCGGAGAAGGGTAAGTGCGTTAAGAAATGCCTTGCTTTCGTAAGCACGCACCAGTCAAATGTGTTTCCGAACCCATCACCCACACCGGATTACGCGGATTCTTGAAGAACGAACCAACCGTGCAGTAGCGCATTTGCTCCATTAGCGTTATGAAGCCAATATCACTTTGTTCATTGATGCCAGGCAACTTCAATCCTCCAACGTCCTGATCGTTATCCCAAACGTGCGCCACAGCGCGTCCAGTTAACATTAGGTTAATAAGTGCCTGCGAACCATAGCCATAGGTGTTGTGAATGAGCGGCTCCGATGTTTCAGACAGCTCAGAGTTTACGTTGTCGATGCCCTGAAAGTGAGAATACAAAGACAAGAATTAATTGACGCTTCACGAATTCGGAACATCATATTTTACCTTAGTCAGCAACACCGTATACATGAACAGCAGCACGCCGTACTGCGCGGATAACATGCCAAAATGCTCCGTATAATACTTGTCCACTTCCTCGATGCTGTTTAAGTACAGCACTTGCAGTCGCTTGTGGTACTCCTCGGGTGAAACTTCAGCGGCAGCAGTTGCATCGGTCAATCGAGTTGCTGTGCCTGGTGACGGCGGCTGCAATGCTGTTCCGCGTGACGGACTAGCAGTTGCGTCCACAGGAATATCCGTGTTCAGATTCACGTCATCGCTAGTGCCAGCTGCTTGGGCGGTAATCTCTTTGGCTTTTGTGATGCTGCAAGCCTCGAGCGGCAGCATGACTATGCGATAGTGCGTTGAATTGCATTTCTTCAATATGTTGCAAAGCGCTTGAATCAACAGTCGCCTGCACTTATCTACGGTGAGCTGTGAATGGGGCGAGGCCAAGTTATACCATTTAAACAACAAATTCTATACCAAATTGTAAATTACGTCTTTGAGACAGTGGCCTGGTGTATCCATGACGAGTATTTTCAACAGGTATGCTTGCACGGGTGCCAGCACAGCACAGGGCCCACCTTGCTTTTGCAACAATGCTGAGGGTTCCACATCGCTGAATTCAAAACCTGTAAAATTCACCAATGGCAATTGTTAACAAATAAATTACATCAACAAATAGACTATTAAGCTTAGTTATTCTACTAAGCATTGGCACTAGATGCAGCGCCTCTAACAGCATCATGACTCATCTTCGATACGCTTCAACAGTTTCACAAATTCCCCACATAAAAATAAACACAACGAATTAGTGTTAGCATCGCTGTCATTATCGCAGATGAGACAGGAGTGCATGTGCCAGCAGGCAAGAAGGTTGCACTCAAAAAAGGTGTCAACCTCCCACCCCTACGCAACGCTAATCATTGAAACTGAAGAGTAGCCGCAAAAAACAACAAAATATAACGCAACACCACACTATTCCACCCCAAAATTTTTCGCACCCGTTCGCGCTTCTTTCCGCGCCGTTGTCGTCTTGTCCGATCCAGCACCCACCTTGTGACCATCGTCGAAACACATCCACTCGTATACTGGGTCCCCACAGCAGATTTCGTATCTCATGCAATTCTAGCGCATCCTTCCCGCTTGCGGCGAGGCTGGGGCTAGCTTTCCCACTGGCACTGTAAGCCGTCGTGGTTTCCATCTTCGATTCTTCACTGTCCTGTTGTCCCTGTTTTCTCTTTTCTGGAACAATCGTTCGTTTTTGGTAATGATGAACAAAATGTCATCTGCAATGTCTGCAAGCAAAAGAAAACAAATAAAATTGCAACAGAAGTCAATTTGTTGCTAAAAGCAGGGTATGCTGCTAAAAACAGGGATGTTGGTATTTGCAGCGCAAAGTAAAATCTTACAAGCTTTTCTTTCGAGTTTATGTTGGCATTTAATTATTTCACATTTAAAGGCACTTTTCCAATTTTACTTCTTGTTTATTGTCACATCTGCAATACCTCCGTTCTTTGGCACTGACCAGACAGCAAACACTGTTCAATTGAACTTTTTGCAGCCGTAAACGTGGATAAAATAGATTTTCTAATTTTCTAGGCAGAAAAATTCCAAACTTCAATGCAGCTGTCAGATTTTCGAAGGTACGGAAAGAGGAGAAGTGGAGAGTTGCAATTGTCGAATTATACAAAGTGCTGCAGGGTTGCAATTCGGGAGAGTAATGATTACGGTATAACGTTATCGCTTCACGTTGAAAAGTGTGAGTGGGTTAGTAACGAGGTTATATAAAAATATATACGAGAGAGACAGACAGAACGAAAACCGCTGAAAACCCGCTGTCAAAATTGGCGGTGAACGGTTGCAGTTTTTCGCAACTACTGTTCCCCATATTAGTAGATACTGTTCCCCATATTAGTACATACTATTTACCTTGTAAAATTAGCATTATTAGTACCAATTTTTACATTTAGGTTGATACATGTGCTAAAAGCTAAGTTCCATGTGCTAAAAACCAAGCGCAAAATCTCCGAATTTGATTGGTTAGCAAACCGCAATTTGAACCACTGATATGTGACGCTGCTTACAGAGGCATGGTACATGGTACAGACCGAGAGAGTCGAAGATGAACGCATGAACGCATCTACAGGCTTGGCGAAGGACGAGAATATTAGTGGGTTCTTAAAGTAAACCAAATGTGCATTATTTATTCATGACCCCCTACTATTGCCGACATTGTCTGTTTGCAGAATCCTACCCAATTGGACTGATTTGAAGAGTTCCAGTCAACGTGCTTCGAACCCTCGGTGGAGGAGAGCCCCTTGCAACATACGCGAGGCGGAAATGCTTACGAGCAATAAGTGTCCGATATATGTAAGTGTGCTCCGTTGGCCATACTGCAGGAGAGCATGGAAGTACATGTGTCCGAATTTGCCAATGATCTGCGCAAGTCACTTGTCAACGGCTTGACAAGCCACGTACGTGGTTATCAAGATGCAATTTTAGGAAGAATTTTTTCTTAATGAGAATTTTAGTGCACAGTTGTAAAAGTATGACAAATATGAATGTCCAGTGAAGAACGATTTCCCTTGTATTTATTATGAAGTCAAGCTATGTCAGTGGAGGAGCGAGCAAATCAACGAATTCAAGAAGTAGAAGTCGAAACAGCAGTGTTGAAAATCAAATACATTTATTTTATCTTGTTATCGAAAATTTATATAATTTCACAAATCTGTAAGATGATAAACAGTTATTCTTATTCAGTTATTCAATGCATTAAAATATACATAATTATAACATCTTGATGTACCTTCGACAGACCGACCGAGCTCAAATAAATATATATGTAAATATGACCGCTACGCCTTATCCAATTTTCCTTTGTGGGAAGACGACTCCGCGATGCACAGTTTAAATTTAAAACTAAATTTATTGGCTATATTAGTTAGTACATACTTAGGTATATAGGATGAAAAACTTTTTTAGATATCGATATACAATTTTTTTAAGCTTGGCTCATACCAGCGAAAAATGATGACGACAGTGATCTGCAGGTTACCATTTCTTAATCGTCTTCAGATTAAAGCTATTTAAAAAAAATTGTTATGTGTACATACATACATACATACATAGGTACACATGTTTTATGTAACATGAAGTTCCTTAATTTTTTTTTAAAGACTAGCTCGACCCGGCATAACTCCGTTTTGCCCGCAACATTGAGCTCATCTGCAGCAGTCCAACGGGGAATCACTGACAATGTTTGTGTGAAGTAACGATACTCAACCTGCGGCCCGCCAAGCTTTTATGTGCGGCTCTCTAAACACATTTAATATTGTAATTTTTAAAATTTCAAAAAACTCCAAACAGCCGAAACGAACTCGTTTCCGATATCTATCTCTCGCCTCGTGATGATGAAATGTCACTTTCACTAAGATTATCCGGCCATTATTGTCCTTTGAACGTCGTCGATAAACTGAATATCCATCTGACCCCGTTACTGTTTCAGCTAATAATAACCATAGGACCATGGGTATTTTTGTGCATTTTCCATCAACCATGCATGGTGATTTTTGATTCAATGCACCACACGGTCCATGCACCATCTGCGATCTGACAATCTCGTGCAGTTCTGGATCGGCTATTGGGTCGGGAATTTCAGCTGATATGATATCGTCTACTTCATCAGAGCGCAATTTGTTCATCAGCCAAATCAAAATATGTGCGTGGGGTAGACCGTGTTTCTGCCACTCGACCGAGTACATCCAACACCTTGTAATGCCGAACACCCGATGATTCACGATCACATCCATCATCACCTTGTAATGCCGAACACCCGATGATTCACGATCACATCCATCATCACCTTGTAATGCCGAACACCAGAAGATTCACGATCACATCCATCATCACCTTCACTTTCTTCTTGAATACTCTCGCAATTATATCGTGACGGTCTTCCGGTTTTTGTCCCTGATACAGTTCCCTTTTTATCTCGTTCCACTTCGGATTACACTTAAAAGTAATAAATAAGTCCGGTGTTCCGTAGTTGCGTACATATGTCATTGCATCTTGGGCATACTCATGCATATGGCGAGGACTTCCAAAATAAGTCGATGGTAATATCACCAGTTGTCCAAGATTCTGCGCATTCCCATCGGTGTTCACAGCATCTCGCAAGTGGATGTAGTCATCGCATCGTAGCTTTGCCTGGTCCAATTTAATGAACAGTAGACGCTTACTCTCAACTTTGACATACATATCGACCGCATATTGTTGAAATAACTGGCGACACTTCAAATAATATTCTCATCATTCGGACGATGCATCATTCGATACGCGTAGTAGTTCATGGAGCTAAGCCAACAACCAATGCACAAATGCCTGCAGAAGTTTGAGCATTATATCGTCGTGAATGTTCTCCAGCTGGAGCGCCATCAGGTTTGTAGACAAATCTGCGATCCCCTGAGTTCATTTTCTCCATCGCCGTTTTAAACATCGTAATCAAAGCGTTGTTTGCATTCAAGAATTGTTGCAATTGACTAATGACGTTTTTTGTCACTCCTGTTTGACCTCTGTGCCGCCTATCGACTTGATCATCCTCCGACGAAATAAAGTACACCTGCAGATATTGGTGTGCGCCTTCGTTTACTGGCAATAATGCACCCATCCGATGGTAAATTTGACCTTGAATCTGTGAACCCGAATTGTGCAGTGTAGAATCCCGTGTCAATGTTAGAACAGGTGTGTTTCAATGATGTGTTAATATTTTTTCTTTTACCTTGCAAGCTGGCATGAAACCAGTTTCTTGAATGATTTTGGTTCCGAACGAAGTCATACGAAAACAGTTGTACCTACTGTCGAATGTTCTTGAGAAAATCATCCGATTCAAACAACGGTTTCAATGGCTCCGGAGCTGCATCTAAGGGAACCATTTTCATTTTGCCACTCGCACAGCAAAAGACGCAAGTTTCGCCTTTGAATTTGAGCGCATTGAAATGTTGGCACACAATTGTCATCGCTCCAATACCGCCACCTATCGTTAAAAGCGAATAAATCAATTTATCAGATTTCCTGACTTTCCCGTCAGATTTTCCGGAATTTTTTCTGCATAAACCTAAAATTCAGCAATTCGAACAAAACAAAAAAAGAATCTTGAAAATCGGCCTAGCGGTTACCGAGTGAGACGGCTAAAGAGCTTCACCACTTTTTTTTTATATATTAGAAGATTATTGTTTGTTTTGAAGTTTTTTTTATTTTATGTACAAATGTGTGTACTTGTTATGCATGTATTTTTGATTTAAATGAAATAAAAAGATAAAATGCAATTTTAATAATAAACCATGTTACATATTTAACAAATTTGGAACCGATCCCATTGAATTTGTATTAGAATAACTGATTTTTTATACGGCTTTTCGCTTTGCTGCGAAGTTTCGTAGAACGTATCTAGGCCGTAAAGCGAGGTATGGGTGTAGTTTGTTTTATATTCTCGAAGAAGCTTGGGGCGCTCAATATTTGTCAACCAGTTACCACAATATTTTATTTAAATAATTTTTTGCAAATAGATTCTAGTAATGAAAGATATTTTGAGTATGGATATTGAGCGCCCCAAGCTTTTATTGATTGTAAGATACAGGTGACTTCGAAACAATTTATTTACTACTTTTTAGCCTCCCATAAATTCAAATTTAGAGCTCTGAAATCTTAAATCAAATCAAAATTCTCAAAGGAAAAAGAAGGCACCATTTCCATCAGCAATTGCATTCACTTCCTTCTGTTGGGGGTTCAGCAGTGGTACATTCGTTAAATCTAACTGGTTCAATGCATCTCGATCGTATTCACGCTCACGTTTCAATTCTTCATTCCACGACATGGCGTTGGCATTCCTAACTTGATTACCATCTTCGAGCAAAAACAAAAACTGATTATCTATCTCTCATTCACCTCGAAATCGTGATTCCTTAACTGACCTGTGTTGGATTTGCTAGTCTTGTGCCACGTTCACATTGGTTCGATGGGAAGCATGCATATTTGCATTGCATTGCATGCATTTTAATTTCAGTCTCATGTGATTTCAACTTTATGTTTTATGGTGAAAATTGGTTCACATGTCTATATTAAAAATAAAAGAAATTAATCCAATTCAATAAAAAAACATAAACCAATTACCTAAAGACTATCATAACTGATTTAAGTCTTTTTATTTCATTCTAATTCTAATTCCACTTCGGAATAAATCCGAAGAAAATGCGAAACCGAAACCATTCAAAGTTAATGAATACATTTATTTTAGTATAGTTCCTTAAAGTTAAATACAAAATTAATACATATATACATTTAAAAAAAAAAAGAATTCATTCTTTAAAATAAAGGAAATAGGAAGGAAAATAAATCAAATCAATAGAATATAGGAATAGTTATTAAATAAAATAAATAAATTAAAAAGACTTTCAGTCATAGAAAAGAATAAAGATTATTATAAAAGGAGGTGGTGGTGTTGGATGCGGCTATTCATCATCGGATAAGGAGCTGGAAAGAATAATAAAATTAGATTTTAATTTTAAATGTGACACAATGTCGACTTACCTGTATTCGCTAAATTCCGATTCTGAGGATGCCTAATCGGCATCCTCGAAGCCGCTATCGGCGGGCGGGCGGGGGGCTCGCAGCTCCTGCTGCCGGCGGGCTCGCTCCTCTTTTAGCCTTTCCTGGCGCCTCTTTTCGGCCCGTTGGTCTGGTCCCACCGGGCCCACCGCCCGTCGACATTGCCGCGTACAATCTGAAAATATATAAGCCATAAATTATATTTTAGAGCACTGAAATTTTTCGCAAAAAGAATTTAAAACTTGCAGAGCACACAATATTTATTGTATTCACAGTGTTTCCTATCGTCATTGTCATATCCTTAATTTAACAAATAATACGGCTGTGATCGACCATAATATTCGTGGCATATTTGTGGCGCGATGAGTTGTTGTTGTTTTGCTTGCAAGGCGCGGCGAGTAAGTTCCTATCGTTTTTCATTGATGTGTGGTGTACTTATAATTATAAACTGAAGCCCAAGTGTAGTTGCTTGAAAAGTGCCACGCCCCCTGTCCTACGCCCATTCAATTTTACCAGTGGGACGACACATCCAAGAGGCGACTGCATACAAAATTTCAATGCTGCACGACCTTTAGTTCTGTAGAAAATACACTAGTTTTGTTTTCTATTTCGCCTGTGCTTCAAGCACACCGAATAATTAACAATGATTTTATTTAACCGTCTTTTTACAATTTTCACAACTGAAGTATGTACGACTTTATGAGTTAACGAACGAATGTGTGGAAACAAATTAGTTTCAATTTCTTAATATTTGAGCACGACTATTGTTGTTCCGATACCGCCTAGTACTCGATTGCAGTACTCAAAAAAAATATCGTTGAAAAGTATCGATGCCAAAAAAATATCGAGCTCAAGTACTCGATACTTACTCGTATCGTACTCATTAAAACATGGAATTCTATTAAACAGAACAATTTATTTATTTTTTATTTACATACATATATGTATGAATAAAAACATACATATGTAGGTACATGTAGCATACAAAAAGTCTTTAGTTGAAAAATTCAGATTCTGAAATACTACTCAAGAAGAGAAGTTTGTCGATATGAGCGGGTGAAAAACGATTTCTTTTTTTGGGAAACTATAGCTCCCGCTTTAGAAAACCGCTCGCAGGGCACAGACGATGCCACGACGCAATGGTAGCTTCGAGCAAGCTTATGTAAAATTGGGAAGTTACTTTTCATTTCTTCCCATTCTGCAAGAGGGTCGCTTTTAAGAGGTAAAGTTGGCATAGCCAAATATCGCGAAAGCTCGTTCATGCTGGCCCCATCGATAAAGTGAAGTGTTACACCAAGATAACTTTTTTCTGCCATCGTTTCTGTCCAAATATCCATTGCTATACATAAGTCGTTGGCTTTTTTTATTTTTCCGATATAGTCCAGCTTCAC
Organism: Neria commutata; assembly: GCA_963457695.1. Lineage (NCBI taxonomy): Eukaryota > Metazoa > Arthropoda > Insecta > Diptera > Micropezidae > Neria > Neria commutata. Next base: position 22,038,206 of record OY735249.1, on the reverse strand, counting down.
AGCACTATACTTCGCATTTAATTTATTTTTAAAGTATTTTCCGCCACGAACCTTATAAAGCGGCGCAACTTCCTTCATAAGTTTGAGAAATTCTTCACCTATGATAATGTATGAAAATTAAATTAACAATAGAAGAATAAGTGTAGAAAATTGTATTGTATTTGACACAACGTAAAACGGCTTCATGTCTTTGCAAATAAAAAAAAGAATAGCCTGCGATATAGCCGTATGCTTGCAGCCGCCATCTATGAAAAGAAGTATGGAAATTCAAGTCCATCAAATATTACCAACAGTTTAAAAATTGTTATTTACTTTTATGTGCCATCATTCTTGAGAATGCTGTTCTAATGTTCGACGCACTTTGAGATGGTGGCATATTGCCTTCCGTTGGAACCACTTGCTGACCGCCATCACCACCAGTTGCACTACCAGTTGCACCACTGCTGCACGATCTAAAAATTCACCAAAAAGCTTTGATATTTAAACATATTCTAACACATGTATTTTAAATTTTGTATTTACACTTCTTCACTTGATGTGCTCGTGTTGAGCTCTTCCACGCCTACGTTATGGCGCTTTGCATGCTTGCACAAATTTGATGTATTTCCATAAAGTTTTATAATTGCTTGGCAGTGTTTGCACACTGCATAAGTTTTACTCGATTTGTCAAAATGACGCCAAATTTTAGAGGTTGCCGACATTGTTTGTTCTTAACTTTAATTATAACTTTGCAAATTTCGCGCGCGTCTTCACAATTAAGAATTAGAGTTCCCAAAATGCAGTTTTATGGTATTGCATGAAAATTCATAATGAAAATACCAAGCAATCAGAAAAATGTAGGTACATGATTGGCAGCATTGCACAATTTTTCTTTAATAGATAAGAGTTGCCAAACTCAATTTTTTTATACTAAATTGGGGGCAAAACTTAAGATAAGATTGCAAGGCAACATTGTAACGCTTTTGCAAAAAAGTGTTGTCAATGCAAACTCCGATCCGATACCTACCTAAAGTACTCGATACCCGTACTCGTACTTGAAAAAAAGCATCGAGTACAAAAAGTACTCAAGTATCGAGAGGAGTACTCGAGTACTTACTCATACTCATTAGTATCGGAACAACACTAAGCACGACGTCGATGTATGTAAATTAAGTTGCCGAATGTTTTATTATTATTTTATATTATTTTACTATCGATATAAAACTATGCCAAACTGGGGAATAAATCCAGTATTAAACCCAATTTTCCCAACTGCTGTGCAATGCAGAACTCCGGACCGAATGTTGCGCTGGATTTTGGGATGTTGCATAACATCCGCACATCAACATCTGCTGTGCACTGGTTTTAGGAGAATAAAGAAAAGCGCCATTCATTTTGCACTTTCGCCAAAAGAAAACCAAACAAACAAACAGTAATCTATCACTAAATACTTGGCGCCGTCGTAACTCAGTGGATAAGTGTTTCCATAAAATCTAGTTGTGATACCTATGCATTTAAATTATTGTAATCAGGCAAATTGTAAGGATTCGTGAACTCGTATTCATATGCTATATTTCAAATTTTGTGTAGACAAATGATGTTTTTCTCGATACAGCACAGTGAGGTTATAAATGACATTCCTAAGTTTTACCTTGAATTTTCCATGCGGCCATTTTGAGCGCGCCACAGACATCGCAGTCACCACACACATCCTTCACGAGGCCGCAACATGTGTGTTTATTTGTCAACTTGATCTCGCGCGGGCGTAGAACATGAGAGCGCTTGTCAATGGAATTCTGGCAACTCGCAGCGACATCTAACAAAATCGATCATTAGCGTCAATATAGCGTGGCGGCCGCGTCCGTTGCGCATGCATGCATTTGGTACACTTGCTACATCATGTTCAATGAATTGCCACTGCAAATGGTTCAAGTTCAGAGGAAAAGACTGCACAATGTCAAAAACTTAATTAGAAATATTTCAAAAATGTATTTAACCCTACTACGATGTTAAAAACATTCGCATTAACTCCTTGCCTTATGAATCGAACGACGATTTCGATGTGCCAATTTCGATGAAAGCTTTTCTCATCTCTATTGATGATCTCTCTAGGATTACGTCTCCCTCACGGTGTTTTTAGTGGAAACAAAACAAAAGCAAAAAGTGGAAATTTTCATCACAATTTGCAAGGCATAACAGAGCAATGAGCGGATAGACATCCAAGAAATGTGACCGTTACCGGGCCACGTGTGGCAGCTTCTCTTCAGACACCATTGCCACGCGCGCGGGCACCCTAGATGGAAATGCGAAGCGTTGCCAGTGTCTCATCTATTTGGTATTTCCATCGGAGGCGCGGTGACCTGCGCCGCACAGTGGCTTGATTTGTTTTCTCACGTTGCAAAAATCATAACTTTTGAACGGATAAAGATATCGGAATAACTTTTTTTGCTTTCTACAGAAAATTGTCATAGCTTTACCAAACACGAAAATTTATTTGTGTGGATATACAGGGTGCACTGGAATCTGTTGTTGAAGTGCGCCTTTCTTTAGGTAGAAGAAATCGCACATTTTATATAAAAACTATGCGGAAATATTTCAAATTTGGAAAGATTTTGCATTTATAATGGCAAAAATATATACAGGGTGTCATTTGGTTAACATATAATGTGGAAAAGTGAAGTTTTTAAGATCGTAGAAAATCTTGACTATTTACGAGATGTAAAAAAATTCAATAGGGATAATATTAGTTAAAGAATTTTTTAAACTATTTTAATAAAAATTTTAATAATTTATTTGATAGAAACCTTCCTATTTTCTTTATAATTACATTATTAACATTTTTTTTAACAAAATACCAGTTATCATGACGCTCCAGCAGCAAAAAACCGAAAAATCATCTTTTTTAAAGAAAAACAAGAAAGTGGGCGTGGTCAAAGATTGGTATGGAAGCATTTTAGTTAATTGGTTTACCTTCATATTTGAATAAGATCGTTTTTTTCCCATTTCCATATAAAATAAATAAAAAAACGAGAAAATTTAGTTTAAAAAAAAGTGGGCGTGGCAGGAGGCTGGTTCATAAAGTTTTCATTCTTAACTATAACGACATGAATGGAGGTTCAATAGTTGTAAAATGCAGGCGGACGGACATAGCTGATCTATAGACTTTTCGGCAAAAAGCGCTCTAGCACACAAAGCAGCAGCCAATTTTTTTTGGATATGTTCTAAGAAATAATCAGTTATTAATCTCCTTGTAAGCATTTTTTGAAGAAATTTAAAGTTTTTTTTAAACTCAACGCAAAGTTTAAAATCCATCGTAAAAAGAAGGTTATTAAAAATGTCAATAATAAAAAAAAAACAATCACAAATTTTTTTTTTATATTTTAGTGTTTTTCGAATTGAAGAAGATATGGAAATCTATTTTAAAAATCAAATTTTTCTACAGCCGTATCACAGTTTTCTTAACTCTAACATGAAATTTTTTTTCCCAAATTTCGTTTTTTTGCTGTGCTTGAAAATTCGGTCAACTTTGACCGGCTCTACAGACCAAACTGCTTACGCAAATAAGTTGAAATTTTCAGTTTCTTAAGGTATAATCAATTCTCTATCCAATACTAATAATAGTTTTGCTAAATCTTTCTACAAAAAAATTGATTTTTGCCAATTTTGCCACGTGATTCGGCCAAACGAGCCAGTGTGCGCCGTTTCCTCTTTCCAATTGCCGCCTCATATACCTTATTTGCTGAAGCTCCTTCGTCCATATGCACGATATCTCCTGGCCATCGAAGCTGCTGGTTGGTGATGCCATTGATTATGTCAATGTCGGCGTAGAGCTCGTGCGTTTCATGCTTCAATGCGGCGGCCATTGCCAACGTGGATCGAGCTGAAGATCTTGCGAAGCAATACGGGGATGATGAGCGCATGAGCGTCTTATAAAGTGTCAGTTTTGTCAGGCGAGAGAGGACTCTACTTCTTAATTGCTAACCGAGTACGGAGTAGCAGCTATTGGCAAGAGTTATTCTCCACATATGTATATCCAAGTTGGGTTTTTTAAATTATTGTTTATAGTGGTACATTGTCCTTCGAAATGTGAAAATACGACGCTTTATTTAATTTTGAATAAAATTTTAATTGATATATTTGTACCTTTTTAAAGCAAACATTTTACTTAAATGAATACCGATATCAATGCCGTTAATCCGGTTTTGAGAAAATTTAAAACCGATTTCGTAAACATGCTTCGGTATTGACACTCCTATGTACACATACCTACATATATGTATGTATGTATATAATATATTATTGCGGCTTGCACTTTTAGTTCGGCGGAAAAATACAGTAGTACCGTCAATATATTCTCTTTAAATTAAAATAAGAAAAATAAAAACACGTAAATTTTGTGCTGTTCCATAAAAATGTATAAGCGATACACAATGCGCTCAAATAATTTTTCCAACTCTGGCGAAATTATATTAAAATTTGTTTTCATTTCGACTTTTGTTTACATTATGATTTAACAAAGATGTTATTTCCAAATGAAAACATGTTTGTGTGTGAGTGCCCCAGTGAGGCCACCAGTAACCTTTCAGTTAAGCAACAAAGTAATTCGAAATTGCAAGCTTTTAATGCGCAGCGCAATCATTTCGGGCAATTAAAAAATGTCGTTAAAAATTGCCATCATGTATGACATTTCTGAATGCGGCTTTCATGTTTTTTACGCACACATATTCACCAGTGTGCCGCCGTGCCACCCCATCCCTCGGCCGCCTGCTGATACACAGAACTGCAGAAAGCAATCGCGCCGAAAGTGTATGTTATTACTCTCAAACTAAACATCAGTCTATCAGTCTGCGTATATTGTATTTTCATGCAATACATCAGGTGAGTGCACGTGTTTTTTATGCCCAGAAAGAGGAGTGGTAGATATAGTGATTAGCATATGGAATCGATGTAGGCATGTCCGTCTGTGTGTCACTTTTTAGAAAGGATCATATTTCAGAAACCAATAAATCCACTTCAATTAAGCTTGGCAAGAATGTTTGGTTTACTATTAGTGAAAAGATGCATTCATAGCAGAATAATGCCACGCCCACAATTCGAAATTATATGCCTTAAATCAAGCACAACCCCTAATAAACTGTCAGAGGAATGGAGCTGAAACTTTGAGTGGTGGTACCTGTATGTGGTTTATAGTAGTATGTGACATTTTCAGTCCAAATAAACACGTTGGCTTCAGTAGTTCCAACAAAAACAACAAAATTTTTATATTTTCACAATTTCCAGCTCATTTATCACGATTTTAATTGATAAAATTTAGCTTTCTACTTTCTGAATGGATCCACGAAATTTTTGGGGACGTAATCGATTAACCGTTCCGCCCACTTGTCACTTGTCACAAAATGTTATTTCATGCATTATAATATTTTAAATCACAGTCTTACATTACAAAATCTGTTATTTAGTTGAAGACCGGCGCTTAGTTCAGACGATCTAGAGAGAGTTGCATGATAAATTATATATCATTTTAAAGATTTCGAGGTCTATTATTTGACAGACATGCTATTATTCTAATGGGCTTTTCTAGACGGTTTAAGAATTGCACAATATTAAATGATACACCATTTTGAAAGTTTCACCATGAATTTTCAGGCATAAATTCTCGAAGATTGGTTGAAAATGTTCTAAAATATTAGAGTTTTTAATTTCGAAAGTTTTGCATTGATTTATTTCCTTTCGAGACAAAGCCTGCTGAATAGATTTGGAAAACTTTGGCAACAATGTTAAGTAAATTTTTTTTAAATTTAATTTAGCTATGTCATAGGGCACACCCGATAATCGTTATTACTAGTTAAATTGCTTGCGACGTATTCCAAAAATATGCAAATTGTGCCCGACTTGAAAACTGCCTTTGCTTTGAGATCACGGGTGTAGTGTAATCGGTGGCATCGAATGTAATGGTTTTTGAAAAGTTTGTTGTCGTTCACCATTTTGAAATGTAACGATGTGGAACTTTTGAAAAATGTTCATTCGAATAAAATTTGTTTAATTTTTTTAAAAAGCAATTATTTCAAAGAAAACCGAAATTAGCTTGATGTGTGCGCTCTGCTTTATTTGATTATTTCCGTTTGACATGTTGTTCTTGACTTGTTGTTGTTGTGACTGTAGCTGTCACTGTAAATTATGCTGACAATTTCTTAGCATATTCCACTTGGCGTGTTTTGAAATACTGAATGCTTTCATATTGTTTTATAAACTACTTTTACATAAGAACTGTCGAATTTTGCAAAATCAGGCTTTGAAAATTTCAGTGGGCTAAATACTTTCAGACTCGGAAATACATATAAGATTTCTATACTAATTACTTGCAATTAAAAAAATATTTTGTGAATTTTAAATGAGCCATTAAGAGCCATAATACTAATATTTGGTCTTCTTTTTATTACTAACAATAAACTTCCCTAGATACAAGCAGACACGTCTTAAATAATAATAGCACAAAACGGCTGCTAATACGATATTAAGAGGATCAGTAGCGATATTGGGGCCATGGCGGAATACGTACATACATATATTGCTTTTCAAAATGAGAAATCCTACAAAAGCTTTTAGTTTTAATAACTGCGACAAATTATGAAGTCTATAAATGTTTATGTATCGGCTTACTTAAATACATTTGTTGGGAGAAATGCGCGTGCCAACATAAATTTGAGTAAAAATGAAAATTATTCAACGGCATGAGATTTGGCAAGAAGAATGCGAATAACGGCAGGAATTATACTTCGATAAATTGCTTGAACATTTTTTAAAAATACTTTTGTAGTGAATCACTATTATACGTTTAGGCAAGAGTAGACAAAGTTGTAGACTATTACTAGACTATATAAAAACCATAAGCATAATATTGCTTTTAAATTGTGTTCTTTTAAATTCCCAGCAGTATGGTCCAGCACCACCAAAATGAAGCAATTAACGGGCACTCGTTTAATACGAGATTCCAAAAATTTCTCCGCACCAAGACGTCTTCTACCCCATTTTATACCAACACTGTACTCCTTAAAGAACAAAAAGATCTTTACTCCTTTGGTTATCCTTATTTATCTCTCATAAGGAACTAAAAGATTGTTTTCGGTTAATTTTTAAGCATTATTTTTATGCCTCACATTATACTCTTTTTATTATAAGCTTTATATTAACTTCACTTCAGGTTTGTATGTTTGTATGTAGTCAAATCTAGTAATCAGTTTTCCACCCACTTCCCGACTACTTAGAGATCTGAAACTTTGCATATGTATTTACATTCACATTTAAGTTCATTTGTAAGTAATTTTATTACTTTGGTAATTATTTGAACAAAATTTAATATAACTTTTATTGGATAGGGTGGGGAATATATCTCCGTTCAGATTCTACAGCATACCGATTTTTTTCTACTTAAACCTATCATCTATTTGGAGATATTGCAACATTATTATAGATTTCAACCTGGGTTCCCTCAGTTTTCCTCTCTGACTTTACGTATTTATTGTTTCTAAAAAAGCATAAGAGAGTCATTAGAATTCAACTTAAATGGGATTTACGAAATTCGTCGTTGGTATAAAATTAGGCTTATTTTGAAAAATCTACTATTCGATTCTTTTATTAAAATTTTTTTTATCAGTTTGAAAATTCGCGCATCTTCATAGGAATAATATTTTCTCACACACTTTGGCTGAAACTCATAAAAATCGTACGAAATTACAAAGAAAGGAACACAACGAATTTTACAGGTAAACAAATTTAATTCAGAAAAACCACAAGAAAAGAGAATTCCGCATGAATTTATAAACAAGAAATTAGACATAAACAATTATGAAAGAATTCTGTGAAATTGTTTGCAACGGACGGACGGACGCTCGGACGGACATAGAACCACTTTTAGCTACTTTGGCCGTCAACATTGGAAACGCAAATTGAACAAGGCGGCAGCTGGTGTTGTTGATAATCAGCATTATTGTTATTATTAAGAATTATTTGTTGGTATTTTGGCGCTGGATTATTTGGTCTTTTTCGAAAGAGTAACAAAACAAAAAGCTGCAAAACACTGGAATGCAGTGGAACGAAATGGAAAGAACAAGCAGCACGAGCATTTTCGTATTTCAAATGCTTAATAGATAAATAAGATATTTAAATAAAATTGAAAATTATTTCAGTTGTTTAAATGTTGCAAATAAATTTAAATTTAATATGAAGAAAAATAAATAAGTCAAGTAAAAATAGTTGCTCGTTTCTTATGTGGAGGAGCCTTGCCTAATTGACTGCAATATTCCCGCGCAATTTTTAAGTAAGTGGAATTTAGTTGTTGTTGTTGCACATTTTCAAGCGTGCACATTTATGGCGGGGTATATTATGAACAATTGCAAACTGGGCCTGTGGGATTGTTGCCTTAAAGGCCGCCATTAGGAAACAGGCCGTACAAAAAGGGTACACTGTAGAAAGCAGGAAATTTATATTCTCTATTTTAGCGAGAAAAATATTCGCCAACTACATAGTTACTTTTTAGCCAATTATAAAGAAAACTTCGCTTTAAGTATTTGCGAATTTGACAACGATACCGCAGAGGCTCACGTGCGAGTTTTATTTAAGAAAATGACGAAATCATCTTTGTTTCGCTGTTGTGGAAAACAACACTTTTACAAATTTTGAAAATACAATACCTAATTTTTCACAAATAAGCCAAGAACCAAGCCATAAAGTAAGTAATTTCCTGCTGCATTAACTCCGAGCAATGTACAAGTACACTGGCATGTCATGCCAAATGCATAGATCTCTCATAAGCTTTCCGGCTGAGACCATCAAAAAGCGTTCGTTGATTTATTTACACATTTTTGTACAATATTTTCCATTTTCATTAATAATTTATGTGCATAACTGCACATTCGAATGCATTGCATTTGTGTGCGTTTGTTCATGAAACTCGTGAGCTACATAAATATGTAAGTACCTACACCCGCCACTCTCTGCAAATCCTCTATCATGTGATAAAGGAGTGCAAAACTATGGCGCGCACAATTTTCTCTCACATGACACTTGCAATTAATTTCGTGCCGTGGCGGTTTAACTACACCCGCATGCATGAAATGCGCGGCATGCTTGTAAGTGTGTTTGTGTGTGTAACATGAAACATGGCGACCAGAGTGGTTTTTCTATATTCCGATAGTGGAAAATACATATTTAAGCCATTTAAGGAAAATTAATCGATTAAGATGAAGACATTTTTAGCAACTCTACAGCTTCTTTTCTTTTATGTCGTTACATTTCCAATATTCACACATGAAAGAAAATATTAGTAATACATTTTGCAGCAGATTGAGTATATATCGTAAGGAGCAACTTTTTGTAAAATGTTGCTATCGACGACGCTGATCTCGCATGCGATAAGATCGCTGGTACGATCCCCAGCAAACCCATCTAAAAAAAAGAAAAGGAATTTGTCTTAAAAAACTCTCCGAGAGTATCCTTTGCAATGAAAAAATGTCAAAAAATTCTGAACGCTTTTTGGATACGGTTTTAGAATTAACTTGTGCTCAAAATTGAATTGAATTGTTAATGCAATTAGATGACCTAAATATGTATTTGAGTACTCCGCTAAGTCCACTTAGGCCCATCTTTAGTTATCTACATACTTGATTCCAATATTTACCTCAAATTTAAATTTTATTGACATTTGTGCGAATTTGAAACTTTATTTAAAGTTGTAAAGAAAATTGACTTCGTTCGCTGGCAATAAAACAAAAGTTTAGCCTACTCTTGGACGCAACTGTCGATATGCATTCTATACAGTTGTCAATGCTTCAGTTTTAAGGAAAATTTACTAAAAAAATTTTTATTTAAATATATCTCATTCCTTGCCTTGTTGAGCAAAAAATTGGGGAATAAAGCGAAAAAGGCGGTTTGATCGTATGCAAAAGGGTATTACTACTTTTTTTTTACATGCACCCCACTTAACATTTTTAATGTATTTGAACTTTTTTTATGTATCTTTTTGCCGTCTGAACTAGAATCCAATCCGTTGCAATATTTTTTGCTGCGTGTGTACCTATTTCTAAATGTGATTACACACGAATTTTACATAATAAGAGTACTGAGTACGCCATCCTGTTCAGCAAAGTTAATTTATAAGATCGACTTTTAAAACTCTTGAGGTTTCGTTGACTGCTGATGCCGAGATTGTGTGTAATTAGTTCGATTAATAAATGCAGTTATTTTATTCAGTTTTAGTTAAGTGTTTGGAAAAGCTGAATTTTTTCTATTTTTCTCGACTTCGTTTAACATGGAAACAGACGATTTGTGTTTAGTAGGGGTATTAATGATATGAGGAATTGAACTAAATTAAAGTGGAAAAAATAACATATTTTTCCCGGAATTATCTGGTCACTCTGAATATGACTCAAGCAAGCAAGAGACGCAAAGAATTTAATTCCTAGATTCGTACCTTAATTTTTGGTTAAATCGCGAATTTTAATTAAAATTAGAATCGAATGAGTGTGCGATGGCAGAAGGCAGAAAAATTTCGAATGCCATTAAAATATTGTTGTATGTAAATTGTGATTTCACGTTCGATGTAAAACCGCTCAGAGCATCTGCAACGCTCGCCGAATGGTTTAAATAAATGAACTAATTTGCAATAGCAAGGAATCTGCTAATTTTTTCGCGAAGAAAAAAAACGCTTGGTTGCATTTAATATTTTTTCAAAATGAAATGCAGTCGACCATGCTAGCGGCCAGTAGCGTCAGCCGATGTAGGCACTCACCAAAAGTCCGTAGACATGCCGCCATTAGCAGGGCCAAAGTGCTGCTTGCGTCAAGAGGCACCAACAGCGAGCTGCCAATCGCGTGAAAAATGTCACTAGCCTGTGTGACAGCGTACAGCTTCAGATGAAGCGTGCAGCAGCAGCAGCAGCAACATGCAACACGCAAGCGTTGAAAATGCCGCGCTGCTAGAAATAAGCAGGCAAAAATTATCTAATGACATTACAAGTAGCAAATTTGTCTTGAGACACACACTCATGCACACCCACACGCACACGCACAACACGACAGATCATCGATGGTATCAATGGGCTGCCACGAATTAGCCAATTTGTCTTGCTTCGTTCTGATGTTGGCGTGATTCCAGCGTCGAGCGCGTTCCCCCCCAAATCGAAAATCTTCTCGAGCTATGTAGCTCATTTGTAAGTGTTGCGCTTCCGATCGCTCCGCACTCAAGCAAGTGGTTCTCAAGTGGTGTGTGGTGCGGCAGCTCTCCACCTGCAGGCGCACGTCTGCCACAGCCAGCGCTGTCCATTGAAGCTGCTTTGGCAATGAGTGCACAGTGTGGGTTGTGGGAGCACTCAATTGTGTGGCACTGCACAGGGAGAGCAACGTCTAGTGCTGTGCTTTATTCGCCTTTATAGTTGGTAATCGGGTGTTTGTGACATTTCAAACGTGAGTACAGCTGAGCACGTAGGAGTACTTCTTTTGTCGGAGAAAGAAGAAGAAGCACATAGTTTATCTAGTGAAAAAAGTACCATAAACAAAAACTAAAATTAAAGCAAATATTGTTAAAATCAAAAACTGTGTCTTAAATTTCATTCTTACACTTGTTTTCGGTCTTTTTCATTTTGTACAGGCACACATTTAAACATTTTCGATTATTATTTTCGTTTTTCGTATTCAGTAGAAAATATATTTTTGTATTTATTTTTTCGATCAAGATACAAATTTTAAATTTTGGCTGAAAACACCGATTAATCGATTGAGCGGTTATTTTGCGGCAATCAATAATTGCGTCCTTCAATTAATCATATGATCAATTAACCGATGAATACATTTTTCTTTACTATCATTAGGCTGGACCGAAATACCCAGCGTATGAATTAGCAAGTTCGATTATTTAAATGGGACCAAAATTTCGAAGCTCTTTAAAATAGAATATAATAAAAAATCCGTAACCGTTTCTGAAAGTCAAATCTTTGTTGTTGAATTATCTTTTGAAGCCAACTCTAGAAATTGAATCGTTTTTACTAAGTTAATTATTATGTCCATGGATGAAAATCATACTTGCATACTAGGTATATGATTTCAGTGAAATGATTTATAGTTGACTCAACTTCTTAGCTATATGTATAATTATAAGAAACATATTTACAGCTAGTTATATGAAATCATGTTACACTGGAGTTCCTAACCTATAAAATAAGCTACAAAAGAATGATCCGAACACTCGCAATATCAACGGATCACACTTCTGAGTACCTCGCTGCGTGGTAGCAAATTAGACTTGCTCTTGCGCATCCTATTAAATTTATATTAAGCAAATCCGAAAAGCTCGCACTCTCATTTATTTTGAGTTGCAAGAATTTTTCACGAAAAACATGCCAAAAATCTGGCTACATTTTAAATATAAGCGCCATAAGCTGGAAAACTGCGACAGTTTGCGAACGGCAGCAGCACGGAATACGAGCAAAATCGGAAATCTGAAAAAAGTGACAAAAGTGAAAGTGATTATTTGAGCAGTGAAATTGAATTGAAATCGAACTGGAAATTTTTTCTGAGAACATTTAACGTGAAAGAAAGTGACACAGCGGGCCGTGCATCATGATCTGTCCCAAACGTACTTCCGAGCTTTTGCATTTGCATTTGGCGCCCTTTAAGGACAAAGATCCTGCCTGGGAGATCGGTGTTTCGAAGATTGCAGGGCGAGGAATATTCGCCACACGCAGTCTCAAACGCGGCGACGTAATCTTTGTCGACAGTCCGCTGATAATTGGTCCTGCCGCGCGCAAAGCGGAGTCCCTCAACTCCTGTTCGGTGTGCTTCAAAATGTTGCCTGACACGAAGTTCATGTGCCGCCAAGGATGCGCCTTGCCGGTATGCTCACTGTGCGGAAAAAAGAAGCAACATAAAACGGATTGTGATCTGCTGAAGTCATGGCAGCCATCCGAGCCGGATGTAGCGAATTCGCTGATCATTCGACTGGTCTGCGTGGCGCGCGCCCTCAATCTGACCAAGGAGCAGCGCGACCTCATCTACTGCCTGCAGGCCAATCTCGATAACAACCACCGCACTGAGGTGCGCAATGCGGCCAAGGGCTTCAAGAATTTCCCCATTGACAAGAAGCTCATTGAGATTATGAACCGCACAGTGGCCGTGCTGCGCACGAATGGTTTCGATGAGACCGCCGAGCGCACCACCGACAATGAAGATTTCCTACATCGCGCCCTCTTCCCCCTGTTTGCCGTGATGAACCACGACTGCATTCCCAACTCGTATTATACGTTCGAGGAGAAGACCAACAATATGATTGTGCGTGCCTCGGTCGATATACCGGAGGGCGCCGAGATCACTACCACGTATACCAAACTCTTCACCGGAAATGTGGCACGACACTTATTCTTGAAGATTAAGAAAACCTTTACATGCAAGTGTGCCAGGTGCATCGATCCAACGGTGGGTTCAAGATGTCGTGTTTATTTTTATAGCAAATTACGGTCGATTTCCTATCAATGAGGCTTTTAATTTTTAGAAGAGATTTCGAGCGATTTGCTTAGATATATATATATATATAATTAGATATAAGGAGTGGCAAAAACCAGCCTTTCGATGTACCAATTCTTTCAAGAATGAATAATGGGTAACACCGTTTCGGTTGAATGAAGTTCGCTTCTATGAAATTTTGACACACAAGATTGAAATAGAATTACGTTTTGGATTTCGTTCTGAATTAATTGCCAGAATTAAAGAATAAGTAAGGCGTTTTTTCCGATTTAAAGGCGGCACATCTATAATGAACCTTATCAAAAACACATTCATTCAGTTTGAACTGTCACGTGACCTCATCGAAGTTTTTGGAGCTTTTGATAGGGCGATTTTAATACTAGCAAAATGCAATTTGCGAAAATCTATACCTTCTGCGTTCACCTTAATGGAAAACGTCAGAATGGCTGGGGCAAACCGTTGCGGGATCTTCATGGATTCAAGATAATGTTGCATTTTAGATGGGATCAGTAGGGGTCCGTTTATGAGCTGCTACGCCATCACGGCCGGTTCTGTATCGATCTTATGCATGTGAATGAAGTGTTGAAAGAAAATTGAACGGAGCATGCCCGAAATGATTCTCCAGCATGCTCACATATGTACATGTTGTAAGCCAACTTAAAACCTGCTTGGAGTACCTCGATGGGATGCCTTACTCCATCCGCCAGACGTTGTTCCTTTTGATCAAAGCTTGTTTCAATCCTCTTTCGCATTCCTTTGAAGAAATCAAGACTGCCTCATCGCAAGGATTGCGTACAAGGACAATAAACTTTTTCAGGGGTGTACACCAAAATCGCCTGATATTCGGACAAAAGACATTGCTAATGACGTGCTGTTGCTTCGGAACAGAACCTTCGGCCGAATTTTGTGATTGTTAAACTAAAAAACTAAACAAAAGAATTCATTTGAGAATTCATACCAAAAAATGTCCTTACTTTTCCAATGGCCTTATCAAAATATAAATCGACATTCCTTAAGTGTTCGTCATTACGCATAAACAATGTGTGTGTGTGTGTACGTTTGTAGCAGCATATACTAAAATATTTCAAGCAGCTCAGAAGAAGCACAACAAATCTATAAAAAATAATTAATAATCTCGAAATCTCGAAATCGCTGAAAGTATGTAGTATATGCAGACTCTTGGCGTGTTTTGTTTGCTTTCACATGCCGCAGCCGAGTTGCCTGCCTGCCTCATTAGCGGCCGCGGCGGCTGCAGCGTGATTTGTGCGCCTGCTGTCACATCAGTGGACATTATGTTAGAATTCGGGCGCGGCCGATTCCGGCTGCCAATGCTGCATGTAAAATTTATTGAAAACTTGAAAACGCTCGGCGCAAATCAGAGACGTCAAATCTCGTCCATAGAGGCTCGCAGCTAGAGGCCGAGTGCAAAAATTAGCATAGCGTGCGCTGCCAGCAAATTGATTTTATCAAAAATAATTTAATTAAGAGCAGTGGCGCGGCGCAGTGGCAGCGCTTTAAAAATAGACACCACACGAAATTAGTTAAATGTTGTAGAAAAAAATGGCTGAGCAGCGTATTGAAAAAATCATTTTTCCGAATCAAATATTAAATGGAAGCAGCGTTTTTTTATGGCGTGGGAATCCGCTCAAGCACGCAGCACACAACAAGTTGCCAGAGAACAACAACAAAGTCGCGCTGCGCAGCAAATATTTTGTATTGATTTTATTCGATGCCGCTGTAGCCAAATAAACAGAAAGCAGCAGGCGGCACGCTTTTATTGCCGCTACACTGTTAGCAGAAGAGTTTTTAAGGCTTGTTAATTTGGGCCGATTCGAGCGCGTATTTGTTTTGATTTTTTTAAAGGCATTGATTTGCGCGGGGCGGAAGTGGGGAGTCATAAACATTTCAATTTATTTTCCATTTGACTCTTTGGCGGCAGTTAAAAGCCAGGAAATCCTTATTTTCATTAACGAACAATGAACAGAGCCACATGCGATTGTAAAGTCGATATTTTATGTGGGAAGTCGGGCCCCTATGCGCAGATGTGCTCAAGGCGCATGCTGAGATGGAAGCGTGCTTCCATTTCGAGCTGAAAAGTTTTAGTTGGCTTCCACCTTTACTTGGCAAAGACAATTATTCAATATTTTAATGTGAGTTCTGGCAAAGATTCTTCCTCAGAAACAACAATATACATAATACGTTTGTTACCGAAATAAAGCTTTTGAGTTAGTTTAGAAGGGTTAAGCCCAAGTAGCAACACATGACAATAGCCCGTAGGATTGATTGTGCCCAGGTCTCTTAAAACTGCCTGGGAAAAACTTTAAATTGAGAGGGAAAGATAGAGGCATACACATATGTCGACATGCAATATATTTATATATGTACATACATACATATGTACAACAGACATAATATCACATCGAACTTAAATGACGAATTTTCAGCCGTACTAAATTTTATAAATATTATGTAGAGCCGGTTTAGGGCACAGATGGGCCAGAGTTATAATAATTATGTTTGTACAAATTAACAAAAGTTGTTCATCGCTGCATTTAATATACAGAGGGAAATTTCAAGAAAAGGGACACACTTTTGCCAAGTTTCATAATTTTTCATAAAAATGTTGAATTGCAAAATTCTAGTATTAAATTTGGCTTAATCTTAGAAAATACAACAACGGAATGAGTAAACAAAAAGGGCTTCAAGCGATTTAAAAGTCCGATCTTAAAGACATCGCCGATGCTGAACAAAAAGGATGAATAAACAGTATATGTTAAGTTCAGTCCCGGCGCTTTTAGCATTGTAGTATTTTTTTGTAAAATTATAGATACAATAATAATAGCTGTTAATTGGACAGCTGCTCCAATGAAATTCTTACATCAAAATAATATATATATGTACATATTACCAAACTTCTGCTACATATCAATAAACGCTTCAATCTGAAATCATTCTAATGTTTCCCTTCTCCACAGGAAAAGGGTGCTTTCATATCTGCGCTATATTGCCGTGACACCAACTGCTCTGGCATGGCAGTGCCCGAGACGAAAGGCATGCCACATCCCAATTGGAACTGTCTGGTCTGTAAACAGAAATCCGCATACGCACAAATGATGAAAGCGCAGGACTTGGCCACGGGCTCCATCAACGCCAAGCTCAATTCGAACTCGCTGAGGTCGGTAGCTGTGTACTTGAACGAGAAGAGCAACGGCTTCATACCCGACAGCAATTACTTGGTCATCGATGCCAAGCTGGGCGTCATAGCGCGTCTGGTCGCGGGCAGAGAGGATTGCGGGGATGAGGAGGTCGCTCTCAAGGCCAAATTCTGTCAGGACATTTTGGATATCATGGACAAGCTGGGTCTGGGTGATTGCGTGATGCGAACGTATCTCGAGACGCAGAAGGCCAAGTAGGCGTGAGCCATAACTGCAGAAGACTGCAGATCCAAACAATTTATTACTTAGTACATATATACCTGTGTGTATATATACTACATGTTGTAACATATTTAAAATGCGTTTTTTTTAGTTGTGAGTTTGTATGCAAAGACATGTTTAATTTTTTCTTCTTTTCTATTTATACCAAACTTAAGTCATATACATAATAATAAATGTATAAAAATAACAGAAAAATGGTGTAGTTTAATTTTTAGCAAGAGTGGTGATGATAGTGCCCGCCTACGTAATATTTACCCGCATAAATAAATAAATTAATCGTCGAGTCGTCTTGACCGATCGATTTATAATCCCTGATTTCGTGCTGCTCAACCGGCAAGCGCATAAATACGGCAAGTTGACTCTGCTCTAATCCTTTTGATACATTTCGAAATAAAAGTATATGTATATGCCTTTTTTAATTTCCATGTGGGCGTTCATCTCTCACACACACACACACACACACACACACACGGACATATTTGCATAGACATTTTTAAGATGTTTGCCTAATTTCTTTTTTGCAGCGATCACAATTTATCATTTCCTTTGTGTTTTAATTTCTTTATTGTGCTATTATTTTTGCTCATTTGTTATTGTGCCAATGCCTTGGACAAAATGTGTCACTCGCTCTTCAGCCATTCCACTCGTTGTTTTGCCCGCTCGCCACTTGGCAGTCGAAAGCCGCAGGCGGCATTTGGCTGAGCGATCTGCTGCATTTGTCAGCGGCTTAATGAGTTCAAATCTGGGTGATTCTTGCATTTCGCGAATTTACTTTTTATGCCGTGACATTTTGTTGTTCTTGTGCTATTGCCAATTGTTGTGCATTTATCTTCGCGCAAAATAAAAACAGACTGACACTCAACTTTAGTATGAGCATCTATATTAATGTTTTTCGCTTGTTGTTTGGCGGGCACGTTGTCGCTAGCATTTTATAGTACATATTAATTTTACACACATGCACATAGATACACTCCTGCATATGCATGGGTGTTGCCGGAATAAATTGTACGTAAAGAGGGGAGGACAATTTTGTTTGCCGTTTCTCTTAAGCCTCAGCCGTCATCAGCGCGAATCAGCCAAATAATGGTGTCCAACTGAAGGTGTCTATTCCGCTCGGCTGAAGTTGAAAATGTAACGGAAGGTACTTGGGCTGTTCTCAAAAAATATTGGCGTTTATTAACAGAAAGTTTAAAAGTCTTCAGAATCGAGTTATATGCGGCTGTACTAAAAATAGGTTTTATGCTTATTTAAATGCACCAATTAATTTTAGTGAGGCTTATTATTTCCAATTTAAAATTAGAGTCGACTTTAAGGATAAGTCAACTTGAAATCCCTTTAGTATGTACTAAGTGCCATTGGTTTCTGTTTTTGATTTTATTTCGATTCCGTTTCAAAACAGATATCAGACATTTTCACTCATGTGTAAAAATAAGACTAACTAAATACTAATTTTTTAACCCTCAAAATGATGATTTTTCTACATTAGTTATCTGTAAAATGCCGAAATGCACCGAAGCATCGTTTGAAATTATAATTTTGCACTTAAAGAAGTGAAGGCTCTGGGGGCTCAGTGGACAAATGCTTGGTAGCTGATGCCGGAGGCCAAGACCGGTCACATCTCATATTTTATAGGAAGCA
The DNA here is from genome assembly GCA_963457695.1 of Neria commutata. NCBI lineage: Eukaryota > Metazoa > Arthropoda > Insecta > Diptera > Micropezidae > Neria > Neria commutata. The sequence continues at coordinate 22,019,641 of OY735249.1, read as the reverse complement.
ATAAAATTACAGCAGTAAAGAAATTATAAATTTATTGCTGGGTTTATTACACATATATAAAAATACAGAATTTGGCATAACTACAAGTATAATTTGGATGACATGCAGCTTTTGTAATGACTATGTACATATGTATGTATTAATAATTTAATAAGAAGAGCGAGCTTAATTTTTTATTTTCGGTATTTATCTCGCACTGAAATTTACAGATTTTGGTGAGTGAGGATAGAGTTACTCACCTCCTATGAAAGTCATAGCTCCTTGCTATCATCTTAAATGTTCCGCTTTACAAAAAGATCAGGAAAATTGTAGTAAACGGAATTTTTTTGTTAGTAGGATGAACTAAGGCCTATCTGCATACTGGTAAAATTCTTTTTCCGTAAAAATAAGCAAAAATAATGGTAGAACGTGAGTAGTTCCTTCGGCGCAAAAAGCTCTTCTCAAAGATGTAAATGTGATGATTTGTTGTAATGGTATCATTATGTTAACTAAGGTTACATGCTTAGATACACCAGAAAAACTCGGCCTAAGATTGCTTACGGTCTGAAATGCATAATTAATGAACTGGCATTTTAATCTTTTAAGAGAATACACTTTTCTTAGAGAACTTCGTCAATGGTTCGCATAAGTTTCTTCGATTACCAGCTGCTTTTTAATGCCAAGCTAGCCACAGCTCTGCTGAGCAGCTGCTCAAATCGTCTTTATGACAGTTTTGAATAGCAAAATTTAGATTTTGACGTTCAACTTGACATTTCTCTACAATTAAATTCCACAAAAATTTAACACATTTTATTGCAATATTACGATGAATTAATAGAAAACATCAACATTGGATATTTTTTAAATTAATTGCAGTTTTATGGTCAGCTTTGCAGTTGGCAATTTCATTTTGCCAAGAATGTACCGAAATCCGTTGTATACTTTTAAGATATGCCTTAATTTTCGCACACACGCACAAGAAAATAAATCGGAAAATGTTATGGCAAGGCAAGAACACCCTGTGCGACAGCGAAGTGAAAGGTGAACAAACAATAAGTTCGTTGCTGTTTTGAAAACTTACTCAGAAATACACGTTCAGCTGCTGTAGCCTTTCGTTTAATTGCTTGATGCCTTTGCCAACAACTAAATGAGAACATCTAGCCGAGTGACAGCGCAACAACAATCACATGTGCAAGAGGAACGGCAATTAAGACGGCGGCAATTGGTCGTGCAGTCAGATAAGACAAAATAGGAAAGAGTATCTTTTGAGCACTTATAGCCAGCGTTTGACGGTGGCATTCGTTATTGCACTCATCTCTCAGTGCAGACGATTGCAATCGTTTTACTTGCCAGCGGCGACGATTGCTGAAAGAAATCACGGAGAGGGGGGAACTTGTTTTCAGAAGTAAATTTGTGTGTGATTATGTACTTACATATATGTAAGCACGGGAGAGTGGTGCAGAATGGACACACTTCTCTGAATGTTAAACTTTTTCTAAATTTGCTAAGAAATTTGTATACTTCACGTTTCATTAAACTTTAGAATGATATTGACTATTAAGCGCTTTGCAAATATTTTCAAATAATAACAACAATTAATACAACTTTTCAGATTGTAGAACAGCACCTAATAAAAATTTGTGCAATTAATTAGCGGCGTTTTCTGCATTTAAGAATTTCGGCTTTAAAGGGTGTAATAAGTTCCGAGCAATCAAAATTTTGTGGTTGTTCTCATCTTTAAAATATGTGTGTGATTAAAAGGACTTTTCAATATTCGAAAACGTTGTGACGTTAGAGCTGTCGAATGGAACAGGTATTCAGAGCGCATGCTATAAGCAATATATTCTTCAAACTGAATTTTTGAATTGGCGCAATATCTCAAAAGCTGCAAACCAAAAAAAGTCAATTATGAAGAAATTTTCTCAAATTCAGCCCTGTGCCAAACTATCAGTTTTTTTGATGTAATTATGGTTTGGACTATAGCAATTGTCTGCTTTGATACCTGTACGGTCAGTTAGATTGAATATTTGCAATTAGAAAATTCTGATTGACTACTAATAGATAATAAATATGTAGATAAAATTTAAGGATGCTGTGCTTTCATTTTGTTCGTTATTTATAATTTCAAAGACAGGAGATAGCCCCTTGAAAGCTGTGCTCATACCGACAAGTCAATTGTTCCCCCAAGTCCAATCTACCCCACTTTACCCTATATACATACATATATTTAATATGTAGATGATGCCTTATTTAACGAACAATATAAAATTCGCTATGTAAAAAACATTTAGTTTTTATTTCGCTATTCCTGTGCACATTCATCACAATTCTGCCGACATTTCCGGGGGCGGTTTCAAATGTTTTTGAAAACCATTCTTAACAACTAAAAAAACCGCCACGCAAGTTCCCAACACTTCGGGTGGTCTTCTTCTTCACTTGCGTTTCATGCTGAATAAAATTTTTTATAAAGTTGATAATAAATTAGGAAAGAGCCCTACTACGACTGGGCAGCAGATGTTTACACTTTGCCGAGAGCGAGAATTTACAAAACATCGAAAGCTGCCAAACGGGCGCCAAGACCATTCGCTGTTTTCCATTCATTTCGAACGGGTCAGTTTGCCGAAAAGTAAAAATCCGCGCGTTTCGTGCGGCCGAAAATTTCTCGCTTTTGCAAAGACTGGTTACGTTCGGACACCGAAAAGGGCAGCAAAGGCTCCACAAACATTAAAGGGTTAACTGAAAAATGGCAATGACTATCACCACAACAACGGAGGAATTGGCGCATCTGGTGGACTTGCATTTGGGCGACTTGCTGCAGAAGGATGCCGCATGGCAACTGGCCGATTCGCCCACATCGGGACGCGGCATTTTCGCGCGACGCGACATACAAGAGGGCGAGGAGATTCTGCGTGAGCACGCGCTGCTCCTTGGTCCCACTGCGCAACGCAGCTCCCAGCTGAATACTTGCGTGCTGTGCTACTGCCTATTGGAAGGGTCCATGGAAGAGGTTCTTTGCAGCGCCGGCTGCTCGCTGCCCATTTGCGCAGTCTGCTCGAAGTCGGCGGGACACGCCGAGGAGTGTGCGCTCTTTCGCAAATGGCAGCCGAAGCAACCGACGCAGATCAATCCGCACGCGCTGCGCATTCTCTGCGTGGCGCGCTGCATCTTTCTCAGTGAGCAGCAGCGCAAGCTGCTCTACGCGATGCAGGCCAATGGCGACAAGTACCACAAAGCCGAGGTGGCACGCGCGGCGCAATGCTTCGAGCACTTCCCGCAGGAGGCCTTACTGCTGGAGTACTTGCATCGCACCGTTTGCGTAATCAATACGAATGGCTTTGAGGCACGCAGCAAGGTGGGCAACCATGAGTTGCTGCTGCGTGCTCTATTCCCGCTGGCGGGCCTCATGAACCACGAGTGCACGCCGAATGCGAGTCACCACTTCGAAAATGCCCAGACGATTGTTGTCATGGCGACGCGGCACATTGCCAAGGGCGCGGAGATCACCAGCTCCTACACAAAGCTGCTCTGGAGCACGCTGGCCCGCAAGTTGTTCCTTCGCTTGACCAAACATTTTAACTGCCTGTGCGCGCGCTGCGAAGATCCCACGGTGAGTTGTCAATTACGATACGAATAAATACGATCCGTCATCACTAACTGGCGCTTTAGAAAGAATCGCGCTACGTAATTTGATATCTCAGCGGCAAGCATCAGAGTACATTCGCTACGCAGCTAGTAGCTAGTAGGCTGTGAACTTGTAGGAATTCTAAAAATGTTTTCTTATAAAACCGTTCGCGAGGACGACTGAACAATTACAACAAAACAGCAATACAGCAATACAGGGTCTCCACGGTAATCAAACGCACAGAGTGTTTATTTTTGTAAGTACAGTCAAGTCTAGATATATTGAACCCCCGATATAGTGAACACCTCGATATAGTGAACACCTAAATTTTTACATGATGTAGGGGAGAGGGGGGTACATTCGTCTCTTTTTTTTGAAGGCCTATATTTCAGAAGGTAATCATTATATTTAAAAACCGATTAGACTGTTACAATACCTCATTATTTAACAATAAAATGTTATACTAAAAGTTCTTTAAAAAGTTCCGTTTGTATTATTTTTTCATGATTAGTAAAATAAGTAATTTCGCTGAATGTGCCCCCATGCCAGGGTAGCTTCGGCATTTGGCGGGGCACTTTCGGTATTCACACTTTAAAGTACCATAAGGTGATACAAAATCTTGTTTAGACTAGATAAGACATGTTTTTGGTTACATAACACATTTTTTTTTTATTTTTGTAATGCAAAATATCACGTTTAAGAGTTTCAAAAAAGGTAGTTATTGGAAAATTTTGTTTATAAATTATTTGTTATATATAATGTTTAAAGTGCCGAGATCGACCCTAATATTAATTTTGTGTGGTTACGGGAGGTTTAAGCCAGGTTCGAGGGTCTTGGAGCTTCATCTCGATTTCGCTTTTTAGTGCACGTGAAGATATATTGACAAATGTGCCCCATGCAAAAAAGACGAGTCCACCCCGGTGTCACTTTTTTTCCTTTTTATTTTTTTTTTTTAATTTCAGTGCTTTATTTTCACATAAAACACTTTTATTTACAAAATAATTAGTATTAAAGTAATACTAATACAATTTTGTTCGAAACAATGATATAAATACAGAACAAACTTCTTACGTTACCGACCTGAATATTCGAGAATGAAGCGCGAAAACACAAAATCAAATGTAACTTTATCAGCTGTTCAGATAGAGATGGCAAATTTTGTGAGGGGTATTTATAGAGCCCGAACGAACCCGAAATTTTGGCCGAGACCGATACCGAGCTTCGGCCTTTTTTTAAAGTTCGGCCGAAACCGAGACCGAACCTTTCGAATATATATATTCAAAAAAAGAAGAAGAATTTTAGTTAAAGAAAATTTATACATTTTTAGGAAAAAATACATTTTAATTCATTTGAGGTATAAATACCTACATTAAGCATCTAATTTATGAAAAATCAATAAAAAGTATTATAAAAAAATTTAAATTTTGTTTAAAACTATACAATTTTACCCTCAACTGTTCGGCTAAATTCTCGGCCTTTTGTAGCCGAGACCGAACCGAGACCGAATCCGAACCTTTTGGCCGAACTGTTCGGTAACCGAAACCGAGACCGAGCGTTCGGTCGGGCTGTAGGTATTTGCTAGTTATGGGTTAGTTTTTACTAATAAACAGTGATGTTCGGTGACTCCTTCATATCGAAATCGCCTTTGACGAATGTGCCCCAAGGACGAATGTACCCCCTCTCCCCTACTCTAAATACATAATTAACAAAATTTTTAAAGCAACTTTACGCAGAAAGTAACAAAAAACACAAACAAGAATCAGAAATGAAGGCGGTTATTGCCCTAAATTGTACTTTTGCTGTTGATTGATACAAAAAGATATGAAGGAGCTTAATCAACAATTTCGAGAATAAACAAGGCGAAATGAAGATCACAAATCCTGTAAAATAAAAGTTTCGATAAAGCTATCGCATAGGCTGAGGTCAACACTACTGAAGTCTATGCGAAAAAGTGGTCCAAAAGCCAAGAAGCAAACATCTATTCACGAATTCTTTCAATAAGCATTGTTATTGTTAAAAGGTTTTTGTTGCGCGCCGCGACCGCCGAATGGATCTTTTGTGCTGGCCTGTATTTTACCCAGTTGTGTTAGGCTCATTTCAATAAGCATGCACACATATGTACATTTCTATTTTCCTACAAATTCATTACAAGGATATCTTGGATTTACATACTACAAATGTGTATTTTGAGCCAATGAAACGTGTTTTTGAACAAAAAATGCCAACCTCGATATAGTGAATAATTTGGATAGTGTGAACAGACCTTGCAATAAGTAGTTCACTATATCCAGACTCCACTGTATAAAGATAATGTATTTTGACAATTTGCCAAACACCAAATTGCATTAGTAAAATCAAATAAAGCGCTAACATTTCCTCTCTAGGAACTACTACATCAGATTTTCTGTTATTATGTCGCGTGCCGCGCTAAGCAGATTTATTGTACGAGTGTTTGCGCATGTGTTTGTGCACAGAAAATAAATTCCTTTCATCTTATTCAAATGTAAACATCGCGCGAACATTGGTTGGCTATTTTTAACATAGTCGCAAACAGTGTTGCCACATAATTATCTTCGACTGAGTCGGCAACATGTAGCATAATCAGAAGTATCAGGCAATTCGGCCGGCAGACGTACTACAATCACGAACGGCAATGTGCGAGTAGGCTAACTTCTGCAATCCTGGACCTGTTTATTCTGCGGAGAATATTAGAGGTATTCACAAAGTAGAGCAACTGGTCGTAGAGCAGAGGAATTTTGCTGCTTCTTATGTTTGTTTGTTGTTGTTTAGTGAAAATCTGCCCTTTTACCCTTCAGCAGTACAAGTTGCCCCAATTTATGAGTATCGCTATTGTATATTAAAGAAAATATTCGTTATATTCATTAGGCATTCATTATATTATAATCATTATAATTGAGGCACAAATCAACGGACTAACAATAACTGGCAGTTTTATTAAGCATGCTTGTAAGAAGCTTTTTTATAAAGGCAATCTATACTTTGGATAAGATGCCAACTAACTCGCGAGAGACGGCACCGCGTGCAAAGAAACAAAATTTCTTTCGTTTTAATAGATGGTATGAGTCGACTGGGATTTCAACTAGCGACTCTACGCATAAGGGATTGAGCACTGACCAACTGCGGCTATTATGTAATACCTAACATAAAACGTGGTAGTAGATTATTTCTGTCGACAACATTTTGCTACCGAATGTCTACGTATTATCCAAAAAGTTAGGATATCTTAGCCTCTCTTTTTCTCTGATTGCAAATTTTTAGGACAACATGAATCTTTTTCTAGTAAGTCAAAGCTGTTGAAAAATACATATTAAAATTTTGAAAAAGTAGCATTACTCTTATTTCAATATGTTCTACATACTAAACTTTTCCATCGCGAGTATAGTATTGGTGAAAGTTTCTGATTCTCAACAAGAGAAATCGTAGTATGTTGTTTTAAAACGTTGGAGACATCAAAATAGTACTTTAAAATGCACGAACCCGTGTGGGCTTAGGCCCAGCTTTCTCGCATTAACTTGTGTGTGCTTGTTATATTTTGCACAAATTAACGGGACCTACAAATAACCGAATCCGAACGGGTTGAGAAGCTTTTCATGGCAAAAAATATTCTCGGAGAATTGAAAATTCATCGCGAGATGTGGCGCCGCGCAAAGAAACAATTTGAAAAAAAATTTCCTTTTTATTTGTGGCCCTCTCGCATCAGCGACCAAGCACTGTCCAGTTGTCCACTGAGCCACAGCGGCGCGGCGGTTTGATCAATTACTCGAATGAATCAATTTATTTATAAAGTGAAAGTTTAAGGGCATTTCACACATTTATTTACACATGAAAAAGGAATACGCTGATTTCTTAAAATTTTTTTATGCAAGAATTGAAATACATTTCCATTTCGGATTCAAGAGCATTTATTCGAAATATTTTATTATAACCAGTCATGTTGTTGGAAGAAAATGCAGTTGTCTAAAATATTTTCCTTTATGGATAAAATAATTGTAGTCGCAGAAACTTACCGCAATCGCCGATTACTGAAATTTGTGATCGATATCGTAAATTTTTACATATATGAGCTGTTATTTTTGAAAGTGGAATAAATCCATTTTTTTTACAAAAATGTAGATAATGGCAGTTATCGATAAAACCTTTTATGATCTTTCTTTTGGCAATCAATTTATAGTAAAAAAAAAATTGAGATTCTGGTATTTGGGAGATGGAAGTTTTAGCTTTTCATAGTAGTGACACTGAGAGTGAAATGTAAACAATGAAATATCTCGCAATAACAGAAAGTGGACTTATTCCACTTTCAAAAATAACAGCTCATATGTATGTATTACAAAAGCAGGTATCTTGGCAAAACTTGATATTTTATCTATATAATATCTGACTTCAAGCATTAATTCATATTAATATTTGGATTTTTATGCGATATATATTGCCAATCTGCGCCATTGTACCACGCATATATTACTGTTGGCACACACGCAAATCTTTTCGGCCGTAAAGAAAAACGTTACTTCGTCTGCCCATTTGTGGGAACATTGACATTTGCCATCAAAACAAAGGCACAAACAAGCTCTAGCGCATATGCACGTACATGTATGTATGTATGTATGTATGTACGTGAGAAAAATAGGGCACGCGTGATGACGTCACTGCAACATCGCCGACAGGCACACACGCAAAGCAAGCTAACAAAGCCATTGCCGCTGATTGCGTATACGCCGCATCGCACAGTGAAACGATCTTTTGCAAATCGTCGCCAAAAATGGAATGAGTGGCGCTAAAGCATATAAACTTCGAACATACTATCTTTAAGCATTTCTAAGCATATTTGTGAAAGGTAAGCAATATACGTTAGATTTAAATGGCCGGAAAAAGTTATATATATGGTAGATGCTATTACGATTTTTGAAAATGGGCCTGATCCACCCTCTGCATAGGCGGTATTTTTTTGATAAAATTTGAGAAATTAGACAAGATTTTGCAAACGGCTAAGTGCAGCGAATTCATATCATCTGCTATAAATTTGCATAAGCTTATGCCACTATCTAAGCTTATGAAAATCCAAATGGAGCAATTTCGAATAGTTGACGTTTTGTGTTTTTATTATACTTAAACGTACCTACATGCTTTCATACATACCAAATTCAAGGAATTGTGTATGAGCTATATTTTAAATTACTTTCAATCCCGTTATTTTCATAAAGAAACTCCTTAATTACAATAAACTGTTTGCTTTTGCCGCAGAAGTGAGATACTTTAGAAATTTATAGGTTTATAACAGAGAAACTACTATATATAATCCTTTAATATATAAGATACTAAATTTTAAAGTGGCATAAGAATTATTTGGTATACTTTTTTGGTGTATGATTCGCGTTAATTGAGCAAAAGCTTCGGCATCTGCAATGATTTCAAGTAGCATCATTGAGCATGTGACGTAGTATTGACTATCTCTTTCAAGTATAAAACTTAAACTTTAAACTTTCACTACAAAACAGATTAGTTTCAAAAAATAACTTTTGTTTACATTTCGATGAGATTCTCAAAAAATATATAAAATATTTTAAATTTTAACCGCTTCGCCCCTCTGTTCGTCATACTCCTCAGAGACCAAATTTATGCATTAACTTATGGCAAAATATGCCACGTATGCAAACACACACACACATGCACATGCACATGCACATGCACACTCACATGCATACAGCTGCATGCAATGGCAGCGAATTTATGGCGGATTATGTTGCCAATGTGAAATTGGCTTTCACTTTGCACTGCGCAATGCCACAAATCACGCCGGCATTTCAAAGTGCGCGAGTACTTGTAAGGGAAAGAGAAGAGAAGAAGAGAGAGCGAACAAATGCTGGCATGAATGAATGAATGTTTGAGCGAGTGATGCGACGCAAGCAAGAGATAGTATGTACTTTCTGCGCTCGATTTATGTCGCAGCGGAACAATGCGCTTGCCAAGCAATTATGCATACTGCCTCAAAGCGGGAAGAAGGGGCGGGCAAGGAAGCTGCTATATTGACAGTAATCAGGTGTCATATTGCTAACAATGCATCAGTGTGTGCAACACCAACACCTGCAAATTGCAGTTGCACGTAACGAAAGGGAGCTGGGCAGGAGGAGGTGTTTGGTTCATTGTTGCGGCTGGTTACCCTCTGAGGTTGCTGTTTTTGTTGTTCGTCGCAAAAACTCAGAGAAAAGAAACCTAACGACTGCTTATTTAAAATGCAACAGAGGCCGCACACATGCACACACACATACCATGTATGCGATAAGTGCAGCTGTCAGTACAAAAGACAGAGGCGGAGGTAGGGTAAAGACAATAGTAGGGCCGTACGAACTTATTTTACAGCTCTGAGCCGGGGGCGAATTTTCCTACTCCGAAGTAAGTTTAAAACTTAATACAAGTACTAAATTATGCAGACTTTCCAAACGCCTGACTTCAAAGCATCGGTAGTTTCTGAGTTGCTTTATTTTCTTTTGTAGGAGCCACAGGCTAAATAGTAAACTTTGTGAGTGTGAATTTCTTGATTTACATCCAATGTGCTTTTACTAACACTCACAACGAATGCTTTAAATTATTCTTTGTAAATGGCTCTAAAAGTGTTAATTAATTGCTTCAAATCGCGCTAGCTTAGTAAACACATTTTTGGTTTTTTGCCGAAAATCTGAATTTGCATTGAAAATTGTTTTGTTTTATGTATTTCAAAATAGTTTCAAAACTGTTCAGTCCAAATAAATATGTGATTTCAAGCCGAGCGTAGGTTAGTAGCGCTTATAGGTAATAGCTTCGGAAGTATTATGAATTTCGCTCTATACTGTAAAAACGATACTACACTTGCTTGACTGACTATTTATAAGAGCAAAGGACACATTGAAAGACAACAGAGAGATCCCGAATCGTATCAGTTAGTAAATTGTCAATGTTGTTCATAAAATTGTATTTGCTTTACATTGGTCATTTAATTAACCTTGGCCTTAACTTTTAAGATATGATGTGAATTTTAATTACATCTATCTTCACCTGGTAGTCAAAATGTACCTATGAAATTTTTGAGAACCACAATTTATAAGGAAGCTTTAGTTTATAGAAAATTTTAGTTTGAATAATTATAAAAAGTTTAAGGTTAGAAATTAACCTTGGCCTTAACTTTTAAGATATGATGTGAATTTTAATTACACCTATCTTAGCCTGGTAGTCAAAATGTACCTATGAAATTTTTGAGAACCACAATTTATAAGGAAGCTTTAGTTTATAGAAAATTTTAGTTTGAATAATTATAAAAACGAATAAGTAGCTCTCAAAAGCATATTAGTAACAAATCTTAATTTGATATTGTAAAAATTGAATTCGTACGTAAAACTTAAAGAGACGTCATAATTTTAAGCATAATGGCAATACATTTATTTACTGAAGTTAATTATAATTTATTTGTGGTTGCAGTGAAATTTTTAAAATGTGGTAGCTAAAGTGTCAACACTGATAGTGAAATATACGCCGGATTTTATGGAAAGATGAAAGAGGTAGCATTGTTACGTTACGTAGGCATCATTCTGGCAAAGCATCAGGTTAAAATACATACAGACACTCGCTAATAGAGTCACACACATGCACGCACAGGCTTACACCATCGCTCCGAATATCCAAATTCATAACGGCTTGTCATGTGCGCTGCGTAGCGCACTTGCATGTCCGTGTGGTTCGTATGTAGCAGACGCGCATTTCAGTCAACAAGCCAAGCCAATCGCTTGCCCATCTAATTCTCAATTCAATTAAATTGAGTCCGAAAGTGCGGCGCACTCGCGGGCGAACGGGGCAGGCCACAGACTGTCAGCGCGCGTGCGACTCGCGGCGCTACCGTCATCAGCAGGGCCAACGCCACAACCGCAGCCGCTGTGGAAGGCTAGTCGGTCGGGCTCGCACTACAGGGGAGGAGGGAGGAGGGGATGGGCGGTGGGACGCGGTGGGGTGAGGCAGACGCACAAATCCGATTTATGAGCGAGACAAGTGAGTCGCGACGATGTGGCTAGAGGCGAGCGTGCAAAGGCGCGACGAGCATTGCGTTCCGTGCAATTCAGCCAGTTCAGTCAGTTCGGTTTAGTTCAGTTCGGAGAAGGCAGGAACCGCAACATAACATAACGCAACAGTAGCCGCGGACGACCGCAACGATGACAACGTCGCCGTCGGTGTAGTTGGCAAGGGCACGGCTCATGCACGCAGAGACTGCTCCGTTAAAGTTCGGTTCGAAAAGCGGGCAAGTTCAAACGCCGCATCGTCGTCGCGAACAGTGACAAGCCTGCGACGCAATATAACGGTGCTCTGGCCGTTTCCGGTTTCGCTTGACGAGCGCAATTGCACTCTGACCTACGCTTGTTCCGAACTCTGTTAATAATGGCCACAGCCGACGAATTGGCGCGCCTGATCGATGTGCATTTGGGCGACTTGCGGGCCGCGCAGCCCAACTGGCTGCTGGCGGCCTCGGAGTTGGCGGGCCGTGGCATTTTCGCAGCACGCGACATAGCCGCGGGCGAGCTGATCTTCCAGGAGCGCGCTCTGGTGGTGGGCCCCACCGCGCGCAAGGGCTCCATACTCAACACCTGCGTCTGCTGCCACCAGCTGCTGCCTGTGAAGGACTTCCTGTGCAAACGGAAATGCTCGCTGCCCGTTTGTGCGACGTGCGCCGACAGCGAGGCGCATCGCAACGAGTGCGAGCTCTTCAGCCGCTGGCAGCCTATGGCCGACTTTGGCGGCGTCTCCAGCGCGGACGCAGTGAATATCTTATCGCTGCGCATACTCACGGCGGTGCGCGTGTTCTTTCTGAGCGCCGACCAGCGTGCACTCGTCAATGCCATGCAGGCGAACGCCGATCGCGGCTACCGTCAGGAGATCATCAAGGCGGCGCAGTGCTTCCGCAAGTTCCCCACCACGGACAAGCCCTTCATGGACAATCTGTTTCGCGTGGTGGGCGTGCTGAATACGAACGCCTTCGAGGTGCCGTGTCAAGTGGACGAACTTGAGATTCTGGTGCGCGGCGTCTTTCCGCTCACCGCCATCATGAACCACGAGTGCACTCCCAATGCGAGCCACTACTTCGACAACGGACAACTGGCGGTGGTGCGCGCGGCGCGTTCCATACCGAAGGGCGCTGAAATTACCACGACCTACACGAAAATCATGTGGAGCAATCTTACGCGTAGCATTTTCCTCAAAATGACGAAAAATTTTGCCTGCGATTGCGCCCGCTGCAATGACAATACAGTGAGTACTCTTTTCCGCGAACGAAGCAATTCTGCGCTTGACTTTAGCCTCGACCGTGGTAGGAGCGCGGTGGCGGTGGTGTGGAACAATGCTGGGCGCATTAAATTGAAAATCAATATGGCCTTATTAGATTTGTACCAGAGCAGGCAGATTCATTCTGTTTAGAGTCATAATGATTCCAATTATGCAAAAACTTGTCAACAATATCGTGTGACTAGGCAACATTTAAAGCATATTCTCCAGAAATTATAGTTTTCCGCAGTTCCTTCTTAAATATTCAATAAGCATTTGCCTTTGATTCCGATTGTTAATTCAAGTGGGCCACCATTGATACTAAGCTTGAAACAAGTGTTGACAACTGTTTGAAAAAAGCCAATGTTTCAATTAAAAGGAATACTCTGAGAACAAGTCTTTTTTTTATTAATAAGGTTTGATATAAAAAGTTTGAAAACATGAAAATGCGTAATTTTGATTTGAAAGCAATAATGAAACAATGATGAATTGTGATGATGATGTGATGATGATGAGGATGATGATGAGTGGATCGATGCTGAAATAAAGTAAAAATTGGTTCATTTAGGGCCAGTTTCACAGTGGATGTTTAAATCTAATTTGCGAATTGAGTTTAAATCTAGTTTAAATTTTCTTGAGTTTCACAGTGCATTTATTTAAATACGGAATAATGAATGGCAACTTCGAATATTTGACAATTGAAGGTTGACACAACTTGCCAAAAACATATGTTCAATTGTTCAATTATGGAGGCAGCGCGAGCTAAAAATTTTTCGTCGGCCGAAAGAAGTGAATTATTGGATATTGTGCAAAGAATTCACAGTTTATATTATTTATAATACAACGGGATCATTTATATGTGCTATACCATGCAGTTTTATGTTTAATTTGATCTCTTATAAATTGCAATATTGTCGACGCAGCTTGCCTGCGCATCCGAAATCAGCTGTTTATTTGTTTTCGATTGCAACTCTGTGCCGTACTTAAATATCCACAATCGCCTATTTAAATCGTATTTAACTTCCAACTGTGAAACTGAAATTCCCTATTTAAACTGCAATCAGAGTTTAAATATCCACTGTGAAACTGGCCCTTAGATGTGTTGATCAATCGTGTATCTTGCCATGGTACCGCCCTTATTTGAAAATTCTGTACAAACACTTTCCTTTATATCAAAAATATTAAAAAATCTATAAAAGTTAAAAAACGAAGTCTCGACGATTGTGATGTATCTGAAAGCAATTTATATCACTTCTAAGTGCACGAAAATGTTGACTTAAGTGCTTTCGTGACTGTTTTCACAAAAGCACAAAAAAAGCTTAACTTCAGTTGTTCATTAAAAGTAACCACAATTTTTTGCTCACTGCATACATGCGATTACATGCTTAGTATTCTCGCTTCCGGGATTTGAGTCAGCTGACCTTAACCCGAATTCTTCTACTTTGCTCACTGCTCATACTACAAAAGCTCATTGTTCAAAATTATTAGAATTGACAAAAAGACACTGATGATGATTTCTTGACAAACAACGAGCAAATAATTCTAATCATTGTTGTTGTACACTTAGTTTCTTCGTTTTCATACGAAATTGTTCCTCTGGCAAAGAGGGTCAGGCTCCTTAAGATTGTTGCATGACAAGGATACAACAAATTTTGTCATTTCAATTATGCGGTAAGGTTTAAAAATCTAAAAGACATGAAATTTGAGGTACGAAAATTAAGCAAAATTCATTAAAATGAATGAGATGTTAAGAAAATACACGCGAACAATTTCTTGTAAAGCTATAAATAAAATGAAAATATAAACAATAGCAGCAAGTGGAAAAGTAGCTCTCAATTATTTTTGAGACTCTTTTCAAATGTCAAAGTCATATCGGCCGGCCGTCCGCTGGTTAGGCAAATTGAACGCATTCACGCGCCAGTTTTGAAGCATGTGCGTTGTTATAGACTTATAAATTAGTTCAGCAAGAGTACTGGAAATGTCTGCTTCTTCCATACACTCTCTATTGTTTTTAGAAATTCCTTCATTCATATTTATGTGACTATACTATGTGTATAGTCTACGCAAAACTAGCACAATAATAATTCGTATACGTTTTTAAAGATTTTTGTTCATATTTCGCCGCCTTGTTAAATTTTGTGGTATATCACACCTGATGACATTTGGGAATTGCCGATTGAAGTTTGAAAAGCTATTACTCGAAAATGCCACGGTAGATCTTCAGCGGAATGAACAATACAAATTTGTTTCATTTGTACATATTTTATTTGTCGAGATTATGGAAATGATTAAAAGTTTTTTTTTTGTAAATATACTTTAGAAAATTCCAAATTAACTTTGGAAGAATGAAAAAAAAAAGAAAATTTTCTTTGTCACTGTGTCAATATGATTGTATTTGGAGCAGGGACTTTGGAGGTTTATCAAAGAATCAAAGAAATTGAAGAAAGAACAAGCACTTTCTCTCCCAACGTCTTGATTTGTCTTTACTATGAACCAAACCCCAACAGTGTCTTCCTTTTCAACAAGTTCTTCTGGGTCAAGCAAACACAATGGGGTTCATAGCCTGATTGACTGAGGGTACTGAAATCAGATACTCGATGAATCCAAATTGAATTCTCTCTCCCTTACTATTATTATTGCTCTCTATTAAACTTGCGTATAAATTTCCAGCGGCAAACTGAAAAAGTCGCCAATTGCCTTGAATATGCGCCGGCGTGATCAGGGAATTAGTGCTTGGGTATGAGAGTTTTAAGTATTAACGGTCACAAGTTTTACAAGAAGAATTTCCAGAAGATGTCATGAGGGCAAAAATTTCATTCAGTGGCAATAATCGCGTAGAATTGTTATATCCAATCCCCTAACATTATATATACATATGTATATACATAAGTAGACAAGTTGTTGACAATTTAAGTATTATGAATTGACTATTCGTTTCCGATAAAAGAAAAAAGGCGCTGCCTAAATAAAATACAATCGAATATGAATTCGTTGAACTAAATAAATTTTAGCAATTTTGTAGAATTTCTATTAATTTCACACTGGTTCAGTTGCACGTTGAGCAGAGTCGGATTCATACATACATATAAGCAAAATGTCTGTTACGCATTCTGTCTCACTTCCGAGTTCTTTAAACTGTTGAATGTAAAGCACTGAAATCTAAATTGATAATCGTTTCTGACATTTTGCTGTGACCCAGTATTGAAGCTCATAGCTGTATAATACTATAGTTGTAGTTTAATTAATATTCTGTGCTTTGTTGTTGCTGTTGTCATTACAGGAGAACGGCACTTACCTCTCGGCGCTGTTCTGTCGTGAAACGGACTGCAAAGGCATTGTCATACCGGTGCAAACGAAGACACTGCAGCCGGACTGGCGGTGCCTAACCTGCAGCAACGTCTTTCCGCATGCGAAAATGGCGCGCTATCAGGACTTTGCGCTGAACACGATCAACAATCGCATCAACGCGAGCAGCGTCAGCGACATGATACGCTTCATCAACGAGCTGTGCCCGCGCTTCTGTCCGCCCTCGAACTATGTGCTGATCGAGGCCAAGTTGAATGTGATTTGGCGCATGGCGCGCGTCAGCGCCGACTACACGCCGGAGGAGCTGCAGCACTGCGAGCGCTACCGCCAGGAAATACTTGCGATACTGCACAAGTTGGGAGCCGGCGAGTGCACGCTGAAGCGACTCATCATGAATGATCTGCAAGGGTGAGATGTCATGTCCCGGCGTATTGGAGCGAATATGGTCACTTTTACTTAAGCACTTAGATTAGCGCCTTCAGCGTGGTTTTCTTAAATTACTCTAGCTTTAATGCAACAACAAATTGTAGTTTAGTTAGTACTTCTAAGTGAATGCGCTGCTTTGTTTGCTTGTTGAGCTCTATCCTTTTCGATTTTGTTTTGCTCAATAAAACTTTAATTAAACAAATATGCGGCAAGTATGCAGAATTTATTAATTGACATGTCGTGGCAGCTGTCATATGCGAAGGACACCAATACCAAGGCACAACGAAAATACCCAGCGCGCACACAGAGCACTCAAGCATGGGGCGGCCTACAAAATAATTATACTTGAACATTTCTCTACTAATTTGAAATGCAAAACAACGCGTGCAATTTTGTTCTATTCTTGCTTCGGGCACTTGCGTAGTTGAGTACCTGCCAGCGGCTTCTAGAGCAAGTTCTGACTTTTCGAAATCTATTCTGAGGCAAGAGTCCAGCGGGTTTTATCTTTTAAAATTTAAATTTTATAAAAAACTGAATGTGCTAAAAGCGTGCTCGTACATTAATCGAATGGATGAGCTTCTTCTATATGGAAGTAGTATGCCCTTTTACTTGTTCTCAAAGTATCTTTGGTTCTGATAAAAGTTGTTAATACCAAAAATGTAGAAAAGATTCTTTTATATTTATGAATCTTAATATACGTAGAATATTTCAAAAGTAAACTTTTTATTTATTCGACTTATTTAAGAATTTAATCTACAGATTGCGCAGATATATAACAGAGTAGGAAGGAAATATGCACTTTCACTCAAAGCTATTGATCGCTGGTATATTTCTGCAACGGAAATTGTAGGTACAAATAAAATTGAACTAATTTCGAAATGTTTTTAATTATTAGGAATTCACAAATGAGAGTGAAGGATATCTTTTACTTACGAAATGTCTTTCTTACCATGTTGTCTTTCATGCTTTCATTGGTATCCGAATTCAGTTTGAGAAAATCTTTCATAAAACCAAAACCGCTTTTCAGAATCGGTTAAATTTTTGGTCGAGATGAGCTGGAATAGATTTTATGAATGAAAGTACCTAATCAAAGCATCTAAAGGGATATCGAGTATTTAAGCAGAATGTTTAGGCGCAAAGCTTCAATGCCCACACAAAATGAATATCATCGTTGGATCCCTTTTGATCTACGAGCGTATTTCTTTCAACTCGCACAACTAATGTACAAGAAATCACTTGGCATTGCTACAAACAGACCACTTTCGCGTAGCTCACTCGTCTGCACATTCAACTGGCCGCGAAGATTTTGAGATAATTTCGCATAAAATACGGGCATGTAGAAATTTGAAAGATTTGTGTGCGAAAATGATTAATACCGCCCTAATTACAAATGCAGTGTGTCTAATAAAAGCAAAACAAGACAAAATTTATATCGAATGCATGTCTGCACAAAAATAACATGAGGATTTCGAAATAGTTATCCGCTACACAAGAATTTAGGAAGTTTCAGGAAGTTATACTACAACAGCATGTCGGCTATGCCAATTGTCATATGTACCTATGTAGCAAGTTCTTTCAATTCCGAAATGCTTTTATATCCCCTAAATCGATAAATTCAGAAAAACATCGGCTTTATTTTCTTTCTATTAAATGTAAATTCGTCACACAAGAATTTTTGTTTTTTTTCTTCAACTCTCTGAAGTAACTTTTTGACTGCTACCCTGATGAATAAAAAAATTAGTAGCTATAAATTTATGATAAGCAAAAATAGTTTAAAATAGTGTATTTTTGGTACTTTAAATTGTTCAGAATCTCGAGATTTTTATATTCGGTATCGCGGAATCGACAGCCCTTATACCCAAAGATAGAACGAAATTCCAATGCATGAATGTTTTAAAATTAATTTACAATTATCCCTGCACGTCAGTGAAAAACTTCCAAAGTTCGAAGCCTTGCCTTGTGTCTCTCATTTTCTATTTATTAATTACAACATTATATATTACTTACTTACAATATTTATAATCACTGTTCATTTTGTGCCGATGATCGAAGACACTGACAACTTTAGTTAAGAAGCCGAGAAGAGTCTTCATATCAAAGCTGTGCTATGAAGATAACTTGATCTCTCTAAAATATTTTCTATTGAAATCAAATAGCCCATGAGATATTACAGAAAGCTTTCGTTGTAACGAGCATAAAGTTTGAAATGTTATAAATGGAATAATGGTATCCTGATGCGCGAAATTGCGATTAATGAAATTTGGCTTAACGACAGAGTTTCAAAGCAACAGAATTCCGTTTGATTAAATACCGAACCGAAGAAAATGCAAAAGGTTAACAGTTAAAAATTAATGGTGTATCTTTCCAATGATATATATACATATGTTGTTAAGCAAGCGAAATTGTTGAGAGCTTATTCCACAAGTTGTTCGAAAGAAGATTATTAGATGAAATTTTCATTATTAATTTTTAGTGCAAATGTAGAACATACAATGCAAAAATTTTTTTCAACATTTGCCTCAGAAGAATGTAAGCAACCGAATTACAAAAATATTGTTAGAATTTTTCTTACCGTATTTTTCTTCGAAATTTATGATTTTCGGATTTTTTTTAAAACCCATTTGGCGCTTTCTTCGTGTGGAAATGTTTTTCGATGTTTTTTAGGACAATTGGATCTGCAATCACCTGCGGGCTTTACATCGCCAGTATGTTGTACGTACTTTTAAATACAAACATAGTGTTTCAATTTAGCACACATTTCTAAGCCCTCGGGTCAACGGTGCTAAGCCAAAGTAAAAGAAGCATCAGTAAAATGCAAATTACTTCACAAGTGCGTACTAAATAATTTAGTCGGCTCGTTCAGTATTAAAAGCACAAGCGCAATGAAATCGAGTTCAGTTTTCGTAGCAGTTTCTGGGCGCACGGTACCGTTGCGTGCATGCATAGAGACTAACGGAATATATAAAATATAGAACTCGACGAGATCGACAACGGTTACAAGCATGATAGCCGAGTTCTATAACGATTGTGAAATTTTCATTACCGGCGGATCGGGTGCGTGAGATTATTCAAAACAACATTAAAAAAATTATAGCTCTTGAAGGAATTTCGATAATTTTGTTTAAATGCATTGTAGGCGTGGTTGGCAAGGCGCTCATAGAGTTTCTATTGCGCTGCTGTAATGTGCGTCGGATTTACATATTGCTGCGCGCCAAGAAGAATCTCAGTGTTGAACAACGTTTGGAAAAAATACGCGATTCCAAGGTTCAAGGCAATTTCACACGTCCTGTATTATAATGAGTGCTTACAGTTATTCACCCTTTACCGCGTAGCTTTTTCGTCGCTTGCGATCGGAGAAACCGCTTGAGTGGCGGAAAGTCGTTGCCATACCGGGTGATGCCATGCTGCCGCTGTTGGGCATAACAGCGGACTATGGGGAAATGCTAGAGAACGTGTCGGTCTTCTTCCATTGCGCGGCCACTGTGCGCTTCGACGAACCGCTCAGAGTGGCGGTTACGCTGAATGTGGGTGGCACGTTGCAGGCGCTCAAGTTCGCCGAGACGCTCAGCAAGTTGAAGTTGTTCATGCACGTCTCGACGTTCTTCAGCAATCCGTACTTGGCGTATGTGGAGCCGAAGCTGTATCCGGCGCCCATGGACTGGAGAGTCTGCTTAAAAATGATGGAAAGTGAAATAAGCGACAATGCTGTGGATGCCATAACCAGAAAGTAAAAGACAAATTGATGCACTGAAGCAACAAGTCCCTTGGTAAAGTAAACGTGTAACACTTTTTCAGACTTATCGTGGGCTTCCCCAACACATACACATTCACCAAGAACCTGGCTGAAAATTTAGTCAATGACTTTCGCCATCGCTTACCAGTGGCCATTTTCAGACCATCCATTGGTAATGCCTAGCATATCTCTAAAAAAACGCAGATTGTTATGAGGAAGGTACTTCTGTTTCTCTGCTGAATTTTGCAGTGCTTTTCGCGTTAAAGGATCCCGAGCCTGGCTTTCCACCGTCGCTAATGGGTGCCATGGGTCTGTTCGCATTGGCGGGCGCGGGCATCTTGAAGACGGTTTATCTTGGCGAAGGGGTGCACTTAGATATAACACCGCAGGATATATGTGTCAAACTGATGTTGAGCTTCGCCGCGAGTGCGGGCGAAGACTACGCCAAAGGGTGAGCCAAACAGCGGCGGTACAGTAGAGTCGTCCCACATAAACTTCTTGTTATTTATAGAAACGTAAACGTATCCGTTGTGCCTGTCTACATTTGCTCGTCACGTCACTATGATATGCCCACCTTTAAGGAAATTGCCGAACTAACGAATAGCATTTGGAATGAACTGGCCTTCGAGAAATGTTTCATGATACCCGGCTGCGTTTATACAGCCAGCTATCTGCGCTATATGTGCCTGGTATGGCCAAGGCCCGATACTAAGTAACACGTGACATTCACTCGAGCCGCTTTGCACGCTTTGCAGGTCTACACAAAACAAGTGCTGCCGGCGTTCCTGGTCGACTGCTTGCTGCGCTTGATGGGACGGAAGCCCGTACTCATGGGCATCGTGCGTAAGGCGTTCGTATCGCTGCACGAAATGCGAGCTTTCATGTTCAACGAATTCGATTCGCCCGGATCCACTGATTACGACCGGCTGAGGCAAATTACGAGCGGGTAACATTCCATTTTTATTCCTTATATTTCAAGCGTTAAAAATTCTTCGTCAGCACCGACTTCGCCTTTCACGAGGATTGCGAGAGGGCCGCTACATATAAGGGCATCAGTGCCAATTCCTATAAAATGGTGTATAAAATTCGCGAAATTCTGTTCAAGGAGGACCCGGCTACATTGCCGAAGCAACGGAAAGTAATGAGGATGTACGTAGGCCCTCTTAATTACAGCGGCATATGGAGACGTTGTTGATTTTCTATTGCTATTGCAGAAAGATTTTCATCTACAATGTGATTCGCGCGATTCTGGCTTATTTTGTGCTGTGCTGGCTTTATCGTGCCGTTTTGAGCTGAACATCTGCCTCTGCTTCAAAAAAACTCTTTCGTCATTTCATCATTGTAGTCTTACGTTACGTACCAATTTTGGCATGTGCCATGCAAGCATATAATTTCCATTAATCCTAGAATGCGTACAGAGTCTACGAGTTTCAAAATCATATGAAATTTTTGCGAAAAATCTAATAAAATTTAAATTCAAGTTAATTTTTTGTAAAATTTGTTTTATTGAATAAAATTTAATGAATTTTTTTAAGGTTTTGCTTGAAAAACTATTTGCAGTATAACACCGTCCGAAAAAAGCATCTTTTGGTCAAACTCATGAGAAAATCGTATTTATTTCCAAAGTAGTTTTAAATAAAGTTGTTTACGCCTTTTATAAGCAAAATTATATTGTAATAATATTGCTACAATATAAACGAAAAGGTTCCTTCTGATGAATAAATTTACATATTCCCATTTGAAGTTGTCTACTGAACCAAAAAATGGGGAATAAATTTGATCGAAATTGTTCACAACAACAAAATAATAATAAATATTTAAGTTCAGCAGATAATTTTAATTAGAATATTTTATTTTATTCAAATTAAACGAATAATATTATTACAAACCAATTTCACTTTTATAAACATTAACGAATTGATCTGCAAAAACGGCCACACAGGGGTAATTTAGTTGTTGACCCACTTCAGAATTTATAAAATTTTTCCATGGGTCTGAGCCTGTATCGGACGGCACAATGTAATCAAATTCGAATCGTTTTACGATTTTTCTTTCGCAACGAAAACAAATATGGAAACACAGTAATAGTGGAAACTCTCAATAAACAACTATGGAAGCATCAGTCAGGTTTCACCGACAGAGTAATACCCTACACCAAGTAACCGAGTGTGATGATAATACACTCAAAGAAATGAAATTGTGGGTGTATTAAATTTAGTGCCTATATAGAGTGCGGACCACGCTCATTTTTGACAAACAGATAAACAATCAAATATTACCAAGCTTTTCGTGGTCTGATCAATTCAATAGCGGCTTCCATTTCCACAAACAGGAAACTACATACCTTGTGAACCGTCGAAGTCTTAATTATATTAAAAAAGAACAGAACAGAAATAGACAACTAAGTATTGTCTTTTCTCTTTAGCAAGTCAGTCCGAAAAAAAACTATTCTTTCTATATTAAAAAAGTTTTAAAATCATCTTTTTCCAGGTTTTTTTTGGATTTGGCACCACTGTCAGCCGTAATGAGAATTTGTGTTGAGAATATGTTCATAAAGCGATCTACTCAACAAAATAAGTTTCGTTATCCATAATTTGTTTATTGAAAATAATTACAAAAGTCGAAAGATTGCGTCTAAAATATAATTAATTTGCACTTGTATTTAACTTGCACTCTTCATGCACTTTCGAATTGATTGATTTTTATTGAATGTATCATAAAATATAAATATGCTTCATACACTAGATTATTTACATGCTTTGGCACTCAAAAAGAAAATAATTTTAAATTTGAGAGCATTTTACTTTCTATGAAAGAAAAAACTGTATGTGTACATTTATATAAATAAAAATATTATCATATGCATATCATTTTGTATTCCTATCAAATTTTCAAACTACTCACATATGGGCGGGCCGGCGGACCCATTAAATTAATTGTCGGACGATATATATACATAAGTATATGCAGGAAAAAAAATCGCAATTTACAGTTGTTTGTTGAAATTCGTATTTACTAGGCGCTTATTTAGCATACACAATTATTCTATCTAATTGCTGAATTGTTTTTTATATGGTTGCAATATTATATATGTATGCAGTTTAAAATGCTTCTATGTATTCAGCACTTGTCTTTTCTTTAGTAGCGTACACTCTTAGCTAGCATTTTTCTTGTTCTTGCGTAGTTCGGTCACATCAGCTAATTTACATCGAAATTCGGCAGTTTTTTTGCGTGTTTTTTCTTTTTGTTTGAATTTTCTGCCAGTAAGAAATTTCGCAGTCAAACGTGTCAAAACATAATAAAGCGTATTTTGAGTCCATACAAATTTCAAGAGTTACCTCAGTTTTTTTTCTATCTAGTTTTTGACTCTTTTACTAAATTAAACATCCTTTCTTTTTCCGTCTCTGCTCATAAACTTGCCATATTTTGCCTCTTGCTATCGAGAGCATTTGTATACTTTTTACTCTACATTTGTGGTCAACAACAATAACAGTAAATATACATTCTACGAGTATACTCTCGTGTCTAGTAGTAGTAAAGGCAGATAATTCCCTAGTGTTGGCCCGGCCGTAGGCAATGAATTTCAGTCATTGGAATCTTATTCAAATTATAAATTACTACAACTCATATGCTTAAACCTATTGCTGACGTCAATAAAGTGTAGTAAAAATATATCATATATGCATTTGTATAGTTTTTAACATTACGAGTAAAATTAAGGCAAATAAATGAAACTACTACATTTTTAACGAAATGCAAATTTTCAACAAAACTGGCAAAAGAGTTACAAATATTGTAGCAACTTTCATAAAAATTCACTAGCTAAGTTCCATTTGTTGAGCATTTTTCTGTTCGGCCTTGCGCGCGTTGTAGCGTTGCAGCGGCGGCACGGCGAACATGACCAGACCACTGATGGCAATCATGACACCGGCAAGTATGAAGGCGGGTGAATAAGACTCCATGATGTCGTACATCCAACCTGCATGACCGAGAGGAGACACAGAGAGAGAGAGAGAGAGAGAGTGAGAGAGAAGGAGATAATGCGAATTCGATAATGCACGCAAGATACTGAGAAATGGCAGGAAGGCAAGCAACTCACCGCCAATGGGTGGTCCAATGAAGGACGCCACACCCTGGAAGAGCAGCAACAAACCAAAAGCATTTGTCAACTTATCCAAGCCGAGTAAGTCCACCAGTATGACCGACGTCAAACCGACGTAGGCGCCAATGGTGAAACCGAAGACCGCGCAGTATAACGCCAGCGAGTTGAAATCCGTGCACAATGGACAAAGCGCCGTAGCTGCAAAAAAATAAATTAAAATATTATTAAATTTAAGCTCGGATTCTACTCTCGGAGCGCTCTCTCTTACCAATGCCGCACGCTGTCAGGCAAATGTTGTAGATCAGCAGGCGGTTCACCCACGGCTTATCCGCTATGTAGCCCAGTATGATACGGCCCACCGTATTGGCAGCGCCAATGATGGCAATCAGGTAACTCGCCTGCTCGGTGCCCACGCCGAGCGTTCTCGCCTGCGCCACGATGTACACGTACGGCATATTGAAACCGATGCTGGTGCAAAAATTCGACACGGCAAAAATAATGAACACCACATCCTTCAGCAGCGCGAAGTTCATCATTTCGGCGAAGGTGTCATGTGTCTCCTTGGAACAAGTGATGCAGCCGCAACATTTTTCCACTTCCTTTGTGTGTTGAGAGAAAGAGCAAGTGTTGGAAAATTTACAAGAAAAAATTACATGTTGATATCAGTGTCTAAGTGGCAGCGACAATAATTCGAACTTCAATTTAAGAATCTGCATAGTTGTGACACCATGTATTGTCGAGATGGAAGAGGCCCTTCTCTTTGGTCAAATGTGCGCATTTGTACTTGAGTTCCACGATCGATTTATCGTTCGTTCTTTTTACAGAAAGTCAAAATAAAAGTCAACCGGATTGAATACATTTAGTGGTTTCGTCTGTTTTCATTCAAAGGTCAAACTTCCATTGAAACCCTGCACAAAGGTCTTTTGTGGTGACAGCAACTGGGCATTTATTTTGTATTCTACTTAATTTTATAAATTGGGTTGCCATCGGCAATAATATTGCTTAAGACAGAAAGCATAAAAGTATTTGAGAAACCCGAATAGACAATCCGTGCACTTGTATTAATTACCACCGCTGGCTGAGTTCGGGAAACATGTTGATGGTCGTCTATTTTGCATATTGAATAGCTTCACAAAAATCCATTTAAATTTAAAGAAAACTTCAGAGACAATTTCTAAAATTTTACTTCGATCGAGCACATGGCAATGCTTCTGTTTTTAAAAATGGAGCAGTTTTGAAGAAATTTGTCATTTACTTTTATCTAAAATAAACAAAAATATTACTTTTAAAAATTTTACGCAAAATGCTTTCGCTCGACCCTGACTCGGATAATAAATTATTGTTTCCAATTATTCGCATAACGGCGGCCTCACTGTTGTTGGCATTCTTCTATGGCCTGATGATAAACTACATAAATAAAAACTGCGCCTGTACGGTTTGATAAAAAGTGGTGCCCCCTACCAACGTTTGCCATTATAGGAAAAAACTTTCAAACGAACTAATTTCAAAATGTTCGTAATGTTGTAAAATGAAAAACTCGTGACCGTGTGGAATACTTACTTTACTTTGACTGAGATGTGTGCTGCGCCGGAGTGAGCCGTAGCGTTGCAGTGTGCCGGACCCGGAGAGGTCAGTGCGTGAGCGCGCATACTCGGGTATGTTGAGCAAGGAACCCTGTCGTATAATGGTATTAAGTATTTTTGATATTTGCAAGTATTCTATAGTAAGCTTCTACCAACCTGATACAGGATGTCCGGCCTATACATTGTGCCACTGACCGACTTCTCGCGATGCGTGTGCGTCAGCTGGCTGAGATGCGGATGGCTCACGGAGGCGCGTATAATGCCATGGTTGCTGGTGCTCTTGGACACTGTGGAGATGTGCATTTTGCCGTTTGCCGAGCCATTGGCCTTGTTCGTCTGTGGAAGAAAGTCATAAGTATCACGGTTCTGTTATTTTGATGAATTTTATTGTGCTTTTGTAAAAATTAGTAAAGATACAAAGAGGAATTCAGGTGATATTTGTCTACGCACTGCAATTCGCTTCGGAAACGGAATCGCAATCGTAATCGGAATTGGAAAATTATTGGAATTGTTATTTTTCAAGCGTAGTTAAATGACGGTACCACTTCGGATTGCAAAACAGCTCAAGCATATTGCTTGTGTTTCAACTACGTTTCCGAATGGAATCACACTGTAGAACAGGGGCGATTGATTGTTCATGCTAAATCGGAGGAAAGGGGATTTTCAGTAATGCAGGGAAGCTTAATTTGAAACGAAGATCTCATAACATTTAAGGATATACAGACCAGAGAAATGAAGGCCGAATCACTCACGTATAAAAAAAGCGCTTATTAGTACTCTGAGTGAAACTATTGCCACCCCTACTTGCGGCGCTCTCATAAGTAGGAGAAGCTTAGTTTATCCTCTCCACATGACAAAAATACTGCATCATACAAATCATGCATTCTTTTCAGACAAAGTTGCTATTGGAAGGCAGTGAAAGATAATTGTTGTTGTTTAAATTTTTGCTATACAAAGTTTTGTCGAAAGTGATTTCGATGTTCCCTCTCTTGTATGGCAATGAATATATGGCAGTATACAGATTTATCTAATTGAGGAGGACAACTGATCATTGCATCCACTCTAGAACAAGAGTGTGAGTATGAAGCATACTTCAAAATAAAGCTTATAAAATAAGATTCACTGGCTTGTTATCAGTGCCTGTCACATTTTAAAGAGTACCGGTGAGTATATACTCCACTCATGACTACTCACTAGAGATCTCTGCTAGAGACTAAGTTTCTCTCATATTGCATGCATAGTGATGATGTTATAAGACCTAAATCTTTGATCAACACTCACAAGTAATTTCAAAATAGTAGTGATGTTAAGAAAAATCAAGGCTCCAGTTAACTTTTGTTTAATGAAGTAATAACGGTGCCATTAATATTGGTAAATTCGCATAAGTTATATTGGGATTTTGCGAGGTTTGTGGGTAATGTAAGGGTTAGACATCTGCACAATTTACAAATTACGAACAGAAGAAAGTGCAATAATCCGACAGTGCCAATAACAACAACAACACGTAGTAAGGCAATTGTTTCAGCAGATCCTATGCATTATACCAAACTTTTTTAAATACATTTTTCGGTAATGGATTTTTCTTGTGAAAAATATCACTTTTCATGGAACCACCAGAAACAAGTTCCCAACTGCGTGACGAAATATTTTAAACTTCATAAGCACTCGTTGATTTTTTTGTACCTCCAAAGCTGAGTCTAAGGAAAGCACCTTGCAGTGTACTAGAGTAAAGCCCTATAAAATACACGCGAGATATCAGTAGAAATTGTATGTGTATGAATTTGTTATAAACAAAATACTCACAGGATTCCGATGGAATGAGTGTCCCACGCTATTGGAGCGGCATAATGGAGCCGTGTCGACGCGTGGTGGCAACTGCAGGTACTGTTCGCCCGGTTGGAGGCTCGCTTTGAGCGGCTCCAGTTCCGCCATGGTAGTATTGCGGTCAATAATGACGGCCTTCTTTGAGTTTGGCACTTTGGGTGCCTCCAGCGGTCGGAAGAGTGCACCGAAAATGATGCAGTTCAGCACTACGCCGCCGATGATGAGCATAGCTCCACGCCAGCCATAGGTGCTGAGCAGATGTTCTGTCAGCGGCGCAAACACGAAGGTGCCGAAACCGGAGCCGCACACCGCAATGCCCGTGGCCAGCGATCGCCGTGCTTCGAAGTAGGTTGTCACACTGACAATGGCCGGCAGATAGATGAGGCCCAGACCCAGACCGGTGCCGAAGCCTATTGTGATGATGAGCGTGAGCACATTCTGCGCGAAGGTGCTGATGATCATGGTAATTGCGGCGAGTATGGCACCAGCTATGGTAACCGGACGACAGCCATAGCGATTGACAAAGGATGAGGAAATTGGACCTGTTGCGAGTGAGTTGGGAAATAAATGAATTTAAGAGACCTGTGATATGTTCGAAGTGGAATATTTTAGATATATGTTATGATTCTTTTCTTGTTCATACCAAACAATAGAAGTAGAAAGAAAGCTAAGAAAAATAAATTTAAAGAATTTTTCTATTTCTTTGATATTTTTGGTCGCATAACTCGTAAGTAAAATATGTTTCTTGAAGTTTCTAAAGCTGAGTTAAATTCTCGACCGAACAGAATCCTATAAATCACTGCTAAAGACATTTTTTTTTCCGTAATGTATATCTTATTCTAAATTTAATTTAACTGAAAGGCGAAAAACTTTCTGAACTATCTTTGATTACACATTTTCCACATTTTCCTTGCCCGTCTGGTCGTTGCTACGTAATGCAGATGAAATGACGTAACGAAAAATGCGAAAATCCCAAAATTATAACGGCAAAATTTTTGCATACAAAAATGGGCAAAAAACGCGTGCAAAAAACTACGTAAGGCGGGGGATTACGTCTTCGTCGAAATGCGTCGCAAATTGCCGGGATGCGTTTCGCTGCATTCCTTAACCCTTAATCTACTACGTAGAGCAGAAAAATCCTGAAATTTTCCGGATTGCGGCCGAAAATTGCGATTTTTCCTTTTTCGTTACGTTGAAAAACCGCGCGATTTTAATTGAATTTTCTTATTTGAATTTCATTTGTTGCGCACGAAAATATGCTAGGGAAATAATAATACAGCAAGTGGCAAAAGTATTCGCTCATCGACTGGCGCACTTTCACACAAAAAGTCAAACTCACCTGACGCAAACGTCACGCCCACCATTATAGACGCAATCCATGCTGTGTAACCTTTGCCCTCATCGAAGTAGGTCAGGAACTCATCATAAAAGAGGCCAAATGAATATGTCATGCCATCGGCTGCAAGAGATAAGTTCGGCGTTAGAACTTTTCATCGCAAAAGCTAATTAAATAATAATACACATGATAAATTGTTAATGTCCACATCTTTTTCCAGGAAAATAGTGTTTTCGATACTGCCGCATTCTATTGCGCCCGATAAGGCCACTTTGAGCAATACACATGTCAGTTCCAAGACACTTTGTAATTAATCCTTATCGTTTGCACAATAATCTGCATTATTGCCAGTCTAATATCACATGTCCATTCGATAAGATAGCGCCAACCCTTAATGGCCACTTGAAGTCTTGTAGCTAAGCCATGCTGAAGCAGAAACGTTTAAACAACGAAAATCGTACGAATATTATTTGGTTCGGTCTGGTTTTTAAGTGTTCGGCCGCATGTTCAATGTCCCAAAATAATCTTACTTCGATATAGTTGCTGGCCTTAGTTCCCTTAATCAGTTGCATTTAATGCTTCGATCGATATAAACCTTCTAGAATGAAAATCGATTTAGCGATTGCGGTATAAATTGTATACTATGCAGGTTGTAAAATCTTTTAGATTTTGTTCACAGCATTTCCTTAGGATTTTGAATTCAAACTTGAACCTTAATTTTTTCTGAAGGAAGCTAAAATATAAACTTTTGTATGAAATATAGGAGCTTATGTTGTTCCCTTTTGGAAAGAAAAGTGTTAAATTTGGAGTTGGAGGATTGGAAAAAAGGCAGACTGTCAGAGTGCAGTAATCTGTGATCGTACACTAAATCGCACATTTTGAAAAACTGTACTTAAAGGCAGAAATTTAACATATAACGTGTTTAATAAAAAAATCACGAAAATTATATCAATAATAAATCGTAAGTTTTCCATAAATAGAAAACTAAAACGTTATTTTTTATGAACTTTGTAAAACTAACGAAGTTGTAAAGACGTGAAAAGAACAAAAATAGTTTACTCAGTTTTAGTTCGTCTCTGAAATTACTCTCAATCATATATTTTTTGTTATTCGTTAAAGTCGTAGGTGTAAAAGCTTAATATAACCATTATATGGGCGGCAAATGTTAAATCTTGATAGTTTCGATAATATATCCACCAGAGCGTCCATATTTGGTAATTTCATTGCCGGTAAGGATATCTTTAAATTTTATGTCTTCCGTCCACCATGAAGACGGTAAAATAAATATATTCGGCCGTACACCCTCCGGAGTATAAATTTTTTCCATATGTAGTCCAACTTGGAATATCTTTAGTTGATCACTATGTAAGCGGTACATTTAATGCACCCACAATTTAATTACTCTATTGCTGAATCCCGGCTGATGCTTCCCTACTTGTTTTATTATTCATTGTAGATACATTCAGCGACTATGGTGTACTAATAAAAATGATATGCTTGACTTTATTGGTCAAAAATTGACTATTACATATCTGATATGAGCTGATGACAGATATCGCTTATTTAAAACTTGTTTGAATCTACGAAACAAGAGATAGTTAATTACTTAATGAAATTAATTTAGAGGCTGCACAATTTTAATTTGCTTTTTGCCTTAAATGCACAAAATTGACGAGAACGTGCATATCCTTTTTGACTGCCAGTCTAATAGAAATGATGCGATTTACAACTATTTCATTGTAAGCTTTTTCACTAAATGCTCAACGTTCTATTCATTATCATGTTGGCGAAGATTTTTTTGGAGAGTATCTCGTGCCTCGACTAAAAGGTGCACTTATCGGTGCCTATTTCTGCTCTTATCACCTGTCAGCATGTCCCAGCATTATTTATGCCGTATCATAAATTCCGCAACAAATCTGTTAAACCAGTGTCGCACTTCATATAAATTGGAGTACAGCTCGAACGCATATTTATTGGCGTTACTCGTAGTTGTGGGCAAGGCTAAAGTTGAGCGCGCCTTATCAGCAGTTATCAGCGTAACTTACAAGGTGGCCATACACACATACACACGCGCATGTACTTTTGTGTGTGTTTGTAATTAAATAGCTAATGTTATTTGCCGAGCACGTGGCACAATTCCACATGTTCATTTATTTTCTAGATACTTTCTTTTTTGTATGCCTCCATATGACACCTTCCTTTACATATGTACATACCAGTGCTAATCCGGCGTATTGCTAGCTGACTTTCTACACGGTATTGCGCATTTGGTTGGCATTTAGAAGCAACAACGATTTACGATTCGCTAAGCGCGTGTAATTCTTCAAACGTGCTCACCTGCGCATTAATGTCAGAGGGTATGCCTCTGAGCTGAGCGGTTGCAATTGTAGAATTGGCATTTTAACGAACAGGGGCGTTGCTATTATTTATGTGAAGGGTGATTTAGCTGCTCGTAAATCAGTGATGACCAAAGAAATACAAAGACTTTTTGCGCTTGTCTAGTTCAGCACTGAAAAAATTTACTAGTAAAAACTAGTTCCAAGGAAGCGAATATTCGCTCGCTGCGGCTGGCATAGCAGATGAAGGCAAACGTCCGAACTAGATTCGTGAGTCCACAGTGAGAACTTTCGCATTTATGAGCACAAGTGCGCCACTTTGGTTATCACCGTAAATAATTCTTCTTAGAACCTTCAGACTTTTCAATCATAGATGCTGGCTTTGTGTGCAAAGCTCGTTCGAACGTAACGTTTGTATACATCGATCCGATCATATCTCCCTCCCAAGGCGGCGCAATCGGTGAAGGAGAGAGATAAGCATTATATTATATGTACATTCATATGTCGGCCTAGTTTGCAAATCGGCTAATTTAATTTTAATTTAAATCGTGGTTATATTATTAATATAACGAGCTTAAGGCCCTGGCGCTAGCGCTCCTCTCTTTAAGTAAAATATTATTTGTGTTATTGATTTCTTATAATAAATAATTAACATAAATTAGATGTCGATGAAATTTTTGATTTTGTCAACTGAATGCACTAATTCCGTTTAATATTTTAAAATATATACAATAAATGCGATTTAATTGAAACTCGTAATTTTCATAGTAGCTGTAGATCATTTTCTTTATAATGCAGATAAGCGTAAAAGCTGACTTGATTTTCATATTTGTAGCAAAGTGAGAAAGAAATTCTATTAGAAATGCATAAAAACAAAGCCTCGTAGTTAACAATCTGAGAACAAAGCATAAATTCACATTGTTATTGCTTTTACGTTATGGCGCTGGAAACGTGACAAGCGGCAGCCAAAAGAAGTTCACCTAGAACATGGAACCGATTCGTGAGCAAAGAATGTAAATGCTTTGTTTCTGAAAATTAAGAACCTGTTTTAGGTCTAATCCCAGGGAGACAATGCAGCTAAACAAACCGCTTCATATCTACATATGCATATTAGAAGACAGAGTGTTCCTTGACATACGAGTATCTACAGTATTGTGCAAAGTAATGTGAGCAATTCGGTTTTTTACTTGGAATAACGTTTTGCTTTAGATGTATTACATGTATTACATGACTGGAATACATATGTATAAGATGCTACTATTATTTTCGTGTGAAACTATTTTTGGGAGATATTTAATCGATTTGTATGACCAAGTTGAAGGTCAATTGGCTGCTTTAATTAATATGTTAGTTTTATTAATTTAAAAATACAATGGTTCTATATTCAATTCAGAACTCTTAAAGAAAGTTTTTGGTGAAAATAATTTATTCGTCGAAATAAATTAAAAGTAAAGTTAGTATGAACGAAGAGTTCTTCGATAATATATTTCACGAGTATAGACCAGAGATTGTAAGATCAATGGTTCGTACTATAGTACTATAGTACTACCGATGGCTTCATTCCAAAGAAGATCATGTCGGCGTGGACCTGAGGATTCCATTCGTATGATTTCATTATTTAAATCTGCTTTTCTAAGTACTACAATATTTTATTTGAACAGAACACAATCATCATTATTTCAACACTGTATGTTTTGTTAAAATTGTTTACATATGAAGGTTTTTTGATTTAAAATCTTTGGCATAGAAAGACAAGATCTGTATATTTCCTATGTTAGTATTTTGTTTTAATTTTTCTTGTTATACACTTCATGTTGTTGTTTTTAATACAGAAATGGACAGTTATTGTCTTTTCTGTGGCAAAGAGTTCCATCAAAAAATCTCATCTAATTGTTTTCATACATTTCAAGATTATGACTCGCACATGACATTATTGGCACTTTCTCAAAAACCGATATATAATTTTCGCTTTCATCATACCGATTTTCCATTTGTATGTATTGCATATACCAATATGTATGTACATAGCTGTGAGTTAAGCATTTCTATAGTTTTTTGAAATTAATGAAACATGCTCCCAGGCAGCCAACATTTTTCTACGTCCATGTCATTGACTAAAAAGTGGGTCAAAGGTCACTCGATTTTAATATATTATTATTGTATATTTACTATTACAAATGATATCAAATAATTACATCTGTAGTTGTTAACATTTCAGAGGGTAGACCCGCCTACTGGCGAGTGCCTCTTCCCCTGAACTTTTTCTTTCGCCTAATTACGTTTCCCTTTCATTTGTGGCATGAAGGCACTGCGATATATACTCACTGACTATGTGTATCATGAAGGAACCGAAGACTACCATCCAACCCCAGCCACCATCTGGGGGAACGGGCTGATTCGCGTACGCCTCGTCCTCGAACTCGCAGACGTTCTTGCCGTTGCCGTTGGCCTTTTTACGCGCCGGTGCATGCACCATTTTGTACTTTCACTTGTTGAGTGTGTAGTGACGGTGCTCGAATGTGTTTGTGTGTGTATTGAGAGGTGCAGTAGCGAGTATCAAGTGGGAATGTATTTACAGCGGAAAGCAGGAAGAGGTGGACACTTAAAGGAAGATATGTTGCAGGTAGGTGTGTATATGTATATCACAATTCGAACTACATTGATGTTGGTCTTTTGTGCACTTTTGTGTGTTTGTGTCTTTTTGTGTGTGTGTGTTGTGTTTGTTTTGTTGTTGCTGCTTTTGCAATTTCAAATCACAGCAATTTAACGGTTGTGCTGTGCGTGTTGCATGGTGTCGCCTTACATTGCCGCCTTACATTGCCGCCTCTTAAATGGTGCTGCTGTGCGTGTTGCTTTTGACACGTGCTGCGCTTCTGGCTCAGTTGCAATTGAGCTACTCTTGTTGCTGCTGAAAGAAGAAGCAGAGAGAAAAAGAGCACTTATTGGTTGCGTTCGTAAACATTGGAAATTAAAATATAATTGGAGCGGCATTTCCGCGCTGTTCAAGTGGATTGACTGACGCATATCAAAGTGGGTCAAGTGCGTTCCACAGACGAGCTCACTGACTTTCGGTTGAGAGCTGTAGACAGAGAAGTGTAGAGAAGTTGCAATCAATTATAATGAAGGGAAGGAAAGGCAGAAAAGATGAGGGAAATTGTGAGATGACGGTTTCCTTAGAAGTTCATAGAGCACAAAGTTGTTTTTCTCAATAGAAGGAACGAAAGAGAAGATGGATTTTCCTACGAAGAATTCTTGAAAGGAACTATTGATTATGTTTAGCTATGAAGAAGGTTGGAAGAAAGAGAAGACAATGATTTTTAAAAAAGAATAAAGGGAAAGACCTTTCACACTTTCTGAAAAGGTATAACACAAATCGGCGAAAGGACAATAGCTTTGAAATCTACGGTCCCTATTTTTAGGAAGAATCATAAATATTATTAAACCGCGTCCACGTCGTGTCAATGAAAATATCGAAGCTGTTAAGAAGAGTGTTACCAAAACTCCAAATAGCTGGTATCGCCGCTGAGCTCAGCAATTAAACATAAGTGGAACCACTTTAATTCGGAGTTGAACCAAGATCTTCCCATGTTCTCGTGTAAAGTGCAGTTAACTCAAGCATATTGGAAACAGACAAGCCACATCACTTGGCTTACGTGATAGCGTCAATGGAATTATTGAAGCTGAGCCCGATTGTTTGGTGCGATTTTTTATGACCGACGACAATCATTTCACACTCTCTGTGCGATGCGATGCGTCTGAAAGACTTCTCGTTCCGAGAAGGCGTCGCGACAATGTGATGGAAAATGCCAGAAAAAAAGTTCGCTTTTGTCTTAGCAATAATGGCGGCCACCGAACCGATATTGTGTTCGGAAACTATATAGTTGAGATAATTTGTTAAAGTGTAGGCCTAATAAATATACAAAAATTTTTAGTGGATTCGGATAGGAATATCCGATAAAACTCACATAGTAACAAACTGTTATAATACCGATTATATCATCCAGACGTAGTTGTTATTTGATAGCGAGAAATAAAGATACAAATTATTTGATTAATTTACACTGTTATTTTGTAAGCTTATATCTTTAGATCCCTGTTCTTAGAGATTATGGTTCTAATAGCTGATAAAATTTGTACACATTCTGCGCACTTTCAACCCTTATCATGGGCAAATACTTTAAAGTATGAACTAGCAACTTCTCTTCTTCACTCAAAAAACGAACACGTGAATTGGTCTTATCAACAAATGTTGAAATAGTCAGAGACAAAGCAGTCAGTTGAAATCACGTGTTCAAAAGCGTTTTAAATATTATGAAATTTTCCATAAGATAGCGAAACTATACTTGAAATATATAACATGACATATTTATTTAGGACGTCTGGACGTCTGCTCAAAAGAGATAATTTCATAAATATTTTAAAATGTTGAACAATAAATCAAAAATTAAATGTGCTGCAATAGAATTTAAATATTCGTTCATAAATTCTTCTATTGGAATTTTACTGTACACACATGAACATATACTATATATTATATTTTCAATTGTCACTTAACCTTAAGTAACCACATAGCAGAAATCCCTGCAGCCGCACACGCTTGCTACAATAAATCACTTCTGCACCAGATCCCCGAAGAACGACACCCAGCAACACAATTGACAAAGTGTCAAAACAAATATCAAATGAACAGACGGACAGATGGACAGACAAACAAAATTGGTGCTTTTCCTTCGCTCTTTAGCGCCATATTTTTTAAAGCTACGTTTTTGGCAGGTTCAATGTGTTGGGCTGTGCGGAATTACCATTCCAAGTTGCTTCTCTGCGCCGGTTTTCAAGAAGTCAAGAGACCGATGCACTCTCCACTATATCTGTGCATATATGCCGAAATGGTTTTCTTGTTCATACAAAATATATGTATGAACGAAAAACTCGGTTGAGTTTTTGGCTTTTGAGCATATACATAAATATATTTAGCAAAGCAGATTTTTCGATCGAGAATAGAGTACCAATAAGTCGACACACACCTACATACATATATGTATATATCATAAGCACAGTCAGTTATTGAAAAATTGCGGTGTCAGCTCTAATTAGCGCCAGTCGTAGCGATTTAATTCCACTGTGATTTGAATGTTTGCTTGTAAATGATTTGCTTATGCAATGTGACTAAAATATTGACAGGAATTATCGCAAATATATATGTGTGTATATATGCACAAGTTATAAGTCTGCAGCGCGAATTGAAGCTATCGAAATTTACACTGAAAACAATTAATCTGCCGCTTGCCAATTTGAATTGTACACACATACAAACTCATATTTCGGCAAAATACTCTACTTCAGTTTAATTTAGCTTGGCTTATTCTCAATTCTATTTTATATTCCATTTTTGTTTATTTATTGATTCATAAAAATCGCAGTGCTGCAATTTTAAGATCGTTATCACCAAAGCGTTTGAAGAAGAGCGCGAAGAGTGAAGATACAAGCTTCGACTGTAGCTAAAATTTTGTTGTTTGTGCACAAAAAAATGGACAGACAATATTTTTAAAAACTTAATTGCCTGTTATCAGAGCGTAGCTGTGCAACTCTTTTTAAAGCAATTTATTACTGAGAATTATTCCATAAGATAGGCGAGAAAGTTCGTATTCGATTTTGATGCACTTCATTCAATGCCTATTTTATATCTTTATTCCTGTTTATAAATATTCCGCGCCGACTTTGTACTCTTGCGATAAATTCTGTTAGTGCAATGCGCAATTGTTGCTGCGAATAGGCGACAACATTAGCAGCAGAGGTCTGTTGCTAATGCCAGCAGTTTTATCAAGAACATTAACGACAATGATGGCGATAACCAGAAACAATTGCAGAAAAGTCATGAGCACCCCACAAAACAACAATGTTTCGTCTACTGGTATGTAAATTCAATTCAGTCGTCTGTAAAATGTTGTATGCAATATTTTCAATTAAATTTAATGTGATTGAGTTGTATTGAATGCACTTGAAGGCAACTACAACTGATTTTTACATTTGCTGTCCATATTAACTGAATTCTAATATGGAATTACTTAAAAGAAAGTTAAGCAAAGTACATATGTATATGTATAACTAAAAGTAACTAATGCTGGTCAGTAGAAATATTTCAAAAAATATACGCATAAGCTAATATATTTCACATATTTTTTTATAAAATTAATTTTAAATTTTACAAACCCTGAAAAATTTTGAATAAAGGGAAAATATGCGATTGTATAGACGGTTCGATTCACTCTCTCGAAAGAGCTACAACGTATTACGCATTATAGGGAGAACTTATTCTTTGATCATTACAATATTAGCAGATTCAAGGAAAACCGCCACTACTGAACTACCCCCTCCCCCCTCCAACTAACCAACACTTCTTTCAAAACCAGCAAGTGCTTTGTACATAGGTATGTATAGGGGACATCCCTTTGGCGTTGGCTTATCCGAAAAAAATACTTCTCGTGAGCTTCTTGTGGAGTCTGTCTTTCTGTCTGTCTCTCTGTGGGTTCACGTGTCTGAGAGTGTTCATAGAAAGAAAGACTACTCTCACCAATCGCTATGGCGTTTGGTATTGAGTCTTACTTGCGCGGTCTTCTAAAATTTCTGTTTATATTAAATCATTCATTCATACAAAATTCATATCAACTACTATGTCAAACATAGTTCCACATTCATTAAATTAAATAAAATATATTCCAATTAGCTTTCGAGCAATAAACAAGTAAAAATTTCTTCAAAATTTCCGTAGCTGATTGCAATAAATTGAGAAAAAGGTTCATGGTCAGACGTGCGATACAACATGCCATGAAGAGCGACCTCAAGCAGTTTCATTATCAACAACACATATTGCAAATGAGTTTTTACTCACTGATAAGCAACTAAGCACGAAAACATGCTCACATATTAATTGCATAAAAATATATACTTATGCATGCTCGGAGTTGTATACATTTTCGGCGAAACATACATACTTTGAAGATAAGACACAGTCGTAATTTGAATTAAGTCGACATTGAGGGACAAGCGAAAACACTTTTCGAAGCAGAACGAAGTAGACCAAGCAACCAACAAAAGATACTTATTTAGATACCAATCTTTATGAGTTTAAAAATCACAAAATCTGCTGCGTGTTTACAATTTGAAGATAAAAGACGCATCGTACAATTATCACATTTGATGTTGATTAATTCAGGTTTAATGACACAAAGCCGAGCCGCCATCAATCTGCTCCGACTCGGCGAAGGGCAAAGAGATGAGCAGCGAAAAGTGTAGATTTCCGGTGGGCATGTGCGCATACGTAGTTCAAAGCAGAGAACCAAGATCTGCGGCTTATGCTGAGAAAATATGAGTAATTGTTTGCACTTTACACAAGCGGCGATTGCGCTCAAAATTAAAGAATTTGCAAAAAAACTATATCTTTTGATACGATAGATTTCTATAACGAAAAGAGTATTATATAAATAATATAAATATAAAAGCGTGCTTGTCTGTTTGTTGCCTTTTGCCACTGAGCGGATTTCAAGGATAATTGAAAAATTTTAACCCGACAAAGGACATAGGACAAATTTTATTTATTTTTTATAAACAAACACTCAGGGATGCCCCAATACATTTAAAGCACTTGTTGGAAAGAATTATAGGTCGGTGGTTAAGAGGAGAGTGTAGTAGTGGCGATATATATTTGGCTTGAATCTGCAGGTATTGTAGTAACGTGGTAAATCTTCCGTAGGAAGTCTATTCCATAACTGGGACCAACGGCCGGCCGAAGAAAGATTTTTTTTGTATTCTTCTATGGCGACCAAAAACGAGGCGGGTTTGATCAGAGCCTCGGCCAACCCTCAATTTTAATGGAATTTGGTGCGGGGTCACATGTTTTAAGTTTTAAATACAAATTCCTCACAAGTAACAGAAGCATGTTGAAGAAAGAACACTATTTGTTACTCTTTCGGCAGCTCATTTGATCATTGTCTTTAACTTTTTGATTCAAACGACACATATGCAACCCATTACATGTTCAGAAAGACATGCAAAATAAGGACATTCGTCCACATTAGAGCAGACTTAATTCAATTAGGTACATTAAAATTAAAATGTCAAGAAATTCTTATTTTGATTTCTAGATTATTGTTGATTGTATTTGGAGTAGGATCCTAATCTGCTGGTAATCGCGACCCAAAATTTCTTTTACGTCAGTTTTCCAGGTATGTACAGATGCTCTTTAATGCATAGCTTTAAAACGTGAAGCGATTTCTTTTAGCAATCTAAACATTGAAACGATTTTCTATAGTTTTGGATGTAAGTACATTTATATATTCTAGGTAATGAAGTCTGTTCCATACTATCACACGTCACAGTGACAAAGATATCTATTATATTAACATTTTTATTTTCATTTAAATTATAATTTTGGATTCCACTAATATTGGAAATATAAAAATCTTTCGGAATTGACAGCCCTAGAATTTGCGCTTGTTTCCACTTCCATCTTGTATTTGTAATGCAGCGTGGCTTTTGTAATTAAAAGCATTAGCACTTTCCAGCGGTGAGTAAATGGAGGCGTGTTTATAACTGGGTTAAGACAATTTTTCAGGCAAATATTATACAAAGTGTGGTGTTGTCATTTTTATATGCGTTTATTTAATTTTTACAATATGTATAAGAAAACAGCAAACAAACTGCGAATTGTACGAAAGTAAATTCAAAAGTGAAAGTTCGTTCTGATTACGAACGGATGCGTCTCTGGGCAATATTGTTATACTAAATGCGATAATTTTGGCGTATGGAAGAAGAAGAAGCGCGACGCTGAAAAACAAGATGTGCTCGGCGTAGTTGTTGTCAACAGCGTGTGACGTCAAGACAAAGCAAAAAAAAATATTTCAAAAAATGTGTATTTGTTTGTAATTGTGAAACTAAGCCAACTACAATCTTTTCCTTTAACAATCTTTGTTTGTCGCTCATGCAAATGCGATATGCTGTTCTATCGTGCAGGCAGAAACCTTCAAACCGGCTGTCATCTGTGCAGTCCAGAAGTGGAGACACTACCCTTCCGCGCTGCACAATGAGTCACGGCATGCGGGAGTCACAATAGTGCTCACCGTAAATTAGCACAGTAGCACAAAGTCTGCTCGGAAATGTGTCTACAACGCGATTGCTACATATAAGCACACACACACACTTGCACACATACCCGTAAAGAGTGTCATTGAACCTACATATAAACTGGCTGCACATATACCTGTACAAAGCACGTGCATATCGACATAAAATTCACACAAAAAGAGAAAATCAAAAAGGAACGATCTACGAGCATTAACCCTTACTTCATGGAGCAGACAAATATGACTTGGCACGTACAGTAGGATACAAATTTGACTTTTGTGTGCTAAGAAGAGCAGCAGGAACTAGAACATTAACCATGAGCCGCACAGCCTATTTTTCCAAAAGTGAATTATCCATGAAAAAGGTACATGACTGCAAAAGTTTCGCAAGGAACTGTCCGAGTTTTGTGTCTCCATTTACATTGTCAGCTAATAGAATTTCTGCGTAAAAATATTTCATTCATTTTGCATTTACGTTTTTTCTCTATTTACGTTCTTAAAAATCAACATTTTTCTTTGTGCAATATTTGTCTTATTCGATTTAAGTCGCCGTTTTCTAATACTTGCCAACGTAAATAGAGATATTTCTGCATTTCATAAAAATTGTTCCATCTCTGAGAGTTTTTTCCTTCTGCTCTCTTTCATAAGCCAAACATAAAATGTAAAACGAAATTTTCGGCCAGTATTCGATAATTGGAACATACCTCTGTACATGTATCCAACCTATCCAAATGTCCAAAATGCATTTATTCTGATAGCTGCTTAAAATAATTCAATTTGAGACCTAGAATCGCTTGCTTATTGCTGTAAGTATTTGACTGATCTGTGCATAAGGGTTAATTACGAATGAAACAAGAAAATTGGCGCAATTACTTCCCGTGTCAACTGCCAACACCCTGGCCAGCTACACATGCTCGAATTGGCGACTGCAGTCCGTCGGAGAGAGCGCCGTGCGATGGAAAGGTGCGCTACTGTAGCGCCTTTATTGCGGCATTTATGCACGTTTTTTTCGAAAATATTTGAACAAAGAATTTCTTTGCAGACAACAGTCTG
This sequence comes from Neria commutata, assembly GCA_963457695.1. NCBI lineage: Eukaryota > Metazoa > Arthropoda > Insecta > Diptera > Micropezidae > Neria > Neria commutata. Next base: position 21,977,925 of record OY735249.1, on the reverse strand, counting down.
ATTCACGCGGAAAATGCAACGCAAGATTTATAAGAGGCGTATAAAATTAATGCGTTTCACATGCTTGCGTCATAATAAAATATTTAAGGAAATAAATGTGAGGTCAGCTGAAATGTGCACACAATGCGATTGTTGCTACGGCCATCTTTTATAGAAAGAAATATAATTATAAAATATATTCGTTACGGGAAAATTGGAAACGAAAGTATTTTAATGTTATCACATAGGCATGATCAAATGCTGCCAATTTTCAAGTATCATGTTCGTAATAAAAGATTCATGTATACAAATTTGAGCAATATATGAACATAGGTATACTGCCCACTTAAAAAGACATTTAACCCTCAAGGTTAAATTACATTTCAAGCGACTAAACAACTGACGATTTCACTGAACAACATAAAATAGTTATGAAATCAAAGTTACAATTTAAAAAATTAAGACCCTTTTATTCGTTGTTTGTCTGGTTTGTTAGCCTGTTTCCATTTTTTTCAAACCAGAAATTGAAGTTCATTCTCAATAATCTACCTTTTTTCGAGCAATCAAAGTTTTCTCGTTCAGATAGATCAGTGAATTTCCGCAAGTGGACAATCAATCCGAGGTCGATCAGAAATCGTTTTGGCTTAACTAATAATACCTACCTATAAATACATGCAAACACTCTTGGTTTCGCATCGTCTTCAACTACAGATATTTTTTGAAAGCATATTTTATCTATGTATATTGAATAAAATTAAATGTCTTTAGCTTGTGTTAAAATCTTATCAATGCCTTTAAAATTCAATAATTTTTGCCAAACAAATTCGACGAAAGTAATGATGAAATTTTGCAGAAAATTCGAATCAAAATTCAGCATATGTATATCAAATGAGCACGTTTAAGGTTCTAACTAGTAAAGCAAACATTTCATTAGACTAGATATGTGCTGTATTGACTAGTCCTTGCCGCTGCCGCAACGTGCGCCTCTCTAGCGGAGGGGCGCTTAAGACAGAAAATATTATTTTCTGATTTGACATGACACTTTAGAAATTGAAGAATACTGCAGAAGTTATGTGAAGATTGTCAATTTGAGTGTTCCAATTTTGATGGGAGCTGAGAACCCAGTAAAGCTCCCTTCAATCGGCGTCTGTTATTTGTATAGGGAAAACATGATTAGCATGTTGCTGCCACTTACTTATACGAGTGGTGTGCTTCCTATTCACAACTTGCTAAACAGAAGTTGTCAAAACGTTGAAAACATTTCACTACGTTCCGACTCAGGAGCTGCACATATGGATAGCAAGCGTCATCGTGCGCATACGAGCTGTCGAAGTGCTGGCATAGGCCGCTCTGCAATAAGGCAGACGGACAGACAAGCATAGCAGTCACTTGGTTCTGTCTTTATCTGCGGCATTTGCCGCCGCACGGGTCTTCGCACTTCGTTCACACCTTTTCGACTCTCAGCTCGTAGACCTGCAGTTGTTACCAAGACCAGAACCGGCAGCAGCGGAAGAGCGTAGAAAAAGCTAAAAACAGCAGCAGCAACAATTTTTTATGTCAATTTCGTTTTGTTTATTATTGTCTTTATGGACGGCCCATGCGTCTTTTGGCAACACGTTTTGCTTTTGTTGATGTTTTGACCATTGTTGTAGCTTCTGCGTTTGTGCTTTTGTATCTCTGGTAGCTTTGAGAACTTAATTCTGAATTTCGACTGATTATTTTAGCCGTTTGTGGGAGGTTCATTGACAATATTGCGCATATAGAGTGCAAGTTCAATGTCGTTTGTATTTTTTGAATTCTTAATTGAATGGCAAAATGATAAGATAAGGAACCGAGGTCAAACGTGATTCTTGTAGTGCTCTTAACTATAGATCGACGGACGAGCCTCCTCGGTGCGTATAACTTCAAATATGCAAATTGTGGATTAAAAGCGCAAGTTTTGGAAAAATCCAGAATAACTCAAAAGAATGATCTAAACACTTGAGTATACGGTTTGTAATCAGTTCATAAAAGTGAGTAAAAACTACTCACTATATCTTATCACTAATCACTAACAACCCAAATCGAATTACGCGCCTTATTTGACTGGTAAAACTGGTTTATTTTTTGAATGAAAATTGATATCGAGAATTTAAATAAATTCAAAAATTAATTTACATTTTCTCATTATCAATATTCAAAAATAATAACAACTTGAATTGTACGCGTTTGTTTCGAATGAAAATTGAAATCAAGAATTTGGAGAGCTTCGCAATTTAATAAGATAACAATGTTGAGTGACCGGGGGGTTTTCCTGCCATAAAATTCAACAATCCTATCTGGCTTCTATCACATGCACTTAACCGACTGGCTTCAGATTAAGGTACATGCTACGAATTCGTTATTGACGCACTTGGAATTAATTAGACTTAATTCCCGGTTTTCCCTGTGTAAATTTTTACAATCATTCATTTGATATGCTTCTATGCAAATATTTTATTGCAATAAATTCATCCCTATTATTAACATAATTATGGAAGTTGCGTTGTCACAAGCGTAAAACCTTAAGGCTGCCACTTCTGTGACAAAACTTCACAGAACAGCGGATATACCAAAGCTCAGGGTATGTCCCCTATGGACATTTGTTGATTTCGAAAGATAAAGGTTATTGGGATGGCGAAAAGTGGACAAGTGGTGGTGCAAATTTGCATTGAATCCGAGAATATTGTAATGACGTATCATTTAATTCCAAGTTTGATTAAAAATTTTGTATTATATTATAGTATAATAAGTTGTAGTAGAAGAGCACACAGAATTGTTTAAAATTTATGGAAAATTATGCTTTTATCATAAACTTTAATTCAAAAGGTGAATTTCGAAAGAATTTTTTTTTAAATAAATTTTTCGTGGCTGCGATAAATTGCAATACAGATATGTATGAATCTGGCAAAAGTTATGATATGTAGTGGCTTACCACAAGGTAACCCGAAGTCCTTATGTGCTCTATCAGAGTTCGTTAATCAAATTAGGCTGTTACTGTAAGCAGGATTATCTCGGATTATATGAAAAAGACATAACCATTTCCATATCATGAGTCACAGCTTTCACAACAAAAATTTTCAGATAGTTAATTCTTCCAAATTTCTTTGACAATCCATTAATGTGACATCGAAATTTGTATACATGCACAGTATATAAAATGAAAACTGATACCCCAAGTTAATTCTCTAGTGCCTCCATAGGGTTAACAAGAAAGCTGTGGTTGCACCTTTTGGTCAGGCACACAAAACAGAAGCTGTCAAACTTGCTTCTAATTAACGCAAGAATTTCTGTTTTGATTTAAATATCAAAAATTAATTCAATTTTGAAAATTGAAAACGAGACAAACAAAATAAGCACGAATTAATTCACGTGATTGAAGTTTACGGAAAAGTACAAGTTCGACGGAGTTACAAGATCTGGGAGTCACCTTGGCCGGTTTGAACTGGGCAATCTGGCGCCTTAGCATGTAAATAGTATACCACACTTTGCCAGCAAAAGGTCAAATTGCGATGTGAGTTCCCGCACGTACTTTGCGGCAAAGTCTGTTAACTATTCTGCACAATATGTTTCAGATCAGTGTCCCCCAACCATTTGTAATGTAATGCATTCAGACGTTGTAAAATCAAGGTATTTGTGTAAAGTTTGCTCTTTAAGAACACAGGTTAAGTGTTGTGTGGGGGCAGTTTGGCTTTGTTATATAATCGTATTTTCTCAATTTAAATTCGGAGACCAAAGAGGGTATACAACTCATCAAGTCAAACAAACATTTGTTTAATGAGAGAGCAAAATCAATACCATTTGTGAGCTTCTGAGTTTGAAAATACTTATAAGTTAGGTGAGTGGTCTCAAAACTTCTGGTGTAAATGACAGGCTAGCGATCAATAGTTCCATCTACAGACAATGATATTATCCTTAAACAAATGCGCATAATTTCTTAAAATTCTGTTCAAAATTTAGTTCAAAAGTATTTGAAATATGTATATAATATACGTTTGATATATTTTACAAACTTTTTTCTTAATCTACTTTCAGCTTCACTAACGACGACAAGACGTTGATACACTATATCACTTTTTCATTCGATTAGTCTTGATGTATTTGGGTTTTTATATTATTATATTATATTATGCATATTTTAAATTTTGCCCAAATATTGGGAATTGTGGCTAAAACAGGTAAAGCACTGATTGCTTTTCTGTGAATAGAATACAAATAAACACATGATATGAAACCCTTTGAGTGATTACTTTTTACTGCTATATCACGATAAAAATGAAGAAAATTTTATTCTGAAACAGTTGTTGCATAGTTTTACTCTTAGGTGCTAGGTGCGACGTAGCAGCTTTAGTAAACCTCGAGTATAAGCATAAGCTTTAAACTATGCAACAGTCCTTTCAATGCTTTACCCCCAAAAAGCGCCAGCGTTCCCGACTCACATGTCAAGGGAATTGTTATTTGTAATCATTCAGCTGAAAATAAATAAACTAAAGAGTTCACTATCAGTAGGAAGGCATCGGCTGTACGATATCGTTTGAGAAACCCTGCTCAAGATTTTTGGCAAAACCGACTGCAAATTCTATTAAAATAAATAAAAAAGGGATGCTTGTTGAAACTGAGTGGTCGTCCAAGTACATATGTGAACAAAAATTCATATAGAAAACATGACAAAAGAGTGCCTGCCAAAAAAGTGCAAAAGGAGACGAATTTGAGCGAGCATTTTCGTGAGAGAGGTCGATGAACTTTTTACATTTATCATATAAAATGTTTATATTATAGAAAAAATTCATTTGTTTACATGCAACGCGCGGAAGTTTGAGTGTAACTCGATTTGAATTAAATATGCTAACAATAATTCGTTTTAGTTAAAAATGGCGGACGGCATATGTAAACAATTTAAGTCAAACACTGAAAATAGCATGCAAATAAACACAAAAAGACATCAGCAGAAAAGCAAACAAAAACGACAAAAATACTGCATTTTTAAGGCTTGAGCAAGAAGAAGAGTACACGAAAAATAGCCAAAGGAAAAACTAAAAGCGAGCGTAAGTAAAGCGTAAAAATAAAAACAATAATATATTAATAGTTTTGCTGTGGCCGGCACACAGCAACAAAATGAATGACACAGATAGGGCGTGAAAAATGGGCCAAGTAACATTCGCAGGGGCTAATGGGACTGACATGCGCGCGCTGTAGGGCTGTAGGGCACTTGCATATCGAAAGGCCTACAAAGTTGCCGCGAGCAGTTGACGGTGGCAATTGCAACTGGCAGTACAGTTTCAGCAAACTAGAAAGCACTCGGAACGACAGTGATACAGCTGGAAAGATGTTGGCAAGTGGATTTAGAACTTTCGAAAATATCAGCTATTTTTATGGCATAGAATGTTTAATACTATAATTTGTTTTCGCATATTTACCTCGAAGCGTGTCGCTGTTTTGCTCATTATAAGCGGCGAATTTTCAAATTATCTATTTAGTTTATAACTTGTGTCAAGCCACACACGCCCCACATGTGTCTGTATGTATGTACATATGTAGACTACTCGGCGTACAGTAAACACACAAAATGCACGCAATTGCTTATCTGCACAAAAACAAAAACCAAAACGAAAACAAAAATTTGGCTTACACTTCTGCACTTTTATATAAAATGCTGCGCAGCGTTGAATAACAACTACACAGACTTTTTTTTTGAAATATTTCATTACATTACAAAACAGCGGCAGCAAATTACGAGAAAGAGAAAGAAATATTAAACAAATATTATAACTTCACGAATGAGCAAAAGAATGTATATTCTTTAAAAAAGATCAAATATTTCAAAACAACAAAGTTATGTTGAAATTTCAAAGCTCAAAGCGTATTTCCAATGGCCCTCGGCCCTCATTAACACTTAGTGCACGTTCAAACGCTTGGCGGCGCCAAGCACGAGCTGCAAATGGCTGCGCGTACAAACGTTCAATTCATAAAAATCAATGAATATATGCGTATGGTCGATTTCATGAACAACCTGCACTGCAGAGCGTTGTCGTTTCCACAGGAATCGCGCGGAGCACAGGATGACAACGAATTTTCGTATTGAACGCGCGCGTTTATGATTGAGACGCTGTCGATCCGCTGCTGGTCTAACTTGCTTGCGGCGTGATTAACCGTCGATTAGGAACTGAATTCGTTCACGAAATCGGAATGCTTGATTCTTGCTTCTGTGCATGAGGAAATAATTTGCAAGTCAAGAGGTTTCTCATGTTCGCCTGCACGAGTATCTGAGCGTTCGAGAATCTGAGCAGCGCCACAATATCAGTTCGCGATACTTCGTCTTATCAGTTGCGAGCAGGGGAATGTGTGAGTGAGCGCACGCAAGAACAGAGAGCGTGTTCTTGCATCTGCGAGCGTAGCATGTGTCTGTGTGTCTGTGTGGGTGTTGCTGCAACTTGCTGCCCGGCAATATTGGGCCGCGTTATATTTATAAACAACGGCGGAGTTGCGTTGAATTATTGCGCCGTTTCCAAATTCCAAAATATTTTTAAATATATTCTAGCCATTTCAGCTGAATTTTTCTCCATGGTCTTCGTAAAACTGTTAGTGAAGATTACAAAATAAGTTGCTGATAAGCTACATTCTGGCGGGAGTCACAAATCAGTATCTTTTGTATCAATTGATATCATAGCCAGCAACTTTATTGGCGCAGGCAGTAGTGAGTACCTAATTTATTTTGGTAAGATCCCTTTCAAACCAGCATTTGTATGCAAACAAAAATAGTTGGGGAGAGGTAAGCGTTTTCAATTAAGCATTGCTGAAAAAATTATTTCTGATGAAAAAAGATGAATAAATTATGTACAGCGAATTGAAAGTTTTGCCAAAACAATGCTGCATTGACCATCTGCCTCAATAAAAGCAATTTTCCAATGGATTGCATAACTCTGCCATATTTGCAGAGATCTTAACAAAAAATTATTCTCTACGGGGTCCAACAAGTTTCTGGTGGATATATTTAATCAGTTATATTTAATGCTAAGTCAATAATTTTGAAATTTTTAGAGATTTTTTTTGGACTTACTCTGTCTTAGAAATAACAAAATTTGTGTATAAAACTAAATTGACTAGTTTAAAACAACGACAACAACAGCAATAACTATAATTATTTTCTCACATGGCCACAGTCAGATTGTTAAATTGTTGTTTTCAGCCGCGAAAATCTCATCATTGACTTTTTATGTAAATTCTAATAATTAAGAAAAATTCTGTGGTCAAAAGTAGTAACCAATAAAATCTATTTTGCTACACCTGTTCCTCCTGCGTAGTCAACTTGTTGCTCTGCACTGTTCACTGCAAGTTTTTGCCTTCCATGTGCATGCATTATTTTCGAAAGCCCTTTTTTGGCGAGACTCACCAAAGCCTCAGTTCATTATCTTATATCAGTTGATATTTCCCTATGAAGAAATACTTTTTTCGTAAAAAAATATTCAGTGAAATGAAATGGCAATCAATTTTAACTGTATCGCCAGAATAACGTTGAAAGAGAGGGAGGATAGTCTGTATTTAGATTCGAAACTAACTCGCAATTTTGAACAGAAGCTTCACGAATCCAACTGGTGCCTCTGGACCACATCCAATGTCGCCCGATAAAGCTAATACTACTAATAGGCAACGTTAGGGCCACCTGCTCTTTTGAATCCTTGGAGCACCTTCTCTATTGGTACTTTAACGGTAGTTGCTCTGCTAAGATAAGAGATCTTATCTCAGCCGCCCGCGCTTGGCGAAATTTATCGATTTCACTCTTCGACACAGCTCTAATGCACCAAGCATTACAGAGGGAATTAGTTCTTTGGTTGTACGTCTCCATTGACGGATAGTCCTTCTGCGCATGTTCTTCCACGTCAATACAATATTCGCGGATTCAAAGCGAATGCCAATTGCCAATTGCCACTCCTCCATTCCCTCCACCCACTACCCATAACTAGCTATAATCTTTTCAAAACCAGAAAGTGCTTTCCATGTTTAGAGGCCATCCTCTGAGATTATAAAAAGCTTCGAGAGGAAAGTTAAATTTAAATATATTGTTTGCATAGAAATGCTATGGAAAAATGTATTTTAAAATTGTTGCTTAGAATTGAGTCTACAATATTTTCCAATCCCAGTACCGATTGCCAATAAGGCTCCAGAAGTGGAATACCGCTGGATGTTCAGAATTACTTTGCTGTACAGCTGAGATCACTAGAACTGTAGGAAGAATTTTTCAATAGCTTCTTAATGAAAATAAGCTTATTGTTTCTTACACATTGTGTGCATTTGATTTGCTAAAAATTCCCACTGTGCTTTGGTGTTTTTGTGCCGCTGTAAGTAGAGCGAATACAGCTGTTTGAACAATAAACAAGCTGAACGCTTATTCTGCACTTATTGAAAATATAAATAAATTCAAATGAGAATAATAATTTGTTCTCAATATATCGCTCTCGCTTATCGCTACTGAGCTCTCTCTCTCTCTCGATCTCTCTTTCTCTCTGTCGCACTATCTTGCACTGCATATGGTACCGCTGGTGGCAGAATTATAAGTACATCCAATTCGTAATTCAGTAATACATTTTTCGCTAACTTCTAACAAACGAACCTGCACTTCCTTTCTCACAGTGTACCGATTCAGTATCAATGCGAAAAATCCCGCTGGCAAGCAGAGCAGCTACTACTCGCATGGAACTATGCACCGCCTTCCACTCGTCTCGATTTTGTGCGATAAGCGCTTTTATTCTACTGCGCGGACGCTGCATTTAAACATCGCGTGGTTGTGTGTATGTGTGAGTGAGAAACGCGATTATTTGTGTAGATGTATTTGACGCCCTACAGTGGCTGAGATGCATACAAAAGATGGAAAGAAATATATGGTGTCGTCGTGGAGTTATCGGCGTACATATGATCGTTTTTATATCTGAGAAGAAAATGGAAGAAAAGTCGTCTCACCCAGACGTACATTTCATATTAAATGAATATTCCAAACGACATTTTTTCCTTCCCAACGCAGCAAAGTATATGAAATTCATAGCAGATAATCACATTTAAGTTCACTATTGTTAAAACCTTTTCACTGGGCATGTCTGCACCCATAAACACGATTTCTTAACAATGCTACCGATAGATAATATAAAAAAATTATGCCTCTTATTCGCCCTGGATAATAAATAAATAAATAAATAAATAACTGGCACAACCACCCGCGAACGAGGCTTAGGCCTAGCTTTCTCGCATTAACTTGTGTGTGCTTGTCATATTTTTCACAAATTAACGGGACCTACTTTACCGAATCCGAACGGGTTTGAGAAGCTTCTCATGGCAAAGATTATTCTCGGAGAATTGCCAATTCACCGCGAGAAGTGGCGCCGCGCAAAGAAACAATTTGAAAACAAATTTTCTTTTTTTTTTTATTAGATGTTACCGGACCGGGAGTTGAACCCAGGTCCTCCGCATCAGCGACCAAGCACTTAGCTCACTGAGCCACCGCGGCGCCACTCTAGATACACTTGCTTAAAATTCAAAAAAAAGTTGCAGATCCTTGAAGCTGTATTCTTAATATGGTTTAGCTTGCCAGTAGCTACACATAAGATATAACATAAATTTCCTTTTTTTTACCCAACCCATGGGTATGTACAAAGAAATATTTCTCAAAATAGTTCATAACTTTTGACAGTGGAAATATGTTAACGTCTTGAACACCTAACATCAAGCCAAATTTAAGATTTTTACTATGTTGAAAAAGGGTTTGTCTATAAACACACCTACGACTTTATAGGTACAAGATTTGCATTTTCCTCCTAAGGGGAAGGGGAAAGGGACCATTAAAACTGATTTTAGCTTGCAATGATGTTGATTCAATGAATTTGGCTTAAATTAAATGCATTTGGTTATTATATTTTTTTCCTGCCAATACATTTTATGAACATGCTTTTAAGAGTTGTATTGATATTTGTTAATACAATATAATAATGAATAGGAAACCAAAAATATAGGCCCCTTCAACTACTCGTTGATTCACAACTACGTTTTATTCGCGGCCAATCGACATGATAAATATCACCGACATGAGCTGTTGTTGACAATATAATAAAGATAAGCATTTTTTGTTGTTGGAATGTTGTAGTGATTTAAAGAGTTGAAACGGTATTTTACAGATCTGACGTAAGCATGTTAATCAATGATTAAACTGTTTTGTATAAGGCTTGTATGAAGATAAGTGAGTGATAAGTTGCTACACTAACGATGTTCACATTCTGGTAAAAAGTGGATTCAGTTCCGTTATACACTCCACGAAGAAGAGAGCCAGCGAATTAGCTAAAAAAAGTCATGATTTGTAAGACACAAACAAAGTCACTAAAATTCCTGCAGCTAACCAGATACCTCGTATATTTTTTTTCTCTCAATATGCTTGAAAAAAAAATCGGATTCGTGGATAGCGAGAAATTTTTGGAAAATACTGTAGTTTAGATTCTAAATTGCCTGAAATCTACGTCATTCTTGGAAATATGAAATCAAGCCACTACAATTTTACATTCCATTTCATCTCCCCCAGAGATCCTCTTAGTTACATGTTCATGGGCTCCATCAGGATTTCTCTCCGTTATCGATATCCATTTTAAAATATTACTTAGCCACATCTTCAATGAAGTGAAGATGGAGATGGAAAGTAAGAACGTCGTACAAAATATGATATACCATTCACAGGCGGTTTGAAGTCGAGATTCTACTTGTATTTCAAACTTCCAGCTGATATATAAATTCGTATTTAATGGGAGACCAATAGACTAATTAAAAAGGCAGATTAAGATTAATGCGAAAGAGTACTGAACTCCCAAAAAAAAACCGAAAAAATTCTGCAAATGGGAGCAAATGCCTTATAGCATTTTAAAGCCACTTCGGTTCGCTTACTCCAGCTGATCTCCTCTGTTGCCTTCTATTTTATGCCACGGTATTAGGCAACTCTTTTGCCGACTTATTATAAGCATGTTTGTTAGTGTACAACAAAAACATTTAATGACTACATGCTAGTCGAATGCTATTTTTATGCGGCGCACACAGCAAATACAAATTATTCTAGAAATATGTCAACGCTTTAAGTAATCAATTAAAATGCAAATAATAACAATTCAATGTGATAATTTTGCATTCATTGTACTTTAGGGCTTGTATGTGAGTGTAGATGCATGCTCGATTAAATGAACCGCAGCTGAAGGCGCTGATAAGGCGTGGCTCGTCGGCAGCAGCAGCGGTCGATTCACCCATATTTCCAGCGATGATGCTTCTTCTTATCGTTCTGTAATGAGTAATGCGGACAATGGCCGCTTTGATGCTGGTCAACTTATCGGTCATATATACTCCCTTATTGACGCTGCAACCAGTGATGTGATATACTGAGGGAAACCCATACTTAGGAAAATTGGTTAAAAAAGGTTAGATTTTTGAAATTAATGAAAAAATTCAAATCAAAATAATAAAGTTTGTCTTTTGAAAATCTCTAAAGTATTGTGTAATAAAAAGTGTGAAATTTTCCCTTACATACGATGGTAACAATTTTGTAAATTTTTACATAATCATTAAATATATATATATATATTTCTTATCATTCTTAACGCCACAAAAACAAAGCAATTTGAAAATAGCAGAGTAGCCTCAATCAAAACAATATTCTATGTCTTAAGGTCAATTTCAGTAAAACACAACCAATAATAGTTGTGAGGATGCCATCATCCAGAATTAACGTAAATATATTTTCTAAATAAATCAATATAGAAGCTGTTAGAGCAAATGCTAGAAGTAAGAGTGCCGAACGGAGATCGCTTTCTCTGACGGGTTCCCTTTGTAGTTTTGCTATCGTTGAGCTGATCCAAGCTTTGAACGGAATCAATGAATTTTGTGAACTTGATTTTTGAAGTGAACAAAGCCGCTCAGGAACTAGTGAGCCGTTGAACTGAACTACTCACACCTTTTTGTGTGATGTTTTATAGTTTTCCTTTTTGTGACCTTATTTAAAAAGCCATTAAGTTGAGTCATTTATAATTTTTCCGATTTGATTTTTGACTGAAAAGTTTGCAGAAGAAGTTTAGCTTCGATTTTTATACACTATGTACATATGTATGTAAGTGAATATATAAAAAGTGCCAAGATCGTCTGAATCATAATGACGAAATCATTCGGCGAACGTATTTTGTGAGTGCTTTTTGGACCAAGTATTTCAAAATATCTTAAATTTTTGATTCCTACATTTACTTACATTTATTTGTCTCTGAACTTGTAAGCGGCTGCACACCCACACACACGAACGTGCACATGTGAACCATATAAAAATGTGAGCATGAAAAGGCGCACGTATCCACGCACACCAAAACAATCCAAATACACACACATGTTCATATGCACGCGCTAATAACATTTACGTTTCTGTTGAAGAGAATTGAATTTGCATAAATGTTAGTACAATTCCTGCAGCACATCCCCGCACACACGAAATATCAATTCAATGGCGTCTGCATGTTGGCTGTCAACTTTGGCTGTTTTGAATTTGCCGAACCGCTTCTAATTTCAATGGCTTAAATTTAAGAACTAAAACTTGTGGTCTAGAACTATGCTACGGATTTGCACTTGTGTGAGCACTTAAAAAAAAACTTATACACAGTGCGGAAATTTCGTGAGGAAAATCATGGAAAATGCTTAAATTTGAACTTGTAAATATAATTTCAAATCGTTAAGATAAATTAATTTACTTGAGCTTACTTAGGGTCGCCTTGGACTAGGTTGAACTTGAAACAATTAATATTACTTTCAATTCATTACTCACTTTGTTCATACAGTATTAGCATACGCAAAATTTATTGCTGATAATGTCCAAATAAGAAGAAGAAAAAGTGGCTTTTCCATGCTTGGAATCGTTGTTTCAAATCCCAGCCGGTTTATACCGTCAAAAGCAAAGAAAGTTGGCAACTCTTTAGCAGTATACTTTGCCATGATAAAAATGCTTCTACTTAAATTCCGTTCGAATTGTTATAGGACAAATTTTTTGGTCCCCTTTACTTGTACTAAAATTGAATGAGCAGTATTATTTTTGACCATGCTTACTATGAAAATGGCACACTGTGCGACACCTTAGCAAGCACACAAGCTTTGCAGTCCGATTGGAGAAGGGTTCGGTATATGACCAAAGCGTAAAAATACGCCTAATTGGGCAGAAAGAAAGCACGCAGCCGAGCAAAAAGGGCAGCGATTGCGAAAGGAGTTGAATTTCAGAAAACATGCCGAAGGACTCATTCCTGCAGTAGTTACCATAAAATGTAATATGAGCTTGAAAACACACACACTCTCATATGCACGTGTATACATACAGGCGCGCACACTCATGCAAGCACTCACGTTAAAATGTTATGATAGCGCGCAAAAGTATGCAAATCTCGAAGTGCTGAATAAAGCATGAAGAGCAGCCACTTCCTACGCTGACATTGCTTAATGCCACAAAAGGACAACGTGAGCAGCAGCAGCAGCAAAGACAAACACCTGTTGCTGCGCCGCACTCCTCACTCCGCATGCAGCGCAAGGACTCAATTGCAGGTGAAACAAAGGCGACAGCAGATAGTGGGGGGTATGTGGCATATGCATTGCTGTTGTTGTCAGGTTGAGGAAATGCATAAAGCTCCGATGCCACGTGTAAATAGCGCCGCATTAAATGTGTAGGAGCGCACTCTCCGCACACTCGGCACTCACGGCCCCTCCACCTCGTCAGTCATTCGTGCCACCAAAGAGACGCTGACAGCACTATTTCAAGTACTTTCTGCTCGCCGCTCGTCTCGGCGCCGGCAACAGACAACAGCAGAAAGTTATATTGTGAAAAGTTTGTGGCAACTACAGCTGCAGCAGGTATGTAAGTATCGACCACATTGTTGATGTGAGTACCAACTCGAGTAGCCATACTCAATACCAATAGCTTCGTTTTTATTTTTCGTTTCGTTTTTGGTACTAGAATTGACCGCGAAATATTTTATTATATAGTTTGAAATCAAATTTAGTTTGGCATCTACTTTACCATGTAATTTTCTCATATAGAAAGAATCTGGAAATTATTTTACATTGTTCATCAATATCTGTCAGTTTAAGCATTACAGTTGTGAGTTTCTATATATACCAATCATAATATCGGACATATAGTGTCACCTTACGACATATTTCGCGAAAAGAGCGTAAATAAAAAGAAACATTTCAACTTGCTTTTAAAATGAACAAGTATCAAGTATACAAATGTTAAACATCGACTGGTATCCAATATCTGAATTCATTACCATTTTCTTTTTGCTGGGAGGTAAACAATGTGGCATACAGGCTTTAAGATTGTATTCGTAGTGTGGGTCAGTTGCGTGCACATTGGAGTGGGTATATCATTCCCGAAATAATAGAAAATTACAATAATTTAATTTGATTGATATTTAAATGTTTTAACATGCCAAAAATTGTTATATTTTAAACTTAGAATTTGTGATTTCGAACTAAAAATTTTCAACTCAATATTCTTTCAAAAGAGATTGCTAGTGTATGGCTTTTTGTTCAGTTAGATATGCTCTTAACAAATGTGAAGTCGAAGATAAATGGCGGCGGTGCGTTTTGTAAAAGATGTTAGAGAAGTCGTCTTGGAAACTTAGAATTTTAATATTGGTTCAAACTAAAAAATTTGGTTATTGAATAATTTTCCTTTGGGGTATAGTTAATATTAATTTGCATGTATTTATCCTATTGCACCAGCTTATTAAATTTTTTTTATCAATATTTCTCCCTAAAATCTTAAGCGCGTTCACATTTTCCAACCAGTTTCCCGTGGTGATTCAGTGGATAAATGCTCGGTCTATGATTCGAGTGGCCGTTGGCTTGATCCTAATACCTTTTAACAAAACATTAAAGATATTTTTATTTCTTAATTGTTTCTGTGGCGCCATTAATTATTCATTGCCATGAAAAGAAAGCTACTATTCTCAATACCGTTCGGATACGACTATAAAATAAATTTGTAGGTCCCGATAAGTTGTGCTAAAATTAACGAGCACACACAAGTTAATGCATTAAAGCTAAGCCTAAGCCTCGGTTACACGGACTGTTGGGCCAACTATTTCTTTTTTACTACTCTTGAATCTTTTCTGCCTATTTTAATGGCCGAACCAAGCTATAACGTAACAAATTTGTGCTGTTGAAGATACCTTTTTAAAAGTAGTAGCAAATTCAACAATTTTTTGATTTATTGCCATTCTAATCCTTTATGCGAAAAAAATGTTTTGGGTTTCAGCAATCGATTCCAATTTTTTGGTTTATTGCCATTATAATCCTTTATGCGAAAAAAATGTTTTGGGTTTCAGCTATCGATGATTCCATTTACATGAAATTTTCTCAACCAAAAGTTCTTCGCTTTGTGCTACTGCGCCAGTTTGTGGCACGTGATCCCAATTAAGTGTGCCAACATACTTGCACGTGAATGTCGAGGCTATCTGCCTTTTCTCTTGTGCCTTCTGCAGCACGTGCTCACCTGCCCGCTTGCACTTTGGATATGCCGCATTCGACGGTCAGGGACATTGCGGCATTTGCGGCTGACTTGCATCTCACTTGAACCGAACAGGAATCGATGCATTAAATGGCTCTGCTGCACTTACTTTTTTACACTTCAGCGGTATTTCTAGCTCCTAAGATGAATGCATTAATTTTTGTTTTATCATTTTTCATTATATTTATTTCTGCGAGTACGGAATTGTATTAAAATTAGTTCAGCCACACTTCACTTCCACTCCGCACATCTTCGGCACATTGTTCCTGCATATCTGACCGACACGTGCCCGTTGGCTCATCTAGGATTGCAACATGCACCTGCACAAACACCTGAGGAATATCTCTACCTTAACCGTGCTTCGTTTAACTGTTCAATCCGTGGGCTCTGGCATTTGTTTACGTTTTGAATGGAACTGCCGCAATGACAATCGCTCTACGCGGCTCATTACTTGTGTGGCTGCCGTCAAAAGCTTTTAAATATTCGCTTGAACAGTTTTGGGTTTGTGTGTCCGAAAGGATACACGAAAAAAGCTCTACGTGATATCGTAAAAGCTTCCAAGCTTGATTTTTTTAGTGATTTTAGTAAAACTGCCAGTCCTGTGCACCAACCAACCAAATACCATCTGTTCGAAGTTTGGTTCGAAAATAATAACGTAACGCGTAAGCAAAACGTAAGCGGAAAACGGAAAAATCGCAATTTTTGCCGCAAATCTTGAAAATTTCTTCATTTTTCTGCTCTACGGTGACGGCCAAAGGGTTAAGGAATGCAGCGGAACGCATCCCGGGCAATTTGCGTTCCATTTTCAGGCATTTGGGACGCAAAAACCACAAAAACGCACGCGATTACGCGATCCCCCGCCTTGCGAAATCCGAAATGCACGCGTTTTCTGCGCGATTTTGCATGCAAAAATTTTTCCGTTATAATTTTGGGATTTTCGCATTTTTCGTTACGTCATTTCATCTGCATTACGTAAGAAACTTGTTTTTTTATGTAATTTTTATTTTAATTTGTTTAATTTGTATTGTTTCTTTTCGTTTTTGAAGGTTCTTATTTTTTATATATTTATTAGCTGTAATTATTTTATTCTAAAGGTACGGGCAGACTACGCAAATATTTGACCAAAATGTGTTTGCCTCTATTTGAGAAAACTTTTCTCTGTCATACGCAGTATGATATGTTCGTATGTTCCTTTGCCCATCTGACATTTTTTATAAAATGGTAATATTTAACGAACAAGCATTTTAATGAACTATAAAACTATAAGAACAAATTTAGTCATATCGTAAAAATCCCATGCTCACAATTCACGACTTTCGAATTCACAGTATTGGAGAATTCACTACATATTTTTCGATATCGATTCAGACCACTGTAGTTTTTTTACTTCCCTTTCCACCTACCATATTATCGAAGGTATTAAGGCTTAAACCTAACTATACACGTGTGTGACTAGTTATGACAATCAAATAGGTACACTTCCTCTACAATACGCCCAAGGTTAAGCGTCAATATTGAAAGAAAACTTGAAATAACAAAACATGAGGGCCACTTATCAGCATATGAAAATGTAACTGATGATTCTGCCATAACTGACATACCGCTTCGTAGACATTTCTCATACAGTTCATAACTTTTTATAGCAAATTAAATGAATCATATTCCTAATGATTAAAATTCAATTCAATTTTCAATTTATTTATTACCAGCAGTATCGCGCCGCTTTGGGGCGACTCTCCCACTTTTTCCTCGTAGCATTCGTATTAAAGTGGAATTCTAAATGATGCTTATAAAAATACTGAAAAAATTGTCACAGAATTTTATGTTTAAATTGAAAGAATCAGTGAAAATCGCATACGAATTTTTTTTCTAAGAATAATTTAATCCATGCCTTTTTCCGCCCCGTTTTTCTAAAGTTACAATTTCTCGAAGAATGGTGGAAACTTCACAGACAATTTTACACTCAACGGATTATCCGGAGTGATCAGAGTAAATAAAGAAAAAATGAACTTTCGAAATGAATATATGTATGTAGTAACACACCCGCATTCTTTACAGAAAGTAGCACCCTAAAAAATAATATATTACATAAAAAGTTACAAAAAACTGGTAAAACTAAGGTTTTATTGCCGGGCTTTCCGTTCAAGTTAAGCTCAACGAATAATATTAGCTTTTCTTCTGGTCCACTTCTAAGTTCTGCGAAAAATTCCATTATTTAATTTGTCTTCTCTTTGGTCTATCTGGTTTTTGCAACCCCAATCCCTACCACAAAGTAAAAACGAAAAATAAATGAAAATATGACCCCTCGATATTTAATATTTTGACTTCAATTAAAAACTTCCTTACATAATTGAACTTATTTTAATTTCAACCGAAATCTAACTGAACACTGGCTACTATTCACATCTGCCAATGTAGATATTTTTATTAGATTTGGTTTTAACCCCTGTAATCATATATTTCTCACAAACTTCTCTTTCGCTGGAAAAATTACTAAATAGTCCAATAACCGATGCCATACGGCAAAAAGTGTTAGGGGTAAGACAAAATGTAAACCTTTTACATGAAAGTGTAATGAAAAGGCATTACTGTTGCTGTGCAGAGAACAACACGACAACAATGCAAATCTATGCTCTCTCACTCTCATCAAATGTTGCCCATAACAATGCTGTGCAAAAACAATGCTACATTCGCGCAATAGCGTTTTATATAATAGTATGATATGATAGGGTGTTAACATTTAAGACATTCGCCTTTTGCATGCCGCATAGATACAATATTGTAATCAATTAAAGGAAAAAGATAAAATTAATTTTTGACAGTTAATACATTTGCATAGTAAGTAGCTTTAGTACCCATGGATTGGAAGTGTTGTTGACACTTTTATTTTGGTAATAGCCAGAAGGTGGCTATCAATACTTTTTAGCCAGAGTAATTTGTCGTATTGAGACTGAAGAATTTTTTGATTCCCTTGGTAGGAATTGTGCTTCGAGTTCAAAAATGTGAATTTTTGATTTATTGAATATTTGAAGAATTAAAATAGAAGGAGTTAGTTTTACAATCATCCGACTGCCTAAGTGACAATCAATTATATTCGTATAGAAAAATTCCAACTACGCCAAAAATCTACATCGAAACAGTTGATTCCCTCTCAATTTCAACACTTAAATAGGCTTTAAAGTTTATCCATAACAATAACACTTCAAAAATACAAAAAAACACAATATGTTAAATCCAGACGAATACTATCGAAAAGATAGCACAAAAACATGCATTACGTCATTGTGTGCCGTGCGAAGCCGAAGGATAATTGAAGGCTTCTCAATATCTACTGGAAGTCTTTATAGTTCAGGAGAAATTAGGAATGATTGACATAAGACGCAATAATCCTATTTACACAATTTTAGGCACTCAGCCACACTCTCAGACACACATACGCTTGCACAGAGACAATGGAACACACAGAAACGCAGACACAGACAAAGAATAAGTGCCACTCATAGAAGCTTAACAGTATATTGTCAACACTGTGAAAAATGGAAAGAAAAATCCTGCACCGCAAGGAAATCCTGCACACAGCGCAGCACATCCTTAAAGCCGTCGCAAGAGCGTAGAGCCAGTCATGGCAGAAGCTACAGACGCACCGCTTCACAGGCTCTCGACTGAGCAAATAAGCAATTCATTGTATTTGACGTAATTTTTATCTGATTTTCGATATTTTATTGTAAGCCGCACGCAATACACATGCTACGAGCAGAGAGGGCCACAGAGAACAGGCCGTAAAAAAGCATCCTCAAAAGCCCTCAAATGGAAAGCGCGATATACGCAAATACACATACATATAAACCCATACAAAGGTAGCAACATTTCTGGCGACATTTGTTTAAGGAAGCACCAGATAGCTTATCACACGCTTTAACAATGCCCCCAACTCTCGACTACCAACTCCGCAGTTGGTACGGTTGTTTGTCCCTTTTGATGTCCAAAATTATAGTAATGAGTAGAGTGTGCTTGTGCCGAAATGGGAATGCCATGTCCGTATCCCAACGCTGTAGCATAATCGCTCTGAATAATGGCCGATAAAGCAGTTAAAGTTTAAACTCCAGCTGTTATTATAAAATTTGATACATTTTATAAGACAAAAGCTTAACCTGCTTATTTTCCGGAAGAAACACAGCTTACTTGTCGAAGACTCTCACATTCCTGTATTATCACTTAATTAATAGACAGTGGTTATGGGCACACTTGATCGATTTAATCTGTCTGTCGATAACAGAACTCTTCATCGGTCAATATTTTCAAACGAATCTTCCGCCGCGACATTTTCATCATCATGAATTTTTCAAATGAGAGCAACGTCAGTTTAAGTCCTCTCCTACAACCGTTCCAGTTCACCTTCACTTACAAATAATAATAAATTAATAATTATTAATTGGCGCAACAGCCCGTTTGGGCTTAGCCCAGCTTTACTCGCATTAATTTGTATGTGCTTGTTTTATTGTGAACAAATAAACGGGACCTACATATAACCGAATCCGAACGGGTTGATAAGCTTGCACTGTAGAACTGGCGTTTAGAAATTTAGTGCAGTGTTTCAAAAAAACCTCCTTCTTCTTTATCACTCTCTCAGAACATCGAGATGGCAATACGTAGAGATATGCAGGTTTCTTGACTTGTGAGTCGGGAACACTAGCGCGTTTTAGAAATAAAAGCATTTAAATCACTGTTGTATACATTCCATTAGGAGTATAAGATAACCCAGAAACTGTTTTTTTCCAAGCTTATATTTTCCATTCGCACGCAATGGTCGTTTTTTCAGTTCAAAAATTCTATATTTTTTTAATATTTTAAAATTTTTAGTTACAATTTTTAATGTACCACCGAGGCTCAGTGGATAAGTGCATTGTTTCAGTCAACTCATACCATCTAGTAAAAAAGAAACTTAATTTTCGGTATTTCTTCTTTAATGTAAAGCCCATCAAATTTAGTGAATCCATCAAGTTTAGTGCGTCAATAGCCAGGACAGCTCTGAGAGTCTCTAGTAATGTTAGTAGATGTAAAAAAGCGATCTCTGAAAATATTAAAAAATAATTTTAAACTTGCATGCTCCGAAAATCCCACGGTTGCAAAAATCCTTCGGGATTGCCAGCCCTACTGTGAGTCTAATGACAAACACGTTTCCGTTGCCAGCTTGGTTAGTACGTACACGTTCTAGCGGCAGTCTCGCTGTCTCTCAATCTGGCTGCCCGTCGATTTGTTTTCTCTTGTCGTCGTCCTTTTTTGGTGTGCGTGGAGCCGGAGAGTGTCGAACAAACTGCGTAAAGCCTATAAAAATCTTTTAAAATGATAAATGACCGTAAGCTGCATGGAGCGTCTTGTCTGCTCGCCGCAAGGAGCGGTTCGTTTGGCATTGTAGTGTGCGTAAAAGACGCGGAGGTCCACATTTCTCGTCTCTTCTTCTTCTGTTTCTTCTGAAAGAGGCCGATTTTAAATATGCTCAAATTTATTTTTCTGTTGTATCATTGATTCCATTTGCCTTCTGTATTGTGTTTCCTCTTCTTATCTTGCCGATAATTGGGAAGGCGGTGTGTGCCTTGAACGCTGCCGGAGGCTGGAGGTGTGGCAGGGCCGTAGCTGCACTCTGTCGCTAGGGGGCGTACGCTTGCGGTTGCTGGTTGTGGTTACGTGTTCGAAATAATGTCATCAATAATACTAAATAATTTGTGGTAGCCTCCCAAAAAAAAGAAATTCCCGCACTTGTGCGCAGAGAAATGTAAGCTTGATTTATGTGGGTGAAAGCAGGAAAAAATCATAGCATAAATTTGTGTTAATTTGTCGGCGTTTGCAATGCAAGGAAAACGAGGGAGTTCCCTCGCTTGCGGCAGCAGCAACAAATTTCAAATTTTTGCCAATTGATTTTGTTTGCATATTCTGCGTTTTACAACAAGGACTATAGAATTAGGAAAGCAATTTCTAAGCAACCTAAGTTATTAAAGTAATGAAATGCTTCTTAGTTAAATTGAAATTATTTAAGTTGCAATGAATGGCATTTGAATAACTAAAGAACTCACACATAAAAGGAATTGCATTGGCTTACTCCTACATTATAGATTACTTTCAAAACCTTTTTCATTTTGGTAAAGATTGGATTGCTTTCGATTACTTCAGCAAAAATTGTGACTTTAATGCAAAAGCAAACCAGTGTGTTTTGTTGTTGTGTATGCAAAAGGTGGACAAATATTTTGCATTTGCTCTTTTGCAGGACCAATTGCACCGGATCGGGAATACCCCTATTCATTTTGTTTTCATAATCCTCATAGTAGTTACTCGAAAGTACAAAAAAAGAAAACACCGAAAAACACACACACTTTAAACATCTTCGTAGAGATTAAATTTAATGTCACTTGTGCAAGCCGAGAATTCTCCGTATATATGTATCTACATACATTTTCATCACTTTTATCTGCCTTCGAGCAAAATTTAACTCTGCTCAACTATACTTACTTCTACTGCCTCTCTCACATCAAGCAGTGTGACATCTCGATTTGAAACTAATCCAACTACTCGAAGTGTAGTTTTTTAACCAACAAAACTTTATTGTACAGCCACACACACTTACGCATACGATGATGCAATATGAAATGTGGAAAAAACCTGGGTAAGCTTTTGGGTTAGCAAGGACCAGGCTTCCCTGCCTATGTTACGAGTTTATCAAAAAAACACAAAATATATCGAATAGGTCCCTGAAGAAAATTGGTTCATATCTCTTGAAGCTACGCGAAGACTCTGAATTCAATATAATATAGCAAGATTTGGTAAGATTTGATATGCTCATTGTTTTCTTATTTTGATGATCGATATTTATAAAATATCAATAAATGCCTTCATTTCAAAAACATCGGTTTCGATACAGATGTTGATAAAAAAAAAACCAATTTAAGCTGTTAGCGATTTCAGTACAAATTTTAATTTTCCTTCAAAAAGTTGATTAGCTTTCGATTCTTGTTCCACTCGAGAGAATAGATGGCACTGAAGTTGTAATCATTTCAAGTTTTTCAAACCAATATTTTCGGTTGATTAGTACTAAATCTAAAATCAATCTAGAACTAAAAACACTTCGGTCGGGATCTGAAAACTGCTTTGGAAAATAATAATTAAAGATTTTAATTTGCATCGCTGTTTGTTTCACATTTTATAATTGAGTTCAGTTGCAATGAAATGGTTCAGACTCTAGTTTTTCTTCCAATCTAGCTTCAAATAAAAAAGCATTGTTAACTTTTTAGCTTAAAACTATATTGAACGTTGTATCTTAACCTACTGAGCAGCTGGTAACTGCCGCTAGCCAATATCTTTAAATGAGGGGGAAGGTATATCATGCCTTTAATGCGCTGAGAACGAGATCAAGCGTCAGATTGCAGATACAGATATGTATAAGCTACAAGATACACGCTACATGGTCCCCGCTGGTCATACACATACATACACAGACAGGCTGCAGCACAATTACATTGAAAGCAGAAGCAATTTCAAGAGGAAATGACAAAAATAAGTAACAGCAGCAGCATCGCAACAGCAATCACCGCTGCCACCAAAGAGACCGCCGGCTGATGGCAGGGGCAGCAACGGCAGCAGCTGGTGGAGTGAACTATGCGGGCAAGTGCGCCAATGAGGCAACTGGCGCATAAGGATTCCGCTACCTGCTCTTCGCTGCTCCTTGTGCACCGTTCGATGCGATTTAATCTCATAACGAAGTTTGCTATCGCTTCGCATTCTATCGTATCGGATCGTATCGTGTGACATGGCAAAACGTCGATATTTGCCGTCGCTTGTTGTTGCTGTTGTTGGCAAAATGGACGCTGTCAAAGCGACGCATTCACATTCTCAACCGCTTGAGACGAGCTTAGCCCAGGCGGCAAAAATGGCAAAGGAATGGAGAAGCAAAAAATTACATGAGGGACATCTTGGAGTGCATATTGACTTTCAGCTTCCGGTTATAAAATAAATAATGTTAGGTCACATGTACGGGTGTGAGTGCATGTGAAAGACACAGTTGAAGCGCGCATGACTTTGCATGTGTGTGTGTGCGTGCGAGTGTGTTGTTTTCCTTTTCCTCACAATGTTTTCGTTTTGGTTCGCTCCATGCTTTTTTCCTTGCCACAAAAGCGTTTGGCGTCATTTTTGATGATTTTGAACCTCTGGGCCCAATCGATTTGGGGCTCCTTTGGTATATTTTTCTCTTTAAAAACGAAGACAAATAAATTTTTAAAATCATTTTTGAAGGCTTCGAAAAACATACTTTTGTTTGGCTCATTCTTATGCTCATAACTTGCTAATTTTAACTGCACTCCATTTTAACTCCATTCCATTTTTAGATTATTTAATGAATTGTTGCTTTAAAAATTTTTCCCTGAGAAAGCAAACTTTCTTCTTTTCAGTACTTCTCGGACACTGATCTCTCGTTTATGAAAAGATTAATCGAAACAATTAGGCATTGGTCGAGCATTTTTAAAACAGCTACGATAGAAATACTAAATTACCTTGAATTTACAAAACTGTTAAAATACATAAAGGAGTAGAAATTATTCTAGAGGCTTCGAACGTAGTGGGAAATGCAGCAATTATTTATAAAAAGAAACTATAAAGATGGAAAAAGCAATTAGTTATGGTACGTTTTCTTTAGCTTTTCTTTCTGATTTGTACATATGCACCATAAGCACCGTGATTATTTATAGATGTAGCGTCATGGCCCGGGCCCATATACATACATATATCCAGAAGTAATACAGCACTGTTCGCACCAATCTGTAATTTAGTATGTGTGAATGCACGCATGGCATGTGTTGTAAATGTATGTGTGAGTAAGAGTATCTGTTTGTGGAGTAAGGTACAAAATCAAATGAAATTGAATTGCAAAGTAATCGCAAAAGACACAAGTGTTTCGCATGTGTGCGTGTGTGTGTTAGTGTATGTGTTGTTGTGAGCAATGAAGCTGTGAAGCGGTGGGAGGAGCGCCAAATATCCGTTGGGGTGTGGTTGAATTGCTGTCAAATGCAACTGCTCTATTCCAACATGGTTGAAGACCATCGCCAGCATCCGAGGCATCCCTCTGCTCCCGCTGCTGCTATTGCTGCCACTCCAACTTTGATCTGCTGCTGTGACACGGCTATAAAACAAATCAAGGGCTTGCTGCATGACATGCACTCACACACATGTGCCATCTGCAACTGCATCTACGGAGCAAGGATGCAACAATCACGATCCCGCACGCACACTCACACACACACACACATACGTTGCATTGTATTCCACTTCATTTCATGGCATAGGTTTCTATTCTATTTCTCTCCACGGTCAAATTGTCAATTGAAACCGCATGAAAAGTTCAATTTGTTTAAAGTGTCACACTGTGACCATGCAACGTGCACACACTTGCAACATTTTATTCCTTGCCCTGCTTCACCTGACTTCTCTACGCTTTGCGGCAGTGGTCACTCAAAGCTGCACTGACATACATACAAATTGTTTTGTGTGGATTTGGTTTGAAGTTTTCTGTTAGCTGAAGTACACTGAAAGAAAGAAGTACTAGAATCAATTCAAAATTCAAAAGAGCAATGAAAGAGGTGTACTTCCCGAATAAGGAATTTCAAATACGTCTGCATTTAAACCTATTCAATACGAAAAATTAATGCGTAATTTAATACGTTAAAAATCTCAAATTTCCAAGATGTGAAAAGGCTATTGTGAGAGATGCAGATTGCAGATACTCTTGGTTGCGTAGGTTTAAGAAGCATGAAGCAATTTTTTGGGCGATTTCTTCGCAGTATCCTGCATTTGGAGACATGTATTAAAAAGGTAAGGAAGTCAGGCCCTTACTAGCCCATCACAGTGACGCATGATGTGTTCTGCTGTTCCATTATCTTCGTTACAGATTCTAAAAATATTATCCTCTACTACCTATATACCCAGCATGGTAGAAAAATGTCTCATGGACGAAAAGATATTATATTTTTGACCGAAAGCGCAGCTGCGATTTTAATAAGTCGTATTGTAAAAAAAAATACATTTATCATTTTTTAATACTGACGGTCCCAGACATTATTATTAACACTTCCAATAACCAAACTACTAAAGCATTATAAATCCGAACGAAACCCAGCATCCAAGTAAAAAAAGCAAAGCATTCACAGCGACAAATATGTAAGTATGTACATTAGGGTGACCGCTAAAATTGATGTCGGAAATTTTTCGACGGGAACCCCACAAAAACGTGTAACGTTGACAAAATTCGGGAACCAATTTTTTCCCATATCATTAGCGGTCACCCTAATGTACATATCTCGAATATGCATTTACTCAAATTCCAAATACGAGCTTATTACATCCTTGAATAAGAAGAATATTTCATTTGATACGAACATACTAACGAGCGTTCAAATTAAAAGCATTTACTTACATTTTACATTTTCTGGCTCAGAAAATGATATATTTTTTTTAATTTTAAATTTGTTGTAGCTTTGCGAACATTCAATACTTATTGACTTAATTCGAAATATTCAGTTCGGTTAATATCTAATTGCTAATCTTCAGTATGCTCAAATTGCATGCAATGTCTAGCTGCATTACAAAATGTACAGCTTCTACCCTTAGGAAATAGTTCAACCCTCACATGTGAGTGCCTTGATTGCTACGAGTATCGCTGTACCTAAAATCCATTAAGCCGACTACAATTTCATGTTAATTAATTTATCAGTGCAATAATTAATGTTAATTGATTTGCTCATCATGATGTCGAGTGCAGCCGTGTCTCGCCTGTTAATTGACATACGGCATGCAGGGAGCACAAACGCACACATGCACATGCGTACATGCATTGCAAAGCCAGCTGCCAACGGCGAATAAACACAAATGCACATGCTCACATACAAGACACGTAGTGCACTTAGACTCGGCAGGCGCATTCCATTTTGCTTTGTGGTTTTAACGTCAGCTTCAACGTCAGCCCCAGCGAGCGGTGAGTGGATGTGAAGTTGCTCATACGCCACGGAGAACTGCAGGCACCACTAGAGTTGCTCCTTTGCCGTTCTGCCGGTCAAACGCGGTTAACAGGAGTGCTGCCATGCTTTGTTTTCGGTTGGTCCATATGACTGTCTGTCTCCCTGTTTGTGTGCGTGTGTATTTGCGTGTGCATGTGTTCCAACGATTGTTTAAACTGTCAGTGTCAGCCGAGTCCCCCCTTATAATCCGCTATGACAATAATTGAACAAATGCCAAATCGTGTTGCCATGACAACAATCCCATACGAATTGCTTTGCTAGGCTAGGGGCTGCCAGATGGTATCTTTTAGAACATGTGCTTGCTTTTCAGTAAAAGGTAAATATCGTTCTCAGAAAGGTCCTTTTATCTGCTTTTTGAACGGACTTTATTAATATGATTCGAGTACGCTCATAATTTTCATTGCGTTATCTTTTCTCAAGAAATGCAACTTAAAATTTATTGTAAGTTGTCTTGTTAAATACTTATTTAAGTGGTCCTTACCCGATAATGGCCTGGTGCATAGCTCCTCTCCAGCCGCCTATGCAATGCGCGCGCTCTCTCCAGTTAGAAATGCCAGGTGTTGGCGATGCCTACTCTACTTGGTCCTTCCATAATTTCGTATTATCCTGACTATACAAGCACCCACACAGCAATGATACTTAGACCACGCTATTGAGCGATGCTTACAGATCCTGCCTTCTTTTTCAATGCATTTCTTAA
Source organism: Neria commutata (assembly GCA_963457695.1). NCBI lineage: Eukaryota > Metazoa > Arthropoda > Insecta > Diptera > Micropezidae > Neria > Neria commutata. The sequence continues at coordinate 21,950,621 of OY735249.1, read as the reverse complement.
TTTTCCCTAAAATTCGATATCCGAACTCGGCGTTTTCTCGACAGTATCGTAAGATCGATTTCAAGACTTCGCTTATAAAAAGTAAAAAGTTTTAGGAAAAAATTATATCAACACTTGCAGTACGACCGGACGTAGGGCTTCTTTCCAGGCGCCTCTAATATTGTACTCGTTGGTTTACATAAAAATAGAAATCAAAGGCATTTTTTGAGGAATTCAGATTTTGACTCCTCTTTATTTTATTCAGAGCAAAATGTCCTTCTGTTGTACTAGTTACTGATCTGGCAGCCCTAACTAAGCTGCACCGACCTTCAGTGCCCCTCCACTGCTCGCTGCAAGTGCCAAGCCGAAGTGCGTCTCCAAGTGAAGCAGCATCGCCTCTAGAGCTGTCGACTGTCAAGCCGGCATTTTCAAATTTCAGGTGCAGCAAATTGGGTTTTCGTGCACAGCCATTCGCAAAGGACTGCATGCGTGCCGTAATTCTCCAATGTCAACATGTAAGATCTGTCATTTGTCTGCTCATTTGTTTGATTTTGCGCACTTTGGTTAATTAAGCTGCTTCAAAATTTGCTCGGAAATGTAGACAACGTCACAGCGTTTCGACATGTTGCAAGTAATTACTGAATATTATTGAATGATTTGGTCAGATACAATACACTTATATCAGAGATCTGCAGCGAGGCAAGCAACATGAATCTGATTCGAGTCTGAACACGTTTTTGCTTGGACTGCAACCCACCCGTATTAGTGGATCAACTCAGTTCCTTGCCACCATCGAAAATCCTCGGCATTATTAAAAGCTCAGGAAGATTTCAGTAAAAGGAATTCGCTTACCAGTACAATGGACAAATACTTGTCTGCATGCTGGTTTTTCATATTCCGACAAAAAAAAAACAACCTTAATCTCCAAATTTTAAGACTCCGTCTGACTCTGACTCTTCTTCATGTTGCACAAGACTGACTGTAGATTGAAGCAGAGTCCATGCTTCTGAGCAGAATCTATGCAAATTCACTTGAACCATTTAAATATTGCTTTGAGATACAGAGCACTGAATACAAAATATGCATTTTCTCCGAAAATAATATTTTTATGAGCAATTTTAGTGCAAATAAAAAGGAAGCGTTAAAGCATGCATGGACACTCACACACGGACAAACATAAAGGCAGCATGTACTATGTAGTAGCAAATAAAGTTATGAATTATATTACACACGGCCTTGCACTCACACACGTATGCACACTGTTGTACCCGCGGGAGCTATAAAAGAAATTTACACCCCGCAAATCACTTGCACAAATTCAAAAGAACTTCCGAATTTACTGCTGCTGCCCCTGCTGTGCCCATCAAGCCATCCAGAAGCACACTTAAACGCACACACACACACACGCGCACGCACACAAGCTTGCTTTACTGTAAGCTCCACCGGCATACACACGCACTCATGGCGCATAAAAACGCAATTGATAATAAAATCATTTTCGCATAAAATTCTTAAATTCCCACCCAAAGCAAGAAGCAAACAGGAGACGTCGAAGTGGTTCGGGGAAGAGGTTCGTCAAAAGTTGTGCTTGAAGCGGGAAGGTAAGAGAAATGTATATAAAAGCAGCATTACTTTTCGGCTTATGCCGCACCCTGACGATATTTATACGGATCTGAATAATGTCTAAATTTTTTGGTTTTAATACTCAGCACGGTGACGAATTTTTTGTACTTTTTCCAGATAAACCAATAGTTTTTGTTTACAAAATTTCATGAATTATTTTTAAAACTTGCAAGAGGTTCTTTAATCAGCTCTTTTACTTGCCGTGGTAAATATCTCGTTTTTTAATACAGCAAGTTTTCGTGATCATGGCCAAAATTAATCAAGATCAGCACAAAAATTTACATTTTTATCTGGAGACTGAAAATTATTATCATATAATTTTATACATATATCCTTTTAATTTTGTATTTACTTACCCCAAGTGTTTTATTCTAAAAGGCACCCAAACATTTAGTGGGGACTATGCCTTTCTGATTCATAAGTAGTGATCTTCTGCAACGAATTCTTCATTATTTGCTAGCTACAGGCCTTTTATGTATTTTGTTGTTGTTCAGAGCAAATCTGCTCTTTGTCCCTTCTGCCAGAGCAGTTGCTCTACTTCGTGGAAAACGCTTCTATATGTATATGAGAAATAATATATTTACCCCTTTTGAATACCGTCAGGATTAGGACGAAAATGTTTCTGTCAGAGCGAGGGTTAAAGAATGCGTCACATTTAAGCTTCAAGCGCTTTTTCGTGGCATTGTGAAGGCAGCGTGCGTGTTTGTTTGTGTGTGCGAACCCGCGGTGTAAAAAATGTGTGCACGTTTATATGTATGTTTTTTTTATTCCATAATTTAATGAACGCGAGCACGAAGGGCGAATAAATCTAGCAGCTAAGATCATAAAGTTACATCCTGCCACGATTTATGTTGTTGCAGCTGCACGGCTGCACCGCTCCATGGCTACACGCCCACCTGTGCCACACATACAAGTCTAAAAGCGCCAGGATATTTTACTGTATTCTCTTTTGTGTGCTGAAACTAAATGCGCTGCTTAAAAAGCCACTAAAATGTTTCTGTGCGTTCTCTACTTTACGAATGCATGTATTGTTTGTGTGTGCGCACGCTTGTAAAGTGTACAGCTGTCGGAGGAGTCCGTGGATTGGCGAAGAATCGCTAAAAGGATTGGCTCTAAAATATACACTAACAGTTTATTCAGCTGCTGCAGAAGCAGCAATTGTTGCTGCAAGAGACTAACGAAAGAACGAAATTTAAAGTGAGAGTGATAGAATGTTAAATGCTTTTTTATGTTATGCAAATTTAAAAGCAATCTAAGAGCATTTTTAAGATTTTCTCGTTTATATGAAGAAGATGTTTCAATGCTGGTTGGCTTGCTAAGGAACCGCCGATGCGATTAAATTTGTGCCGTCTTATTTTCACGCATATCTTTTCTTTGAATGCCCGTAATATGCTTGCTTTATTTATTTCCCAGCACAAATTTTAAAATGAATATTCAGCGATTTGATACGCTCAACCAGAATCATCGAATATGATGGTTTTAAATTGAGGAAATCGCAAGCAATCAAAACTCGTTTGGGGGTAAATAACAGGAAGACGCATATAAACTTTTCCGCCATGCCCGCATGGTGAACCGCTCGAGCGCAATCACATCGACAGCGAAAACGATAGCAATAAACCGTGAATAGCTTCGACGATTTCCTACAATTCCAAAATTTGGCGTTGCAATCGCTGCGGGCGCATCGTTCCGAATCTCGCGCTCAAAGTCAGCAGCCCGCTTTAACCGTTGTGTCAACAGCTGTTGGGTTTTATCCACATCGACAGTAGATGTACCCGGGTACTTCATACGTTTTGTATGGCAGATAGTTGCTTTTGATATACAAATATTAACTACTACCTGGATTCTTGTAATTTTCTGGTTTTTTTTTTTTTTATTTCTTGGAAATATTGTCTAGTTAACAAAACTTTTATCATAATTTGGGAAAAAAAAAATTTGGTACCTAAATAATCCATTTTTACCAAAAATGGGAATTGCCAAAATCCATAAAAATTTAACAATTTCCAAATTCTTTTTTAATCCTTGTAATTTGATCCCTTTTTACCAAGAAAAATAATTAACATTGAATTTTCATTCGCAAAATTCCGTTATATTTGAACTGAAAATCAACCCCTCTTGCTCATAGTGCTATTTTTAGTACCTGGTGCGAATAATTATAACTCATAAAATATTTGTTCAATGTAAACATTTTTTTTTTGGAATGTGTAGGAAAACACGTCTACTAACAGGAACAAAAGGGTATTTGGGAATATCTTGCCTACCTACCCTTGCACAACCAGTTTGTACATCAGCTTGTACATTTTCTAGTAACTGGGTTATATTTTCCAAACGGTTGGTCCAATTGACCTGAAATTTCACACCAATATCAATTACATATTTCCAAGCTATGATACGAAGTTTCATCAAGATTGGACCAGCCGCTTGGAAGATATAGCAATATAAAGTGAACTTTGCCATATATATTTGTCATATATATTTGTATGAATTTTCATACAAGTACCCGGGTACATCAGCAGTCGACGCCATTCCACTAACTTGAATTTGGGCTGTATCGACTGAACTGCTGCTCCAATCTTGATGAAACTTTTCCACATGATGCAAAAGTGTATGGTTGAGGATATCATGAAATTTCAGGTCAATCGGACTAACCGTTTGGAAGATACAGGAAAATTAAAGTTGCAAATGTACCCGTGGGCTCTACGATCGACACAACGGTTAATAGAAATCAATTCAGTTTCCGCTTCCGTTGCCGTTGCCGTTTTGGTTTGATTTCCATCACACACCGCTGCACAAACAGCATCCGCTCTCGCCTGCCGCCTCTACGCCATCCTTCGCGGGCGCAGACATGGAAACTACATGCATTCGAGAAACTGCACACTCACGCCGCCTGATGATGAGCTCATCACGATGAAATTACAGCAGTGCATAATCCTGCTCGACTGCTTCAACTACTGCATCCCTTGATCTCTACATTCCCCTGCTTCATCTTCTTATCATTCGTTGCTCGTGTTGCAACATGAGGTATTGGTTGCGGTTTTGGTTTGTCGATTGCGTTGTAGAATATTTGTGTGCGTGTGGCTGTGTGTCTGTGTGTTTTGTGTATGTGACGAGCTGACATTCTAGCGTGCTGACTTTTATTACGTTTTAAGCATTTTAAGCTAATAGTGCTCGGAAGATGAAAGTTCGCGATTGCATCAATCGTGCCACCCAATCGAGTGCAGCGTTGAAAGTACCAGTCTGGTCGATGCGACAACACTCTACACTTTCGCCCCAGCAAGTTACGAAGAGAGATTGTGGATTTATAATATCATATAAGGAGAGCTATTGGAATGCTTGCCCGCATCACCTGTCTTACATACTTTATTTAAATCCGTTTAGTTCCATGCTGGAACTGTGGTTGTCTTTTTTATGGCAAAAGCAAGTTCTAAGTATTCCAACATCGTTTTCTGTCGCTGACATCTTTTAATGAATATCTAATAAACTAATAGCATGACTCACGGAGAAATACAATGTTATTTAAAAAGGGTCAAAAAATAAATAAGCAAAAGAAAGACAAATCACTGTTCAATGCAAGAAATACGTATGCCAAATTCGCGAAACCTGGAAGCATTTTTATGCACTGAAATTTCTGGTTTTTTGGTCATGGAATCCCGGAAACCCTTTTTCTTATTATAATTTTCAGAATTCTGAATAAAATTATTCAAAATGTAGCTTAAAATCTGTAATTCTAATTTAGATGCAAATTATTCAATAAGAAAAAAAAATTGCTTTAATTGAAAGTTTCTTAAACAACGTAATCATATTTCTTGTTTTCAGAACTAAGAACTGATAAAACTTTCTTATGCATACAAAATATAAAAAAATTTCCTTGATTTCCAAAAACTTTTACACATACATGAAGGATGGCAGGGACTTTGGGTTAGCGCCCGTTTCCCCAACTTCAAGAAACCACTCTCGAGATAATTATACCGTGGTAGGGCATGAATTGTCCTGTTCGTCGCGTTCGTTAGTTTCGTCTATATTCAAATTGTCTGTCAGTTTTCATTGTACGTCTCGTCAAAAATGTGTCGGCGCAGTTATGTATTCGTTTAGTAGTTTCGTCCAGTCCGAGTTGTCTTCTGTTCGTGCATTCCTACATACATACATACATACAGTATTTGATCATGAAAAAATTATTCAACGCTTCCCAATAGAAGAAATCTGCATAAGTATGTATTTTGGAATTTTAATTTAATATTATTAAAAAAACGCAGTTAAAGACGACTCCAATTTGCAGGACAAAGAATTAAAAACATTTCAGATAATACCACTTCACTTTATTGAACATAATTTTGTCATTTACCAATAAATCCAAGGGTTCGGTTTTAACTTCGGGAAGCATTAATCTGTTTATGTCTGTATAAATTTGAGACACAAGTGAATGGTAGCTTTTGCTATAAGTCCACAAGCTTGTGAATTTGCTCTCAAGCAATTTTGGGGTCGAATGGGTTAATGCCGAAAATTCTACTCTCCGCATCAAAAAATTAAGATAAGTCAGTCCATTTTCCAACATTGACTGCCATTTCATTTTCTCTTCAAAATAGCTACTGAAATTTCATATGCTTGATTGTAGCCAACATGCCAGGATAAAAGATTATAGCGCGCGTATAGTTTTCAGCAGCGTAACGGATATACACGAATTTGGTGTATGCTTCAAGGCAACCGCAAATATTTTTGATGCATCGATTGCATATTGATTTGTAGCATACGTGCATGTGCTTGTAGAAGAAAACAACAAAAATCCCAGAGAGAAAAATTAAAATACGAAAATAAACGTATCGTCATGATGTTTTTGAGCAGTAGCGACGGAATCGGCGCATTTTACTAACGAACTGGTATTTGCTGCTTGCAAATTTACTGAGTTAAATCATGCTGAAGTAAGGAAAAAAAAGCTAACACATCTATCCTCTTTTCGCCCCTTACGGTTTAGTTTTGGTTTGAATTATAAGGTCTGTATCTGAAAACGGTTGACCTTGAAATGAAAGCCACAACTGGAAAAGAAACGTTTTCGATTTACATAGTCAGAGCTGGAAAAGAAACTGAACTTGGAAAATAAGCGAGTAGGAAATCGAATATGCATCAAAAGCGTAATCAATAGCAAAACCAAAAGAAATCATATGAGCCAAGCACGAAACTGTTTGAGTATATTCACGAGAAACTGCAATTTAAAAATAAGTTTTCAAAACAGGTAAGCAAAATTTAAAACGATTTTTTTTCAGAACTTAGGGGATACATGCCGAGCACTTGTTGGTTTAGAAATGATCATAGGTTAGTGTGTGGGGGGAAAGAGGAGAAGTGGCGGTGGACGTTTGCATTGAATTCGTGAATATTACATTGACGGGGGAAAACCTTCGCAGAAAGACTATTCCACAACCTCGCTGTACGACCGAAGAACGAATTCTCCATTTAATGCATCGAACTAACTTTAACTTCTAAGGGGCTGCGGTCGGCAGCTGGATGAGCAATATTCACATTTTCCGAGATTAATAATTTGGAAATTTATATGGAACCAGCATTCAATATTTTTGATAATTACAAACCAAATTATTGAACTTCGAGTTGAAATCAAATTACATTCTCTCGGTAATTTTTCACTTGGTCTTCATATAAATAAAATGAGCACCCATTTTGTGCCTTCCATTTAATTATCAGGTACAAAGTAGAAAGGACGGGATGGGGCTGCGTATGAGCACTAATAAACAATGTACGGCCTGCTGTTGATGCTCTTTCATTATAGTGATTTCGCTCGACAGCCAATTGTAATGCTATTAGGCATGTTGTAAACACTTTGCTACAACAACACGCACTCTCATATGCATAACAGCACTTGGGCTTGCAATAAAAGCACACACGCAATTCGCCCTTGGGCTTGGGAAGGGGTTGTCGGTAGGTGGTAGGCGTTTGGTAGGTGTAAGAGGGGCATGGCGCAATTTAATCACATTTTGCAAATACAACAACAAAACTCATTTTACCACTAAAAATATACCACTTGCACACACACACACATATACACATACACCGAGCCACAGGCGGCTGCACCGCAATCAAAACAGCCACATTCACAGCCCCCCGCACACAAAAGGCACCGGCATAAAAGCCATTAATACAGCCGCCTGTGGGTGTTGAACCAGTGGCGCGCCCGGCCGCCAAACGACGGGTTGCGACATAATTGTTGTTGTCGTTGTTTCGCTGATGTTAGAAATTATATGAACCCAATGAACATTTTCGCTGGATATCCACTGCAGATACTCGCACAGCTTTCCCAGGAAGTTTTTTCACACATATCTCTGACGCTGCATATGAATTCAACTGGAGAAGCATGTCATTCTCCAGCAAAAGTGAAGCTTGATATCTAATGCGGAATCTCTCAGTTTTTATAATGCATATAAAGTTATCTATCAAGTTGGCATGCAACGATTTTTATCAGCTTTATAGTATTAAACTTGCCTTCAGGCATCTTTGTAGTGGAATCTAGTAATCAATTTTTCACCCACTTCCCGACTACTTAGAGATCTGAAACTTTGCATACATGCGTAAACACGATGACAATACATGAATCAATCATAAACATATTAAAATTTTTACTTTAAACAAAGTTATTAGCGAATCTGCAATAGCCAATCACGGCACAGACAGGGAAGAAGAAGCACGTAGGGACATATGGGCCAGGAGCTGTTTAATCGCATCTATTATTTATTTGAAGACCGGCGCTTAGTTCAGACGATCTAGAGAGAGTTGCATGATAAATTATATATCATTTTAAAGATTTCGAGGTCTATTATTTGACAGACATGCTATTATTCTAAGAATGGGCTTTTCTAGACGGTTTAAGAATTGCACAATATTAAATGATACACCATTTTGAAAGTTTCAACGTCAATTTTCAGGCATAAGTTCTCGAAGATTGTTTGAAAATGTTCTAAAATATTAGAGATTTTAATTTCGAAAGTTTTGTATTGGGTTATTTCCTTTCGCGATAAATCCTGCTGAATAGATTTGGAACTCTTTGGCAACGATATTAAGTACTTTTTTTTAAATTTAATTTAGCTATGTCATAGGGCACACCCGATAATCGGGAGTTATTACTAGTTATATATTATTTTGGCACATTTATAGAATACGAAGTGTGTAATGACATAGATTTATGCCTGATTTAGGCCCCTACCAATATATAGGCATCAAGCCAATATTATATAGATATACCATTAAATCACATCAAATACATGAAAAAATGTTCCGGGGACAGACGGGCAAGGAGGAGCGCTGCTATTTAACCGAAAACAACGAAAACCAAGAAAAGAGCAGACGGGAAAGGAAAAGTACTCCCATTAAAATAAATAGAATTAAATTGAGCAACAGCCAATCAGAACCAAACAATGAAGAAGAAGCACTGCTGTATATAAGCAACACAGCACGGTCGTACATTGGAACTCTTACTTTTGAGAATTTCGATTTGATTTTTATTTAAAATTTCAGAATTCAACTATTGTCCCTAGTAGTTTACATAAATACGTCATACCATCGATGCTTTTACCAGATTTTTATTGTATCTGAAGGTTCAAGTGCTGCAGGTCAGTTTCTCTTATATCTGCCGTGACATATTCAATAGAAATTTGGTAACATACAAAATGCTTGCTGTTGAACTGTTGTTGTTCATTTTGCGTGTCATTGTAATTTTGTACTAATTACTGTCGTTGAATAAATTTCACTTATTTGCAAGCATATATTTACAACGTGTGTGTGCGCGTTTCAGTTCGTAAAAGCTTTAACCAAAAATTGTTGTTACCTAAAATCGTAAATTTTGCATTTTTTGATGTGTGTTGATTTCACTTTCAATTGGCAGGTGTCACGCATACAAGCTCACGCGCGCGCTTTGATACCGAGGCACAAGCACACAAACACACACATACTACGCCATTTCGAAAGCATGCCGTTGAGCAAAGCTAACTTCTTTTATGATTTTGTAATTTTATGTGCGCCGCAAATGTTGCTCTCACATGTGTGCGTGTGTGTGTGTGTGTGTGAATGGACTGGTGTGATTGCGTGAGTGAATGCAGTCGCAGTCGACGCTGCAGACTGAGAGTAGCTGAGTTTGGATTTTTATGCGTTTTTGATGAAGTTTAATAAAAGCGTCGCGCTGCCAGCAAAGCTTCCTACCGATTGCGAACCGAACGAACCGTTCAAATATGAAAGTCGTTAAATTTGAATTTACGACTCATTTTATGTGGGCTTAAGGAATTTATGATATTTTCAGCCGTTGCCGTAAAAGCGAAATTCATTAATGCGCTCAGAAAATTATGTGGAAAGCTCGTAAAGCATCGCATTCATAGTTATTGAAATATTTTTCTGACTGTGTTCATTCGTCGCTTAAAATTGGCGCCAGTCAAACATTTTCAGTTACTCGAGCGTTGCAAAACAATCGATCGTTGCTCACCAGGTATTCGGATCACTACCGTACTCATTCCAAATTGCATCCACAAAATTCACAAGATAAAGGAGTAAGTTGTTTGACGACCATTTGAATCACAGCTGTCACTCTCTTTATATTAAAGAAAAATTATAACTTCCATTTCATTTTGAAATTTTGTGCAACCTAATTTAATTTTCTCAAAGAAGCTTAAAATTAACTCAAATTTAATTCAACGCATTTCAAAGAAGTGCAAACTCTTCAAGAATGACATTCACTTTTCCGCTTTCAGTTTGAATAAATTTGAATGTCCTTGCACTGCTGCACTTTCCAAAACACATTTGCATGCAACAGCAGTGTCCTGTGGCAGACAACTCCTTAGCATGCATTCCAGTGACAGAATCTTAATTTGCTGCTAACGATTCACGTGACTTGTAGACGAAAGATGCTGTCGAACGTGCTGCGGCATGACCGAAATGAGACACTAAAATGCGGCAACACCGACGCCAGCAACGGAGCATTCCATCGATGCATGCATTCCCATGACGTGAGTGGAAAGAAGTGGTGATGTTGCTTTTTTCTATTGCTTTGTAGTTATATTGACAAGAGAACAAGTAAAATTTGGAAAAAATCTTTTTTGTTACAAGCATATGCAAATTATTTTCCAAGGTACTAATTTACTTATTTAATTTGTTATTGAACTGGAAAAAAATAGCATACTTAAATCTGCGCCGCTGTGGCTCAGTGGACAAGTGTCTGGTCGCTGATATGGCAGGCCCGGGTTCAAATCTCAGCCGGCCTTATAACAAGAATAATAATTTGTTTTTCAAACGGTTTCTTTGAGCGGCGCCACTTCTCGAGATGTATTGACAGTTCTCCGAGAGTATTCTTTGCCATGAAAAGCTTTTCAACCCGTTCGGATTCGGTTAATTGCAGGTCCCATTAATTCGTGCTAAATATTGTATAACAAGCACACACAAGCTGTTGCGCCAATTATTTATACTTAAATGCTGTGCATATGATTAAAAAAAATTATATTCTTGATCCACAAGGATACGAAGGGATGTAATTTTAGAAGAACACTGTTAGCTCTCATATTTCTTTGGCGAAAAAGCCAGAGTGCAGAAACTCTCTCATTGCAAGAGATATTCGAGCGCCTGATAATGAGACAGAACTCTATGCAATTCTCTAAACTTTTCCAGTGTTTTGAGAAATGCGTAGAAAGGAACAAAAACAAAATTGTAGACTCTCATCACTAAAATTTAAAATTCTCTTTCATATTTTTATATGTATCTCAGCTGCAGCCATCCATTGCTGCCGCTGCCTGTAAGTGCTCTCCACTGGTAGCCGACTGACAGCTGCTGTGCTGACGTTGCACACTTTGAATAGCTTACTTCTCATCTGCATGCATATTCCAAAAAGCAGCAGTTGCCGCTGCAAGTGTCTTTTAATAGCGGTGCTTTCATGCAAGCAACAGTTGCTACTGCAGCTGCTACAAGGAATTACTATAGAGATTTTTGAAATCATTGCAGTGTACGCTCCCACTTTCTATCTTTTTCTTGCCCGCTTCCCTACTCTCCAATCCCATTCTCCTGCTTTTTCCTCCTTTATTCCTTCCTGCTGCAGCTGTTATGGAAATTATAAATGCATGTGCTTGCATATCATAGCGTAGAGGTAGCAAATATGCAACAATTTGCATTTTAAAATTGTTGTTGCTGTCATCAAAGGTTTAAGTATGTGTTTAAGTTGATGAGATGTATTATTCAGCTGCAAAATAACGCCAAGCAGAGGACTAAGCAGTTTTAAAGCTGCTACAAATCGAAAAATTAAACCTGGCTAGATTACACGATTCAGGAAAACACAAAAATATATATTCAGACGTATTTTTTTAAAATATAGGCACTTTTTAAAGTGGTTAAAATAGCAACGATTCGTGAAAAAGAAACAAAAAACACGTTTTGCTTTTTTGGTACTAATGATTCTTATGTCTCAATAAATTATGTATAAAAAGCCTGAGCCCAAAAAATACATTTCAACCTATCAGCAGAATATGAAGAACTTAAAACTTTTTAAAGGTTTTTGTCTATTGAACCAACTGAAATAAAATTATTCCTTAAATAAATTTTTTCCTAAATGCGAGCCTAAACTGTATGTACAAATTTACCAAAGACCAAGCGCTCGTCCGCAGTAATGGTACCTTCGAGTCCAATATAGTATATTCGCTTTAATATTTACTAAATATTTTTGCATTGCTTGCTTTTATTTTCAAGCATATTCAAAGCAAAAATCCAGACAAGAAAGATATTTTAAGTGAAGATAAAATAACACGGGGAAGGTGCATGCAGGCATACACTTCTATCAAAAATGTAGTAAGAATAAGTTATTGAAATGAGCATGAAGTTGAATAGCGATATCATAGGACAGGGTACAGAGCACAGAAGCACTACAATTCAATTGCAGAAATGTTGTGAGGCACATTTGCAACCGCACACTGCCTGCCACACTTGCTGATAAATCGAATGGCTTCTTGTTTGAAAAGACTTCTGCTGGCCTCCAAAAAATTTTAATAAAATTTACTAAAATAAATTTGTTTATTAAAGAAAGCATTATTTCGAACACACGTGATATGAGTAATTTTTTTAAAGTAGTGTTATGCATCTTAAAGTATTAAATAAACTGATTAGAAAACTGGCCGACAGGGAAACTTCATCTGTAAACCTTCATCAATGTGACTCAAGTTGTTTTAGACAGTGTCGAAAATTGCCTTGAGTAATTTCTAAGAAATGTATAGCTTTAAGTTGCTTATGCATATGTTGTGTCCTTAAATATGCCGTAAATATTAAAGGATACCCTTACTTTTTACCATAACATGCAGAAAAATGTACAGATTGTGAAGAAGAAAACTTTGATATCGCTTGTGAAATTGTCAATTCTTTTATGCTAAAAGTTCCAACTCATGCTACACTTTTTGAGCTTTCGCAGAGGCAAACGCAAAATATTAAAAAGTTGTCTCCGGCAGAGAAATGCGCCTGATTGCGAGATTACAAAATAATTCGATTAAAAGGCAATCTCGTTTCAAAAAACATGGCCCCGCAATATTCTTTGCATGCATCAGGCATAAGCAGAATGTTATTGTGGAATGTCAGCAAGGGAAACAAGCCATGCTGTGCTGCAGCGGGGGGCAGGGGAGAGGAACAAGCCCAAATTGCGCCATGTCTAGCTTTTGGCAAAAGCGGAAATGGATTTAACGATATGCAAAAATCGATTTATTTAAATTAAAATGCGGATCCGAGAACAAGCTTCACAACGAAATGCCTTTCATGGCTGTTTGTGTACATGTGCATGCACATGTGTGCGAGCACAAGCAACAGTTTTGAGCGCGCCTTTTCTCTCGCAGGCATAGAAAGCCGCTAGAATGAGCAGGAAGTCAAATCAGAATATGGAGTGTATTCAGGTTAGCCCTCCTTGCTGCTACTTCCTCAGCTACGGAACACGTTAACGAAGTGATTGCAATAAATCTAAATTTTATCTTGACACACGCACATAAACAGACATAATAATAGGCCTTACGAGCACAACACACATGCACATAGGCATTTGCACAGTGTGTTAGACGAATTTATGCAAGGAGTTTCAGGTGCATGTGCGCTCGTAAAATTCGAAATTGGATTTGTTCTTATTCGTACTTTGAAATTTTGTTAATATACTTTGCCGCGACTTAGAATCATTTCTGTGTACATATGTAGTACACACATGTCTACGGAAAAGCATTCCAATGTTATAACCTGTCAATTTTAAGGCAATGGAAATTCTTTGATTCCTTCGTGCTTTATAATCGAATTTCAATTAATTTATAAAAATGATGTAATAACTTAGACGAGTAAGCGAGTGGCGTTGTAACTTGTAGAAGATTTCTATACGCATTCCTGGCAACTCTGCTATTCTCATTAACTACAAACAAACTGGAACAAGTATTTTGGAGCCCCATTTAGTAAGAAAGTAATTTAAAATTTCCGCTACTCATGACATCTTCTTCAAGGCGAGCTGCAAAACACATTTAATTAATAGCAATGCTAATGTGAAACCATTCGCAATGAAACCGACATTTGCACAATATTAAAATTAATCATACGCCCCCATGCACACGTAGCGGCTGCCGACCACTTGGTAGCGAAATTTAATGAAAAATTCATTACAACTACATTTCATTAATGAAATTCCAAGCATATTTCATGGCTAAGAGGCGAATTTGCACTGCGGGGCAATCAAAGAGGGCGCGGAGCGGAAACGCTTTAAGGCAACATTCGCATTTCGCGCCGTCATGGTAAATGTTAACCATTAAATAACAACAACAACGACCACATAACGACACTAAAATGCTGAAAATGCTGTCTTCTCTTTGAAGTCGTCGCATGAAAATTTCATTTCATTTCAGTTTTGTGAATTTTCAATTTTGCCCATTTGACAATTTCCCGCATCGAGCGAGACGATATGATGCCAAACCAGAAAAAACATTTGCATTCACATTTACTGTAATTTTCACTTGCTTCGCATATGCCCCTGCTGCTCTCTCGCTCTCTGCCCGGCTCCTTGCCGACTGTAAAAGTGGTACACGACAATCGTTTTGATTGCTCGCATTTATAACATTTTTATGGCGACGTCGAGTTTGACGCTGGCTGTTTTGCATTTCTGCGCAACGACAGATACAGATACAACGACAGCAATACTGACAACGGCTGCTGCTATAGCTACGGTAGCCAAAGATATGATAGTCGGTACCCACTACAGACAGCTTAATTTTCGAAAAGGTAACCTTGCTAGTTTGTTTAATTTTCGACAAATGATTTAGTTCGATTTTAATGTACATATTAATATATTTTCTTCGATTTTCGATTGCAAGGAATACAGAGTGCTAGAAGTTTGTACACAGGAAGCCATCTTGAAATCATTTAGTATATGAGCTGTTATTTTTGAAAGTGGAATAAGTCAATTTTTTACAAAAATGTAGATAATGGCAGTTATAGATTAAACTTTTTATGATCTTTCTATGGGTAAACAATTTTTAGTAAAAAAATTTTTGATTATAGTATTTGGGAGATGGAAGCTTTAGTTCTTAATAGTATTGACACTGAGAGTGATATGTAAACAATGAAATATCTCGCAATAACAAAAAGTGGACTTATTCTAAACACTTTCTAAAATAACAGCTCATATGTTGAATGTAAAGGAAACTTGAAATATACAAAATATTGACAAAGTTCTTGGAATTTACATAGAAAATGCGCGAGCTCCAGTAATAAATTTGCTGTTTGCTTTTATTATAATTTTAATTTGTAATTAACATTTTATATAGAATCTATTATTTATATGAAGACCGACGCTTAGTTCAGACGATCTAGAGCAGTGATGGGCAAAAGTTCCTTATGGAAGAGTAAACACCAATACATACAAACTTTGTTATGATAAAAAAGGAAAAAAAATTTGCTAAATATGTACACTGTAAAAAAAGGAATTTCATATTCTGCTCAGTTACATATATGTAATGAAAAACAAACCAACTTAATAACTCAAAAGTCAAATAAATCTCCCATGATCCTTTCAATAAATGATCCAAATCATTTTCCCAGTCAAAAAAATCAATTTCCCACTACTCTTCTGAAGAGATATGATCTTCATTTTCCGAAGTTGGAAGAATTTAAATATCAAACTTAATATGAGCAAAAATGTTTTCAAGTGATTCCCATTCCACAGCTGCACACTTTTTTGCTCGAAATCGTGCGCAAGACAACAACAACGTCTTTGTTGAGCATATGCGTGCGAGCTGGCAGACGAAACGAAAATAACATTGTTGTTTGTGTTTTTCGTACTGCTTAGCGCGACGAGCTGTGTCTGTGTGAAGAAATCTCGGCCTATGCCAAGAGTTTTTACAAAAACAAAGGAGCACCGAGAGTATAGGGCTTGCCCACCACTGATCTAGAGAGAGTTGCATGATAAATTATATATCATTTTAAAGATTTCGAGGTCTATTATTTGACAGACATGCTATTATTCTAAGAATGGGCTTTTCTATACGGTTTAAGAATTGCACAATATTGAATGATACACCATTTTGAAGTTTCACCATGCATTTTCAGGCATAAGTTCTCGAAGATTGTTTGAAAATTTTCTAAAATATTAGAGTTTTTAATTTCGAAAGTTTTGTATTGGGTTATTTCCTTTCCAGATGGAAAACTTTGGCAACAATATTAAGTACATTTTTTTAAAAATTTAATTTAGCTATGTCATAGGGCACACCCGATAATCGGGAGTTATTACTAGTAAGATATTAATATACAATTTTTATTAAATAAATGTAAGGACTCGAATTTTTTAAATTAAAGTTTTTAATCAAACTATGTCATAACACCTCGGTAAACTTCACTATCGAACTTTAATTCTTAACATTTGTACGTAATTTTTTGTATATTCTACATTTTCTGCGTGGTTTTCTGCGGATTAAATACTTATCCCAGTTTGTTACATATTCTATATGCAAATGTAGGAAAGTACTAAAATGCATGAAATCTCATAAGTCTGGAAATACATGCTGAGAGATAATTTTCTTTTCTAGAATGTCGTCTGGTTAAATGAAAAAAGATATTTTATGCTAGTTGTGCCAGAATCCCATCAGTTCGACTAAAAGATTATCAGCGCTAGCATTTAATTCCCTTATAGTCTGAGGCGGATTAGTGCTGTCATTCTGGAAGGAGTACATGTAACGAAATGAGGGCAACGGATGAGCCAAAAGAGTGCACAAAAACTGGTTCTAATGTTTTTGTTTGCAGGTTAAACTACTTCACAGGCAGAACCCAACGGCTGCTGCACCAAAGGATTCAAATACAGGATTTTTCTGCCAAGTAACCGGAAACTGCGCACAAAAACTATCTGTTTGCAACACTAGTAGCCGAGAAGGGGAGGGGATGCTGAGTTTAAGTTGGCCGAAATTGACAAGCTAATTTCGAAATGAATGTTCGCGAACGTAATTCAGGGGGTGTGGCACACTGATGAACCGGCCGCTTGTCATTGTAGTGGCCTGTCTGTACCAATGCCGCTGCTGCTGCTGGTAGGCTGGCGCGCAAACGTTGCCACAGCGCAGTGCCGCGCGTCGGCAATCTGAGCATCAACAAGATTTATTCGCCGCATTTATGAAGCAATTACTCAAGAACGGCGGCGCTCACAAAAGGCGACTGCGTAATAGGCAGGAAGGAGCCAGCGAAGCGTAAAGAGGATCAAGCCAGGCTGTGAAGTGGGAAGGCAAGCGCTCGATGCGGGGTCGTCAACAAAATGCCTCTGACAGTGGTAAACGTTTCGAATTGACGGCCACTTACACAGATACACAGCGTAGTGTGCGAGCGTGTGTATTTGCGTGTCTTCGAATGTAAAGCGGAAACGGAAATGCTCGCACTGCAGTCGGATAGCAAATGCCTTCAATGCGTCTGCATTGCGCCAGCGTGACACTCGAGTAACGGCAAATTAATTCAGCGGGATGCCCGCCCCCTCACCCCTTCCCCAACTCATCTCGCTGTCGGCTTTTTATGTTGTGAGCGTTATTAAATCACTTTGAATGACTGTGCCAATAAATCTACGCAATTGTTACGCATTAAATTGTCGCTCTGGGCGTAGCGGCATTTACGCTGAGTCGCTGTGCTATTGGGCTCGTCGCCTCGCTGGCTGGCAGTTGACAGTCGGGCGCGATAAGCAGTCATTGGGATTGTCAATTTGACAAATTAAGGCGTCATTGAACGTCTTTTAATGGCGCCGCCCAAGCGCTCGCAGCATGAGCATTCAATTTGGCGGCTTTCTTACATATTAACACAGGCGAAGTCGCTTCTCGTAGCAAGAAGTGTTGCAATTCTTTACTGCCAGAAGCCATTTAGATTATGCATTTAAGGCATCTGTGCACACATGCGACTAACATAGTACATGTTCATCATTAAATTGGGCTTAAGTGCTAAAAGTGATATTGCACTCTTCTTCTACTAGTATATCAGAAGTATAAAGAAAGTATTGCAAAATTACGTTTCAAGGTATAAAGTCCACAATGTTCAAAAATTAACTACGCTCGTGTACATCAGGGTACTTGTCACTACTACCAAAGAAAAGTTATTTCTGCACACTCTTAAAAAAAATGGTAATATCATAATTATTTCCAAAGCACTTTGGCTCTAAAAATAACCATCAGTTAGTTGAAAAAAAAACCCATAAAATCGATTGAAAATCGACACATTTTTAAGTTGCTTCGAACTTAATATCAGACTTGATAGGTCGATTTGAAAATATATTACTAACAATTTAATAATTTAACCAAATGGAATACGCTGCGTGTGTACTTACTTTAGTGAGTGACTGTATATTAAAAACAAAAGATATAGAAACAATTTGGAAAAGAAGTTGTCGTTTATTAGATGATATGAGTTGGCCGGGATTTGAAGCAGCAACTTACTGTACTTGGCACTAAATCTACCACGCACACGCTGGATGTTAGAAGAATATATTCAAAATGTTGCTTCTATGTATTGTAAATATAAAGGAACAGACACTGAGAAGAAACAGAAGAATGCATGCATCCGCAATTGCAATCCCATTTTATGAGCTCAACAGTGAAAATGCGATGCACATGCAAACACACATACATAGACAGAGGCATATACATGCACACATACATAGACAGAGGCATATACATGCACATGTCAGAGGAACTGCAGGCACTTGGGCGTCTGTCTGGTCGTGTGGGCGTTAAATGCAGTTGTTTGTTAGCACTTTTGCACTTTCGCATTTGCGCTAATGTTTCTTAGTGCTTGTGTGAGTGTGCATGTGTGCGTGTGCATGTGTGTTTACTGTTATTCTATAGCTTTAGAGCGAAACATATGAGCTTGCCACATGCCCAAACAAAAGACGGCATGTAGTCATTCGCAGTCGCTGTTTTCTTGCTGCCGCCGAATGCAATTTGTTGTTGTTGCTGTAGTAGTTGTTGTTGCTGGTATGAAGCGGCATTGCAAGTGCATCTCTTGCACTTGCCACTGCGTTGAACTTGAATTTATTTACGAGACTTTCGCGCTGCTACCTGCTGCAAGCCGCCACTGCTGCTTTATGCTAGTCCCGCTGCTGCTGCTGCTGCTTCTACTACTTCAACATGCTCTTTATGTTTGTGTATGTGTGTGTGTGCGAAAAACGCTGCCTTGTGCGGCTCGAGGCTTGTTTTTATTTGCACGAAACGACTCGGAAATTAATTTGCAGCGCATAAACAATTCAAAGCGCCGCCGCACGCCTTTTGTATAGGTGCTTGCGTGCATGTATTGCAGATGCAAGTGGAAGTGTAAGTGTGTAGGTGCGCGCGCTCAAATGCGCAAGTGTGCAAGGCACTTCACGCTTCGTTGCGTTGCATTCAGACGTTTGCATTTTGCGCCTGGCAGCTGCAAATTCTGTGTATTAACAGCTGCGCTTAAGCGCACACGAGGTGGAGGGGGGGAGGCGGGGTATGGCAGGGATTTGTGTGACCTTGCTGGCAATTGTAAGCCAACAGCCTGAGCTCTGCCATCAGAATATTAATATTTTTAATGAATTCACTCGCAGGTAAAGCACTTCCTGTTATTGCCAAAGCGCAGCGACGGATGACTGCAGCAATTTCCCAACGCATTAATTGCAATCTAACAGAGCTAGCGAGTGGATAGAGGGGGAAGGGAGCAGCAGCACAAAGCAATCCATCTTTGGCATATGCCTGCGCAGCATACAGCCAAGCTGAAAAGGATTTCCCCGGAGTGCATATGACACTGACATATTGCTTATGTTCGTTCATCTGCCAGGAGTTGCACGGAACACACAAAGAAATGCTTTTAAATTAAAATATACAAATATCACACACAAGCACACAAAGAAACGCAAGCCTTTATGCGCGCTATCTGCCAGCTCATATTACACTCAAAGAAGTTTCGTAGATTGATAATACTTATAACTTTAAAGTTTTTGTTAGAATTCAACAAAATTATTACGTCGGCGTGATACTGCTTTATATAACAAATACAAATAGCAAATAATTTCAATATATTATTTATGTTGATATTGATAGAGGACCGTTTTTGTGCACTGCCACCGCAAAATGGGTCGATTGTACTGGCCTGTATTTAACGCAGTTGTGTTAGGCTCTTAATGATATAATTTCAATATAATTTTGCTTGCGACGAATTTGTAATTTCCTATATTAGTGTTTGGCTGCATAACGCTTCTTATTCCTGTTCATACTCGGCTTTAGAAAATGTATAAGCATGAGAAAAGTAACTATAAGCGATTTTATTAGCCATTGCGATAATAATATATACCTTGGTCGTAGACAGAATCATGGAAGCTCAAGTGAGTCATTCTTTGCAAATATATCTCTAAGCTATAATATTAATGATCAAAATTTGGGATTGACTGAAGTTTCAATAAAAATGTAAATTTTTTTGAAATAAAAACGGACGAATGCGACCGTAGTCTACCATTTGACCTTAAGGGATACATTTCTCTAAAAACTTTAGAGAATAATGACGAGTAGGGCTTCGAATTTTGAGTCTACCATATATCCAGCTGCTTTGCTAGTTACTTAAAAAAAAATTGGAGAGTATTCATGTAATTGAGTTGGTTTACCAGTTTTTTATAAATTTGAAATGATTAAGCTTCTTCAGAGACGCCTATTAATTAAAATTGTAATTGTAATTGTGTAATTGAGTTGGTTTACCAGTTTTTTATAAATTTGAAATGATTAAGCTTCATCAGAGATGCCTATTAATTAACATCTGCAGCTTTTTTAACAGCATACAAGCTGCTAGCCACCAACATTTTGCACACATACAACCGTTTTATACGCTTGCATTTAATGAAATAGAATTTTCTTCAAGTGCCTGCTCTTACATGTATGCTCAACGTTGCCAACTCTCAGCTCTCCCACAGCCAATTCAGTGGCACTGCAAAGTGGCAGCGGCAGCAAAAAAAAAACACTTTCAATACACTTAACGCATGCTTCAGTTCCTGCTCACTTTCCAGCACTTCTCTGTTTCCCTCTTTTCTTCTACACCCCCCTCCCTCCCCCCACGCACGCTGTTTTGTTTCCTTTTAGATGGCACATGATGAATGTGCGAGTGTAGCTAGCAACGCTGTCAAATTAAATTATCGCTGACATGGGTTAACGTAACAGCAAAGTCAAAGGACAACGGTCAGCAGCATCCTTTTCCCTTACCCCAATCAAAGAGAGCGAGGCAGCAAACACGCGTAAGTGCTGCCAACAAGAAAAAAGATGAAAGTTGAGGCACAGCTTCGAGCGTTTTAGGTCAATTGGCTATTTTTTGAATTGAAAAACTTCAATTTATTCTTCAATTTCTTACTCGCAGGCTTGTTAAAGCAACAACAACCACTGTGAAAAGCATACCTTTTGATTGAATAGATTTTAATTTCATAATGGCAAAAACACACTCAAATGCTCAACTCTTTACTTTCTAGCGCTTTCGGAGGTTTGTATCTGCAAGATGACTTGGCTTTGTCCTGTCTATCTCAAGGCGTTTGGGACTATTTATTACTATGAAAGGGTTGTTGTCTTCTTTCCTATCATTGTATGCCATTTGTCGCTTTAGTTGTAGTAATTCAGTAATGTGTATAAAAATGCAATTAAAATTTTCAAACTTGTTAAATTTTTTATGTAGTATAATTGTAAATTTCAATGTAATTAACGTAATTCCCCTTTTAAATGTTGGCTCTATCAACGGGTTACGTATACGCCCCGCTGCACTTTAATTGCAATCACACACATACACATGCACGCACATTTACACATAGTGACGAGTGACTGGCACTTTCATGTCGTTAACACATCACGCATACTTATCAGCATACCTACACCTACAAACACTCCCATCAACATGTCAGCAAAAGGGCACACATTTCCACTGACGCCTTCAACACGACAAAAACATGAGGACAGATGCAATAACAACAACACAAATTAATTTTACTGTCAACGGTGATGTTGCAACAAGCGAGAGACAGCAAAAAAGATGAAAATACATAAACTTTAAATTGCATTAATTCGTCAACATTTTCTTTTCTTTTCATACATTCCAAACTGGCCAACGGTTTGACTCGACTTCGAGCGATGGTATCAACATTGAACAACTTTTGTGCCAAAAACTTTACTTTCTATCGCATACTTTTACTATTGCAATGCTAATGCTTTGATATTTCAACTCGATAGCTCAAAATCAAATTAGTACAATTTATTATAGAACTCTTCTTGGAGTATTCTTTCTTAGGAACCAGCGCTCACCACCAAATAAAGCAGTTTAAAAAAAACATTTTCCACTAACAGACGACAAAATGTATTTCATTCAAAGTAATATTAGAAAGAGTTTTTAAAGAATGGAAATACTTTCAAGCTTTTGCAGAGTTTCAATACGGCGTCGTTTTACTGGCGTCATTTAAGAGAGCATAATCACAAATTTATCAAAGAAAATTAACTCTAACAGCTTTAATCTGGCATTTCGCTGATTGCTGTTTCAATTAATAATTTTCCATAGGAAAAGTATCAATTGATTCAATATATATGTACGTACATCAGCAGAAAGTGGATGTTAGAGTTGAGGATAAAAGCAACAGTTTTATTCACAAAGTAATGCAACTGGTGTGACAGAAGGGTTAAAGGGGAGTTTCACTCTAAACAACAATAAAATTAATTCGGTACATTTCAGCTCATTGTGTATTTTGCTGTTGCTCAGAGCAAATCTACTCATTTAAAAGTCTACCAGATCAGTTGCTTAACTTTGTGAGTATAGCTAATGTAAATATTGCGCGCTGAAATATATCTTGTGTCCTTTGCAAACCTGTCTGCCAGATTTTGTTTCTGTTTTTTGCCTGTAACTGTAGCGATATCGCGTAATGGCAGCAGCCAGCCACAAGTCACTCCGTGCATATAAATGTAAATGTGTGTGTAGAGTGTCATGACGAACATGCGTCACAACCTACAGTCTGCAGCATGTATGTGCATATACCTCTGCGTGTGTGTGTGAGCATGTGTAAACATATTTAACCACAACCAGAGAGTAATAAGAGCAAAGTGGAAAAGGAAATCCCATTTGAAAACGTTCGTTCAAATATTTTCTTATAAATATTTATACCTGGAAACGAAATCAAAAGAGTTGGAAATCGTGATATGCGAAATGTCTTGACATGAACTCTGTTAAATTAAAAAAAAATCAATAAATAACTGGCACAACCGCCCGCGAACGAGGCTTAGGCCTAGCTTTCTCGCATTAACTTGTGTGTGCTTGTTATATTTTTGCACAAGTTAACGGGACCTACTTTACCGAATCCGAACGGGTTCGAGAAGCTTTTCATGCCAAAGATTATTCTCGGAGAATTGCCAATTCACCGCGAGAAGTGGCGCCGCGCAAAGAAACAATTTGAAAACAAATTTTCTTTTTTATTAGATGTTGCCCGGACCGGGAGTTGAACCCAGGTCCTCCGCATCAGCGACCAAGCACTTAGCCCACTGAGCCACCGCGGCGCCCTGTTAAATTGGTTGTGCTAAATTCTCAAGCATAATTTATTAAACGTAATTTTCAGAAATATAGAAACACTCATCTCACAAGTTTATTCAGTATTTATTTTCATACCTGTAAAACTGCTCAAACTATAAATGCATTGATCAGCGAAAACCGCCTGGGAAATTTTTGGAAATACTCTCCTTGGCATACTTTCATTGGCGCCGCAGTGGTTCAGTGGACAAGTGCTTGGTCGCTGATGCGGGAGGCCTGGGTTCAAATCTCAGCCGACCTCATAACATCTAATAAAAAATTCTCCGAGAGTATTCTTTGCCATGAAAAGCTTATGAATTGCTTTGGATACGACTATTTGTAGGTCCCATTAATTTGTGCGAAATATAACAAGCACAAACAAGTTAATGCGAGTAAGCTAGGCCTAAGCCCACACCGGCTGTTGCGCCAATCAATTAAATTACTCTTATTATATTTTCGAGGAGCAAAAACTGAATATGCACAATATACAGCTTGGATTGTTTGCAATACGTTGGTGATCACAACAAGTATCCCTGAAAATATTTGTTGCATATGGTACCCGCAGTATGCCATGCTCGCAGTTACTAGAGCAAGAATAAATGCAGAAAAGGCAGCAAAATTTCAAATCCAACCGTATTCTTCTACAAAAGGCACACGCTGGCCAATCGCTGCAACAGCATTTCAGGCAAAATTAAAATTGCAGCCGCTGGCACAAAAAAGCAGTAACAATAAAAATCGAGAGCACGAGAACCGACCCGCACGACAGGACAATGCTGCGCCGAACGAGAATTAATTTCATTTAAATTGACTTTGCGCTGCGATAAACTTGCCCCGCGCCGAACGGATTCAATTGAATTTCAATTCAATTCAAAGTGCGCAATGAATTGGAAGCATGTACCAGAAATCGAGGGGGAGCTGCACACGCGGAACAGGTGTATTCGCCGGACCGAAGAGAGCAATTTGGCTGCCTGTGCGGTGGGCGAGGGGACTAGCATAAGTTCAGAGTGGCTTGTACGCAGGTGAACTGCGCAAATAAATTCGAAATGAAAGCGGAAAAACCAGCGCGAAAATGGAACTGCAATTGCGAAAGACAGCGACAGGAAGCTGAAGAGGATGTAAAAAACTTCGAAGCATCAGCGACCAGCAGCAGAATTGGTTAAGCACGGCGAACGTTTTGGAGCGAGCGCGGCTTCCACATGCTGCAAATTAAACTAAACCACGAAGGCAAACAAGTAATAGCAGGAGCACACAAACACATGCACACATTTGCAGTTCGCACAGCAGCTGCAAGTGCATGTCCCTGCTCGGAACGTCACCAGTGGGAGCGCACGGAACATATAAATTTAACCACGGCAGAGAAGCAAGCAAAAAGGGTCAGTGCGCAGTGCGGTAATTAAATTTTGCAATGGCGTCTACCAACAAAGGATTACAAAATAACGAATGAATGAAACGCGTGTTCCACAACTGTTGTGGGTTTTCGAAATTCTTGTTTTAGGTTTATGAGTGGCATTTTTGGGGGCTCGATCAAAATAGGAAAGAAGTATTAGATGCATAATATATTACATACTCAATATATATATATGTATATACTCACTTATATAAAGGACATGTAATTTGCTGTGCTAAAGGAGTGTCATGGTGGGGCACGTTCAAATGGGCAAAGTTCAACACTTATTCTTCGTAAAACCAAATTGAAAAACTCTGAACTTTTCTATACATATTTCTAAGCTAAATTTAAAGTGGCAGGTTTCTTATTCATTTTTAAAATGTGGCTTTTGTACTAGGCCTTGGATATTAAATCATATAACTAGTGAAGGAACTCTCTGGTAGAGCGTACCGCACAACCCTGAAAAACGATACCTCAACTTTGGGTGGAGCACTCAATAGTTATCGATCTTATCTACAAAATCATTTAAAGCAATTTTTTAGGCATACACTTTATTTAAAAAACGCACCAGACAACGAATTATTGGAGTACGAAAATCCTACGCTTCATTGCAGATCATCATTTTAAAGTTCCTTGCAACAAAATTTAAGATTATCAGATGAATAGCATCCGAGAGTAGTACGCACTTAGCCAATTAAAAATATTTTGTTTCCAATCAGTTTCGTTGGAACGTTTGGCGGTCTTGAAGTGACCCTCTATATTTCGCTATAACTTTGCAAGAGCATTCAGTTATTAATATATATTTTTAACCCGACGTTTCATCCTCCTGCAGACAGACATCCATCTTATATGGCTAAATTCCTCGCACACATCGAATGCAGGCTTAGAAACTACACTGATATGGTTGCGGAGGTTCATAAGGTGCGGATGCTACGCGGATGAGCATGCAAATATGTGGCGAATCCGTTATCTGAGTGTCCAAGCCACGGCCCGCCTTGACAATTTTTTCAGGCCAATCTTCCGGCTATTCCCATCTGCAAAATTTCGAGTATACCTAAACTTTTCGAAAAACTTGTTTATGACAGGATTCTTTTTGCGATTTCTGAGTCCATATCGCCTTATCAACATGGCTTCATAAAGGGTAAATCCACTTCTACAAACTTGGCTTTATTTTCAAACTTTGTCTTAAAGCAATTCGAAAGCAATGCGATGTCATATTCACCGACTTTTCGAAAGCCTTCGATAGGGTTAGCCATAGAATCCTTCTTGCAAAGCTGGAATCAATTGGATTCCATTCAAGTATGCTTAAGTGGTTTGCATCTTACCTCACCGATAGGATCCAATTCGTTCGCATTAATAATTTTAAATCAGATATTATTAAAGTTACCTCTGGTGTACCCCAAGGCAGCCACCTCGGACCATTACTGTTCTTGCTCTTTGTCAATGATATCCCCGATTTGTAAAAATTTAGATATATTCTGCAATTCTAGAGAGAGCTTTAAGTCTAAACTAAATCTGGTGTTACACTGGTCGAATTGTGATTGATTGATTATAAGTATTTTTTGTGCATAATTATATATATACATAGTATTTATACCCTAGTTTTAGTAATCTATTTGAGTTGTACTCTAATTGATGAATTTGAAATAAATAAATAAATTTTCCATATATGTGGCCGGCGAGGTCACTTGGGTTGGCCACCCTTGCTCTAGATAGAGCCTAAATATAATAAGCCGCACATTTTTCTTATAATTCTGCATCTGTACCATTCAATAGAAGAACATTTTTTGTTTATTTAAGAAAAATGTTTTGACTACCTTAAAATCAATTTTTCATACTAATTAGCAAAATTGGCTTGCTCTGTCATGTAAACCACACTGAAACTTGATTAAGTGTTTTAGAGGGCTTTTATTATAGAAGCCTCGTTTGGCACTAAGTAGATAACTAAATTACCAAGCTTTTGCTGTTGTTGCCATTGTTGTGAACATTGCAATTATTGCATATTGGAGAAATGCATTTGCGCGAGCCTTTTTCAAATTGAATTATTAATAACAACAGCAACAGCAATACAAACCGCTGCAGCTGCCTCCATGCAGACAGCACAATAAAGGCACAAAAGGACACTAGCCGGCGGCCGTACTCATGTACTCATGCTCTTGTTCTCTTGTGTAACGTTGATGCAAATAAATTGATAAAGTTTGTTGCCGCTAACTGCTGCTAGCGCTGTTGATAGAACAATAGCGCAGCTTGATCCACAATCAGCTCAACAATTGCCAGCGAGCCAGACAGCTTCAGTTCAGCTCCACTTCACTCCGCTTTGTCTGAGGTCCGTTCAACATAAAGCTGGACCGGCGTGTGTCCAACGCCAGAGGCGGAAATGGGTCCCTGCGGCGAGCCCTGGTCGCAGTTAGTATGCCGCATTTCTACACTGTCTCTTGTTAAAAGGGTAATAACAATAATTAGTGCATGCTGGTGAGTGCCCATGGTGGGTCTGGTCTCAGTCTGGCAGCGTCACTCGTAAAGTCTACTCATTTAGCAACAGCAACAACAAAGACTATGCATACAAAAACAACATATGAACTGTTATATTTTGCAAAAGTTTTCTTTATTGTATTTTATAAAACAAAATTTAAATTTATTATGCGCTCAGGCCGGACATGAAGGTACCGGATGTCCGTTTGGTCTACATGCTGTAGGCCGCAATATACACTCATTATTTTTTTTTTAATTATTCTGTAAGTGCTTACAAAACCAAAAATATTTGCAAAATTTTCTAAAATTTTACTATTGCTCTGTTAAAAACTATTAGTGAATTTTAATATAAATATGCGAGCTTGCTTTGATTTGAGCCTTGGAATTTTTAAAATTTCACGAAAATGAGTTGTGTTAAATTTTTTTAGAAAATGGATACAGTAAGTATGTACATATATAAACCAAGATTTCTTCATGTAGCTTTTATTATACTTGGTCTACATTATCAAGTTTTTAGGAACAAATCTATCCTCGCTTGATTGGCGTAAACAATAGAGTGCAACAGGCTCATTTGGTGCAGAAAAATTAAAAATATCCTTAGATTAGATGCAACTTTTCGCAAGATGTGCGAAAAACTCAATTATTAATAGTGGCCTAGTTCTTAGCAAAAAAAACATAAAAACTTTTTTTTCCCATAAAACTATTTTAAATATCTAGGAAAGGTACATATTCTACACTATTTTCATTTGAAAACGAGAAAAAATACAGAAATTAAATGAGGGAATGTTAATTGAATTCTGTGACGGGTTGTTCTGATCAATAAAGAATGGAAAATGGGAATGTAAATTGAGCAGATTCCAGTGAGAAAAGAGTTCATCATAAATAAGAAAACTTTAATTAAAATTAAAATTATAGACTTAAAATAAGAAAAGTTTGAAAGTTTGAAATGTGAAACGAAAATTTGGAAAAGAGTAAAATAAAATCTGAAATGAGAAAAGGGTACAGTATATAAATTGAAATGAGAGATTGAAATTTATCAGTTAGCTTGATAAAAAAAATCGAATATTTCTTTATTCAGAACGAGAGTAGCATGCTCTTCTGATGAACTTTTTCGGTGCAATTCAGTACAAAGTTTCAAGCATGGCTTTGAGCCTTTTTTTAAGTGTACCATTAGAAATGCCTTCATTGTTAAATCAACTTTTTGCAGTTGGATTTCGCACTGAATTGTATACGAAATTTGCGCACTGCTCCTAGAAGAAGGGGGAATGGAGTGAGATAGTCGGCATTTGGCGCTGCTACAACTTTTGGCCAGGCTGAAACAATGTCGGTCAGCCTAGGCGCATTATAATTAATTGGTCCAGCGACTAACGAAGAAGAGTTTGGAGCTGGAAAAGATTAATTAAATAGTCAAAGAGAGAGCGGGCGCATGCAACACACCCTACTTGTTCTTCTTCTTCTCACGTGCGCCACTCTGCCCTTTCTGCCTGCCCCCCACTTGCTGCAGGCGCTTCATTAGTGGTATTGCATAAAAGTGGACGCCGTCGAAGTTTGTCCGAGGAACAATGGGCCAATTTAATTGAACGCTAATTAATAACAACTGTTGACGATGATTTCGTTGCTGTTGTTGTACATGTTGCTGTCGACGTTGGCGCTGAAATGTTTGCTCTGCTTTGGCATGGGCTTGGCTGTTGAAAGTAACAATAATCAAACTTGGCAGTGCTGCCAACTTGAGCTGCTGAGCACGTCTGAAACGTAGCGAGCATTGCATGTATCCTTTTAGAGTCCTTTTCGCTGCTGCTGTCTTTGCCGCTGCCATTGCTGCTCAAATGCACACTTCGTAAGTGCGGAGCAGGGCGTAGGGGGCAATTGTCAAAGAAAAACAAAAGCAGTTTTGGTTGCAAAGTAACCAGCAATGCCATAGAACTGCCATTGAAGCGGGGAAGGCGAAACGCAAAATGTTGTCCGATATGTATCGGAAATCCCATGGAAGTTAAAAAATGGTTAAAGAGAATATTAACTTTGTGCGCAAATTGTAACACCTCAAAAGATGTTTCTATTTCAATTTCCGGTTGTCAGTGTGTCCGGGTCCAAATTATAGAAGGCGAGATGTCACTGCCGAGTTACATTAAAATCCTCCTCTGTTTAAGTTCTGGGATGAACTAATTTGGGCAATAGACGCCCACAATGGGCTCATAAGTACATACACCTCGGAGATTTTTCAGTCAAATAGTAGCTCTGAATTGTCCATTTTATATGATAAAATATGGTATTCAAGTTAAGGTATAAGTCAGACGGGGAAGTGGTCGTGGTGGTAGTCTTGCTCTGTTCGGCATCACATTTTTTATTTAGTGCGCATAACAATCGCGAATCCCATACCCAAATTTGAAACTTTTTTAAGAATCGTCTAGCAAGAGTAGGCCAAACACCATTTCCAAAATATTAAATTATCGAATCGTTTATTGGGAAGTTTGCGGATTGTGCCATCTTTACAACCAATGAAACCCGGGCTAGCTCGTTTTGCAGACGATTTCGAATTACACATCAAAAAGCTATTTAAGTGGAATTTATGGAATTTTACGCGGATGATTTCAAAAAATTTGATTCTTCAGTGGCAATGTTAGGTCTGTTTAATTATCGTAACTTTTCGATTACAAAAATAAAAATTTAAGTTAAATTTAGGAAATGTTTAATTATTTCTGTAATATAATTTTAAATAATACTCTCGCTTTACAACTTTCGATTGCTGTTCAGTGGGATCGTTGATTCGCCATAAAAAAAGATACAACTTTCCTGCTCAAGCAAATAACCAATAACAAGAACAAATCGATGAAGAGTTCATCATTGTTGGATTTTGGTGGACATTTTAGATCGTGTATCGGAAGAATTTTAGTTTAAAGAGAATTCCCCGTAACTCTTTGAGCGATTTCTATATCAGAAGAAAGAAAGAGTAAAGAAAATTCTATGGGAATAACAAATGACAACACTGGAACACAACTCGGAACAACTATCACAGTGGCGGAAGACATGGTTTTTGAGAATGTGGTAGCGGTGGGAAAGGGAGAGCGGTGAACTGAAAAGAACAACCTGATTGGCAAGCATTAAGGATATCACTGTAACTGCCAAAGGCGCTACAGGATAGCGCGAAAAAGAAGCGTCAAACGGCAAGTGATTGAATGCGACTGACTAACTGACTGACTGGCTGACTGACTGACTGACTGTGTGTGCTTGTATTTGAGAGTGTGAGTGTATGTAAGTCTTGGAGTGAATATTGTGTCGAAACTGAACAGAACTGTGCGCTGAGTTGAGCCGAGCTGAGCTGAGCTGAAAACTTTTCGCAAATGTTCGTTACCGGAATTTTGATGTGCATAACGAGTCACGTGACCTGCACGCAGATGTCGGTGGTGGCTGTGGCTGCCAGCAATAGCAGTAGGGTAACACTGGCTGCTAGTGCCGCCTGCTGACTGAGTGACGAGGATGTTGCCAAACCGATGTGCAAAGATAATGATGATGCTGATGGGAATAGAATTGGGACTTAGACTCGAAATGGGAATGGGAATGCGGTGTGACACAGAAACGTGCATTGAGTAGCATGCTCGGTCAGCGGTCGGTGCGCGTGTGTGCATGTGCTTCGGCGCAAAGGTGTGTGTAGCAGGCGTGATATTGTGTTTCTTTGAAAGTGTTTCCTCCTATCGGCAGCTTCGGTTTTGGGGCATTAAAGAAAAAGTTTCCCTACGCTACTTTCAGCAAGTATCATTGCTGTTGTTGTTGCTGCCACTTCCATTGCAGCCGCATGTGGCGATGTTGCTGCCATTGGCTTTAGCTGTGGCCAGCATCAAAGACACGCATTGCTCTGCTTGTGTTTTCTGGCTTAATTTAAAAAGTTTTCGTATTATGTGCTGGTAAGATATTGTTTGTTATTGGAACAGTCTCTACTTATAGAAAGAATGACCAATGCAGAGTCTTGCTGCAGATGGGATAAACGCTTGATATTGCTTCAAAATATTGCATCGCAATGGAAGCACTCCTTAATGTCGAAAATAAACACATGATGTTGGACAAATTTCATCACATATACATATGTATGTGGGAATGGGAAACGAGAACAGGACAACCCGGAGTGGACGAGCGTATTAATAACCGAATACAACCATGACCAACTGGACGAAACATTCGAACGTAACGAACAAAGAGCGTCATGTTGAGATGCCGCAGAGTTGTAGTACGAGCGTCAAAGAAAGAAGTTGCAAGCGCGCGACGTGTAAATCTAACATATCTAAAAGATGTAACAAATAATACTCAAATGTGTAACAATCTATATCTATAAGCGTCAACTTATGTGCAAACCTAATAATACTAAAATGTACAACAATACATAAATGTATAACAAATAATACTTAAATCTATATCAACATTTCCAGCAATTTATAATTCAATAAATATCTAATTAAAACTACTATTTGTATTCCTACAAATAATTGGGGGCTCGTCCGGGAATTGCCCGGTATAGTGAAAAGCAGAAGTGCGAAAAATTTAAACAGTTTAGTGAGATTCAATAGTGCAGCAAAGAACATTGCATTTTGTTCAAAGCTATTGAAAAGTTAGTGTGCACAAACTTTATTATGGGCAACTGAGTGCGCTTTTTATAAAGACAAAAATTGAAAAAGAAATAAGTTTAAGAATCGAGCCGAAAAAACTGTACGCATGAACACGTGTGTTTAACCAAGAAAGTATTGGTACAGTTGCTGTTTGAACGTTTAGGCGTTATGTACTACAATTGTGTGGGGAAAATTATCCCGTTATGCAAATGCGTCGCTAAGTGAAACAGAAGTGCGCACTACGCGAGAAAGAGAGAGAGCTGCGGCTGTAGGAAGAGAAAAAACGCTGCTGAAATCTGTACATACATATGTACTTATTCATCATAGAGTCAGTCGCGCTAACGACTGCGCGATGCTGCGAGAAGGAAGAATAAGCAAAGGAGAAACGAGGAGAGTGGCTGCGTGTCACTAAAACAAAGAAGGAAGAAGAGTGGCTGCGTGTCGATGAATCAGAGAAGGAAGAAATATAGTGGCTGCGTGTCGCTATAGCAAAGAAGGAGAGTGGCTGCGTGTCGCTGAAGCAAAGAAGGAAGAAAGATAGTGGCTGCGTGTCGCTATAGCAAAGAAGGAGAGTGGCTGCGTGTCACTGAAGCAAAGGAGGAAGAAGGAGAGTGGCTGCGTGTCGCTAAAACAGAGAAGGAAGAAAAATAGTGGCTGCGTGTCGCTATAGCAAAGAAGGAGAGTGGCTGCGTGTCACTGAAGCAAAGGAGAAAGAAGGAGAGTGGCTGCGTGTCGCTGAAGCAAAGAAGAAAGAAGGAGAGTGGCTGCGTGTCACTAAGCTGAAGAAAAGAAGGAGAAAGGCTGATTGTCGCTGCATCGAAGAAGAAGAAGAATGTGTTAGGCTGCGTGCCACTGCAAAGAAAACACTCTGTCAGGCAATTTAAAACTTTTTATACTATTACATTAATTTTTTACCATGCATACAGACATGCGGAAATTTCAAAGTTAATTCTTTAACGTTAATTTTACTCACAGCTTTGACAATTTAAAGTCAGTTAATTTAAATATAAAATTGCATACACCTTTTCACTAATTTTTGCTGTTACTTACTTTTGATATTGACGAAGAGAAAAGAGGAATATTGCTCAATATTGTTAGTTTTAAGTTTTCCTTAACATATTCCAAATTTAATTCATATTATAATATTTTTTACAAAATTCAATTTGCGCTGCGATATATGTTTTGTGAAATGGATGCTCAGACAATTCGCGACATGAAAGTAGAAGCTCTCAGAGAAAAACTAAGAGAACTGAATTTGAATATTAACGGACGGAAAAAAGAGTTACAAGACAGACTAATTGAGCACTACGGTTTAGTTGAGGAAATAGAGAACGATAACGATTCAGTCACCTCGGTATACACTGACGTTGCTATGGATACTCGCGAAGAGAGAGTGGGAAGGGTTTCTTTCACCTTAAGAGATATTGAGGACAGTGTGGCCTCGTTTACGGGCACTGATTCAATTGACGTCAATCACTGGATCGCCGAATTTGAGGACATTGCCGATACTGTTGGTTGGAATGACCTACAAAAACTTGTGTATGCTAAGCAGCTAGTTAAAGGTGCAGCAAAGCTTTTCATAAGGGGATCGAATGGCATAAAAACTTGGCAAGCATTAAAAGCAGCACTGGTTGGTGAATTTGGCAAGAATTTATGCGCAGCTGAAATTCACAAAGCACTCAGAAGTAGACGTAAGCAAGCTAAAGAGAGCCTGCAAGAATATTTGTACATTTTAATCGAAATAGGCAAACCGATATCGTTAGACGAACATAGTATCATAGAGTATTTTGTGGAAGGCGTACCTGATACTCGCGCAAACAAAACTATTTTGTACCAGTCTAAGACTCTTTGGGAGTTAAAAGAGAATATGAAAATTTATGAGAAGGTGAGAGGCGCCAATATGTCACAAAAGGGGTGGAATGTTCAGCCAGGCAGCAGCAAGCCTGAGGACAAAGGCGAGCAGCAAGAGAGTCGGAAAAAATGCTTTAAGTGTGGCAAAGAGGGACATCTAGCAAAAGATTGTCGCGGCGAAGTCACGTGCTACAAATGCAAGGGGAAGGGGCATTATTCGTATCAGTGTGCGCAGAGGCAAAGCGGTGAGAGGGCAGTTAAGTCCGAACGAATTAATACGCTTGCGAGTGGATCGGAAAGAGCGGGCAGACGGCAAAGTGGCATGCTTTTCGTTGATGCGAGACTTAATAATTTTACTTTTTGCGCTTTGGTAGACACGGGTTGCGATTTGTGCTTATTAAGGTACGATACTCTAAGAATGCTAGGTGATTTCGAGCTGGAAAAAGAAACATTAAATCTGGCAGGAGCAGGGAAAGGACATTTAACAACAATTGGTTGCTTCAACACAAACGTAATTGTTGGCAACTTGACGATACCGATAACATTTCATGTAGTAAGAGAGCAGGATTTGGTGTATTCTGCCGTATTTGGAAATGACATTTTAAGAGAGGTTGACATAGTCGTCAGAGCAGAAGGTGCTGAGTTTCATGCGAAGAAGAGAACCGACATGCAAAATGAAGGAAAAGATGATTTCTTTTCAGAGTTTGGGGTAATGTGTTTGAATCTTGACGTCGTAAAGAGCGCTAAATCTTGCGACACAGATTTATTGCATTTGAGAAAAGAGCATGTTGACAAAATAAAAGCTTTAATTGACAATTACACACCATCTAAGCCAGTCAGTACACCTATTCAGATGAAATTATTATTGAGTGATGACTTCCCTGTATATCAAGCGCCGCGAAGAACTTCATATGCAGATAAGCTCATGATTGACAAGCAGGTACAAGAATGGTTAGATGAGGGAATTATAATACCCAGTACGTCTGAGTACGCTTCACCGATAGTGTTAGTAGCAAAAAAGGATGGGACAAAACGTTTATGTTGTGACTACAGAAAGTTGAATCAGAAAATTATAAAAGATAATTTTCCGATGGCCATTATGGATGATGTGTTAGAGCGCTTGCAAAGCGCAAATATGTTTGTCACTCTTGATTTAATGAACGGGTTCTTTCACGTTCCCATTGAACCCGGTTCGCAAAAGTATACTGCTTTCGTCACGCATAGTGGGCAATACGAATTTCGATTTGTTCCGTTTGGCATCTCAAATTCGCCTGCCGTTTTCTGTAGGTATCTACACGCAGTTTTACGAAATTTGGTAAGAGATGGTACTATCGTCATGTACATGGACGATATCGTCATTCCAGCGAAGGATGAGGACGATGGGATACAAAAATTAAAATCTGTATTGACTGTAGCACGGGAAAATGGGTTGCGAATAAAATGGTCGAAATGCCAATTCCTTAAAAAGAAAATAAATTTTCTGGGCTACGTGATTGAGAATGGTACTATTTTGCCTTCTGTAGAAAAAACGCGAGCTATTGAGAATTTTCCTGTGCCATCCAACCAAAAAGAGTTGCAACGTTTCTTGGGACTGACATCGTATTTTCGAAGATTTGCTGATAGATATGCAGAGGTAGCGAAACCTTTGTCAGATCTGTTGCGGAAAGACGGGAAATTCGAGATGAAAGACGATCAATTAGTAGCCATAGCGGAATTAAAACACGCATTGACGCATGCACCAGCGCTGAAACTATTCAATCCGAAAGCTATTACAGAAGTGCATACAGATGCATCAAAATATGGATATGGGGCTATTTTGTTACAGAAAGACTCACAAGACCAACAATTTCATCCAGTTGAATTTATGAGTAGGAAAACTACACAAGCAGAAGAAAAATATAGTTCCTACGAGCTCGAAGTTTTAGCAGTAATGCAAGCCTTGAAGAGATGGCGTGTCTATCTGAGGGACATACAATTTAAAATAATTACCGATTGTAATGCGTTTGCGTTGACGTTGAAGAAGCGAGACGTGCCAGACAGAATAGCTAGATGGGCCATGTATTTGCAAGAGTACGATTATATTGTTGAACACAGGTCTGGTTCTCGCATGAAACACGTGGATGCATTGAGTCGCGTGCATTGCCTTTTAATAGAAGATGCACTGAAATATAGGTTACGCGAAGCACAGGACAGCGACGAATGGCTGAAGGCAATTCGAAAAGTTTTAGGAAAAGACGAGTTTCAGGATTATTTTTTGCGAAATAACCTGGTGTACAAAGATCCCGTCAAGGAACTCTTAGTTGTACCAAGCGTTATGGAAGAAGAAATAATTAGGTTAGCACACCGGCAAGGCCATTTCGCTGCAAAGAGAACACAAGATTTAGTTGAGAAGCATTACTTTATTCCAGATTTGAGTGTGAAAGTCAGTAGAGTTGTGAAAGGCTGTGTAGAGTGCATTGTAATGAATGCTAAATCGGGTAAAAAGGAAGGTATGTTGACGCCAATCGACAAAGCCGAGGAACCATTAGGAACGTACCATATAGACCACGTTGGTCCTTTAACAGACACTGTAAAAAGGTATAACCATATCTTAGTCATCGTCGACGGATTTTCTAAATTCGTTTGGTTATATCCCACAAAGTCCACAGGTACAGATGAGGTAATTAGTAAGCTCAAGCAACAGGCTTCGATTTTTGGAAATCCAAGGCGAATAGTGTCGGATAGGGGAACCGCTTTTACCTCGCAAAAATTTGAAGACTATTGTTCCGAACAGAATATTCAACACTTGTTGATAGCCACGGGGGTGCCGCGCGGCAACGGACAAGTAGAAAGGATACACAAAGTAGTCATTCCAATGATTTCGAAAATGTGCCACGGCAATTCAGAACAGTGGTACCGTTATGTCGAGAAAGTGCAACAAATTTTAAATAATACTCCGCCAAGAAGTACAAAAGAGACCCCTTTCAGAATCCTCACCGGGTTGAAAATGCGCGTCAGTGATTACCGCGACTTAAACGAGATTTTAGAGAACGAAACTTTTAACGAGTTAAACGCGGAACGAACTTTAATACGAAAAAACGCACAGGAAAATATTGAAAATATTCAAAGAGAAAATCGTGAAGCGTTCAACAGAAAAAGGAAGCCTGATACCGTGTACAAAATAGATGATTTGGTTGCGGTTAAAAGAACTCAATTCGGAACCGGTATGAAACTGAAACCGAAATATTTGGGTCCGTACAGAGTCGTCGAAAAAATGAATCATGGCAGGTACCGGGTTGAGAAAGTAGGACAACAGGAGGGACCTATTCATACGATATCTCTAGGAGAATTCATGAAGCCATGGGCATTATCATTCGAGTCGAATGATCAGTCAGGAAGGCCGAATGTGGGAATGGGAAACGAGAACAGGACAACCCGGAGTGGACGAGCGTATTAATAACCGAATACAACCATGACCAACTGGACGAAACATTCGAACGTAACGAACAAAGAGCGTCATGTTGAGATGCCGCAGAGTTGTAGTACGAGCGTCAAAGAAAGAAGTTGCAAGCGCGCGACGTGTAAATCTAACATATCTAAAAGATGTAACAAATAATACTCAAATGTGTAACAATCTATATCTATAAGCGTCAACTTATGTGCAAACCTAATAATACTAAAATGTACAACAATACATAAATGTATAACAAATAATACTTAAATCTATATCAACATTTCCAGCAATTTATAATTCAATAAATATCTAATTAAAACTACTATTTGTATTCCTACATGTATAAGATTCATGCACGAGTATGCGTTTCTGCTTTTCGGAAACTTCATATCCTTTTGAATAGATAAATTCACTTCCTCTTTGCGCACCAGTCGGAATGAGTACTACGTAGAGTTTCGTAGAGAAGAGAGCAGACGCACAATGTTTATTCATTTTCGTGTGAAGCGGGTAACCGGGAACAAAAGTATTCGAATACTACTGCACACTGTTTGAATATTCGAATATATTCGTTTTACTGAACAGAAGGAAATAAGATTCTATTGCGCATAATTAAAGACGAGGAAACGTTGTACGTACGCGGCAGAGCGCAAGGAGTGGGAAATACGCGTCCAGGGTCCGCCGTAGTCATCGGGGTGCGGGAACGATTGGCTGGGTAGATTAGAGCGTTGAGCGGACTAGGCTTCCGCTGTCCATTCTGATTGCAGCTTTGCGACATCCAGCTTTCACTGTGTACCGGAGCGCACATCCTTCGCTCTGCATAACCGCATGCGAACTTTGGCAGCAACAAGTAGGTGGTCCGAGTCCATGTTTGCTCCTCGGTTGCTCCATGTTCGCTCCTCGGAAGCATGCCTTCCGTCGATCACAACATGATCAATCTGCTTCCGTGTTCGTTGATCAGTGGACAGCCATGTGGCTTTATGGATTTTGTGATGTTTGAATCTGTGCTACTTACTACCATGTTTCGCGCCGCAGCAAAGTCAATCAGCCTGAGGTCTCTGTTCGAGGTGGTGTCGTGGAGGCTGAACCGTCCGACAGTTGGACCAAAAATTCGCTCTCGCCATACCTTTGCATTAAAATCGCCGAGGACTATCTTAACTTTATGTGACGGGCAGCGGTCGTCCTCGTGCTCTCACATAGAACGCATCCTTGGTCGCTTCGTCCTTCTCTTCTGTCGGGGCGTCCGCGTAAATTAGGCTTATGTTGAAGAATTTTGCCTTGATGCGAATTGTAGCCACTCTATCGTTCACAGGGGTGAAGGAAGACAAGGTAGCGAAGCCTCGGCTGACTACGAATACACATCCGAATTCGCGCCTCTTTAGTTGATGTCGAGTTATTTGGTTAAAATTGCGCTTCACAGTTTTAAATGGTTCCATTTTATGCTACTCAATTTGGTCATGCGCATCCTTTCCTCAAAGCGTTCTATTAAATCAATTTATTTAATTTCCATTAAATATTGAGATTTTAATGGGCTTGTTATTTTTACAGTTTCCGCTACAAAATGCAAAAATAACAAGAATAAACATGAACATCAACAACGGCGCTCTCCAAAGACCCTTACTTATGCAGCAACCCAAACACAATTAATGCAGAGTAAACAACAGTTAAAAGGACAATGAAAACTTTATTTGCTCTGCGCTGAAATTGTTTGCTGTGGAGAACACGAGGCCCAGCCAGCAGCCAGGCCACGCAACGCAACGCAAAATCCTTTAACAACGCACTCAAAAACTGCTCACATATTCAACGCCCTCATGCTTCGCATCCCTCACATCTTCCGTATACTTCGCATGCTCAGCATTCACAGCGTGCTCGTCGGCGGCCTTGCTGCCCTTGCAAGACGGGCAAGACTCCAGCAGTTTCAACAACAGCAACAAAAAGGACAACCGCAGCAAGAAACACGACACACACACACACAGATTCTTCGAAAGAGACAACAAGAATAAACAACATTGCGACTTTGTTGTTTTTGTTATTGCTGTTGCTGTTGCTGTTTCAGCTTTTGTTTTGGCTGCCAATACCCGCCGGAAATCGAGCGACATAATTTTTTGTTGGCAATTTTCTGTAGGTTCCCATGGTTTTTAATGTTGTTGATGTGTGTTTTCTTTCTCCCACAAACGACGGCGATTCTGGAAATCGCACATGAACACAAGAAATATTGCTGCAAACGCAGCAATTCGATGGTTGCCTTTTCACAATGGCGCGCATTTTCCAAGATTAATTTCTGTATTTATGCTGTTTACAATTTATGAAATTACAATGCGGTGTGAGTAGAGCGTTGTAATTTTGTACAACAGCATATATAGCTGTAATAAATAAAAAGCCAAATCGAATATATGCATCGAAATATAAAACTTTTAAAGTCTTTTCAATTACATTTATAAATTCCTTTTCAATTGCGGGCTTGATCCCTTCTGTGGTGTTTCTCTCAGTTTGTGTGCTTAA
Source organism: Neria commutata (assembly GCA_963457695.1). Lineage (NCBI taxonomy): Eukaryota > Metazoa > Arthropoda > Insecta > Diptera > Micropezidae > Neria > Neria commutata. Next base: position 21,910,762 of record OY735249.1, on the reverse strand, counting down.
AAGGATCATGACCTTTGGCTCGCTTGTTTACCCTCGTTAAGCAATACTTCTCCTCGCACACACACAGACGCCAATACGCACTCACAGACAAAACCAACTGCTGCTCTTGTTGTTGCTGTTCGTATTGGAAGAGCAAATTTTAGTAAGAGCAAAATAAAAGCTGCCAGCTCCTTACAAATTACAAACAGAAGAACTTCATTTGCTCCCCTCCCACCCCATGCCACGCACACACACACTTATATCTGCACAATCATTCACACACACACACACATACTATGCATGAAGCTTACTACGGTTACTGCTTGCATTTCAGCTCCATTAAGTCATATGAGCTCTCTGGTCATTGCAGACAAAACAACATCGTTGCACCAGGGTCGGTAGAGGTTTCAAGCCATTTCAAGCGTCCCTTGCATTACTGTAGTCAGCGTATTTCTTAAATGTTTGTCATATTTTTTAAATGTCTGCAATTTGAAGGACACGGTTTGTATCGTTTCACCTGAAATTAATTCTCGCTATGAAAAACACCTGCAGCGCATTGATAAGCCATTTACCCAAAAAGTTTCACGAAAACTTAGAAATTTAATCTTTAACCTAAGCTGAACACCAATAAATGTTCGAATAAAAAAGTTCATAAGAAAAGTTGGCTTAACCCAGCATCAATTCCCGTCCAATTTCCGCTTGCGATTTGCTGTGCTTTCTCATCTTGAAAAACTGTCATTAGAAAGAATATAGTAGGTATGTTCAATCAATTCCATATTCATTAGCGTTTTCTTTATTGTTAAGCCTCTTCCGTTTCTCAAAAAAATTATTCAAATATTTAGAGTGTTTACGCATAGTTTAGTTTCTATAGAAAAGTAAAGTTCTTTAAAAAATATATCCAATTTCAAAATAAATTTTAAGTATTATCTTTGATTGTGCCTATTTAAATTTTAAGTTCTATTTTCGGGTGTTATTTTACAACTTTAAATTCAAATTTCAAAGATATTAGAAAGGAACCTTCTTCTTTAATTCTGCTGTTTTTAATTTAAAGTTAGATTTTTCAAATATCAAGCTCAATTTTTCAAATATTTTTCTATCTTTACTGGCTATTAAAAGAAAAGAATTTCAACTGTTTTCGTAAAGTTAAAAGTTATAAAGCAAAATCCTGTTTAATCACGTCCACTTTATTCAAGCTTTTCCCTTAGATTCGCTTTTGCTATTGCCACTAAGATTCACAAAGATTAGGTTCTGAAGACCACTTTCTGAGCCCTGAACCTGCCTTCTTCCATGGTTAAAGCGTCCATAAACGACTGGGTTGTTTCTCAACACTGTCAAAGATGGGCCGGGCTAGCTGGATGCAGACAGACGAAGCTCCTGCTTCCAACCGTCGACAAAAGAATGCCTTCTTTTCTTAGGTCTCTAAACCGTAAGGACTGTAGACTCCTTGTGGGCATCCTGACCGGTCATACCTCCTGTGCAAAACACCTGAGTGCGATGGGTCTGGCCGACGACAGCGTCTGTGAGAGCTGTCTGGAGGACGAGGATACCTCAACCCACTTCTTATGCGAGTGTCCCGCCTTTTCCAGGTGGCGATTGCAGCTGCTGGAGTCAGACGTGGTGAGAACCGATCAATTAAGTTAAAGAATTCGCTTACCAGTACTATGGACAAATAAATGCTTTTCTGCGTGCTGGTTTCATATTCCGCCAAAAAAAAAAGATTCACAAAAGGCAAGATTTCAAAAAAATTTTATGCTCTCGAATGTATTCGACAGGATATTCCTGACACGAAAAGAACTGCGTTTTAATTTCCGGCGGACGCAACTCTGTAATTTCCGCTTTCGTTTATCAGCAGCAAGAGATATCGAACGAGCTGCTGAATATGATTACAGTTAGTAAAAAAAACGGAAACAAACATCATTGAAAGGAATAGTCGCCCCCGTTAAGGGCCTGTTTTTGATATGCGGTCCTCGCCGGCCCTGCGCAATTGCGGCAAGTGCAAAAAGAGCACTCCCCGCACGCTTTGAAAGCGAGCGTGCCATTTGAAAGGGTATTAGGTGGGCTTAAGAATATTTGGCAGTGACACTAGTGCCACTAGCAGCTCCATGTCCAACGCTGCCACTATTTGCTGCTGCCATGTCGGGCAAAATGGCGTAAAATGAAAAAGCAGCAAATAAATAAAAACGAAAGCGACAAAGTCAACCAAATGGACACAACACTAAATACATTTTTATAATGCCATGCGACAGTGTCTGGCAGTCGGACTATGAGGCGGGAGAGCAAAAAAAAGATGCGCAACGGCCTGTTTGGAAGACGCAGCCGCAAGAGCATTCGACATTGGAAGCAGCCCCCGCCTGGTCAGAGTCCAGAGGCGAGCACTGCGAGGCTGTAGAAAATTGATGGTGCTCGGTTACAGGGACACGCATTGCCGTTGATTTCAGGCGGAGCGTGTAACAAATGGAGTACATGCTGGCCGTAATTTGGCGGGCATTAGTGCTGATGATTTTTCAATTTTATCATTTTGCTCTGAGTAGGCTCGACAGTGGAAATATTCGAAACATGCGCAGAAATAAATTACATCGCATTAGCCGGAAATGTTTTCAATGGTCGGCAAGGACATTTGTTATGCTGCCGCTGCTGCTGCTGGAAGAGTGCCTGCTATTTATTTAGCGTGCGGCATTGAGTGCAGGGGCGGAGGTGGCAGCAAATTGAAGTGCTCCAACATTATCTGCGCCAAATTGCGCTCGTTTGCCCAATCGGTGTGTTTACAATCTGTAAGATAAGTGCTTAAAAGCCAAAAACAACAACACCGACAACAACCACTGCAGTCAGAAAACAGTTGGCAATTCAAAAAAGGACCAAAGCACTTAAGCAGAGTTGAGTGGAAGTTGTTAAATCAGCTGCTGTAGGCGGCAGGCAGCAGGCAGCAGCAGCGAGCGAGCAGAAAAGTCAAACTGGCGCATACGAAAGGCGCAACAACAACAAAACACTCAATTCAGCACGCTTCACGGCAAAGGACATACGCCGCAAAACAACAAAAGCAAATAGCACTAAACAGTTTGAGCGACTTAAACAGAACCTCACCAATTGGACGAAAAAGAGCAGACAAAATGTGAAAACCACAAAGATTTGACTTTGGCGGAGAATAAGAAGAAAAATATTCCTGAAGTTATAAAAAAAGCGCAGCGAGCAAAACAAATCATTCAAGTGGACAGCTGCAAATGTCCTTGAGAGAGTAAAGCGCATGCAAGGAGTGCAAAATGCCACTTTAAAATACGGCCAAAAGAGCGCGCGAGAGAGGCAAGCGCCGAGTGACAGAGCCGAACACTCGCTCGTGCCAATTCGCCGCACACAGGGACGGCGAATTGAAAGCTTTGGCAACGCCAAACATGCGTCCCCTTTTAAGTGTAATGCACGTTCGTTCTTTCAGCAGAACTACTCGGGCCACGTACGTGTGCGGTTCGTTTGAAAAGGACTCTGGCTGCCATCTAGCGTTATCATCACACACTGACACTCGAACAAACACAGCGTTTTATTTTTAACTGTGTTGTGATTTGCCGTGTTTTGTTGCTGTGTCTGCGCAAAATAAGCCAGAGAAGTGCTATTCTATTTTAGACGTCAGCTGCTCAGACTGAGCGACGGAGACTGCAGCGAAAGGACTTTAACTTGTGTCGAAGGGTGTCAGTGTTTCTGTGCCCGCGTGCACCTCCCTCTCTGCCGTTCAAACACTTTCGTGTGCAAGCGCCTTGTGTTTTTTTCTGTTTGCATGCTGTCGTGCAGCGTGCATTAAACCAAGGACATTCGTTACGAACTAAAAGAGCGAACTAACTACAACGCTTTTGAAATTGTGCCAAATTTGTTCATCAAGTAAAATCAGCAGCACTTTTGTCATTTTGCTGAGGCACATTTTGCAGTTTGTGTAATTTTATTTGTTGTTGTTGCTATTGCTATAAAACAATGACAGCGCAAAGGTCCTTGCAACTGTGGGCAGTTGGCCTGCTTGGATTATTCTACATCAGTATGCAGTGTGATGCACGTGCGGTAAGTCGGAAAATTTGTCATAATATTTTGTGTCCTTTTATGTGTGCGCCTACAAATAAGCAACAAAAAATGCTGTCTTTAAAGTGAGTGAAATAATTGTGATTACGATTTGAAGCATTCAATATTTACGGTAAACTGGTAAATATATATGAATCTGTCAACATATCATATCATGTCTTCCTAACCATATCTTTGAACTGACTCTTCGTATAATTACTGAAGAACTGATATCGAATCAGTGCATCGAAAATCGGCTTAAATAATTATAAATGTAGGAGCTGCTTGTACAATTGAAAATCGAAAAAATAAACTTAATTGCATGCAGTTTTCTCAGTTTTTCCTTATGAAAAGTATTTGTAGTTCTTTTGTAAAACTCGAAACAAATATTTCCGTCAGGGCTCAATTTACTCAAAATGAGAATTGAAACAATTTTCAAATCTTTCATATTCAGTAATTTACTAAAGACAATGTTATTGCACAAAATAGTATGTTAAAATTGCCTTCTTATGAGATTATTGTAACAAATTCGGAACATATATAAATTACGAAAAAAGAATCACATAAACTGAAAATACTCCCTCCAAAAAATCTTTCTTGTAATTGCCATTCCACGCAAAAGTTGATGCCACAAAAAGAACAATTTGAAAATAGATTCGGCATGCTCAAAATGTTATTTTAGAAATGCAAAATTTACTGATTTGAAAAAATGTATAACTACCCTATAAGCAATTCAGTAGTCGACTACGAAAATAACGCACTTATAGTTGACTTTTCAGTAGTGGACTACAAAAATAACACACTTATAGCTAACTTTTATGACCTAACTATAAGCTAACTACAATATAGTCCAGAGTTGCCCCAAAATCAAAGCGAGCTGTTTGCTTTCTTCTTTTTTGCTATTTGCTTTTTTTGAATTTTTTGAATTTATTTATGTGCATTGTGAAATTGAAAACTCAAAGCAGGCCGTTTGTTTTCTTTCTTTTTTGTTTTATATAATTGTCAAAAATCGGCTCAGAAAGAAATGAAAAGATTTATCGTGAAATATATATGGAAATATGATGATATATTATGTTAAACAGGCAACGATTTTACACCATATTTTAATAAAGCGTATTATTAGCTTATCAACTAATAGTTTAGTTGAATAGCTTCATATGAAATTAGTTAGCTATAACTAAAAAAAATTAGCTAACTTTTAGCTAACTTCTAAACAACTAACTTTTAGCTAACTTAAAAGTAACCGACTTTAAGTTAGTTGAAAAGTCATCGAAGGGTAATCGGGACTGACTACTGCCTAGGACATCGCAATGTTAAAAAAGTCAGTCATTTCCACTGAAAGTAGTCGAAGAATAGTCAGCTATGGTTGCGAAGTAGTTAGCTTATAGTGCACTAAAAGTTAGTTGAGTTGCCGGTAGGGTACTTACTTAAAGTTTTATCACATAGACAAAAATCGTAAGCTCTTCCGCGTAGAAATTAATTATAAACATAAACCTTTAAATTTCTATATGAAAGACTTCTAGTTTACTGATTTCTTTAATATAATTACTTCTTAATGAACATTCACATGCATGATGCATTAGCACTTAATTACGGATTTAAGTAAGAGCCGAAGTGCGTATGCATGTATTTTTATCATAAGAGTATTCCCTATCAAAGAAGTACAACACTAAAAACATACAAATGTAAATCACAGTGTCTATAACTGATTTGGAGCAATATTTTCCCACAAGCGCATCGGTTTCTTCCAACGATTCTGTTAAGGTTTTTTTGAATTTATGAATTTCGTATTTCAATGTTTCCAATTCGACGGCGACAATGTTCAGAGATCTTGTTATTTTGTTGTGTCTTCCGTATCATATTTCGCTTTTCCGATACGCTATTTTATTAGAACAATATATTTTTATCTATTTCTATTTAAATGCAGACAAATGATCATTACTATATTTAGAAACGCCTTCAGATACTTTAGAAATTCCTTCTCGTTTCCTGTCCACATCTTAACAGTTTCTATTTCTGTTTCCTTGCAAGCTACTACAATTTTAATAGGATTTTCACTTTTTATACATACGTTACGCTCTTCTATTTAAAACATATTTCGCCACAGTAAAATACAGTAAACAGGTTTTCTGTATTTTCACTAACACCCATTTTCCCTGCCCCCGTTGCTAAATCATAGGGCAGCGTTTCCGGCTGCCATATTTCGCTGCTGAACATGTTTCTGGGTCAGGCAAACAAATTTTTCTTGCAATATTTTGCTCTTCCGCCTGCTTTCGTTTGCTTTTCTTATGTGTTCACACAAACACATATACATATATACATACATATGTATGTATGTATAATTTTTGTTTAACACGTGCAACGCAAGCGAATTTTCTCCGTTCCCCTGTATCTTTTTCTTTGTTTTGTATTTTCCAGTTGCCTCTTCCGTTGCTCCCTTTTCCCTTTCTTCCATTCAGAGTATTATAACAACGAGCAGAAATTTATAAAGTCTAAAAATGAAAATCGGAAGGCATTAAAATTGCTGGCACGTTCATAAAGTTTATTCTTTCCTTCTGTGCGCTTTATTTCCGCTCTTTGTCGGGCGATAATAGCGGAAGCAGTTTGTTTTCCAACGAAAATTTATGAAGATTTCGTGAAAGTCGTGCGAAAAATTATTTTACAACTTGTCTTGGTCTGCAGCGCTCCGGCTTCAACAGCTCTCAGCCACTGTTCTGCTCTGCTCTGCTAGTTAGGGCAAAACTTAACGAGTGTAAATTTAAGTTTTGAATTATATTTGCATATTTCCGAGCGTGCTGTGTGTGTCCAAGCAGTTCAGTCCAAGCGCAAAAGTCCTCGAAGCTGGCGCGCGAGAACACGTCCTTCGGGACGGAGCGTTTCACATGAATGGAAGTCATTAATATTCATTGGGATTATTTCGTAGTTCGTTACTCGCTGCCAAATACGTGTCGCTCAATCAAAAATTGTATTTATGCCATGTACAAATGTACAACGCTCAAAAGCATGCCACACCGAAATAAACAAGCGCAGATTTCACCAAAGTGATTTAAACGCATTCATTCATTTGCTCGCAGTCATGCATGCGCTCACATTCACTTTGCTCGCTTTTTAACATTCAATAAGGTATCCAGCTACCGTCACACGCACTTCCGCCCTCTGCACCCCCCTGGCGGCCAACTGCAATGGCATCTGTCATGCTCCATTAAGTGCCAAAACTACCAAAATGCCGGCGGCGCATGCACAAAAGCAAAGCAACGCAAAATAAATGCCGGAGCCACTGAAGAAAAATGATTGCTACTTTCATAAGCTGCAACCCCCACTTCCGCACGGACGCCTCATGCCACTGCCCTCCAAGCATGTCAACAAAAAGCACACAACATTGTGAAAGCGTCCTGCACGCCCGTATCGCATAATAAGCAGCATGTCTTAACTGCCTCTGTTCGGGAGCTCTGCCCGCACAGAAATCACTTACACACAAACACATACATATATGCACGCATACAAACATGCGTATGCACCTTTGGCATTGTGTTTGCACAAACTGGCAAAAATCAGAGTTCAAAGTTTCCGCCTCGTTTTGTCACCGTACTTTCTCCGGCTTTTTTTTTGGCTCGGGGTCTGAGGTTTGGAACCTGGGAATCGAATTGTGTGTGCTTTGCGTTATGATGCTCTTTTGTTCCAATGTGTGCGTGCGTGTTTTGCATTTGTACGCGTATGCTTGCTGCTTTCTTTGGCAATGTTGGCCGCTGCGGGGGGCGTTGCTGTGTACATATAACATCTTGGAAAAGCTTTCGGGCTGCAGTTTTCGAAATGAATAATTTTCCTGAATTCACTTCCCACATAAATCAAGAGAGCAGAAATGTTCTTAAATCCCAGCATAGCAGGTAAAAGGGGTTCGAAGCGAAACAAAACATGCCACGCAAAATTGATATAAATCGAATTGACATCTTTGATTTATGTCACGCTAACGGAACTTATATGTATTTGCTTTGACTTTGTTTTGTTTTTAAGTACGAATTTGTAGAAATCTTCTTTGCCATATTAAAACATTCTTGGCTTAGTGAATAGGCTGCGGTATTTAAAATTGCCTTTAGTTCAAAACCCTAGCTGCGGATTGACTCGTACAATAAAAGAATTTCAATCGAATTTCTTTCCTTTCGTCACGTTTTAGAAAGCTATATTGTTTTTTTTTTCAATTTTAAGAGTTATCTTTTGTTCAGCTTTACATATGCCTTTCAGTGATATTCTCCGATTTCAGGCCTGACTGATTGCAGACAAATATAATTTATTTTATTTTGGTTTTCTTACGACGCCATCTCTTGCAATGAATTGTCATTTCTCCGAAAGCACTCTTCACTTTCATAAAATTCTTTGATACGTGACGCTTCCACAGTGCTGAAAATTGGCCTAAGGACAGTTTTGTCAAACGTTATTTTTGCATGTAAAAAAAGGTTACTTCTCATGCAAAGTGCTTCAACATTTCCCAAAATAGCTGGCAACACTATCAGCACAAAACAAAACTTTTTTGCAAAAACCACTTTCACCAAAATTGCCTGGCATTTGATTTATGAATACTCGTATTTGCCACAAGCTCCATACGCACACATATACACGCACACATTAACATAATTTGCCACTGCGTGGGCGTGTGTGAATATACGTAAGCGCAAGTGTGTTAGAGTGTGTGTGTGCATAATTTGATAGCACTGACACAGTATATGACAAAAATTCAATAAGCTGCGAAATAACAACTCGAGAAAAAGTCAGAGATTCGGGAAAGTCGCTGTAGCGAGCCGTATAAGTCAATTGGAGTCAAATAAAAGATATTGATTGCATTCATTGTTACGCCAGTTGATTTTGTGGACAAGAAATCCTTTTAATGCCATCAAACTGATCAAATTTACCTTAATGGTATCCAACATTACTCCTATATTCTCTTTAAGAAACTACTACCAAAACAGTCGAAAATAATTTAAAACTTAAACACAAATTAATATAGGATACTACAAGAAACAACGTTTTTATTTGCCATCTGCTAGGATGTTTGTGAGTGCTCCACTTTAAGACTGCTTTCAATGAATAACTAATTTTAATCTCTACCACACTCTGTTGTAGCTCAGTGCAGCTATAGTTTATTATTATTGTTGTTGCTGCTGTTGTTGATATTGTTTTTCAAGCGACCGCATTTGTTTAGTAGCCGCTTGCTCACCCAGAATGGGCAGCACTGACATCGATATAAAGGAGAATTAGGCTTCAGGTTTCCGGGAGACTCATGAACACCTCCTGCGTCTCCTTCTCTTCTGCTCCGCCATCTCTAGATTTTGCCCAACCTGTATAAGTTAACGGAGTTTATACTGTCAAAGTCGTCAAATGGTAGTGTTGTTGGACCATTCTTAAGAATCATTCCCGAACTTCTCAAAAAATTCTTTTATAGTGCAGCAAATATTTTTATAGCCACCATAGGGATACCTGGGATACCTCTTCAGCCGAAATGAGTTGCAAAATTCGTCAGCCGAACTTACACTAAATTTAGTGGAAAAATACAAAATTTTAAAGCACTAGTAAAAGCAAACGCTTAGCTCACACACACATGCAAGCCATACAAGCGCGAGTGTCATGCCATAGATATTAAATTGTCATAAACGAGCATACAGAAAGAAACTATTTTGCATGTATGCGTGTGCGCGTGTGTGGGTCTGCTGCTGTGTGCGCGCTCCAATAACAGACATCGCGTCGCCGAAAACTTTCCGCAAGTAAACACGAAAACATTTCAATAAATCCCTTGGCGCCTTTGCTGCGAACTTGCAACTTTTGATATATTCACTTGCGGCGCCATGAACTCCGCTCTGCCTATAGCCCCCCCTCCCTCCTCCCCCTCTCGTACACCACACTCATTTTGCGTGCTTGACTTTCTTTGGCACCCCATTTCATATATTATGCGCGCCTACACAGCAATTGGAGCAGCAGTTCCTTGCTCTAGTGCAGCGGCGATAACAGCAAAACACAATTTATCATAATTTTGCGTGTTGCTACAAGCCGCAGCTTCCGCCGCTGGCCACATGCTAGTGCTCCAACCCACCGACACCCACCACGGCCTCTGTTCACATCGGCAGCTGCATCGCCAGGCGGACGCGACGACAGTGCGCTTTCGTCTCACCGAAAGGAAAGGCACCTCCTTTGCAGCTCGAAGCTGTTCTAAGCTTCCGTGTCAGCGCATAAATTTTAATGGCACACACCTTCATTGGCGACCCACATTGCGGTAGTCAGTTGGAATGGCTACACATTGAGACGACCTTCAGTTTGTGCTCCAGATTCTCCGTCTTTCCTTCCTGCCTTCAATTTACGCCTGCCCCTCTGCCTCAGCACGTTGCCATGTCATCCGCCCCGGCTTGGCAAAGCATTGTCAAATGTATAAATGATATTTTATTTATGATCTCGCCCACATAATTATCGCCATGATTTATTATGGCTGCCTGGTGCTGAGCTTGGCCCAAATTCATGCTCGCTCTTGCCTGTCATCTTTGTCCATTATGCATGCCCGATTCCCCCGCTGTGTGGCAGTGCGCGCATCGGCAACTTCGCTCCTACCTGCGTCAGTTGAGGCAGTGAGGCTCAATATTAAAAGCAATCGATGGCATGCAAAATTATCCTGGCTTCCCGTAAATTACTTGTACATTTTAAACAAACTTTCTACAAAGTAATTATAACGCAATTGAAGCAATGATGATGTAAAAGTATTTTGGATATGTAGCTCAATGCCGCATAAACGATGCAATATTTAAATTTGCCAAGTGTTATTCCATATTTAAATAAATGTACTGTGAAAACCAAGAAAAATTCAACTATATTTAAATTCAAATTGAAAATTAGATTTGGAATTGGACGGCGGAAACGTCGATTAACTACCACATACTTGATAAGTTAAGCCTTGGAGTGGCATACACCGTTTTCGTCGACGAAAACGAAATCCCATACATTAGCTACGAAAAAATTTCAGTTTCTGAATTCAGCAACGAAAAAATCGACATTTGACAACGAAACGAAAACAACTTCAAGTAGGTTATTTTCGTCGACGAAATGATCAATATTTTTATAGGCAATTTCATTTTTTTTGCTTTGCTGAACTACTTTGAATGTGTTTCTATAATATTTAACTGTGCTTCGTGGTCAAAATTACAAAGTCGTATTTCCAGATAACACGTACCAATTTCTCACTCTCTTATTGCAATCTTTTTTACACTTTTCACTATAATTTTCCATTTTGTTATTTTATTTGAATGAATTTCGAATTACAATATTTCACTTGACAACTTCAAAAAGCCCGTTATAAATTTAGTTTCGGTTTCGGTTCTATGTCACTACGCTTTCAACGAAACGAAAACTCACTCAGAAACGAAACAGTAACGAACACCAACGTTTTTCAGTTTTCGTTTTCGACGAAAACGGTGTATGCGACTCCAAGGCTATACCGAGTTCTTCAAGCCACAACATTTTTTTAAAAACATTATTCGAATTTATTCGGCAGATTGTTAAGGGAAATCCGGCGTAAGATAATATTTTTCCTCGTATATGTATGTATGTATGTGTAAACAAATAGCATATTTCACTAAATGTTTCTTTGCTTTGTTCGTGCTCTTCGTCTTCGCCTTTGAATTTCTTTCTCTCTCCTTTTAATTTCGCTTTTTACTTCTCTTTTAGTTTCTTTTTGTTTCCTCCCTTCTGTAGTTTCTTTTAATTCTGTATTTTCTGGTCTTTTTCTTTTACTCGCTCCGCATACTTTAATCGATGCTCAAATTCACTATTCATTTCATATTTGTTCTAGCTTCTTCTTGCTCTATAATTCTGCTTCGAATACTTAGTACCTGCAAAACTTTCCCTCCTAACAAAACCAGTTTACTACTTTGATGTGCCATAAAGTGCAAATGTATATTACATACACACATGTGATTACGAAGATGTGTGCCAGCCAGCTCAGAGAGCAGCAGAACGAGCAGGGGCCAAGGAAGGAAACTTCTCTCTTTTTCAAGGCAGGCGCAGAAAATATTTGGGCAACGCATTTGCCGTATTCACATTGTTGCCATTGCAGCCGAACGGTAAAAATGTGTTATTTATGCAACAGTTGCCAGACAGTCACGTCAGCAGGCAGCGGCATTGTCTGCTGCAGCTATAGCGCCATAAAGTATGCAAGAATTTCATTACAGTTCGGCATAGTAGATTGTTGTTGCTGCCGTTGCCATTGTACTTGCATTTTACCGTACTCTGAGCATGCGCATGTGCATGTTTGCGTCTGAGTGTGTGTGTATGTGTGTGCGTGTCAGCGTTTGACATTGTGTTTTTTCAAACAGACTGTAACAAAGAAACTTGCCGCAGACACGCGATCTCATTTGCCTGTTCATTTGTTGCCAGCTGTGCTTGCACGCCACAACAGCAGACCAACGAAATTTTACTGGCAATTGAATCCACTCTCTCTCTCTTTTGTAGAGGCAATTCGAAATTCCTATATATGCATGCCATTATAATTAGATAACTTGCTGAATTATGAAAATAAGATGGAAGCACCATTTGTAGAATTGACAGGCTGAGAGCTTCTGTAATGTGCGGGCAGCATGCAAAATTTATAATTTACAGCTCTTTACATTTTATTTCATTAACTTTTGGAATGATACAGTCATATGGATTCATTATTATTATATGAAATGTTTTAAAAAATTATAACGATTATATGATTTAATATTGAGGATAATAATGTTAGGAAAGCCGCTGTTATTAACAGTTCTATGCAACGCCATAATAGAAACCTTAATGCAACTTGATAGCAACCTTTATTTTAATTTGAATATTTACCTAGATTACTTCGATCTGCAAATTTTATAATTAAAAATTCTTCTTGGAGTAATGAAAGTCACAAAACTTGCTTCGGTACTGAGAGTTACAAAGGTAACAATTCAAGATCTTTTGTCAATTGATATTTATGCTTTGGCAAACTAACAGTCTAATTGTCCCTCTAATGTGGCTGAAAGGATAGCAACGGGCAGAATCTGCACTTTCTATTGATCTACAAATAAATTCCCTCTAAATTCTTCGAATTTCCCCGACATTTTCATGCACTGGTACTACATTCCTTTGAGTCCTGCCATGTGTTTTGAGATGAAAACAAATATTTGCCAGCAGAAAACAAGAGCAGAGAACGCCTTTGTTTGCCGAGAGCAGTTTATTATCCTTTCTTTCGTTTGTCCGTGCTTGTGCCAATTATGCCAAAATAAATGGAATAATATTAGCTTTATTTAATTTAAGAGCACGTGGCGCATTTTCCATGGAGCTACGCATTGAAATCGCACAAAAGAAATGGGAAACATTGAACAAAGCAGAGAGATGAGATGAGCAGACAAAAAACGTGAATAACTTTACTACTTTTTGTCATCTGTAACGACACGCTTTGTCAGCGAAATGAAGCATTAAGCCGAAACAAAAAGCATAATATGACAATGAATGGAATGGAATAGCATGAAAGAAGCAGAGCATAGAAATTACAGCAGATACGGCAATAACGCTGGCCAGCATTAAAGGATGCCAAAGCAATTTCGTTAACGAACGATGGCTGCCAGCTAAAGACGGCCGGGAGCAAAGGGCGGACAGCGGCTCGGAAAGGCCGTAGTAACATAGTTTAGCTTAAGTGCAAAAGAAAGGCTGGATTATATGGCTTAAGGATATTATCACTTGCCTTGGGCGCGCACACAAGGCAACTAAAGATAATTTGGTAAAATTGTTTAGTTTGCTATTTTCTACTTAATTTGGCATATCTTATGGGAGCGTGTAGACAGGCAAAAGTTGCCGCAGGATCCTCTTAGCAAAGCGTAAGAAATACGCACAGCCCTAGCTCCTTAAAATAGAATTCCTTCACATTCTATACTGATTCTAGTTTCGAAAAAATCACTTGGCTGTGTCGATATTAACATTTTATATGACAGTCTAGTGCATACGATTAGCTTAAAAGTTAGACAAATTTTGTTTCAATGCAGCTGCTTTGAACTTTTTTTAGAAACTCTTTAAAAGTATAGGCACCGCAGTGGCTCAGTGTTTTGCTGGTTCGAAACCCAGCAGGCTCATACCATAAAAAAATTTTTTGTTCTAAAATTGTTGTTTGTGCGGTGCCATCTCTCGTAAAGAATTTCCAACTTTCCGATAGTATTCTTTGCTGTGGAAATAAAGCATCTCAATCACGTTCAGTTACCGCTATAGAATAAATTTGTAGGTCCGGTTAGCTCATGCTTAAATAGAAGGAGCGCACACAGTAAACTTTTTTTTCACGAGATAGGACAACTGGTCTGCCACAAGGTTACTCGTAAAAGGGAAGATTTTCTCTCAAATAAAATAGCACTAGCAAGTAGCAAATATATTATTCACTTCTCCAGGAATAAGTTCCTCTTCCGATTCGATCTGCAGGGAATATAGAGCAAAAAATCCAGATTCAATTCCTTTCGTTTCATTTCTCGCATATCAGCTTTGATCCTTATTTCGCTGCGTAAGTCGAACGATTTTCAGCACCAACTCAGTACTATATGGATAACATACGCCATTCGTTTCGATTTCCGTTTCATTCAGCTGCTACTCATAAAGAGTTCCTCTTAAGCACATACATTTTATTAAGATAAAATTATAATGCTCATCCTTTCTGTATCAGCTCTACTTCGGCATTTGCTTATCTTCTAATTTCGCATTGCCGCAAGTGTTTGCCTTCAATTGAGCGCAACAATATGCTGGAACCTTTCACCAGCCCCTCACACCTTAGCTGCAGCCAAGCATCCCAACGAAAATTGACTTAAGCTAAATGTCCTCGTAATCGTCTACCTTAGTTGCTTCATATCCTGCGGCTGTTCGGCGTATGCTCGCGTAGAAGCCAAGAAAAACAGCTCCTGCGCCTTTGTTTGCTCAATTTATGCATAATTTTTTATCGTATGCATACACGCTGAACGTCCCCAAGCACCTCTGCTCGCCCAGTACAACCATCGAAGTCTTCTGTTGAGGGTGCGTTGCCTTACCGGCATACACAAATAGTGCTACGCACACAAGCGCACCATGCTCGTGTAGTCGTGTTTCTTTGTGTTGCCTCCATTAATGTAATTGTTTGCTTTTAATATTCCACGTATTTTTCTATATTTTACTACTCCATGGTAGTGTAAAAGAAGGCTTCAGCTTTTGTTCAAGTGCTTTACCCACCTGTAAAACTTCTTGCAAGTAGTTGTTCCCTTTGTTTTGGTCCTCCGCTTGTTACCTTTTTTCATTTTATTGCAATCGTTTTTGGAATTGCCAGTCCTGAATTTGCTTTTAATTTTTCGCTTATTGAGTTTGTGTGCTCCGAATGAGGTCAATTAATTTTTCATCCATTATTTCTTTGTCACTGTTTACGACCAATAAGATCCAGACTTCGTTACCTAATGCATGTCGAAAAAAGTCGGCCCCCCTCGGCTCTGTCCTCTAACTGCCGTCTCGAACACCTTCTTCGCTGGAGGAACAGAACCCCGAAGCAAAACCTTCTGAAGTTAAATTTGATATTTTGAAATAAACCTGGAATATTCTTAAGTACAATTTGATAAGAAGTACATTTGATAAAACAGATGATAAGATGTAATCTTTTTGCATTCACAAAATCTGTTGCAGTTTTTGAAAATATATGTATAAAATTCTTACTCTTTAGCAATTTCATCTCTTAGATCGATGTTTCTATTTCGACTTTGAAGAACGCACACTCATCCTCTTATTGTGGGCCAGACGATCATAATTGTCTTCAAAGATTTAAAATTTTTGAAATTAATTAATTTATAATGCATAAACATTACCAAACAATGCAAATATTTGCATACTTTGAGGCTATTTTCATTACGTGTGCTTGGATGTACGTCAGACTGTACAAGCAGAGCCAGAGCAGAGGAGAGGAGAGCTGAAAGCAGCGCCCAAAATAACCTCAATAATAATTTTATTAATGTGTTTATCTGGTATAAAGGTATCTACACAGCAAACAATCAATAATCATAATAAGGACATGACAAGGATATTAATAAGGATATCACATATACAGCACAACTAAGCACACATATGCATATCAAATGACAGACGTACACATACAGCTGCAGGCGAACACACCGCCTTGTGTTTACATTGTTGTGGTAATATGCTGGAGCCGGGGGTGTCGCAATTATTTGTGCTGAAGTACCCGGATGCGAAGCGGTAAACATTTACGCAAATTATTCAGAACACCAAGACTTCCTCCCATATACACACAAAAGGAAATGTTAACTTGCTAAGTGTTAGTGCGAACAGGAGCAAGGGAAGATGTCATATTAAGACTGCCCACAATTCGCACCACCCCATTGCATAACTCGAACATTATGGATGTCTCCCATGCGGCTGCCACTGGCCTGCAGGAATGTCGCTCTTCCCGCGGAATAATCCGCAAATGCAAAAATAGTAGTCGATTGGCTCCGATAGAGGCGGGCTGATGTTTCTGACATTTTGTCAAGCATGTTCTTGTGCATATTCGGCTTCCTATATTTTGCTTTTCTTATGATTAATGCGCGGTATTTCTTTGGGCAGCTTGGGGAGATCACGGAAGCCCATTCTTCTTTGTTATTGTTTTGTTTTCCTTTTTATGACTTTACACAAAAGTTTGTGGAAATGTGAATTTTTAACGTCATTTTAAACCTATTGCCAGTGGAGGCGGTGGGCACTACAATTTGTTGCGGATACCTCCTATGGTGCTCTCAGCTCAGAATATCACTGTAAGCAGCTTCACTGATACTTTCTGCGGGGTGTGCAGAAGTCCTTTGAAGTAATTAGACTTTTCATGAACATGAAATGGGAATTCATTTATTCACAAAAGTCTGGCAAAGCGATTTTGGCACCTTCCTAATATCATTGAGTCAATATTTCACTGCACCCCTATATACATATATGAAAGTATATTGTGCCCGTTTCGGTGCCATTCAATGCCATGTTTTATAGCAATTAAAACGATGTTTTACCGCTTAAATTAAAATTGATTATCATTTCAAATGTTATTTTTACAATTTTTTTATTGTCCCAGTCACTTTTGAATGCCGAAAAGGTTTCAGAATATGTATTTGTTATTTGCACTGAAAAATTTCAATCCAAAAGAGGTTGATTTTTGAAAATCGAAAAATAAAGATTTCAAAATAAATTGTAGCTAAAAATTTCCTAAATTGTCTTAAGGTTCTCTTTTTGATGATTTTGAAAAAATTTATATAAAAATTGTGAGCTGATCAACATGCATAGCTCCTTATGTGATCAATGTGACAATGTGGATGATTCTTCATGCCAAAAGATTATTGCTTTTTTCTATTTATAATTGGCTTCAGTGGACTTCCTTGGGCAGTTGGCATTCGTGGCATTAAGTAGGAAACTCTTTCAGTGATAAAGTACGTCCCCTGAGATTTTTACGGGCTGTATCGACAATTATATATAAGCTTCATTCAGCCAAAGATCGAAGTTAACTAAATGCAGCTAAAACTGTGCAATGGTCAATTCAAAAGTTTTGCTTGAGAATGGAAATTGGAATTTGTTGACTCCGTTTTGTGAAATCCTTCGAGCTGAACCATTAAACATATTTCTGGATTTGTTGTTAGTGAGCTTGTTTTGACGTTTAATAAATTCACATAGTCCGATTTTCTGTGTGATTTATTTCCCGGCGTTCCCTTTCAATCACAATCCAATGCTATTCGCATCAATTTGGCTTAAGAGCTCATTTCATCCGTTTCAGTCATTTAGTCAGTCATTTATAAGTAACACATATTCGCTTTTATCCAGAGCAACAAAATTGCAAGCAATTTTAGGCTTCAACAGCGCAACAACAAGCATCAAAAAGCCACAATGGCGCAAATTCTACACCAACAGCAACAGCAACATGCAATATCCTTTATTGTCCATATATGTAAGCTGCTCCATGCTTTTGCATACATGCACGCACACACACATACGTTAGCATGCACTCTGTCTAAGCCCGTTGACACTGGAAATTTATTATAAAATGGCAGACAACTCGTACGGGAGCATGCAGCTGCAGCTGTAGTTGCTTTGTTATTGCTGTGCCCCGTCAAAAGCCACAATGGTTGATGTGTGTGCATATGTGTCTACTGAGAGCTTTGACGATAACGCTCTAATTTGTTGTGTGGCAAATAATCCTTTTGCTCCCATTTCAAAAGTGAGTTAAAGCTCCGAAGACCAAACCTACGTGTGTATGTATAAATAAGTTCAAGGTATGTGCATGTGTGCGTGTCCATGCAATAAAGTACACAGCAATTAGTTTCGAAGCGGCAGGTGAACATTTTCCAATACGTTATTTCGATCTTAAGTTTTTGACACGCTCTCACTCTTCCCTGCTGTTAAAAGATATCATGCAAGACTATGACCTTCTCAAGTAGCGCATAGCCACGCCTCTTAAATAACAGTGGGTTACTTCCCCCAGGCAGGCACGTGATTGTATCTGAAATCGTTCGTTAATATAGTTAAATGAATCAATTTGAATCAAGGCAAACTTCAAGAAGGGGAAGTTCGCTTTCCTCACTTTTACACAAAAAATCTCAATTCCAATTATTTTCGTTTGCATTCGAAAAACAATGTTGTATCTTATTGTTAACTTCGATATTGGGTACCTTTTCATACCCGCCAACGCATCTTTTAATCAGATTTCCCTATACTAAAAAATATAGAAATAACTCACAAATGCAAAGAACATATGGACCGTAAAAAACTCATGTATTTTACATTATGGTTTCAGAAGCCATCAGGTATTAAGAATTGCATAATTTATATATGCACTATAAACTACACATAAGCAAAATGTCAATTAAAAATTGGCATAATTTTTTGAGAGAAACTAATTACACAAATATGCATTTTTTTCTAAATCACAGTCAAAATTAGCATAATATCGAAAACCCTTAAAGAATCCTGAAATTTGATCAACCTAAATATATATAATATAAACAACTTCAGTGCTTTGATTATTACAACAAACTTGTTGGTTTGCTCAAATGCTCGTAGTTTCTTTCAAAGTTTGCTTCTTGTTCTTAAAAACAAAGGATGTCTCAAAGTGGACTTGTACAAACTTCAATTTCTGCCAAGCTGGTGGAACTTTCCACCAATACTTCAGCGTACTTCCAATGCAATCCTACAGATCTTAAAGCTGTAAAGTAGTACGCAGTTAAGCTGCGGTAAACCCAACAAACACTTGCGAGTCTAATTGAATGGAAGTGGAGAAGAAAAACAAGAAATGAGTGCAACCGAGGAGATTTGCGCAATTCTGCAGCTGAAATAATGGAAACAGCGGAGAACGAGACTAGTGGGGAGAAGGCTGCACAGCATTGCCGAGAGTTACGGAATGAAGTTGCTGCTGGCGGACGTGTGGGTGGGCACATCACAAGCAGAAGCAACTGAAAAGTCGCCAGCTGTGAATTCCTGCGCAGACGAGGATTTGATTTTGCTGCCAAAAAATTTAAACTTAATTGAGAATGAAAATGTTAAATAGCTGCATTGGCGAGAACTTTTGCGCAGAGCTCGTGCAATAAAGAGAAGAAATGCAAGGAATAATTCATGGTAGTCCTTCTGCTGTCCAGAGTTTGCAGCTGCAATGGTAGCAGTAGCACAACAACAACAACAATATTAATGCAAGGGCTTATTTGAATAAAATTAATGATCCCGAAGTGCAGCGCAATTTTCCTGCAAATTTTTTATTGCGAACTTCTTGCATAATAAAGTTTCCATCTTTGTGAAACTTTAGACTTGGCAACAGTTCCAGCAACTAAATTTCATTTATTGTGTTGCTGTTCGTTATGAGGAGAGACGTCTAAAGTTGTCAAGTACGAGTGCTGCCAGCAGTTCGGACTTTTCTTATAGTAGCTGTGCATAACAACCCATTGTTTTTTATACATTCTCATAGATTGCTGCTTCCTTTAAAAGAAAATTTATTTGCAAAAACTTATTAAACGATTTGCAATTAGTTTCGAATTAATAGAGAGAATTTCTCGAAACTAAGAAAGATGTTTAGCATATTCGTAAATGCTTGCTTTACTTGAATTTAACTTAATATCATGCAATGCATCATCAGCGTTGGTATTCGACATACATATATTGAAATCCTTAGAACCAACTAGTTAGGATTAACTGTACTTAAATAGAACGTGCATACACAAAATAAGAAGAGAAAACTAGCCCCGATTACACAGACTTTTCTGCGAGTTATTTATTAATTTAAATCAGAATAAGGGTATTCATTTAAGCAGATAAATCTGCACATTGCTTAAATTTATCAATTTATTAAGTGTGTTAAATGAACGCGCATGGCAAAGTGTTTGTGCAAATGGTGTTTCGCTGTCAAAAATAAAAAACTAAAATGCCAAGAATCAGTGAAAAAGTAAAGATTAATGTTGGAGGTTTTTGGAAAAAATTACTGTAACCTTTTTGCGTTTATTTTGATTGTTCAATACTAAACTTTTATCATAAGTATAAAGATCATAGCATAGGTTGCATTGGTTTCGTCTAAGGTTACAAACATCGCAAAATCTTAGGCAAATTTATCACATTTGTGCAAATGAACTTTCATACAAAATTTGACAGTTCGTTTATCGGGTGATAAATTTGTGACGTTATCAGGCATTTGCGCGTTTAAATAAATACCCCTAATGTATCAAGCTTATACTATATAAAATCAAAAAAAAATATTTGCTTGATACAAATGTATTTCAGCTTATAGACGTTATCAATGAGTGTTGCTTTTCCAAATGCTTGAATTGAATCTATTTCATTTTGCTATAATAAGGAAAATATTTTTTTTATATAAAATTTCTTTCGTTATCGAATTTTATTAGTTTTACATATTATTTGAATTTTGCAACTTTTGCAGATTCTTCATTAGCCATTTTACAATCAAATCTGCATTTCCACTTTCCCCTCTATAACTCACAATTACAATTGATAGCAACTCAAACCATGCACGATTCAATAAACATATTTTCGTAGGATTTTCCTATTAATGTATTTGATTTTGAGCTTTTCTTTCCAAACTGAGCTGTAAATGTTAGTTATACAAAATCTGCCTGTAGTGTTATTATTTATCTTTTTCAATTCTTAAATATTTTTAATTAGAACTGTTTAAAGTCGCCTAATAAAGCCTGTGCCAATTTTGCTTGCCTTGCTATTGCAATTCCTTTCGCAAACACCAGTCAAAGGCAATGATGAGAGATATTTTTGCAAGCTATTTTTGTGCGCTGAACTCTTTGCGGATTTCCAGTTAGCCCAGAGGCATTTTTGGCAAAAGCGCAAAACTTCGCTCAAAAACTTTGAAGCTATGTATGTCATTTCCTTTGAACATTACACACTATAAGCCAATGAAAGGAGAAGAGCTGCACCAGAAGAATGAGCAATTTTCAAAGCAAATAGAAAGAGCAGAATGAAGTGGCTTAGATTTTCAAACGTTAACTATTTTAAAGCAAACTCCGAAATAATAAAATACATATACACAATGAAAGCATAATAAGGTGTTCTGTTTGCAACGCATTGAAGCTCCAACCACACGCCGGACTACAGTTTAGCCGGAGCGGCTGACGCACATTAATTTAAATTTACAATGAGTCAACAACACTGACCCTTCCACGCGCACACACACTCACACACTCACACACTCAGCGCCACTATAAATGGCAACAAATTACTTAATTCCTTACAGCCCCTAAAAGCACACTTCAAAGCAAGCGCACGGCAATTAGTACACACTTACACATGTACGGGCATGTGTGGGCAGTTCGACAAAGTAGCCGTTACCTTTGCATGCTCATAACACACACTCGCCAGACTCACACACACACACAAATTTACCAAAGTGTAAGCTTAATGCGTATTAATGCTCAAAGCTGCGTATTAATGCACGGACATTATTTATCAGTGATGCCCAAACGGGCGATAAGCTCGCATCATCATTTCAAAAGGCTACCAGACCACCAGCGCCGCAAGCGATACACAACAACAGCAATGTACCAAAAGGCTGGGTCAGTATTTTTAGGTCGACGAGCAAGCGGAAAATTAATTTCTGCTTAATGAGTGAATGTGCGGAGAAAAAGTGTTGGACAGGTGGCAGGGAAGCGCGCTTCCCAGACAGACTTGGTGGCACGACACAACAACGAAAGGGATGTATTCGTGAGGGACATGCAGTTTCGCTGCTTCCACTTCGCAGCTTGAACGTATCGGTCCAACACTTGAAATGATTAATCATTTGGCAATTGATGCGTTGGCAGTTAAGAATTAATCAAAAGGCTGCGGTGTAATGCCACAAGCAGTTGATGGAATAACGTGCGAGGCTTTAGCGTTTTACATCTGCGGGATGCATGTTGAATTCGTGCAGTTGTAGTGTAGACCAGTTGTCAGCAGACCAGGTTATGTTCGTCTATTGAAACTGAATTTATTTATAATGAAAGCGCGAGTTAAAATCGATACTGAAATAAGATAAACTAAACCAGCTCAACTCTCTATAAGTTTTTGGTTTATTTGAAAATCCTTTCGATCCGTCGATCCTTTGAGTACAATATTTCAAGAATATATTTGGTACTGATTGCAAAATAGCAAAAATTCATAGCTTTACTTTTTGAATGATATGCCCTGAAAACAATGTTTTCAAGCTTGCCAACAATTAATTTAATTTTTAATTTTTCATTGCCATAAACAGATTTCTGAACCAATATAGATGGTCCTGATAATGTTTGATTTTGATTTTTCAATTGATATGGAAATGTTTTCAAAAAGAAATAAATTAGAAACCTCGGCAATCAATCATGGAATATGCTAAAAGAAGTACATCGATAATACAAGCAATGCTATTATGACATTTTCAATTTTCTGTTTGGCTTAGTTGAGATTCATCGTCCAGTAAGTGCAAAACAAGCGATTTCTCTCTAGTCTCTTCATGTAATGAAATTGTATATAAAAGCATGTTTTGTTTTGCATAGAAAATTGTTCGATAAAAGAATAGCAAGCAATTGTCAGCAATGTCGACCATTCAAATCCAATCGGTTTAATTTCGATTTCAATTCCACGCCTAAAAATCAAGCTTAACTTTATTGCATTGCATAATTTTATAAAAATTGCATAAAATTAGCATTTAAATTACTACTCAAAATTGCCTTTTAGTGTCGAAAATATCAACTTATTTTGCAGACTTTCCAAAACTTTTAAGCCGCCTGCTGTCAGTCAAGGCACTGCTGAAAGCTCTTAAGCACTCCTGTTGCCGCTGCTTATCAAAGTTCCTGATTTGATTTGTTGCTATAATGCGAATAAGAAGAAATTCATTTCAATTCAATTGATTTTGTACAAAGCATAAAAAAAGATAACATAATTTTCATTCAATCTTGAAAAAAGTCGAACAACAAAACTTTGCACTTATTTATGTGTACAAAGACACACACACACACACACACAGCTGCCCCCTGCCCCTCATATATGCGCCAACAAGTCAAACAGACAACAGGCCGAGGAGGTGATGTCGAGCTCGCAGAAAGAGAGGCTGCCTGAAAGCGTATTTGTAATAAAATCTCTGCAAATGGCACAGCAACAAATTGAAACGAAGTTGCAGCATAAAATGTCGTTTTTATACAGCTTCTGCTTCCGCTTCCGCTGCTGCTGCTGCTGCCGCAACTCAAGCTAAAAAAGCAATCGCTGTGAAAATGTAAAATACACTGTCATAAGTAGGAAATTTCAAAAACAATAAAAATCAATTTAGCAGACACATTGTCACTTTCCATGTGCGCTGTGACTTTCGCGTTTGCCAGTAGCAACAACAACAAATATGTAGAACAACAAAGGCAAAGGCAACGCAAACAACAGTTGTCAACATAACTTTCCTTTCAAGCTGCTTGAAAGATGGCTTCAATATCAGCACCAGCACATGCATACACATTTGCATACAAAGTAACGCTCAGGTATTTTTGTTTGTTTGAGTAACGAGTTGCCACACACACACACAGACAACAAATACACTCAAGGAAGAGCCCACCTCTACCGTTGCCATGAATTTCTATTAGCGGCATCAAACACATAAAAGGGAACCTCACTCACACATACATGCACGCAGCAAACTTCGTGGTGGCATGGTTACAATTTGATTGAAGGCGTGTGCCATAAATTGATACACACACACACACACACACACATACACTGACACGAACGTTTCCTGCATTCGCATGTCAAGTAAGCCACCCACAGGTAGCAAATACTGCTGCGTATATCATCTTTTTGTGAATGCGTGTGTCTGCTTACAAGTGCGTGTGTGTGTGTGTGTGTGCACATCTTTGGAATCATGCTTAAATTCAAACATTTTCAAATTTATATGCAAAGAAGTCAAAGTACAAGAGCCTTTCATATTTTGCGTGAATATAAATACTTCCTACGTGCATGTAAGCATGTATTTGTGTGAGTGTGTGTGTGTTTAGCGCACAGGTGACAAAAACATATACTCCCTTACTGGATATACGGCAGTTTTATTAATACACGACGTCAAATGTCATTTGCCGCATAATGGCAAAAGTTCACAATGCGAATGCATGTCAATGTGTCAGTGTGTCAGTGTGGCATGTGCCGCACTCACACACTGTGACATGCGATGCTAGCAATTGGATGTCTCCAAGCAAACAAACACGCGCGCATGCAATGCTTTGATGTTTACTCTTGAATAGAGGTAATTGAACTTGTGTGTATGTCATCTTTTATGAATATACGTGTATGTATTACATTAGATCTTCTGTTAATACGTTTTCTTTGGAAAATATGAGTCGGGATATCCTTTCAACAGATATCCAAAGAAAAACTCTATATATTTAATAGAAAATCGAAAGATTTGCCTATGAAAATGGCACTGATATTTCTATAAATTCCCTCAGTGAATTTTATTTTTAGATTTGACATTTCTTATTATTAATTGCTCGTTCTGCTTTCCTAAGTACGCACTGCTGCTTCCCTCTAAGCTTATTATTTTTCTTTACAACTTAGCATCTCGTCCAAGCCAGAAACACATACACAGAAAATGTGCTCATTTTTATTGTCTTCCTTAGATTTTAGATGGCCGTAGGAGCCTGAGAGAAAACCCTCCAGTTCTCTAAATATCTTCTCGGCACAGTTTGTGAGTACCTAATTGTAGGAGTAGGGCTTGACGCAGGCCTGATAAGTAGATATTTGTCAAAATATCTGTGCAAGAAATCTCATATTGGCCCACGCAGTTGCTGAATTAATTCCAGGAAAATATCTCAATAGTTTCACACTCCTCTTGTATAAATGTCACTTGCTTGGGAATCAAATTATTAATATCGGAAGCCGATTAGAAGTTCAATTTTTTAAATGTTGAATGATAATTAAACTGGCTTTTCAACTTATTTCATACAAGTTTTGATTAAATACGCAAAATTTATAATGTCGAAACTTTTGGAATTTTATTATGCCAAGCGAATGCAATCAACGGGTGTAAGAATCATTCAACCTCCAGACCATCAGCCTAAAATGCGCCACTTGCAAAACAATATAAACAATGGTTAGAGAACTTTCCTTTTGTGAAAATTGTTTTGTCACATACAATTTTTTCCACAATTGGTAGCGCACCAAAACTTGGCGAAGGAAACCTCTCTCTGTGGTTAGTGCCTCCCAGCCAGAAAGAAAATAATTTGTTACTTGCAACAAAAACACAAAAGTTTTTTTTTTGTTCTAAATACATAAAATGCGATACTGAAGTCGAATTATAAAAATATTGTTTTCGATAAAATTGGCGCAATTTCCAACCAAAATCAACTTTTAATCTTACACAGGGATAAGTTGGTAAAGAGATGAATGCATACCTAAGCTTAGAGTAGATGTGAAGTTAGTTTATTTTTGACAAGTCAAAGTTTCTTTTTGTAGGAGCGGAAATATTGAAAGCGATTATATTTCACTGAAATTATTCAATAATTTGTTTTGTTATTTTCATCATATAATTCAAATTTCCAGAATAGATTTTACTCAAAATGGCAGAGCCAGTTTATTATATTATTAATTTTCAGCATAAAAACAAAATTCAGGGCTTGCAGAAAGAAAGATCTGCCGTAAAATAATTCTTCGAAAATCGTCCAAAAAATGTCGTGGCAAGTTTTAGGGTCTTCAATGCACTTTTGCATAGCTAATACTAAGCCATTTTTAACTGGAATTTTGAACAATAATACTCAGCGATATTTTTCAAATTGGACAGTAACCGGATTTCCATAAGCAATTCGCTAGCAATGACACTAAAATAACCAATTTTATTTTTAATTCCGTACTCTGCTCGATAGCTCCGCTGCTTTGAATTTCTCTTGCTTTCATTATTGATACAAAATAAATGAGCCAATATATTGCATATAAATTTGTAATGTAAAATTTAATTTAGAATAAATTATGAAGATGCATCACACCACAGCTGCTGTGCCTGTCTCACCACAAGCTAGCAATAGTATTAATAAATTATTGGCTTGGTGATTACAACAACAACAGCAGTCCATATGCTTGTCCTCTTTTCAGTCAAGGAATCTATTATGCAGCATTGGCCTTTCATTATGTGCCCGAGCGCAGTGAATTATTTAATGCGGCGCCAGCGAGCAACAAATGCATGCAGCAGTGCGTGCAGCCGCGTGCAAGTGCAGCATTATGTTGTTGCTGCTTTTGTTATTAATGCTCATAAATAACGTGAAGTCCGTCCGTTTCGCCAATTGCAGCTGTGCTCTGCGCTTTTGTGCGGCTTCACCCTTGGCGTATTTATTCGCGCGAGCTAAATTTATACAACTTCACAACTCAACTTCCCCCCTCCTTCCCCCCAGGCGCAAAGTCAAACTCGCAAAATGCATGCAAAATTGTTGCTCTCATTGCTGTTTTGTGTAATATTAGAGAAGTTTGATGGTTGCGCATACGCCCCCGCGGCCGCCCAGCTTAGCCAAAAATCGAGCTCCGCACTGAGTCTAAAATGAGTTACAAACTTAAAAGTGAACACTCATTTCAAATTCATACAGAATATACGCTTTTCTACGCATTTGCATTATGCGGACGGGCCGCTCGCACGCTCCCCCGCCTGCCTTGGAGATCAGCTCATCTTTTGCCTCGGCAATTTATGCGCAGGCAATTTAAGTACCTGTACTACGTTTAGCTACAAAATAATATTCCCCCAATATGCCGCGATGTGTGCGCTCAAATTTATGCATTGTAAGATATGCAAATCAGACGCCTCAAAAGCGTTGTGCAAGCCCTGCGCCGCCCGCCGCTGTCTGCAACAGATGACTGGCATTAATGTTGTTTACGCTCATGGTGCAAATGATGATTTTTTATGGTGATGCATAATAGATGTTGTTGCTGGAGATTATGCGGCTGCGCTGCGCCGCGCCGCTCTGCTCTGCTCTGATCAGCGCTGAGCTGAGCTGAACGAAGCCGATTTTGTGATAAGCTAAACCAAGCCACACTGAAGGGAACTGCTGTGGCGTCTGGCAAGGTCTCGCGTTGAATGTCAACTAGTTGTGCTGTTTGTGTTGTGTGAGTGGGAGTGTGTGTGTGCGTTGGTGTGTCTTTTACAAAGCAAAATAAAACAACTTTAATCCAATCTAAATACCACTTAAAAAACAGGGGAAGCAAGCGAAGCTTTTGAGGCATTGCTTCTAAGCTTCACTTAAGAAAAATAATGGATGCCAATGCAGATAATTTAAATAACATTATCATCAGTAGAAAATATGTATTTATATTACGCATGTCACATGCAAAATAAATAAAATGTATGCATTCGTATTCGTATACAAATTCACATAAAAATGCGTATACATATTACTAGGAGATTTATAGAGATATGTGATAGCAATATTAAGCCTAAAGCTTTGTATCTGTTTGAACTCGCATCTTTAAGTGCTGCATTTTTTTTATCGAATATGCCATTAGAAAAAGGATTGACGCATAGCCAAGTGCTATACATATATGTATGCATGTATAATGACACTCTATCCATCCCATAAGAAAAAATCCTCTGTCTGTACGCTTTCTAGATCCAGTCGTTTAAGATTTTAAAAACCAACAACAAATGTTTATATTTAGGGAGTTCACAAGGTCTCATAACGTCATATGTCATATCCTCAATTTTACATATAAGACGGCTGTGAGCCACCATAATATTTGTCTGTAGTATTTCAACCTTAAATCAGCTGACTGCAGAAAAGCGAGCGCGCTTAGCCTAAAAGGAAAGTATTTCAGGAAATTATAACATTCAGAGTAGTTGTTCGTTTGTTTGTTACATAAATAAATATAAATTTTTTTATATGTATTTACCTTAATTTTTTTCCATTTTCTTCTTTTTCTTTACTTTTTCGTCATTTTTGCACAAAAATTGCAAGTAAGAAGAAGAACTAAAGCGAACAAAAACAGCTGATTGAATATCACACTTGAAAAACATAGGCTGCAGCATTGTATTAGTCGTATTTTCTAGTGTATAGGAATAGCAACCTTATTTTTATGAGTGTTGTATATTTTTATGACATAACGAAATATATGACTAATATCAGACACTGTGAGCACCCTAATTGTTTTTAAGTATTGTATCATTGGAATATATGCATTTTCATACAATGTGAACTGCAAGAATTTATCACCTGTTTCCTTGCATTGACGAAATTCCATCACGACACAGAGTTTATTTTTATCCATCTCCGCGATACAAGTAATAACAAAACTTCTTAGCGATTTTTCGTCTTTCATAAATTTGGGTTGGGTTTTTGCAGAGTATTATCCCTACTGAAAATGAAGCTAGCCCAAAAGTAACTTAATACTACTTTC
Organism: Neria commutata; assembly: GCA_963457695.1. Classification (NCBI taxonomy): domain Eukaryota; kingdom Metazoa; phylum Arthropoda; class Insecta; order Diptera; family Micropezidae; genus Neria; species Neria commutata. The sequence goes on along the minus strand of OY735249.1, from coordinate 21,881,890 downwards.
AAATCAACTAGGACTGACTTTTTCTTGGATATTTCCTTTGAGTGCAACTAACTATGCTAAATATATATATCTAACTTCTTAATATTTTATTAAAACTTTCGCTATTAAATTTTAGAATTTAGGCTTTTGCTGTATGCCAGGACTGTTGCCAACATTTTTCTGAAGGGTAAATTTTTAACTAGGGTGCAGCAGCTTGAGCTTAGATTGATTTACATACATATTATAAACTCCTTGTGTTTTTCTTTAGTTTCTATATTTTGTGCTGCATTCATTTGTTAACAAAATTTTATACTGATTTCATAAAAAGTTATATTTAAATGCAGAATTAAATTAGCTGCATAAATTTATTTCTAAAAGCAATAAATTGCACTTTCACATTGATTTGCTTCGTACTACGCTGCGTATGAGTGATATTTAATTTGTTATAGCAATTGAGTTGTTCATTTGCAATGGTTGCAGAAATGTGTGCCAAGCTCGTTAATAAAGCTTACAATACGCTGCCTCTGCCATAACAACAAACCTTCATAATATTGCGGTTCCCATAAGAGCGTCCACGCTCATATTTCTTGCTGGTCTTGCGTGCTGAGTTGCTGCCCTCAGCAAGGCATAATTAAATTATGAACTACACAATGAAACTTCTTTTATTGACTTTGTGCTTGCCACAATAACAGCAACAACATCAACAACAATGCAAGCAGCCAACAACATAAAAATATTATTTATTTTGTGCCGTTACCGCTGCTGATTCCGTTGCTACAAAGAAATCACACAAAAATTCCACGGACGGTAAACTTTCTGCTTTCGGAAGTGGTGAGGGGTGCAGAAGCTATAGGCTATTGTGAGTACAGCTATTATGCAAGTGATTTATTATCGGAGATGCTGTGGTTGTGTGTGTGTGTGAGTGAGCGTGGCAGCGGTACAACTTCTGCTTAAGCAATGCTTTAATTTCACTCCCGCACTTGCCTTCTTAACCGCGCTCATGCAGCTGCCACATTTGCTTCCACTGTTCCGCCATTCGTTCCCGCATTCCTTGCTAGTTTTTGCACACTTTGTTGCTGTTATTGCTTTCTTCATAAAAACTGTTACTTAGTTCAGCGCTCCTTATTGGGGTTAACCCAGCCGTATCTGAAATGCAAGTTCGCCTTGATTGTTATTTATTAAACATTTGTTGCGTTGGCAATAAAAGAAGTTGTTAAAAAGTTACCACGCTGTTGCTGTAAAAGTTTGTTTGCTTTATTCATAACAACATTGTGAATATGTATGCAATTTTATCTCTAATTTATTAAGCACAATAATAATAAGTTTAACAGCACATAAATATTAATCAAGGACATGCCAAGCACTTCTCATCATAAGCCGTAGAGTTACATACATTTGATTTACACTAAAACAAGTGCATACATCTACATAGTCAGAATGCCTTAGGCTTTTTTAGTTAATTGAATACTACTGCAAACTACGCACCTTCCTTCCCCAAGCTCCAGGCAAGTACCCAACAACGAGAATTGTTTGATTTGCGCTAAGCCGACTTACTACGACTTTATAGCGACACGCTCAAGTGCTTGTAAACAACAGAAGCTCAAGCTTGAGAGAGCACACGACAGAAAACAACACCAATGCATTGCATAATTGTGAACAACTACAAAAGGTATGCAGGAGTCAAGCGTAATTGCAAGTGGCTAAATAATGTAAAAGCAGGCTTATTTGGAATAAGGATACAGCCTGCTAGTCACCACGTTCTGAAAGGCCTATTGTAAGCAGGCTCAATTCTCTCACAACTCTTATTGACAATCAGGAAGCTTAAAGCAAGTTTATTTATTCAGATATAACGGTAATGATATCGAAGTATGTTTTGCATATGTAAAAAAATATCATTCTTTTATTTACAAAAGCATTTAAACTCTATTATTTCATAGCATACAAAACATTTCTGAAACTGTTAGCTTTTAATCGATAATTTCTCTATGAAATACTTCGTAGCTTAAATTTTATATAGAAATAAAAGTAGACTATTTAATTATAATTCAGAAATCTTGAGAAATCCAAGAAATCAAAGTCTTGATCCACATTTTCAAAGGTTTAAAATACTATTATGTGCAAATTTCAGATGAAATAGAATGCAATTTCTTAAAACCTTCAGTTTCTTAATCTAGAAAAGGTTATGCCAACGACTTTCTTTTCTGCCGAGAAAGCTTTTCAAAGAATGTATAAAGTTCTCATCAGATTTAACTATGACAATGCGTAGCAAAACCAACAGCAAAGGCAACGTTTTCAAAAGATTGTTGCTGCTGTTATGAACTTTTGAAAACACGCAATTAAGCTAATATGCAAAACAGGAACTTGTATAAATATGCATAAATTGTATGAGCATGTGTGAGAGTGCATAAAGAATGCGTGCAACAGTGCGTATGAGTGATTTTCAATGCAGCGCTTTTTTCGTCCTCTTCTATGAGCTAGTAGCATGCCACTCAGTAAGCTTAATGCTTACAGAAATAAATGATAAACATAATGTTAAGCTTACTGTATGCATGTATGTGTGTGTATGAGTGAATGTGTGTGTATTGCTAGAATTCAGAGCAAAATGCAGAGCTTCAAATGAAATAACGAATATTTTGTTCTGTTTTATTACAAATTTCAAAAAACAGAAATGCTCACATTCACTGGCATTTCACACACACATATAGAACTATGCACATGCACCTAAATACATTTACGCTTAAAAAATTCCATTCATTACACTCAATGCTATCATGCGCCACTATTCGCTTTCAACGCCGTAGAGCCATCCCCCCGCAGGCGGCAGCTCATTTCAAAAGCACGTTTCTGAGCATGCACACATGCACACATGCACACACACTCACACACTAGAGCACATTTGTTATTCAGGCACATTAACAAAACACTCTCCGGCCTGCCATTTACTTCTGTTTGCATGCCTACACGCGTTCGCAACTAGTATGAGTGCGTGCAAGTGTGTGTGTGTACCTGCATATTTGTTTGCTCGTTTTGCTACAATCTGCCATTTACCCTTCGTCTGCTTTTAATGGCATATGTTGCCACTCCTGCTTCTGGCACTTCAGCCGCAGCATCTAAGCGCCTCAGCTCTTTTTTACGCCGAGTAAAAATATAAAGAGGCACAGCATCTGTATGTATATGTGATGTGTGCTTTTAATGGCAACTCTGCATATGCATGTGTGCATGTAACTAATTTTCCTTGCCTGGATACATCAAAAATTTAAAAATAGCCGCATATTTCGCGCGTGCGTTGCAAATAGCAACAGACTATGCCCATTTATGCATGTGTGCGTGCCGCAACAGGCGATATATTTGCAGAAATTTATTTTACAGCGGCCAAAATTTTATTGCCTCGCATTATGCGTGCAATTTTCTAAGCATTTGCGCAGATGTTACAAACATTTTAGGCATTCGCCACGAAATGCCGTTGCTCAGTCCTTTGTTCGGTATGCTTGAAAAGCTTGTGTGCTTTATTTTGTGCGAGAACTCAACACGAACACCCTTTCATAAGATGCTCTTATTATTAAATATAAGGTATCCACCTCTGACAGACACAAAGCCATGAAAGGGTTGGCTTTCATTATCAAATTAATGTAACAGCAAAAGTGAGCCTTGGGCAAACTGACTTGGCTGGCCGCAATGCCACCGCATGCACCCAAATCAACCCTCTAAATACCAGCAACTGCTGCTACTTAGCACACTTCTTACTCTTCTTCTGTTCTGCTGTTTTTGTCCATTCATCATAGCCCTTTTTTGTTGCCCTTTTCTTCTCTTATCCCTCATGTTTTTCTCAACGTCTTCTTCTTCTACTTTTTTCTGCACAACTTGTTTCTTCATCTTTTTGCTATTTCTTCTGCTTTATCTTCTGGTCGCTGCGGCTCTTACAGCTTTCTTTTCTGATCAATGCAACTTCATCATCTCATTGATCATCTTGATAATTCTGATCGTTTTGATCGTGCCAATCTTTTTTCATTTCGAATTTGTTGATATTTTCAATTTTCGTAACATTTTCGATCTTATTTATCTTCTTAGCTTTTGCGATCTTAATCATCTTTCCTTCGTACACTTCTTGATATTCATTCCTTTCATTCATACCTGTCTTTACTTTCGCTTAATTCCTCTTCAACAATTTCCCTCAATCTAAACTTTTCTCCTTTCCTCTTCTTCTTTTTTCCTTATATTCGTCATTTATTCCTTCCCTTACAAATTTGTTATTTGCTGCTCGAGGATGGGTTAATTAAGAGAAATTACTTCTACACCACATCACGTTGCCACGTTTCCGCTTCCATTCAAAAAGATTCATTTTATTATGACTTATAAAAGAAAAATGGTGCCGCATACAAAGCATCAAAAAGCCACTTCATTCACGCGCTCAAAATGGCCGAAAAAGGCAACTGCAACTTATTAACTCAATTAATTTATACTTTCAAAACAATTTTCAAGAAATCCGCTTGCCGCTCACTCTTCCTCAACTGCTCTGCCACCTTCCCATCATCGTGCTTCTTCTCCTCTGCCGCTGCTTAAAAGCATAAAAATGAAATTTCCTTGTGCCGCACGGAATTTGCCCAAAGAATGCCAGGCAATTTATTTAGCCTAAAATATAATAAGTGAAAAGAAAAGATTTCCTACAACAACAACAGCAGCAACAACAAGAGCAGCTACAAAAGATATACACAATAACAATGCAAAAAAGTTTTGACGTAGTCAACGCCCAAGCGAAATAAGTGAAGCCGCCTGTCGTTATGTGCCGGCATATCCGGCCCCTCATGCATACACACACACACACACACACGCACACACAATTGAGCACCGGAGATGTTTTAATAATTCTATTACAAACTTCATAAATGATTAAGTTACTGCGAAAGCGACGAGCGCGGAGAATAATTTTATGAGCGCCATCTTGTAAAGCCTCCTAGAATATGGCGTGTCGTCATTACAGTTTTATAAGCAATAAAGTCGTTGCTGTTGCTTATTGCTGCTGCTGAGAAAAATACAAAATCTTAAACAACAACAACAAAAAATGCATTAACATTTTAGGTGTCTGTGTAGAATATATGAGCGCCAGATAAATTAAAGCGGCATATAAATTTCGGCGTTGATGCGTACAAAGTGCGCTTAATGAGCACACATAAGGCTGTGCCTACACTCCAACTGAAGCTAGCTCAAGCGCAAAAGCATTTAAAGTTGAAGACCTCTGAAACGTTTTTGGAAGTTTCAAAAAGCTGGCATAAGCTAGTATTAAATATAATTTTAAAAATAAATCAAAACATATTTCTGAATGAAAGCTGTCAAATAGTTTACAAACTTGTATCTTTATATATTGATCTACGAAGTAGCTCAGCATATATATTTCTTAACTGGAACACTTTTTGTAAAACTAAACGGCTATGATCCTTTTACACGATATATACAAATATTCACAAACTTTTATCTTATATCTTAAAACTGTTACTTATGGAGAACGGAAATCTCTTTTGAGCGATCCGCTTTCAGGCACTCTCCTTTTTGCTGCTCATGGATTGCTACTCGGTGTAACCACTGCCTAAGTTGGAACAGCCTCAAATGAAGAGCTTCCAGCTAAGATGGCATGATTTAGTGGCACGTGTGAAAGCTCTTTGCTCGGCAACATAAAAGAAGGACTTACAAAATTTTAAGAGCGACAGGAATTATGAGCTCGTTAGTGCACTCAATTAGCGAGCATTAGCAAATTTCTTTCTTTTAATGAATTCAGCAAATGCTTTCAATTATGATCTCATTTATAATGAAAATTGCCTTCCATTTTGGGTGCGTATTTGTGCCAGTGTTAGTCTTAGGTTCTTTCGCACGACGATGCAATTTTGCAAATTTACATGAATTTTTCAAGTAGTTTTTCCATGGCAATGAATGTCGAAAAACATCTTTGGTCGCTTATATTAGAAGTGAATTATATAAATGTACTAAAATATCGAACTACTCGCATATATTCACAAAAAAATTTTTGGAGAACAATAGTTGTATTAAAATATGACAGAAGGACTCATTATTCGAAAATTTAAAGTTTTCACAAGACACTCAAAAAGAGCAATATTTATGACTTATTTTCTATATTCGATCTTTCTATGTTCGTAAATTAATTTAAACTTATCCAAACTGTCTTACTTTATATAAAATCAAAATATTGACTTTGGTAAGCAATGCTATTATTTGATATTTCGATATATGTATATTCGCAAATTGAACACTTAATAAATTTATATATATATAATTTAATAAAATTTAAAATAGAAACGTTGAAATGATTTGTACTTTTTGACTGTGGAATCAACTCCGTGCATCGAGTAGGGCGAAATCACTGTTGCAGGATGCAAAGGAATTAACTGCTAACGAATCTACGACGACATGGCAAGAGGACGCTTTCGCATGTCAAGTTTATGTGCTTCTGTGCAAAATAAATTTTATAGCCATATTATAGTTTAGTAAAAGTGTAGTCGTTTCGAAATAGTTATGGGTAAAAACTAACGTGTTACTCGTACGCCTTGTTAAGTATGCGCTTTAAAAAGACATAAAGATTAACTGGCTTTATCGTCATTCGCTTCTCCCAATCTGTAGCCTTTCTCAATTTCTCGCTATCGCTTGCAAAGGCACCCCATCAACTCCATTAAATTTATATTGCAGCTCTTTGGCTGCGTCAAGTTTAAGCACATTTTCTTTGTTTATTCAAGAGAACCAGTACTCTCCTCTTCTCCTTCACACCACTTTATGATCATGTTGCAGCAGCTTGTTTGACGTGGCGTGTCATTCTGATGTGTATTCCCAGCTTGGCATTCAAATATTGTGCACTACTCATCTCGTCAGCATGCAAATTTATTTGGCATCATTGCTTTAATTTATGTGCGCCTCTCCCCAATCTGCAGCTGCTGCAGTGGCGCCCCTGACAGAGGCAGCTATGCAAAGTGTTCCAAGACAAGCACTCGAGACAGAAATGGCTTTGAAATGCACAGAATATATTGCTGGCATTTGAAAGCGCAACCAGCCAAAGAAATTAGACCGTCCAACAAAATTCATCCCTTGATGAAAAGATCAAATGTGTTTTAAAGTAAGGTATAAATATTATTTACGCGATTTTTTTTATATTTTTTCAATTGATTAATTCAATTTTAATATTCTCTCTTCATTATAGAGCACAACAAGACCTAATTATAATCTTCTTTTTTTTTTAATTTAAAATTTCTAACTATTACTATTGCCATGTCCATACGATAGCCCCAGTCGGTTCGGTTTGACTCGATAAGCTTTCGATTGTTATACATTTACTTTTCAAGCGAATTGACTGAAGACGGTTTGAAAATTCTAACATTTGTGGACATTTGCGTAAATTAGAAATCGCTTTGAAAATTTTGAACGTGTCGAGTCAAAGCGCTTCTCATAAGAATTTAAAATTTTTTAAGCCGATTCGAAAAGGCGTATAAACGATAAAATATATTCAAAGTGCTTTGAGAATCAGCTGTTCTGTGTATTTTAAGTAAAAGGCAAGCTGATCTTCATTACACTCCAAAAATATATTAAAAAAGAAAGCTTCAGAATGCAGAAAAAAGAGGAAAGTGCAAAGAAAGAAGATTTATGTGATTAATAATTTTTGACAAATGTCACACTTTTCAAACCGTCTGCAGTCGATTCGCTTCAAAAGTAAATGTATAATCAACTGGCTGGAAAGCGTATCGAGTCAAACCGAATCGACTGGGGCTGCCGTATAAACATGGTATATTTTATTTCAAAAAATTCAAAGTGTATAAGTCACATTGGTATTTTACTTTAAACCCTTCTTTCCGAATATTTCAAATTTTCCATGCGCTAAAAGTCGTCTCAAAAGATAAAAAAAGTTCGCTCATATGCGCTGTTGCACTCGCACTTGAAGCAAAGTTTAATCGTTACATTTGCACAGCCGCAAGCTTATCGGCATCACATTATTTTTCTTAATTATGCAAATTAGAAATCTGCCACTCCTCTCCCGCTGCTTGCTCTATTTCCGCCTGTCCTGCTTCGTATAACTTTGCCAGCCACCATATCTGTTCTATTTCACCGCTCAGCGCTACTTCTTCATTTTGCCTCACATTAATTTGCATTTTTCCGGCATCCTTTTGCACTTCCTTCTTAGCGCTTCTCACCAGCAGCATCACCACGCCATCACCATCACTCACCCGCTCATATTATCCTGCCAGTGTCCTTGTTATTATGCAATTCACTGTTGGTTTTGCGCTTCCGCTTGCATCTGCTTGCTCCATTCAGCTTCCCGCCGCTCTGGCTTTTCGCATGCGGCAGATTTTAATTTTACTCTTCATTGTTTTGTTCCCTCAAGTGATAATAATTTGCGTTTGAGTGTAACAAAAAAAGCGGCAAGCAAAGGGAAAGAGTTACGCTGCCAAGCGAAATATAAATTATGTATATTTCCTCTTTTTTATTGTGTCCAATTGCTGGCACAGACCGAGCCGAGCGAGGCGCAGAGGCGTGACGGGTTACTGCTCTATAAAAACAATCCTCGCAAACGAACCATTATTTTACGCCATGATTTTAAATTAAGGATAATGGCATTTTTTGTGCGTGACGCAGCAGGAGCAGATTTTTTTCGTCCTTCCTGTCGCTAGATTGTTGGGTTTGTGCTGTGACTTTTTATGAGGTCATTTTTAGTGAAGCAGTCTTTAAGTTTTCATATCAAAATTTATTGCAGTAGATTCTAACTACTTCTTGTATATGGGGTAATACTTGAGCATCTTCTGTGCCATTGCCTAAATCCAGCTCGGCCTTAGCTGAAGAAATGAGAAAATGAACGATGCAAATAAATAAATTTCTATGATATATTATTGACAAAGCTGACTAATAGTCGTTAGAGTAGTGAAAGTGAAATAGTAACCAATTCCTTTAGCATGATCAGTTCTGGCATACCTTTGCAACTGTTCGGTCTATACGAGTCTCCTCTGTCACAAAAACTGCTAGTCTAACTGAATTTTACTTAAACGAAGCTTGCTTTACTTTGCTCGAACCTCAGAGTGGATGCACTCTAGTCTTAGATATCCCATCTTATACCAACCCTGTTCAAGTACTATTTTTGCTTAGAAATTGCAACCGCAGTCTCTCCTCTCGAGCTTGAGATACTTTGAAAACTGCACTTAATATTAGATTTTATTAAAAGTTACCACAAACAACATTCAACTGAATTGAAAATGACAAATTACAATTTGTAAAGCTTCTACTCTAACTAAAGACATAGTATTCATACTCATAAAAGTCGTAGACACGCCAACAAGTTTAAAGCTTTCAACACTGAAAGATGTTGCCTTTTTGATAATTCCAATTAAAATCACTTAAACAAAGACTTAACTAAAATACGGCAGTGATTATATTATTCAGTGAAATCCCAACCGACTAGCCAACAATTTTCATTCGCTTAATTATCATAAAAGCCATGAGAGTTGGTGAGTCAGTGAAAGAAAACCGAGAATAAAACAGAAGAACTAACCAAAAGGATTTCAATTCATCAACGCTTTTATCTGTCTGCTCTTCAACTCTTTCCATATTTTCTATTAAACTTTGCAACATAAAAGCGACCGCAGCTGCAACTCAGACAGCCAGACAGAGAAACTGGGAGACCGAGCAGTGGATAAGCAGACTAACAGCAGCTGAAAAAATGTTGACTTTGCCAAAAGGACACAAGAAATATGAATAAAATGAACTAAAGTATTCACCTTGGCAGATTTTTCATCTCCTTGCATTGCTTAAATTTGATTTCTTGTTTGCCAAAGTCAGAAAAGAATTTTGAACAAGAGTCTTAAATGAAATTCAAGTGCTTGTGCAAATCTTGCTAAATTTTTGGAAAAACTTTTCTCAAATTCATTACCGATACAACTTTTTGTTTTATTCCGATTTCTAAGTATTTTCCGATTTTAAAGTGCATACATATATAAAAAAAAAGAATTTCCGCTGAAAAATTTTCTTTTTTGGGTTATTCCAGCATTTTTGGAATTTTATTTATAATGATACCCCATATTAGCTCGATTCAGTTCGGCATCGTGTGCTAATAAGCCCAATAAAATTAATTCCTTTTAATTTATTTATTCGTTTGATTCATTTAAACTTTTGACGAAAATACGAAAAGAACATTTGATTGTTAAGTCTCAATCATTTTACTTGCTAATACTTCGCTTCAAGTCTTTACTTATTTTATACATATATATATCGATTTCTGCATCTATGAAATGAATTTATCAACACAAGTGGATTTAACCTTCCGGATTCATTCAGTCTTAGAAGTCATAGAAGTTAAAATTCAACCCTACTTTCAATGGGTTAAATTTCATAATTCCTAAAGACCTTCCGATATATTCGATTAGTTTGTAATTATTTTCGGCAATTATGGCTGAATTCAATTTGTTTGCATTGTCAATTACATTTGGTTGTACAAATCTTTAAAGGATTATGTAGTTCCAACTATGCTGGAGACACATGACTACGAAACTAAGAAGTGAACTGTTTCGCTCTTGTTTATGAAAAATGTTTTATGGTTTTCGTGTGGGGTAGGACACGCGACTTTTGAATGTTACTAAATTAAATGGTTCAATAAAAATTAAAATTATTGTGCCTCCTGAAAACTGATTACATTTACAGATGAATCTTTTTCGAAGTTCCAATTTAAATAATTACTCATACGCACCCAAGCACAAATTTAGTCTAAAAAATTCCTTCTGCGATCTCAACTTTAATTTTATTTGTCTTCTCTTATTCTTGCAGGTGAACGTGAGCAACACCTGGACCATGCCGCAAGAGGGCCTCAATGTGTTTTACCGCTTCTTCCGCGATCGCATTTCCTGGTTTGAAGCCGATGCCGTATGCCAATTTCATCATGCCAATTTGGTGACAGGTAAGCGCGTCGTCCTACTCCAAGCCAAACTAAAAAAAGCCAGCAGAAAATGTCAATCGCACACTTAACATATTTCCAAGAGGAAAACATGTCTGACAGCGAACTAACAAAAAAACGCAACTGAAAAATGTAAATTGCTAAAACGGAGAACTGGGAAAATGGCAAATGCAAATAAGCAAAGAGGCGCATTGTCGCAACGTTTTAGTGCAAATATACAGCAGTTGTTTTGAGAGGTTCTTCCACCAGAAACAGCGCGTCCCCGATTGCGCACACACATGCACGCCTGTTCGACTTTGCCGCCCGAGCGCTGAGAGATAAAATTGAAAAATCCCTGCCGCTTGTCTGCAGCTGTCTGCGTCGATTTCAAAAGTTTTGCTATTTCGCCCTGCAGACAAAGGGACAGCAAAAAAGGACCTACCCAACACACAGGCTTTGCTGTCAGGAAACAGGGACACATTCAAAGTCAGTTGGGGCAGAAAAAATTAAATTGCAGAAGCAAGAGTCCTCACAGAAACGCTATCACTTAAAATGTCAACAAGCCCGACAGCTCGACGAGAGAACCGACAGACACACGGGCAGACTTCGACATAAATGACAAGTGAATGGCAAAGCGGCACCTAGAACGAATCTTCACAGATTTTCCAACCTCTGTCAGACAGCTTTTTTAGACTAGAGACGACACTTGCATTGACATGCGGCCAAAGCTCTAAGCATCCAAAGCGGCACGTAGGGACAGAGAAAAACGAGCATGTGGCCGTTTGGCCAACCGACCACAATAACAAAATTTTAAAGCAAAAGCAGCATTACACAAGGAGGAAAGAAAGCATAGATAAAGTCACAAAGTATTTCAGGGGTGGCAATTTTTTGGGTAGAAAATAATTTTATATCAAATATTTAAAAATGTGCATATTGCACAAAAACTTACAGAGAAAAGCCGGATGAACAGTGTAAAGAAAATTGTTTGGAATTTCATTTCTTTTAGTCAAACAATCAACTTTATGATGTTTCAATCCAAATTAATTTGCTACAATCAAGATTTTTCAATAAAATAGGAATGCTTAAGAAAATTATACTAGCTACTGTTATTGGTAGTGCATGCAATGTGCTCTTTGAAATGTTCCGAGCAAAAACTGACACACATACACACAACACGAATACATACATATATGCATATGTATATATAAACTCCAATGAGCTCACATAACACTGTTGTACGTTCTATGCCACACCTCCCTTCTCTGTAAAGCTGCGAGAATAGCAACTAAATCTTCGCGTAACCTAAAGAAACGAAGAAAACTAAGTAGTTTATAAATATTTGAACTTTTCGGGAACAATTTACTATTCATTCATGCCATTTTTGTTTCCTTCTCCAACTCTGAAACTTGCTCCCAACGCTTGATTCATGTGACACTGCTGCGGCTTCTGCTCCTGCTGCCCATCAATCCTTTCTAAATGCTCGTGCCATGCTCCGATTTCAGTCGACAACAGTTTTCAATTCGATGCAACACGAGATCTACTGCGGGAGTTGGATGTGAACGACATTGTTTGGATTGGACTCATGAGACCGCAGAACTCGGAACGCTTTATGTGGTCGTAAGTATTTGCATGTTGTGTGTGAAGGTGTGCTTCTGTGAGCGTTTGTTTGAACGTTCGTGTGTGCTCAATATTTAAATCATTTGATTATTAAATTTTGAGGCAAAATTTTTACATATACTATAAAAAAGCTATTTACTTACTTTCATAAAATACTATTTGCAAAAATGTATTGTTTAATAATAATGTATTATTGAATAAAAATTTTATTTCAATTTTCGATTTTTGTCAATCGGCCACTCATTGATTGCTCATCTTTACAGTTCATCGCTCAAAGTGTTTTTTTTTTCATTCGTTTTGGTTTTAAATTTAGAACAGATATAAAAAATTTATGTAGATAGTTCGTTGAGCAAAGCGTATTTTCATCATTTCGGTAAACTTCATAAAACTTAGTTTGAACATTGAGCTGCACAAAGATAATTTTTTCTACTTTTGGTATTAAATTATCTGCTTTTTGTAAAATACTTAAAACGGAATCCGATGGCTGTCTAATTACATCTGCCTTTTCTTTGCAAAGAATCTACTATATAATAAAAGTCCTCGTCACTGACTCACTGCAAATTTAACGCGAACGACTTCTATAAGAGTTTAGAACATAATCAAGCAAGAGTAATGATAGCGCAGTGAGTAAGGCGCTGGCGCAGAAACCAAAAGTGCGTGAGTTCGATCCCTGCTGTGGGCGGGCTCTTCGACTTTGTTTCGGTATTAATTATGTACTGGAAGGATCACAGTAGTTTTCAGTTTCTGAGTTGACCACAACGCAAAGAATTTTTTAGTTTCAAAACATAAAAATTGTCAAAAATATTCAGAATTCAGAAGATCAGTCTAAATCGAAAATGAGCAAGCAACTCGGAAAATGAGACGGGCATGGCGTGATCCCAAGTCTATGGAATGAGACCAAACATGACCCCAATGTTCCAAAAAAAAAGTCAAAAATTTAGTCTTTCAAAAACTAGTTTTAAAATATTGTTCTAAAAGAGTATATCCCTTTTTTACATTTTCTTTCTTTAAGAAATTGATGGGCATGTGGTGAAGACTTTTTTATGAGACATTGGTACACTTCTGGCCTCTTCTGTGATATAAAATGAGGAGCACTGAAAATTCGAAAGTGTCTTTTACTCCATGAGAGATGAAACAAAAGTGTTTTGTATTTTAAAAAACTCAATAAACTCTATATACTTTTTTCTGACTAAGAATTAAGAAAAAGAATAAGAAAAATTGTAATGCTGATTCCTACGATTGCTGAAAATGTAAAAATATTAATCACTTAAGTGGAAAAACGTAAAAGAAACAGTTTTCAAGTTATCTATTATCTACATATTAATATTTTAGTAGGTTTTCTTTATTCAAACACAAACGCCAACTCGTCGCTCTGACTTTTACACGTGGAATGAATTCTCTTCTCTGGCAGCCCTCTAGTTGCCACATGTCTTAAAATTAACCAAATCTTATATTACAGAGTTGCCAGAATATAAGAGAGCATTTTAAGAAAATCAATTCAAGAACTGTTGAATAAATTCACGCTTATATTTTGAGTAAGGGGTAAAGCACTATTGCATATGTACTACTTTTTGAAACCATGCAAAAAAAATTTCGCTTTATTTATATATTTTTGAGTAGTACGAAGATTATTTTCTGATTTGTACTTTTGATACCATTGCTTTTTTTTTAAGATAAAACTATCCTACGATTTTGTCGTGCATACGATATTTTCATCAAATTTCTCACACCAGACATTATTTTCCTTGATCTTTAGTAGCAATTAACTAAAACTATTAAATTAAATTTTGATGAGTTGAATAATAAAATGTGCTTGAATGATGATAGCCCTCAGTTTCGACGGGTCAAGGCTACGTAGAAAGAGAATTTTTCCAGGAAAATAATCATCTAAGCGAGATTAAATCAATTTGGTCTTGATATAATTGAAATAGGTATGCTAATGTGTGAGTGTGGGATGTGGGATGTGGAGCGCTCAACCGTTAATTTCCCATAATTCAAAATCTGTTTTCTTTTGTTCTAACTCGCAGCAACTCACGTCCTTTGGTCACAGACACTGGCTACTGGGCCGAATCGCTGCCGCTGATGGAAGCGCCGCTGTGCGCTGTTATCGATCCGATTCGCGATTATCGCTGGCATGCGCTGCGCTGCGGTGGACCGGAGACTGCATCGTTCCTCTGCGAAATGCCGGGTGAGTGCAATGCAGCAAAGAATTCCACATGGCGTTGCGCATTCTCGCAATGCATGCCATCTCGCAGCGACACATTCCATGCTCATGCCTTGGGTGTTTCCTTTCTATTTACTCTCGCTTCATAGTGCCGTCCTGGGCGGATTCCTGCATACTAAAGGACATGCCCAATTTGACCATGCAATACATGGCGGATACGGCGAGCATCGAACTCATACGCAATTGCGAGGAGGAGGGTTTGCTGCGCCAGACCTGCAAGGGCAAGCAGGTGAGTTGCACACGAGATCCTCATTTCCCATATAACACACCAAGCGGGGTGGGTCTGGAAAAATAATTCTCTGACCAGGCGGATTTTGGTTTATTCAGTAAAAAAGACGATACAGCTATGAAAGTAATACAGTTTCAAAATGCGTCAAAAAGCAAACTTTTTGTATTAAATCAGAAAAAAATTTACTAACATTATTTACTTTTTCAAGTCGGACAATATCATAAAAATTCCACCAATGTTCATAAAAAATACTAATACTTTGAATATCTTCTTAAGTACAATTTTAAAAATATACAATAACATGTTGTTGTTTATACTTAAATCGTTTATTAAAAATTTTGCATACAAATTCTACTCCAAGCTAATTTAATGACTAAACCAAGGTCCATGCCGCGTGATAATTATTCTCCTGGCCTCGAATTTCATTCTTAGCAAGCACGCTTTCCAACTGCCAATACCAAGCACTGCCTTCGTTCTATTCCGCAGGACCGCGAGCACGCCATACGCGAACTCATCTGCCCGAGGGAGCGTTTAGAGGCACAGCGCATCAATGACATCACCAACTCGCACTTCAAGTCGCTGCAGATCATCAACAGCATACGCACCGACAACAATGAGAACAATGACATCGAGCTGCTGCCGCTGGGCCAGAGCTTCGAGTCGAGCAACGACTTCAGCAGTCAAGTGAAGACCGAGCAGAACCCCGTGCAGCGCCTCATTGAGCAATTCAGCGTGGATGAGCTGATGCAGGCAGATGAGTCTGCCAAGAATAGCGGCGGTGGTTTCCACATACCCGGCGAGATACCCAAGCCCGTGAAGAAGTCGGCCAAGAAAGTTGTTGCACCGTCGGAGTACACCAAGAAGGAGAGCAAATCACAGAAATATGCCAGACCGCCACAGCCCAAGCCGATGAAGCAGCAGAAGCTGGCTCTGGACGACATGATGATGGGCGATCAGCCGCACGGAGAGCCCGAAATGGTGGAGCATGTGCAGAGCGACGAGGTGTCCAATGAGATTCTTGAGCCGCTGCCGCACAAGAAGAAGATATTGCCGCAGGATCTGAAAACAATGGCAACCATCACCGAGGGACCAGTCGTAACAGCGCCACATACCGAATCGGTCAGGCACGCTGACATGCAGCAGCCGAAATCGCAACAGGATGCAGCCGATGAGCCAGAGAGCATGTCCGAGGAGCACATGAAAATAACAGCGCCTCTAGCACCCCACATACCAACACATGTGGACAGCACCGCTCAGCCCACACGCACCACCACGACAACTACCACAACAATGGCAGTGACCACGCCGAGCACAGCCACCGGTGGCATAACTACCACCACCAGTGGCGTCAAAATCGCTGTCAGCGCCGAGGAAGCGGCAGACACGGAAATGGCAGCGGAATCGATGGGCACTTCGGAGTTACCCGCACACACCACTGAACACGATCACGGCAGCATGCTACATGCCACAGCCAGCGTGCCTCCGGCCACTATCGGCCACCCTATGCATCCACAGCAGCAGCGCAGCAACGTCATCACAGAGGAGACGCAGCATGCGCACATCAAGGAGTCAGCCGACAATTCGCACTTCATACCGCCCATGCTGCTGGTGAAATCGCACTACGTACCGCCGCTGAAGCACGAGCACGAGCACGAGCACGACCACGACCACGCGCACAGCGAACACCATGCCGAGCATGTGGAAATGGTGAAGCACTTGACCAGCACGTCGTCAACAGGCGCCTCAACAACAACAACCACAGAGTTGGATATGACATCTGCCAACGAACGCAAGCGGGAAGAGGAGACGCCAGTCGATCAGTTGACTACGCTCGGCGGCGAACAGGCCATTGATGAGTCGGATGTGTTGCCCGTTGAGTTGGCGAAAACCACGGAGAGATCTGCCAAGATTATTGAGTCCAAGACGCAGCTCCTGAATGCCGTCTTTGGCACCGAACCGAGCGCCAATCAAGCAGCAGACAGCAACAACAAAACACAGCTTCCGGACGATATCAACACGCCAACAACAACAACGATCGCCACCACCATGGCCGGTGCTCGAGTAAGCGTGAGCCTAGAGCTGCTCACCACCACCACAGTTAAGCTTGATGAAGTGTCACACACAACAACAGCAACACCAGCAGCTGTCGAAAAAACAACAGTGACAATGGGCACAACACGAAAAGCAGAAGCTGTAAACTCAAAAACTACAGTGAGGGCGGATACGGTGGAAGGGACAGAGCAGGTAGTGGCAGCGGAAACACGTCAAATCCAAACTGAAACTTCCGCCGAGCAAGATAAACAGGATGCAACTGTTATGACAACGGAAGCGCTTGCAACTACCACGACACCAACCACTACAACAATAACAACAACTACAGCAGCTATTACAACAACAGCGGCGCTAGCAACCACGACGCCAAAGGCTAACCCAGCAACTGCAGCGCCAGCAAGAACTATAACAACAACAGAGGCAACAACCACAGCTGAAAGGAAAACAAGCCGGCCCACTCACCCTGCCGCTGCTGTTGCTGCCATCAACGACGACGCCAGCAGCAGCTCCGAAGAGGCGCTCGCACCCACACCAACACACAACTTCCTCAACGAGGATACCGAAGCGCCTTTCAAGCCAAATCGCAGACGCTCCCTAACGAAACCGGAAACTGTCAGCTACTTCAAAAAGATTTTAGGTTAGAAAACAAAAATGGAGGGCACGCGCGCACGGGTTGGTGGCGGCAGCGGCGGCGGCGACGAAGCATAAGAGTAGCAAAAGTAGCTGTAATTCGTGATCGAAAATGCATAAAGAAGAAGGACGAGCATTTTTTTTGGGTTTTTGTATTTGATTGAAAAAGCAAAAAAGGAAGAGTAGCATGAAATTGTTTGCCAAAACTTTGCGTTTTTTACTTACGGAAACGGAAGCAGCGAAAACAGCAAGCAGAAGCAAAGAAGCATGTCAATTTGAGTACCGGAAGTTAGTTACACACAAACAAGCAAAAACGAGCACACACAAATCACGGCGGGGCAAGGTAAGCAAGTCCTTGGCGTACTCAAGTTGCCGTTAGAGCGTAAAAACGAAGAAAATTGCCAAAATGAAAGTACTAACAAACAAGTTTTTTAAAAGAAAATTTATTAAAAATAAGAAAACATTTTAAATTTGTTCTTCAACATAAAGTTTAGAACAATTTAAGAAAATCCTGAGTAGGTATTTGGAAAGCAAAACTCATTCCGTAGCATTTCGAAGCATTTAAATGCAAGATCGAGTAGACGTGCGTGCTATATACTAGGATTTTTCAAATTTAAATTTCAGGAAAGGTAGAGCTTAAATTAAAAGATATAGATTGAAATAGAATGCATTTAAATTGGACAAATCTAATCAGAAATGCGAAGATATATGTTGGCAATGAATATAGGCAAATTGCAAATCAGAAAAGAAAAATTGGAAAAGAAGTTTTAAAAAATGAACAGTTAACTGGAAATCAGAAAGCGAAATTTCACCATTTCCATTTCCAATTTACTATACTGAATTTCAGTTTTGTCTTTTTTTATCAATATTAATTTAGCTTTTATATTTCAAATTTACGCCTCACTTTCAATATAGATGCCTCTAATTTCAATTAAATCTATATTATTAATTTTACTCTTTTCTATTTCCGCTACATTTTAAATATGAATATGAGAAAAGGTGAATTGAAATTAAGAATTGTGAATTGTAATCTCTCATTTCCAATTTCCATATCTTAAATTTCAGTATATTATAAATTTTCTTGTTTTAATTTCTTTTCTTATTTCCAAATCCCTACTCACATTTCTAATTGAAAATGCGAACAGATACGCTGAGAAACCTAAAATGAGGGCTTACAAATTTATTCTGTAACCGAGGTCCGAGCGGGATTGAGAAGGGTTTTCTCTAGGCAAAGTATACCTTAGGAGAGTAGCCATTTGGAAACAATTTCTCTTCTTTATTCATATAAATTTAGCTTAAAATGACTTCTCCTTTCGACCTGGTACACTTTAAAGCATGCACGTCTACTTGTCATAACCCGTCCCTTATAAGCGGCAAAATTTGCATGCAACAAGAGGCACACTGATGCACATTTTGGAATAATGTTGCAACATTGTGTTTGTCTGGGCCGTTTGTGTGTGTGTGTGTGTCGCTGGTAATTGTGAGTAAATATTTACCGTCGTAAAGCGGCAAGCCGGTAATTAATGCCACACACACACTCAAGCAAAGGCAAACTGAAGCAGACACACACATTCATACAATTTCATTATTGTGTACAATTAATTTAAATGGTTTTTCAATTGTGAACAAGAACAAATAAACAAAGAAATCAAATTAAATATATATAAACGTAAGCAAACAAGGAAGCCGTCAAGCAGGCCAACAAATAAATGAAATTATAATAATTGCAATTTATGGTGGCAACTCTGCGCAAATACGGCGCTAACATTTTATTAATTAACAATCGGCGCAGTTTTGTGGCGAATGCGAATGTTCTGGTGTTGGACACGTGCCCTTGCCATGGAGCGTGCAGTTGTGTTAGTGGAAGCGGAGGGTGGCGCTGACATGTAAAATGGCGCGGTCAGTTGATATTAACTTGTCGAATATGGTATTGATTAATTGCACAAATTTCCCATACAAAAGAGTCGTAATATACAGAATACAATAAAATTCAATAAAATTAAAACCGCAATGTTGTTTACATTTAATTTTTGGGCGGGCGAAATCTTGGATTTTTATTGGTAGGTAGGTAGGTTAAGTGGTCGTCTCGAGGACAACACTTAGGCCAAAAGGCCCATTGTGTTACCACGTGGGGGTTTTCTCCTATACACTTCCCATATATGGCAGCCACTTTGTGGCTCTGGCATATTTGTCGATATGTCCTGGTGGCGTTTTTTCCAAGTCTGGATTTTTATACATCGGTATATTAAAAATTTGTATTTAATACATATGAATATTGCTGAACTTTTTCTGAAAATCGGTGCGACATCACGGCTACAAGGAAAATGAAGCGGCAACTTGAAAAATAATAAAAATATTATAATTTCAAAATTTAAATATATAAGAATGTGATATATGCTGTAGTAAAAGGAAATTCATTATTATTCCAAAAGGCGCCTTTAGTAGTCTGTATATCACGTTGTTTAAGTTGAATCGGGTTACGCTGGATGGCGTTAGGAAGATAAGATTTCGTACTGAAAAAACTTGTCCGACAGTTTTGTGATTGCTGGACTCAGTTTTGTCCAAAATGAATACCAGTAAAAGGAAAATATGCCATACAAAATTTTAGCAGTTTTTCTTCAAAAAGTGCGAAAACGGAAGCCAGGCGGCTGAAAATGTGAATTGCTCTTATGGTCCTAATACTGCAACAGCCAATCACGCACATGGATGTGTTTATAGTTTACGTAATATTACAGTAAGACTACAGTTTTTTCGAAATATTTGTATTTCTATTTCTAGCGGTAAGTTGAAGCCCCTCAAAGAAAACCGATAATAAAGCGGTGAGATATCGTTAGTAATGTCGAAAAATTTACCGTTTGCATCCTGTTCTCAACCTGAAATTTCGATAAAATTAGGGTTAGTAGGTATTTAGTCATAGAATACAAAAAAATACAGTTTTTTTCGTTTGACTTAAAGTTGCTGAAATATTTCATTTTCTGTCGGTCAACTTATGGATCACTCTAACTGATTTAAGACCAACTCTACAAAGACTCTTTCGCCCGTATTTTTGAATATTATTGAAAATTAATAATAATTAGCTGTGCAAAACTTTTCTTCCACCAATGCATAGTCTAGTATATAAATTCCGGCGTTTTTGCTGGCAACATCATGTCGCGTTGCAATTGCTGACTTCAGCGTCTACTGTTGGATAAGGTAGAGGATAAGAATCCGGTAAGTAAGTAATTCGAAAATTTCTCATTTGATATGCATAAACGAATTTCAATACATTGATATCGATTTATTTGCTTATCTTATTTGTGCTTTGCCGTCTTCCTTCTTTCTGGTACTTGGTTGCTTTTTCTTTACTTTTTCAATAAGTCCGCCAGCCTAAGTCATACAGCCTACGAATATTCGCAATTCAATTGTGATTAGGCAAAGTAAACAATTTCATTTCAAGGTATTTGCATTTCCTGCCCGCAAATCGACGAACACGCCCATTGGCCACTGCTGCCTCACACAACAAAAAACCAAAAATATTTCAACTGTTTTAGAAGTAATGCCCTTTTTGAGGCGCGTAAAACCAACGCCTCATCAATAATTGAAAGGATTTGCATTTACAACGAGCAGCAACAAGAAATTGCCAAGGGTCAATCGCAACAGAAAACAACAGCAGCGTCAGCGGCAGCAGCTGTTCCGCCTACAAAATAAAAGCGTTTAAACAAATCAGAGAACGATTTCGCTTTGAACACTAAAGGGAAGTATTTCTAAGAGGGAAAGCAGGGAGGAAAAACTTAGTACAAGAAAAATTTCATGAATTCCAAATGTAACAAGAACAAACCATTGACACGCAAACCCTCTGCAATCCAGCCGGGAAGGCTGCCTGGAGAGCAAGCAAAAGAGGGGTGGGAGCCTGTGTGGAAAATTAAGCAAGTGACATGAAAAGGATATCGAACGAGGACAACAGCAGAGAAAGAGCGAGAGCAATAGCTTTAAGAACGGAAATGTATTCTTCTTTAGCATCACTCAAAAGCTGAGCTGCAGCTTCAAAAGACCGGAAACGGAAGTTGTACTTTGCGAATTGCTTACAGTGCAAACAATATGTTTTTCTCCTTTTCTGTTACATTTTTTTCCAAAAAATTCAGCAGCGGGCTTAAGCTAATACACACAGATAAGGTAGGCACACACGTTTCTTTATGTGAGTGTGTCCGGTGCATGTCTGTCCGTGAATGTGGGAAATCAGTGCGACGCACAGTGGGGTATTTGACTCGGATTTCGTGGATTAATTCAAAAAGTGAAATGTAGATATCTCAATAGTATTTGGTATTATGGGAAAGTAAAAACAACTGTGCATCACTGGCTGAAAAAATTTCTGTTCTATGTTTAACGGCATCGTCACAGCACTCTTTTCAAAATGCATATTTTTTCACTGTTTCGCTGTGTCGAGCGCGCGTTGCACATTTCGCAGTGTTTTAAAATTTAATTATAAATAAAATTCGTTCGAAAAGCCATATTTTTATAATGGAACCTTGAACTCCAGGTATAGCAGTTATGTTTAAGCAAAATTATGTTGGCAAAATATGTGTTTAGTATTTTATATAATTTTCTTTGTTAAGGTCTTAAAATTGCATATATTTCAACGATATAGGGGGACATAAAGTTACATTTGTAGTGGAATGTACTAATCATTTTAATTTATTTATAAAGAATGTATATTTAGCTACTACAGTGCAAAAAATTGAGGTGCGAATTTGTGCGAATTCTGAGATATTGAGGTTTTAGTGCTGCTGAGTCTTGCAAATTTGTGTGATTTCGGTTGATAACTAAAAATGTTATAATGTGTTTTGTGTTTGGTTTTTGTAGGAACCACATCAAATATGATTTAATTTTTTGATTTTACATATATTTTAATATAAACACTGGAAATTTCATGTCAATCCGACACGGTTTTCATTCCCAAACTGGCAAATCTTCAAGAAAAGTCAGTCGAAGCAGCAAAGCCAACTGAAACTTTGAATTCATATTTCTGATAACAGTGTTCTTAATGTCGGTAACCAAGATATCTGGGAAACAGCTGAACTGATTAGTATCAAATTTTGACAGAAGCTTCAGAAATATATGTTTTAGTAACTGATAGAAGATTTTATCCCGCTGATAAATATTTTCCGTTTTATAAACAATTTAATGAAAAAAATTTCATTGAAAATTCAAATTTTTTTTAAATGCTGCCATTTTGTTAAAAATTAAAGTTTTGGATATTTCTTCAATCAGTTACTAGATAATACCTTTTACTAATGAAATCTTTTTGATTTTTTTATTTTGGTTTTTCCGATCCAGAGATATCGTGGTCACGGCAAGAGCCTCTTAGTAGAGGAACTCTCGGATATCGGCTATAGCACCTATACTAACCAATATTTCTTCAAATAAAAAATATGTAAATAAAGGGTAAAAAGACTGAAATACGCGTACAAGTTTTCACATTGATACATCAAAGCATCTTTCCAGGAAAAATCCTTGAATAATCGCTTTTTTCGGCCTCCTAACTTCGTAAAAAAAGAAATAATAAAAACAATTTATAATAATTTTTTTTTTTTAATTTTACTTGTATTCTTTCCTTCTATATAAAAAAATACTCAACATTCAGTATTATAGCTCAGGTGATTTGATCGCCGTTTTCAGGGGTCAATACCCCACTGTGCGACGGAACGCTGGCATTTATTTGTTTTGCCCGCTTTTGTTTTATTTTAACATCGCTTTTGTTTTTGCGGCTCATACAAACACATGCACACAAGCACACACGCACACAAGCACTGAACCATGCTGACGCTGAACTACGACTGCAGGCGAAATACTCATACGAGTGTTGTTTGCAAAATGAATTCGCATACGACTACAAAGCTCTGAATTATTTTGTGTATTTATTACATATTTATTTTCCTTTAAATTTGAAATTTTATTTTTTTAATATCAGTTTAAATATGCTACACTTTTTACCTTGATAAAAGGACGATTTTATTTTGATTGCAATTGTAAATATTCCAGCAATGCACACATATTATATTGTTGTTGTTTTGTAAAATGCTGCCACTTGTTTGTGTTTACAGTGGCATGTGCTCGACATAGTCCCCGGTTTTTCCACTCTGGCAACGTGCATGGTAACGCTCGGGGGCGGGTGTAAATTATTTTCTTTAAATAATATATGGCACAACAACAAAATATGCACTAATGAACAATTCATATGGAAAAAAGCTGGTTTGAGCGGAGCATTTCTAAAAACAAAACTGAAAGTCATTGGTATATTATTTTTAACTCTTCTTTCAGTATGAATTGATTTAATTCATGTGTGTAAAATTGTGTCAGACAGTGTATTCAGAAACTTTTTGAAACTCCTTGGAATAAGTTAACAAGCATAATATTGCAAAAAAACAATGAAACATGTATTCGACCAAATAGTACTGGGATATTGAATGAATTTTATAAATACAGAAATCAACGGTCATCAGAGATATATTGTAAAATGTAGCGATGCCCTGTCCAAAATAATAGATGAAGTGTGTGCATAAAAGGGCTAAGCATACAAAAATATGAATGCTTGTAAATGTTCGGTTCAGCTCCTTGGAAGACATGTAAAAAGAAAAAAAAGTTTTATATTTCTGGCAGAGTTCTCATTTTCCGCGTGGAATAAACTTCTTAGTAGAAATCGATAAAAATAACTTCATCAAGTTGGGATTTAAACCCTTTGAAGTGAAAGGGCAGGCATGCGTCTTCAGAACAAGCAACCTAGCCAAAGGATATAGCGGCATGCTATGTATATACTTTCCTGTCTCAACGTTGCCTCAGATGCCGAGCACATATTCGCTGAGCCAATGTGGTGGCTTCTAATTTCGGCTCATAGTTGTTGGTTATCGTGCATGCTTTGGTGCATTCAAAAGGACATTCTGGCAATACAATCGAAACTCCGCTTAAGTTCTCGATTGCTGATTTCTTACAAAAGTAATTTGCATTTAAAATTATCTATTAGATCTTAGTTACTATTATTTGTGTAATCAGATGTTAGAGTCTCTTTGTGCAATTAAGGAAGCAAGCAGAATCTTTCTTTCCCAATTATCTAGCATAATAAAACACGGGCACGTGTACTAGCCATCATCTACACACGTACTTAAATAAATACCTTCCTAAATGCTATTCAATTGTAAATTTTAAGAAAATATGTTTAAAAGTATACAACAACAATGACATTCGATCGAACTATGACAAACAAGTAAGGAAGAATCAGTCGGGTTTCACCGACAGAGTAATACCCTACACCAAGAAACTGAGTGGACGGACCACGCCCATTTTTGTCAAACTAAAAGGTAGTCCTTATAGAACTATATATAGCAACTATTAACACTCTGGAGGGACTACAACATAAATTATCGATATGTATTATTTACCGCCTTCATGGTGGGCGGATAACATCCATATTTTTAAAATTTAAAGATACTCTTATCAGCAATAAAGTTACCAAATATGGACGTTCTTGTATATATATTATGGAAGTTATGAGGATTTTCAGCTTACCGCCTATATAGTGGGCAGACCACGCCCATTTTCTAATATGGCATTTAGGGCCGATATTTGAACTTAGAAACCAAATTTTATTCGGTTAAATTCATAAATAATTAATTGAGAGCCCTTTTACCGGAAAAATTTGTTCGGCTATATAGTGGGCGGGCCACGCCCATTTTTTTGTGAGATATAGATGACCTACCTCTTAACTTGAATACCAAGTATAATTCTTTTCCATGAGTAATTACACAAATTATAGCCATTTTACCGACAAAAATCCGAGGTAGTGGGACTTACAGGCCCGTTGTGGGCGTGTCCTTCGGGTGATTTTGCTAATCTCAGAACTTAAAGTAGTGGAAGGTTCACTGCGACTGTGTGCCAAATTTGGTCCAAATCGGACCACTCCTTCTTTCTCTCCTGCGCTAACAGACAGCCAGACAGACAGACAGACAGACAGACAGACAGACAGACAGACAGACAGACAGACGGACAACCGGAAATCAAGACAGAAAGTGATTCTAAGCATTTCCATATACTTATGTCTATACCTAGGACGTCTCCTTTAATGCGTTACAATTTTGGCACAAAGTTATTATACCCTATTACCATATGTGTAGGGTATAAAAATACAGAAAATAGAAGAGATAATTCTAATATATGCCCACTTTTTTGTACACACATGCTTTTCTAGAATAAATCCATATCACTTTAAGCCATTTTCCGCCTAATGGAATCCGAAGCACGATATACGCATAGTATACAGAGCATATATTATACATGGCATACGTATGTAGCAAGCATAACATATGTATATAGGCATGTAAGGCTTATAGGCAAATTAAAGGCTAACACACACAAAGTGTTTCTCACTTTTACAAATATGAACTTCTGATTGTGTTGTAAAGATTTTTACTTTCTGCTAAAAACAACAAAAACTCAGAAACAAACACAAACAAACAGATTGGAATACATATTCAATTCTGCCCGAGCGACCTTTAGCTTGTCTGTTAATTTCAATAATTTGCCTACTAAATTGTAATTTCAGGACTGAGTATCGCCTGAGTACTTTTCACTTCCGCTTGCGCATTTCTTGGTATATATTATGTAAATATATGTATATATTCAAATTGCAGCGTCTTGGAAAATTTAATTTTCAAACTTTACTGCAAAAACACAAAAGGGTTTGCATTGCACGTGTGACTGAAGTCTGAAGGGTTGCTGGCATACGCAGCAACACACTCAACGGAGCACACACACACACACACACACACTCCCACAATCATGTGGTTTACGATTTCAAACAAGCGCAAATTCCCAAAAGTATGCTGTCACAAAAGCAGCAAAAAACCAGCGCCAAAATTACTTTCACGAGCAATTACATCGACACAAAGGCGCACATATCCTTTCTTTGCTTTTTTTCTATTCCCTTTCTGTTTGTTTTTTGTTCGTTTTATTTTTGAATTTGAATCTATGTGCGCCGTGTTAAAAGGGATTCGCTTGCGGTTGTTGAAATTTAATTTCGCCCTCATACACATTTCAATTTGAAGAACTCAAAGGATGTATCAGATATAATTTTGTAAAGAAGCAGCAGGCAGCTGTGAGTATCGTAAACGTTTTTTTTTTTTGACGTTGAAAGAACCTTTAATGCCAAACGACGCTGAAAAAGAAGATATGCCTAAAGAAAATGCTCATGTTTCACAATTTTAAACACTTACTAGAAGAGGAGAAGGAATTAGATATTCGGTGACTCAAATGATAATAAATATATCTCTGTTTATACACTTATATTCAAAAGGTCAACGCTTGAAACGCCAAAAGAAAAGCTATAAATTCAACTGCTGCAAATGCCTAAAATGGCCTTAATGCTCATACGAAAACTTTACGAAAGCCACAAATACACAAGCAAACGTCGTTTGGCATCTTGTTGTAGTTGTAGTTGTTATTGTGGTTGTTGTGCAAATGTCAAGCCTTTATGTCTCATCCGGGACACATACAACAATGTCGTTTCCTGCCGAATTCCATCAAAGCGCAAAACACAATAACATTCCCCAACTTAGACTTGGCTACTCCAACACATATACTAACACTCTCATACACACTTGTACACACACACACACACACTCACGCAGAGTGTCGCACTTTCAAGCGCACTGTCAAAGTCAATGCGCCTGAACAGTTGCCACTTTTTCCCCACCGAGCCTGTCTTGCCAACGTGTCACGACACTGACGTGCACAACAACACTTCCGCCAAGTCAGCGGAAACGGAAGCACACTTAGTTGTGTGCTGCTGTTGTGCGGCGTTTTTGTCGTTATTGGCGCTGCGGTAGTGTTGATAGCGATACTGGCGGCAGCATTGCCGGTGGCTGCACACTAACCACAAGCATTTAAATGTGAAGCTGTCGCCACAACAACAAAAACAACAATTTTATAGAACATCATTGTAACAACAACAACAGCAACAGCAACTGCTGGCACACTTCAAAGTGTCTGAGCCTCAATTTAAATAGACGCAGAGGCCGGCTGACGGCACATAATCATCAACTTAAACGCGTATACCATAGCAGTTGCCTCAGGTTTTTTGTTGTTGTTGTTGTTTTTGTTGTTGTTGCAAAACACGTTGGCGAGAATTTGCAGTGGAATGTGCGACAGTAATAATGGCAGCAGCAGCTCCGAATGATAAACCACACTTTCCGCCTTAGCAGCTGAAGCAGCTGAATGAAGCTGTTGTTGGAGAAGCAGGCTGTAGAAAGAGGAGCAGTGGAGAAGTATTATGGAGGGGCATTCCAGCAGAATATGCCGCATAAACAGCTTCATTGCGACACAATACATACTCATAGCCAATATGCGCACTTTATTGTTCGTCCTTGCTGCGTGGGTGTAAATGTAAGTAAGAATCAAAAAAGGCATAAGTAGGAGAATTATGTTATTGTGAATGAGCTTTAGCGCAATCCGTCGATTTTCAAAAAAAATTTTAAATTATGTATATTACTTTAAGACATATTCGAACGTCGTGTTTTTGGGCGGATACTGCAGGTGAATCGTAGGTTTCATTTTAGCTAAGATTTCATAAACTTCGGATATCATCAACATTGGCAGACGTACTAGAAAAAGATCTATAGCGCGCTTACTAACCACTAATTATATTCACTTTGACTTTCTTTCCCATGGGTGGCACACTAGAATAGACTACCTACAAAAACAACACTACAGGCAAAACTTATTCTTGAAAAATTGTAACATTTAAAAATTTACAAAAAATTAAGGCTGAGTACAACAACAACAATACAGGCAAAACTTATTGTTCAAAAATTGTTCCATTTCAAAATTTACAAAAATTTAAGACTGAGTACAACAAGAACAATACAGGCAAAACTCATTCTTGAAAACTTTTAACATTTCAAAATATACAAAAATTTAAGGCTGAGTACAACAACAACACTTAAGGTGAAACTTATTGTTCAAAAATTTTTCCATTTAAAAATTTAAAAAAATTTAAGGCTGAGTACAACAACAACACTACAGGCAAAACTCATTCTTGAAAACTTTTAACATTTCAAAATTTACAAAAATTTAAGGCTGAGTACAACAACAACACTACAGGCAAAACTCATTCTTGAAAACTTTTAACATTTCAAAATATACAAAAATTTAAGGCTGAGTACAACAACAACACTACAGGCAAAACTCATTCTTGAAAACTTTTAACATTTCAAAATTTACAAAAATTTAAGGCTGAGTACAACAACAACACTACAGGCAAAACTTATTCTTGAAAAATTGTAACATTTAAAAATTTACAAAAAATTAAGGCTGAGTGCAAAACTTAAAGCTTAAAAATTTTCAACTCCAAAGCGCCCAGAGTTCAGTTACATAACTAAGCTTGCCTCGTTCAACTAGTGCAGCATGCTTCTTTCGGCCCACCGCAAGCGACCCACATGCAGCAGTGGCACAAAAGCAGCGCGCTGCATTCAGTTGCCTGCTCGCCTCGGGCTTGCACTTCACAGATGACACATTTTCCTTTGGAGGCGTAACGGCATACACACTCATCCATAAATAGTTGGCTTTATTTTGCGCGCAGCAATGCGATAAGTTTTATCTCGCTGGCAATTTCACATCGACAACATTTTGTGCAACACATTACAAGTGCATATGCATGCGTGTGTATGTGTGAGCCTGTGAGTGCATGTATTGAAAACATGTTGGCCAGAATGTCGCACTCAAGCGCAATATCGTATGCTAATGAAATTCGGAATGCTCTGCGCCTTTTGAAAGTTTCAGCTCTGTCAGTTTAACACTTGAGGTGTGTGAGCGTGTGAGTGCATAGAGCGAGTGCGGGTGTATGAGTGCATAGATGGCGCTGAACGTATCCACTTATCGCACATCGTTGGGAGTGGGTGTGGGAGTTGCGTATGTCGAGCACAGCTACCAATGTTATGCGCGAGAAAAAGTGCTCTGGTGTTAGTCAATTGCAGCTCCGAGTCTGATGGAATACGTGCACGTGACTTTTGAGAGCAATATTGAGAAAATGCAATGTTCGTTTTATAAATTGTTTAATATTAAACGTCCCTGGAACATTTTAAAATTTATAAATCACACTACACTATCTAACACAATTTCTATTTTTTGCCTTAAGTATAGTTTATATAAATTCTTTATAAGTAAACAACTGAAACGTGCTCATCATTATTTCGTATTCAGCAATATGCGGAAATCAAACTGTTCTACAGATTTTTTTGCTCAACATACGTCACCTTACCTAGCTTTTTCTTCCAAAATGCCACACTTTCGAAACTCAATTTAAATTAAACATCAGAATTCAAAATTTTTGTAGAAAGCCGAATATAATATATGTATACGACATTGTAAAGATAAAGAAGTTTTAAATAAAAAAAAATTTATTAATGGAAAATATAGAATTGAAATTTTTATGATTGCTGAAAAAACGGATACTTAAATTATGGTCATATGAAATTTAATATGGTGCTCAATGCTTCTGAAGGAAAGCATATCGAATGATGGTCTCCTTTTGGTTTCTCCCTGATTGATGGAAGACCGGCCGACGGGTACATTAAGTAAGTGCGAATGTGAAAAGCGGAAAGTGTGAGAACGAAAGGGAAACGAAATGGACGACCGAGCAGAACGGCGCTGTTGTGCTTAACAGAAAGCAAAAATATTTATAAAATCTGTATGTGTAGGTATGATATTGCTACTTGCTTCTGATGTCTGATCTAACTTAAGTAAGCTGAGGCAAGTGGACAATAGAGATTTACAGCTGCTCAGCATGCTCGTATCATGGACACTTCAGCCTTTTTGAGTGCGCATCAAAGTAGAGAGAGATAAAATATGTTTCCTATGCATGAATTGCGTTGAAGATCCATAGTTTGAATTGTCTAAAAGAATTAATATCGAAAAGCAAAACCTCGTTTAAATGCGCTTTTCGGATTCTAATTCGTCGTATCTAACTTCGGCACATGCATTATCTAACGTGCTTTTAAGTATATAAATAAAATTGTAAAGTTAACAAAATAAGTACTCTTAATCATAAAAGAAAAAATCAAAGCCCCTTTAAGATCACTTCGTCGAAAATATGATAACATATCTAATGTTCTAGCATAAAATGGAACAATTCAATAGCTTAAGTTACAATTTTTTACAATATTTTTATTAAATTTGAATGCATTTTAATTCGAGCGATTCGTGCGAAAACTTGTGGATCGAAAATCTAAGGCGCAAACCGGACTCGCTTTTGAAGGTTTTTTAAATAAAGATTTAATATTATTTTATAAAATTTATGATTGGACTAATTTCCAGCTGCGAATGCGAATCCTTCGGTTCAATCGAATCTAAATCGATGTTCATCTACAACCCATACTTACTTCTTAACATAGAAAATTAGTAAACCAGCTACTTAAACTCTCTTATATGAAGTCTATCACTTATGTTTAGTATTTTTGGCATTTGGAGTTGAAACTGAAATAGCACTTGAAAGAAATGGATGAAAAATACAAACAGAAAATGTTTCGACCAAACTGAATTGTGAACAAGGACCTCAAGGAATACACCAGCGAGTCAAGAATTCTAATGCCCCAAACATTATTCGGAGCGCAGTCATTAAGCGCTGTCTAACCGCTTAAACTCCACTAATAAATTTCACTCATCTTCTCACCACATGACAACAATAATGCACTAACGCACACATGCACACGAATATTCACACATGTACATATGTACATGTTTTTCATTAGTGTGTGTTTATGTTATTTGCTTACGTCGGCAGCGGCAGCTGCAAAAAAGCAAATTAACAATAAATTACAGGAATTAAACAAATACACAGCAGCATGAAAAACACACAAGCAACTATGTATGTGTGTAGAGAGGCGCCACACACAAACTTGTGGAACACACATATATACTCTACCAACCGACTAACATAAAATTCAATTAAAGAGAGGCGCTCACAATCAAACATCAGATTAAATTAAATGCCAGACAAGCATTTCAGTGGCTTCGACTGCGGATCTCGGTGGTCTCATCTACGGTTGCGCTTACGACTACGGCTACGGCTGTGCTTGCCGGCTGTTCTAGCCCGTCTGTCTTTGTTGTCTTTTTCAGAGCACGACAGCAGCTGCAAGGGGATTGGGCTGTGAGCGAAGTGTTAGCATGGAAAATCATTTCCACTATGAGCATGTGCATGTGTACAATGTGAGTATCTGTGTATGTGTGCTGGCATGTAGTGTGGTTTAACGCGTGCTCAACGCCGTGCGTAGCAAGCAGCATAATAACCATTAAAGATGGCGCTGCGGTATTTTTATGACTATTTGCCTTTGCTTAATGCCGTCGTGTCTTTGCTTTATGTGGAAGCTGAGCTCTAAACAATTGTCATGACATTGCCACAACGCTGCCGAGATACACTCATCCCGGCCACACAAAGCAGCTCCGGCTTGTCATTAAGCACTACCAGTGCCACCACAGCCACACCACAGTCAGTCAGCCATGCACTTAGTAAGGATATCAGCAAGGACATCGTTGACATTAAAAGTGACTCACACAAGCTGACTGCGACTGCGACTGCCTGGCTTAGCGCAAATACACATGGTCTATATATGTATGTATGCATGTGTGATGCCTGTGAGTGTGTATGCCATATTCGACGTCAGCGATTTTGACAAGTTTTATGGCATATTCGGCATTAGTTTTGTTGTTACTTTGTTGATTGTTGTTGCTGGTGGTCGCGTCTGTTGGATGCCTCCACCAGCACGAGCCAAGCCTGCCAAACATTTACGAGCGAAAAGTAAATTTACAACTGCACGAGATCATAAAAGCCATTCCGGAGTTTATTATGATTTGCAGAATCGCAAATGAAAAATCATTGAGCAGCATACAGTGACTCACAAGAGTATTTTCCAGCAACATATTAATAATGATTCTATAATACACAAAAGATCTGAATTA
The DNA here is from genome assembly GCA_963457695.1 of Neria commutata. Lineage (NCBI taxonomy): Eukaryota > Metazoa > Arthropoda > Insecta > Diptera > Micropezidae > Neria > Neria commutata. The sequence goes on along the minus strand of OY735249.1, from coordinate 21,849,274 downwards.
TCATTTAGTTAATAGGTTTGTCTAATTAAAGGATATACTTCATTTTCAAATCAAAACTTTTATGCTCAATGGAATACTCAGCTCTACAAAATTAAAATTCCGAATACACTTGTGAGCCACTGTACGAACTTTAAAGGAAATAAAGAGTCAGTCTTGAAAGCCAACTGACATCTTTGCAACTCGAAAACAATGAGGAAACAGACTAGAACTGATTGAATAGGAGAGAACATTTTGAACGATAGTAACAGAAATAGATATACCTTAATAACGAACATATAGCAAGTCAATACAACTACAGTAACAAACAATACAAAATTGAAGCAAATGTTATTAAAATCAAGGCGAACGAAAATCGAAATTATATAAATTTTCTGACATCGTAATTCGAATTGAATTCGACTTTTTTTGAGTCACAATTAATGCCAGAAAAATAGTGAAAAATTATTATCAGATGGAAACGAAAAAAATTATTAGAAAACTTCAAAAGTTGAAGCTGAATCTATATTAAATGATGAAATCGAAAACAATTCTCAATTCTAAATTTAAATCAAACTGAATGCAAATTTATTTTGGTTTCCGTGCCTGCTTTATTTAATAAGATCTCATACCATTAAAAATATAAACAACAGCATGGCAGAGAAAATCACAAAATTCCAATTATTTATTTGTGAAATTGCATATTCCGAAAATTTGCAGATTTACAGATTTTGCCAATGCGAACGAGTTGTCAAATAAATCACGTCAAATTGCAAATTGATTGAAATTCAGCAATAACAACAAATTTAAATTGAATGCCTATAGCATGCTTTCGCACTGACAAAGCGATTTGCAAGCATTATACGACTTCATTGCGCTACTAATTTAAATTGAAAATCAAGAATACGAATTTTCAGCTTCGGAGCTAAAATAAATTCTGAAATTTGAGCGGATTCGCGGCATTTGAAATTATTTGTTAAAAACATAGAACAATTTAAGCAATAAAACAACTTCGCTTATGGCAGCAGTGAAAACTCTTTAATGATTTTAAGCCACTACAACAAGAATTCTTAATCAAATGGTGGTAAGTTGTATTTTCGCTCACATTGCGTAAAAATTTTGTTCTCCTTTTTTAATCGCAAATAATATTTTACTTGAAGCCGAAATGGTCATAGTCAGCTGTATCACCAACCAGCGGCTTCGCTGGCTAGGATATGTCCCTTATAGACAAAGGAACTCCATTGAAAAAGGTATTTGAGGCAGCAATTGGAGCATGGAAATTCCGCGGAAGAGCTTGTTCCCGATGGAAAAACCAAGTTGACGCGGCACTATCAACACTTAATATTTCAAGCCGATGAAGGCGCGCATGTAACAGAGGTTCCTGGAGAACAACCCCAAGTCAGGCCATAACCCGGTAAGGTGTTGTTATTGGCCAATTAAGGAAGTAAGTAATCTATTATCTGCATAAATCGTATTACCGTCAATGTGCAAGTTACCCAACTACATACCGGTAAATTCTAGCTCGCCTTCCAAAAAGGATATTGGTTTCGTAGTATATGCTGTTTAAATTAATTTAAAGTCTCTCTATAGGTCTTATTCCCGAAGTTTACTATAAAATATTTCTCTATTATTTCTGTTATTTCAAAGTAACCGCTGTACTTATACTCTAGTGGTTTTTGCATCTACACGTCTGCATGTTTTCAAATACACCAACATAATCGGTTTCTATATGGAATGATTCGATGCAGCGTCTGGTAGAAAATTTGTTTTCATGCATTTTGCTCAAATTTTTATTCAGCCTTCAATTTCGCCCATGAAGAAATTCTGCAAATGACTCTCTTATATCTTGCCTATAAGAAACTATAATTGCCAAAAGCATAGTTGGAAAAGTCCTTACGACGGAATTCTCCTCCTTCCTTGTTGAATCAACTTTTTTATTGATTTTAATAAATAATTTCTAGCAACAAAGTATTACGTTAAGAAACCATTTGAATATTAGGCTGACAGCTGTTGACGTCGAAAAGTGATCAAATAAAAAAGCACAATTTAGCAACGTTTAATTACTCTCTATCTTTATACATAGGTGATTAAATTAATGACTATTAATTGTGAGTAAACAAAGTCAGGAACATTAAAATAAGCATGCAAAATACAAAATCAATAAAAATGCAAAATGTTATGGCAATTTAATTTGTGAGGCAATAGAAATACATAGTAGAGATATTATCATGGCAGCTCAATATATTTTTTTCAAAGTGCTGACAATGCAAATTTTGCCATTACAACTAAAACGCAATTCTGTTAAATATATTTATTATAAATTCAAAACTGAATACAATAAACTACAGAAAAAGTGTACTCAAAAAGTTATACGAGTATTTTTAACTGCTAATTGGCAAACATATTCACAATTATTATCAATAAATTATGACAATAGCGCATTAGTGTGTGTGTGTGTGATGTGTATAAGCATTGCATGCAACACACAAACTAAAATGCCAGCAATTTCCATAAAGCGTCAATGTTTATCAGAGCATTCATTATATACCTTCAAGAGCACGCTCAAAAATGCACAAATGGAATAAAGTGCAAAAAGCTACCTTCCGGCGATTTATGTATGTATGTATGTCAACGACTAGCATAATTAATAGCGTAAATTGCAAATGTCAGCGAAATGTTATGGAAAATGCATATTTTTAATGCATTTACTTGGAAGAGGGTGAGTAGCGGGTTGGCAGTTCATTTCAGTTGCGCGCTCCCGGCGCATGGCAACGGCACATTTTATCGCGTGCGTAGCATATTTTAAGCTAAGCAAATTGAGGCGATTCCACGAGAACTAATAGCAGAGCGCGTCCTCTTGGTCTGACCTGCGCGAATGGCCCACGGCACTCAACAATTTGTTGTTGTGGTAGCGGTTGTTGTGCTGTTTTCCAGCTGCAAAATTTCGGTCTGGCGGCTTGCGCTACTAAAAGGAACAAATTTAGCTCAACCATTGACACAAGCCGCCTTATTCAGCCTACAAATTGTGTTTGTGCCACAACGAATTGATTTAACTGCCCTACCCTGTGGCGCTACCAAGCACATAATAGGGCAAAAAGTCGAGTGGCGGTGTTGCCAACTCAATTATTAAAGTCGTCGCGGGAATTATGCAAGTATATTGAAGTCTTTGCACATATCTTGGAATCGGTTTGCGGCCATCAAATGAAAGTACTCATTTCAAAAAACCTCTACTGTAAAATATTCCACTTCGAAGGCAACATAGTTTTACTCAAAACAAAGCTTAACTCTTTATTTAAGGTATTCACGGTTTCCTTCTAAATTTCCCAACCAGCAACTTCAGCACGATAGTAAAATAAAACTTTGAGCGCCCCTGTTTCGTGGACCATTCTTAATTTGCCACAATCGCATTACGAGTGTGTTCTAAAGCTATTATTAAGGATTTATTACTCTCGCAAAAAGCAATATTCCATCCAAATGGAAGTAGTGTGTGATTATTCTCTGAGAATTCAATAAAATTTTCTGAATATCTGTTTCCATTTTCGCCGAATGAAACAGCTGATGAGAGATGCCAGCTTATCACGAAAGAAAAACACGATCCAATGCATGGCAATTTTTTCAACTAGTGGCATTTCTTGTTTGCGTGTAAAGCAACAACAAAAAATGTTGCCAGATGGCAAAGTGGTTTTAATTTAGCAGGCGGCAAGGAAAGCACACTAGATAACACGGAACTGTGAATACTTACCCTAATTGTCTGCATCTACTTAATAGCGCCGCCGTGGCTCACTAATGCGGCAGGCCTGCATTCAAATCTCAGCCGGGGCCTCATAACATCTAATGAAAAGAGGAATTGTTTTACAAATTCTTTCTATGCGAGGCGACACAGGATAAACTTTCTTTGTTCGAATACGGTTTTTGTAGGTCTCGTTAATTTGTGCAAAATATAACAAGCACACACAAGTTATTCGGAGAAAGCTAGGCTTAAGCCCTCACCCAATGTTGCGCCAAATTTTTATTTATTTATTTGGAAAATATTCAGGATGCTTTTATCAAAGTGCAAGATACATATATGAGGGTCTGGCGAGGGTTCTATCATACTATACGTACCTACGAGTTATTTTTAAAGTTCCACGTTTATTTAAGAATTTTCAATATATATTACTTGAATCATCATACGGAGCATGGTATCTGTTGGGGGACCTGAGAAGGGACCTTGAGAAGCTACAGGAAGACGAAGTGCATGCTCATGTTGGCGGGTTGCATTCATCACGTGTCATAATGAACGGCTGTTGGAACTCTACAAAGAACACTTTTTTCTTTCTAAAGGATTTGAACGTGATAGGCTCTCTGACCTTTGTTTGTCCTTTATATTTGCTGTGAGAAGAAAGAGGAAACAATTATTCCCGAACTGATCTTCTAACCAGAGCATGCCTAACTTACTCGAGTTTCTGCGCCGGTTGGCAACACTGCCGCCATTTGTTGCCTCAGCGAGTTCACCGAGTGCTTATCATGAGCCTGAAGCCTTTCTGTTCGCCAAAAATTACAAGCCTATGACGACCAGCAAAACACGCCGCACCCACCCTCTCGCCATAAGCATGAACATAATTTGCTACTATTAAACATTTCAAAAGTGCCGCGAGCCATGCAATTAACTGATATCTGTTTGTGCGTGTGTGTGTGTGCGTACTCGCTCACGTTTGCGAAGATGTTGTCATTTCAGGCAGCACACGCACACAAACTTGCTATACATACATACAACCATTTTCTGTTTAACGCGAGTGTAATTGAGCACCTCGGGACAGCGAATTTGTGTTTCCTTTTTGGCGTGGCAGTAGTGGAAAATTCGTCCTTGCTAAAAGGCAACTCACTTCATTGTGTGTGCGCTGTTGTGAGCGTAGCTAAACGGTATTTTGCTTCAAGTATATTGGTATTTTGGGTGGCACGCGTGTGTATGTGTAAGTCAATCGCAAAAAACGAAATGTTTAAAACGCTAAAAGCGTTTTGGTACTTCCAATATAACCGCCCCTAGCCGCCGGTGGTCGTAGTTTAATTAGATTTGGCGCAAAACATTCGGCAGCAGAGATGTGTACCACACACACACACACACACACACACACAAACACACACACGCTCAAGGCGAAAATTCAATTAATGCCAGCAATCGATGCGCATGGCTAAAGTGCACAGCAGACACGGCAGAAGGGGGTAGAGCAGAAAGAGCTGATATGTATTAATTTAAATAATTGCTAGTAGTGAAGTGGCAGGAGCATTTTTGATTAAATTTGTGCTGTTATTAAGGGAAGTCGATTGAATTGCTGCTGTTGTGGGAAGCGAACAGTTCCAAGGGCTTCCAAATTTTGACGGTATTTTATTATTTGAAGCACTCACATAGTTTTTTATCTTTACAATATTAATAATTCCTCTTTCACTCTATACTTACTTTTATCTTAATTGTGAGCATATCTGTGTTGAAATTAACCGATTTGTTAGTTATTAACTAGAATGCCTTTAACTACTAAAATAAAACCACAAAAAATTGCAAAGCACAGTTGAAATTATAAACAAAAATTGTGTAATGGTGGTATTCCTGAATGTATCGTAAATTAATTGTGTACAATGACGTTCGAAGTAATAAGACTTATGAGATAATGGTTCAAAATGAAGAAATATACGATGGTCTGGAGTAACCTCCAAGGTGACTTACTTGTGTCGGGGTGTCGGTGAGTGTTTGGAGCCGACGCGTTGGAAGAAAGTTCAAGAGAAAAAAGAAGTCGATGTGGTTCGGGGCAAAATAGCACAGTGTTTTATTAGTTACGGGTTTACGGGGGTAAACTTACAATTTCGTTGTATGATATGGTGCAGCTTACTAAAAGTCCACTGTCGTTGTTTCGGGGTCACTTTCACTATATGTAATTCCAAGTTGAGCGTCGTCTTGCCAATGACCGGCTGCCCTTGCCGGTTGCCGGGGGTCACCTTTGTTCCGAGTATAGCCGCCAAAAACGTGAATGCGAAAAACGATTTTACTAAAATCCCAAAACAAATCACTCAAAAATCATAACACCGGGAAAATCAACACACAAAAAACACTTTGAGGCCAGTTGACAGCTGGAAAGTCCAAAGGGTACACTACAAACGAAAATTGTCATTCTGGCCTGGGTCGCCATCGACCTCCGGAGCAGAGACAAGAATGTAGCGCTGAAGGATTTCGCATGAACAATGGTTCATATTAATTTATAAATAATAATTCTTTATTTATTACAAAACGTCGAACAAAAAGAGAAATCAATAGTGTGCTCTGCAGGAAAATATTTATTAAAGAAACGAGTATTATTTGATTTCATAAGCGAAATTTTGGTCGATTGGGTGTTTACCTTGCAGCATCTAAATCGGCTAAGGACTAACCAAATATTTTTGAATAGATTTAGCCAAATTAAATTAAGAAATACATCAAGCTCTTCTTTACTGCTGGCTTCCGATTTAGCTGCAATGCATATAAATATGAATTTGTAAATTAATATTGTATATATTTATGTATGAACAATTCAACAATTCAATAAAAATATTCAAAAATAGTCTCTATCTGGAACACCAACTTTCTTGACAATTTTATAAAAAGCGAAAACAGCAATTTAAAATTGTTATTACTTTTTTTTTAATAAAATACTGACACAGAAGCGAAATTTGTTTTTGGTATACAAAATTCAATGGGGAAAACGAACCAGCAAACAAATCTATGAAAAACACTTCGTATGATGAAATGCTCGAATACAAATTACATACTTTTTATATATAGGCATTGGACATTTTAGCATAAAAATTTTAACAAAAAAGTTAAAGCAAAATGCTACAATTTCAAAACTTTATTTATATTTTATGTTGCTATGAAAAGAGATTGGGCAGAATTGCCCGCGAGACCATAAAAGAGAAAAATGGTAATTCAGTAGTACTATTGAACACTCCAATTACATTCATTTTGTTGCTAGCATTTGATAAATTCGAACCATGATTGAAGTGCCAATGTAAAATGCAACTGAGTTCATTTCCGAATCGTAATATCGATCTCACGCGCCTGCAGCAACAACAGCAACATTAACATTTTTGACTAATTGCCCATGTGTTAGTGCAGCATGCAGCCACATAATGAACTGCTAAAACACACACACTGACAAAACCGCACTTCAACACAATTAAACGCATTTCGTATTTCGTTTTGTGGCTATACATAACATATATTTTTCTATTAACTATTGCTATAGCGTCAGACAATCACAACAACAACAACAACATAAGCATTCCTATGGTTAATAATATTTCATAGCTTCAGCATATTAAAATTAATTTAAGCGATATCATCATATCTATCGCTGCCACAAAACACATAAATATAAATTTTGCGCAAAACACAGAAAATAATGAAGGCAAAATTTGCGTATAAATTATTATTTCTAGCGTACTCCAAAAAGGTTTTTTATTTCAATTAAAATTGTTTTCGCTTGAATATATTTTGTTATGTTCTGTTTTGCATTCAAAAATTTATTTGGCACAAATTTATGTCTTTCATTGAACTTTCAATGAAAATGTTTCTAATAATTACTCATACGACCCCACGGGCAAAAGTGTAGATCAGATAGAAATAATTCTACAAAATCAAAATTGCTGCACTGCAACACAAAACTTCTAATTGCTAATCAACAGCAATACAACAAATACAAAAACACACAAATACACCAACACGCACACAAAGCTGCTCAATTCCATTAAAATCAGCTAGCGCGCTCATTCTAAATATATGCATCGACTTGTTTCAATACTGCCCTGCGCCACCCCTCAGCAAATAAGCCGAAAATAAATTGGCAAAAAGAAAACAAAACTGAATTTGAAGCAGGAAATTAAAAACGCGTTGGAAAGTTTAATAACCAGCAGCAGAGCCACTCGCAAATCCACAATCGTGAAGTGTGAGCTACTTACAGCCATAATTGCCCAGGGCGGTTAACAGCTTGGGTACCGCGGCACTCTTAAATAGCACTATCTGAAATTTGGCCGACTTTGAACCGAAGCATGAACCACCACCATTTTCTTAATAAAATATAATTGACGGGTGAAACTCTTATTTTATTTAACACGTCGCATTCGAAACTTATGTGTAGAATCTTTACTGAAGATGAAGAAACAGCTATGTCACTGTGTTGGACTAGTAAGAACCAGTCTTCGTTACCTAGTTAATACTTATACATTTACAACCGCTGAAAATTGCGAGCAGAATTACCCAGAGAAATTGCTTCATAGTGTTTGAAACAAAATATCCTTCAGGACCTGCACATATATTTACATGAAGAACTGTCAACCTTTAAGGCCACTGTGACTAGAGACTAGATTCCTACTCCAAATGCAATTTTAATGCTCTCTTAAACACTCTCTTTCTTCAAGAGCAGTTAAAATTAAATAGTCCCATCAGAAGCAATTTATCTTTCGCAAGAAGTATCTTGAATGGCACTTACGTCAGTAAGGAGTTTGCCAAAACTCTTGAAACTTGTTTTCGTAAACATCCCGAATAAAAGCCCTTGATATGTAATTAGTCGAATCGAGGCAACCTATCGAAATGACCATAGCATCCAGTGCATCCGTTGAATGTATAACCACGCCCACTTTTTGTTGTACTTCTCTAATAAGCGTGTTTTACTTCTTAGTGCCGCAATGTAGTGGACTGGCTGTAGCGTGTGGAGCGACAAGTGGTAGCAGCTTCGCTGCCGTTGGATATTTGCATGTAATGTCGCACGTTCTCCATTATTTACAAGTGTCTACAAGTGGTGTGGCTCATGCCCAGCCAACAGAGCTACAGAGCTGTCAGATTCGTGCACAAAATTCCAACGAGATCAAATTCAAGATAAATTCCAAAAAATTACTTGGATATTTTGCGAGCAGTAATTTTCACACGCCAAAAGCTTTGTTAATAAAGCAACATTTTAAGAACATTCCAAAATTGTTTGGATTATCTTAAACTGAACAAAAATTCAAATTGAGCGAAATAGAAATTTATTTTTTAAACACTTTTTTCAGACCATATTAAAAATATTTTTTAAAGCTACAAAATGATAAAAGCATCTCAAAATGTGTGGAATATTTCATAGAAACATGACATCCCCTCCTTTTCTATCCAATGAATTTTATGTAAAAATTACTTCTGAAAAAAGCTTTCAAATTTTATGCTGAAACATCATAAAAATCCCTTTACTCCAAAATGGAAACTATAAAAAAACGCTGGGATTCAATTTTTTCTTCTATTCGCAATCAAATCACCTTTTTACAAAAATTTTCTAATTTGCCAATATTGCGAAGTAATATAAATGTATACATGTAAATACTTAAAATGTGGAAAGAGCTATCTTCAAATATTCTTTAAAATCCTTGACATTGATAAAATGAAATAATTTCTTTAAAACAACCCTAAAACCCTCCTTTTTACTTTCGTCTTTAAACTTTTTCCGCGTATTATAGATTTCTGTGTGGGAACCCCATACAATTTACTTCCTGCTAATACTCTACATCTATGGTAATCGGATATGATAGTCATCCTAGGTATAGACATAAATATTTAGAAATGATTAGAATCATTTTCTGTCTTGATTTCCGGTTGTGCATCTGTGTGCTCGCAGGAGATAAAGAAGGAGTTGTCCGACTTAAACCAAATTCGAGATACACTGACAGTGAAATTAACTTAATTTTAGTTCCGAGATTAGCCAAGTCGGTTAAAGTTCACACCCACAATAAGCCTTAAATCCCACTACCTCAGAATATTTTTAGTAAAATGGCTTAAAATTGTTAAACTACTCATTATCAGAAATGCTATATAGTGTTTAAGGTAAGGTGTCTCCGTCATACGAAAAAACGGGTGTGGTCCATCCACTAAATAGGTGGTCAACAGAAAATCCGCATAACTTTCATAATAAAAATATACAGAGCGTTCATATTCGGTCACTTTAATGCTGTTTTAAATACCTTTAGTTTTTCTAAAAATGAGCGTGGTCCACCCACCATGGGAGCGGTAAATTATATATACCCACAATTTCTTTCGTGCACCCTCCAGAATATCAATATAGTCCTATTAAGAATATCATGTAGTTTGTCAAAAATGGGCGTGGTCCACCTACTATGTAGGCCGTAAATTTAACCACAATTTTATTCCTTTGAGTGGACCCACCGTCCCACGCCTTAGTAGGTGTAGGGTACTAAACTGTCTTGCTAACCCGACTGATGCTTCCTTACTTGTTTCCCTGCAGCGCTCATTAAATTTCTTCGGATTTTAATTAATAAGCATTTCGTTAGCATTTCTCATTTCAATTTCTGCGCAACGGAACGTGAGGGAAGGAAGCAAAAGTAAAAGCACACATTTTTCGCGGCTTTGCACATTGCTGCGCTCACGCTCAAGCTGTCACCGTCACCCTCACCCTCACCCTCGTAACGCTTCGCTTCGCCTCACTTCACAGCGCAGCAGCTCCTTTTGTGTGCTCCGGCGCATACTAATTATCAGCACCAGATTGGCTCGGCCTACCCCCACATCTGCCCACCACTACCACTCAATGGCATTTTTCCGCAATATCTGTTTATATTCATTTTCTATGCAAATTCTGCGATTTCTGTTCTCAAGCCACAGCCACATCCCGTCTCCGCTGGCCCACGGCATCGCTTATACAAATATTTGTATTTCATTTGCATTTCGATAATTGAATTTTTTGCTTTACCTGCTGCTCAACTTGTGAAAAATTCGTCATTTTACAAATTTCATTCGGCAGCTGAAAATTAAGCCGGAAATGAGTGCACATGAAATGTTTGTGGTGCTGGTAATTGCCAATCAGGCATTTGCCGATCAATAGCTGAAATTATTACAATAGTCACACACACACACACGAAATCAAACTGTAGCCCCATGTAATCGCAATCGATATTACTTATACGCCACGTAATCTATTTAAGCGATCAATAAATTCGATTTAAGGCACTTAGAAGTTGTCTTTATCCATTTGGCTTTAATTAAAGAAGTTGCCTGCAGTCGAAAATAATTTCACTAATTCAGCATGGTGATTATAGAGCGATTGCTGCGGGACATCTGCAGCGGATACGCCTTAAGTTTTACACTCTTCCATTTCCGCTTTCACACTACCAAATATCTACTTTCATTTAATTGTCATGAACGAAAATGACGCCTTCGCTCATCCAATAGAACTGTTGCTCACAAACCGAGAGCTACCTGCGTTAACAGCTTACGTTCATCTCTCCACCTCTGAGCATCAGCCTCTTCATTCCCCTTACTCCGGACTCTGTTCGCCTTTACGTCTGTCTATCTATCCGTATGTCTGCCGGACGAACTTTCCCTTTCTATTGTATATCTCGATGGCGGTCCAATCAGCAGGCGAATGTCCTTGCTCAGCGATGCAATTCCAATGCTGTAAGGCATTTTACAACAAAGTTGCCACTTGTTCACGTAAGCGCACAGTTAAGTGCTGCTTCGAGTGCTTTTGGAATTCATTAGCGTATCATCAAGGCACAACCGCACCTCAATTGGCTGTGTTTGGCTTTTGAGTTATGCAACGTAAATTTCAAGTATAGCTAATAGTTTAAGTACCTCCCCGCTTTTGTTGTAATCTTGCGACTTATAAAAACTACCACTTTTTTAAAGTACTATCTTTATTCCAAAGTAGATTTTTGTTCGTTACTCATTATTATCTCTTTTAACTAAACCGTTGCTTGGTTTACTCGAAATATTGACTTCAGTTGACCTTATTTGAGTTCATATATTTTGAACCTCTTCCCCCCTCTCCACCTTGCAATATACCTCAGTTTCTTAAACTGTTCCTCAAACTAGTTATGAAAAGTCTACTTCATGAACAACAACAAAAGCTGGAATGACTTGCCATAGCATCTAATTGCTCAGCGAAGCGCTATCACTTTCAAAAACTTTCAATTGTGCTGAAATCAGAGGCGTTTATTGTGCTCGAAACACTTTCAAAACTTATAAAACGCATAATTGAAGAGTTTGCTAGAACAGATATTCTAATTATGCCACTCCACTTGGAGAATTTCTGCAAAGCGGTTGAATGGCCTTTGGAAACACGAAGCGATTTGCTTAATTATTTCTATGAAGTTTATGTAGCTTAGAATGCTCAATAATTAAATTAAGCAGGCTACATCAACGCCATTAAGCAAAACTTTTCAACACTTTGCCCGGAGCAGCGGAAAATGTGCATACACACGTGTCAGCTGCATATGCACTTGGCAAGTTTTGGGAAGGAACGGGTTTTAGCCGGTACTAGAAACTTGATATGAAAACAAAAGTCGAAATCCAAAATTTGTTGTATTTACGAAACCAGAAAGGGAATTGAAGCCAAAACTTTAGCAATAACGCGAAAATTTAACTTGATTTAGATAAGTTTTACAAGCTCTGAAAACGGAAACAGCATCGAAATTTACATATAAAAATAAAGATGTTGAAACCGAGCAAAAGTCAATACTGAATAAATTTCCCAGATACGTAATCAGCGCAGGATATATATACATTTAGTTATATCAGTAAGCCAGTAGAAGCTGCGGTAGCGAAGTAAAAGTGGAAATGGTAAAACTTTGTCAGCGACTGTCCTGCATAATATTTTAGTCGTGAGAATTTCTTGCAACTCTATTTTTTACAGACCTAGCATGCTTGCAAAGATCACGCTTGGAAGATTTAGTCCCTTCAAAAACAAAATTTTTTTATGCACACTCGTGTGACCTAAACCTAAAGGCTCTTTCTTTTTAAAAAGACGCCACATGGGGCCAAGTTCACATTCGAGTGTCCTTGCCAAAAGATAGCAGATCGATCTGACCTATCCTAACATAGCAGTAGCTCAAAAAAATGACTTAAACAAGTAAGGAAGCATCAGTCGGGTTAGCACGCCAGAATAGCTCCCTACACCTAGTAAGGCGTGGGACGGTGGGTCGACTGACAGAAATGAAATTATGGGTGTATTAAATTTACCGCCTACATATAGGGGGGGACCACGCCAATTTTTGACAAGCTACAAGATATTCCTAATAGAACTATATTTACCAATTCAAGACAGAAGAGATTCTGATTATTTCTACATACATACGTCTATACTTAGGACGGCTCCTTAAATGCGTTACAATTTTCGCACAAAGTTATTATACCCTATTACCATAGGCGTAGGGTATGCAAATGGTTTAAATGAAATGATTTTATAATAACAACGAAAACTTTAAAATCAAGGTAAATATAGAATCCTTGATTTTCTATTTTTGGAAAACTTAAATTCTATTCAATTGCTAACACTGCGACTACTTGTAGTTTGGTGACTGTGTCATTAACTAAAGCATTATCAACGAAGTCTTTGCATTTCATGTCGTAAGCTTCCTTGCGTCTTCCTCTAGCACTCCCACAGTTTCGCTGCCATCGCATGCCATTTTGCACACATGTCTTTCTTTTGACGTTTACGGTTTCATAAAACTATTAAGCAGCACTGCCAGATTGCATTACAAATTATCAACACCATTGCCGTCAGCATTCGTTTCAACATTCTCACCACCAGCACAAGCGAGCTGCAACAACCCAAGCTGCTGCCAAAAACAACATGCACTTGTAAGAGTCTGTAAGTGCATTTTATTAAAACAATTCCGTTTGCAACTTATTCTGCTTTTGCTTCCTTGAGGTTGTAAGTTTATTTTGAGTACTCTTAGCTCACCTTCTTGTTGTTTGGCAGCATCAACATGTGAACATGCTCAATTTTTATTTATGGAAAGAACAACCCAGCAGGAAATTATTTGTGTATGCCTGAGCTAATGGCCCGATCACCTAGAACCAGGCCTTATTAGGAAAAGAAATAAAAAAAGCAATATTCTCTACACTCTACACTATTGCCAATCCATTTCGTAGCTGGTTTCACTCTGCCATAAAATCTTGCAGCAAATGCAGGATTTCTAATGCTTTTTCTTGCTTTCCATCATTTAATACATCCCGCCCATTCAATATACATATATAGTTCTCTGTCATCAATCCAGAATAATACGGAACTCTTCCATAAGCTTTTCATATGCAGAGCACCAAAAAGGTACTTTGAAATTCAGCGATTAAATGAGATGTAAGTCGGGAACATCACAACTTTATAGGAAAATGTATTTTTAATGAAAATAGATTTTTCAAGTACATTTTAATAATAATGAGTGTTAGAATTTTAAATAATTTTAACTTTGAATTAAAATTTTAATCTAACTGAATGTCAAACCGCCCTTTAAACTCTCTATCTTTGTATTACCCTTTTAGGCTGCGTAGACTTAGAGCATGGATCCATACTCCAAATATAATCTTAATCTAAGGCTTGCTACTAATTTATCTTTTCTATTGAAAACTCAGTAAGCTACAAAATCATCAATCTTTGCTTGTAGCATTGTTTTCATTTTAATATTCACTGAAGTTTCAAACCTGCTTTTGGGACTTTTTGTTCTAAAATTACTTTTCAGTTTCTTCCCTCTATTTTTCAGTTTATTTAAAAGCACATTTGAGAACTCGTTGTAACAATTTTATATGAAGAATAATTGCTTGTTGCGATGAATGAGTAACCCAACGTACTATTTTTCCCGGTGCTCCTCTTTTTCTGCTACTGTTTCATTGGTAATATCTCTGAGCTCTCTCTGCCACTTCTTCATTGCCTTCCCGCCCATCTGCTCATGCATTTTGTTAACACGCTTCTCAGTGTTGGCATAAAAAGTTGCTGAAGTTTCGTCAAACGGCTTTATGCCATAGAAATTTCGTAATTCTTTCGTACGCTGCTCTTCCGCATTACGCTTTTCTATATCTGCTGCTGCTTCTGCTGATTCCTCGCTTGCCTCGCTCCTTCACAGCTTTTTCGTGTGTGCAAATATGTGTGCGAATGTGTTCCCACCTTGCAGAGCGGAGCAACGACTTCCCTAATGCGATCAGCTTAGAGAATTGCTTGGCATTTTGGGTAGACTTGATTGCTTCTTAAGCTCTCTGGGATTAGTGCGGGGAAAATGCATCACACCTGCGTGTAATATTCATCCTGCCGTAGAACTAGCATAATTGCTTCCCTTAAGCATTTTCTGCTTTGCTAGCGTTTGACATTTTTACCACCACACATGCAAATCAATTTCGACAAGGAAATGTTTGCCCCTTCTTCGAATTTATTTCGAGATAATCTTGCCGCTTAATTAAACGTTGCACAACTGCCATGTTACAGCAACACTACAACAACAACGACACAGCAAGAGCAACAGCAGCAACCACAACAAACCATAACTGGCAAGAATGCCAGCAACAGACATTCTAACCTTCATATTTATGCAAGTGTGTGTGTGTTGGTGTGCTGTAATAACAACTGCAGCAGAATGTTAGCATATGCGATTTATAAGGATGAACGCAAATTGCAGCTGTTGCCATGGCAGCGCTAGCTTTAAACCACATTATGTGTGCAACTGTTTATGTAAGTATGCTTGAGTGTGAGTGTGAGTATGTGTGCTGTGTATGCAGCTGCAATGCAATTATTGGTAGAGCTAAGCGGTGCCGTCTTTATTAGTTTGGCGTTTTAATTTGTTTGTCCTTACATCGCAAGAAAATTTGAAAATATATATTTTGGCTTGAACTTTAGAATATTCAAAGTATTCGTAAAAAAATTGGAAAAAAAACCGAGATCGCTTGAGGGTGCTAACATATGACTTTTTGCAATAAGGGGAAAGAATATTTTCCAAAAAAAAGTATGTGAATTTTTTTGTAATATTGAGAAATATATACAATTAATTTTTCAAACACAACTGGCTACCAAGGAATAAGGATATATGTACATCCACTATATATAGCATTCATTCGTTTGCCAGTATATAAAAGTTTGATTAACAACATATTAAAATTGATTTCTGAAGAGTACCAATTGCCGTTGAAATTTATTTCCGAAAATGATTATATTGAAACTGCACATTATGGCAAAATTAATATTATTTTTGTAGTATTAGAGAGCCCTGGGCTCGAACCCATATTGATCATCGACAGTTAAAGACAGCACTGGAAATTAGACATGCAGAGCATCACGAGACTGTTGTCGCTCACTTGTGGGTTATCGAACAAATGACTGGCAGCTGCAGCAACAACAACAACTCACAAAACCACAGGCACACACACATTGACATACACATGAAGCTATATGTGCACCACTTCGCTAATACCACTAATTGCAACTTATATTTTGCTTCTAATTAAGAGTTACTAGCAACGGTGGCGCATTTTGCAACAGATTTACGCGCGTATCAGCTGCTCCCAATTAAAATTGCTGCTAATGCCATGATTTATCTACGTGTTCAGTGGCAGGCGCAACGAGAAAACTATCACTAATAATTTGTTTACAGGCAAAAATAAGTCAGTGTGTATGACTGTGTGAGTGTCTCTTTTGAAAAAAATATGCTAAAATAATCTTTTTTCTAACTTTCCTGCAAATAGTTGCTTGAAAGAGTTCATTGCTGTCATTTCTGTGATATTGTCGCTGTATTCAAAATTTTGAAACCGTTTTTAAAATGTGCTGCCTCTGATGTCTATCGCACTAGCTTCAAATCACGGTTGTACTTAAAAGAATAATTTTCGCTGGAATTAAAATTTGTTTAATAATGCAAAAAAACAATTTGAAACTCATTTTTTTTGTCAAACTACTTATTTGGGCATACCTATCGAGCTGAAACTTTTATATTACCTACATTTCACCTTGTAAGTTTTCATAATTATTTCCGATTCGTAAGAAATGTTGGCGCTATTCAAACCATTTATAAAGCTAAAGTGATCACAGATTTTTCTTTATTACTAAAATATTTTCATTTTTTCCCGGAGTCCCTTTAACTTGAAAATATTTCTGTAAAAATTAATGCTATTTTTGCACTTCCATTGTTGTCCAACTGATTTTTTTAAACAGAGCACCCGAGTAAGCTCTTTTAAATTTTATTTGAAATAAAAAAGGATTTTATATAGGGAATAAGTATGAGGAAGCTTATACAGGTAAATCTTCAAAATTAACGCAAGGTTAAACAGATAAAGATCGTCACCTTCAAATATATTAAAGCAGTTTAATGAAATGCGCTCACTGTAGCGAAAAACGTGATATTCGTTGCTTACTGAGTAGGGTTCAAATATAATTTATTGAGGACCTTTATATCGTTCACAAGTATATCAATTCCTGTATATCGTTTCTTTCTTCCATATAGCATATGCGATAAGAGCATACTTAAATTAAAAACTTTAAATTTGGCTTACTTCTATGCAAGATTATTTATGTTTGAGCTAAAAAAAAGATAAAGGTTGCCACAAAAAAATGTTTTTACAATATATTTGACAATCGAATTGATATTAAATGAAATACTTTAAAGACTTGTTTTGAGTTTCACATGTAATCAAAATGAAACTGCGCTGAAATACAAGTTGAAACACGGGTTCTTTGAAAGATATTCCTGAATCGCAAACAAAATTCTGCTCATTTCTAAAAATTGCATTGGGACTTAAAGAAAAAATTTGACTTCTTATGGAGACGAAATTGAAAGTTAATGAATATTAGAGTTATTATTTTTGAAGGTGGTATAAGTCCTTTTTTTTTTAAATGTAGATAACGGCAGTTTTACATAAAACTTATTATGATGTTTTTATGGGTAAACAATTTATAGTAAAAAACAAATAAGGAAGCATCAGTCGGGTTTCACCGACAGAGTAATACCCTACACCAAGTTCCCAAGTGTGGTGATAATCCACTGAAATAACTTAAATTGTGGGTGTTTAATTAATTAAAATTGTTAAAATACATTGAAATATGTAACAACAACAATTTATCTTTTTCCCCATTAGAATTAGTGTCGTCCTTTGAAAAATATTAAAAAATTCCGAGTCATGTTTTTGGTAACAAACGCTGTTATAGCTCAGTTCGGCTACAAGTAGCAAAAAATATGTATAGAATATAAATTAGTTAGAATAATATTGCCTTTAATTTGAGATATTAGTCATGGGAAAATAGTGAATAGTTCCGGAGATACGGTCAAAAACGTCGCTAGTCAGCCAAAAAATCGCGTTTTTTCAAACTTTGAGCGCCTTGCGGCACGGGTTAACATGCTCCAATCGTGCTCAAACTTTGGCTACCTTAAAATCGGCTAAGGCTCATCATTTTGTGGCGTTCCCGTCGACGAAATTCGGGAAAAAAATTTTTCCCATATCATTAGCGGTCACCCTAGTACACACAATGAACACACAATCTAATAGGCGCGCGAATGCCAACTGTTTGTTTGGTCAAGATGTGGAATGAGTGTGTTAATTAAGCTTTTTCTCGTTCTGCTTCTTTTTGTTATGTGCCAACACTTAAACACAAATAGCTCAATACATACAAAATATACATAGGCAAATTTGTACGACATGCCCAAATACAACAATATAGTACATTCCTGTCGACGTGCCTCAACATTGACAGGCGGAGACACAAGCAGTCGGACAGACAGACAGACAGACAGACAGACAGACAGACAGACAGACAGACAGACAGACAGACACAGACGCCGAATTCACTCTTCAACGCACTACAAAAATGCCAAAAATTTGTGGCACTAATTCCAACCGAAAAGCAAAGAATCTTCACAAACAATTGCAGAAATGTCCTTTCGTCTTCCAGCATGCACACGTATAGACTTTGTACTATATATATTTGTTTGTGTGTGTGTGGCGTTGCCCTTTTGTGTAGTGCCAAGCTGGTCTTGTAATTAGAAGAATGTCTCTGTGTATTAGTTCGACTGTGAGCCGGTTCATTTTAGCACAAATTGCTGATTAAGCAAATTGAAGGACGAAACTAGCGAATAACTAGAACAAATACACAATGTGAGCTTATGTTAACCTTCATCCGTCCCTTGGTGTCAAGTCGAATTTGACACAACGTTTGTCTTGCATTAAAATGTGTAACTTAGTCACGAAAAATAATATAAAATTTCAATTAACGCTATTACAATAAAAACAATTAGTTTTATTACACTACTTTCATATAGTATCTAATTGATGGTCTAGAGGCAATTAAGGAGAATGCATTGAGGGACGGATGAAGGTTAAGTTGCATATACACTGCAGAGAAAATTCCTCCACATGCAAGTGTGAGTGTGCGATATGTATGAGTTGATCACTTGATTATGGCCATGGCATTACAGTTGATTACTTTGGGCATTAAGCGAGCAGATGAAGCTAAATAAGCCTAAGCAATGGCATGTATCCTTTGCTAATTTACGTCTGATTATTGTACTTCTAAGCGCTAAGAGCTATGAAGCAGAAATATCAAATCGAAATTAATTTGCGCGTTGTTCTGAGAGCTTTGTCATGATAGCTTGAATTTACAGTAGGCTTTTTTCTGGAAGTATGCTTTGCAATGAAAATAATGCTTCTTAGTCCCGTTCAGATATAGCCATAGAAAAAGTTCTAGCTCCCGTTAATTTAAATTAAAACTTAGCTAAAACGAACCCGTTCACAAAATATATTAGTAAACTAGATTTTCCCTATCAGTGCCTGGTGTATAGATAATCGAACAGGGTAACCTGGAATTACTTCTAAAATCAGTGTAATTTTTAAGTTTTTTATAATTCCGCTGTAATTCCCTTATCTTTTGCAGAACTGCTCAAGATTTTTCTCAAAAATTATAACAATATATTTTTGCAGAGAAATTCTCCCGGAATCCCTCGTCAGTGGGCCTCTTTTTTATGGTTTGCATGCGCTTCCTCGCAAGTTCCAAGTGGGAACACTCAAATACGATATACCAAAAATCTATACCAAAAGCTTCATTCAATTATCCCACAAAAAAGATCTGGCAAAACTCACTCGCAAATAATCTGCAACTGCGAAGGACATGAAAGCTGCAAATGAAATAGCAACAAAGGACAGCAACAACAGAAACAACAAAAACATCCCACTATAGCACTTGTACGATTTGAGCGAAAATCTGTCAACAACTTCGGTCCAATAGCAGGCTAGCTCTAGAGCCCTAAGCAAATACAACAACGCTTGGCTTTTGTTGCTGCATTTTGCATTTTGCAGTTTTCGTTTTGTTTTTTCTACTTGCCAAATTTTATTTTGAAACAATTGCATTTCGATTTTCGGTTTAATTTTTTTTCTGTAGTTTGTTTTAACAACTCAGCTTGGCTCGATGCCGTTAGTCGTTAGTCGCTATTCGGCCAGTAATGTGACTGACTTTTTGTCCCTGTGCACTTTTCGCTGCCTGTCATTGTGTAAGTGCTGGAGGGTGTGTGTGTGTGTGTGTACGTTTGCTGAGTCGAAAGCAAAACAAAAAAGCAAGAATTCAGCGCGGACCGAAGAGAAAACTTTGCGCCACAAAAGCATTTTCTAAATCTTGCACAGCGGCCAGGGACAGGCGAAGTATTACGGTTGCAATCGGTTTTGGTGTCAATTTTACGAATTCCGCAATTGTTGTTGCGAGCGTGTGTTTGTGCATGCTGCTGCCACCATCTGAAATACCAAACACAACGGCCAACAAGTATTACCAACAACAACAATGGCGCATATAACGACAAAGCAGTGAGACCAGGGCCACTGCGCTTTAACATAAAAAATTTCCGAAGGCTGCAGACGGGTTTCACGGAGGGAGTTACACGTCATTACCGTTATGCAACTTAGGATGTTGCCTGAGAAATCGATCTTGGAGTAGGACAATCACATCTATTTTATAAGAGTTTGTAAACAAGGAAAATGTAACCAGCAATTACACTGTGCGTAGGTGGGTGAGTTGAGGTGTCATCGTGGCATAGTCAGAATTTAATTTAACCCCAAAATCGTTGAGTAAGTAAAAGAAACTGTTGGTGAAAGAGGACGTGTCTGTTGAAAGGGATGTTTCTAACACGTTAGGTGCCATGTGAGACCAATTTTGGCTTCAGAGGGGTCATATAAAACAGTGTCTACATGAATGCCTCCATCTTTTGCATCTTCCATACTATTTGGCCTGTAGGCGTAAGACCAGTACCAGTGTCACCATATGGTATGTTCTATAAAAAATATATATTTTGAATACTTGGTTAATATTCTACCGAATTCTGCAAAAAAAATATGGTGGCCTGTGTGACAAATTGTCTTCCCTTATATGGTGGCACTCAACAAGCTAATAGATCATAGCTGCGCCGTTAGGAGTAATTTAAAAAAAATTATGTTTTGTATAAAAACTAACAATTCCTTTTTAAAATCCCCTCACAATTGTACATACTTAAACTTTTCAAGCACAAAATAGTGAGTGAAGAAAGTTGTGTATTTTATGCAAAACTTTGAGTAAATCGGCATGGTAAGCAGCTTAACTAGGGTCCTCGACTGCTTCTAGGAAGTTGAGAGCCGAAAATTCATATTTATAGGTAGTCACTTTACACTTTTCTCTTGAACAAATGAATTCAAAAAAAATTTCAAATTAATTTCAGCTGCATTTTTTAATGGCAATCCATTCAAACATGCGCCTTAATTGATTTTCTTTCGCTTCGCTGGCGAAGTTAATTTGGCCTTTTTGGCAATTTGATTTCTTGTTGATTTTGCGTACCTTTTTTGCCCTTCAATAGCTCCAAACATTCGCACGTGACGTGGCCGCAGCCAATTAAGCCATCAGCCGTGACATAAAGAGGAAATAGCAAAAAGGGCACAGCAGTATGATCCTTGGCGCTTGCCATTTACCACTCACCGCCAGCGCTGGCGCACCTCAAGAACTTTGCAATTTTTCAGTTTTTCCTTGCTGAGCGTGCCCAGCCCGTCCCCCTCCCCAACAGCAATAGCCAGCGCCAGCCTCAATTACCTTCTACTTGATGTCGGTTGCCGGTTGCCAAAGGCTTATTGCCAATTTCAATGCAGAGCAGTGAAGACAGCGGCTTGCTGTGCTGCGGACGAATTGGGAAAACGGATGCAGAAGCTGCTTAGCCAATTTGGCATGCCTCAACATGCCTGCGTGCCTTATTTTCTCATTACCTCACTTCACACTTAGCACAAGCGCAAACCCAAACACAAGCAAAAGCCCTAAGCAGGATGTCAAGCCCACACCAAGTGCAGTCAATGCCAAGCGCGATGTTTGAGCCTGAAGCACTAACGGTACGCTGCTGAAATGGTCGTATCCGGTCAAGCGCGAGCGTAGCGCAATTTCAGCTGGAAATTTAGACTGGCCGTTTGCTTTACTACTTGCCTCAAAATACTTCAATTTTAATTGTACCTTCACGCACACACACACACATAACACACACGCTGCCATTTGAAAATTTGTGTGAAAGTGCGAAAGAACCTTGTCCTCGTTTGCCCTTGATACGTTGCTGCTGTTGTTTTCAGCGGCAGCTTCAATTTGCCTGCCCGCAGCCATTTTCTAGTTTCATAGATTTTATAGTTTCCCTTGTTGTTGCTATTGTTGTTATTAGCATTCTACTTTAGCTGCAGCCGCTTTGAAGCCATAACAAAGGCAGTGACTATTTCTTCTTCTTAATCAGGGCTGTCTGAAATGTATGTTGTTGTTTTGTTGTCCATTTGGGTGTTGCTATCTCTGCCCATTTCATTTGCATTGGAAGTGCTCTGCAAGCCGCTTATGCCTACTCTCATGTACATATGTATGTAGATACCACTTTGCACTCAAATCCGCCGCATATTTGTAGAAGCTGCTTGAGCGTTCAATTGTGCGCAGCATTTTGTATGGGAATAACTTAAAAAAGCATCAGATATTATTGTTGTTGGTAGTGTTCCAACAGTTCCGAAACAATGCACCCACTCAGTTTTAGTTGACAATGCACGAGTGTTGAACAACTCTACAGTGAAATTAACTAACCTCTGAGTCAGAAGCAGGATCTTATTTGACGAAGCCATTTTGAGAACAACAAATTTAAATTTACAGTTCAGTTGAAAATCGTAGTTTTCATTTAAATTTTTGTTACTGAATTATTATCATAAATAGCCCCACAAGGCATAACCTAAAACCCTGTCAAGACATTGCTCAAAGGAAACGAATGATAACATACACGCTGAAATATTTATGGCAGAAGCTTCTCAGAAGACAACAAACGTGGCGAAGAGTGCGACTTCCATAAATATAAATAATGTATAATAATTGAATCTCTAAGTAGAATTTAAAGCTTTATTGAATGAATAGCTGCTTTTATTCAAAAAGTAGAGCCGTAGGAATATCTTCTTTATACTGACTACCTTCATGCTCCCACTGAAACCACCCACTTTCTATTTCCATTCGTTGCTTTTGTCTCACAGTACTAAGTTTCAACTTGCCTGCTCGCAGTCTACGCTTCGCGCATATTTCTAACTACGGATCTTCCACTCTTCCATATAATCGCATTGCAGCCGCAAAGCAAACTCAAAAAGGAATTTCCGTTTGGAGTTTTGGCATAAATTTTGCAACTCACTTAAAGTGGCAACAAAGCAGAAGTTTCGAAAATATGCACACACACACAAGCCAACGATGTAAATGTGACATGTGCATATGTGAAAAGCACACACTCATATTCACACGCATGAACAGGAAGCGAGTAAAGGCAAAGAAAGTAATTAACTGTTGTCGGCAGGATGGAAATCAACAAAATCGCAGTTGCTACACACACACATAGGCATGCCCTCACATACACATCTACATGTATATACGCACACTTGCAAAGGACAACAAGCGCAGCCGGATATGGAAAAGCTTGTCATGTTAAAATATGCTTGGTGGCTATGAGAGTCTAGGGCGAATCAAATTTGTACTTGTATCTCTCCAAAAGCAACCCAGAAAATCCGCCATGAAGGAAACAACTGTGAAGTTGTGCGAGACTGAGAAGATTGTGCACTTGAGCCCATTATGTGGGCGTGGCATTCCGACACATGCACCTTTTAAAACCTGTTGCATGGCTTCAGGCAGATTAATATACTCGAAGCATGAAAGAGAAGCGTAAAGCTGGAAAAAATCATTGCGCAGTTTCAGACTTACACTTTGAGTATAGATACGCACCCATAGCTATGCAACCGATTTTAAAATATTTTTTCCAATGATCCTTGTGCATTTTCGACATTTTAGTGAATCTATTATATTGAGATAACTATGTACACAAATATATTTTCTTCATGAATAAAATTGATTTCCCTTATTTTCAAAATGTTGCTTAGGATTCTGATTACTCTATCAAATTTTACCTAATAACATTGCGAAATAATTTACAATTTTAATATTTTTCGTAATTTTTTCTAAATACATACATAGAAATAGATACTATAATTAAGCTCAACTGGTATAGAGCTGAAGAGAGATGATCACTGAAATTTCTTATTCTTCGTTTATTAACACGATTCTAGCAAATTACGATTTGAATGCCATCTCCATGCAATACATTCGATTCTAACTTTTGGAAACACCAAAACTCGACAAATCGACAGCTGTTAGTCAGAAGAATTTTACGTCATCGAAATCGAGAGTTTCCGCATTAAAGCTTTAGAAACGAGCTACAAGATTTATTTGGTTCACGTCACCGCAGTGATCGTATCTCTTCCATTCTTTATGTTTGTTCATGTACTCGCAGTTGTCCTTGCACTCGACCCCACAGCCATCATTGCTGTTGCTTGAGTCGTGGTAGCCTTGTCATTGTTGCCTGTAATGGAGGCACGCACAGAAAGGCGAAATGCATAACGGAAACCGTAGAAAGTGCACTCTGCCTGCCTGCCACCCTCCGCTCTGCATTAGCTGCTCCGAAATGGGCTCACGTACTTTATTACGCCACTCTCATGGGTTGTCATTTCGCAGGGTCGCAGTTGGTTTGTGAATATTTGCGTGTATGTGTGCTCAAAGCTCCGCTGAGAATTTTAGTTGCCTCTGACACTGTTGAAAATAACAACATGCAGCTTTACTAATGCCGACGTCGACATTGATGCTGATGATGTTGATGAAGATGATGACTTAAGGCGTGGAGGTGGAATGATTTGCGCAAATGAATTTTTGTGGATCTACGACTGCGTGCATGTGAAAGTACGCATGTTTGAAATGCTACCTGGAGGCGGAGTAGACCAGAAAGCATCGCCCAGGCAGTTGCTTTGCATAGCCATTGCAAGCTCGTCACGAACACTTGATACTAAGCACTGTAACTAGAGCCCGACCGAACGCTCGGTCTCAGTTTGTGTTACCGAACAGTTCGGCCAAAAGGTTCGGGTTCGGTTTCGGTTCGGTCTCGCCTCCTTAAAGGCCGAGTATTTAGCCGAACAGTTGGGGAAAAAAATCGTACAGATTTAGAAAAAAAATTATTTTAACACAATTTTTTATTGATTTTTTATAAATAAGATATTTAATGAAGGTATTTATACAAAATGCTTAAAATGTTTTTTTCAAGAAATTTATGCATTTTGTTCATTAAACACATTTCACATTAAACACATTCAAATAGAGGCCGAAGATCGATTTAGGTCTCGGCCGAAATTTCGGGTTCAGTCGGGCTCTAACAGTAGCACACACAAGCACAAGAAGATTTCTAAAGCTAAAATTTTATTCAATTTATCAAAGTAATGTTGCAAAAACTATTTTTATGCTTCAATGCACAAGGTTCGTTGGGTTTTTGAAGCTCTCTGAAATATCCATGAATAAAATAAAGCGGAAACAAATTATAGATCGGCACAACAACAAATGCGTGAACGAAGCTAAAATTGCATTAAATTTATCAAATTAATGTTGCAAAAATTTGACATGGAAAGCTTCTCAAACCCGTTCGGATTCGATTAATGTATGTCGGTCCCGTTAATTTGTGAAAAATTACAAGCACACATAAGTTAATGCGAGAAAGCTAGGCCTAAGCCCACACGGACTGTTGCGCCAATCAATTATTATTATTATTGTATAAGTCAGACCTGACCTGCCTATGTGAGCAATAATTCTGACTCTTTGTTGTTGTACACTTAAAATCGCTTTGTTTCAGAACAGAAATAGACAATTAGGTATTGCCATTTCTCTTTGGCAAGTCAGTCCGAATAAAAAGCTATTCTTTCTATTATTATAAATTAATTAATTATAATATTGCAAAAATTATCATTTTCAATCAATTTTTAGTTTTATTTGGTAATAATGCGTGAACTTCGTAACCGTGAGCGAACATGCCCATCCCTAGTCGTAGCCGCCAAAGTGGCGCATATATTACCACCAAATATACAACCTTGACTTGCCTCACTTTTATTTGACTTTCTACTTTCTTTATGCCTTACCTTTTCTTTCTTTCTTTTTTGTAAATTTTTTTCTGTGCATCCGCTTTTCTGTTTGTAATTACAATAAATTTAATAAAAATCAACAACTTTCAGACAGCTGTTGCTGTCGCTGCTTGCCACACCTCGCGCTGTTCTCACAAGGTGCGTTCTATCCGCCCGCTCCCGCCCTCTTTCGACTTGCCGGCTGCTGCTGCTTGGCAACAAGCTGACGGAGAAACAAAGTTGAAAAATTTTTGTTTTTTTTTTATTGCTTTTGTTACTTTTTCACTTGTTCACTTTTGGGCGAGTGTGTTTGGCGCCTTTGGTGCCGTGTGCAAATAATAAGCGCATTGAATTCTAATGAAAATTAATATGGCCACAAGGAGCCACAGCAGATCTGAGGTTTCAAATGGCAAGACCAGTTGGCGCCGAGCAACGTTTTGCCCACGGAGGGCAGGTTGATAAAGCAGATTGCAAAGTTGAGAGCATTTTTTATTTGTCATTATTTTTCCATAAATTGTATATTTTTATGCAAAAAGTTGGTACCTGTAGGCAGCAAAGAAGCTCTTGATAAGCACACTCAACATGTTTTATTTTCATTACGAACGTCTGGAATTCTGAGATCTTTGAATGAATGGAATGAACCAGCTCACGGGCGATTATAGCTAGAGACGACATACAGCAAGGTTCGAAATAATAAGGACAACAATGGAGCAATTGCTTATATTTTTAATCTAGTCTTAGTGCTTCGCAAATATTTATGGCGAGGACTTTAAAATATGACACATATTTCAACATTTTTTCAATACGGTTATAAGCCCGAATTTTAGGTGCATCCCACACAATTTTTAAAAGATCTGAACGATTATTTCCAAAGTGCTTCTATTATTTCAAACATCATTGTATTTCGGTTCATTTTATGATACCAAGGGCACAGAACAGTGACTAACAGAGTAGAATATCATGATAATATAGATTTCATTTATAAAAACTATACAGACTGCACATAATCGATGTAATATGCATAATCAAGTTTTAAAATACTCATCACGAAACTTAAACGGGCCAGCGGGTTAAAGCACTATATTATAAAAATTCATAAATTTTGGGTATTAAATCTTGCCTTATTAAAATTACTTGCATTTATGAAAAATGTATATTGCATATGTTAAATTTCCTTGCAGAAACTTCAATACATTCAGAGAAATACTACGTACGTATTTGGTTGACAGTGTTTGTTTTTATCATCGACTGATTCTACTTCTTATTTAGGATTTGTATGAGTACGGCATAAGAAGCTGGGAAAGCGTAAATTCACTAAATAAACCAGAAGTAGAGAGAAAAAGCCGCATAACAGAGCGTATGAGTAACATTTGTCACTTTGCTTGCCTTTGCTGGATTTGAGGCTTATTCATAAAAACTTTGCGCATTGAAAGTAATAACAGCTTTCCGGCTTACGTGCAGGTGCTTTGCATAGCCGCAACGCCGTTCAGCTTACAACGCAGCCGGAAAATGCGAGGCAACCAAAGACCTTTCAACGCTCTTAATCGTGCCGTATTTACAGAGCTAATGGCTTTCCGTCTGTGCAGCGAGTAAGCAAGACCAATACAAATGCAAAAGCGACTCACAACAACCGCCCCTGCCCTCTCTACAATTTATCATTGTGGATGCTGTAGGCAGTATTATCGCATTAAAGCATAAACAGCACGCAGCATTGCACTTCTCACTTCACTTCACTTCGCACATCCGCACCCACACCCACACCCACACACATGCACTCATATTCACACTTGCCATCCGAGCATATAAACGCAAAATGCGAATGCACATTTGTATGTGAAATTAGCCTCGTTTCGCAATGCAATGGTGTGTTTTGGTGCGTATGTGTATTTGTATTTGTATGTGTATTTGAGTGAGATTGTCTAGAGGCATGCATGGAGTAAAGGCAATGCACAAACACTTTTACGACGCAGCAAGCCGGGTGCTTTGTAAATATGTGCATGCCAGCATTGGCATGTAATCTTTGTGTGTGTGTGTGTTTGTGTGTGTGTGTCAGCCTTGTAATGCTGCTGCAGTCTGCAGTAAACCATTTGCCGGCAAAATCCTTTCCGAACCGTTTAGCGAGCATTTCTGTCATTCTACGGGCCCATTTGGAGTGCGTCGCCGAGCTACGGCCCATTCGCTTCAAGCTGCATTACGTCTAATGACATTTCCGTTTCCGTTTTCATTTGCGATACGCCAAATCGTAGCTTGCCCTAACTGCGTTTTAGTGCCTTTTTTGCGCTGTTCATTTGCATGCATCGATTTGCTTCGCCAATCGCTTCGACGATGCTTTCGCATTCAATTTTTTGTTGTTGTTGTTGCATGGTACTGCCATTCATTTTGATGAGAAGTATCATTAGATTGACAGACGTTACGCGGCAAATGTGTTTCGGTTTTCCCAGCAAGTTTTTACATCCTGTTGAATGGCAAAGGCGTCCTTTCCGCTGCCATGGCAACCAAAAGAGAGAACTAATGACTTTTTCACAACCAAAAAATTTTTAAAAACGAGCTAAACAAATTTTTGTCTGTTGTTTTAACCCTTTTGAGTCTTATAGAACTATATTTGGGTGCGTACACTTTTTTCCATTTATTCAAAAAAAATTTTCTTCGGTGAATTTTCTAAAATTTTTACCATTAACCCCCTCTCTCACGCAAGAGAAAATGTTCAGAAATATTGCAGAGGTTTTCTTACGGTTCCGAGAATGAACGAAGCTTTTCTTACTTCATTTAGGAATGTGGAAAAATATCATACGCAGTGCAGACGAAATTCCTTAATGGTCCAAACTATGTTTGAAGGTCAAAATGAAAGCAACGAATATGAAGAACAGCAAGAAGAAGAGGATTGGGACATAAATCAAATGTCAAATGATTCCGATTTTAATTGTGAAGATGATTCGGAATATCATCATAACTATGTTTGAAGGTCAAAATGAAAGCAACGAATATGAAGAACAGCAAGAAGAAGCCGATTGGGACATAAATCAAATGTCAAATGATTCCGATTTTAATTGTGAAGATGATTCGGAATATCATCAGCAAACATTTTTGGTGTGCTGTTTAGTTTACATGTTATGGAGCATAGCGTCGCATCTTCTTGGCATACTTTATCGCCGATTTAGCTCGAATGCCGCGCTTACTTTATTTATACAGATAATCCTTACTTTTGATACGGAATTTAAGATAAGAAAATGGGAAAGATCGTAGCTGGAAAGTTATGCATAGTTAATTTAATTGAAGATGTTGTGCAAAAAACGAAAGCAATTTAACAGTAAGTATATATGTATGATTTCGCATTAATGAAATTAATTTAATTGAAATGTTCATTGTTCTTGATGTTTTACCGAAACAAAGGCAGACATGAGTACCTGTTGGGTTCTCTCACTCTGCCTGAAGTACCATAAAAAATTATCAACAGCACTAGGGTTAAATTCCGCACGCATTTGTCTTTACCTTTTTCATTCGTCAAGCTGCTTATAATCCCACAAATATTCTTAGGCAGATCCCTAGCTTATCGGGCGTAATCATTTTAATGTAAAATTAATGAAAATCCTTTTTAGCTTGCCACGGAAAGTGTAGCGCAAAAGGCCGGATAAATCCACAAAAATAACACAAGAAAGACAGACAGGCTGTAAAAATGGTTAATGTCAAGGGGGGAAAGGCCAAAAACACAGCAACGCCTGCCACAATTTCTCGCTTTTCCCCCAGGAGCACTGCGGCCGCGCATAAAAATGTGCCGCAACGAGCGAATTCAACAAATGGCATTAGTGAAGTTTTTGTTGGGCCACCACAGCTCCAACAACGGGGCCAAACAACAACAAGCCCACCAAAATAGCTATGAAAATCACTTTGAACTTTTGGGCTTCAGCTTTTCTCGCTAGCTTCGCATGCGCTTCACTCGCTAGCCACGTTCTCTCCGTCCCAAATGCCGCTTTTGCTGCCAAGTGCGTTCACTCGCTTGTCACATTTCATCCTTCATCCTGGCCAGTGTTGTAAAATTTTTGACAAGGCCTTTAAGAACTTTATTCTATATAAAAATAGGGAACTATTGTGGAAATATTAAATGAGACTAAATTCTCAAATACATATATATTTTTTATGCACAAAAACTGAACTGGATTTTTCATATGGAAAAAGCTTCCAGTTCAGACACCGCTATAGCCTATAGAGCAACTGAGTAGATTTCGCTAATTTGTGCTTAAATAGAATGAACATACAAGAGTAAATGCGAGATTGCTAGACCTAAGTAAATTATTTGCCTTATTTTTTTCTATTTTTAAATAAAATGATCAAATTAAATTCTTGTTAGTCAAACTGAGTTCAAATAAGTCAAACTGATTTCAGAAAGAACAAACTGATTGCTGATTGGTCAAATTATCATATAAAATTTTGTTTTTTACAACTATGTAATTGATTGCAGATTAAACACTTTAATTTAGAAACGAACAATTTTATTTCGGAGACAAAGTGCGATTATAATATCGATTTGATCAATTCTACAATTTTTAAAATCAATTTTGAAATATTGTAGAGTAAAATATCTTTTCTCATTTAAGACAGAAAATATTTTATAGAAAAATTTTGGTTGAAATATTTCTTGAGTATTTCAGTAACTTTCTGAGGCAAATATTAAAAATTGTCTTCGTCACGAAGAATATAAGTGGAAATACGATCTGACAACACTGAACTTGGCGTTGCTGAGATACGCTTGTGCACGCTTCAAACGTCGACAACGACATCGCCTTCGTCAAAACTCAAACTAAGCGCGCCTTAAATGTTCATTTCAGCTTAGAGGGGGATTTACAATGTTTGTGTGTTTGTTTGTGTGTGTGTGTGCGCGAAGAAGACAGAGCAAGAGCGAGACGATAAAATAAACTCTTGGGCGGGAAATAACAGTGAAAAAGGATAATGCCGCAACAGCCGCAGCCACAACAAATACGGGTAAGTATCTGCATTTAAATCCGCACAACAAATCACATAAAAAGGATTTTTCGCTCCTTTTGCTACGCAGCGCAAATTTGAAGCGATTGTCTGTGGCCGTGGAGCTGAATGGAGGGGCAGCATGGACGAACATAAGCTGCGCTTTCGCGGCGTGTGAGACTGTGTGATAAATCGCTCTCTCTCTCCTTCGCTCTTATGCAACATGGCCACTTTTCCCTTTTTAGAGCAGTGACGGCACATATTTCAAATTGGCCGCCACAATTTTAAATCTGGCACAACTTTCAATGCGCCTCGCTGGCATTTCGCTGTAGCAATTTACTTAATTGCGCGTCAATTTCCAATAAATTGCATTTCTTCACACACACGCAAGCACGTACACACAGACACACAAACACACTTGTAGACAGGATGCTGCAGACAATGCAATAAATTCAGCAATAACAGCCACTTTATTGTGTGCCGCGCCATAATGACCATCTCTTAACGCTCATGCCAGCAACAACAATACACGCAAACATTTACAGCAATATTGCCAATCGAAAAGGAAAACGTGTATGTCGATATGCACGTCTGTGTATGTGCCTGCGGAATGGAACTGTGAAAGTGCGTACAAAAGCGTGGAAGTTGCAAAACAATGCAAAACGCAAATAAATACAAAAGAAAGCGCAGGAAAAAAAATTCGAAAATACGAAGAAATTTTCAATCGTGCCAGAACGCACGTTAACGTTCATACAAATATCCAATGCGAAAATATACATTCACACACAAACATGTACAAGCGCACTAACGCAAGCATATTGAAACAATGTTGAGCAAAATAAAGCGCACTAGTCTGCGTATCGCGCAAGGGACGCATGAAAAGTGTTGACCTTTTTGCAAGAAATACACACATTTTATCAATTTTTTTAAAACAACTTTAAATGCCAAGCGAGCGACATTACAATCCCGCGAATGAGCCTTAGGTTTAGCTTTCTAGCTTTAAGTTGTGTGCGCTCGTTCTATTTTAGTTAACGATGCCTAAAATTGACGCTATAGCCGAATCCGATAAAGATCTTTTTATTTTCATGGCAAAGTATACTTTCGGAGAGTTACCAAATAGCTCACGTGAGATGGCGCCACCATACAAAGAAATGACGTTGCTTTTTTTACAAGATGCTATGACTCGACTGGCATGAAAGATATACATATACTATATGTCTACGCTGGGCCACCCAGCACCCTGCCGTTGCCCAGTGGGGCCAAGAGCTTTTGCCCCAGCTCAAAGCTTCCAATCGTAGAATATTTGTACATTTGAAACGATGTGGAAAGTGGAAAAGGGGATCGGATTTAGAGTGTCCTCCAGTTATTTTTTACTGATTACGCAATCCCCAAAGATACCACAAGCTAGTCTGTTTCCAAAGTAAATTAATAGTGAATTTCTAGTTATGGTAAAGGACGCCCCCCAAATTCGATCTCGCTTCCACTCTTAAACCAACTCTGTTGTAGCCAAAATAAGTGGAGTGAACATAATATATGCATAGCTATAGTGCACAGAGTGCCATTAAAATTCGTGGTTTCCTTGTGTATTAAATTATAATAATATAATAAAATAATTTTAATATTTGAAATATAATTCCAAATTTTCAAGTTCCCTATTAACAATTAAGCTCTTAATTCACATTCCATTTGAAATGAACGGCCTTATTAATGATTGAAAAATCTATCATAAGCCCTTTGAAGGCATCATATTTTTAATAAGCGTCAGCGCATGATGCAACCCTGCGTTAAAACGCACCTTGAAAAACAGAGACATTTTTCGGCAGTCCAACCTTGTTATCGTCATCGTCGCCGCTGGGTGGAAGCCGGGCGCCGTTTCTTTTTAATAAATCTATCCAAGTTATTTTTAATGTTATTCTTAATTTTCGCTTAGTAAAAAAAATCATACAACTATCCCTTGCATTGAAAACCTATGATTAATATAAACTTTGCTGCTATTTTGTACAATAATAACAGCAGGTAAACAGAATACCATTAATTTTCAAAGTAGAGATTTCCAAATCCACCATAACTTGATCAAAGCTTTTGACCAAATACAACCTTGGCCTGTATAATCATTTTGTGTTTGCTCATTGTTATAAATAACCATATTCTGCTCATTTCATCAATCAATCGAATTCCTTAGCAAATTCAAGAATTCAGCAAACAATAAATTTGCTCCTTTTGCTTATTTATTTATATGTATGTATGTATTTATTACAAATGAATACACAGCATTCATTTTCATGCCGTTATGTTTATTGCTGTTCGTGTCCATGCTATAAAAGCTGATGATGCAAGCAAAGCAGTTTGACACAACATTTGCAGCACATTTTACAATTTCCAAAGCACTTCCTGCCCGCCCACTGCCCCCCCTCCCCCTATCCAAACAGTCGCACACACAAACATAGTAGCCTAGCGAAAGACAAGCCATCGTTGATGTTGTTAACAAGCGCCTTTGTTACTGCTGAGCAAAAGATTCAATAGATTTCTGCACACTTCAGCAAATTCTACGAAACGCAATAAAATATCACAGGCCACAACGAGCATTAAAATTGAAAAGGAAGCACTTTCAAAATTGAATTTGCGGCAACAACATAACCCAAAACGAATCGTAAGAAACAACAGCAACAACAACAACAACAACAAAAGAAGAACAAACTTAAAAAGCAGGGAGTTGGTCCGCACATGGCACATGCCATATGAATATGAATGCCCCAGCCAGGGCCACAGCCAGAGCCAGAGCTAGTGAGCAGCAGGAAGCAGCTTATGGCGGAGCTTGATCAACATGAAAGCGCATCCACGAAGCACATTTGCCCTTTATTGAATTGTTTTGGGAAACCAATGAAAGGAATGGAAGCAACTTCGGGTCATTTGATATCGAGCAAAAATACGGCAAACGGCAGCAAATATCCTTTTTGGTGGCTCGGTTCAAGAGCAGGCTTACTCTGAAAATTCCACATTGCAAAAAAGAGCTTTAAAGTTTTTTTTTCACGCTATAGTATAACCTGTGAGCGAAACAGATGTCTCTTTATTGCTGGGTATAATGTGAAAGGAATTACGTTAGATGTTTCGATAGTTCATCTTTTATATGACGAAATCGACCTATTGTAGCTTACAAATGTAGCAGAATATATTACAACTTGGCCGTAACAATGCCAAATACAGTCGATCCTTTACGAGCCACTAGTATTATACAAAGAAAAGTTCAACTTATGGAGACTTCGACTTATAGAAATTTTTCTTCTTTAAGTATATTAAATGAAACTACAATTATATACTACATACATGTATACATTTTAAATTCCGAATATGTAAATTAACAATTTTTATCATGTACATACTGTTTACAAGATAAAGAG
Source organism: Neria commutata (assembly GCA_963457695.1). Classification (NCBI taxonomy): domain Eukaryota; kingdom Metazoa; phylum Arthropoda; class Insecta; order Diptera; family Micropezidae; genus Neria; species Neria commutata. Next base: position 21,814,729 of record OY735249.1, on the reverse strand, counting down.
ATTTCAATTTGTTCAAAGCTTTATAATAATCATCAGTTGCAATGTCACTCGTTTGTTAATATAGATTCAAAGTTATGAAGTCGTCTTCTGCATCGTTCTTGGTGGGCTGATGAATAATTTCCTCCACCAAACCTTCAGCACTTTTCGTTTCGCTTAAAATCGGTTCCACTAACTAGGAGTTATAATGCTCAATGCTGTGCATACCTCATTTTCAACCTTAATAAAATCCTGAAGAGAAGCACTGGAAGTTATTTAAATTACCTTTAGCCACGTCTTGTAATCAGCTCCAGCAAGTTTCTATTTTCATTAATGTTATTCAAGAAAATTAGGGGAATGTCGTCCTTTTTGTCGCATGTAGAATATTGGTCAAATCCAGACTTCATGAAACAATTCGCTATCGCTTCATTTTTGACGTCAATCGAATCTCTAATGACTAAAGCAAGCCATAAGTGATTTCCATAAAAAATCTACTAATAAAATGCACGTGCCAATATTTATATTTGAGTTATGAAGAAATTCGAGTAATGGAAACTCGAGTTACGGAAGCAGAATTGTACGTAATCTGCTGCATAAACGCTGTTGCCACCGATTTAGTTCGTGTTATATGAAATTTGAGATATATGAGTTCGAGTTATGGAAGTTCGACTTTATTTCCAAGTCCCCGAATTCGAAACTGAAACCAAAGATCAGGTTGTTGGTGGTCTTTCCTAAAAACGGAAAATATAAAATTAGCTTACGCATCATAGTGGAACACAAACGCTTTATTTTGTAAAAACGCAAAATAACTTATATTAAAACATTGTTTTTAAAGTTTCAGGTTCATTTTTCGTTTGTATAGACATCGGCATTGGTCACAACATTTTCTTCTCAAATTTTTAGCAAATCTCTCTATTCTTCTTTTGTTTAAGTCTAGTCAACTTAAAAGCTAATGTATGACTATTAAATTTTACTCCTTTCTCGCAACTTCTTCGAAAGTACATCAAATTTCATTCACTGCTTTAAGCTAATCAACGAAGCGGTATAACTGTCACCATTAAATTTTAATCCACCAAAAGCCATCAACACCTCACCACCTGTCAATCCTCCCCTTTCTGCTTCTGTGCTTCCACAACAGCTGCACAGTGGCTGCCAGAAAATGGCGAGTTTTATTTTCTTGCCCAAAAATCCACTGAAACGGAAATGCATTCATTTGGAAAATTTCAAGGCAAATATGCAAAATGCTTGAGGCGTGATTTCAAAATGCGACAGCGGCCCATAACTGTGGCAAGTATCAGGCACACCACAGCCTTCTGCGTTTATGGAGGCGGGGGGTGATGACTTCTGAAATGAAGACATTTATTTCGATGCGGCGACTTAACGCTTTCGCTTTGCTTTGCTCTCATTTATTTCGCTTTAGGCAAGTGGGGCAGAGAATATGCGCATTTCATTAGTTGGATTCGACTTCAAATTGCAAAGAGATATATCAATTTTAATCGCCATTTCGTGTCTCGGCAGCTTAGCAGCGGCTTAACCAAACTCTATCGGAACACAATCAAATGAACGAAAAAGTTGCGAACTGAAATCTTCAAAATGTTTTTGATGACACCTTTAATATATCTTTTAATTGCACTCTCAACTTATTTAAGGTTGTATTAAGTAAATGCTTGCGGTTGAGAAACTTTCAAATCTAAAATTTTATAAAGCAATAAAACTTTATTGATTCAAAATACTGTTGAATGTTGTGTTTTTATATAACCCATCAAAAATTACATAAGACTCAAAAGTATAAGCCAAAACTCAACACTGTTGCCTAGTTTTAAGCTAATACTTATAATTATTTTTCGAGAAGAAATAGAAATTCCATTCGAACATTGCTATAGAAAAAATTTGAAGGTCTCAAGAGTTTGTGCTTAAATAAATAAATAAATGATAGAATAGCACAGAGGTTCAGCTTCTGCCTATATAACCAACACGAGAAAGCACAAACAATTTTTTATCGATAGCATGCATACAAGTAGCTTCCGAGTAATCGTTACCCGCGCAAGAAATGTTACAAAACAAGCCACATTTCCTTCTATTTGAAAAAAATTTCATGAAAGATTTTCTCATCAAATATTTATTAACAATGAAAATATTATGGACAGATCATCAATTGAAAGTTGATAAAAGAATCTTTTTGGAGTAACACTGCCATTGAAAATAGAACAACAGTCGATTCTTGTATGATACAAAACAGATTTTAAGTGTATAACAACAACATTAATTGGAATGGTTTGTTTCAAATAGGAATGGTTATATATATTAAGCCCACCAAAAAAATTTAAAGACACCAAACTTTTCTGATTCCAACTAGGTTTAATCCCTATAAGCTGAAGCATAAGCTCTTCGTATTTTAAACTTCTTTAAACTAATTGCAACATTCTAGACATTTAAACATTTCCTAGCGGAAACCATTATGTTCCACGCCAATCGATCTTGTTCTGCTACCAAAATGGCTGCCATAAATCAAAGCCAATAGCGGCAATATTGCCGTCAATTTCATTTTCGCTTTTGTTCTCTTACTTTGCTGACAACTTTCACTTCCCTTTGTCCTGTTACAGCCACGACGGCCATAAGCCATCTCTAACCTGAGCGAGAGTAAGCTTTTCGTTCTCACTGTTCAATGAAGTGTGAAACATTTTGAAATTGCATACGTTTCATTTATCAAATTGTCAGAATTTAAGGCAAATTTTTGACGACGAATAAGAAAACAATTTTAAATGAGTAATGAAAGTTATGCGCTCACATAAGGATTAGGTTTCAGAATGAATCGTTTGAGCTGCGACAGCGATTGTATGCTTTAAGCGAAATATTATGTAAAAGTCACTGATGAAGTGCCAATAAATTAAAAAAATTTCGAATATATATTTTAAGCATTGTGAAGCAAAGGCATTTCTAAATGTCTGAGCTCAAAATTGCTATGGAACCTGTCGCTTTCATAAGCAAGCTGGAAAGTGTGTGCTAAGTAATGTAGCAGCTCTGTAGAAAAGATTTCGATTATTTCCGTGTCAAAGACTGGTGAGAAATTAAATTTGCCCTGATTTGACCTTTTCTTTAACACTTATTTTAAAGTCGGTATCTATTTACATGAGCACACAAGTTTAAAAATCAAGCCTCCTGTCGTATGAGCAACATTTTCAGTTGCCACTGCTATGCCATAAATCACATAAAACCACAAAAATAGTGTATATGCAATACAGAACTGTTAAAATTTAATTGAAATTGCATGCATCATTATAAATAATTGATTTTAATAACTTTTACTTACATTTATGCATTTGTATGTGTGTAGCATGCATGTTAAATCTACAGTTGAATAATCTGACACAACAAAATCCGGAAAAACACAAGGCAAAAGTGTAGAAAATCAGAGCTGCAAATTTTGACATAAATCTCGCTCGGAAATATGATAACTGCAAATATGCAGAGAAACCGAAGCAACAACAATAACTTAAAAATAAAACACACACAATCACAAGAATATCATTGCGTTGTTTTATGTGCAGAAATAAGCTTTAACATTTTTCATACTGATTTACATCTCAGACATTTCATGCATTCGTGTGCGTGTGTTACTACTGTGTGTGTGTGTGAATCCTGACAATGAGTTGCAAAGCACACGAATATCACACATACTCAAAAGCATACACATTAAAAAATAAATGCAACAGACGGCTCAATGCCGCAATAGATCACACACAGACAAGTAGAGTATGCATGTGTGTATCTGCTGGATAGAGTGAGTTTGTAAAGAATACCAATGGAAAAGTAAATAAACTCTATCTCACACTCAAACTCTCTGCTTTTCACTTCCGCTGCTGGTGCTGCTGCTTCTACCACTGTTGGTTGCTTGCCACATTGCAATAGCTATACATCAGCATGTCCTTTATTTGTCTGTTTGTGTTGTGTTGTATTTGCATGTCCTGCGCAGCCGGCAGAGTTGCAACCGGCTTGGTCCTTACTTGGCTGACCATAAAATTATTTCCTGCATTTGAGTGATGCACATATTTACATATGTCAATGAATGTGTGTGTGTTTTGGTGCAAGGAACTCCTGCATACGACTTGTCATTTGTAACGCTTAAGCACAGCATGTCACACTTAAGCTTTTATAGCATTAGAAGATGTGCATGTTTACTTCGGTTTGTTTGTGTGTTTCTGGCCTGTAAATAAAGTGTAGTTAAAAATGTTAACATTTTCTAATATTTTGCTTGTATGAAATACATATGTGTATGTATGTGTATACCATCTGCTGGAACACCGCCCATGTTGAAATTACTCCAAAAGGGTCCAGTTAGTTAGTTAAGTAAGTTATCAATAAAGAGTTGAAAAAAATATTAAAAGTCTTGTGACTCGGAAAAAGTCTTTTGGATTTTGGACCCTAGCGAGCCGGAAAGTTTTGAATTCTACGTGAATATTCTAGCCAACCAGATTATCGATGCCTAATATCTGTGGTCACGTCACAAACCATAACCGCCTAAATCGAGTTTGGACGAAATTTAATTATTAATGCCATCGTGATAATCGTATTAATCTATTTCTTCTCAAATTTGTATGTTTGTATCTTGTTGCATACATACTATACTGCAGTGAGAATTAAAAACTTTAAGCTGCTGCCCTGAAAAACTTGAAAAACAGACTTAGGCAGTTATGACTTTTAACCACAGATATATCCCTCGCTGCGGAAATCCACCCTGTTGTATTGAGCATTATCCCAAATCATGCGACTCTTAGTAGCAAAATTTGGCAGCCACAGCGGCGCCTCTCCGCCTCTATTCTGCCTCTATGAGGCAATTTTTTTGCGCTGCTCTACTTTAAGACAGCTCTTAATGAATCAAGAAGCTATAAATGTGCCCTATTTTGTTGTTTGTAGGTAAGAGCTGCTGTACTTGTATATTATAGCTGCACTTAGAGTAGCAACAGCAGCTGCAAGGCGCTATTTTCGCTGACACTGCAAGGGAAGCTGAAAGTGGAACGCTCCCCACGTTTTCAGCGGCTCTTGTTACGGCACGTTAACTTACACGCACGCATGCACTAGCATCGGGCTAGGTATACTAGCGATATGCATATATATATATATACTTTTACTCCCATACATTTGCATATGCTCGATAACTTTCATGCACACGAGCACAACAGCACAAATCAAATTCATAAACTAGCTCACACACACTCAAGCACATGCTTCTCACACACAAAGTACTTGTTTCTGCTGCCGACCCGCTATGGAATTTACATATAGACACACACAGCACACACACTCACCCACTTGCTGGTAATGCGCTCAACTATTCCCTGCAGAACTCACATAAACCAAATCAATTTGACTCTCTCTCCTTCTCTGTACAAATTGGCCTAAATATTCAGATTTAGCACATGCGGCCTTTTGCTTGCTTTTTTTGTGTGCTTTTATGCCTGCTGCTATTACCCCTTGTGGACTCAGGGAATCATGCCAGCAAATAAAGCAACAAATTTGGCTTAAATCCCTGCCATGTTTTCTTATGACTCTCTGTGGTTTTGTCTTCCCACTCGCATACAAACAAACTTATTTATGTGCTTTTGGCTGTGTGTTTGTGTGTTGTAGTTTTGCTTCTCTTCCTCTTCCTTGTGCATTTATATATTGACCTCACAAACTCCTTTTCCTCCAAGTGGCTTCCCTCTGCAGGGATGGCTGCAATTTCTTCGGTAGATTTTGTAAATTTTTCAACTTATTCTGCTTTGCTGATTTACTTAAATTTTTATCAAGTGTCTGTGCAGTTTTCTTTGTTCTTTTCATGGTTCACTACAAGCTAGGCTTTAGTTTGCCAGAGCTATACAAACATTTACAAGTCTTTTTGGAAATATAAAGTTATATAAATCTACGAGTAGAAGTTCACTTCACATGAATATTGTTCCAAGAAGTTTTTACAAAAACCTTTTGTTTGATGTATTTTTTTTTAGCCTTCCTATCGATGTGAATCTACTTAAATTTTAAAGCAATACAAATACTATTAGGACCACATGACTAAAGATAATTCCAATACGTTCTTAAAATTAAATTGGTCATCAAGTAAATTTCGTCTTCAGCTAGTTTAGGCTGAACTTTTCTTCCAAGCTTTAGTTCAAGAAAAAATATTAGTTTGTGTTAAAAAAAAGATTTCTAACCAAAATTGAGTATTATGAAATATTTTCCCATGTAAAATATGTATAAATATTCAATTGCAGAAATTATACTTTCTCATTGGATACCCCTTTTTGCATTACTGAACGAGTATAAGTATTTAAATATATTTTGTTAAACTTGTGTGTCCTTCGAAATGCGAACGTCTTGTAGAAAAGAGTCAAGATAGAAGAATAATAAATTGAAGTGTCAGCTTTGCTCTCTATGGTCTCTAGTTTTAAGTCTATATGAAATTTTGCATGGGTTAAATTGGTTTTTAATGCACGATGTAATAGTTTTATTTGATAAATTTCAATAAAATATGACGCATACGTTCCTTTTCTACAGCTAATGTCAGTCCAATTTGCCAGGCACTTCTTTAAAGTAGTATTATAAATTCAATTAGTCCATGTTGAAATTCCTCAGCTTCAAATGAACAACAATTTTAACAGCATTTCAACTTCGCGCTCATTTAAGGACCGTTACGTATACGCCGTGTTGAAAAGATCAGCTCTTTTTTTTATATTCGATAGGCACGATATTCAGGCCGGCTTTTCAATCAAATGTCCATTAACTCATGTGCACTTAATTGAGGTTTTCCATCTCAATTCCTCAATGATTTTTTCCTTTTGTGTCAAGAGCTTACGCCCTTGCTCCGAGCCGCCTACACATATCAGTACTTCAGCGTAATAGCTTCAGGTGATGCGTTTCCACGCTGATTCGGAAAATGCAATTTTCCAGTGAAATGTGCAAAGAGTCTTGCTATGTAAAATGCTTTTAATTGCTGGCAGCCCGTGAAAGGAAGAAAACAGCATGCACATGTACACACAATAATGTATGCATGCGTGTGCGCGTGTGGGTGTGGGTGCGAGTTTTTGTAGGAATGTACTATATATTGAAGCACGCCGCCAATGAAGTTATTCACTTAATATTTAATTTGCAAAAGTATAGGCGCGCTGGCACACATACACACTTGCACACTCAAAGTAACTCTTCAACGATTGCTGCCAATTTGGTAAATATTCAAGCATGCAAATATTTCACGCTTAAACGCTTTGTATTAATTTCGGCAGTAAGCTTCGCATTATTGAAGTGTTTTATTGCGGCAGTGCAATGGAACTTATGCTTCGCAGTTGCCCCTAGTGGCTGCATTAATAATTCAGTCAGCATTCAGGCAGGCGCTCAAAGCAAAGCCTGAAGTGATTGAGTTGAAAATTAAAATGTTCAATTTCCTGTGATTTAAGCTTAAGAATATGCAGAATAATAAGTGGTAATGACGTTTAAAGTCGATTGTGTATATATCGCGCTGCCACCTAAAGAATTATAGCATGAGTCCACTTTCAAGGATATGCAACTCATTGCTTAGCCTTATCTTTACATTCCCGGATATAAATTACATAATTATCTTCAACTTGTGTTGCATAAAGTATATTTATCTCGCTCAGCCTTCCCATTTGTAAATACCTTCTTTTCAATTCACAATTTTTAATTTTAAAAAGAAATAATTTCGGAAGCAACGCACTATTAGGTAATTAAATTAAAATATGCGTAGGGTCGTAACCAGATATAATTTACATTGACAGCACATAATGCTCTCAATGTGCCTTCAGCTGACAGCAGAACAAATACCCGCAGTAACGTTATTTCAAAGTTATTTGCTTTTGATAAAGCTTGACCAACAGAAAAATGATTAATAGCATAAAAAATAACGAAGCGCTTCTACCACTATTTCCACAAATGTAAATTAAAAAATGCATTACAAAGGCTTACAGAAATATTTTTGTTTTAATTAAATCGCTTGGAATCTGAGTATGACTAACGACAAAATTACAGCAGTTCAGCAACTTTTGATCGAATTAAATACCCGCATACGGAAGCCAATGCGATTAACAAAATTTGCAGGTGCAAAATTCTGCAACAAAAAGAGCGGAACGAACGAAACAACAAAACATGGCACAGCCAACAACCAACAGCAATGAAACGTGTCCATAAGCGGGACCAAGGTAAAAGTGCAACTCTGACTTAATCGCATTACGCGTGAAATGCGCGCACACTGCCACATGCACACAGGTGCAGGTGCCAAAGCATATGAAAACGCAAATGGGAATGCAATTTGCCGCTGTGCATTACACACACGCACGCAGACAGGCAAAAAGCAATATTGTAATATTTGCTAACTTGCAACTCGTCAGCATGCATGCCACTTTATGGTTGCAATTTCATTTGACATGTTGCAAATAAAGAACATTTATACAGACACACACAGAGCTGAGCGGCTGTGTAGATTGCGGCAAGTGCATCAAATTTCAGTAGCCACAAATCATAACAGGCTAACTCGAGTTAGGACGAAATTGAGTTATTAATGCCATATATTCCATATTCTATCAAATTTTCATGTTTGTATATTTTTTAGGACGGAAATTATCTATTAAAAACCTTATAGCGTAAGTTAATTTCCTAACTCGTACAACATGTTTCCTTACTTTGCCTTTTTAGTTTGGAAAACCGCTCAAACTCAATTTTGCATTACAACAATTAGCAACGTTTTATGACCTAAATCAACTTAATTCGATAAAATTCATGAATTATAAGTAGGGAATAATAGCCTAACTCAACTTAAACTCTTTGATTTTTCTCGATCAATTCATAATAGCCTAAGTGTCTTTTTCCCTAATATCTTTTGGCTAAAAATAGAAAGATCTAATTTTTTTAAAGAAGTAAGTAAAAGCATAAGTTTCCTTCGAATCTGTAGGAAAATTTAAAAAAAAAGCTGCTCCTGATTAGCAGCCAGGTTTTGAAACTTTAAACTGCTTTCCTGAAAAACTTAATAAAAAGATTTAGGCGGTTATGACTTGTGACTACAGATTTGTGAAAGCCATGCCCAGCAAAACACTAACCGGAACACAACAACGAATCGAACTGATCGTTATACTGTTAATTTTATTTGGAGTTGGGATCCAGTCTCCAACACCTCGCTGCCGAATAGGCCTATTGTGACAGTTCTCCATCTACTATTTACATATCCTTTCATTTCATTTAGCTAACTGTTCAGACATAGGTTCGTTTTACACGTGCACACACATACTCTCACTAAATGTGCACATGCCATAACCAATTTGCGAAATGCTAAAAATTACTTTTATTTTCCAATCAATTCCGCACTCGCCCCTCACACTCGAACACTCATACTCCTCAAATGTTTCCCTTAATTGCATGTTAGAATAAGAAAGAATAAAGCTGTATTCTGTAAAACCTCAGCAAAAATGATACAGTGAACTTGCCACTTGACACCTTTGCCGGCCAGTGCCAGCAGCAATCTAACTGCACCTGCCACTGCCACAGAAGCCAAAGTTCTGCTCGCCAATTTTCACCACATTCAACATCGTTTTGCCAAGTATTCACGCAAAGGTCCACAAGCAAAAAGGGAAATAGATTTTAAAAAAGTGAAATTGCTCATACGCCGAGTTGTGCTATTGCTATTGTTGTTGTTGGAATTTAAGCTAAAGATTCTTTGCCGGCGCGTATTGTTACACACTCACATCATCGCACATGCACACACATTAAAACTAATATGTGTAAACTCTGCAATTAAGCATAAAATTGTTGTTGTTTTTCAACTGAGCGGCTTTACTTGAGGTTTCAACTTTCCAGAGGGCAACCAACACATATTGTTTAACTTCAAGATAAGCTTAAAATCCATTCCTTATTTTAACACATTGGTTTAATTCTGTAAAGTTTATAATAATTCTGCTTCAAATTGTGCTAACTTCGCTTTCGGAATGATTTCAAATTTCTATTATATCTTGCTTGCCAACATTGAAGGGCTCCGATTACGTTTAATTGATTATTTATTATTTATTTGTAGAATTAAAATAAATTATTATTCAACAATTATTATGTTATACTAGCTGCAAGAACTTTTGGCTTTTTGATAACTAGTTTGTTGAATTATTTGCAGCTGCTTTCTCTTATCACTAAGTACTTGTTAGAAATATCAATTGAAATTAACTTAAAAATTTGGCTTGGGTTTCCATTTGAAAATATTTTTGAAAGAACAGTGTACGCCTTCGATTCATTCGCATATGAAGTTCTGCTTTAGTAATTTAAAAAGAACCAATTAAAATTCCACTTCTCTTCTTTAAAAAATTTCAATTCCAGTTTTACATATAAATTAAAGGACTGCAAACATACTACATTGCAACAATGCAAGAACAATCTTTTTTTGGTTGCTACGAGAAATGAGGAAATTTAATCAATTTTACGTATTTCAAATTTTATTGAAAGTTTTTATCAGCTCTTAATTTTTCTATAAATTTTTTAAGTGCTTATATGCGACTTTCATCAAAATCAACTGAAAAGCGTACAATGGATTTTTCGTGCTATTTTCATAATAGTCGAAGCCTGCATTTTATTTGAAAAGTTTACTTTGAAAATTATTAAAGCATGAAATATGATAGAAAGATTCAAGCAAGCAAAATTTTATGAAAGCAGTTAGGCCAATTTCAAGAGTTCATAAGCAATTCCCATGTCTGCACTAATACCAGCACAAGCATAGCTGCAGAGAAAGAAAAAGCGACAGAGCGAGAGGACTGGAAACTAACCAAAAACTTTGTCATAAGTAACTGACAATAAATGTCACACAAAGCGCCATAAAAGCACAACACAACGATGCGTCGCAAATTGCAGAGCAGTGCGGGGAGGTGGGGCCCGGCCGAATGGAGCATAACAGACAGCAAAAGTTTCTACCTCAGCATAGAAGATGTCACAACTTCCGCATACATTACAACTATGTGCTTTCGCAAACACGCACACACGCTTGCATGAGCGTTGGCAAAGAGACTCGGCATATTTTGCTAGTTTAATGTAGGCATAAAGGATATGCACAGCCAAGAAGGAGAATATAGCGAGACAAAACAAACCATAAATGCATTATGCAAACACACACACGAAACTGTCACTGTAGCTACTCGAGGACAAGCACGTCCTTCAGTGTATGAGCTTATTGTAATGTTTTGTGGTCTAGCCTGTTTGGATTGTGTTGTTTTTTGTTTCATTTTCTTTGGTCTGATTGTAACTAAATATTGTTGTTTTACTTTTCTGTGCCTACGCCAAATATTTTTGGCAAAAATTAAAACGCTAAAAATGTAGGGAAACGAAGAATTCGGAGCACTAACATGTAAGCTGAAAACTTAGAGCACACGTATTCAATTTGCCATTTGAGAATGTCTGTTTAATTGAGCGGAACTGCTATGTGCTTTTAAGACTACTCTGCCAAAAACAAATCCCCACAAAGAGTATTCTGAGCCAAAAAAACATAATGCGCAAACAAATTTGAAAGTCGTTAAAGCACTCAAACTCGACTTTCGAGCACTTTGCATAAGCAGAATTTTAAGCGCCGAGCTTTTAATGCGCCGCTTTTCGACACGCTTATATGAATATAGCCAAGCGGGGTTTGGTTTGGAATAACATCAAGAAAAGGCGCGCCGCCCCCTCCCCCCCCCCCCCCTCCGCTCCGCCAAATTCTTATAAAGAAACATGCTCAGCTGCCATATACACACATGCTTTTATTTGCTTATATATTTTTAGGCGCTCAAATACTTGCACTCTTATAAAACTTCCACACAAGAGGAAGAGAGAGTGAGAAGTGGATAAAAAAATGTTAACTGTGTTTTCAATTGATAAATGCAGGCAAAGTTGGCGATTTTACGGAATCCCAAATATTGCCAAATATAGTTCCATTAATTTCTGATTTTTCCAGATGTGAATCCCTACAATAGCATAAGAAGCATAAAGAAGATAGCACCATTAGATTAGCTCCATTTGCCGACATATTTTTGTGCAATTATTTGTAAATTTCTCAGCCAATTTTACTCCACACATTTTCTTCTGTCAACATTATATTCTTTTTCAATAGTCTCTTCGAAACTGAATAATTTGTCAAAATAATTTTGCAGATTCTGCCATTTTTATTATCAAAATACTAATCGACTCCTGGATTCCTCTGCATATAAGTTTTTTCCAACTGCTCAGCTGGAATGAAGAAAGCCCGTTCCGAGCATTCCAGACTGAAACAAGAAGCAGATAGCCGATTATACGAATAAAGACAGCTTCTAATATCACCTTCATCATCGATGGCATATATTTTTATTCAAGGTTTTTTTGCAATACTGAAATACTGAAATGTCCAGTTGAACGTTTTCACCCGCCTTTTTAGATTTAAAAAAGCAGTCAAGTGCGAGTCGGGCTCGCTCACTGAGGGTTCCGTAGCAGAAATACCCTTTTTATCGTTCGAAATTAGTTTCCCCTTGCCCGTCTGGCCATAAAATTTTTTACATTTTGACCTACATCTTCGAAACCAATTCACCTAAAATTATAAAAAAAACATTTTAGGAATCCACGGACGTAGCCCTTTCTAACGATACCCCACACGATACGATTTAAAAATATTTTTATTTTTTTTTGCCCCACCCGAAAACCTTTAAAAATTTTAAAAAAATATTTCTAAAAATATTTCTTAACTTTTTATAGTGAAAATGTGTTTAGGTTATTAAGACCTAACATCGTGCCAAATTTCAGGTTTCTACGATTAAAAAAAGGTCGTTTTATATACACACACCCAAAACAAAAGTGACCTTATAAGTGTTCCCGTTTTTTTTCCTTTTAGGGGAACGGAACCCTAAAAATACTTTTTGTTGGTAGTCACGGGAGATATAGAAAATGAAGCTTACAAAGCATTTGAAAGTAACAACAATTGTTGCTAACGTTATCAAAGGCGCTGCCATGTTTGGCGAGACAGCAACGTGCCTGCGCTCCACTCTCTCTCCTGCACACACAACCGCTCGCTCAACGAAACTTTGACAATGATTTATTTTGCAATATTTTGTGAAAATGCTTGTTGGTGTGAAAATAAGTAAAGAGTGGAACTACCGCCGCTACTACTTGAAGCACCTTCACAATGAAAGGATGTCGGATTGAGTAACTTCTTCACATACGAGATGTAATAAAACTGGCGGTTTTTCAGTATAAATTTTGAACATTGCTCCTAGTTGTTAGCTTTGGTTTTATAAGTTACTCTGATATCGTAGAAATTGCAGCTTAATAATTTACTACTGAAAAGTGGAAAACTAAAGCACTAAACCATGTCCTTTTGATTATGACTTGCGTGCACGGCTGAATTCAGCAAAAAATAAACCCAAAGTTAATCCATCCACCTGGACTTGATTATTTTTTTTTAAATTATACTTTTGTTATCTCCCGTTTGTTATGCTTTTCTTGATTTACAAAGAAAACTAATACTTCATAACCAAATCGAATTTTTTGAGAAATATTTTATGTTTCGTTAGTCAAATAGTATACAAACCATGAATAAAATGCAATTTTATTGTGATCAAAGACCAAGAGAATAAAAACAACAACCTGCATATTCTACGGAACAATTTTTTTTTATTTATTTATTAGCCTGGAACAATACATACATGCATGCGCATACAAGCAACTGACCAAAGACACGATGCCATGGCAACTGCCCAACCAATCAATGACCCAATTCTTTTCTTTGCGGCGCAGAACACTCTCACTTCTTCTCAGCCCCCCTTCTGACTGCACCATCGACAAAATTTGGCTGCTGCATTTTAGTGTTGTCCTGCCCCTATTTCACATTGCGAAGGACGTGCTTGCTTGTGTGTATGTTGCGGAAACATTCGTTGGAATTTGTACATTTCGGTTTCATTTTCGTTTTTGCGCTTCGATTCCGGCAAGGGAGAGGCGCTTTGCTGCTACGTATGTGCCCAGTAAACAAATTTATTCCTTAAGACTCTTGTATAGCACATTTTTAAGAAACTACACGCTGATAAAAAGTTCAAAAAGAGTGTTCTTTTCTTTGTGCAAGTACTTGCTAAAGTGAGTCCAAAATTTATGATTCCAGCTTTTTATTTTACAGAAATTTTCTAGAATCATGGAAATTGTAAAAAATAATCTGAGATTATCTTTCCGCTTACAGCGATTTTTGGAATCAGCGTTCATAATTTTGTTAGATATGTGCTGTATAAGTTCGATAAGGCGCTGAAAAAATAATCGTTTGTAGTGAGTTTCAGAGTCTATCAGTTTAAAGAGCCTTCAATGTGATATCTGAAATATTGTTCGCTGGGTGCCTACAAACACGTTTTATCTGCGGCAGCGCATGTAAAATGCTGAGTTACAAGCCATCGCTGCAATGTGGCAAATTAATGAGCGCCTGAGGCCTGCAACAACGTGGCGCAATGTATTTTTTATTAAATTACCTTATAGCATTTTACGTTTTTTGCAGAGCTTCAGCTGAAAATTAAGCTCGCATTCTGCCTCGCCACATTGTATAAAAATGTATGATTAAGCGCAAACAAGAACAACAACGCCGAAGGATAGCAATGGAACTGCGTGAAAATCTGCCGTCGCGATTTTGTTGGACGCGCGCAACAACAAACAGACGCAAATGCATAAATATTCATTAATACCATGTTAAGGACATTAATTGTAGCCGCGCCTTCCCGAGTGGAAAGTCAATCCGGCTGGCAAGTAATTCATTAATGTGCCAGCAATGTGTAAGGTATGTTCACAAGTGGAAATGCTGCATTCACATGGTCGTAGACAGAAAAAATTATAGTGGGATGCTTTTTATTGCAGTTAGTAGAAAAGCACAAACAAATGCGAATGCCAATTTATGAAATAGGGTTTTTGAATCTCTCAACAGTCAGTAAAATAATGTGTTTCAAGATTTTTGGACTCTGGAAAGTATAAATAAATGAGTTAACCCTTAAATGATTATGAATGTGAAGGCACTTTAGTGTACCATGGTATGCATCTATGTATAATTCTACTAATTGAAACCCTTAGTTAGGAAATGCAACTCTGTACAAATACTGGAAAAATGCAACTCTGTTCAAGGAATAAAAACGGCAACTCAGGCCGAGCTCGGTCACTTCCGTTTGACAAGAGCGAAAATCTAGACGGCACCTCGACTAAATAAAGATAAATCAAAGAAGATCGACCATATTATCAGAGTTTATAAATGACAGTTTTTTTGCAACATTATATTATATGCAAAAAGTAGAAAGAGAAAATGTACATCATTCGATTTTCTTCTTATTACTTTTAAAGTTCTTTAAGGAAAAGAGATTGTATCTCTAAAAATACAGTGGCAACCCTTCGCAAATCTCCCGCTCTCTCATGCAGATAAACACACACATAAACATGTTTATACATGCATTTGCTTTTTCCGTGCATGTACATTTTAATAAACATTAATAAGAACATGTTACTGACTTACTTAGTTGGTCCTGAAAGCCCGTAACCCGTTACGGCCTGCCACAGAGCTTCTCTCCAGATGCTTCAGCTATGCGCGGGACTTTCTCAATTGGAAGTGTCAAGTATTGCCAGTGTCTTCTCCACTTGGTTCCTCCATCGTAGATGCCTCCTTGGGAGTCCCAACGAATTTAGTCATAGCTTCTGCGATTTCAACTTTTACATTGATTCCATTTAGTTTGGCTATTAAGTCCAGTTTATAGAATAACTATCAAAAAGTTACAAGGCGTCGTTTACGACTTTAATTTTTTTGTTTAGTCCAAGGCAACAGTTGAAGCTCAGCTGCAGATACAATCGATTACAATAGCCAAAAGTATTTCAAACAAAATCATGTTGCCATTTTCAATTTAATTCAAACTCTTCATTAATTATTCATTTCCGCTCATAATCTTTCTTTCAAGTACGAACAGACTGCGATACTATTTATTTATAGAAAGTGTATCACATAAAAAATCTTGTTTCAATTATCTTCTATTTTAAGAATGTTAGTACTAATTTTTACTTACATATTAGTATATCAACTCCGTTTTTAACTAATTTCCAAGCTGCAGTTACATTTGCTCTTACAATTTTATAAAAGTAGCTCTGAAATTTCCAATTGTGACTGCTTTTCAGGTCTGTAAACCAACGGAAGTAATGAGCATAAACGGGAAAAGTATTCCCATGATATCAATTCCGTTAGAAACAAAAACCCTTCAGCAACAAATTGTGGGCGCTACATCAACGATGAAATATATTAACACCTTTTTGCAATTCGATTAAATAATATTTTGCTAGATCGCAGTTGCTATCACGTAAAGTAGTTTGGAAAAAATTTTATATTAATGATAAGTTGTTAATTTCCCAGTTGAATCAAGATAAATGGCAACATGCTTACATTTTTGTTGTTTCTGTTTTTTGCAAGCTTTTATATAAAATATGCCAATTTTGTAAGAGATTCAATTTGCAGTTACGAACTGTTTTTTTTTCATTTTAACTGGTCTGCTCTCTTCAAATTTACTACGCGGCGTATACGTAACATTTTTTACAGATTTTAAGTATTGTAATAATTTCATGTTAAATTCCACTCAAATTTTCATAAAAAGTCTTACTAAGCTGCAAACCTTTCTAAAACACATTCAAATGAAATACTCTCAACACGACTGCCCCCATTTTTCCACAGTGAAATTACGGCTGCTGCTGCCGACGGTTCTTTCACCAAAAAAAATCAGATCGAATTTGTACTGTATGCAAAACGGTTAAGCTTATGAAATGTAATAGTGAAAAGTATACGTCACTAGTGAAACTTTAACACCAAGACTCAGAAGACTATTTGTACCATAGTTTCAATTAAAACTGTGGAAAGATTAAATTAAGATAAGAGGATATACATTTAAAATGAGCTCAGTGGACAAGTGTTTGCTCGCTGATGCGGAAGGCCTGGGTTCAAATCTCAGCCGACATTTTTAAATTGTTTCTTTGCGCGGCGCCACTTTTTGCAATGAATTGGCAATTCTCCGAAAGTATTCTTTGCTAAGCTTCTCAACCCGTTCGGATTCGGTTAATGGGGGTCTCGTCAATTTGTGCTAGAATATAACAAGCACGAAACAAGTTAAAGCGAGAAAGCTAGGCCTCAGCCTACAGCAGGCTGTTGCGCCAATTATTTATTTTAATTTGTTCTCTTATTTCCAAATTACTTTTCAGATTGCCAATTTTCTTGTCTGCTTTTCAATTTACCTTCTCTCAATTAAATTTAATATTATCTCATTTTCAATGTTCTCTCATCTCCAATTTACCGTTGCACGTTTTAAGTTCGTCATTTACTATTTATATTTTACTATATTATTATGATATTATCTCCTTCACAATTGAATCAAGAATGCATCTTAATAAGTAAAAATGTTTTAACGTGTTTTAAATGTCGAAATGGAACTCAACCACCTTTTGACTGTGTTGCTAGTTTTGTATAAATTTGCTAAGCAATTATTTACATTAACACTTCATGTCAAGCGCCCCGCTTGTAACGCATAAGAAACGCATTTAATTGCGGCCGCGATGTCGCTCATACGTCATGCATGCCAGAGACCAGCATTCAGCGAACACACACACGCATCGAAATGAGTTGGCAGCATCAGCTGCTGCTCAAATGCGCCATACTTAATTCCAGACAGAGCACACACACACACAACAACAACAACATGGTTAACTTGGCTTTCAGTAAATACGACGCGACCAAATATTTGCACTTTTGCAGCCATTTAGTCGGGGAGAGAGTGCAAAGTGGAAGGAAATGGGAGCACCACAACGAAACTTGTATCCATTTCGGCTCAGGGCAGCAAGTCAAGTTTGAATAAAATTGTTTGTATAAAAGAAGTTAAAAGAGAAAAGTTGAAAAAAATTCGAAAAAGTTTGCGACAGTTGAATAACATATAAAGTTGTTTGTTGTTGTTGTAGGGTAACAACAAACTTAATAAAATTTGTTCTATAAGTGGAAAAAAATTTTAATTATATAAATTCAACTACACAGTTGCTTTATTTTTGCTTTTATCTCTGCTAGTGGAAGAGTAACAAGGCAACAGAATTAGCCCGCTTGACAGGCCGGCGGAAATTGGATGATGGAAAGTAGTAGAAGGCAGGAAAAGTGCTGGGAAGTGTGGAAAATATCATCAAAGATACTCCACATCTGAGGCTAGTTTCTAGCTTTATCTGTTATTAAAATACACTATACAGTTTATTCCACATAAATATAATCATAGTGCTCATTCACCGTGTATATAAATTTTAAATTATATATGTATGTACCTATATAAATTTTGATTCTTTCGGTTACTTTACTTTCGGTAAAACGCCGCTTAATGGTCCGTATGCTTTTATTCGGTGTGTCTCAATGAGTCTCATGAAAATGGAAACGATTCTTCTACAATAATGTTTGGCTAAGCGCCAATGAGCAGCAGCTATTCGTTTTTCCATTTCTTTAACTGCCCCATTCCCATCCCGTATAAACCTCTTCTTTTTCACTTCACATTCTTCTTCCATTCTCCTCGCAATCAACTACCAGTCCGTTCCCTTCCACCAGTCACTTTTTCCTTTTGTTCCGCTCTCGCGCACTCATTAATAATCAACACTCTAAAATCAATAAGTGACCGCGACGATCGTTTTCCATTTTCAAAATTTTGTTTAATTATAAATCTGTTTTTAATAATTAAACGCGAAATTCCGCGCAAGCCACCACTAAAACCCCCTGTGTCCTCTCTCCTCTAAAAGAAGTCTGAAAGACTCAATTTGAATATAAATAAGTCAATGTGACTTGAACAATGTTTTGTTACTAAACTGTCGGCAAAATGTTTTATATTTATAAAAATAACAATCATATGATGTTTTGAAGTTTTGCAAATAATTTGAATAACAAAAATTATGGCTGGTGTTGAATTATAATGATATGGCTTGTGAAATTTTGAATAATAATGATATGGCTTGTGAATCAGTGGCAGCTTTCTAAAACAAGAACTTATATTAGCAGATGGAGAATTAAATTTTCATGATAAGCCGGTATGTATAATACCTTAAGTGAACGTTCTGAACATCGGCCAAAGATTACAGTTTTAACTGCATATACCGTCTGTCTGTCCTTTATCAGTCTGTCTCTTTGCCTATGTTTGTGTCTGCCCTACGCTACCGTCAAGTTTGCCATAAAGTTACTCTTCTGTTTCAAGTTCTGCGATAATCTAAATTAAACAACGGATGCGCTCATCACAATTTCAAAACTTTAAAATTTATCTCGTACTCAAATTATAAGCATAAAGCAATATAAGGGAATTAATATACTGAATATTGAGAGCATTGAAATATCCCAGGCAAGTGGGTAGTTGTTGAAAGAAGTTCTGCCGTTGACAGTTTTATTTGGAAGGTAGTTTGTTCTGCTCGGAGTTTGAAGAATATTTTCACTCAAGTGTGAAAGAACGCTGGTGCTAGGAAAAATTATCTGTACGGAGTAGATATTGGTAGAAACTTGCTTAAACATATTTTTCTGAAGCTATCAAAATCTATCCTGCTTATCCCGAGGATTTTTTGGCATTTGATCCTGTCTCTATTTTACGGGTAGTACCAGAAGTTGTGTCCGACTACTGCACTAGAGTGGGGTATAGCTGTGCCCATAAACTCTACTAACTAAAGCTTTCTTATTTCGTTCAATTTAAGCAATTCAATTTAAGCTTGAATGCAAGTCACACAACTTTAATTCGTTATCTGTGAGTAAATTATGTACTCCTACATACATTCGCGAGCACACCCACACTGGCGATGATTGTGACATACATATGTACATGCAGCTGTGATACATTTATATCCTTTATACAACATTCAACTCATCAGCACACATGCAAGTGTATATATAGGTATATATGTATGTGTGTGTGAATAAATTAAGCATTTTTAAAATGTGTCCATTCAAAGTAAAAAACGCGGCAACAACGGCAACAGCAAACTTTTTCAATTCTATAAACATACAAACACATGTACACGACAAGTATTACACATACTAGCACAACACAGTTGTAACTACCAACTTACTGTTCAGTCGCTCACACACATACAGATATGCACACAAGAGTAGATGATAACATTCATGCACGGAACGAAGAGAGACAACTTTTTAAAGGCTTTTCTGTTGGGTTGTTGACATAACCGACTTTTGTAGTCATCAGCAACACGATGATGCCCTGCGCTTGCTATTGTTGTTATATACTACTATGGCCGTTGTTGCCGCTGTCGTTGCCATTGCCTGTGGGAATTTGTGTGCTGGATCCCTTCGCAATTTATTGAACAGACAACCAACGGCCTATGATGAATTGCAAAGTAGTGCGAGTTGGCGGAAACGAAGGACGGGCAGGCCAACGGGAGTAGGGGCTCCCTCATTTAAGGAAATTACAAAATTAATTTTTAATGAAATTCTGTGGATGACATAAACGGCACAGTTTTACACACAAACGACAACAGCAACAACAACAGTCGCTGAGGGTGAGGTAACATTTGGAGTAGAGATAGATAAAATATAAGGTAAGTTTGGCTAGTATTTTTGGATTTTGTTTAGAACTCATAAGAGCAGAGAGCTCCAAAGAGAGTACTTACTTAGAATTGTGGACCACTAATTAGAGGAAAAAAAAGGAAATTTCTATCCCATAGATCGCATTGCTTTCAACTGTCAAGGAAAGCAGACGTCGTAAGTGCTTGTCACACTGCCTGCCTAATTGCAATTTGCTGCTCAGCTCAATTCCAGTTATCGTACGGCTGGCGCTTTCACTCTTCTCGCACGTGCCACATTTGGAGTGGAGAGCAGCAAAAAATTCTTAATTATGACATGCACTCGGAGTGGCAATTATGTCGCATCAGCTTGGCAATTTCTTGCAGCTCGACGCCCACCAGCAGGAAACTTTTAAACTTCCTGGCGGAAGCAAGGATTCCATTTTGTTAGCCGGTACTTGGAATGAGCAAAAAACTAACGATGGAAGAGAGTTGCAGCCGCGTCAGAAAGGTAAGAAGAGCCACAAGTGCGTTTGTGCATACATACAAGCTCGTCATTGTATTCGCTCCTGTTAGGTGTTGTAATGTAGCTTCGGGATCCGGTTCAGATAAAGAGAGTTAATATAAAGAGAATTTTTTTCACAATTGTTTCTTTGCGCGAGGAATTGACGATTCTCCGATAGTATTCTTTGCCATGAAAAGCTTCTTAACCCGTTCGGATACGGTTATTTGTAGGTCCCGTTAGTTTGGTAAAATTTTAAAAGCACACAAAAGTTAATTCGACAATGTTAGGCCTAAGCCCATGTAGATTTATTTTTACACTCTTTCTTTTAATTTTTCTTGACTCGGTCGGGTCGAGCAAATTGCTCGAATTTTATACATTTTCGCTATTTGGGTAGCTCTAATCAAAAATTTGCTGCGAAGTGGAAATTGGAATATATTTCATAAATATCGCTTCGGTTTGTCAAGGCCAAGAAGTGTACAAAAAGGAGGCTCTTCATTGTACCTCTGAACAGCTTGATTTGTAGCGCGATCATCTGTGGCAAGCATCAGGATATTATTTGTTCCAGTCAATACATCCAGCGAAGAAGCGGTCTCCCTTTCCGATTCTATGTTCGGAAATCCAGATTATTGTATAGTTTTGAACACTGTATACCCTACACCTATGGTAATAGGGTATAATAACTTTATGCGAAAATTGTAACGCATTAAAGGAGACGTCCAAGGTATAGACATAAGTATATAGAAATGATCAGAATCACTTTCTGTGTTGATTTCCGGTTATCCGTCTGTCTGTCCGTCTGTGCAGGAGAGAAAGAAGGAGGTGTTCGATTTGAACCAAATTTGGTACACAGTGCGAGTGAGGTCAACTTAGTTTAAGTTCCGAGATTAGCCAAATCGGTCGAAGGACGCGCCCACTCTAGGCCTGTAAGTCCGACTACCTCGGATTTTTTTCGGTAAAATTACTATAATTTGTCTAATTACTCATGAAAAAGAATTATACTTGGTATTTAAGTTAAGAGGTAGGTCTTCTATGTCCCACGAAAAAATGGGCGTGACCCGCCCACTATATAGCCGGGAAAAAATTTTTCCGGTAAAATGGCTCTCAATTAACTATTTATGAATTTAAATGATTAAAATTTGGTTTTTAAGTTCAAATATCGGCCCCACATGCCATATTAAAAAATGGGCGTGGTCCGCCCACTATATAGGCGGTAAGCTGAAAATCCTCATAACTTCCATAATATATATACAAGAACGTCCATATTTAGTAACTTTATTGCTGGTAAGAGTACCTTTACATTTTTTTTAAATGGGCGTAATCCGCCCACCATGAAGGCGGTAAATAATATATATCGATAATTTAAGTTGTAGTCCCTCCAGAGTATCAATAGTTGCTATATACAGTTCTATAAGAACTACCTTTTAGTTTGACAAAAATGGACGTGGTCCGCCCATTCAATTACTTGGTGTCGGGTATTACTCTGTCGGTGAAACCTGACTGATGCTTCCTTACTCGTTAGATATAATGAAGGTGAAACGTTTCTCGAAGATCTGTTGTTGTGTCTATAAACCGGTATAAATGAAGTATCTATCTAGATATCTTCAACACGATTGCTGCATAGACCTACACTCCACCAGTTGCAGGTCTTATATGTATCCTAACATGTGAGGGTGCGTGCACATGTGTCTATGCGTGTGTGAACCGCGTTTCGCTTGTTGAAACTTGTGGCAAAACTTTCGAATTAACCCGCGTGCACTACGAAAAACTTTTACGTACTTGCAACCTTACCAGAAGCATGAATTAATGGCTCACTCGCTCGTAAATTGCAAGAAATTATATTGGCTGGATAGATTACACAAGGATAACTTCTTTAAGTGTATAACACGAGCTAAAACTGGTACCGACAGTGAGCAGAATTTTGAGAATTAAATTCATTATTGAGAAAAGCATGATGGCAGGGGTTTGTAAGTGTAACAGGAGTCGTTCCACAGCAGCTAATCTTAAAATTATTAGATAAATGCAATTGGAAACTGCGATATCTTGCCATCTGTGGAAAATGTAGTAAAGGAAATCGAGGGCAAGAAGATCTGTCGCCACTTGGGATCATTAACAACTAACATATATTGGAGTGCTTTGAAAAGGAAATGTTCTTCTAGCCATTCCCCTCAAATACTTAGATTTGTACTTGCAAAAATAAACTTTTCCCTTCAATTAACTTACTCCTGGGGTGCTCTAGAAACCAATTCCTCCATATTTGTGGTGTGCTTATTCTTTCTCGCTTTCTTAGAGATAGCTCCCCTGGCGTGTATGCCTGCAGCCACCGCCCATCTGCATTGCATTAAAAAGGTACGTCTCTGTGTGTGTGTCTGTGTGTCTGTGATACACTCAAACTATCCGCAAAACTCAATCAATCAGATGATATCCTGCACTTCTTTGGCGTTCTACTCTTTGCTTTCCTATGCCACTCACTCACGAACACACACTCACACACACAATCATACAATTGCACAACACATCAAATAAAAAATTGTCGCAATTTCCGTCGATCGCATCTCACCTCACCCTCTTCGACTATCCCATTCACTCAGGCATATTTCTGTCCAATGATGCCACCCGCGCACATTCCACAATCGTTGCAATAAAGTGCCACAGCAAAGATGAAAGGGATGAAGCAGAAGGAGCGGCAAGCAAAAAAGCTCATTTTGCAATTTAAATTGCCAGATTTGCAACGAAATTCGCGTTGATCTCTGTGATTGTGTGTGTGCATATCTATATGTGTGTGTAATGCACACCACCATCGCAGTGCAGCAGAATCGTTTGCAAACAGCGAAAAATAGTAGCGGGAATGTCAAAATTTGCCGAAGGATATCAAATCGGCAAAATGTTGGGTGCTCGAAGCTTTTAGAATGGATGGCATCAGTGCCGCCGTTTGTTACTTTTGAGCATCTATGCTCAGTCGATTTTGAGTGCTCTTTTAAACACACTCTTTTAAAATATTTAGAAAGGAGAGCAGTTTTGAAAATATGCTCCTATTTTCACACACCTTAAGCTCTGAGATGTTGCGTATAAAATTTTGGCATAGTCAGAGTCTGACTACACTCGAAGACGGTTCGTTTTTTCAAGCACTGCAATTTGCTTTTGATTTCACTTAAAATTTACTGAAACTTAAAAGAATTTCTTTAAAAAAATTTAGTTTTTTGTTAACAGAGCGCGTGTTTGTGTGCTTGCAACCGATCAAAGTCAATTTAACTACTGAGATGCGAATCAAAAACATAAACAAAACACCAAAAATCATAAAAAGAAAAAACATATCAAAAACAAACAACAATTATCAACAACAAACATCAACTATGAATACAAGAACGAAATTGGCGTAAAAACCGGTTTCTTCGCCTCTCATTACACAACAAGTGCGCTCGCCCTCAGCAGGTACTGAGTCATCTTTTACAGACATCATGCAACAATCGCAAAAAGAATTGGAGACAAAATTGGAGAAACAGAAGGAGAGAATTGTAGCCGAGTTCAGTTCCGCACTCAAAATTTCCAAAGATCGCGTAATGCAGAAATTGAGTGAAACGTCAGCGTGGATAATCAATCTTAAAAGCACTCTGTTCTCGTTTGAGAAGCGTGTAGCTGCAGTGGAGAATTTGTGCTCTAATATGAGCCTGCTTCCGCAGAGAGTAAAAGCCATAGAAGACGCTCAACCCTACTGCAGTGGTCAAAAAATGAGCTTAAAGCGCCAATCAGTCACCGCGTATCGTATATAATCGTATCGCAGACAAAACTTATTTTACTCGAGCCCTATACATGCGTTCGCTCATGTCGTATTTACTCGGATCGTAACGCAGAAATTCTCATAGAAATAGGTCTCTCTCAGACATTTACGATACGATTAAATACGATACGCGGTGACTGATTGGCGCTTAAAGCAATAAAGCCCAGTTGGATAAGCAGGAGAACATTGCAGTGGCAGCAGATATTCGCATCAACGGAATTCCATACTGCGATAACGAAGATCTCTCGCTGATATTTAAAAAGATATGCGACACGGTGAATATTATCCCACCAATGCTACGAGCTATTTTCTGTGTTCGTCGTCCCAACGGGTCTACTAAATCGGATTCCACTATTATAGCTAAATTGGACTCCCCCTCCCATTCAGCCAAAGTTTTCTAATTTATATTCCTCATGACTTCTCAACTTAAGGCTCCGGGAAGCTCCAAAGTTTATTCCTACGAAATGATTCGAATCTTGTCTGGACAAAGAAATGGAGTTAAAATTTGTCACATCAATGCTCAGAGTCTTGTGAAAAAAATAGATGAGTTAAGATACTTGTTCGAAGTTTCTGGTATCGATATTTTGTGTGTTTCCGCAACGTGGTTCGTTCCATGCATGCCAAATGGTCTCTTCAATATACACGGCAATAATCTTTACAGGACTGATAGAAACGCACATGCTGGTGGGATGGCCATCTATGTCAAAACTTGCTATCCTTGTAAAATTGTTCACCAATCTGATCCTGGTTGTTCATGTGAATATTTATTTTTAAACCTCACAGTGGGCGTTAATAAACTTCTCGTCGCAACCATATATAGATCAAATAAGAACGTCGATATCTGCCTTTTAGTTGATGTGATTGAACAAGTGTGTCTGCCACACAAAAACATTATTATTGCAGGTGATTTTAACAGCGACTTGCTGACTGAAACTCACTTACTTCATAGCATGCAATCTCTGTCTATTCCCAGCTAACAAGGACGATCCCACTCACTTCACAAAAACAAGTCACACGTTGCTCGACCTACTATTTGTTAATGACGTCTCGAATATTTTATTATATGACCATATCAATGCTTGTGCTTTTTCTAAGCATGATCTTATATTTCTAGCCTATGATCTTCAAGTAACCTCCGCGCCGGAAACTTTTTCATATCGCGATTTCAAAAATATAAACTACGATTTACTTAAAATGGATGTAAATAGAACCAACTGGAGTTTAATTTACAGCATGGCTAGTGTTAGCGACCAATTAACATTCTTAAATGACAACGTTAGATTTTTATATGACAAATTCGTGATCGTTAAATGTAAGACATTTTCTCAAAAAAAAGCCCTGGTTCAATCGAGAAATCGAAGTCATGATTTCAAATCGTAATAGCGCATATAATCGTTGGAAGCGATATAAAATTCCAGAAATGTATAAAAAATTCAAGAAAATCAGAAGCTCTCTTAATTCCATAATAAAGAAAGCTAAAACGAAACACTATGAATCAAAATTCAACCACGCGATTACTTCCAAGCAAAACTGGAAGCTAATAAGAGAAGTTGGCATAAATAGAGAAAAAAACCGTGTTTCCATAGATACATCTTTAGTAAATGAAATCAACAAACAGTTCGTAGATATAAACTCAGACAACACATACAATACCTCTCCAGTAAGCGCACCTTTTTTCAGCTTCAGCGTTGACCAGATGGAAGTCTTGCGATGTGTCTTGACAGTTAAATCAAATGCAATAGGATTTGATGAAATGCAGCCGATGTTCTTAAAAGTGCTTCTTCCTGCCTTGTTGCCTTACATCACGCACATTTTTAATTCCGTAATAACGTGCTCAACTTTCCCTTACTGTTGGAAATCTGCTAAAATAATTCCACTGCCTCAGGGAACTTCGGAATATCGCCCAATCGCTATATTGCCATTCCTATCTAAAGTTCTTGAACGTATTCTCTACACTCATGTAAATGATTTTATCACTCTGAACTCAATGACTACCGAAAAACAATCTGGATTTAGGGCCAAAAGAGGCTGCATAACAGCTTTAATACAAGTGTCAGAAGAAATACGCGAAGCCTTAGACAATAACAATGTCACTTTTCTAACTCTCCTCGACCACTCCAAGGCCTTTGATACAGTAGATCATAATCTAATGTGCTTAAAACTTATAAAACTTGTTCAATTTTTCCGACACCGCTGTGAAACTTTTGAAATCTTACCTATCTAATAGAAGACAAACTGTGTGTGATAGTAAAAAAAGTTTCTGACCTTATGTGTTTGTCAAGAGGTGTTCCTTAAGGCTCAATACTGGGACCGTTATTGTTTTCTATGTATGTTAACGACATAGTTAAAATATCACAACACTGCAATAGTATTCACAACTGGGCATCGAGGAACGGACTGTGCCTCAATCCAGTTAAGTCAAAATGCTTAGTTATTCACACGAATCGAATTGATCTTAGCTCCATTCCTTGCATTAACATAAATGACAAAGAAATAAAATACGTCGACTGTGCAAAAAACTTAGGAATTACGTTTAATCAACGTTTAACTTGGAATAATCACATAAATACAGCAGTTGGTAAGGTTTATGGTATGTCGCGTAGTTTGTGGACTGTACAATACTTTACTCCAGTCAGAATTCGGTTACTATTGGCAAAAACTTACATGATTCCGACTTTACTGTATGGTTGTGAAATATTTGCAAACTGTGATAGCGTGAGTAAAGCTACACTGATTGTTGTTTTTAATAATATAGTTAGATATATCTTTGGCATTAGACGTTCTGACCACGTTTCGCGTTAAGCTTGCAAAATTTTTAATATGCCCTTGAACTCACTACTAAACTTTAGAACAATTTTGATCTTACACAAAATTATAACATTTAAATCACCGCCAGAATTGTTTCCAATGCTACAATTTTCACGTTCTGATCGTAAGAATAATTTAATACCTATTCGTCATACTCGTCTAACGTCTGAACGACAATTCTTCGTCCATGCAATACGTCTTTGGAACTCATTTCCCAGAGATATCCCAACTACTGGCAATGCATACAAATTCAAAAGTTAACTTTTTAATTTTCTCTCCGTTTAAATTATGTTGCTTATATTATATGTTTATACGTTTATGTACCCGTGAAGTGCCCTGATTTGACTTAACTTTAATATGACTTATTTGAATATGACTTAATTTAATATAACTTAATTTAATATGATTTTTACTTTATGATAATGATAATCAATGGACAATTAAATAAATTGTATTATATACTAATTACTTTGAAACTCTATCTTATAAGCTTATGTATGTATGTAGCTATTTTGCTCATTATGTTAAATAATTTTTCGTTTATACATATGTATATCTACATCTCATATCATTGTGCAGCTAGTGCTTTAATTATAATATATTTATCTTGTTGTACTAGCAAATCTCGTAATAAAAAAATTTAAAAAAAATATGTATTTGCGATTCCCTGAGCATTTCTTGAACTCTGAATTATCTTTGATCTTTCTAAAATATGTATGCAATTCAATTTGCAAACCAATTTGCAAGTATTGTTTAGTTATATACAGCATTTAAATAGTCTGAGAGTATGACTTTGCTTTCTAATAGCTTCATTTCCATATTACTGCTAATCAATCGAAAATGGTTGAGTTCAGACATTAACTATTTTTCGCAATTTTGTTTTTTTTTACATTTTCCTGCACTTAATATTTTACTCTACTTTTTTAGAGTGTTTTTGATACATGATCCTAGAAATTAAGTGCGATTATTTTCTTTAAAGCAGATGGAAAGACCCTTTCCGGTTTAATTAAAAATCGTGCGTAATAAAGACCTCGTCCTATATTGCCAGTGCCTCCTCCACTTCTGTCTGTGTTCCAACTGCCGCCTCGAATACCTTCTTCGCTGGAGCTCATTCGTCCATACGTATGACATGACCCATCCAGTGAAGCCGCTGGGTGGTGATGCGATGATGTCAATATCGGCGTAGAGCTGGTAAAATGGAGGTTGTTCTTTTAGTTTGTGGTTACGATCCTGCTTACACAATATGGATTCCTTCAAGAGTGGACCCTTGCTGAGTAGCAACCACTTGAATATTTGCGATGTCATTATAATATCGACGGGGCTCATCTATTTTAAATAATGCTAGCAGTAAAACACGATGAATTTCTTTAGAGTCGCTTTATTGCTTAAGATTGGTCAGCAAATGAAGGGAAACATTTTGTGGAGAGTACGTTTAAGAAAGATCATTGGCATCAATTGGTTCGGATCTTGAACAGAGCGCGGGGTAGGCGGGATTGGTGCCAGTTGTGCAACCTGAGGCAGCTGTAGCGCAGGAGGCGTATATGCGGTGGTCTATGAGGTTTGTGACGGCGTAGTTGCAAGCCAGCAAATAGGCAGTGTAGGGCTGGCCTTTAGCGGTGTAGGTGGAAGCGGCACAACCAATGCGCGTGTTCCTGTCAGCCACCATAACGGTGAAATGGCCGATGGCGCTGCAATGAATTGAACCAAGTTAGTTAGTCTTGACAACGACAGTTGTCTAATGGCAAATACTACTCACGGTCCACGATAGTTTCTCGGATAGGAGTTGATATATTGCATTCTGCTGTTCTTGATCTCATTATACCACATATCTACGGCCGCTGTGAGGCGTGCCTTGTGGTCAACCGGTCCATAATAACCCATCCAAGCCAAGTTTTGACCGGAGCGCTGGAATGCATTCGTGTTGTGGCACTTGTCGTGATTCATTTCGCATTGCTTCACATTGTAGGCAGCCAAAGTAGCCAATTCGTCGTCCCACTGCATTGAAGCCATGCGACAGGCGGCATCATGGTTGGCACCAGCTCCGCTCGCAACAATATTACGCTTCTCATTGTGAGCATTTACAATAACGTTCTTCAAAGCGTTCGTAATGGTAACCATTTTGGCATCTTTGGGACACGTGGAACTGAAAGCCTAATGCAGGGAGGGCGATAAAGATGGATTTGGATTTGTGACCTTGCCACGGTACATATGTATATATGTATATGTATACTCACGCCGTTATTTCCGCAAGCAACGTGTTTCTCGGAACCGCAAAGTTTTGGTGAACAGTAATCGACGGCGGTGACACCGTAAATTACCGTTGCAACCAATAATAACACTGATAACGGATTCATGGCGATAAGATTATGAACGTTACACTGGATCTAAATACGTTGGACAAAAGCGCCTGTGCAGTTTTGACTTCGACTCTTAGAATGTCAAGGCTGAACTGATGATTTCTTGCAGGTCTGTTGTGATTTATATGGTCGCAGCTATCGACGCACTCAGCAGCTCCTACGTGCACATCGCAAAAACCTTATCTAATTGCTTGTGCGCTTATAGAACTGAGGCATTTGTTAATTGTTTAAGAAAATTTCTCAAAATATTTGCTTTTAATTATAAAGCGAGATAATATTTATTGGAGGGGGAAGCTATGCGTTCGCGACCACTATTATCGGATATTTATACTAAAAAATTTTAACCAAACAAAATTTCCAGTAGAATTCTGAAATATATACATTGTTGCTGTAATACGACCTCTTTATGAAAAATTATCTCTGAAAAATTATTTTTCGCTTTTCGAAGCAATCAATAACCTATCCGTAGTTTCATGTAGATAATGCAAGTGTATACAAAAATCGCAGGAAACAAAGGAAACACCTTCTTAAACAAACGCAATTACATCTAAAAAGA
The DNA here is from genome assembly GCA_963457695.1 of Neria commutata. Taxonomy (NCBI): domain Eukaryota; kingdom Metazoa; phylum Arthropoda; class Insecta; order Diptera; family Micropezidae; genus Neria; species Neria commutata. The sequence goes on along the minus strand of OY735249.1, from coordinate 21,784,238 downwards.
AAGAGAAAGAAGCACTTCCAATTTCGCTTTAGGACTTAAAACTAAAGGCCGGCCAAATTTCTGCTTTTAGACGAAGCTCATAAAATTATGTAAATAATTGGAGCAATAGCTCACATAAACGAGGCTCAGGCCGAGCTTTTGCGCATTAACTAATGTGTGCACATTCCATTCTTAGCACAAGCTACCGGAACCTACAAATATATTTTCTAGCCATGTTCAAACTTGATTGAGAAGCTTTTTCTCATGCCGATGAAAAGAATTGCAGAGTTTTTCAGGATAGATGATGCTGAGCTAAGAAACAATTAGGAAGCATATTCTACTTTTTTATAAGCTTTATATTAGGTTCACATCCGGTATGTACATATGTATGTGGGTCGTCAAATCTGGTAATCAATTTTTCACCCACTTCCCGACTACTTAGAGATCTGAAATTTTGCATACATGCGTAAACACGCTGACAATACATGAATCAATAAATTTTATGGGCGTAGGATAAGGGGCGTGGCACTTTTTTAAACTCCAGATTTATGTATAACTTTAGAACTACACATCACACATCAATGAAACTCGGTAGGAACTTACTACATATCCATATCCTTCTGAGAAAATAAGGCGGACACTGGATAAGGGGGTGTGGCACCCCCCATACAAACAAAATCGTTTATATAGAATAGCTTTGGAACTAAAGGTCGTGCAGCATTGAAATTCCGTATACAGGCCCCTCTTGGATGCTTCGTCCCACTGGTAAAATTTTATTTAAATAAAAATAATTTAAATAAAATATTGTGGTAACTGTTTGACAAATATTGAACACATGAGCGCCCCAAGCTTTTATGGATAGTAAGATACAGGTGACTTAAAAACAATTTATTTTCTACTTTTTAGTACATTAAATAAATTAAAGCTTATTTTTAAAAAGTTTTTTTTTATATAATATTATTTAGATGTTATGATATACTTACTTATTTACTTAATTGGTTAGAACTACACGTTACCGGGTCATGACCTGACGTACAACTTCTCTCCAAGCGCCCCTAGAACGCGGGCACCTTCTCCAGTTGGAAGTTGGAAATTCGAAGCGGTGCCAGTGACTCCTCCACTTGGTCTTTCCGTCGGAGGCATGGGCTCCCACGTCGTTTCCGTCCTCAAACTGCCACCTTAAATACCTTCATCGCTGGAGCTCCTTCATCCATACGCACGATAATACCCAGCCAGTGACGCCGCTGCATAGTGATGCGACTGACTATGTCAATATCAGCGTAGAACTCGTACAGTTCGCGATTCGTTACGGTGCAGTAATCATTCAAAGCGGATGAGGTTGAAGATCCTGCGGAGCACTTTGCTATCGAATACTTCAAGAGAAGCTCCATCAGTCTGCGAAATCACCCATGCTTCAGCGCCATAAATCAATACGGCGATGATGAGCGTCTTGTAGAGTGTCAGCTTTGCTAGTCGAGAAAGGACTCTACCCCTCAATTGCTTACAGAGTGCGTAGTAGCACCTATTGGCAAAATGTATTATCCGCTCTACCTCCAAGCTGACATCATATGTGGTGGTAATGACGGCACCAAAACATGTAAGCTCCTTGACGAGAGACTCGCATTGCAACCGACCGCAGGGCTTTTCTGTAAGCGGCATTCTTCACAACGGCGACCTGATGACACTCCTCGTCATACCATTGGTTCCGCCGCAGTGCAAACCAAGGACGTTCTCCGTGACAGTGCGCAAGGAGTGGGAGATTTGTGCAATAGATAAATACAAATAACCAATATTGAACGTCTGTAAGATATGTTTTCTACGAAGTTTGCGGTTTTCAAATTATAAAATGTCAGAAACACTGCAGATCCCCCTTATTTTCACAGCAGTGGGCCAAGGTTGTCATTATTCCATTATGGGCCATAGGTAAAAGCGGCACTGCTGCGAGTGAATAAGACAGATTGGACAGAGTGAGTGAGCCACACAAAATGTTTGTTATATGTGCACGTACAACTAAAAGGACTACTCGACTGCTTTGTTACGTGCATTGCCTTCAACACGCTGCACCCGTTTCCGCTAAATGCTTGCAGAGTTTGTTGGCTATGTGTGCATGTGTATGGCTTATCATGAATATTCATTATAATCAGCTGTAGCAAAGCGCATGCATACACATACATACATGTACTGAAAAAAGCATACACACATGCACAAGCGCTGTCAAGCTTTAGAGGACTACTCACAAGCGCATTGACAACTGTGCTGAATTGTGCGCCTTGCCTCATCTCATAACGCGTGTATTTTTATTTCTCTGCAACGCGATAACTTTTAAGCTGCACACACACACAGATTTCGAGAAACAAATGCTTCCTCCTGTGCTACTCTTCATGCGGGACCTCATGCACTTCCGCACTTCTGCACTCTCGCTATCTCATACACTGCACTTTCCACCTGTGTACATGTTGGTTCATGTATATTCGCTGTTGCATATTTAACTAGATTGTTGCACCGCATTAGATCGACGATAGTGTCTAACATGTGTAAAATTAAAATCCCAGCGGTTGTCTCCCGCTCCCCTCTACTCCCTCACGTTCCTCTCGAACACCATGTTGAGTGCACATGGTCACAAAAGGTCATTAAAGGAATAGAACTTAGATAAACTAAGCTGCAGGTGAGTAGCAAGTAGAGAGGAGCAGGCGGCCGGCAGTTAGGAAGTAGTCATGAAGGTTGTTTTGTTGTTAGCTTCCTGTTGTTGTTGTCGTGTAGCGTATATTTGCAGGCAGCAAGAAACCGTGCCAAAATTGCTGGGCAGTTTGAGCTTCAAGTGCAAAGCTTAATTCTCAGATCTAAACAAACGTTAAATAAAATTATATAAAAAAAAACTTTGTAAAAATAAGCTTTAATTTATTTAATGTACTAAAAAGTAGAAAATAATTTGTTTCCAAGTCACATGTATCTTACTATTAATAAAAGCTTGGGGCGCTCATGTGTTCAATATTTGTCAACCAGTTACCACAATATTTTATTTAAATAATTTTTCTGCAAATAGATTCTTCTAGTAATGAAATATATTTTGAATATGGATATTGAGCGCACAAGCTTTTATTAATAGTAAGATACAGGTGACTTGGAAACAATTTATTTTCTACTTTTTAGTACATTAAATAAATTAAAGCTTATTTTTAAAAAGTTTTTTTTTATATAATTTTATTTTCTACTTTTTAGTCTTCCATAAATTCAATTTTAGAGCTCTGAAATTTTTCACAAAAAGAATTTAAAACTTGCAGAGCAGTACACAATATTTAGGGTATTCACAGTGTTTGCTATCGTCAAATGTCATATCCTCAATTTAACAAATACTACGGCTGTGATCGACCCTAATATTCATGGCATATTTGTGGCGCGATGAGTTGTTGTTGTTTTGCTTGCAAGGCGCGGCGAGTTCCTATCGTTTTTCATTGATGTGTGGTGTACCTATAATTATAAACTGAAGCCCAAGTGTGTAGTTGCTTGAAAAGTGCCACGCCCCCTGTCCTACGCCCATAAAATTTTACCAGTGGGACGAAGCATCCAAGAGGGGCCTGTATACGGAATTTCAATGCTGCACGACCTTTAGTTCCAAAGCTATTCTATATAAACGATTTTGTTTGTATGGGCGGTGCAACGCCCCCTTGTCCAATGCCCGTCCCATTTTCCCAGTAGAAGGATATGGATATGTAGTAAGTTCCTATCGAGTTTCATTGATGTGTGATGTGTAGTTCTAAAGTCATACACAAATCTGGAGCTGATAAAAAGTGCCACGCCCCTTATCCTACGCCCATAAAATTTTACCAGTGGGACGACGCATCCAAGAGGCGACTGCATACGGAATTTCAATGCTGTACGACTTTTAGTTCCAAAGCTATTCGAGATCAAAAATTTGGGTTGTATGGGCGGTGCCACGCTCTCTTGTCCAATTCGATGTTTTAATAGCTATTCTGCTATTCGGGGTGGAGACGAATCCAACAAATCAAATATCATAAAAATCGGTCCAGCCGTTCTTGACTTATAAGCGTTCGACATAAACATAAACTTTCTTTTATATATATAGAAGATGACAAACAAATTTTGATCCATTTATAATAAATTTTCTACGTTTCCATTTCGTGTTTTGCAAACGGCAACAGTAGGATAATGACTGCGAAAACTGCAGAAATTCGTTACTGCGGTGCCAAGCCGTTGCATTAACGAACGCGTTGCACGCAGTAGTATTGCGTCATTTTGCTTTTACGAACGCGTTGCTTTGCAGTGCAACCGCTGGGTTGCATTTACGAACGTACCTCTTCTCTATAATTTACGTTATATTAGATACTAGCTGATTTACCCGGCTTTACCCGAGTGCCACATCATACGGTGAATAACAACTAAATTGGAATTTAAAAATTGTATTCAAAGCCACATTATTGTTAGTGGTATGATAAAGGGTAATTTGTTAGGGTGGTTTTAAGGGATAAGATATGTATATTGAGTGACCTTGCTTAAGACTTTCCTATTTGCTTGTGAAGTTTTGTCTAAATCGAGGAAGTCATATACGTAGGTCCTCACAGAACTATCTGTGTATGTAGATTACTCCTTTGGTGGAAGGCGAAAATTAAAGTAACGACCCCCTTCACTCCTCATGGACCCCAAATTTTTTACATACATTTGAGGTGTGCCACGCCACCTTGTCCCATGACCCTAAATCTATATACATACATATATAAAACCCAAATTATGTAAAAATGTTTACGTGAATGCATGACTAAATACTAACAGAATACAAAATTTTTATGTTGTATGACTTGTGGTGGTTTACCCGTGGGACGAAGCATCCAAGAGGGGCCTGCATACGGAATTTCAATGCTGCTTGACTTGTAGTTTTAAAGATATGCCAAATCAAATATTTAAGTTGTATAAGGAGTGCCACTCCCCCTTTTCCCACGCCCCTCATTTTTTTCAGCAAGAGGGCACGACTAATTACTAACAGAATAGAGAATTTTAATGTTGTATGGCATGTAGTTTTAAAGATATGCCAAATCAAATATTTAAGTTGTATGGGAGGTGCCACGCCCTCTTGATGAATCGAAAAATTTTATATACAGTCGCCTTCCTTTGGTCTTCAACAATATTGGTATAAAGTTTGGCTGAAATCGGTCAACGCGTGTAGCTTTGTATAGCCGGACAGACAGACAAACAGACAAACAAACATTCATTTTTATATATTAGATGAGTGCATTTGCCCCGTGCAAACCCACACAATTCACACTCACATTCCCGCAACACACTCAATGTTGTATCAGGCGCGCATGCCAGATAATGTCAATTCCGCAGTGCCGCAATTAAAAGTAGCGCTCGCAACTCTCGCAGCGCACTTACCTCCGCCCTACATTACCAATGGTGCCAAGAGTAATTGGAATTTGCGCTGCGCCTCATGCAGCAAATGAGGGCAACGAGGGAATTCCCGTTGAGTCTCTGGCGCTAGCGTAGAAGGCCATATGACGCGCACAGAGCAAAAACGCTTCGAGTGTCAATTTTTGCCTCATTGCGCACATGCGCTGTGCAGGTATAAAAGTCGTTTTTGCTCTGGGCGCGTCATATATAATCTACATGCCGAATCAGCGAAAACCCACACGAAATAAAAATGCCACTGCCGGCACATATAGAGGCATTAACAAATTTATTAACGGGCCGAAACTCAACAGTGCAACTTTGGGCTTTAGCAATCAATTTTTGAATATTACAAATGGTACTTGAGAATACGGCAAGGGTCTGGTGTGCGGCCTCATTCAATGAGCGAATGCGCCACAAGAAGCTATCGTCATTAAGTCGCACTTAATATGGCAATTGAATAAATAATATTTCTATTAAGCACAAATCATAGAATACAAGCAAATCAAAAAATTTGTTTTATAAGATATGTAATGTCTATTTTGCATGTGGTGTAGTAGTAACTTAGCAGTAATATATGTATGAGCACAAAATAAGCACAACTGAATTTACAAATAATTAAGCACAAAAATACTTATATACGCACACATTGGTTTCCCTGTTTATACAGCAGTTGCAGCGACTTGTGAGCATACAGTTTTTTGAAAAATGTTTTGAAATATGAAAAAATGTTAGCTATAAGTTAAGCTTTGTGTTCCACCATAGATAATCGAAACACCCTGTATTTCTTTTATACATAGTTTCGATGCCATTAAAATAACCTCTCAAACAAGCCGTCTTAAAAATTACGTACTTAAAACAGTGCTAAATAACAATTACATTAATTAATTTAAACCTTTTTTTCAAATACACTATGGAAGGGTCGAAGAGGATATGCGCTGTGAAATCAAGCCATATCAAATGCCTTAGTGCGGGCACCATTGCTATCGGCAGCGGGTGCCGCTGGCATATTCGAAAGCGTACCCACGTCTGAGTTGATGAAGCGTTGCATAAACTCGCGACATCGCGTATCGCGATAATGATCCCTCGCATGATGTTTGGTGTTGCGCAGCAGCACACGCCCAAATACAGCGGCTAGTATATGCACAATAATAATCATTACAAAATCAAATCAAAAGATTATGACAAGCCTACATACCAACTTGTTGAGGATTGTAATACTTTTTTTCAATGCCGTCGCGCAAAAACATGCACAAATGCACGAAAACATTGCGTTTCGGACTGCTCAGTAGCGTTATCAGTTCCATTGCTTCGGTGGTGGTATGCGTGCGCAGCAGATCGTCTACGAATGGTTCAAGCAGCGGCTGCTCCGGCAGATCCAAAAGCATAAGTAAAGCATCCGCAGCAGCATGTGGTGTACCAGCTGTAGCAACGAAATCAAGTTAGTTGTTATATACACACTCAACAGAGATAAAAGCTATTTACGAAATTCATCTTGCGACCACGTATCCAACCAGTCGCGAATCGCATTAAAATGCAGATTACGTGCGTGTTTGTACTCCAAATTAGCGAAGGCACCATCTACTTTGTTGCCCTGTTTGTGTAGGTAATCAATTAGTAAGAAGAACTCGCGTGGCATGGTGACGCGAAACTCCGTTGACTCCTCGTTCATCTGCAAGCAAGAAAGAAACACTTAATCCAGTCGTACTTGCATAACCCTGCGTCTCTATCCTACCAAATCTTTGATTTGCGCTTGAGTATATTCGCATAGCGGGCGATCCGTGCGACAGAGCGTTTCCATTGACAACCCAAAGCAGCTTGGCTTGTACTCGCCCGTTACTGTGATGAAAATATCAGGACCATTTTTAACATGCAAGATCAATATATCAAAATCAAATTTCCAATTGGTCGTACGAATTTTCTGCAAGAGTCCCCTAATGGAGCGCACATCGACAAGACACTTGACACGTATGCTCTTTGTCGTATCTGCAAGTATGGCGAGATTGGAGAAAGAAGGAGAAGCAGATATTATTTATACCAGTGTTTCAAATATGCAAACTCCACCTACCACTCATTAAACTCTCAACTCTGGGCTCCACATGCAGCCACTTCTCACATACATCATTCAGCGGCGGATCCTTTACTTTAAACATAAAGTCCACAGTCATGGCGCAGCTGTTGGATACGGTGAAATCGCCCACGGCTAATTCGTTGAAGCGTACTACGCCAAAATCAATTACCGTCTTTTCCACACTTATTTGCGGTTGATTCTCGTTCTCGCGCTTGTCCACCAATTTGAGTACCTCCTCGTGTATGCGTTTATAGAGCTTCTCATCCTTTGTCTTTATCTATTGGCGGAACCAAATGAAATGCGTTCACTGTCACTCACACGTAAAGCGAAACAAACCTTAACTCCAAAAACAGCATACACGGGCTTATGATCACTTTGTCTAACATCCATGATGCTGTTGTAGGCCAATTGCTCAATACGAGCACCCTTCCAAAGTATACGATCGCAGTAGGCAGGCGCACGTTGCTTCTCGCTGCACAAAATCGATTTTAAATAAATACACAAATTTTAATTTAAAGGACAACCGGTGCATGAACTCACCTGCTGTCGAAATTATCCGTCCCTACATCGTATTTGTATGTGGGTCGGAAGTTAATGGGTCCCTCAGTGTAGCCCTCGAAGCAGTTGCCCTTGCGCATCTCCTGACGCAACTGATCGAACTGTAACAACATTTCATATGAGTTTGATGCTGACCGTGTCATGGGTAGCTGCAGTCCGGGCGGCTCCTCAATGCGGTAGTTCAAATCGCCAATCCAGAAAATGTGACTGAATATCGAATTCGAACAGATTTTGGAATTTAATTTAAGAAAACTCAAAACAATTCAAAAATAAATTACTCATGGTCATTGATGGTGCGCCGCAAATCATCATCGAATATCAGATTCTTAACTATGCCCACGTAGTCCATATTTCGTTGCTCTACGAAATTCATATGTGCGGCTAAGTGCGAGTTCACGAAGCAAATGTTGCCCTCATTAAGTTGTATGCTCACGGCGACACCTCCTTTGTTTCCCAGCGCATTGAACACTCCACGCGGAATCGATTTGACACGACAACGCGCCACATACGGGCGCACCTGCTTCCGTATAATCACTGTCAGCATCATTCCCACCAAACGCACAGACGTCAGTTCCTCATATTCAGCGCCCTTGTGTACACTCTCTAGCATTTTGTTTCTGCAAAGCAGTTGCAAAATAAATTAAATTAAATAATTGGATTTATACAGCTGCTCAAAGTGACACCTACATCCACAGCGCATCGGGTCGATTCTCACTAAAAGTGATGGCCTTCGCTGATGTGTCCAATTCCTGTAATGCAACGGCGTAAATGTCCGGCGGCGCTTCAGTTGCAGAGAGCCATAAGTGTAGGGAGCTGTCGTAATAGGATTTGTTGTTCACATTCCAAGTGGCACAGTAAATACTGAAACCGAGTAAAGAAATGCGTTGTTTTTCAAATCAAGTTGTCTTATTCCAATCAAACGCTTCAATGCAATCTCACTTAAAATCCTTGTACACTATATACTCATGTTCCCGCCGTTTCAGCTCCTGTTTCACCTCGCCAATTTGCCTGTAATCGTTGAGCCAACTGTAACTCAGCGCGTTGTCCGATGTCAGAGACATTTGAGCTGATATGATTTGCGCTTGAAAAGTGACAAAATCCACAGCACCTTCCGATGATATGATTGGATAGTAGAAATACTGTACCGCTGCTTCATCGGCGGTCTTCAGTTCGAACTGCAATTGGGATATGCCCTTCTTATCTGCCAGTATAGTTCAGAGAAAAGGAAGATATGTACATTCAAATTAGTAAAATGTCAAGCAAAGATAGATTTCGCCCGCCTTACCAGTACCAATATGAAAGCTCTCATTTAGCGGAAACACCTTATCAATAGCCAAGTCATTGCTGTTACGTGGCGGCAGACGCGCTGCTGTCAGGGCGAATACCGCATAAGTACCACCGGCCACCGAGACGACCAAGGCCAGCAGACGGCTGGTATGCTCCTGTCCAACAATCTGGTAGGCCTCAAAAATCTGCAAAGATAACCGCATAACGCTGGTTGGCCTGTCACTTTTGGATACACTACGTCATTTACCGATAGCACATTCTCGTTATCTTTAAACTTTCGCTGAACTACTTCAATAGTTGTTTGTGATTTGAGCTCGCCATCAGTTTCCATGCTGCTCACGCTACTGCAGGACACCGCAGCAGAAATTGTGGGAATCGCATCCAGCGCTACCACTTTCAGACCTCTTTCGTTGCTCATTCTCCCACTACCAGACGCTGTCTGTGCCGCTTGGTATTTTTAGACACTTGTGTTGTTTACTTTGTTTACGTCATTCACTATTTTGCTGATGTATGAATTGCGCGCCGTTCCACCCGCTTCCGACTCAACAAGACACTCAGCTACTATCTCATTGAATTGACCTAGGTGTGTAGGTGTGGGTGTCAACTTCGATTTTCATTGTCAAGTTTTAAGTTTTCCTACAGTAGCTCGTTGGAATGTGATCGTCTTTCTAATTATTTATGAATTCGATGCTTTAATTACTTTACTTTTCCACTGCCTAACAGTATTATTACTTCATTGTTCTATTCCGTGTTTATTTTAGGAATCAAAATATGTTATCGCAAGATATATTATCGCCTCTCGTCAGCTTTTTTCCCGTCCTGTCAAATTCGAAAGCAAGTTCTTCTTCTTGCCAGAATTTCGTGAAATAACAACACTGCATGGGATATATAATCACACTTTTCTCGTAGTCCGCTTTTATGCGGCCCCGAGACGGTCAAATGGTTTGAGTCAAACTTGTGTCCGTGTAAACTGATGTTTATCCCTTACACAAAACAAACATTGCCATCAAATCTTCATAAGTCAGTTATCGCACAAATTTCGCGACAAAAATTGTTTTTCCGCGTCGCTTGTTTGGTTTGCCGACATGCGCACGATGTTAACATCACGACGAACAAAACGAAATGGCAATTTTGCTTTGGCCCCTGCAGTGCATAACAAATATCTAAACCACTTTGATATTTGGTCAAACATTGTCTGTGTTACCATAGTCCGCTTTTACACGATGCGACTCGGCCCCGGAGACACGGAAGAATGTAGGAAAGAGGGGTGAAACGACAGGGGAACGCGCAAAATCGCTCGGGCAGCATTGTGGTGCGACTTTTTACTTTTCGCTTTGCTCACCTATGATTATAATGGGGAGTCGCCTGTCACGTGTCGCCCCGTGTAAAAACTATACGCGACTTCAAAGCGGAATGTCAAAATGTTGAAAGCGACGAGCTTAATCGTGTAAAAGCGGACTTTGTGAGGCCAAATAAACAAATAAACCCATGTGTCATATATATATTGAAAACCAAAAAACAGGCAGCCAAACGTTCAATTTATGTGTTCAAGTTACAATTTTTCCTTTCAAGTCGACGGTGGGTCCACTAAAAGAAATAAAATGATGGGTGTATTAAATTTTCCGACTACATAGTGGGCGGTCCACGCTCATTTTTGACAAACTACTAGAATTCCTAATAGGACTATACATATATGGCAAATATTAATACTGTGCTGGGTGCAAAACACAAATTATCGGTATATTTAATTTACCGCCACACACCCTTTTTTGTAGAATTTAAAGGTATTCTTACCAACAATGATATTACTAAATATGGAAGCTCTGGTGTATATATTATGGAAGTTATGAGCATTTTCCGTTTACCTCCTATATAATGGGCAGACCACGCCCAGTTTTTGTATCCGATATCTGAGTATCAAATTTCATTCGTACCAGTTCGTAATTATTCAAGAGCCGTTTTACCGAAAGTAAATTATGCCTTTATAGTGGGTGTACCACGCCCATTTTCCCTTATAACGTAGAGGACCAACACCTTACCTAAAATACCAAATATCATTCCTTCAAATGAGTAATTAAATAAATTTAAGCCATTTTACTGAAAAAATTCCGAGAAAGTGGGAATTGTGCCCATTGTGGGCGTGTCCTTTAACCGATTCGGCTAATCTCGGAATTTCAACTATAGTAAGCTGCACTGCGATTGTGTGCCAAATTTGGTCTAAATTGGACAACTCCTTCCTTCTCTCCTGCGCGCACGGACAGACAGACGGACAACCGGAAATCAAGACAAAAAGTGATTCTGATCATTTTTACAGATACACTATAGTCTATACCTAGGACGGCTTCTTTAATGCGATACAATTTTCCCACAGTTATTATAACCTAATAAAAGAATGATGTGTTGCGCTTCATCGAACTATACCGAAGCCATGGAGTCATGGAGTACTCTGGAACATCTATCTCTTTCATCATATCGACGAAATGACTTGAAAATATCAAGACTTATGAAGCCATTTCGGCTGACACGAAAATGTCCTTCGATGAAGTCAAGAAGAAAATAGTCTCTTCGGAAATCCTACGTTTCTACTTTCTTGTCGTTACAACATTTTTATACCCTACACCTATGGTAATAGGGTATAATAACTTTGTGCCAAAATTGTAACGCATTAAAGGAGCCGTCCTAGGTATAGACATAAGTATATAGAAATGATCAGAAACACTTTCTCTTTTAATTTCCGTCTGTCCGTCTGTCCGTCTGTCCGTCTGTCTGTCTGTCTGCGTGTATGCAAAAAAAAGAAAGAAGGAGTTGCTCGATTTGGACCAAATTTGGTATACAGTTACAGTGAACCTCGGGTTAGGTAAAGTGTTAAAATTATTCAAATTACCCGAAGGTCACGCCCACAACGGGTCTGTAAGTCCCACTACCTCGGATTTTTTTCGGTAAAATGGCTATAATTTGTGTAATTACTCATGGAAAAGATTAATACTTGGTATTCAAGTTAAGAGGTAGGTCTTCTATATCTCAGGAAAAAATGGGCGTGATCCGCCCACTATATAGCCGGCAAAATTTTTTCGGTAAAATGGTTCCCAATTGACTAGTTACGAATATAAATGAATGAAATTCGGTTCCCAAGTTGATATATAGGTCTTAGATGCCATACAAGAAAATGGGCGTGGTCCGCCCACTATATAGGCGATAAACAAAAAATCTTCTTAACTTCCATAATATATACACCAGAGAGTCCAGATTTGGTTACTTCGTTCCTGGTAGGAATATCTTTTAATTCTCCAGAAATGGGCGTGGTCCGCCCACCATGGGGGCAGTAAAATAAATATGCCGATAACATCTGTTGTACACCTGTCAGAGCATCAATATTTGGCATGTATAGTCCTATTAGGTATATCTTGTAGTCTGCCAAAAATGGGCGTGGTCCGCCCACTATGTAGGTTGTAAATCAAATGCACCCACAATTTCAGTGAATTATCACCCCACTTGGGAACATGGTGTAGGGTATTACTCTGTCGGTGAAACCCGACTGATACTTCCTTACTTGTTTAATTATCATATGCAGCTTTCATATATGTAAAATGCTTTGAAATATAAAAATATATATTTATGTATGTATCTCGTTTAACTATATCATTTATTCCCTCCTACTGCATACACGTATCATCAACAGCATTTGTTTGCGATTCCTGTTCCGGCCCCGTTGTTGCTGTCAATTCCATACATATCGGCTTCGTAATAAGGATATCAAAGTCCAAATGTTGCAGATTGCCCTCTTTCTCTGAACGATAATCAAGCATACGTTGCTTGAACGTTTCAAAATTCGTGAAAGAATGCAAAAGCTCAAATATTTCTCCATAGCTTACAGTATCTTGAAAAGCATTGTGCTCCCTGTGAACTCATAACAAAATTCAATTAAAAACATCAATCGTATCTAATAAGCCAAAGATTAATATTCACTCCAACTCTCTTCCGAATCGCTCCATGTCAAAGTTGTTCATTCTTCGGATTAATTCCTCCTCAAAAAAGCACTCAAAGGTGTTGGTGTACTTATGAAAAATATCCATGTACTCTAGTTTGTTTTCTTCTGTATCCTCAAAATTTTGCCAGTGCATTTCCAAGAAGTGATTCTGCAATGCCTGCATGGGAAGAGATATGAAATATATTTCACGTTCCCTACGGAGTCTTTCCTTTACCTGGAATTGGTCGCTCAGCACAATATCCTCAATGTGCCCAATGACCTCATCAAAATATGCGCTACTAGTACTTTTGCAGTCGGTAGAGTCGGTTCGGGGGGTGGCTGCCATAAAGTTAACTTTTTCTTTACAGGAATATACAAATTTCAATTTTAATTTATGAAAAGTATTTTTAAACTCTCACTCTTGCGACCAAGTGTTTTTGACAAGCTGTGGTTGCCATGGCCATATACATACATATGTACATAATTATTTTCCAACAGGTACTTTTTTTCGTGCATAATTTTAAGCATGACATTGTCAATCCACGTCCTTGTACCAAATTTCAATCCTGTACTTTAAGTGGTTTCAGAAATCAAATGTGCAGCCTAGCAAAATCAGCAATGGCTATATTTATTCATATAAAGCAGTAAGTAAGCTATTGCTAGCAAGGAATTGCTTACCTTTTATTTATCAGGTCCATTAGCGTTTTAGTTAGTAGTACTATATGATATAGATGACTCAACAGAAAAAGGCCCTATACAACAAGGCCAGCAGTAGATTTTTCGCAATATTTGTTCACGTTTGGTTTTAAGCAAATTTTTCTCAGCTGTATATGTATGTACATTTGTCAGATTTTCGAAAATAATTTATTGCATGTTTAGAACTTTACAATACATTCTTTCAAACAAGCTTATATGGTATCGTTTTCGATGAATCCCAAAATGCAATACATAATATAAGTGCTTTTGGTTTTTTCATTACGTCAATTGTTAAAGGGCGCAGCAAGTTACCTGCATCAAATCTCCGATATCATTAACAAACTCTCAAAGCAAAAACTAGTTCATTAATATACGTAGAAACTGACTTATGCCGTTGCTGCAGGGTCCACGCTGCTCAAGTATCTAAATAAAAGCCCAATAGTTACACCGAAGATACATGGACCTCAGTTCTACAGGTCGGCAATAGCAGAGTGTAAGAGGAGAGAGAACATGTGCAGGGATTTAATTCGATTTGATCGTAGATCGTAGATCACTAAAGTTTAAACTTAATAGTTTCCATAGTGGAGATTAAGTTGCATTGAGACAGTGTTAAGAAGGTGGGATATGCTGTTGTCGCAGTGGCGGCATATCATTTCTTCGGATTTTCTCTGGGCTTTGTCTCAGCCACAACGTCATCCTTTTTTGATTCCAATTCTGCCTCCTTTTTCGATTCAACTTCGGCCTCTAGTTCTGCCTTTCCGGCAGCATAATCCGCTTTCTTCTGTTCATACATCTGTATGAATTCCTTCTTGCTGGGCAATGGTTTGATGTAGCCGGACTGCACGAGGTACTTTATTGAAACCGTTGTGCCGCCTGCAAATCATTAAAACAAAAAAGTAGTTAAAAGTTGCTGGTCCAAAAGATATATATTACATGTACCCAAAGTAACAGCATAGCGCAGTGGTGTGGCCACCTTGTAGCATAAATAAGCGACTGCTAAGTGTCCCATGTCCGAACCGTGCACCTTCTCTATAATCGCCTCGCTAAGGTGTATGTACTGCAGCAATGCCGCAACATCAACGCCACTGCATAGATAATATACAAATTAAACACGCAATTTAGAAATTTCTTGTTTTGTTGATGTTTTTTTTTCATTTGCACTAACAAAATATATTCTATCCGCCCGCCGCACAGCACTCACCTCTTTGACATGTAGTAGAAGCCACCAAACCAGCCGAGTGACGTGACACAATGCACGGGTACCATCACGTACCAATACTTTTTGTACATAAGCTTGAACTTCGCAAAAATACCCAATTTAGAGGCCTCCCCAAAGAGTTCCGTCTCCGTAACAGCCGCCGAGGCTTTGCTCTCCGATTTGCCGGCGCGATCTGGTTTTTTAGTTCCAAATGTGCGACAGTTACCCGAAAGCCCCTCGGAAGTGATTGACAGCGGTAAAGTAGAAATTGTCGCCACACTCCATGATGATTTGTTGTACCTTCTGTGGCTGCTAGTAGAACCGCTGTTGCAGTTCAGAAGAATCGTGGCTGCTAATATTGATGGTCGTTGTTGTTGTTGTGGTCCATGATTAAATGCGCAGCTCCTCGCCAAGCGAGTTAATGAACGAAATTTCGACATAATCAAATTTTATTAATATTTCTGCTATTTTCTTTGCGCTCAATACTTTGACAAAATATTCTTTGTTTTCGTCAATATATTTATTTAATTTTACATTTTCTCTTGAAATCCACAGCGTGCGAAATTCACTTGATACTTCTGACAATTGCCGGCAGCAATCAGCTGATTTCCAAGGTACATTCGTTTTGCAGAAAATGTCGATAAGAGTGTTCTGTCGATAAGAGTGTTCACGTTCTTCGCTATCATATAAACTGAAATATCAATTTTTTTTACTTGAAACAGGAAACAGGAAATGGTAATTATTTAAACCGTTAACAATGTTTAACAACATAAGCTATCGCATGGACAAAACAGAATGCACTTTGCTATTTATTAGAATAAAATCGAAGCTTATCGGTATAATTCACTGGCACGCACCACATCAATTACGTGGCTTATTATATTATGACGAGTTTGATGTTAGTGGCAGTTAGCTGTTCGCCATTTATGTATTTGCATTCCATGCACACAGAAGGACTCCTGCATTTCAGCAATTTTCAGATGCGCAACAATTGCAATCTTATTTATATAAACAAACCAAAGTATAGCGTAAAAAGCGCAAAAGTGTGCACCTCTTCTCTTGTTACTGTAACACGTATAATTTTAAACCGTGTCCAAACAATTTTAAAACAATGTTACTGAAAATATTTCAAGCCAATTAGCACTATTCAATTGAAAGTGATAACAATTTTCGTTGCGGACTACGAGGATTAACGACTTGTGCAAAAATATATTATATTTGTTTTTTTAATATATCCTAAGTTGATCAAGCATCAAATGTTTACAACAGACTTGCCGCTTCGCCTTTTTCATTTCGCTAACAAAGTAAACAAAACGATTTCGACTAAATAAGAATGCTTATAGTATGTATGTACAATTTAAGAGCGCTAAACTCGATCTACAGTCGTTTGAAGTATCCAACACAGCGAAAACTGCTTTGCCCATTCAGCAGAATAGAGAAGAGAGAGAGCCCAACAAATAATTTTAAACATTTACATTTTGCGTTATATTAGAAAATTATTTAAAATTAACGAATTTTTCAAATTATTAAATAATAAGTATTTAGGGAATCATACGAGTTTTTATGTTTATTCGGCAGCTTGAATGTTAGAAAGAATAGTTTTTATTCGGACTGACTTGCCAAAGAGAAATGACAATACTTAGTTGTCTATTTCTGTTCTGAAACAAAGCAATTTTAAGTGTACAACAACAAAGAATTAGAATTATTGCTCACATGGGCAGGTCATATAGCTATTTCGGTTTTTGCCAGAAAACCTCATCAGTGACTTTTAATGTGAATTCTAATAATTTCTAAACGACTAATTACTCGAAATAGAAGCATTAATGGTAAAGTCTGTGAAACGTAGGAGTTGAACCACTAAGTATTGTCATTTCTATTTAGGGAATCTTTAAAAACAGCTGGTAAACATTCCAGTCATATTGTGTGCTAAAAGTGTTTTATGAGTATTATTTTTTCTGTACTCAAATTATATTATTATTATTATGTTATCAATTGTTCCAGCCAATTTATTTTTTGAAATTTTTTCTATGTTCATTTCTATTTCATAGAGAATTTTATGATATTTTCTTTTATATTTGTATAATTTTTTGCTTTAAAATGGCGCATTGGTTATATGCTCGGTCTTTGATATCAGCTTCAAAAGCTATTCGACATAACCCAATGCTTTACTAGAATAAACTACTATTTCCAAGCAAAATTGTTAATTGGGAAGGTGTTGGCTTGCCAACGTGTCATTTTAGAAATTAATGTAAATACAAAATTACTAAACAGAATGAATGAGTATTAAAGGCAGGCATTTGTGTATTTTCGATTCAAGTTCCCAGTTGAAAAACAAGGAAGGCATGCCGATGAAAGGGATGTGGCAGGTTATAATTTTGTTGCCAATTTCAAAAGTTTATTTTTAGAAATTTTAAAAATTTTCTCATTCTGGTTAATTTTAAGCAACCAAAGCCTACGCGTCACGTTGGATCAGTGAATGAGCCACTTGGTTGCTTATACGGGAGGCCCGGGTTCAATTCTCAGTCAAGGCACATAAAATGTAATAGAGGTACATAGTATGTATATAAAATCTAATATAAAGAGAATTTGTTTTCAAATTATGTATTTCTTTGCGCGGCGCCACTTCTTGCGATGAATTGGCAATTCTCCGAAACTAGAATAGAAAAAGAATTTCTTTATTTTTTAATTATTTTTTTCATATCTGACCTGCCACATCACTTCCACGAGATGCATGCAGCATTGCTGCTACGGCAGTTCATTTGGCAGGCATGCCGTCCTAGGACATGCCTATAGAAAAAAGATACAAGCGGGTATGGAGGCGAGCAGGCCTGCTGACCTTCCTAGGCATGCCTCCAGCATGCATACTGGATAGCTTTTTTTTCAACTGGGTTGTTTGGAGAGTTCAACGTCAATACAAAACAAATGAAGTGGCTTTTTCTGTATTTTCAATATAATTTTAAAGTTTCATTTCTTAAATTTCGTATTTCGCACTTTACAAACGGAAAAATAAACGTATAAAAAATCGGTTAAATAAAATGAAAAAGAACAATCGGTAATAAAATCTGGCAAATGTAAATAAACAGATCTGCCGAATATCTTATCAAAATGTATAAATCGATGGTACGTATTTAAAAAAAAAATTGTATATAGAAATTTTGTTGTGAAGTAAATTTCCTTTCGAGATATTTTTAAACATTTCCTGTTTATGCTGCGCGGATACGTACATTATATGCAGCACAGCGGGCGCGGCGACTTTCTGCTATTTAGGGCGCCGAACTCATGCGCACCATTTGCGGCATAGACACAGCTTCCAAGCGCTGCAGTCTCTTCTTTTTCTGCTTCACAGGAGTCGATATTTGAACAGCAGTACCTGGAATGGGCGTCACGGCTGCGGACTGTGAATTCGTTGTAGCATTTTGTTTGAACAATTTCTGGCGTATGCTAGGCCTTTTCATGCGAAAGTCCCTGGTGGCATGATCTGCAGAATTGTGCCGGCTGCTGCTGGTGCCACTGCTGCCGCTGCCACTGCTACAGTTGCCGCTATCGCCATCGGTAGCAACAGTCAGCCTCTGCCGATCTCTGTGCTTCCTATGGCCGCCAGCCGCCTTACTAGCATCGCTAGCGCTCCCTTTACTGTATTGCGGCTTTATTTCGTTCTCGAAACGCAGAGTCGTTTCTTTGGCGGCATTTTTCTTGCCGCTTTTTCGCTCGGCCTGCTTCAGCTTGGCTCGTTCCTCCAGCTCTGCTTTATTTTTGAGTGCTACTTCCTCAAGGTGCTTTTTCTGAAAAAATAAGCAGTTTAAAATTTGCACTACACACTCGTGTTTTACCCCAGCAATACTCACAAACATGGCCTTCTTCCGCTTGTCCCGCTTGGCTAAGATCACTATCCAACTGCCGTATGTCAGCATTATGCCGGCGGGCAGCAGTATACCCGCCAAACCAGCGGTCTTCCTGATCCAAGCATGATAAATGGCCAAAAAAATCACTAAAAAAGCTATGACTACAGCAACAAAACGTCCATTGGCACGCCGCTCGTCCTGCAATTTTAAACGAGACAATATTTTGCATTTTCTTTTAATGAAATTCTTAAGTTGCAAATTTAATTATGCAAACAAAAAGATGTAAACAGATGATTTTAGTTCAAGGCACTAAGGCACTGTCCGCATATGATAAACAAAGTTGCAGCCTTCTCTGTTCAACCGTACAGAACAAAAAATAATAAAATTTTGGAATTTGTGTACGGGGCATTTCGTTAAGCCTTGAGTTCTTGGAAAAATGCAGTTTTTATGGCAAAATAATTGTTTGCTAGAATTTTATAGTGGTTCCAAATATAAAGCAATATGTTGAACAAAAGTTCCGAAAAGAATATGGGATCCGTATGATATGTAGAAAAATTTCGAAACCTCGAAATTTTAAAAACTTCTAAATTTAACTTTTAAAGTCAATTTCATTTTTAACAATATGCATGCGTTATTCTTTTATATATCTTTTCAGTTTATTTACACCGAAATTAGATTTAATATGTGTATATCCTGTGTCAAGCAAAAGGAACTTGAATGCATTAACCTTTTTTATTTTGAAATTTTTTCGGTTCCGGTTTATTTTTTTCATTATTTTCTTCGTTGTTTCAACATATTGCACCAGACCAGAATATATAAATTTAAGCGTATGGTTAGCGCAACAGCCCATACGCCGAGCTTTCGCGCACTAAATTATTTATTTTGCTTTAAGCACAAGTTAACGGGACCTATGGACAATACCGAACAGTTAGTACTATTGAGAAGCTTTTTCTAGGAAAAAATACTCCTTGAGAATTTCCAACTCATCGCGAGAGATATCGCCGCACAAAGCAACAAATTATTTTATATTATATGAGTCTGTCAGGGATTAAATCTGCGGTCCCTCGCATCACCAGTTTAAAAAATCATTTGTCATACACGTGATTTCTTTTCGAGTAACTCCTTTAGATTCTCCTGTATTATTTCCTCGTCCGACATGGATTCAATACGTTTCTTTGTTGTAGGTTCAATTGGTGCGTTTGTTGAATTCTCTTTCTTGGCCTCATTTTCATTTGTAACCACAATTTTATCCACATTCTTAATAATCTTATTTTCATTAGGCATAGTTTTGTAATGTTTAATTAAAAAGCTTAAAATTCAAACGTATTCAATGTATGAGTTTCTTTTCATATAGTCGTAATACTCTTCTTAATTCCGTTCCGCGTGCATTCTAAAATGTTACTAATACAATTTTTCTGTTCGAATACTTGCCTCCTCTAACATTAAGAAGAGGCTTCTACGCGAAAGGCTCGAGAGGAAAGGGAATTTAAAATTTTTCATGCGCTGACTTTTTGCAGCGCAAGTTGAAACAAAACAGGCACATGGCTAATGGGAAGCACCTGGGGATTTAAATCTCTGGAAAACCAAACATTTTTGGCATTAACAGTCTTCTTCTCTAACATGAATAGTTCGGTTTTTCGTTCGTTCGTTCGTTCGTTCATTCGTTTGTATACGAACGATGCTTGCTTTAAAAGAAAGGAGCTATCGTTCCTGTTGCCTGAAGGAGAAAATCTTATACATATATGTACATATACATATATAAAATTTATATTTTCTCTTCACGTCTGTAACCCCTGATTTAGTATTTAAACTATGCGCCTCTGGCAGAGTAACAGAGAATATTAAGAGGCGTGGAAACGGACGCACACAACAGACCAGTTGAGTCCATGAATTCCATTTTGTTTGTTTACATTGCACTAAATTGCCCTCGCGTAGCAAAAAATAAAATGTTGTTTTCTGCTGTGGAAGAAAAGGTGATCGCCAGCATCGATTTGTATAGAAATGTAACGATATATATGTACGTACGCAAAAAACGCACACATGTAAATATATATACAGTACATATTCGACAAATATACGCATTTCATTGCCTCACTGAGTACTGATTGGATAAGCATCGATTTTCTGTATAAACATAAAGCGGAAAATGTCGAAATTTGTAAACATTGTCTAGATGTAACCGAACTGGATAAGTAGCATTTATCAATGAATTTCCCTTTAACCATTTACCATTTAAAATTGCTTAACATAGTTGTTACATGTACATGTCGAGGACTTGTATTCAAAACCCTGTATATACCTATATATATTATATATATAATTTCTTTTTGATGAAAAACTCTAACCGGTCTTTTTATTAACATTGCAGTCCTTCGATTATACAGTGCTTCGATAGATTAATACTTTTACAAATAGCAATATGTTTTTTTCCTTTCCTGAAAATTTGAGTTTTCGCAGATAGAAGGTACTAAATATAAGCCCTTGATGTGTATATTACCAATATAATTGTAATGAAATAAAAAAGTAAATTTCAGAGGTTAATAACAGTCTTTAGTTTCTTCATTTTATGTTAGTATCGCAAATTGTCAAGGCCCAATAAAATGTATACCAACCAAATTTGATACGAGAAAATATGGGCATATTCAATATGTTATTTGCTTGATGATGTATTTTTTAATGTGATCAATGTCCAGCGTCTCTTTAACGTTGATGCTCTAATTTCGGTGCGACCGTTGTACGATGATTGAAACGGACGCCTGTATCGCATATTATATTTCGAAAAATGCCTGCGTTTTACCAGTAGTCTATGACTAAATACATACATACGTACTAACCTTGATTTGATAAAAATATTAGCTTGAGATACCCAAAAAAGCCTAGGGGAAGAAATGATACGGTAACGTACAAAATAGTGTAGATGGTCAGATTTGCGCCATTATCATATCTCCGAAATTTATAAATCGATTTAATACAAGGACTTTTTAACGCCCCTCTTTATTGCGTTGCATTTACACAGACGTTACTAATAATAATAATAATTGATTGGCGCAACAGCCCGTGTGGGCTTAGGCCTAGCTTTGTCGCATTAGCTTGTGTGTGATTTTATAAGCTTTATATCAACCTCACTTCAGGTATCTTTGTGGTGGAATCTAGTAATCAATTTTTCACCCACTTCCCGACTACTTAGAGATCTGAAACTTTGCATACATGCGTAAACAGGCTGACGATACGTGATCAATCATAAAAATATTAAAATTATTATTTAAAACCATGATTTTAGCGATTTTACTATATATAGGGAGACCGCTTAAATGACACTTTAGCAACCAAATATATATTCATTGTGTAGCTCAGTTGGTAGAGCCCCGGGCTTGCAGTCAGTGTGTCGTGGGTTCGAACCCCCGCAGTGTTTTAACTTTTTGTTTTTTGTTTTAATTTTTAAACTCATTTAAATTAGCAAATATGTACATATGTATGTATGTATAATGGAAAAATTTAAACTTTTACAGAAAGGAGCTCATAAACTCGCGAGTATCAGCAAAATTAACAGTTGATTAAGTCCTTCAATACTTCTAAATGTCTTACTTTAATTTAAAATTGCAGAATGGGTATGAAAATACATGAAAATTGCTCTTCAACAAAAGCATGCATATTAATCAAAAAGTAAAATATGTACTGAGAAAATTTTAGAAATAGTAAAAAATATACATGTACATATGTATGCAAAGGGCGAATTGACACATACATTGTGTATGCAAACACACATACATACATAATAGAATTTCTATGCAGCCGCCAATATGCGCCGTCACGTTCTTTGCCGTGATTCTAAAGAAATCAAAATTCATGCCAAACCGCTACACCAGAAACTGTTCATATACATACATACATATTAGCGTATTGGCAACGTTAATGCCAAAGGGTCTGTGGCATAGTGGGTAGAGGACTCGAGCTTGCATTCGGTAGGTCACAAGTTCGAGCCCCCGCGGTGTATCAACTTTTTGTTTTTCATTTTAATTTTTACACTCATTTAAATTAACAAATATGTACATACAAAGGAAAAATTTTAAATTTTACGCAAAGAAGGTCATAAACACGCGAGTGTTTATGGGAGACTAAAATAAGCCCCAAGCTTTTATTGATAGTAAGATACTGGTGACTTCGAAACAATTTATTTTCTACTCTTTAGTACATTAAATGAATTAAAGCTTATTTTTAAGTTTTTTTTTTAAAGTTTTTTTTTATATAATATTATTTTATATTCTAGAAAAAATTAACGGGATCTACAAATAACCGTATCTGAACGAATTGGGAAGCTTTTCATGGCAAAGAATACTCTCGGAGAATTGCCTATTCGTCGCAAGAAGTGGCGCCGCGCAAAGAAACAATTTGAAAAACAGATTCTCTTTTTATTAAATGTTATGTGCCCGGCTGAGATTTGAACCCAGGCCTCCCGCATCAGCGACCAAGCACTTGCACTTTTCCGAGATTGAAAAAGCATCGCAGTTTGGGTTTATAATTCTCGTTTTCTTTTTCGAAGTGTCGCTCATACAAATAGCGGACTGTAGGGTGCGCGCGTGCGCGCTTCCTCTAGGTGCTGTGAATCCCATTCTCTGCCAGTGATACCTGATACATGCCGTGTTGCCGCAACATGTTAACTTTCTATTCGTGCACTTTATATGGATTTGTAATTCTCGTTTTCTTTTTCTTTTTCGACGAGTCGAAAGTAGAATCACTTTAATGCCTCTGATTCTGCTGATTACGGCCTTACCGTATAAATCACCGTGATCGAACGCAACGCGAACACGAAGCCAACGCCGGGATCAAAAAACGGCATTTTGTAAATCACGGCGTAATTGCGTTCGTTGTCTTACGGCATCACTTGAGCTGTCAAGTTCTTACGAAAAAGAGTTGTATTTTTCTTAATTTATCAGCCAAATACAAAACACACAAAATTTGCTGCATCCATTGCATACCTCCCATAGCCTAGTGGTTAGAGCGTTCGACTAGCACGCGAGAAGTTGCGAGTTCAACCCTCAACCGCGATGCATTTCTTTTTTTGTTGTGATTTCGATCCTCAACTGCAGTGCTAGTATTTTCTTTTTTTTGTACTTTTTTCTTTAGTATTTGTCTTTAAAAAGTACTGCAATACTTATTATTTGCTTCTGCAGATTACCACAAATCAATTTTCACTCGAAATTACCAAAAATTTTGCGTTTAAAAAACTGAACGCGAGCACAAACCCAAGTGAACGATTTGACAGTTCAAGTGAGTGAATGCGCCCCGTTGCGTTTTACGCGGTACCGATTTTCATATGAAACTACGTAAGACAACGCGAGCAGTCACCGAGTGAGGTGATGCGTTTTACAAAATACCAAATTAGTGAACGCAGGGTGAAGTGAGGCGTTGGGATTTACAAAATAAGCACCTTAATCAGGCATGTTCCAGAATCCGAATCGGAATCATTTGGATTTAGAGCAGGGTTGTATCTCTAAAATATTTCCGATAATCGGAATGCAAAACACCAAACAGTGGAATCAAATCCACTTCCGAACCGAATCGGATTCTGGAACACGCCTGAATATTTAAATTTTTTCATTTAATTTCTTCTTTTTGATTTAACTATACTTAGTCCACTGAGCCGACGCAACACCAGACGCTACTGCAGAATCTAAATCAGGATATATTGTTCGCTTGGAAAACAATATTTGCCTGTTATCAGCTGTTACCAGTAACCAGTTTTACTGGAAAAAGGAAATAGCTCTTTTTGGAAGCGCTCGCACGTAAACCAAGAACAGCATGAAAACAATGAATTGCAGCCCTGTGCTGCGCCTGAATTGCAGAATGCAAAAAACAAACGGGTCTATTGAAATTGTTTGCTGTCAATTGTTTTAGAGTTGGTTTTGCGATTTTGAGTGGTATATTAAAAACTTTGTACATATTCCAGCATAGTGTAATTATATTTCCAATAGTAGATACAAGCGGAAAACTGCAGGCGAAATAGGTGTGCTTATTGTGGAAGTGAAGTTGTCTAGCGAAAATGTCCCGTGGCCCCGGACCAATACCAAATCGCTGGCTTCACTGTCCACGTAAGAGTGAAACCATCATTGCTGAACGCTTCCTGGCATTCAAAACGCCACTGAGCTTGGCGTTCAAGGATCAAATGCCCATCGATTGTGTATTCACGCCGGAAATGATCTTCGGTTACATTAAGACACTTAAGGTAAGTCGGTGTGCAAACTAGCAAATGAATGAGAAGAAATTTGTTTCATTCTTTAGCTAAAATTGGGCCTTTGGATCGATTTGACCAACACAAAACGTTTCTACGAGCGCGAAGTGGTCGAAAAACGTGGCGCACAGTATGTGAAATTGCAGTGCAGGGGGCATGGAGAAACACCGTCAGCGGAGCAGACGCGTGCTTTTATAGAAATAGTTGACGATTTTATCAACGAACGCCCGTTCGACGTAATTGGAGTACATTGCACACATGGTTTTAATCGTACTGGATTTCTCATTGTTTCGTATATGGTGGAGCGACTAGATTGTTCAGTGGAGGCCGCACTGGCTTTATTTGCAAAGGCACGTCCTCCTGGCATTTACAAGCAAGACTATATCATCGAACTTTTCCGGCGGTACGAGGATGAAGAAGATGCTGCGCCTGCACCAGAGTTGCCCGCCTGGTGTTTGGAATACGACGATTCAAATGGCAGCGTCCCACAAAAGCGTAAATACGACGAGGGAGCAAACTCCTCAAACTCACAGCAGTCGACACATGCGTCGACATCGCAAAAGTTCGGAAACGGTGTGGAGGATTTGGACGATGACGACCAAATCGATGAGTCGGATGGTGTTGCAGCAGGAAACAGTGGAGATGCAGCTGCTACCTCAAACGGCAGACCACGGAAAAAGCGTCGCCGCGAGCTGCAGGTGAAAAACGCTACTTTCATGGTTGGAGTGCCTGGTGTAGTCTTAGTCACGGAACAGCCTCTGCTCGGAGACCTGCAACAGAAAGTGCAGCAGATGGTCGGCTGGCCAAAAAACGGGTTTCCAGGTGCACAGCCTGTGTCAATGAACCGTCATAATATTAAACGTTTGCATCAAATACCCTACAGAGTGTCGTGGAAGGCGGACGGCACAAGGTGGGTGGAAATCTAAATATTAGTCTTTTCCAAGATATTTTCTACCATTTGCTTTGCTTGCAGATACATGATGCTCATTAACAAACGCGATGAAATTTACTTTTTTGATCGCAACAACTCGTGCTTCCAAGTGAAAAATATGACATTTGTGAAGGCTGGAAATTTAAATGAGCATTTAGAGGACACGTTACTTGATGGCGTAAGTGCTAAAAGGCGCTAAAGTGCTAGAAGTTGCATTGACTTTCCGATCCAATTTCAGGAGATGGTACTCGACAAATTCCAAGGGAAAACTATACCACGTTACTTAATATACGATATTGTAAAAATATCGGGCAAGGACATTGGACAAAAACCCTTTTATAAGGACCGTTTGAATTGCATTAAAAAGGAGATTATTGGTAAATTGGTGTGACTTGAAAAGTATTGCAATATTTTATTGATTTGTATGGGAGCCAGATCCACGCTGTGAGGCCATACACAAAGGCGTCATCAACCGTCCTCAGGAGCCGTTCAGCGTGCGTAACAAAGAATTTTGGGAGATTTGGCAATCAGAATCGTTGCTGGGCGAAAAGTTTGCAAAGTCCTTACTGCACGAACCAGACGGTCTAATATTTCAGCCTTCCAAAGCGGCGAGTACTTCTATAATAAAATTTCCATCAAACCCGTTTAACTGTAAATTCCATTGCAGCCCTATACGCCCGGACCTTGCCCAGATGTGCTCAAATGGAAACCCTCTGACATGAACTCGGTTGACTTCCGCTTGAAAATTACCATTGAAAGTGGGCAAGGGTAAGCACCACATTTTACAAATCAATTCCTAATAATCAAAATCGGATTTACCTTTTTCAGAATTGTGCCGCAAAAGGTGGGTCACTTATATGTTGGCGGCCACGAAGTGCACTTCAGCAAGATCAAGTGCACAAGAACAATCAAGGAACTCGATAATAAAATTATCGAATGCACGATGAATAGCCAGGGACAGTGGGAGTTTATGCGCGAACGCACAGACAAAATTATGCCGAACAGCTATGATACGGCTGTAGGTGAGTGCAGAAGCAATTAGTATATGCTTTTTAAATTTAACTTAATCTTTCCGTTTCTTTGGTCTCCTTCAGCTGTTTGCGACAGCATACGCTATCCCATTACCAGAGAGATTCTGCTCAATTACATAGCTAATTATGGTTTTCGAGACAATAGGGACCTGATGCCACCACCGGCAATGCAACAGAAACAACGGCCACCGCCGCCACCACAACAACAACAACAACAACAATCCAAACAGTCCCATTAGCAAACAATAACAATTGCGGTACATTGACAACGGCAGCAGTTTCCAATGGAAGAAATACATAATGCAGACTTTTCCTAAATGTATGCTACTAGTTAATACCACAGTAATTGCATAGCGAAAGACAGGAGAACTTCATGCTAGCAGGCCGCTTTCCGAAAAAGGGGAAATATCAACATTTTATTCTAGACTATCCAAGTGTAGAAAGTAGAAACCACTCAAATTAAATGTTTTTAATATGCCGCAAAAAAACGTTTAAAAAGGCAAGCAAAATAAAAATTAGTCAAAATTTCTATGCCATGCTTTTATCAGCTCATAATGCTGCCGTTCCGGATCAACGTCTGCTCGGTAATTATGCCTATGTTAAGGAGGCACACTATAGCCGCTCCCTGTTCCGCCTGCTTCTTATTCTTTTCCCAGAAGGAGCTTGTGTACTTGTGGCCATCGAAGGTACAAATGGCGCGAAACAGTTTGTCGATGCGTTGCGTTTCATAGCGAGGATGACATTTTTCAAGTTTGCAGGCGTAAGTGTATAGCACCGTTTTAGGCAATTGTGTATCTGCGAAAGAGAGATTACAATTACAACGGAAAGACGTTTATGTATGTTTGGTATTAACCGCTGCTATAATTGGAGCGCAAAAACGCTATGTTATTCTCTATAACATCCGCATCCAGTGGTGGCACTTCTAGACGCTTGCGCTTCGAGTCTGGTCCCTCATTCTCCGCACTATGCATAAGACTAGCCGGCGTCACCTCACGACGTCCAAAGTTACCCTTCTGCTTAAGTTCCAACTGTTTGTTGTAACAATAGTCGCCCAGATTCCAGATTTCACTGATTGAATTGAATGGAAAAGTCGTTTTTTAATTTTGAAGCTTTGCATACAAACATAATTGGCGCAATAGTCCGCGAGCGAAGCTTATGTCTAGCTTTCTCGCATGAACTTGTGTGTGTGCTTGAACTATTTTAGAAAATTTTATCCACTGAGCCACGGCAGCCCCCTTACTTGAAACCTTACATGCACTTTTGTAAATTCAATACCTCCTCATGAAAAAATCATACCAAATCTGTTGCAGAGTTTGACACTGCAGAAATTGCTTGCCGCGGGGTGTTTCCTGCAACTCCTTCAGTATGTTTTGCACGCAATACTTTGTATTGTGGGCTGCATTATCATAGTCCACACTCAATTTCAAATATTTACAAATTAGCTCGTCGATGGGAAGAATACCTATGGAGAAATAAACATATACTTTACCTGTACTATCAATCAGTCAAGGAAAGTTGTAGTCACCTTCTTTCCTGAATATGGAGACATTCAGTTGGGCAGCGCGTGCAATCATTATACTGTCTGCTCCGCAAAGCTCTTTGAACTTGAAAATATCCCTGTATTTCTGTATTTCACGGGAACCGCCATTGGCGATAATCGGCAGGCTGACTGCTTTCGCCACTTCTTTAATGACGTCTAACAAGAAATTTTTGTTTAGGTTTGTATAATCATGTCTGGTACTAATGAAAAGCGCACCTGGGTGTGGGTTATGCTGCGGACGCTCATCTCGTGTGCGCCCATGTATAGCAATGGCAGCAATGCCCGTGGCCGCAAAATCCTGAACCAACTTGATAGTGTCTTCCACTTGCGGTAGTATGCTGTAATGTTTTCTCAATGTAATTTCAATATTACTAAACAAAAATTGCCCCGAGGGGACTTACCGAATTTTACAAGTAACGGGAATGTGTAGGTTCTTACTAAGTGTACGTAGGATGTGTGCTGCCTTCTCAGGCTGTGCCAACAGTGCCGCTCCCATGCCGCCTTTAATAGAGAACTCTTTTGGACATCCCATGTTAATGTCTAAGCCAGCCACATCATTCTCCACCAATTTGCCCACGGCCAGTGCTCGTTCCGCATCACATGTACCCAACTGTAGCACAACTCGTTCCTTCTCTTTCCGGCACGTGCGAAATACAATTGTACCATCCGAAGGATCCACAAAATCCACTGTGCCTAGCACCGCTGTTCCGAGCAAAAGACAGCATGCATATTGAAAGCGAAATAACGATAATGCATGCAAACAGCATTCTGCTGTACTTACGATTATTACGCCGTATGCTCTTAATAAGCTTCAAGTCTATCAACTCCTCAGTATAAACAATGTCTGCTCCGAATTCTAGGGCCAACAAACGCATTGGCAACGTGCCCACTCGCACCATCGGTGCTAGAATTACTTTGTTACGATATTCGAGTGGTTTGACTTTGTCCACAGTCATTTTGTTTAGTAAGTTGTAGGTCTGTTTAAAAACCATAAATAGCGCATAGCACGCAAACAAATTATGCGATCAGCTGATCGTCATTGAGGTTAGGTGACTATTCTTCTTCCGTTCTATTATGCTGTACAATACCATAGGGGCGAAACTACTACTATTCGCCAAATTTAAACAACCGGTTTTCTCATATGACACCAGAAATTCGTCAGCCCAAAATTATAACAAATTAACTTTCTCTTTAATTTGCTACTATCAAAATAATAGAAACTCTTTTTCATAACCACGTACAATTTACCGATGGATATAAGTAGCTGTTTTAATTTTCATTTATTAAATTTAATTAAAATAAATTTATTAAAACATGAAACTAAATTTGAAAAACAACAACAAATAGAGCGGTTCGCGGTTCGGTCTATTCGACAGCAAAACGTATAGGAGGAAATTCCATAAACAAGTCTCATACATTTTTTCTGAAATTTTCTCAGAGTTCAGGACAGTGGAAAGTTTTTTAAACTTAATGTTTATGTTTTTTCGGCAGATTAGATGATAGAAAGAATAGTTTTTTATTCGGACTGACTTGTTTCAGAACAGAAATAGACAACTAGGTATTGTCATTTCTCTTCGGCAAGTCAGTCGAAATAAAAAACTATTCTTTACAACTCTTCAACTTAAAAAGTTTGCTATTTAATTTCGAGATTTAACTTTTTAAGTCTTGCCAATGTGGATTTATTTTCATTTTGCATGTTAAAATCTAACCCTAATCGGTTTTAAGTACCAAAAAACATTGCTACTAAACATTCACAAAAGAGGTAAGTAAAGATGATTCATTCATAATTGATTTAATTTAATAAAATATATGTAACAACTTTTTTCTTGGATAACCCAGGGATTGCCTAGCTTTTTAAGGTATTTCTTTCGTATCAAGGTACATTGTTTTTAGTTGGAACTTAGAAATTAATTTTTATAAAATTCGGATAATATGCAGGTAGAATTAACTTTGTTCTCTCATTCGACCTTGAGTTGTCATGTAACTTTAGCTTCGGATTCGTATTCATTGTCGCTGACTTCAACTTGGCGTTTATTTATTCTTTGGCATCTGCAACATACTTCCAGCATTGCTTTCCAACAACTTTGATGGAAACATGAGCCACAGTGATCACAGCGAAATACTTTACTTTGCCAGGGGTAAATGACGTGATCCTTGCGGCAGCATTCACAAATAAATCCTCTTGCCGTACAGAGCTGGAGAAAGACAAGCCCGTGATTAAAAATTTAAATTTTATGCAAAAAAAACTTACAACACAGTTGAAAATATGATTTTCACACCGCAAAAATAAATCGTCAATGGAACGTTGCATGCTTTTTTCGTGCGCATCCATGAAATCGCACACGGACCAAATGTCTGGATCGTGAGTAATGTGAGTTGGCACATTGGACAACACACGTTGCTCTCTGTGGACAAAGAGAATAAATAAATTGTATTATTCATTTCAAACATATTCAGGTTTACTATTAAACTCAACCTGACTGCGAAGCGGCAAGCATTTATAAAATCGTTTACGAATTTAAATTTTACACGTTTGTTTCGAGCCGAAAGCAACACTTTCTTGCGTATATACAATGCCGGATTCAGATCAGGCACATGGAATAGTGGGTATGTGTACATTTGCTCCAGCAAACGATAGGCAAACACACTGACAGGATAACACTTAAAATCCCAACTGCAAATAAACCAATTAGTGCTATTCTCTTAATTTTTAATGGCACTTACGATTGCAATATCTTTGCTGGTATCGCTGACATCTGATTGCGATGACAACCGGTGCAATGATACTTGCCAAGATACGTGCAGTAGCGGAAGCTCTGTATGTGCTGAGGTGATACGCGCATGCCACAGCCGGAACAGCGATTGTTCTGTTTTCGTATCAATTCTTTGCGGCTATGGCAAATAAAAACGGAACAAGGTTATATAAATATTTTGTGAAAGCGCAAAAGTTGTGTAACCCACTTTGGTGGCGGATGGTCAGTGAATATAATTTGCTGCCTAGGTGGCGCCCAATAGCGCGTGCCACGCATCACTGACGGCACCACATTCTCATCTGGATTGGAGGTTGAGCTAGTGTCGGGCAGGGGCAGCAGTTGTTGTGGCGTATCCTCCTCCGAAACGAGCCATTTTAATTCAGAAACTTTTGGCAAATGTTCATCGTTGAATTTTGCTATCAGGGAGAGACCCAAAACTTCTGCTGATAACGCATCTAAGAAACACTCTTCCTGCTCTTTGTAAGGAATGGTTTCAGCGGACGAACGTGTTGACGACTGTGCATTTTTAGAAATCTGCTAAAATATATCTTACGCAATAGAAAGTAGTAAAGTACCTCAACCGGAACATTTCTTAAAGGTTCACTTTTGTGCTGGCTATTTTGATCCTTTTCTAACCAATCTGTAGCTGTGATTGTTTCTAAAACGATAAACAAAATAATAAAAAATAAATAAGGAAGCATCAGTCGCGTTAGCCCGATAGAAAAGGACTCTAGTGTACTGACCTCGTAAGGCGTAAGACGGTGGGTCTACTGAAAGAAATGATATTCGGGGAGTATGAAATTTGCCGCTTACGCTCATTCACACCAATTTCTAACAGCATATAAAGTTATCGTACTAAAACTAGATATACCAAATATTGATGCTCTGGTAGGCGTACAACATAATTTGTTGGTATATGCACCACGCCCCATTTTTAGAGAATTTAAAAGTATTTTTGCCAGTAATGAAGTGACCAAATGTGAACTGAGGATTTTCCGTTTATGGCTTATATAGTGAGGGGACCACCCCCATTTTCTTGTGTGGTATGTAAGACCAATATTTCAACTTGGAAACCAAATTTCATTCGTTTAAATTCATAAATATGTAATCAATTGACAGAAATTTGTCCGAAAAAATTTTACCGGCTATATAGTGGGCGGACCACGCCCATTTTTTCGTTCGACCCCTTAACTTGAACACCAAGTATAATTCTTTTCCATGAGTAATTAGACAAATTATAGCCATTTTACCGAAAAAAATCCGAGGTAAAGTGACCCTCAGAACTAAGTTAAGGTTCACTGCAAGAGTATACCAAATTTGGTTCAAATCGCACAACTCCTTCTTTCTCTCCTGTGGTCACGGACAGACGGACAACCGGAAATCAACATAGAAAGTGATTCCGATCATTTATATATACTTATGTCTATACCTAGGACGGTTAAAATTTGTGTATTACCGTTGTAGGTGTAATTACTTTGAATGGAAGAAGCACTTACCACTTTCGCAACGCCATCTTTCCGGCCCTTGCCTGGTCCACTTTATGTACCTTATGTGCTCCATTGCTGAAATGATGGCTTCCGAAATACGAAAGTGTGCGTTTTCCTTTTCTAACTCAGTGTTGTTGCGCTGAGTGGTAGAATGAGCCATTTGTAGGAAAACCGTCAAACTTTGGCAGTCCTTTGATGGCATTTTGGAGGTTGTCGATGCAGCGTCCCCTTCACCAACAAGTGTATCTACGGTACTGTCGTCAGCCACAGTCGATGAATAATCCAGAGAACTGATTGCACTCTCGTCAAACATATTTTGTGATTTACGGGAACGCAGCTTTTTCCCATAAACGGGGCGAAACGATTCAAACATACCGCTCGAGGAGTTAAGTTGTTGTGTATTGCAGGGATAACTGGCGACATCCAGCGCAGAAGCGGGCATGGACTCAATTTCATCGTTGGACAGGCTCGAATTCGACCAGCTGGCGTACGTGGGCGTTGTGCCGAAAATATGACAGAGGAAGTTGTTTATGGGACTTATGCTTTTGGGCTGCTTCTATTGAGAAACAAATCAAAGAAAAATGTTTTTAATGCAAAAACGCACTCATTGGAAACTGCGAAATTTACGATCAATGCATTTTCTGGTATATAACAGGATGTTGTGGGTTCTTCAGGTGTTGACTGTGAGTGTTGTTGTTGTTGCTGCTGCTGCTTTAGGTCCCAACTGTGGTCTGTCCAGATTTTTATGTCATCACACTTTATCAGCTCGATTCTACAACCTGTAGTTGTAGAACTTGACGATGAAACTGATGTGGAACTAGAAGCTGCGCTTGTCGAGCCAGTTTTGCTATTTAAAGGCGAAGGCTTCGCGTAGTGGGAAAGATGACATTGTTTGCTATTCGCTGAAGAAGTGGAAGGTTGTTCATCTTCACCCCCACTGTAAGAAGAGGAGGAAGTCGTATTTATGGGCCATCGACCTCGTATCAGAATTGTTGTTGGTATGTTTTTTGGTTGCGTTGGTGCCGCAGCAGTTACAACGACGCTCAATGTTTTGCTACATGGGCGTAAAAGCGTTCCGGCACAGCTGCTTTTCTCGTGTCTTGGCTCTTCATTTGACAATAGTGGCAGACTTTTCACCTTACGAATCCTGGGAAATGCTGTGGTCACCGGACGCAACTCGAATTTAGTTGGATTTTTCTTGAAATTCAAAAATAATAAATAATCACTATATTCTTATATTTTTTCTACCTCTCCATTTGTTACATTTTTATTTGCACCGCCCCCAGTTGGAGATCGGACCGTATTGAACAAATTGTTTGATGTGGACACTAAGAAATCCGGATACGAATTTGTACGCTTGTGTCCAAGTACCCCTGTCGTCGTTGGAGTGCATAAGCTAGGCTGAATTTGAGTCAGTAGGCTGCATTGATTTATCTCCAGCGCTGATAAACAAATAAAGTACGCTGTGGCGTACATTTCGTTTCGCAGAAAAGCCCCTTTTCCATAGTGGCATTCGAGTAGTTCTTTGTCTGTCACAAGTGACTGTAGACAGACGCACAGACAGTTCGACCGGAGATTGCACAAAGTCCAACTGCGCAGGAACTGCTGAACATTTGAACTATGAGGGACTGAACCCCAATCAGCTATTAAGGCCTCGCCTATTTGCGTCGACCGTCGTAGCCATTCGAAATCTTCGACTAGTTTCTGCAGTGTATTACAATTCGCAGCAAAAATAGTGTCCACATTTGTTTTGGGAGATGCGGTACGCTCACTTTTATTAAGGGAAGTCGTAGGAATAGATACGTGCTGTGAGAGTTGAATTAAAACAATTTGTATTAAAAATTATAATAATATATAATAATACCAGAGATACAGTAGACGCTCACAAATTAGAACTCTCTGAAATTCGAATCTTCCAGAAATTAGAATTGAAGTTTGTGAAACATTACACGCTCTAAAATTAGAATTAAAAATTCTAATTTCTGGGCGTTTTTTTTTTTTGTTTTGATTTGTCTATGTTATTCGTTATTTTGTTCTAAACAAAGTAGAACGAAAAAGGGGAATCCCCTTTTTCGCTATTTATTATTTTTTCGTAGCATTTATTTACATTTTCAGCTAGTTTGTGTGTGAAATTCGATACGCGTGTACATATTTTGGCAGTCTCTATAGAAAAAGTAAAAGTAGATCATTGAAAATGTTAAATAAACGCAAAAAAAATACTTTATCGTTGGAAACCAAAGTTAAAATCTTAGAAAAACTTGACAAAGGTGTTCAAGGGAAGCGATTAGCCCTAGATTTTAATGTTACACCATCTGCAATCAGCTACATTAAATCAAACAAAGCAGCAATTTTAAATGCTGTTCCAAACACCTAGCATGAGGCAATGAACAAATCCCTGCACAGCGCTGAATATCCCCAAATGGAAAAGACTCTTTATGAGTGGTTTTTAAACCAACGTGAAAAAAAATGTACATTAACTGGGCCAATACTAAAGGAGAAAGCCAAACAAATATTTAGAGAGAAATATCCCGATAAAGATGAAAATGCATTCCGAGCAAGTGACGGATGGTTTACTAAATTTAAGAAGCGACACGGAATCCGTTTTTTGAAAATTTGTGGCGAGATTCTCTCTAGTGATGTTTCTGCAGTCACTCCGTTCATTCACAAATTTCGTGCAAAGGTTGATGAGATGGGATTGCTCGAGTCACAAATAGAAGATATTGAAAGATGGAATGAAGATGTCTTTGATGACGGATCTGCATATGAACCCAGTAGTGATGTTGAGTCTTCAGATAGCAGCGAATGCGATAATGTTGAAGTTTTACCAGTTGTTTCAAACTCGACAGCCATTGAGAGCGTTAATAATTTAATAAAATGGTGCAACAATAGTGAATTGTTTTCCACTAAGCACGTAAGCAATTTGCTGGCTCTCCGCATCGATATCGTTGTCTCTGATTTAAAAAAACCAAAAAGGCAAACAAATATAACTGAATATATGTCACAGAAAGATTAATTTTAACCTTGCTGATTGTGCCGTCTGCGTCTCCATTAATTTTGAATTTATTTCTTAGTTTTGAACATTATCGCAATTATTTTTAATTTTTTTTTAATTCATTCCATTTTTATTTAAAAAAATATAATATGTACATGTGATGTAATATGAGTGAATTTTTAAGTTTTGTTGCATATAGCTAAAAATACAAGTAAAATGTATTGCACTGGATTATTTGGTTTCGTTTACTTATTTTTATTAAATAAAATAATGTAAAAAAAGAATTCTGTTGTATTTTTTAAGTAAGTTTTCTCTATTTCTTATTTATATTCGAATAAAAAAATTTGTCCAGAAATTTGAATTTTTCAGAAATTAGAATCACCTTAAAAACAAAGTGGTTCTAATTTGCGAGCGTCTACTGTACTAAGAATATTATGTGCATTATGTATATAATTAGCGCACAATTACTTGTGTGCACTTTAATTTTAGTACAAGTTAATAGGACTTTAAAATCTATGAATGACGAAGAAACATTGTTAAACATTCTACTACAATGTGCTGAAACACTCGGTCGAAAAGGACACAGAGGTACTACCTAGGGCACCTAGGGCGAGAATTGAAAATCAGTTGAAACATGTTTCCCGAAATGAAAATGAGTTGAGGAGTCAATTTCTCAAATAAAATATAATGCTCATATTCAGTTAACTAATACTTTATAGTATAAGTTCAATTCAATTGCATGAAAGCCAGCTTAGCTTACTGTGTCGCTTACACTTCTTTTTTAACTAGTTGATGAACGTCGCATTATTGTTTCGGGAATTCCGGAATTCCGTCAATTAAAACTTTCACTACGTCATCCGCAAATCCGCAAGTGCATTGCGTTCCCTGCTTACCGTTGCGTCTACTAACAAAAGGCCATGTAGTAAAATATCTACGCAGGTATCCGTTATGAGTTCCAAGGCATTTTCGTGGGCTGCAGTCGATTCTTTGAGATACTGCTCAACACTCTTCATCACATTCTGCAAGTAAACACTTTTGATTTCTTCCACTACGATATTGGTAGCAAGTTTTAGTCGAGTCGACATAGTTAAATAATAGTGCAGTTTTTTAATTTCAACTGCATTTATTTGTAATTGTCTCCATCACTTCTCTTCTATTTATCTTGTTTTTATTAGTTGAAAAACAAAATAGGAATGGCAATCGAAACCGATATTATTCGATTAATCGATGAGATAACAAAATATACGGTTATTCCGAAAGTCGAAAGTGTAAGATTTAGTTGGACTATACATATTCTTCTTTTCTTATTTTTATTATTAGCACGTACATAGGTACATACATTTTGGATATATATGTTTCCGAATAATAATATTTTTGAAACAGATGATTTGTCTACATCTAAAAACTTTTTAAAGTTGGACCTACTTATCAAAATTAAAAAAGAAAACCGAGTTGATGTTCGCATCGATTTACCATCCCTAAAACAGAACGATCTCAACGTGTAGTTGAAATTGATGTGGCCAGATCAAGTGATTTACATATCGCACCTGTTCAACAAAAGTATATTAACTCAGAATTTTGAAATTTTCACTTTTTATTAAAAAACGATATATAATGATCAACTCTAACCACTGTAAATATCACTCTTTGTTTTGTCTACTCTTTCTTAAAAAAAAATACCGTTGTGTCGCTCTTCATGTCTTCAGAGTAGCTACTTATGTATCAACAAAAGAAATATATTTTTAGTTGTACTCATGTGTTTCAGCAATTTAGATAGCGGTTTTTTCAACTAAAGAATAGTATTTCGAATTGTGCCCTTATTAATGTTATAACAGTAACCACAAGGCACATAGCATAATATGGCACAAGTCGAAATAATACCTCTACTTAAATAATGAATTTTCAAGAAAATGATAGTAACTCGAAAATTAGTTATTTTTCTATAAATACTTAACGAAACAAAATGAAATCGAGTGTTGTATTATAGTTAACAAGATATCTTTACGATGGCATAGTTTTTTTTTTATAATATACCTTTAATATTAACATAAACAGTTTTTTGCCTCTACTGAAAAAATGAAAATTTTGAGTTAATATACTTTTGTTGAACAGGTGCGATATATCAGCAGAGGAATACGAACGAGGTTCAGATTTAAGACACGGACGCGAACCTATTGCTAGCGGAGCGACAACAGTTTGGCAGGAAGCGAATCTTACAACAAGGGATGTTACATGCAAAATACAAAATCACTTCCTGGTCATGAATAAATTGCTATTATGACAAAACATATTTTTCTGTAAAGAACACAATTGGATGGAATGGGGTGAATGGTCATGGGCTTCAAAAGTGCAGGATAATGTTTCTGACTGCATTCCGATTGAGGTAAGCCAGAGCACTGCTTCTTTCATCCATTACCAAATTAACACACAGCCTCCACAAGACGGCTGCTAGGTAGTTACTTCACATCCGTTTGACAGTAAGCTAATGTCTGCAACGAGGTGTCCCTTAATCTAGAAAATTTATATGTTCCATGGGTCTTGGACCCGTCCTAACCAATAAAAAGACGACAAGCCTTAAATGATATGGCGTTTCCAATTGAAAATATGCATACAGTTAACTGTCCGCTGTTACACGGGGCGACACGCAAAAATGTAGGAAAGAGGGGAGAAACGACAGGGGGGCAGACAAAGTCGCTCGGGCAGCATTTTCGTGCCACACTTTGACGTTTCGCTTTGCTCGCCTATGATTATAATGAGGAGTCGCGTGTCGCCTCGTGTAAAATCTATGTGCGACTTTAAAGCGGCATCGGCATCTTTACATTCGCTTAATTTTGAATTTTTTTCAAGGAAAAATGTAGAATGTTATAATTACCAAAATACAAAACTTTGGGGCTCAAATGGGCGTTTATGGACTTATTTTAAAATCAATTAAATTATAATGTAGTTTTTTCAATCGAAAGACTATCCTAACTATTCACAAAAGACGAGGATATTACTTTCCAAAAAAAAATTTGGATTTTGCAACTAAAATGTGTTTTTTTATAAACAAATGAAAGTTTATGGTCTGAATATCGACTATTGAGCTATAAAGAATGGAAAATTTTGTACAGTTCACTTTTGATTGTGTCGCTTAGAACTCTGATTTTGAATGATTTGCTTGGTGAACTTTTATAGTTCCCTTGTAAACTTGTTAAAAGGAAAATGAAGAAAGCCAAATGTGCGAAATCGAAATGGAGTACTGATTTTGTGTGGTTGTCTGACTGCATGATGCTCTTGAACTACTTAAGAACTTTTATTAAATAAGTATTTCAAGGAATATTATTTATTCGAAACTTTTTAGGGGGACAACTTTTAAAGCACTTTTAAAGAATTCGCGGTTCAGGTTCTACAGCATATTGTTCTTTTATCAACTAAAAACCTACACCCTATTCGGAAATATCGAATCAGACCGCTTTATCATTTCCTTTAAATGCTTCTTTCTTATTTCTGATTTATAAACATTTATTTCATTTAATATGTATGTATGTATGTTAAAC
This sequence comes from Neria commutata, assembly GCA_963457695.1. Classification (NCBI taxonomy): domain Eukaryota; kingdom Metazoa; phylum Arthropoda; class Insecta; order Diptera; family Micropezidae; genus Neria; species Neria commutata. The sequence continues at coordinate 21,744,741 of OY735249.1, read as the reverse complement.
TTGGAAGAACAGTACCATGCAGTTATCAATGGATGTGTAGCATCCCCGAGTGTATAAATGAGACTAAACATATACATTTTGTGTATATTTCCATTTTTTCCTGCTATATCATTTACATACATTTAAATTCCGATCTGTGCGCTGCGCAATAAAGCAATAACGTAAGACTTGTGTTTATGTTACGCAATGTCCTTACGTTCGACGGTCACCAGATAAGTAACACCTGGCAACATCAACGTTTTGACGTAGCAGACTTTGCTTTTCAGCAGTACAGTTCGCTCGATTGTCGCTCGTCGCTGAAAATTTTCTAAGTCCAAAATTTCTTGGGACTTAGAAAAAAAAGGAAGGAAAAAGAAGAAATCTTAAAAGTTGATTGCGTGGAGTTTTTAAAGTTAAATTTTTCATATTACAAAATGAGTGTGGATGTGGTGGCCAGCGAAAGTGTAAGTAGAGCAAATTGATTTTATGTAATTTTTGTAATTGTAATGTGAAATTTCATGAAAATGGCGACAAAGACACACTGCCATTCCTCATCGTTCTTTCCATTTCCCGTCCTAAGCGTGAAAATGCATGAAAAATGGCTGGGCTAGAAATTCGTGCAGTCAATATAAGGAATTACGTGCAAAAAATCGGATCGCGAAACGTTTTCGGATTTCTCATTAGTCTAATTAGATGTGGGGCTTCTGCCGGCGTCACTGTCGACGTTGCAGCTCCATTTTTTCTGAAAAATTTCAAGTCGTGCTCCAAATAAAAAGCATTCGACCTGAGCGACTTACCGAGGATACGCAAGAGATGCACGTTAAACGCAAATGTGTAAATTTTATGTGGTTTTATCATAGTATGTGACATATGTATGTCTATGTAGTAGGATGAACATGTTCGTGTTTTTCCTGTTATCCCAAAATCAAATTTGCAACTAAAATACGCTACAATCCGCAAGGTTCAAGTACCAACAATTTGCAAGTTGCCTAAAAACTGAAATTAACGTTTATGGGCTATGAATGTCGAAATGTTCGTCTGCATCGAGGGATACTTGAACTGCTCAAATTAACTGAATGGGTATTAATTGTTAATCATAAAACTTGAAAATGATTAAGCAAATATATTTAAAACAAGAAGCCCTTATTAATTTAGCAAGGTTTTTTAAATGCTCGTAAATTTTACAGATTAAACTGGTAATGGATGCCAATTATGTATGTATATATAAGTATGCACTTAAATTTCTTGTGCATAATTTTGTATGCATTTTTCCAGATACATATATGGATTAATATTTTCAGACATTTAAGCTACATATGGCTCCTTTAGCTGCATTAGCATCCTTTAGAATAGATCTGCCGATATGCATTGAAAAAGGTATATCAAATTAAAAGGGCGTGAAAATCGATGCACTTTGATGTGTGGTCTGGGTTTTTATCCATATTTATTTTAAAGTCGAGGGTTTTATTTACAGGCTGTTTTCTTTTTTTTAATTGCCTCGTCAACATTTTCAAAATACAATCACTATTTTGTATAGTACTTAATCTACATTCAATCATGTGCATAATTTTTAAACAGTTCAAGAGCTGAAAGCCGCTGTGCCGAAAGTGCTTCTATTCTTTATTTTTAAAATAATTGTTATATTATATAAATTCTTAATAATAAGCTTTTTTATACGGAGCAAAATTACCTTCCCTTGCCAAATAACTAAGAAGTCTTATCCATCCCAATAGCGAGAATAATTATGTATTGTATACATATATGCAGGTGCTTCTTTATTGTGCTCAAGTTTGTTACCGCTTCCCTTGCTTTCAATTGTGATTTTCGGATCTCATCCATCCTACGAACTACCTTGTGTGGTTCTCTGTAACTTTTTTTTCCCAAATGCCATTCTGTATTACTTATGTTTGGGGTCAGAAAAACAGAGAAAAGCTGCGCTGAAACGTGGGATGCTCCACATTTTCGCATATTTTGAGGTTTTAAATATAATTTGTAGGTTATTTGGCCCATTTTATTTTCGTCATTACCAATGTTGTTCTTACTAATATGATTGCTTGTTAATGTGTTTGGTTGATTCATCTTAAATTTCAGCGCATGTAGAATAATATAAACATTTCATTGCAATCTTCAACTTTTCAATTGCTTCTATCCTTGTCGTAGGTTAAACGCTTGTCATTAAAAGTTTTCTTTTCCATTTTTCACTCCGCATTTGGTTTTCGCACAGAATTGTCGGCATAATTTTTACAAATTTTATTGGACTGCATTAACAAAACACTCGATTCAAATATGAGCAATCGGTGCTTAAATCGAGTTTTACAAGCACAAGATTTATTCTTTGTCATCAGCTGAATTGCATACACATTTTGCAGACACTATAGGCGTGTTCGAGGATTGACCAGTAAAAACATAGAAGAGAAAGATGAAAATCTGAACAAGTAAACGAACGTTGAAACTTGCAAATCATATAATAGGCTTTCCTAAATGTCTGAAGAAATGTACAAACAATTTTACCTAAAGCCAAAAAAATAACATGTTGCAGTCAGCCTGCTGTTTCAAAATCAGCTGTTTTGGTCAGCTACTCACGACTTTTTGCGTCAACGAACGTTTTTCCAATAAAGGCTTGTACAAGTTTTTTTTGTTATTATCGAAGACACCTATTATATATGTACTGTTTGTATACTATGTACCGTATTGTCTGCTGCCAAGTCATTTACATTTGATAGTTGTGATGTCAAACCACGTGCTACTACCACGTTGCCAATATTCTGCGTACAAACACGCACAAACATATGCGTGGCAGCATACATATGTATAAGCTAAATTTATTAATTTAATATTCTGTAAGACATTTCATTGGCCGACAAATTATTTTTCTACTCTTTTGAAAGTGCCTCCAATCTTTGATGTCAGCCTTTGCTGAGGTCTCTATCCATCTGCAATTTAAGTCGTATCAAAAGCCTTTCAAACATTCTTAATTTAAAATTTCGCTCGATGCCGTTTGCTTGACATCAACTCGGACTATTTTTCCCATACTTTTTTCGAACATTGCTATTATTTACTGCACTTTCGACTCGGTATCTCTGAAATATTTTAGAATGCTACTGTGAGTTAGACTACATATTTCATTTTATTTCCATTCATGCTTTGTAAACTCGTTTGATAAAATTCTGGCTGTTCCCAGTCAGCTGACACTTCTATTCAAGGGTAGATTTTTCAGTCACACGTTTTTCTGCCATGCATCATCCACGCCTTTACACACGACAGTTGTTTTCCTTTTAAATCAGTGCACTAGAGTGTCTGCTAAATGACATGGTATAAAGACAATTGAATTATTTACATGTACATAATATAGTATATGGGCCAATTGTCTAACTTTGTTTTGATGTGCTTGCAGGGTATCAAGGCTCAGAATGGCGACTCTGCTGTGGTGCAGTTGAATGGCATAGCAAATGGCCATAGCAGCAACGGCAGTAGCAGCAAGCACAAGTCCTCCAGCAAGGATAAACATCGTGACAAGGATCGCGAGAGAGATCACAAGAGTTCAAGCTCAAAGGATCACAAAAGCAGCAGCCGGTTAGTTTCGAGAAAATAGCTGCTTATTTATCGAATACTTTAATAAATGTATATTATATCTGTTTTTTGTTTAGTGATAAGGAGAAACACCATAGTTCTTCGTCAAGTAGTAAGGATAAACATCGCGATAAGGAGCGTGATAGTAAAAGCAGCAGTTCCAGTCATCGCGACAAGGACAAACAAAAGACATCTTCTTCGTCCAGTTCTACTCACCATAAAAGTTCATCGAAGGACAAGGACCGAAAAGATAAGGAACGTGAGAAGGATCGCGAACGGAAGGAGAGTAATAGCTCAAGTTCGAGCAAGGAAAAGGACCGCCAGCACAAGTCGAGCTCGTCCAGTTCACGCGACAAAGAGAGGGATCGCCATCATAAAAGCTCATCTTCCTCATCGAAGCACAAACATTCCAGTTCTAGTTCAAAATCATCGACATCCCAACAACATGACAAGCAACGGTTAGATGGTGAATTTGTAAAACCTGAACCCCTTTCGCAGCCAAACAATGATACAATTCATATGAACGGTCTCCACGAAGACATGGTCGCGTTGCGGTCGGAGGCACCACGCAATGATGACAATGAGTCCTGTTCTGGTTTTGATGGTAGGGATAAGAATGGATATGAAGAAAAGCCGGATGTTAAGCTGGGGCAGGAACATATTGTAAACTTGTCCCAGGCTAGTTCATGCGACTACTCCATGTCACAATTCAAAGATGATGAACCATCTTTTGTTGTCAAAGAGGAGGCGAGCTTCGAAGATGAAAACATGTACATGCAGAAGAATCCTCTGGCAGAAGATGATGAAGAGGATGTTCCGTTAGCAATGCGAATTAATAATGCTGTGGCAACTATTGCCGAAGAAGAGGACGAAGAGGATATTCCATTAGCTAAACGCAAAGTAAAAATAGAATCAGACGATGAAGAAGATATACCGTTGATGGCGCGTAAGAAGGCAAAGAAGGAGCAAAAGGAGAAAACAAAAAAGAAGCGTGTCAAAGAAGAAGATGAGGAGGAGGAGTATGGCTCGGAAAAGCCCAAAAAGAAGAAAGCTAAAAAGGTGTGTCCCTTAAACCAAATTAAATACTTAACATTATTTACTTCCACTTTTTTTAAGTCAAATCGTCTGCAACACAAACGAAATCATGTTTCGCTGCTTAATGTAATGCAACCAATGTCAGCACACGAACACGATTAGTTCATTTTGTGTTACAAAAGACACTGTGCATAACTTAATTGTTGTAATTAATTGACTTACGACATTTATATGACACATAAACTTACAGGTCCCTAGATTAACTTAATTTGTTTAAACCGGAAGTTGTAACTTTAGCCTGCTTCGCTATTCAATCAGATTTTTCTCCTACTTTACGTTTTCGCAAAACTTCAGTAAATTTTGTATCTAAGGATATTCCATTTTATCTGTTTTATGGGTAAAGTTTTAGGGTGTGAGGCTAAGAAATACCAGATTTATTAAAATAATACATATCTTATATTGTAGGTTGAGAAACCGATTAAACAGGAAACGGTTTCACCCACTAAACGACCCAAGAAGGAAAAGAAGGACGACGATGAAGAAGAAGTTTGGAGATGGTAAGTAGATCGTAAATTACATTAAGATGGCAACATCCATTAGCTTGGCGCAGTGGCAGCACTAAACAATACAGTTTGGTAGCTACTGTCAATTTGACGTATGTGTTGGATTTGAGGTTAATTTTTTTTTATTGCTAGAAAAAGTTTTGTTATGCAAAATTATAACAAAAATGTCAAAAACAACTGCATTTGCTGCATGGCTGGGTGGAGCCCTTGTCATCAGCACGAAGTGCATGTTGCCAGCGTCAGCGGTGTTGAGCTTTTGGCGTCGAAATAATGCGACAAAGGCGAACCGAAATTTGGCTGATCCGCGCATAGAGTCGTCAAAGAGAGTGAAAACTAAATTGATATTACCTATTCACAGGTGGGAGGAGGAGAAGCGTGCCGATGGCGTTAAATGGAATACACTGGAACACAAGGGGCCAGTTTTTGCGCCGCTCTACGAGCGCGTTCCCAAGAAAGTGCGTTTTTATTATGATGGCAAGCCAATTGATCTTTCGGAGGAGACTGAGGAAGCGGCCACTTTCTACGCAAAAATGCTTAATCATGATTACTGCACTAAGCAGGTTTTCAACGACAACTTCTTTAAAGACTTCCGCAAGTCAATGACTTCGAAGGAACGCGATATCATCAAGGATTTTAGGAAGTGCAATTTCGAGGAGATGCACAAATTCTTTTTGGCTGAATCTGAAAAGCGTAAGGCCGCCACAAAAGAAGAGAAACAGGCCAAGAAACTGGAAAATGAGGCTCTCGTTAAGGAATTTGGTTATTGCATTATCGATGGCCACAAAGAGAAGATTGGTAACTTCCGTTTGGAGCCACCCGGACTTTTCCGAGGTCGTGGAGAGCACCCGAAAATGGGAATGATTAAGCGGCGTATTCAAGCGGGGGATGTGTCTATCAATTGTGGCAAAAATTCCAATATTCCAGTGCCACCCAAGGGTCATCGCTGGAAGGATGTGCGCCACGACAATAGCGTCACCTGGCTGGCTTCCTGGGTGGAGAACGTGCAGGGTCAGGTTAAGTATATTATGCTGAACCCATCATCCAAGTTGAAGGGCGAAAAGGATCATGTGAAGTACGAGACTGCTCGTCGTCTCGATAAATCTATCGACAAGATACGCTCAACTTACCGAGATGAATGGAAGTCGAAAGAGATGCGTGTGCGCCAACGTGCTGTTGCACTGTACTTTATCGACAAACTGGCTTTGAGAGCGGGTAATGAGAAAGACGAGGATCAGGCCGATACTGTGGGCTGCTGCTCGTTGCGCGTGGAGCATGTACAGCTGCACAAGCAACTCAACGGAAAGGAGAATGTTGTGGTGTTCGATTTCCTGGGTAAGGATTCAATTCGCTACTACAATGAGGTGGAAGTTGAGAAGCGTGTGTTCAAGAATCTGGAACTATTTATGGAAAACAAAAAAGATGGCGATGATCTCTTTGATCGTCTGAATACACAAGTGCTCAATGAGCATCTGAAGGAGTTAATGGATGGTGAGTGTTGCAATGTAGAAATCTCTGGAATGTATACCAAAAATATGTGAGTTTTCTTTTAGGACTCACTGCCAAAGTGTTCCGTACCTACAATGCTTCAATTACTCTACAAAGTCAACTTGATCTACTCACCGACCCGGAAATGACGGTGCCTGAAAAATTACTCGCCTATAATCGAGCCAATCGCGCTGTTGCTATACTCTGCAACCATCAACGTTCAGTGCCCAAGGGGCACGAAAAGTCAATGGAGAATTTAAAGGAGAAAATACGTGCAAAACGTGATGCCATCGATGATTGCGAAGCCGAGTATCATGTAAGTTGGGGGAAGCAAAATTAATGCATCCTAACCCATATTCTATATTCGTATACCAAATGTTTTTAGGACTTCAAAAAGGCTGCCAAACGCGGTTCTGTGAAGGAGCGCATTATGTCTGATAAGAAGGGTAAACAACTCGAGCGGTTGAAGGAGCAGCTGAAGAAATTGGAATTACAAGAGACTGACAGGGATGAGAATAAGACAATTGCATTGGGCACTTCCAAATTGAACTATCTAGATCCACGTATCACCGTGGCTTGGTGAGTTTCCTCTAGTAAATATATTTGCAAAGCACACGATTTAATCATTGTTATTGTAGGTGCAAGAAACATGGCGTCCCAATTGAGAAGATATTCAATAAAACTCAAAGAAACAAATTCCTTTGGGCTATACACATGGCTGATGAAAATTACCGCTTCTAAGTGTGTCGAACCATAAGCGCCACCAATATTAAAAAACAGCACACACCTACCCATGAAGCCCACCATACACACAGACTTGTAGCGACACTAACACAAATATAAACAAACACACAACACATCAGCAAAAGAGCAACAACTAAACAATTAGCTGGAAAGCACTATTATATATAATTTAATATATATATTTACATACATAGTTCATAGCTTTAGTGAGTATTGGTAAATATTCAGTGAGATAAACGCAGAAATGTAAGGAGTGTCCTTCCCAGATGGGAATTGAGATGCACTATTATTTAATTATGAGCAATTCACACACAATGCAATGTAGCAGTACATTTAGATAATTTGCATACAGAAAAATTGCAGGAGGAAGAGTAAAAATGTAAAAGATATTTGAGGAACAGTGCAAAAGCAAAAAGGCAACCAACAAACAATTAGAATTTAGTAAACAAATTATAAATGGACATTCTTTTTGATTTTTCAAACAGAATGAAAACTGCTGCACTGTTGGAATTTTAGCATTATTTCTATTAACAATTTTTAATAATATTACTACTGCTATTATTTTAGTTTCTTAAACTGATTGATATATAATTATAAAGAAGCATCTTGTAGAAAACCAAGCAAAGGGCTACTAAAAAAACAAGCATGTAATTGACAATTCATGTTATACCTTGCCACATTTATGCACCGCATGCAGCTGAATATGTGCCTGCAAAACTAGATTCGCACACGGGTATACATGATCCGCTGCGTACGATTTGTACTCTAAATGTCAGCTTTCCAACACCATGATTTAATATTGTTTTCAAATTGTTTTGTATTTCAGCAACATGTCTTATTTACAGTTGCTTAGCACACTTACACACACATTCTGCTACAGTTTGTTTAATAATAGGCATAGATTTGATCTTGTTTTAATTGTGTTTTAACCAATCTGAGTTCTGTATGTACTTTAAGTTACAAAAACAAATTTCTATTTGCAAGTGCAAATAAAATATGCAACAAAAATTATGCCAAAAGAAATGCAAGTTATTTTTCTTTCTATAATTTGGTTTAATGAAATGAAATTTTTAATTGAAATTTTAGAAATGTTTTTAGAAAATGTTTATATGCCGTGCAATTCAATTAACATGTAAAATCTCGATACATGCAATAGAATGGAGGAGGAGGCGTATCAGTAAGCAAATGCGGACATTTGATTGCTTTAATCCTATTATTTTATGATATTGTTTTCATTTGTTAGAATTTAAGCCGACAAATTATAAACTTTTCACACTTCCGCCTTCCCACCCCTTCCTATTTTTCCAATATAGTAGCAACTTACATACACTAATGTAGTTTTTTTAGCATTGAAATTAATTCGTGTCGATGATAATTATAATAACTAATAATCAATAAATGGCAGAAATATCAATAGAAATTAAATAATTTCAACTTCATACAAACGTATGTATATATATATATATATTATGCATACATATATATATATATATTAAGCATCATATTACAAATACAAAAAATTGAATGCAAAAGCAAAGTGCTTCATTTTAAAAATGACACCAGGAAGAAGAACGGATTATTTCAGCTACAAAAAAACAGCAACTACAACACGAAAGGAAGAAATTCAAATAAACTTTACAAAAAAACTGCACGTTTTGCTTTATTAAATTTATTTGAAATGCAACTCAGGTACTGCCGGTTGATAAGTGTTGGAGCAGCCGTCAGCTGTCGAAACGGTGGATTTGCAGGCCGCAGCCGTAAAGAAAGCAGGTTTTCCTCCGATCCACACAGAGGCCCTTGATGTCTGCCACACAAGAGTGGAACTCGCGCTCGGTTTGTAATGTGCGCAAATTCAATATGCAAAGCTGCTGATCCACGCCACTGCTGAAGCAGAGCAGGTCATCTGCGCCGGCGAAGAGTTTCACCGCAGTCACTTGCGCAGTGTGTTGGTGCGGCAAATGTACCGTACGCACCACCTTGGGCACCTCGGGTGGAGCAAAAAGCAGTTGCGTGTACGTCAGCGTTTGATCGTCGCCTCCGGACATCAAATGAAGCGTCAATGGCCCCACTGCATTTTCGTGCTGCGTCTCTAACAGCGCATCCAACGCATTCACGCCGCTGGCATGGTGATTCAACTGCAGCAGCGGCGCTGCCGGCTGCAAGTTCACGTCGTAGAAATTAAGAATGCCGTCTGTGGCGGCCGTGAGTACATATGCATCACCAATAAGACGCACTTGTAGCACGCATTTGCCGTACCAGAGCTCCTCCATGGCCGTCAACTGGGCGTGCGCATTCAAATGCAGCTTGCGCACGAAGCCGTCAGAGCATCCCAAATAAATGTGAAATTCCTCGGCCTCGTATGGTTGCAGCGGCTGGACATCAATGGACATGATACGCGTTTCGGGATCGACACTGTATGTCTGACTCGGTTGCTGTGTCTTGCACGACCTTAGCGTGTAGTTGAGCAGTTGCTGCACTTCAAAGGTGCCCAAATGCAATTTGCTGATGCAGAGTTGCGCACGTCCGCCGCCACTGACGACCAAACAGCTATCTGCATTCAGACGAACGACTTTCAACGCTCTCACATTCGAAATGTGTCCGCGGACTTCCGCCTGTTGTAGCAAGCGTCCGTTTCCATTTAACACCCTATAGCTGGACACTTTTATTAGGTTGTCATCGCCGCCGGATACGAGTACCGTGGCCGGTGCCCTCTCCAAAATACTCATCACGTTGCACGGCCGTACATGCCACTCATTCGGCGCTGGCAGTTGTATGATCGACTTTACTGCGTTGAATAGCTTCATACGATGCAGTAACACGCGTTTATGCTGGATGAAAACCAGTTGTAGCCAGCGAGTGTGCGCTTCGTCTTCGTTTATGACGTAGTGCCAGCAGCGGTGTCCACCGCCGCAAGGCACTTGCCTCACAAAGTCGTGTGACCTAGACCACACTACAAAGTGGTTGTCGTTGAAGCCGAGCAGCAGCAATAGCAGAGGTGCCTTTCGCACCTCAATCAGCTGCTCCACCCACGTCACCGGCACATGTTCGCTCGCGTATATTTGCAGCGTGGCTTCAGCCTTCTGCAGGCACAGAAGCTTCAAGGCGCCGTCATGCCCGGCGCTTTTAATGAGCACCTTTTCGTCGGTGTGCTTTACCAGTTGCAGTGTGGTGACGCCCAAATTTCCATGCAGCTGCTTCAGCATGCAGCGCAGTTCAAATCCGCAAGAGCGATGTTGCCACGCATATAGCAACAAATTGCCTTGCCGATTACTTGCCAACAAGAACTCATGGGGTAGTAGCAGTGCTGAGGTGAGCCAAGGCTCCCTACAATTTGGCAATTCGATGTGGCAAAGCAGTTGTGCTTGCTCGCCCCGTAATAGTGCACACTGACCCAAATCATCCGAGAGTAAATAGTTGCCAGCGCTAAGAAACTGAAAAGCGCGTATGACGCCGCCAAGCAGTTGCCCGTCGTGCAGCAGCACAAAATCATCGTTTGTGTTGTCATATTTCAACAGAGTGAAACGCCTGTATCCGCATAAGGCGACGAGGTTGTCGTGCACTTCCAAAACCGTGCATTTGTAGGCACCTAAGCCAGCAGCAGCCGAAACCGATTCCCACGCTTCATCCGTACTTCCTTTTGCTAGGCGCTTGCGAAGTAAGCGATTCCTATTTGTGACCCCAATTAATAAATTAGCAGCGAGAAATTTTATCTTCGACACAAACTCCTCCGGCTGCAGGAGCGGCAGTGTGTGCACAGTGCTCATCGTATTTTGAAGCACATCACTAATATCATAAGCCAGTAAATTTCCAGTGGAGCCGACAGTGAAGAGTGTCGTGGTCTCCTCATCGTACTCGAAATTCCAAATGGTCGCACCAAATTGGTGGCGGCGTTTGAACATTAATTCACCACAGTGTTGCCATATACAGAAGTGGGAATCTTCGCCTACAGTGATGGCGTATACTTGTTTCGCTGTAATCGTCAGAAAATATGGTGGGATTTACGCATACGTCACAAAGAAGGGGGCGAGAAATGCCACTTACCAAAGGTGATGATTTTTCCTTGAAATACGCGTGCTACATGGCCAAAGCCAGCGGCCGAGAGAGTCAATTGTGTGTCCGACCATTTGTGTTTCCCTTCAGCTTGCGTTACCCGCCAAAATTTGATGGAACGATCATCGGAAGTGGTAATGAGCAGCTTAGCGTTGGCATTGTAGTCAATGGAAAAGAGCACGCCATTGTGGGTGGGCACACGCTGCAACAATGGGACCTTAGCGTCAATGCCGCCTTTTGCAGCCGGTTGCCATATAAGTAGTTCACCAAAGGCGTTGCCTACAATGAGAAGAGTTAATATCGGTCAAAATGCAATTGCGAACATGCCTCCAAAGACCAATAATTGTTCCCAATCACTTCCGTGCAAGTACGAGCAGTACAGCGTGCACTTATCAATGCAAGAAATCTTGCTGATCATTTGGCATTTTGGAGTGGGCTCGTCTGAGTAAGAGAAACGTAGCAATACGCTGTGTGCCGTAAGCAAGATAAACTCTTGTGCACCTTCCAGAAACTTGCCACAACTTATCCAATCATTCAGCAGACCGTAATAAAGAAATTTAAACTGAAACTAAGGCATGTATTTAATATTTTATAAGTTAAAATAAACAATTAATGTCTCTTACCGTTTTTGAGCACTTTAACAGCATAAACTCCTTCTCGCCATAAATAAGTAATTTATAGGCATTATCGGTTGAATGCAGAACTTCTATGCCGTGGACCTTACGACGTAGCTGTAAGGGCTTTGGTAGAACCACCGTGCCGGCATTTGTGTGCAAATGTAACTCATTGCCCACACCTGAAATCAATGCTGATAGTTTGTACTTTCATGCGTCTTGCACACTTACGTACTTACCAGCTAAAATAGCATTTCTGCACAAAAGTTTTACGGTTATAGAATCGACAAAAGTTTCACCCTTGTGATATGTCGGATTCATGTCTGGAATGAGAATTTACAACCCATAAATTAAACACTACCAGAAAATCTCAGTTGGCCGAAATCGCAAAATTGGCTTTCATATTTCTTCTGTTCCCTTTCCAATATTCCTTGGAGAAATAAAGTAATCAGCTGACTGTTAACAAACTGTTTTGTTTACATTTTTGTTTCGCTAAAAATGTTGCCAATCCGTATTTATACCGCTGAAAACCATACTATTTCCTTTTTAGTACATACTATTCCGCATATTAGTACATACTATTTCCCTCATTCCGTTGTAAAACCAGAGACAATATATGATAGAGATACCGCAGTCTTAAAATGGAAACTATTCGGCTGAAAAACATTAGGTACCTTACTCGCTTGAAGCAACTCGCTGATTGTTCCGTGAGCGGCAGAGCGCAGATATAGGCGAGCCCGCTCAGCACAGAAAAGCCGAAAGAGGATAAATTTGAATCGAATCGCTCGCTCGTTGCTTGGGTCGGCCATTACGGCTGAATAGAAATTCTATTTATAGTTTTGAATTGTCATAACAAATGAGACAATTCGCCTTTTGCATATGAAAGTATGTACATGCATACATACATATGCATGTATTTTTCTTTTTCTTCAAGTTTTTCAGAATTTTATCTTTTGATAATTTTTGTATGCCCTGCAATTGGAATTAAAAAAAAAAGCAAATTACTTTTGGAATTTTTCAAAGGAATTGAAAAAGTAACCAATTCCATTGCTGTGAACTGAAGGAATTTATTACTAATTGCAATTCCTTGGAATTGAGAGTAATTGAATCCCTAAAGGAATCATTACGACCCAGCTCTGCTTGTCTCTGGTAAAACCATTTGCGTTATTAGTACCAATTTTTACATTTAGGTTGTTACATGTGCTAAAAGTTAAGTTACCAAAATATAAATACATACAACCAAAAAGTTTTTAAAATCCCTTGTTCCACAAATATATGATTATATAATGTGATTTGCTTGTCAAATTAATTATTTATTTATACAAATAAATTTATTTCAATAATAAATGTTAACAACTTAAATTTTTTTGTATTTGGTTGTTGGAGTTGGTAGTTTTCATGCCACATTACATTGTCGACATGCACCTTGTGCTATTAAGATGTAGGGGGCGTGTTTTTCATTTACTACCATTAGTACTTTTCGATTTTTCGATTAGTACTTTATTTAGCAAACAGCACATGCCCCAACCCCCAAGAAAGAAATTTGGAATGGAGTTGAATTTTATTTCACCTAAAAGTATGCTGTACAAATCAGTAACAAAGCACTTTACGCAATACGTAAGCGGAAAAAGTGGAAAAATCGCAAATTTACCGAAAATACCGCATTTTTCTTCATTTTTCTGCCTACGCCGACGACCCGACGACCAAAGGGTTAAAGAATGTAAGCAAAACACATTTCCGAGCATGCATTCGGGCATTTATGACGCAAAAACTATTTATAACACATGCGATAAATTCATCCACGTTACGTTCCCGTTCCAAAATTAAAAAATCGTATGTGTTTTTTCGCCAATTTTGTATGCAAAAATTTTTCCGTTATAATTTTGAGATTTTCGCATTTTTCGTTACGTCATTTCGTTTCGATCACGGCCATTTTGCGACAACTTTCAACTTTTTAACAAACAGAGAGTAAAAAAGTGACAATATTTTTCGTATAAAAAAATAATAAAAAATATTAGGGGTATTCCTTATTCGAAGCGAATGCAAAAGCAAAATTTTGCATTTGTATTTTTATAATCGGGAAAGACCGATTGCGAAATCCATGCAAATGTTTTTGTCAAAGAGCTGTTTTACTTAAGAGTTTAATAAAATGACACGAAACAGCGAAAAACAACAATTTTGCGACTTCTTTATTGAAAATGCAGCAAATGAAATCACGGGTAAATATTTAAGATACAAGCACTTTCCTTCAGAAGCTTGGTACATCTGAGCCGATTTTTATATATAATATATACAAATATACTGTTGTACTGCTTCTATTAATTGTTTTTCGAAACAATTGCATATACAGAAAATTTCAATAAAATACACAAAATTTCACACAAAATCACAAGCCGGCAAAACAATAAAAACAATCAGCTGATATCTGTCAACGTTCTGCCGGACGGCAAAAGTTGAAAGTTGTTCAACTTTTTGTATTGCTTCGACGCATCCGTTGCTTATGTGCCATACCTCATACGATTGCATACATTTCAACTTTGCTGTCAGTTGAAAATTCGCTCTCACAGACGCAACGGATTCTATGTGACGACCGCTTAATTCTTGCATCATTGTGAACAGCGAAAATAAGAAAATTCCCCGCAACTTGGCAACCCGAGTCCGTGCCAATATAACTCAACTCTGTGTTTTCTTGGAATGAAACGAACAGTTACACTTTTTTGCTGAAAGTTGAAGGTTGGTTTTGTTATTCGGTGTGATCAGATCAGAACGGAATTTGGAATTTGTTAACAAAAAGTTCAACTGTAAAAAAAGGAAAATTACTGTTTTATTACTTGAAGCATATCTAAGAAAAGATTTTCGTCTTTAATTAAAGTGAATTCTTCAAAGTTCAATTCGTGCGATTGTGAAAATTCTACCGTTGTGGGGAAAGTGGTGCTGTGTGCTCTTCATGTTTACGTACATACATCTAAAAAGCAAAAACCACGCGAAAAACGAGTTTTACTACTATTCTCAGGAAAAATATACTTACGCTATTTGAGTACGCACAACTTTTTGATCTTTGTCGTTTGCACTGTTTAGCATTTTCCGACTTAAAGTTGGATTAAGTGCTCGATCTTTGCAAAAATATATACAAAAACAAATACGGCTCTTTCGAGTTGCCGTTGGAAAGTAAAGCATACGTAGGTGCCGGCGGCAGCGACGCATGGGAGCAGGAGCACCTAAGGTGAAGCGAGCGGATAACTGATAATTGATCTCTTCGCTAGAAGGTAAACGTCTTTATTGTTGATATCATATTCACTTCAGAGTTTTTATTAAAAATTACACCAGTGCACTAATTAATAAATGTCTTATTTCTATTCCTTGTTAATATTGCTGAAATTGAGTACCACCTTGGTACCAAAAATATTTCGTATTCCACAAGACGTCAAACAGAAATTCGCCAGAATTCACCAAAATTCATCCGCCGCTCTATGCTTTTCGCAATACGTATTCTTTTTTTCTCCTTTTCTACCGTCAATACTTTCGCTATTATTCATGGGATCTGCTTGCTGGCAGAAACCAGTTATCACCATTAATGAATGCACCGTAGCGGCATTTGTCGCTGGCTCCATTATGGCTAAAATACGCTATCCGGTCCATTTATTTTGTCACAATTTTGCCAGTTGCACTTTTACTTGTGCGTCTGTATTTCTTACAAAAGTCTTAAAACTGCTGCAGGAAGTATGTATGTATGTACATACATCAGCAGTGGCCAATCCAAATGGTCTCGCGGGCCGCATATGTGGAAAATGTTCAGAAATAGCCGAAAGATTGGCATGGAAAAATGTTCAAGGAGGGCCGCGGGTTAGCCACTCCCGATGTACATATTGGCATATTTCTTCCCGAAAGCTTGTAAGCGTACTTCTTTTCATTCTGAGACGTTCAAATAAAAGGCGCCACCGAAGTGGCAGGGCCATTCCGGACAATATAAAACAAATACTTCTCGATAATGTTTCCTTTAGATATCGTATCTAATATGGTACTACTAATAGAAATATAATTAATTAGAGGGAATTATTTTCTCATGAATTGTTTGGTGCCGAATTCGACTGGCATCAGGAGTCTATACCAATTCATAAAATATTATAAGAATATAATTGCTCCCGGCATGGATAGAGAGGGAACCTGTAGAGTCTGAATTTACATACATACATACATACATAGGTATGTATGTGTTTAACTTTAACCTAACCTACATGCATACATACATATGTATGTATGTATACCTCCACATTCTGAAAGTTGAAAAAAATGTATCCTAGTTATCTTTAAAATAACGTTGTACGTCTGAAAGAAAGTGGCAGCCGGTATTTCATTCCGTTGGCTTGCGCATTAATTATGCCAAGCTTTTTCAAACTTGTTGCAAAGACGTCAAGAAAAAGTGCAATAAAAATGCCAATTAGGCCGTTCGCGTCTTAACTGCTATTGGCCAGTGTTGCAATTTGGAACTTTAATAAGTAGTACACGTTTTGAAAAAGTGGAGTGCTCCCTAGTACGCAATATAACCATGTATTATGTATTGGTATATTTTTTTTGCTAAATAATGCGATTAAAACATGTTTTTGATATACACGGATATAAACTCGGAAGTTGAAGTAAGGAAAATAGTTAAAGCTCATTAATGCCTCGTTTAGTTGCGTAAGCTTTCTACCTAACAAATGAGCTATTGAATTTTGCATGGAAAAAGTTATTAAACCCAACCTGATAAGTTTAGTACTATACGATTTTAATATGTAAGGGTTCGTAAATTTTTGCAATTCTTATATTCTTGCACACCAGCATGCCTCTTGAAATGAATTCGCGGATGCAACACAATTCATACTCCCAGTTCACGTCCAATTTTCCAGTGCAAGAAAATCTTTGCATTGCAGATTGTTGGAGGTGGATACCTCTTTTTCTCTCTCTCTAAAATTGATCTCAACTCACATGAAAGTTGTTGCAGGGGGAGAACACCGTTTGTTTTCATGGGACCTCTTTCTGCAATTTTCTATGAAACTAGTTAGCCGTCATGTTTGTTGCCATCTTTCACATTGAAATTTCTGCAATAGAATAGCCCTTTCTAACGATACCCCACAAGATATAAACAACACAAATTTTTCCTAAGGAGGGTCATCTCGAATAAAAAAAATGAATTAAAAAAAAGCAGTCAAAAGCAGGGCTCGCTCACTGAGGGTTCCGTACCAGAAATACCCTTTTTTGCCTTCGAATTTAGTTTCTCTTTGCCCTTTCGACATTTTGGCCTACATCTTCGAAACCAATTCACCTAAAAATTTGAAAAAAACATTTTTGGAATCCACGGACGTAGCCCTATCTAACGATACCCCACAATATGTAAACAACAACAATTTTTCGCTGAGGAAATTTTTTACTATGGTAATCTTAAATAAAATTTAAAAAAATATAAAAACAAATTTGTCGAAAAAGGTTGCAGTTTTCCAGTAATCTATGACTAAAGACCTACTAACTCTGATTTTATCAAAATTTTAGCTTAAGAAATGTAGAAAGGCAAGGGAGGGTATGGCCATTTTTTCGACATTTTGTCCTATATCTTCGAAACCACTTCACCGAAAATTATAAAAAAAATATGTTTGGAATCCATGCACGTAGCCCTTTCTAATGATACCCTACTCGATATAAACAACCAAAATTTTTTTCTGAGGGGGTCATCTTAAATAAAAAAAAAAAATTTTTAATTAAAAATTCGAAAAAAGCCGCAGCCATTCAGTCATGTGTGATCAAATACCTAGTAAGCCTGATTTTATCAAAATTTTCGGTTGAGAAATGGCGTGCGCAGATGGGATCATGGGGGGACTGGTCTGTTTTTTCACCTTTTTAACTTTATCTTTCTAACCCGTTTACATAAAATAAAAATAAAATACATTTTATAATCTATGAATGTAGCCCTTTCTAACAATACCCCACACGATACGTTTTAAAAATATTTTTATTTTTTTTTGTCCGACCCGAAAACCTTTAAAAATTATAAAAAAATACTTCTAAAAATATTTCTTAACTTTTTATAGTGAAAATGTGTTAAGGTTATTAAGACCTAACATCGTGCCAAATTTCAGGTTTCTACGATTAAAAAAAGGTCGTTTTATATACACACTCCCAAAACAAAAGTGACCTTATAAGTGTTTCCGTTTTTTCCCTTTTAAGGGAACGGAACCCTAAAAATAAAAAAAAGCTTATCAAAAGCCGTACCTTTTCAGTAATACGTGATAAAATACCTAGTAACCTTGTTTTATCCAAATTTTCGGTTTAGAAATGGATGGGATCAGGGGCGACAGGTCAGTTTTTTCAATTTTAATTTTAACTATACATATCTTCATAACCCGTTTGCCTAACATAAAAAAAATTATTTTTGTATTTTATGGACGCAGCTCTTTCTAACGATAGCCCACACAATACAATATATAAAACTATTTTTTAGGCCAACCCAAACCCCTTTGTTGAAGCGCATACACCACACCTGGAGGCCCAACACTGGCAGGTGCACAAACTGCACGAAATCGCCCTCCATGCATCAAACATTACCTTCGTGCGAGCTGCGCCCTGAAGCGAGCACACACTCGTTAGCGACTTCTTCGACTGCACACATCATATCCAATTTTCAAATTCCAATCTTTAATTTCATATTTTCCATTACATTCATTGTACATATTATATTCCAATCGCTTTGAACTTCGTTGAATTGTCCATTTTGAATTATAGCATATTCCTATGCAACTCTATTATCGCTTGTTCATTATTATTGTACAATAAATGAGTTTTAAATCGAATTTATTTCATTTTTCTGAATCTCCCCCTTCCATGCTGAAAAGCAAGCACAGCGGCTAAAGCTGTTCACCCTTTAAAAATTCAAAAACAAATTTTTTAAAAAAATATTTTCTAACTTTTCATAGTCAAAATATGTTAACGTTATTTCAGGTTTCTACGTTGAAAAAAATATCAGTTTATGTACACACCTCCGTTCTTGATTCTTCCCTTTACGGGAACGGAACCCTAAAAATGAGAAGATATATATTGTAGATATACTCCATTTAACAAAACACATCTCGTAAAAGAATGTAAATATGCAATATGAAAAACTTTCAAAGTTAATGTACCATGTGTTGTTTTTTTGTGAAATAATGTCTGCTCAATATATTCGATATTCGAATTTACATTCTATGATTGTTTTAAAAACAAATCCCTATATCCTGCGATATTTCTATTTTTCCAAGAGAAATATGTAGCCTACGCATAAGTGCGTAGATTTGGCAACACTGCAAGGCAGTTGCTGGCTTTAACTTCAATTCAAAGCCGTAGCGCAATTCGTCAATCGACAGTCAGCCAACAGCGATAGCCATGAAGTGCGCATATGAAATATGAGTAAGAATCACATTCATTTGCAACAACAGCAGCACAACAATAACAAGACAATACGAAGAATTGTCATGCAATTAATATCTTTTGTTGCAATCGTTTTCGAGAGGGAGTGTGTGGAAATACTTGTAAAAGAAATTTTTTAACAATATCTGGTTTCGTTGTTGCAACCAGTGTGTGAGCTTGTTGCTTTTAAAGGAATCTGGTCCAATATATTTTAACAGCAGAAGCATACAAATACATACTAGTAACAAGAAAAGTACATACAAAGAAATAAAATGGAATTTAGCCGGTTACCACATAACAGTCTGAACTCTTCTCAAGTAGATCGTAAAACACATACAGGCGCATATTCAACAGTCAAACTTCGTATTTAACGGGAGCGGTTTTCGTTAACCCGGTTAGTGTGGTGGGGTATAGTATCGATTTGAGACAAATACTTGTTTAGAATAAGCTCATCATTTGTAAGTTAATTATTTCTAATTGGTATATCATAAGAATTATAGAAACTAACCGTTTGATCGGAATAGTAATAAAAAATAATTTTTTTTTATCGCTCTAATCCCCTCGGGGAATGCGTCTACATACAAATACGCTTGCCCGCTTAACTGACTACAGAGCGCCGCACATAAGAAAATTTTTTGATTGCGGAGCTTATAGTTTGACTTGGCATGGTTTGGATTGTTTTGTGGTCTGACCAAGTCGCAAATACGCCGCAAAGACGCGATCGTCCCACAGATACATCGCAGAGACATTTTCTGTGATGCGAACAAGAATTGAAATATTTGTCTCACTTTTCTGACTTTTAACTTTGGATATGTGTGCATGTCAGTGCGTGTGTGTGGGGTATCTTGACGTTTAAATTGGCCTTTAATTGTAATAAGTAACTACAGCTGCACTTTGGATACCATCGTGAAATTTGACAATTTTGTTAGTGTCGCTTTGTTTAATGTATGTAGGTACATGCACAATTTAGTCATCGTATTTGTATTTGCTTTTGTGTAGTGCGACTTAATTAATGCCTTTGTACAACAACGGGCAGCCGGAATATACATACATAAAGTATATACTTTTAAAAATAATAACCATTTTGTAAATTCAATTTTTAATGTTAGTATACTTTGTTGTTGCTCTTTTGATTTTTATAAATTTGTTGCTTTGCTATAATCTTAAGATTTCTGTCGTCTTTTCTGTTTGTCGCTCTATACCTACATTTCATTCCTTTCTAACTCCTATTTTTTATTCTTTTTATCTTATTTCTTTATTTTTTGTATCTTACAGAACAGCAAAGAGAAAACCTGCTTAAAATGAGTGTTAGCTGAAATATGTTAATTAGCCATGTTGATTTTTGTCATTCATAGCTTTTTTAGAAGAATTTTTATAACTTGTTTTTAAATTCATTTTACATGCCTATTTGAAAATTCGTTTTGGGCAAGTGAATAGGTTTTAACTTGGCAAGATTAAAATTAAAAAATTTTTAGTGCCGTAATAAGTCGTAGTGACCTAACTAACAGTTTTCTATGCTTAGTGATTTATCCTGCCCTATGATATACTTATGGGTACATATTTCTAATGAATGAACTATTCGATTGGCGGGTAGCTATATACACGTATTTTACGGTGCTATCTCCTTAGTCTAAGCCAAGTACAACTATTATGCACCATATCTTTTTCACCAGCTCCATGCAAATGCTGATACGATCACGAAAATTTCTAAATAAATGCCGCGATAATTATTTGCGTATACATATGTATAGGTACATCCCAAAAGGCAGAAATCTACATTTTTGAATCTAAGTAGAGCAAAGCGAAAGTTTGGTTTTTATAATCATTTTTAATGACCAAAATATATAATTTAGAAGTTTTAGAACTTTGTTGGAAATGGAAACTACAGTTCAATACTAAAATAACCATATTCATTCACTTGTACTGAGCGGTATATATGTACATATGTACATTATGTAATAGCGTATCTGTTGAATGTGACGCTTTTAATTACACAACCTTCTCTTTACAGTTTCCTTTATTGGGCGTTATGAACAGCTAAAATGGTAAATGCAACTGATATTTCTGTGGTCATATGCAATAACGACTTAAGTCGAAAACAACTGTTTCGAGAAAATGCAATTTGAAATTTGAAATGCACATAAGTGCATGTACATAAGTGCATGTGTTTTTTTAAATAACTTTTTTTCTGAGATGGGTACAGATACCGGGGTTTGAACAAAATATGCGCATCAACGTCAGGAATACAGTGGTAACGTCAACTCAATTTCGTCTTAAGTCGACTTAAGTCGTTATTGCATATGACCACAGATTTCAAGACAAATAAGTCATTATCCAAATGTGAAGCAATATCTAGAAGATCTGGTAAAGGATGCTAACATTGTAATAAAAAATGTTGGAAAAGAATTCAGCTATCCCAATAGTGTTATATACAATAGGTACTATACATATTTTAGTTTTTTGTTGGAGTATTTTATAAGAAAGCATTTGTCCAATAAATATAAGTTAGAAATAGAAGATTTCAGAGCATTGGAAATTATAAATTCGGAACATTTTGACCATATACCAAGGGGTATTCGAAACTATATAAAAAAGTGTTATGCAGTATATACAGATAAAGACACTAAAGCTATTGATATACTTCAAAAAATTCGCGTAGTATCGTGGTCACATTCTCTATATTTTAATGACGGATTTCCAGAAACGAATGTCGAAGTGAATGAAGAAAACTTACTAGAGATAATGAAGTATTTTGACAATTTAAAGTATACCGATGTACTGCTTAAACCTTCGGTGGATTGCAAATATTTCGCTGCGGATGTTCATTTAATCTTTGACAATGACACGATATTAGTTATTAGAACATCTAAGTTTAAATCACTGGTGAGTACAGAGGAAAGTGTACCTAAAAGCAAATTCTTTCAATTGTTTTTGTATTCATTCGGATTTTATAAGAAAACAAAGGCAAAAATATTAAAATTTGTTATATATAATCCATTGTTGGGCTTAGAATACACTCTAATACTAAACGACATTAATTATGAGTTGTTTGAGAATGCCTTGAAAATGGACATAGACGTAGAAGATTTAAGGAGTGATGAAGAAGAAAAAGAAGAAGAAATTAAAAAATAATTGTGAACTTAAAATTGAACTTTTATTCTGATAACTTCTTCGTCACTCTTGAGCGATATTATATACATACATATATTCATTTGATTGGAATTATATTTATGAAGACTAATCTGTTATTTATATGCTATATTGAAGCTATGATAAAAGAAATGACCAAAAAATGTACCTTTAATTTTTAATATGCTTATGTTAAATATTATATTGAACTGTAATAAAGTTTACTGACCGACAAACAACAATACGGTTTTCGAACCTTTTTTTTGCAAACGAAGCGCTTAAAACTATTGTGTAATATTTTAAAAATTAAGTCTTCACTGCAAATGAAAATCGCAAGGAACCACAGAGCTTGATTTCGAGGTGCTTTGCATCCACATTTCAAGCATTTTACCAAACATGGGAACAAGGAAATTCATAACTGAAATAATTTATTTCACTTTTTTATTGTTTAATCCCGAAAAGTGCATAATTATAAAGCAGCTTCAGTTTTAAGTACTGTTGTATACCGGTTCGAATCACTGCATTGTGCATTTGTAAAAATGTACAATTAGCAAAATGCTTGTAAGAGTTTTTTTTCTCAAATATGTAAACGGTTTTTTACCTTAAATATCTTTTTGCACTAATTATCAGCCAGTATTTGCTTTTGAAACCTCCAACTAACGACAATGGTGTTGATATACCAACGCAAAAGTAGGTATGTACATATTTGAGGCAGCGGTAGAGAACATAGATGGCGCTCGAAGCCGTGCTTTCCTTGGAAAGACCAAGTGGAGGAGGCACCGGCACGCATCGAATTTCCAATTGGAGAAGGCGCGCGCGCTTAGTAGGGGCGCCTGGAAAGAAGCCAAAGACCAGGTCCCAACGCTGTAATGGGTTGTTACTAACCAATTAAGTAAGTAAGTCGCTTTTGCCTCCATGTGGATGTTTCAAGTTCAATTGTTCGAACTCTGATCGCTTCCAGCGCCACCAACGGTCTTTTATCGCACTAGCTGCTTACTCGCCAGATGCTACGAAACCTCTAGAGCTCTCGCCTTTCGTCTGCATCCATGCTGTTAGTGCTTTCTGATAATACATGCCGAAAATTATGCCATGTAATAGGCTATTGTACGTCGTAGTTTGCCCTTGCTAAGTATTGCTTAACTCAAATTTAACAAGTTTAAATGATAGGGGAACATTTAATCCAAGCGAAGAAAATACGTTTTTTTTATAATTCCGCATCCAAACATGATTTTTGAAAGCTTAAAAGTTAAACACTGAACTTAAGGTGATCAGATTTGTCATTGCATAATCAGTTTTGAGAATAATAAAATCCAGGAATACAGTGTTGCATATTCCAACGGCTTCGAACATCAAAAATGCCTTTATCCACATGTTCAAGATGTTATAGAACCAATTTTGCAATTTATAAAATTAAAATCACACCAAACAACCCCCTTAATGGGACACAAAACTGGTTCGTGTCGTCCCTAACTACAAAATGGTATATGGGATAAAATAGTATTCTGTGCATTACCACGCTCCTACTTGAGCAGGAATCTGGGACATCGTGGCCGAGCAGGCGGCTGGGCTGCCAGAGTGACACACTTAACTGTGTTCCGCAAATGGCCAACAACTCCATGTCGGCGGTGTCTGCGTATCTGTCTGACAATCGCTCGCTGCAATTCCACATTTCATGTCGTTAGCGTCAAAGTGAAAATGCTTGACCGTGTGTGTTGGCGTTACAGCGCTATTGCGGCTGCCAACATATGCAAACTCACCGTCAAATAAAGTTGTAGTATGTACATATTTCGCGTAGGCGGTGTTTATATCTGTGTAACATATAGAAATGTATAACTAATTGCGGATGGCCTGCTTACCAGAGCAGTTTTCTTCAGTGCTGCTGCTGGACACAGAAACGTGTTTTTACATGAGTTACACCCGATTTTTGACAGTTGACACGCTTAATTGGCCCATTAAACAACGTGACCGTTGTCGAGTCGACACTCGACTTAGACACGTTTAATTTTCTTTTAATTCTCATTCTAATGAGCAATTGTAAAATTGGTAACACAATTGATTAGCTTTCAATACTTTTAGTATTGTTTATTTAGTTGCACGTTGGATCTGAATGAATAACGACCCGGCACAATGCTCGCTTGTTTCGGAAGTTCATTTTGCTACGAACTTTTCTCGGATCTCAGCTTCCCTTCTTTTTGCTTTCTACCGTAAATTCTCGATTATTCTAAGTTAAGTCATGACTAAAGACCGACCAAATATTCGGCGTCGGTTTCTCCCCAAAATCTGGTATTCGGCAGTGGCTAATTTTAAATGAACTATTCGGCTAATATAAAGTATCGAACTCATAAAATTAAATTTGTTTCCTTTATTGTATAGAACTCTATTACAGAAACCCATCGTATGTAGATGTTTTTGTATACCTCTACGCTGTGCATGTTATATAAAAAGGAATTGTTCATGTGATATTCGGCTTTGGCTTCGGCTTCAAAATAACTTTTTCGGCGTTGGCTATAAGAACCTAATCTGAATTATTTATTATAATAAAAAAATGTCAGAGGGGGATCTGAATTTATATCATGATTTCGTTTCACCCGAGCTGTTTTGTATGCCAAGTTGACAAAAAGATAAAAAGAAACGTACGAAAAACACGTTCCGAAAACACTGCTTTTAGTTGAACGAGTTGCGCAAATGTGCGCTGGCAAATTCTTGGAATCGCCTTGAGTGGAACCCACAAAACAACAGCGCACATCTCAACACTCCAACTCCGCCTTCTACATTTATGCAAGCTGCCTCCAGATACTATCAAACAATTTTGCTTTGCTTTGCCTTTTATTTTCGACCACACCGAAACGACATTTGCCGCCACGTAACATAGTCCGTCCCGGCCTAAAGTGTTAAAGTGCTCATTTGCTACTCCGCAGAGCGGCAGCGGCAGTCATGTCAATTGTTTGCAACCATGCAACCAGCTCGTGCTAGCTCAGTGAAAATACATGGGGAACGTCTCCACTAAGCTCAAAGCAGCGCCACTCTCTAAAGTAGCTTTTCTTGGGCGCACACTCCCGCTGACTTCGGCCGCTCATCTATATCCCGAACAGTTCATAACTTTTTGTTTATTTATGCATTTTTGCAACACACACACATACGCTCCTCCATTCGTACTTGAAGCCTCATTTTGCATTCTGGGGAATGTTGCATTCGCTTTAATGAATTCAAGAAGATTCGCGAATGCCGATTGGCTCATTATTCCCTACATACTTTTATCGCATCTACAAGCTCTTGCTGGTTTCGGCTTCAGACACCAGGTCTCTCCCCTGCTTTTCGAGAGCCTTCTCCAGTCTCGGTTTCCAAGCTTTGTTAGAGCTTCATCTAGTACTTGGCCCCTCCGGAGATCCGGACAAGTAAAGACATTTGTAACATGAACGGATTTCTTGTTTAACCGTTGTTGTCGTTTTGTACATTAGTCGAAAAATTTCAATACATAATTTGGCATTCGTCCAATACAGGAGGTTGAAAACGAATCATAAAACATGAATTGAATGCAGTCTTCTTTCGAAAACGACAACCTTCACTCAACTCTCTTTTGGTTAACAATGGAAAAGAGGGTGGATCGGTGGTTTTTCAGGATGGCGGTGGTGGTTGCGTAACCCAGGCTTGCTACATATAGCTTCCGGATATTCTCCGGCTCCTCCGGCTGCGGCTCCTCTGGCTGCGGCTCCGCAATAACCTAAAAATTATTTGCATGATTTATTATTTTGCATGGCCGCAAATTTTACAAAATTTACTTAAATTTACCAGTTCGACGATTAACTCCCCGTCGATTTCTTTTAGTACCACATTAAGCGTTGATGCCATTTTTTCCTGAAATTTATTGCTTGATAAAATAATTTGCGCAGCGATGCAGATGTTACAATGTTACAGACAGATGTGACAGATGTCACGGCGGTGTATGCACAGAATCTCGCGTGCGCAACATGCAACATATTTTAATATGCACAGAATCTCGCGTGCGCAACATGCAACATATTTTAATATGCACAGAATCTCGCGTGCGCAACATGCAACATATTTTAATATGCACAGAATCTCGCGTGTGCAACATGCAACATATTTTAATATGCACAGAATCTCGCGTGCGCAACATGCAACAGAGTTTTTGGTTTGACGCAACCAACATATTAAAACAGAGTTAGCTTTTGGCGCGCAATGGCGAAAAAACTGGAGCAACGAAATCAGCAATGGACAATATGGACAATCAGCAATTTTTAAGAACCAGGAGGTGCTCGGTGCATCGGTGTGGGAATTCTGTTGGAAAAATGTACAGATTCTTGGCGCTACCTCCGAGGCGGGCCGAGTGGTTGCGGCTGCTTGCTTTCCCAGCCAGCTTCATGGTCACACCAAGGAGCTATGTTTGCACCAAGCACTTCCCGCCGGAATACCGGCTTCTGTTCAGACTGCCTTCACTCGCGCTACCAATTTGTGAGTGAGGCATTATGCTTATTGTTTTATATTTATTGAAGAGGGCCAAATTTACGGTACACATTTATGTAGACCAGACGATGCTATTAGTATTTGGACATTACAGTACTATAATGAATATCGAACGCGAACTTGAGCAGTTCTTGCTGAACTGAAGAGACTTTTTCTGTGCACGCGTCTCCACATAGAAATTTTTTATGTGATCAAACTCATATTTTTAAATTGGTTGTAGGTGGAGATCACTTATGATTTCGTAAAAATTTAGTTTCTTAAGCTTGGATTAATTATTGTATCTTTTAAAAAAGAATGCATGGGATTATTATTTCAGCGATTTCCTATGAAATCAGTGAACCACGGTTTAATGCAACGAGCGAAGGCATCACAACAACATGGAAAGGCTCTTTCAGAATTCTGCATGGGGGTAAAGTAAAGTACATATTTAGCTCTGCTGTCGTTGCTGTCGCATGTGCCACATTCTCAGCAGCATTCAAGCCCGGGTTGCTCATTTTTCTATTTGCCAGCTTTTTCTTCGAATGCAATGCAAAACTTAGAGGTGCCGCTGCTTGTTTTCGTGAATGCGCGTTTGTTTACATATGGATGTGCTTTAGTGTGTGTGTGTGTTTGTGCTTGTATGCTTGCTGCATATGTTACGCCATCCTTGCGTGGCAAGGTCGTTTGTTTATCTGCCTTGTATGTGTATTTCTAAAGCTCAACTCAGCTGCAATGGTTTCTTTTGTGCCTTCTTGTTTTGTTTTTGTTGTTGCTGTTTTTGGCTTGCTCTGGCTTCGACTTGATTCCGGCCAGTTTTTGCGTCTGCCTCCAAACATAAACTTTTCTCTCCATTAATTTGATTTCATCTGTCTGTATGTACATATGTACGTATGTATGCGTTGGCTATGTTACCGGTAGCAGCCATGTTTTTAATGTTTGTTAGTTTTTGCCTGTTTCGAAATCATATAAACGATTTTGTCTGTGCGTCGATTACTCATGCACATTGTTTTTATCCGCAATCGTGTTTTTTTTTTCGTTTTATGTATTTTTTTAGTTTTCTTTAGAGTTCAACTGTGCGCTTTTAAATGGTTGGAACGTCACGCCTGCCGCTGCCTGTTCGGCCAATGTTGCTCCGACGATGTTGCTTATGGCATTAGCAATAAAAACATTGCTGCTCGCTGCTCAGCCTTATAATGAAATTATTATTGTTTTCTCTTACTTTTTTCTTTGCTTTGTTGTCTGACATTTTGTAATTTAGAAAATTTCTCCATGTAGTATCTTAAAACAATACAATTTTATGGCACTTAAAAAAACAGCTTTATTTTCTATTATATTCTCCAGCACCGCAAACAAAATTGTCTATGATACACATTTGAATGTAAGGCAGTCTGTGGAAACCATAAAAGTATGCTTCTCATACCGTAGACTCGAACATATATTTAAAAGTATGCGCTAAACTCTAAAACTCTTTTAAAAATGCATTTGCTAGAAATCCCGTGTTAAAATATGTGTTAAAGATTATAGTAACGGAATTTTTATATATCATATTTTTTGTAAACATGCTTCATACAACAGCATAAGAGGCTTAAAAGTTTATCTTATAAAAATCGATAATCCTAGACAGGTTGGCATACTTTTTTCCAAATATGTACGTCTAAATATTTTGTAAACATTGTTTGAAAAAAATTTTTTTTTCATATATGTGCATAGTTTGAAGGTTGAAGGTTGAGAACAAGGCAGAAATATCGTCGATTTATATAAGATTGACTTTTAAATCGAGTGAGCTTATTTGTCTGCTCATTTCTATGTTGTATGCTATTGTGGAAGGCTTTTTTTAAATAGCCTAACACACATTCATAAAATTGTTAAAGAAATTTGTGGTTTTTGCAAATGTGGTCCGTTAAAGGTTGTATGTGTTTCATTCAACTCCAGACCAAAAGCAGAATATATCTATTAAGATGGCGAAATTTGAGTGTCCAAATTGAAATCATTTTTAATTTAATCGACATTTCGTTACCTTAATGTAGAAATGCCTTTTTCAAAATCAAGTTTTTTGCCAATTCTCATCTTCAAACACAGCCTACTTAAAATAGTAAATGTGGTTTGATCGAAAAAGCTTTGCCACCGGATTTATTACTATCAGCTCTCCAATAGAGAACAACAGCCTCTCACAGTTCATATAATTAAAGATACATACAAACATATGTATGTATTTATCTATACACTCTCAGATCCAACTTTTCTTGGTACTCGAGTGTAATTCCCCTCTCATATTTCTCGGCTTGGAGGACGACAGTTCAGTTTTTCAATTAGCATTCTATATCTTGTACTATATTCCAAGGCAATAGCCATTAATCAAAAGTACACTGGCAACTTAGTTGGATTCATAACGGCTTCAAGAGCTAGCGATCTCTTCTGAAACGTGAGCGAAGCTTTAAACATGTTTCGGTTTTCTTAGAATCGTTTAGCGGAAGAAGCTAGTTGCTCGAATGCAATAAAGCGCCACAAATGAGCTTCAAGCTCGAATATACCATATTTTCATAACTCAACTTGCGGCGTGTTGCTCCAGCATGGCATGTTCAATGCTTTAACATGTTCATGTTCTCTTGGCTGATGAAGTGTAAAGCAACTGGATTTTACTTTTGTGAAGTAAAAATTTAAGAATTTCTTTGATGATTTTCTTTCTTTTTAATTGCATGCAAACGATAAATCATCTTTACTACAGCCTCACCATATTCACCCGCTTGCTACTTTTCTATAATATAGACATATTATGTCAACGTGAACGGAACATATGGTGCACAGAAGCTCCTCTACACATGCTTCATTACGGAAAGGTGCTATGGCAAGCAAAAACAGAATGTATTAAAATAGTGCAACGAAATGTTGAGTATTCGATACCAATCGATGTCAATCTTTTACGTACTCGATACTACGCGTTTTTGTACCAATGCATGCAATTTTCATCCGACATTCATTCTTTTTCGAAATATGATCAAATCCTATAAAATTTCTTGTACATTGCTACAAAATCTTATCTTGTACATTGCTACAATCTTCTTCTTAATTCCCTTTTAAAAGTGATGCCTTTTGTTTAAATGTAGTGCTACGTTCATAACCCGCAATCGAAATTTTTCATTGGTAGAAATTTATATCAATGTGTTTTATTGTAAGTGGAGACCGCTTTTTATCTCAGAAAAAATTTAAGGTCACTTTTTCATGAAATGATTTTCTTTCTAAGAAAGTTTGCATGAGGGGACTTGGGCTAAAAGACAAAATTTTCTCACGATCTTCATAAAATTTTATGTGTGTAAAATTTCGATAAAATAATCCAACCGGGGGTCGAGTCCCGTAATGCGTTCGATAGTAATCGTTTCTTCGAAATTTCGATTGGAAAAAATGTTTACCTTAATTCGATATGTCAAGTATCGGTTTACACATCTGGTGTTCTGCTGCCATTAATGAAAACGAGTTTGTATAAAAATGCGCTATTGAGATAAGGCTTTGATTGATTTTACTTGCTTTTATTACTTATTTTCAAAAAAAAAGTGACACAGTGTTGTTCTTTGAATGGCCAATCAGAGAAAAAGAGAGGCCGAGCGAATATTCGTATAACTTATTCGATAGCAAATTATGTTCTATAGAAAGAGACTACAATCACATGTTTACATACATAGATATTGCACAGTATTTTCCACTATATCGAGCACTCGGTTACTCAACACTTTGACATCACCATCACAAATAAGAAAATCAAATCAAAAGGAAATGTAAGTTTGTATGTATGTATGTTGAAATTTAAATCGACATATTTGAAGATAAAAAATTGTTAAGCACCGCCAAGAAACCAAATAAAAATATCTACAAGATACTTTGTTATATGTATTGGGGCAACGTTGTTGTTGTCGCTGGTAGCCATTGCGCTGCTTTCCCAGGCTTTTCTTTATACAAAGTTCGAGACATTGCCTGCTTGAATGCGCTTCTGGTGAATGGAATGGCAAGCACAGCATAAATTTTTCGAATTTGAGAATCTTGCTTGTTTGTTGTTGCTGCAGTAGCTGGTAGCTATTCGATATGTGGGGCAGCCTATGCTATGCCGCGATAAGACAGGCGCGCGCATCATATGTCAGGAACTGTAGGCAGCAGTGTTCTCAGATCTGCATGACATCACACATTATTGCCGGGAAGTACGTGACGGAATGCAGCTACGACCTCAATCGGAGCCAGAAAACGGTTTCTATTGGATTGTTTAGTGTGTATTGCCTGATTGTTGCCAGCTAAGAAATCGGGTGAGATGTTAGTTCTGTTCCCATACTAGTCAGATTTACAGATTTACAGAAATGCAGATGAGAAAGGTAATTAAGCTTCTCTCTTTGTCAGAAGTTACAATATTTAGTTAG
Organism: Neria commutata; assembly: GCA_963457695.1. Classification (NCBI taxonomy): domain Eukaryota; kingdom Metazoa; phylum Arthropoda; class Insecta; order Diptera; family Micropezidae; genus Neria; species Neria commutata. The sequence continues at coordinate 21,713,295 of OY735249.1, read as the reverse complement.
AAAAATTTCAGCTGACAAATTATGAAAAGTATGTAGTTGAAATTGAAAATAGAAAAAAGTAATATGTGTATATATCTTATATATCACATATCTTCACTGACGGATCGAAAATGGCAGGCGGTGTAGGAGCTGGATTCTTCATAGAAGAATTCAACCTCAAACAATCATTTCGTTTACCCAACTACGCAAGTGTCTTCCAGGCTGAGATACTAGCAATTCTAGAAGCGTCGAGATCCGCACGCTCTCTAGAAACGGGTAAAATCAAAATGTCAATTTACTCTGATAGCCAGGCTGCCATACAGGCTCTATCCTCAAACACCATTCGGTCGAGACTGGTGGAGGAATGTAGGATGGAACTGTCAACCCTGGCCAGAAGATTTACAGTAACCCTGGTACGGGTACCGGGTCACAGAAATATACTAGGAAATGAAACTGCTGATGAACTGGCGAAGCAAGGCTCTACGCTCGAAGATTCAAGCGCGGCCGACGTGGGTGCTTCGATAAGGGAGATCAAAGGCAGAATAGCAGAACACTACCTCTCCAAAGCAAAACGGAAATGGAGAGATCTGGTGACATGCAGGATCACCAAAGATATCTGGGGCACGTATGACATCGGAAAAACACTCACCCTTCTCAGAATGAACAAAAAAGATGTAAATAGGCTTACTGCCGTATGCACAGGGCATTGGGCGTTAGGCAGACATGCTGCAAAACTTGGCATTCCCTTCAATCGGTACTGTCGCATTTGCGAAGACCCGAATGAAGAGGAAACGATAAACCACTTTTTGTGCAAATGCCCTGCCCTAGCAAGGGGCAGGCTCAAAACACTAGAAAAAGGTTTCCTAGAGAACATCAATGACATACAAGGTATGGATATCATTAATGTTCTGAACTTCTTGAATTTCGCCAAATGGCTGTAGGTTGCTCGAAGCGTGGTAACAAAACTGCACTCAGTGCTAATTGATAGTCAGGACTAGCCACACAAACCAAACCAATATATACATATATATTTTTCTATTTTGGGGTTTTAATCACAAAAATGAACGTAATGAAGAAGTAGTTATTTTTGGTAATTCCCAAAAGATTTTACATTTATAGTATGTATAATCTCAGCAGATAAGGGACACAAATTTGTCAAAATATTTTGACGTTTGTTTCGAAAAATGGTTTTGTGCATTTCGATACTTTTTCTATCTCTCTGAGAGCTTTTCTCTTGTTGAACAGTTTTACAGGTTTTTGTACGGAAAGTACGGGAACGAACCCATTATTTGTTTTTCAGCCAGCATGTGTGATTTGTTTTAAAGATTTCTGGAATTCATCCAAAACGAAAAAAGAAGAAACCGTGAGGCGCACCTCAACGCCAATGACTCACACCATTCAGACTTGCGCAAGATACGCATACGCTGTCAAGCGAAATGGCTAAGCGAGCACAACAACAACCAAAACAAAGTATATGCAAGCGATAAGCTAAATGCGCGGCACCACAGAAAATCCCAATAGAACGTCATTCGTTGATGAGATTATTTTTAGAACATTTCCAACACGAAAATAACGCAAAAAAGCGGGCATATATGCAATATACACAGATGCTCAAGATTTTCACTCACATTTCCTACCCGTCTCCATACTTTCTTCTTTTGCTGTCGTGGCTTTTGATATAACATACTTTCCGCGCAACACTGCGCAATCGATGACTAAGGGAAAATAATTTTCAAAATTATTACTAGTAGTAGGGAACATGCTGCTGCAGTTGACTGACCCAGACATGGAAAATGGCAAAATGTTGCAATAGTATCAGTTAAACGCCAGAGCTTTTAAGATGATGCTCCTTAGTCATGGCGACCTGCACATGTAAATTTCCCTGAACAGAGGTGCCGTTTGTGCGATCCCGCCTTCGCTTCCAATGCTGAGCGAATAAAAATAGTAAAATCGAATCAATTTAAATAAAACAGCAAGGCAAGTTATGCTTTGGCGAAATTGTAAAAATTAAATACATGAGCAACGGATTCGATACAATACAAGTCAGATTTTATAGTCTGTTTGACCAACTACTAACAATCCAATTCATCCGTGATCACAAAAAGGCAGTTTTTAAGCCACGCTTTTTGAGGCATATCGATAGCAATATTGGAGTCATAAAACGAGAGAATAAAATATATGTATTTTAATTGATAAAATGATATGATTGAGAAATATGAAAAATGTGTAAGATAGTTACGCTCATTAAATTTTCAGGGATGCATATTTATAAAGAGGATACCTATATACATGCATATACGTGGAAATGCGTGGTTATCAACCGATTTAATTTGCACTGAAAATGTTACATATAGACATACATATACTATAGGTATGACTAGTAAAAGTTTCAGCCTGATTCCTCTGGCTGTTAGCTATCAGTGTGATTACCTCAAGGTAAATTTGTTAAAATACATTCGCAAATTGTGAACGAAGCGTTATTCCGATATGAATAAAACCTTTGGCTTCTGAGACATGGCAATGCTTTTAAAAGTGTCTCAACGACGGACATGGCTAAATCAATTCAGATTTCCTCATCACTTCTATATGCTTATCACTATCTTTGTACTAATAGCTCAGTTAGTCCAGACGTAACGTATTCTTTCGTGTCAGCTGAAACAACCAGCTGTACCAGAACTTAATACATGCGTTTACTCTAAGGGCCAGTTTCACAGTGGATATTTAAACTCTGATTGCAGTTTAAATAAGGAATTTCAGTTTCACAGTTGGAAGTTAAATACAATTTAAATGGCCGATTGTGGATATTTAAGTACGGCACAGAGTTGAATTTATGAACAGCTGATTTCGGATGTGCAAGCAAGCTGCGTGGAATTTATAAGATTCAAATTAAGCATAAAACTGCATGGAATAGCATGGAATAGCACATATAAATAACACAGTAGCACATAAATAATATAAACTGTGCATACTTTGCACAATATCCAACAATTCACTTATTTTAGTCAATGAAAATTTTGCTGCCTCCACAATTGAGCAATCGAACATATGTTTTTAGCAAGTTGGGCCAACCTTCAACTGGCAAATATTCGAAGTTGCCATTCATTATTCCGTATTTAAATAAATGCACTGTGAAACCCAAGGAAAGTTAAACTAGATTTAAACTCAATTTGCAAATTAGATTTAAACATCCACTGTGAAACTGGCCCTAAAGGATTTATTACATAAATGTATCGGAGTGAACCAAATCAAATTAGGTTTCTCCGAACGTTAAAACGTGTCAGTTGATTGCTTTGTTGCAGAAAAGGGCTGCCACTGCTCTTCGATTTTCGTTCAACAAATATAGCAGATTATTATTGCCAAAATTAGCTTTAAAAAGCAGTACATAATACATAAATAGATGAAAAAATTAAGATACTTCTATGTCATCAATTTTAAATACAATTGATAGTTGTCAGTTGTAGAACTTCAATATATGTACCTACGTCTAGATTAGAATTAAATGTGATTGGGATTTCATCTAATCCAGCAAGTATTTCCCGAAGATGTAGTCAAAAATTTTTAGAATGTATTGTTCCGACTGGGTCGAAAAGGGTAACACAGTTTATGCATACTTTCAGCACCGTAAATATTCTTTTAAACTTCTTACCTACTTGCGTTTTGTACATTCATTTAATTTTTTTTTTTGTGTTCTCATTTGTAGAAAAATATCATGTAAGTTGTTTTGCCAGCTCCCAAAGTAATTGTCTATTTTTTACAATTATTGCCGCAGTGTACCTCTCTTTAAATTGCGACATTAAAACGCATTTTCACTTTTCCAACTTCACTTAAATTTCATTTTATGTAGTAAAAGTTGTCTCTAACTTTGTGTGTCTTTTTGTAGTTGTTGTAAGATATCATAATTTTTTAAATTTTTCGTAGCGGTAGTTTTTTGTGGGCTTCTGGAAAACCTTAAAACCGGATGTACTTTGTCGCCGTCACTGGCCTGGAACGCAACCTAACTTAACGTAACGTAACGTGTCATGATATGCGGTCTGGTTTTAGTCTGTTGACATCGCGTACAACAACGACAACGTAGAGAAGCCGCTTCCAAAAGCACTATGTATGTCACGCAATCTAAGCGCGAAAACATATGCATCTTGTTCGTTTGTCACTTCCTATTCAAAACATAGAAGTTGCAAATTAATTTTCATTCTCTCACCTACTTCGCACAATTAAAATTAATTTTCTTTCAATTATTTTGCATGACGCTCGCTGATAACGGAATAGTACAGCTTAAATGAGATATTACGTGCACCGGAAATTGTGTTAAAAGTTGGGATCTACATTTTTACAAAACATACACTTGTTAAAAATTGTATGACTAGGGGCACGGAATCAAGTGCGACATTAATCCACATTACCGAAGGGTACTAAATATTGTGCGGTAATTCTAATTATCTTCCGTCAGACAGCATTTTCACAGGAATCAAAAAAGTAGAGTTTTGTCAAAAATTATGGTATGGGTAGAACTTCTTTTCCTCTGGACGGACTTCTAGGTTTTTTTAAGAAATGAGGAAGTTTTAAAAGTGGTAAGTTACCTTCCCCCTACAAATCTGAACAGTGTTTCCGTACTTTTCTTTGCTTCCACTAAATCCCTAACACTGTCCCTCTTCTTAAAAGTGTCTCGTGTGTGAACCAAGTACTATGGTATTCATAGCTTGAGTGCTTCAGAGTTCTTCCTAATCACCAGGAAGATACTCGCCTGGCCTCTGGGTGCGTTTACTGCCAGCATGCCAGCAGTAAACAGCCTTTTTAACCTAACCTACTCGCCCCCTCCCCAAGACTAAATCAAAAGGGTCATCGAAATGGGAAGTTCTTTCAATCTGTATCAACTTTTTTTCTCTTATCGCTTATTTAAATAAAATCTATATCCAAAGCCATTTGAAGAAATTTTATCCGTTGACGAAATGTATATATGTATAAGTATAGAATATAATGATAAATTCTGTTGTACAGTTGATAATATTAATACACCAACAATTTCATTTTTTCAATGGATTATCGCTCCACTCGGTTACTTGGTGTAGCTGTATTATTTTGTCGTTGAGTTTTCGATTTAACAATGAACCCCCAATGATCGATTTTAGTATCTCGATTTGCAGAGTTGACCATATGGGATTCAAATCACGCCAATGGACCGGAACTTAAAACTCACACAAAACAAAATTGTTCAACACTTTCATGATTTAATTCTTTCTTGTAAAAAAATGCTATCTAACAATTTTTCTTTGTGCAAAGACGAGCTTTCTTTTGATTTGGTTCAACCTTCTCAAACTTCAACTCGAAATGCTTGAACGGTCTACTCGTATAGAGAACATTCGCTTAACACAGAACAGGTCATTCAACCCAACGCACTTAGGCACAAACATTAAATGCGCTCATACATTATCATCTCAACTATAACCCGTCGCCAGCGAAATAGCACTCATATGCAAATAAGCGTATGCGTCAAAAAAGGGCCATGAGGAGCTATTTTTCCTTGCCACCAACATGGTCATAATTGGTGAATAATTGATGTGAGACGAGTTCATTTGGAAGTGCCTGATGAACGTATTGACTGAGTGTGTGTATGTGTACTTTAAAACTTGCGAACGAATAGCTTTTTGTATTGTCTGCCACAGTTTAAAAGCGTCAAAGTAGCAAATTATGAAGGCAGCAACTTCCAGCAGACAATTGCTGCTTTTACGGCACACAACGACACACAAACACAAACCTGCAGGCGGCCAACAAGCCAGACACAGAAATACCCCTAGAAGAACGTTTAACTTTGCTTAAGTATCTGCAAAAGCGGCGGCAGCATGTAGCTATGGCCTCTTGACGCTTTACAAGTGCTTATACACTGACATGCCCGGCCGAAAATGCCAGGTCTTCCTTATTCTTGATTCTTTCATTACAATGAGTACGAGAAGGTCTGCTGGAAATGAGCAGTTTTAAAGTTTTCTAAAAGAAGAAATAAGCGGCGCAGTTATCTTGACTTTAATAAAGTATTTATTCAGATGAATGTATATTTATAAATGATAGTAAACTACTATATAAAGCATCCCGGGTTTTTTTATTTAATGAATCCGCTGCTAAAAATTAGTATTAAGTTTTACAAGTTATCATCATGGGCGTCCGTAGAAAACCAAATTGTAAGGCGGAGCTAATTTTGGTTGTAAAAAAATTGGAGGATGGGCAGGTGGAACAAACTTTAAAAAATCATGGCAAATACTAGAACATAAACTCTCGTCTTCTGACAGATCACTACTTCCCTGTCTCATGAAGAGATCTGCATCGCTAAGGACAATCTATTTTTTGCGTGGTCTATTTGGCCTACTAACATAACCTAACCTTTGGTGGAGCCCGAATTTTGAAATTGAGGTTTATATGCAGCTCTGATAGATTCGCGTTTTTTCCTGTTGGGTTCATGTATACAAGTAGTACTTATTTGCGAGTGTGTGTCTGCGTTGCTTATGGCAATCTTCTGTGGCTTGTTCATGTGGCCCGGCAATTTGCGAGTGCTGCCTACTTCTACTGTAAGTTCTTTCTTTCACTTTATTCTACGGTTTCCGCAAGACTCTTACCATGTGTTGCTGCTTTTTTCCTCAATTTATCGCATTCATATGCCGCCGCTGCCGTCGACTGATTGCCAGTTGGTTGCACTCATGCACATTTCTGCCCGCCATCGTCGCTGGCGGGAGTAGGTACACGCCTCCACTGGCGGTGCGGTGCCATTCTTGGTGCATATCGGCGCAACGTGTATGCATCCGGAACAGACGGACTTTGAATTTAGTACACGCTTCTGCGGTGCGGCAAGCGGAATGGCGCGCATACGCTTGCCGCATGAAAAGTGAAGTTCTACTTTATCAACCGACATTTCTGGCGAATTCTTTCACACATTAATGCATTAACGCATGTGGGAATGTCTGCGGCAATTGTGAAATATGGGCGGAAGTTGTGCACTCCGCTTTAATTTACGTGCTGCCTTGCCTGCTTAAATTTAATTGTAAGAAATCAATGCTCAACAATTTGTGTTCTCTCTTTACGAAATGCAAGCAAAATACATAATTTAAACGCATGTAACTTTGTTTATATTTGCAGATAATGCTGTGACGGTCTCCTACACAAAAGAACGCGGTAAGTGGTCGAAGAGACGCATGCAAATTGCGCACAGCTTTATTGTGTCCATGAGCGGAAACTATACAATTAGATTATTCACAGTTCTCTTATAAAGTTCCGATCTGGCATCCTTTGAACGATAACAAAATAAAACTATGACCACCCCTGTTTTATATTCCATTTTAAATTTGCCACAATCACAATATAAGTGTTTTCTAAAGCTATTATTAAGGATTTTTTACACTAGCAGAAAGCAATATTCCATCAAAATGGAAGTAGTGTGTGATTATTCTCTGAAAATTCAACAAAATTTGCTTAAAATCTGTTTCCATTCTCGCGAATGAAACAGTTGACAGAAGATGCCAGCTTAACAAGAAAGAAAAACACAAGCCAGCACATGGAAATTTTAGCAACTAGTGCTATCTCTTGTTTGCGTACAATGCAACAACAAACGAAGTTCCCAGATGGCAAAATGTTTTAAAGTTAATAGGCGAAAGAATTAACACACTAGATTACACGAGACTGTGAACACCCTAAAAGTGAGCATTTAAATTTTTATTTAATAAATAACAAAACATCATATATGGACGTATATATGTAAGGGCGAGAGTATATTTTTTGGGAGATGCTAAATGTGATATCTTATTCAAAAAATAATACTGCCGGTCAAAAAAGAACGACTTTTCTGCCTTCTCGTCCAAGTTGCATCCAAAATAAATTGATTGGCTTGATAAAGGGTGATTGTAGGGTATGTTTCAAAAACCAATATTGAATAAACTTGTAGCTATGTATATCTGCGACACAAAGCGATTTTCTCTTTCTTATTGCCTGATATCTTTTGCCACGGATACGCAAGTTGCCACATAGATAGTGGTTCATAAAAAAAGATTCATATGTAAGAGTTTTCTTTTCATCGCTTCGGTATTTCTGCAAATAGCCACAAGCATACAATTATAAAGCTTATTATATACTCGCAGTGCTGGTGACACTGCTCTCCTCCTCTCCGCTTCGACTATCACAAAACATCGTGCAACAATTTTTAGCGCACAATTTATGGCAATCACATCCGTTGTAAATGAATCAAAATGAAGCACATAAATAAACAATAACGGTCGTTGTCCATCATGGTTTATTTGAAGTATGTATGTATGTATGTGTGTGCCAACAATAAGATTATTAGTTTGCTGTTGCTTCTTCTTCTCTCTCGAGTTCTTTATTTTGTCACTTCTCTTTTCGCTGTTCATTCATAACATCCAAAAGCGGCACTTCCGTTTTCCGGCGGCGGCGCAGTTTGTTTTGTTGAAAAGTTAGCGAACGCACACCTACATCACTGCATCACTGTGCATACATACATATGTACATGCGTAAGACCCCAGTTGGAAAAGGTTGACCTATATACTATGTAGGTAAGCGAGGCGTATAAGCGATAGCGCGCACATTTATCGCTTACTTGCATCGATCAGTTTTAGCATGGCAATGTCGTTGAACATTTGTTCAATCCTTTACCAGCCAACGAATTCTTTACTTGCTCATATGCTTTTATGTACTATATGCTGAAGATATTTGACTTCTGTTAAAATTTATTTAGTCTACAATTAACGTTTGAAGTTGAAAGATGTTGGCCGTTTAAATCACAGATACATATGTACAAACTTCAGTCTGTCCGTGACATCATGAACATAATACGTTATCAGAATCTGACATTTCTATGTTTAGAGCCAGGTTCCGATAGAACCTTCCATTATTTACAGCCTCTTTCTGTGAACCTCGAACGATCGATCGTATTTTAGGCTACTTCGCTACTCAGGCTGACGCCGTAAGACTTCCACGTAGCTATTTTTGCATTACATGGTAATCGAAGAAGTCTTCAATCAGACTTTCGTATGCATGTTTTTAGGTCCTGTAACTTATGCTGAAAATATATCGTGTAAGCACAAGATGACGCGAGAAAAGCTCGGCTTAAGCCCGCTAATTGTATATACAGGGTGCGCGTTTTATGTTTCATGCCGAAGGCTAACGATTATCAAATGCCACCTGACCCTGTATATTATTTGGTATTGCACTATCGATGAAACCCGGCTGATGCTTCCTTACTGGTTTGGCCATACAATTCGGGGAAGTTATTGATTCCAAAATGGTGTCTATGTATGTCATATACTCATACACTCACGCACACTCATGCATTTAATATTAAATATACAATTGAGACAATTTGTATGTGACCCGTTTTTTTGCATATTCGTATTGTTCTTTTTCGCCTGCATGCCTGCGGCTACATACACTTGTATGTAGTATGTGTGTTGCTTGGTGTGTTGTTGTGTATGAATTTCCATGAATCGAGCCACAATCAATTGTGGCTTTTTGTTAACAGTTGTTCATTTATACTGTTTCGATTGCACGTTCAAGTAATTTTCTCTACATTCATTTGGTTATTTTTTTTATTTTCCTGCTTTTTTCATTTTATCATTTGCATTTTTATTAATGTCTTTTAAATGAACAACGTCTGAATGCTTGATGCGTGGCAAATGCATTTCACACTGGCTACGCCTGTTGCTGCTATGATTCCATTGCATTGGCATCTGTATACATATATTGTATATGTATAGTATATAGTATACTTTGTGGAATGACATCATTTGTTCAATATTTCTGCCTACAGGCGTTAATTAAAATTCCCCACTGCTTTGGTACATGCAATAATGCCGTCATTTTCTCTCTTTATTAACTGTAAATATTATACAAGCCCGTTGGGTATATTAATAGCTTTCCACAGACTCGCCATACTGAAGTGCCCTTCATTAGGCACTTCAATTGGCATAGATCATAACTCTTGAGATTAACCTCAAAGCTCTCTGACAATGAGTAGCACTTGATCTTTCTCTTAACCCTGGAGTGCTGCGATCACCAAAATGCAAATCGACTAATTTTTTACAGTCTGTATCAGAGGAAAAGAGCGCTGATTTTTCAAAATGTACCAGAGATATTTACTATATCCTAATCACATTGATCAGCAAATTCCTGATCACATTGACATTTTAAGAACAAGTATGAATTTTTGTCTATCTTCCAACTATGTACTACATAAATACACAAACAATTCTGTGGTCAAAAGCAATAACGACTTAAGTCGACTTAAGACGAAATTGAGTTGACGTTACCACTGTATTCCTGACGTTGATGCGCATATTTTGTTCAAACCCCGGTATCTGTACCCATCTCAGAAAAAAAGTTATTTAAAAAAAACACATGCACTTATGTACATGCACTTATGTGCATTTCAAATTTCGAATTGCATTTTCTCGAAACAGATGTTTTCGACTTAAGTCGTTATTGCATATGACCACAGAATTATCATCAACCTTGTTGAAGAGCAACTAGCATGTTTTTTGAAAATTAAAAATTTGAAGTCGCAACTTTTTACTTAAAAAAAAAATTTTAAGAAAACATATAGAGAAGAAGATATATGTATGTAAGTTGTGAAATGTCACAAGAATTCTGGGATTTTATACACACATGGTGTATCAAATCTCAACCGTCTACCAGTGAGTTAATGGCAAAGGCCGTTGATATCATGTATGTATGTATGTAACTAATTAGAGGAATGTTGTTAATTGCTTTTGATATGGCAATTTTCAAATTAACGCCGTTCCTAATTTCATTTGGAATATTATGCTTCCTCTTCTTCTTTTTTCAAGTGCCATCAATAAACGACTGAGTATGTATCTTTGTATTGTTGAGCGCATAAGTGCTTAAAGATATTTTTTGTGAGTTTTTGCTTAAAGCTTGAAATGGTTGCCTACTTCTGAGAATTAATTTGATAGTTTCCCAACAGGAAAACTGCATAGATCTTCCATATCCAGTTTTAAGTTCATGCATGAGCTTTGATGACTGCAATAGACTGTAGCAGCAAATATCGCTTTCGATTGCGGAAATTTTAATTAAATGGACTCTGCAAATTACTTCTTCCAATTTAATGTATGAAAGGAAATGTTCAAGATGAGATATAATTTTGAGAATTTTGCGATTAAGTGCCCTGCAGACAAATTTGGATTATACTTAAATTTGTGGATCGACTGTTTGTTGCTAAAGTTTTGATACGGAAGGCTGATTACGTAAACCCGACTCGCTGAACTGCTTTTTTGCACAATTTGGTTTGCTTTGCAACACTGAAATGGAAATTTTATTGTATAGCTTCCTCTGTTATTATTTTGCGTGTTATTATTATGTGTTTTGATCTTTATCTTTATGGATATATACATATGTTGACAGCTGTAATTTTTGACAGATTATAGCTAGTATTTGCAGTAAAGGCTTAATGTTGTAAGCATTGTTAATTACTATTATTTTTGATATACATATGTATGCAAAATTTTATTATTAATTTAAAAAACATATATGAAACATTTCGAATTATAAAAAAAATATTTACCCCATTATTATTTAGGTATTGGTTATTTTCTACTAGCTGTTACCCGCGGGTTCCACCCCGCGTTTTTATAAAAATACGCAATGAGAATTATGCTCTGATTGGATGTTGCTGTATTTAATTGTATTTAATTTAATTGCAGTGTTTGCCAGTCTGTCTTTTTCTTGGTTTCTGTTGTTTTCTGTTGAACAGCAGGGCTGTGTTCTTGCTGATGCTTGTGATGTCAATATATTTGTAGGGGAAGTCATGAATGTAGGTCCTTACAGAACTATCTGTGTATGTAGATTACTCCTTTGGTGGAAGGCCAAAATGAAAGTCACGACACCTCCCCTTCACTCCTCATGGACCACCACTTTTTTACGGTACACACATTAAGGTGTGCCACGCCACCTTGTCCCATGCCCCTAAATCTATATATATAAAATTCAATAATGTAAAATGTACATGTACATATACATACATATGTATGACTAAATACTAACAGAATAAAAATTTTAATGTTGTAGGACTTGTAGTTCTAAAGACATACCAAATCAAAGATTAAAGTTGTATGAGTGGTGCCACGCCCCGTTGTCCCATGCCCCTAATTTTTTTTTTAGCAAATTAGCAAAAGGGCACGACTAAATTCTAACAAAACCGAATTTCAATATTGAACGACTTGTAGTTTTAAAGATATATACCAAATAAAATATTTAAGTTGTATGAGGGGTGCCACGCCTCGTGTTCAATGCCCATTCCATTTTCCCAGTTGAAGAATACGGAGTTTCATTTATGTATGCTGTATAGTTCTAAAGTAATACTCAAATGTGAAGTTGATAGAAAAGTGCCACGCCCTTGTCCTACGCCCATAAATTTGTACCAGTGGGACGACTCATCCAAGAGAATTTAAATACTGCGCGGCTTTTAGTTCCAAAGCTATTCAATTCGATATCAATGATTTGGTTTGTACGGGTGGTGCCACGCCCCTTATCCAATGGCCGTCCTTTTTCCCAGTTCAAGGATACGGATACGTAGTCAGTTCTTGCCGAGTTTCATTGATGTATGATGTATAGTTCTAAAGTAATACCCAAATGTGAAGTTGTTTCAAAAGTGCCACGCCCCTGTCCTACGCCCATAAAATTGTACCAGTGGGACGATTCACCCAAGAGGTGTTTGCATACGGAATTTCAATACTGCGCGACTTTTAGTTCCAAAGCTATTCAATTCGATATCAATGATTTCGTTTGTATGAGCGGCGCCACGCCCCTTGTCCAATGCCCGTCCCATTTTCCCAGTTCAATGATACGGATATGTAATATGTTTTTACCGAGTTTCATTGATGTATGAAGTATATTTCTAAAGTTATACCCGTATAGGCTTTGATTGAAGTGCTACCCCCTTGACCTACGCCCATACAATTTTACCAGTGGGACGACTCATCCAAGATTTGCCTGCGTACGGAACTTCAATGCTTGCGCGACTTGTACTTTCAGAGATATGCCATATGATAGAATTAATTTATATGAGGGGTGCCAAGCCCCCTTGTCCTCCGCCCCTACATTTTTTCCAGCAGGAAAACACATCTTAACACTAACATAATACAAAGTTTTAATGTTGTACACCTTGTGTTGTCAAATCAATTATTTAAGTTGTAGCGGAGGTGCCACGCCCTCTTGATGTATAAAAATTTTGTATAGCCTATGACCATCCTTGGAACATCTATAGTGTATGTGCCAAATTTGGTTATGATCGATCAAGCGGTTTAGGACGCGACTCCGAACATACATACATATACATATGCATACATAATTTGATTTTTATATATATAGATTTATAAAACATATATGAATCATTTCGAATTATATAAAAATAATTACCCCATTATTATTTAGGTATTTGTTATTTTCTATGACTTTTTAAGAACAACATATTTGACTTAAAATATGTACAGTAATATGATACAGATATGATACTATTTTTTCACCACTGTAAGATGTGTATTCATCTCTGAACGAGCATAGTTTCCTATTGGGTTTATATCATACATAGAATGAAATGGACACTTCAACCCCCTTAAATGCGCCTACTGGGTTATCTGCCCTACCAGTTCGGCTGGCAAGCAGAACATTAAATAGATAAATGAGAGCATACTCACAACAGCACCTCAGCGCTACTTCATAGATATCACCTTGGGTAGTCAGTCGATAACTTGCTGTGAAACACGGCGCACGTTGTTTTGTTCCCTTTTTATTTGGTTGTGTGTGTTATTCTAGCGCGAAACATGTTAATTAAGAGCTCCAACTACGAGTTATAAAGAAAAACAAAAACGAAAGAAAACAAGAGCGATAAATATTAAACTAGGGGGAACGAACGACCCTGTCAGGAACGCGGGCATCACAACGCACTCCCCACTCTTCACCGTGTACTTATGTATGTGCTTTTATAATTAGAAAATGGTGTGCGAGTAATAACGAGCAGTCATTGTGTTGGAGTCCAGGTGTTGTTGTGTTAGTGTTATCAGCAAATTAGCAGCTGCCTTCATAGATATGCAATAGCTAGTGATTTTCAGTTTTTTTTATGAATTGCGCAAATATTCAACTGAATCAAGTGATAAACTCTTTTGGCATTGCCCTCTTTCACATGTTCGTTAAAAACATGTAAATAAGTGCCAAGAACCCTCGTATATATACACAACCTGCATTATCAGACGTGCTCTTAATTTCACTTTCTCTTGAAATTGAAATCAACTGATGTCAAGAAATGTCCTTCTACAGCTGACGTTTTCAATTTGATTAAATTGGTAAGCAAGTTTATGACAAAAAGTTTTGGTGAGAGGCACGAGGTTTATCGTGTATTTTTTGTGTGGAAGAGGATGAGGGGTCGCAAATATTTTTTCATTTCTTTTATTTATGTTAAGCTACTTTTTAAGATGACACTCGAGAAATTTATTTTTATTTTTTTCAACGAAAATATCACTTATTAGCTATAATCTGCCGAAATTGACGGAAGTTGAAAAATAGATTTTCATGAAAATCCTGAGTCACATGTCAAATAAATCACCGAAATTCATAGTGACTTGTTGTGCATCGCAGAGTGCAAAGTACGACGTTTGGGATGTCATGGCTTCAAAACCAGGCAGCGGGAATATGTTTTTTTAAATTAAATATTTAAAATCATAAATCTAAGACTATACAACAGTTCTTTAAAAGTTTTTACAGAAAAAGCTCTGACGTTTCCGACTCACATCTCAAGAGAATTATGTACTATATTGATGATGAGGGCGAATGCCCCGCAATAAAGTCTTGCAAGTTGTTAATAATTTTATGTATTGAGAATCTTGTGCAATATGTACACACATATATGTACTCCATTGCATTATAGAGAACTTTCTTTTTAGAATAGGTCTACCGAGACAAACATAATTTTTTCGAATTCCTGGTATACATACTTACATATATGTATGTATTATATACACATATATACAATATATGTATGTATTGTACTTTTCCTATGCTAGTTTTGACCTACACAGACATAGCTAAAAAGTGCAAGCGCTTAACATTTTTTACCGTGGAACTAGGCACTGCTTAAGCCTTAAGAGATTCGAGTTTTGTGTAGCTCCTACGGCGTCGATGAAATTTATAAATCGATGCATTGGCGCATTAAAAACAGGCAGTCTTCTGATGGTTCATGTTGCTAGCGAATTAGTGGTAGAGGCCAAGTGCTGGTGCATGTTCCGCCAGCATGAGCCGGCGTAGCAGGATATTCGACTAGTTTTCATATACCGGCGTTTGTCGGATTCGTGTTGGATTTCATCAATGCTGCGTCTGCAAATGTAAACATTTCACGTTTGGCTCGTTTTTCGCAACGCACCGTATCCTAACTAAAAATACCATTACTCAGAGCGGCATTTTCACCGTGTTTTGTTGTTGGGGGCCCAATACACACATTTTGAACTTTTTTTAAATTCTGCAATGCTCGTTCGCTATGAGCAAAACTGGTGGAAAATTTTGTTGGTTTTTCATAATTTCCTTTTTCAAATACTATATTGAGCCAGCTAGTGTTGCCGAATAATTTTTACGAAAGCGGCATTGCGGCATTTAATTTTCTCAAATTGCGGATTTCATCGCTGTGAAAAGTATCACTAAAAAAATATACAATTACCAATTAATGCGTTATTCGTCGCAGTAAAAAATTCAACTTAAATATTATAAAATTAAAAAAAATTATTTAAAGTTCTCACATTTATCCTGGTATTTCGATATTGGATTTTGAACTGTGACACCGGTCTCTTGCTGCGGTGGCTCAGTGGACAACTGCTTGGTTGCTGATCTGGGAGGCCTGGCGAATTGGTTTGAAAGTATTCTTTGCATTGAAAATCTTTTCAATCCGTTCGGATACGGCTATTTGTAGGTCCCGTAAATTTATGCTAAAATTCAACAAAAACACACACAAGTTAATGCAAGAAAGCTAGGCCTAAGCTCACACCGGCTTTTGCGCCAATTATTTAATTTTATTTATACCGGTCTCGAAAAGCCTAACCATTGGATATCATGTACATTAAATGTAATTTTGTTAGTTTGTGGTGTGTGTCGAATTTTAATTGCTGAAATTCATATTTGTGACATTTTCGTATGTACATATACAGCTATGCATGTGTGTGTGTGCGCACCTGCTTTTTTGTTGATAAATTACGAAGATTGTACATGTGTTATTAATGTCTACGACCTTGTCTTGCGCTCGATGCCGCAACAGACCCAAATTTCTATGCGATAAATAGAAAAATGAAATATGTAATAAATTTAGGAAAAGGTAAACATGAACCAAAAAGATAAATGTGCAAATTTCTTGGGTAATTTTTGGCCGCTTTGCTCGGCATAAAGCCGTGCCAATAATAATATGGTAGACAGCACAGGGTTGCATAAATGCAGATGCATTCAATGCAAGCATCGAAGTACATTTATCAACTCATAAATACTGCTTTTACATGTACATATATTAATGTACATATGCACATACATAATTACTTACTTTACTAAAGCGCTTGAACTTGAGCACAAGGTTTCCCGTTTTGTATTTATGCACATACATAATTTCCAGTTGACATTGCCAAGGATAAGCACGCGCAGTCTTAAACTCTATTTTTAATTATGCCAAACATGTGCAAAGATTTCGCTAGTACATCGTCTGTTGTTGTTGTTGAGCTCGTTTTTGTTGTTGTTGCTTGGTCTTCTAGGAATACACTTGCATTTGGCTTTTGAATGTATTTAAACATTTCGACCTAACATTCAAGCGATTCAGTTTGCGCGTTGCAGTTGACGCAGTTTTTAAAGCTTTCTAAAATAATAGAAAAATTGTATTCATATAAAAAATGGAATCTAAATGTCAATATTGTGGGCGCACTACAGCTATTATGATTTTTAACGTAAATATTGCCATGCTAACAGTGTATGAAAAACTCGCTTGTTTTTTTCCAATATTTTTGCAGAAAAGTACAAATAGATCTGAAACAAGATTGTTTTTTGGCAAAAAAAAGAACGGGAGTACCGGTTGAATATTTATTGTTATACATATGTACATATGTATGTATCTTGGGTGCCGCCTTTCAAAAAATGTGTTTGAAGTTTTGTAACAGACGCCCGTATGTCACTCGGTAAAACTGCTGTAACTTCGTCAACGATCCGAATTTCTTTAAACGCCTTTGAATATAGATTCTTACAGCTTTTATTTTTGAAAACAAATAAAAAAATTTAACTGTCGATTTAATCCCTTTTGATTCTTGAAGCCGAAAAACTCATATGCCCCTTAAAATACAAATTATGCAATTAAATAAAAAATAATACTATTGACAGCTCGCATTTAGAAAACAGTATTACAGCTAGCAACAATACAGAATGAAAGTATCTCAATGACGAAAGTATTGTTAGCAAAAGATATGCATTGTTTGGCAAAAGTATCGGTATTTAAAAATGTTGATGCCCTTTGCGTGTTCTTGGTCACAATTCGCATTTTTCATGTATGTACCTATTTCGAGGGAAACATTGTAGCGGCAATCTTTTTACATTTCCATCGGCTTACCTGAGCTGCAATTGACTTCAATCCGACATTCCTCAGGCAAGTTTTTATCTGCGCTCTTGCTTACGAACAATTTACAATTTTTATCTTATCACAATTCATACACGCATTGCATATGCGTATATTTTTATGTGTTTATGTGTGTGTGTGTGAGCTAGTTCGCATTCGCCTGTTTGATTCCTCAGGCTTTCCCCATAGCGGTATGCAACTAATAATCTGATAATGCGGCTGCGCAAGCTCAATTCGCTTTCATAAAGACCGACCGCTTCATGAGCTTAACCCAAAATAACCACCATATGTACATATGTATGTATGTATGTATGCATGTATGTATGTATGTATGTATGTATATAAGATAAACAATAAGTCGCGCACAGAGACTCTGGGTTTTTGGTGTATTTTACAATGATAAATATTGTTAGAGTGAATCAGTAATAACGATCCGCAAGCGCTAATGCCAACTCATGGCAATGAACGCTCACGCCGAAACGTTCAACGAAAATACTACGTCGAATCGAGACATAGAGCCAAAAGCCGTCCTTGCAACTTTTATTTCATAACGAAATTATTACAGCATGTGTGGCAGTTTTAGACACCAACTTACAGCACGCATTATAAGCCCCCTCCCCACTGCCCGGCATCTAATGCGGCTCGAGTGCACTCTTCAAACACTTTTAATGGCCCATATCGAGTTTCTCCTACCGAATTCGGGCAAAGCAAAACAAATGAAAAAGTGAAATTACTTCCCGCTGTATTGGCACTCCATCACCACAAATCGAACCCAGCCCACAGCTGCGAGTCCGGCATCTGAGTATGTGCAACCATGGCAATTTTCATGGCTCAAATGAATTCATTGATGCACGAAAGTGTTGAATTATTTCGAGCCTGCTGATTTTTTCTACTCCCTCCCTTCCATTTTTTGCTTACCTTTTAACATATGTAAATAATTCAGGTTGCTTTTTGCCACAAACAATGAAACTTGATTGATTCGGCTTCAATTACTGGCGATTTATTTTGCACAGTTAGCAATACCACACCGTACCGGTTCGGAGTGCTCAAAACAGACAGTGGGCAAAAATCGAAAAGTGAGTAACATCCAACTCAAAAATTTTGATGTCAAATTTTAATAATGAAACTTCAAAGAGCTATACATTTTATTTGCTTGCGATTTTTATATAATCAAGTATGAACTTAGCGCTCGAAGAAGTTATGAGAAAAATATAATAAGATTTTCAATAATGTCTAAGTAAAAAAAAATTTCCAGGTAACAAATTATATTCTTTTTTTATAAGCTTCATATTAACTTGCCTTCAGGTTTCTTTGTTAACTTGTAGTAAAATCTAGTAACAAATTTTTCATCCACTACCGGCCAACTTAGAGATCTGAAACTTTGGCATACATGCGTAAACAGGCGAACAATACATGAATCAATCATAAAAATATTAAAATTTTTACTTTAAACAAAGTTATTAGTGAATCGGCAATAGCCAATCAGAGCACTGACAGAGAAGAAGAAGCACGTAGGGACAGACGGGCCAGGAGCTGATTAATCGCATTATGTACATACATATATATAACTTTGCTGCATTTATAGAATATGAAATGTGTAATGACCCAAGCTTTTTTGGATAGTAAAATACAGGTGACTTTCTACTTTTTAGTACATTAAATGAATTAATAGAAAATTAAAATCATACAAGTTTTAGAATCTGTAAAAAATGGGGAACTTTCACAATTAGAAGAACTAGATCCATGCTTCGAATACAATTTTATCTTATCTAGTAGAACCTTCAAAAAATTAGTTGCTGAAAGTTTTTAAAATGCAATTCTTGAAAACATCTTAAATGCATTTTTCTGAAGTCAGCAGAAATATAAAATTACTAGCTGTCCCGGCAAACGTTGTTCTGCTTAAAATAATAATTTTATTAAAAGATTTGTTTTGAAATGTCTTACAACTACGGTAGGAATTTTTTTTAATAATATGAAAATCAACTTTAGTATTATATGGTGTGAATCTGAGCCAAATCGGTTCATAAATAAGAATTTTCGAAAAAGATCCACCGCAGCGCCACTTAAGAGGGTCTAACATAAAAAAAACTATTCAGAGCATCACACGAACATATGCTGTGAGTATAAGGTCGATCGCTTCTGTGGCTCAGCCGTGATGCTGCAACATACATAAGCACCAACGTTTTTATATATTAATATTTAATAAATTGTGACAATCCACTACCTTTTTATTGATATTTTGTATTATGACGCAGTACTGTGCGCCCGCACCTTTGCGTTGCACTTGAAATGAACCAATGGTTGTAGTCTCCGCTAAACTCGTTCTCGCATTGCCAGCCTGCTCTTGGAAATGCGAAGCCAGAGGTTAAGCAGTTTTTATGATTGTATTTGTTGTATTTAATTATAAGCAATTTAGCTAAGTTTTGCAGTTTTTATTTGCTGCCACAAGTCCGCGCTTTGTCTCGCAGTTCAAGCGTTTCGCTTACAGGCTGACATCATTGTTTGTTTGCATTAGCTGCAAGTGTAAATGTTTTGCCTATTGCCGTTTGTTTGTTTCTTTGAACGTTTTCACTTTTGACCGATTTCAATTTTGTTGCCAATACTCTGCTGAAACTAGCGCCGGCGCGTTCGTGAACTTGAAGCCGGTTTCGGTGAATCAATAACAAGTAAGAAATTATGGACGGTAATTCCGCTCGTTACCAAATTACCGCCGCCGTAACTAGTAAGTATAAAAGCAGACATTTTGAATCACGTCACTTTCCAAGCGTTGTTACACAAAGTATTGTAGCCATTTGAAATTGGTAGATAAAAACGGAACTTTATACATAAGTATATAAAAGTTGCATGTGGATTCCAAGGCAGCAGCCCGCTATAACTAAAATTTAATCAACATTTTAAAAATTATTCTTTCTAACATTCAAGCTGCCGAATAAACATAAACTCGTATAATATGATAGGGAGGACACACCCAAATCAGAAAGTAAACATAATGTAAAAACGAAGAAATGTTCTTACAGAAACAAAAACTGATACATTCATTTGCCTCAAGTATGTGCTCCGATGGAGCTCTCAAGTAAGGCAAAAACAATTGCATTAGACAGTGTACAATAGCAACAAACACTATGCGTTTGATATAGACAGCAGGTAACTGGGATGTTTGCCAGCGCAGAGTCGTCCAGTCCGATGGTGTGATGGTTAGCGCATTCGCTTACTACGTCATAGGTTCATGGTTCAACTCCTACGTTTCACAGACTTTACCATTAATGCTTCTATTTCGAGTAATTAGTCGTTTAGAAATTATTAGAATTCACATTAAAAGTCACTGATGAGGTTTTCTGGCAAAAACCGAAATAGCTATATGACCTGCCCATGTGAGCAATAATTCTAATTCTTTGTTGTTGTACACTTAAAATTGCTTTGTTTCAGAACAGAAATAGACAACTAAGTATTGTCATTTCTCTTTGGCAAGTCAGTCCGAATAAAAAAAAAAAAAAAAAAAAAAAAAAAAAAACTATTCTTTCTAACATTCAAGCTGCCGAATAAACATAAACTCGTATAAAATGTTTTTAAACCTTTAAACTTTTTGGATCGAAACCAAAATATCAAAATTTTTAATCGAAATTGCAGATGGAATATGTAAATATTTGATCGAATTTGTTCAAATTGTTTTAAGATACAGAAATCTGGTTAAACAGAAATTACGGACAGACAAACAGACGCACAAGTAACTCACAAGCTTAATTTTTGTGGCTGATCAATTCTTTATTCCTAGCAGTACTAATGTTTATTATATCAATATTTGGGGTTTTACAAACATCCGCCAAAATCCAACAATCACGAATGCATTCTCTTTTCATGCATTTGCAGAAGCTCATGAATGCATAGCATCTGTAGTTTTTTCGCATGTCACTGCCGTGGTCCGAATCTTCCAGTACCAATACAGCACATAAACCCCCTACAAAAACATTTTCTGATCTGTAGTTACAGTCTGTGCCAGAAGAAGTTACCGCGATTTTTCAAAAAGTACACAAGATTTATTTTTCGCAATGCGACTGTGTTACTTTTCATAAAAAAGAGTACTCACGGAGAGTTGTCAATTCATCGCGAGAGAGGGCGCAGCGAAAAGAAAATATTTGAAAACCAATTCTCTTTCGTTTCGTTTTATGTATGAATTTTTATTGTACATATGTATATGATATGAGTCTGCTATGTTTCAAACCAGTGACCTCTCGCATCGGAGATCGAGCACACATCCAATGAGACACTGCGGCGATTCGTTGTAGAATCGCGATGCCTTTCTTCTGACACAGACTGTGTTTTTGTTTGTTTCTCCGGCAGGCATCTATCCCGCTTTGCTGCTGTATGCAACGTGTCTGTCGCACATCTGTGCAGCACGTGCTGCTCATGTCCACTTAATGTTATTTTCCAATCAAACATGCGAATATTTTATGTTGGTAAATATGTGTGTGTGTGTGTATGAACATGTACTGAATTGGCACAGTCCATTGACAGTCTGTCTATTCATTAATCTCTTAATTGATGAGTCTTCACGAGTGTTTGTTTGGATGTGCCTGTCTATATACCTGATTATACATACTACATACATATATATGTACGTACGTACATCCATCTGTCTATATATAGATTTATTTTTATAGGCGAAAAGTAACAAAAGCCGCATCAGCTTCAATCCGCTAAAACCTTGTCTAGTCGACAAAACTGCTCCTCTGTATATGTACATATGCATCTGACTCGCGGGCTGTAGATACATTTGTTTGAATGCTTATCTTTCTGTCTGTTTTCCAGGCTATTAGTCAGTCAGCCTGTCTGGCGGCTGGACCTAACACGCAATGCCAAAGCCCTGTCAAAAACATAAAAGGGAAAAGACTTCTCATTGGAACCTAATCGCAGATAGATAAAATTTCTTGACAATTCTCTAACTGGGCAAAGGTGGTGCCATCTATGAGCGGGCGGCCGCTCGACGCAACTACAGGCGGACATATGTGCATGCGTGTGTATATACGTGCGTATATTTCAAAGCGAAACTGTTTGAACAGACGCGCAGGCGCTGCGTAAATAGCAATGGCATGTGTGTGTGTATATCTGACGGCTGGCTTGTGTCGATTTGTGAAGATTTCTGGCTCGCGACAAGCCACGGCTGGGTGGATAAGGCAAAAGGGAACAATGCGTGACGTAGATGAGAAAGAGGACAGCATCGCTTTTGCATGTTTATATTTACAATTGCAGGCACTTTTTAGGTTCTTTGGTTTCAGCTAATTTGCCTGCCATGATATGAGCCCTTTTCTTTTATTTTTCAGCATTTTATACATATAATTCGCTGTTTATGGAATTTTTATCAATCAATTTTTTTTTTTATTAACATTAAAACTTCTATTTACAGGAGCATTTTTTGGAATAGACTAATTCAAGTTAATTCCACAAAATTCTTCATTTTATTTATTTAAGGTACAATGTTTGCAAATATGTACATAATACAAAATTCGTCGCAATTTTAAAATTTGTCTTTCGCGCCTTTTCATTCATTCATAAATGCAGAATGTCTTCGCGCTCTGGTCATGCGCCGAAATGCCTGCAAGTTCACTTGCAATGCCTTTAAATATTCAGAATCAATTCTTAAGAAATTTATGATCGTAAAAACAACTGGTCAATGCAGGCAATTAGGACAAAATTTGAAAATTGCGATGAATTTTGTATTACATATTTGCAACCATTGTACCTGAAATAAATAAAATGATGAATTTTGTGCAATTAACTCAAATTAGTCTTTTTCCCAACAAATGCTTCTGCAAATTATAGAAGTTATTTTGTAAATAAAAAAAAAGATTGATAAAAATGCCAAACAGCGAATTATATGTATAAAATGCTGAAAAATAAAAGAAAAGGGCTCATATCATGGCAGGCAAATTAGCTGAAACCAAAGAACCTAAAAAGTGCCTGCAATTGTAAATATAAACATGCAAAAGCGATGCTGTCCTCTTTCTCATCTACGTCACGCATTGTTCCCTTTTGCCTTATCCACCCAGCCGTGGCTTGTCGCGAGCCAGAAATCTTCACAAATCGACACAAGCCAGCCGTCAGATATACACACACACATGCCATTGCTATTTACGCAGCGCCTGCGCGTCTGTTCAAACAGTTTCGCTTTGAAATATACGCACGTATATACACACGCATGCACATATGTCCGCCTGTAGTTGCGTCGAGCGGCCGCCCGCTCATAGATGGCACCACCTTTGCCCAGTTAGATAATTGTCAAGAAATTTTATCTATCTGCGATTAGGTTCCAATGAGAAGTCTTTTCCCTTTTATGTTTTTGGCCCTGTCACGTAAGGATACATTCCTCATTATTGTGTGCGTCCTTTCAATTTGTAGATCTTAGTAGATTTTGCTGCTGTTATTGTTTGTTGACCTGCTCAGCACTCGCTTTCGTTTGTTAGCCGTTTACCTTTCCTTTGCGTACAAAGCGAACCCCTGCGCAGGCGCGCCGTATTTTCCATCCATTTCGCTCTGCTTTTCTGGAATGTTCCATTTACTTCCGTACTTTTATTACTTTTTACTTGCTCCTTGTGTCTTATTTAATTCATGTGCACGTAATCAGTTTCTCTGTTTTCGAGCATGTCTCGCGTTTCTCGTCTCGACAAGCGTTTTGTGGCTTTTGCTTCACTGCGAATGCGTTCCGCCCGTTTGCGTATTCAAGAGCCTTTTCCTTTGGTTGTTTTTACCCTACACCTATGTATGTATGTATGGTAAGAGGGTATTTTATTTATGTGCGAAAAGTGTAGCGCCTTAAAGCAGCCATCTTAACTATATGCAGATATATGTAAGTATGTATACATATATGTAGAATTGCTTTCGCTTTCAATTTCCGGTTGTCGAATGAATCAGGCATTCGATTTGAACAAATTTTTTTATACAGTGTACATAATTACTCTTATCCATGTCGCAATAGGCCTCCCAGATGACTAGAATATGCTAGATTAGATTTCATTTTGATTGGGGCTTCATTCCCTTAGTTCCCGCAGCCTAAAAGGCCTATTGTGGCAGTTCATCCTGTGTAAACGGATCCTCATAAATGCGTGACTTCAGGAGACATGCAGCAATTTTCTTGGGGGATCTGTCCACAATATACTCAGACTAGGAGACTAGATCCCTGCTCGAAATTTAATCTACTCCGATCTGAATTCCTTTGTAATTTTACAAAAGTCCGCCTTCTCGAGAGATCTACTTCCCATATATGAGCCCCACTCGGTTACTTGATGTATGGTATTACTTAGTCGGTGAAAACCGACTGATGCTTCCTTACTTGTTTTATTTTTGGTGTAATTTTTAGGGGCGCTGAAGCGCATCCTAAAACGTGTGTTACCCTCTGTCGCATTGTAGCCAGGCAGTCAGCTGACTGCTTCCTCGTTCAACTGCTGAAGTGCTGCATGCTTGTGCCGCACCCTCCCCTTTCTGATGGGCCTGTTTTTCCAACTTCCCCTTGTGTTTCTTTTTTCGCCGATGATTTGAGCTGAGTTGAGCGGAGCGGAGCGAAGCGGGCTTCCCTCCAGCGAAATGCTCGTTACGAGCTCGATTCATTTTCCAGTTTGATGCCGCACGCCTGCAGCGACGCAACGACGCGTGAAAGTGTCTCAAGTTTGTTGTTTGCCTCGCCTAAAGTAGTCGCGCTCGAATTCGCGCTTAAAATTTTTAATATAAAAATTCAAAAAATCAAAAACAAAATAAATTTTTCAGTCACATTTAAATGCAGTGCTAACGCGTCTTCGTAATTCAACTACATATTTTCCATTTCCCATTTCCATCTATTAACATTGGTGAACTTCACACACACACACACAAACGGTATCACGTAATTCCCGTGCCGTGTTGAATAATAAGCCAAGTGAAATTTGCCGCTTCAAACGACGCGACGGTGCATATTGTTGTAAGTGTGTGTGCGTGCGTGTATCAAAGATTTCGTGCCACTTTTAATTTGTGCGAATTTTTTTTATTAACGAAAATTTACAAATTCACAATTACAAAGTTTTGCCAAATTCCATTGCTCTGTGCCGGTGCCGGTGCCAATGCAAATGCAGCTGCCAACATTTATGTATGCCGTTCGCCTGCATACTCTTGGCACATTTGAGCCTCGCGTGTAGGCATCTAAACTTCAACAAGCTTGCCAAAAGTCACAGCACATACAAATATTTTGAGTGGTAATACAAAAAAGTATTTTGTGTTTTAGCTTGTCTTCGGATTTAGTGCTTCTGCTGCCTCAAAATTGCATGGGAATGAGGACACAGAACAAAGTAGCACACCATGCGACTATTTTACCTGCAGGAATCGATAGCGAATTCGTATAGAATCATTTAAGAAAATGTTAGACGGATTTGCTGATGAGAGTTGCAGTAAATCTGTGCTATCTTTAACAATATACATGCATATGTGTACATATTTATTTCCAAAACTAAAAATTGTTTAGATGTTATTAAGCGCCCCTCTCTTTTTTCTCGAAACTTAAATTTTCTACCTATGTATGTACATAAATATATAGGCGCCGCAGTGAATAAGTGTTCGGTTTCCAATACGAGAGATCGCTGGCTCTATACTCAGCAGACAGATTCATAACATCTTTAAAAGTAACGTTATTCATTTGATCGGAAAAATAACTAAATGATTTTTATAATATATCTATAGAATAATTGTTATGAAGTAATTTTGTATTGTGTTTATCAAGTTATCTTTCAAATCATCGCTAGCAACATGAAGTATGAGTACTTTTAAGCACCAAACAATCATATACAGTAATACCTCAATTTGCCTTGTAATTTTACGGAATAAATTACGACGTAAATCAAAGTATTACTGTATACATATTAAAATGTATATCACATTAGCGTTTTAAGTGTTATCATTTAGTTTACAATCTTTAAAAACTCAAACACTCTATAGTTTGTGAAGACATTTTTTATTGCAACTTTTATGATCCATAAAAGTATACAATTTCTTGGAATATTCAAAGTGTCATAATGCCTAATTTTTCAACTCCGCGGACTCGAAACCATTATCGGTCAAACCGACAACAAAAAATTTGTATTGTATTATAATCTTTTCATCAATATTCTGCCTAAGCTAGAATTATAAAATATAGTTTTTCACCAGCACTCGAAGTATGTAACAACACCTTCAGCTTCAATATATATATCGCCGCTTGATTCAATACTTGTCGTATGTCGACTTTTTCACTTTTTGGGAAATGCAGTTTTAAGTTTAAAGAACTCCCATTTTTTTGGCACGGTAGATTTTTCTGAAAATCGAGTATTTGGTAGAGTGAAACCTTGTTATTAATACTGTTTATTCCAAAAGATCTACTTTTCGATATTTATGAAGATATAGCCAAATGAATTCAGTATTATATTGTCGTATCTACAATTCTGAACAAATTAGTTTGCCTACCATCAAAATGTGTCGTATGTATATGTACTAGGAAAAATTTAAAAAAAAATTTTTTTTTATTAAAAAACTGCAAATATAATATACAATGCAATGTTTCTGCCAAATATAGCTTTAGTAACTTTTTAATTAGTTTGTCAAATCCGGAGGCAGAAATTGTTATAGTACAAAGTTGAAGCGCTATTTCTTATTAAATCTTTTAAATTAAGTATTTTTATAATCGCGTAAGGAAGCATCTGTCGGGTTGCACCGACTAAATAATACCCTACCAGAGCTGGGAAAGAAATGAAATGGTGGGTGTATTAAATGTACTGTGTACATAGTGGGCGGACCACGCCCATTTCTTACAAACTACAGAATATTCCTAATAGGATTACATATTACAAATATTGATACTCTGGTCGACTTACGACAGTAACTATAGGTATATATAAATTACCGCCTCTATGGTGGGCGGACCAAGCCCATTTTTGGAGAATCAAAAGGCATTCTTACCAGCAATGAAGTAACTAAATATGAACGCTCTTGGAAGTTATAATGATTTTCGGTTTACCGCCTATATAGTAGGCGGACCCCGCCCAGTTTTTCATAGGGTATGTAGAGCTGACATCTGAACTTGAATACAAAATTTCATTCGTTTAAGTTCATAAAAAGTCAATTGAGAACCATTTTACCGAAAAAAATCTTACATACGACAAACATGGATGAACATTTTTTTCTGCCTCTTTTGCGAACAAATTTGTCGTATGTTAGCTTTTCTTGCATATACGACAAATGTTTACGCAAACATTTAAAATTAGCCTACATACGACAAAATAGAGTCTGAATATCTCGAAAACGGTAGGAGATATAAGAAATCTGAGAACGCCAATCGATTTAGCTGGGTTTGGAACCCCCCATGCTATCCTTAACTCAAAATGTGAAAAAATCGACATACAACAAGTATTGAATCAAGCGGCGATATGTAATAAGGGGGTTCCCCATGATAGCTATTTTGGTCCTAGACTTTTGCTTTTTATTATAAATGATAGTAGCTATTTAATGATACCTGCAGTGCACTTTTGATTTAAGCATAATTTTCACATTTATTTCTGACTTTCAATCTGTTTTTCTAACTGTTTTACAGATGTCATTGACAAAGAAGGATCCATCATTGCGTGTTGCTGCAAATGATCCACATTTGGTTAGCTTGGGTGGCGGACGTTTGAGCGTTGCTGTCACTATACATTACATACCCATAGGTAACTACCACAATTACTTATTCTGCCTTTATTGGCCACAATTGAGTGCCATTTTAGTTTTTTCATTATATTTATTTAGCGTCAATTACTTTTCGAATGAGCTTAATTCTACGCCAACATCGAAACACAAATTTTGAAATGTTTGTCTAGTGTTGAATTTGATCCCAAGTTCATTGCAAGCTGATTAAGCCGCGAAATATAGACAGCTTCGATGATAGCTCCCAATTTTCGTGCTAGCTAGCTAGCCGTACTACACACAAACAACGACGGAAACATCCACAAGACAGACTGTTTGTGATTCAGATAAGCAATATCACGTGTCGTGTGTGTGTGTGTGTGTGGCGTGATGTTTATGGTTGTTTATGTGTAGGTAGAATTTGGAAACCACAATATTTTGATTTCTATTTCGACCAACTGAAACATTGTTCATTTGCACAAGAAAGAATCGAGAAAGCTCTCTTGGAGCTACATTCACTTTTGAATGTATTCCGAGAAGAACAAGCGCGCTGTTTTCTGCATATGGAACCGTGCGCCGAGAGATGACAGACAGCGAGTGTGATAAATCAGTGTTCGAGTATGTGTCGCGACAAACGTTCCAGCGGCGAGCGCTTTCGAAACTTATATTTTTGGGGCGAATTTGAGAAGCAACCCTCGGAGTTGGGAAGTCGAGAACTTTGAGCAGTGTAGATTTAGAAGTCAACTTGCTGCTAACCACTGTTTAATTGCGCTCTGCTTTGTTTAGGTGATACAACGATTGGCTCATCGCCCCATTGCAGCATAACACTGAACGGTGGCGGAGTGCGTGCCACACATTGCACCATCTATCGCAGTGAGGAGAACGAAGTGACGCTGGTGCCGGAACGGGATGCGCGCACGCTCATCGATGGCACAAAAATCACGCAGGAGGCCAACCTCATGCAGGGTGCGATGATCACCATTGGCAACTCGAATTATTTGCGCTTCAATAATCCCGCCGAGGCAGAGCTGATGCGCTCCACCATGGGCTCAAACGAGCGCATCTCCATGCCACAGATCGACTTCACACAAGTGCCACAACGCAACTCCACCAAAAGCATATCATCGAGCGGCGATGTGCGTCAGTCCATCGAGATCGAACGGTTCTACGAGACGACCATCAATCCGCTGGCCAATCCACGGGAGACAGCGGCCGCTCTGAAGTCCACATCGCATGCGTACAACAACATGGCGCCCATCGACATCAACGGTCTGCAGTGCCC
Source organism: Neria commutata (assembly GCA_963457695.1). Classification (NCBI taxonomy): domain Eukaryota; kingdom Metazoa; phylum Arthropoda; class Insecta; order Diptera; family Micropezidae; genus Neria; species Neria commutata. Next base: position 21,683,758 of record OY735249.1, on the reverse strand, counting down.
CAAGGTGTTCACCGCTGACTTGGTGACGGTGAACATGCCGGCCAAAGATGTCCTGGGTCAGAAGTACGCCAGCTTTGCGAAGAACCTGGTCGAAAATCATCGCAGCGATAAGAATGTGAACAACGCGCTCAGAAATAATCAGACCAACAACATGAAAGGCAGCAATCAAAATGGCGTCAACAATTACGTCAACATTCCAAGCACATCCAGCTTCATACAGAACACGACGGCGAATACATCCGCGACAGCAAACACGGAATATATGACAAAGGTTAACAACACATCGAGCTCGGCGCTCAAGCACAATCCGCATGCTATCAACGCAACGGCCTACGATCGCTACCCGAAGCCCGGCAGCTATGGCGGCATGCAGATCTTTCCTATGAATGGCGTAAATACGGAAATAAATGCGGGTTGCGCAAATGCCTCGCAGCAACAGTTGCAACAGTCATCGTACGAGCAGGCCACTACGTCCAGCCATGTACGCAGCCAGTTCGCGGAGCAGCCGCACATGAACAGCTGCGAGAACGAGTGCCTCGAGGATATGCTGAAGAAATGCACCGAGTATGCGGACCGCCAGAATCAGAGCGGCAACAGCATCACCTCCTCGCCCATTGTACAAAATCGCATCAAGACGAATGGCTCACTGCCGCGCGACAAGAAATCGCCCTTCTACCATGAGCTCTCCGGTTCACTCTCCGGCAGCAGTGGCAATCTGGCGTCAAAGCCGCATAACGCTTTCGTTTCGGCCTCTTCCGGCTATGAGAATGTGCGTTTGGTGGCGCAAAACCGTGTCGAAATCAATGGACAGCTGCAGGCTGCCTCTAACTCCAACTCCGCGTCGCCGAAAACCGGATACGAGAACGTGGTGTTAGGCAAGTACGTGCCGCAAAGTCCGCGCACAAAAATCCGCACAACTTGCATGTCTCCCAAGAAGGAGCACTCCTTTGGCAGCACATTCGCCCAGTTGAGCACATTGCAGGCGCCACAACCACGTGTTCCCCCGCCGCCCAATCCCAAGCCATCGAAGCAACATGAGTATGATCAGCTCATACGCACGTTCGAGGAGAAGCTCAAGCTGGAGATGCAGGCCATCGAAGAGAGCAGCCGCTATCAAGCAGCTGCAATGCCATCCGCAGCTTCCGCACAGCACTCGCCCGCCAAGCGCGCCAACAAAAACATCAACAATCTGACGCTCAATCTGCAGCAGTCGAATTCGCTGCAGAATTCGCCTAGGCTGAGCAAGAAACCCACTCCGGCGCCGCGCAACCTGTCCAAGACGGGGATCTCGGCTAGCGCGAACAGTCTGCAACGCATTGCAGCCGCTTTGCAGGAAGCAGTTGCACGCGATGCACTGCCCAATGCAGCAAAACTCGATGAACACGCCGACCTGGACCAACTAAAGCGCACACGTAAGCAACTGCTGCTGCGCCTGCAGTCGTTGAAGAGCGACATCTCGGAATTGCGCAAGCAGGAGGACGAGGTGCTGCGGGAGGTAAGTTTGTTTTTTAGCACTCGGCTGCATTTACATAAAAAACATTATCATTCCGTTATTATACTTGCAGCTGGATTTGGAGAAGGCTTTGGTCTGTGCCGAACTCAACTCTGTGGATGATGTTGTGTCGCAGCTGCAGCAGGAATTGTACGTGCTACAGCATAAAATACACCGTCTGGAAGCGCAGCGAAATGCAACACGTGTCATGGAGGAGAATCAGCAGGCGAAGCTAAAGCAATCCATTGAAATGAAGCAGGATCAAGTGAAGAAGTGAGTCGGCATTGAACTCACTCACAAAATTGAACACTAATTTCTTTTCGCTCTTTTGCAGATTAAAAGCAATGCTCAGGGATAAACCAAACAATGACTGCCTCAAGGAGGAGCTGCATAATGTGTGTGAATCCTTGGAAAATGATCGCAAGACGTTCGAAGACTTGGAGTTTCAATATCTGGAAGAAGAGTCGGAGTGGCATGCCTACTACGAGGAACTTCATGCCGAGGAGAAAGGACTCTTGCTGAAAATTGAGGAAAAACAATTGGAATTCCAGCATCTGCAGAAGCAGGAATTGACCAATCAAACGAATGCTTGCAGCGATACTAAAACGCTGAAGAACAACTTGATTGCGTTGCTCAACGAATTCCGCAGCTGTGAGCAGCGGCTGAAATCGATAGAGCATAGCATCTGCGACATCAGCGGAGAGCTGCGTATCAGCAGCTGCTCCTCGGATGAGTATGAGCACGCCAGCGCTGTTTCGCCGCCGCTGCCGGTGCAAAGTAATCTTGGCTCGGGCGTTATGTCACAGTCACTCTTCGGCTCCGCTGAGCTGCTCTGCCCGAAACGCTCCGCTGAGCACATCATGTCAAAGAGCGTCAATGAGAACATGTTCTACAACAACAAGATCGAATTGCCGTGCGCAGGAGTCAGCGCTGCGCATGCACCCATGACAAGCACGCCAAAGCGCCCACAACTGAAACTGGTGGACATTGATGATGCCGATCTGCTGGATGCAAGTGGCCCACCGCTGAAATGCACTCCAAGCGAGGATCAAGTATATAACGTACTGGGCAACAAATGTACGTCCGCCGGCACAGATCAAGCAAAAGCCGAAAAGGAACGCATTAAATTCAATCTTTCACTTGGCAACGACGATTTCGAAGTGAATCCACTGGAGAAGCGCGTGCCATCGCAGGATGATATCGATCGCATTTCGAAGGTGACCCTCGATGCGCCCATCTCCACGAAAGGCGCCAGCAACAAAATCTTCGACAGCATCAAAGAGATCGAACGCAATCGACAATTACTGCTGGCGCAGCAAGGTAATCTACGCGGCAATGTCCACTTGCTCGCTGCACAGTTCTAAAACTGTTCCCCTTCCTCTTTTGCAGGACATCATGTTATCGAGCACGAGCGGCAAAAAATGCACGACCTGAAGAAGAAGTGCCACGACGAGGCGCGTGCTCAATACATATCCATGCTCAACGGCGGTGCAGTGTAAGTCATGTCATAACGCTTCGGGCAGTTGTTGTCCCACTCTTGCCTGCATCTACTTGCACTTTTTACCGTACACTCATTTCTATCGGTTTGGAAAGTGCATTAACCCTTTGCATTCTCAACGCACAGAATGCCTCCATTCATGCATTCACATGCTCTTCTGTCTTATATGCACATCGTGGACAATTGCGGCGATTCATTAAATTAAATTAGGTATGCGCATTCAGCTCTGAGCAGCAGCCACAGTCCAGTGAATGGATGCTGTCATCGACGCAGCGATGTACTGCCGCACTACTTTTTTCATTAATTTGAACTGCACAATTGAGTCAGCTGCTGCATGCCACACATGAGTAGTTGCTGCTGCATGCGTTTGTGTGTATGTATGTATGTAGGAATAGTTAAAGTTGACAATTGCTAAAGAATGCAGGCCTTTCAATCATAAATGGCATGTTGTAAGCTATCAAAAGAGTCAGTGTGGTGAAATGAGGCTCATGCTGCTCCAATTAGCACTTATGTCCATTTCCATATTTTGCTGCTACTACTTGGCGAAATATGTTCAAGTTATGCCAACACTTTCGGCGCACTATGATTCGATCGATCCGTCTTAAAAAGATTGGCTTTCAAAAGTACGCCTTTTTTGCCTTCCCCGATATTTTTCTTGTAAACAACGAACAACAGATAATTACATTTTATAGTCTTTATATTCTGGGTGACGTGTGCAAAATCTCACTCTAAGCTTTATGAACAAAACAGTTGCAGAATTTCAAACTGTAAACAGTTGTTGGGACCATTGTACGGCAGCAGCGTAATGACATTTGCACTCGCAGTCAATTAAATGACATCAGTTAATGATGACACGATGGGAGAGTCGTAAGATGGGGGGTAAACAAATAGTTGCTCAACAAATCATGAAAACACATGAAACCGGTTTGAGAACCGCTGTTTCACTTTGATAGCTACGATGCTATGAGTGCGTATAGCTTACACCCCCTACACTCTCGTGCTAGTCTAATTCAGCGCTCGTTGCGTGAGTGAGTAGTTCAGTGTCGCGCTTCCAGGCCGCGAGAAACGCGCTTCAAAACCGTACAATAATATAATTTGTTTTTTGTATAAAGTCGCTGATTGTCGGTAGCGAGCGTGACAATGATGCATTCTATTTTTTTTTTTTTATCATAGCCGCACAAAAATTTTATATATTTATAATTGGCAACACCAGCGTTCTCCGGCACAATACAAAAGCAGAGAGATGCATATTAATTATCTTGGCTGCGCCATTAATTCGTCATCGATCTGCTGAAAGACACTATGGAAATAGTACATACAGTGTGTGCTCATATTATTTGAATAACGCTGAAAAAAATATAGATTTTCAATTTCTATGAACTGTAGCCATGGGCGTACTCGGGTAGGAGCAGGAAGAGCAGCTTCCACCCTAGATCTAAGATGAATTTTACCGAAATTTAAATGCAATATCTTATAATATACATAGACTTTTTTGATAAGAAATAGAAGAAATGCGACCGACAAAATTTATATATTTTACAGTGCCCTCGTCAATGACACATTTTCTGTTCTGATACCAGACATTCGCATAACTTAAAATATATGAAACATTTTAGAAAATTTTCCTAAAAAATAAAAAATAATTTTGCCGGTTGCGTCAACATTTTAAAAGAATTTTTAAATATTCTCCTATATCCGTATACACATATATACCCAATAATATTTCATACCTTTTTACCTTTTAATCTTGTTGTCTAAAATTTAGGCAAATATTCGTTTCCTGATTGCTCTAATGAAATGCGGTTCGTTTGGGAAATTAATGAAGAGGTGTCAAATCTTTTGTTTAAATGATGTTATTTGAGTTTCCACGCCGAGTGTTCAATTTAGGATTTCGAGATAAATGATTGGTTTCCTGCTCCTCCTAAATAAAAGCCTATGCTCATTAATGTAGCTTTTAAAAGATTGGAAATTACTGCAATGGGTTAAAAATTAATATTTCAATGTATTGTAGAAAAATGCAACTTCGCAGACTTAAAAACGGTTATTATGTATGACTCTGTTGCATGCCACAAAACAAAACTAGTTTAAAAATTAACTCCATATCGGCGTAATTGCAATATAAGCTTAATTCACAATAGTGAGTGACTCGTTTAATATGAACACCCACTGTATACATTTAATGAGCTGCTCCACGGTGGTTGAGGCGCTCGTACATATCAACGCGACACCTTTCGACATGCTGTATCAATGCCCAATAACAATTGACTTTCTTGACTGTGCTTTGGATGTCGTGTTGTTACCTGTAGGAATCGTAGTTGATAAGCCTCTCGAACCGGCGCCGCCTTGCGCGCTCGGCATGAGCTCATTTGAAGTGCGCGGCCCAAACTTGTTGCCTTATCTGAGCTGGCATGTCAGACGTATATTTTTTCGTGCCTTACATATTCATGCTATTGTTCTATATACTTTCGTTGTTGTTGTTGATATGATAACATGCGTGTTATCAGTTGAAATTCCGCGATTGCATGCGAATGCGCCGAATTGTTGCTTTAACGTTTCCGCAGTTCCACAGTTCCATTAGCGACGACTGCCCCGTTTTAACAGGAATTAGTCATATCTCGCTCGCTTGCCGCTTTCGCTGGCGATCTTCCACCTCGTCAGATTTTCAAGTTGCTTGTGCGAAATTTTTTGCAATTTTTAATTTTGGCTGCCGGCAGCTGCTAACACCGTTTCTCAGCGTCTTAAAATGAGTAGCATTGGCGATTTGATTTGCGGCTGGTGAGATATGTAGTTTTATCTGCGTATCACTTTGATTAGTTCATTTTCGTTTTCTATACATGCACATATAGAAATATAATATTATTAAAGCGTTTCTTATATTTAGCTGCAGCAGCAAGTCGTCCGTCAATTCGAACGATTCAACAAAGCCAGCACAAAGCAAGGAAATGCACAGTTTGGACGAAGAAAGTGTACGTCTGACTGGGAGCAAAAAGAATCAAGCTAACGCCCATAGAAAACACACAGCTGAAAAGCAGGCGGAAACCGCAGCAGAAAGCTCTAGCCAGGTAAGATTGCTGGGGGAATTAACAAGCTGTCCTAGTGAAAGATTCGCGATTGAATGCTACTAAAACGGATTGTGAGAACCAGTGCACAGTGATTTATCCCATGGACAAAAGTTGATGAAAAATGCAGTGTAAAAACCATACAAATTTGATATGGTATTTTAAAATTAATACTAAGAAATATCCGAAACATTTTTTTATGTGGCTACAAGATCTGCTCAAAACAGTTTTTTTCACAAAAATGTTGCAACATGCTATTTTAGTTGTTTAGTCTGTTGAACAAAAAATATCTGCAAGATAAGGCCGAAAGTTTAAATTTTGTGATTATAAGTTTTCAGGAGAATTATATTTTGAATTTTTTGTTCGTCTACATTTAAAATTGTTACAAAATTTTGCAGTTTCAGCAGACAATATGTGAAATTATCTTGCTGAAATTTTTTTTCTTTCGGAATTTTCAAAAACGTCCTCCTATATTTTACGATCTAAGAAAATGTTTAAATTAGAAAATAGGGGTCAACACGTTTCTTTCGACCAAAATCGTTTTTATTTCTCCCTAAAAGTATGCAATCATGCAGAAAATGAATAAAGGGTAATGTAGAAAATTCAAACTATAATGAACAGGTACTGATTCCGTGCAGATATATTGCTGATTTTTTGAAAAGAAGCCTTGATTCGGGCTTGTGATGTCAAATGTCGAAAATAATTCCCCAAACTTGATCTGCTTAGAAATAATTATCAATACAAAAGCAATGCAGGATACTTACTTACTAAACTGGCCAACTGCCGTCTAAAATACCTTTTTTACTGGAGCTATGAAAATTATAAAGTTTAAATTTGAATCTAAGCGCTTTAAATTGCAACGAATTATTTAAAATAGTCGGGAGGCATCGGTGCTATTCCGTTCTGAATTGATTTGGTTAAAATCATATAGTAAGATTTCTGTCTTTCCAATAACATTCTATCTCTTTCTGATATAATGATTTTCTAACTTCTAATGTAAACTATCACTTTGCCATGTGTTTTGTGCACTTGTTTGAATTGAAAATAAAGTCATTTAAATGGATATAGCAAAAAGTGTGCTAATTATATGACTACCACTGTATATCGGTTCTGATTGCATTTAGCACCCCACCTTCTCTTTCTCTGGTCTAGACTCTAGAGGTAGTCGGAGAACGATTTTCCGAGGCTTTAAGCTGCTTTTCCAATTTAGGCTATCTATTCTGGAATCACATTAGGGAGACAGAATAGAATTATCATCTTTTTCAACCTTCTCAAAATATAAAAAAAGTGTTTCACTTTAGACTCAGGGTTAAATGGAAAGTTCCAACTAGCCACAAAGCGCTGCCGCCTAATCTATGCATGGTTCCCCAAGGACCAGTAATTTCCTACAGCTTTACATTTCCGTTGCTCCACGGTTTCTTTCAATAAGCCAAAGCATCCGTAGTCAGTGTCTCTCTTTTTTTATTAAATTTATACGCTCAAGTTTCGCACTAACTACTACTATATTATTTTTAATTGCGCACAAAATTACTGTAAACACGGTGAAATGTTAAGCATTTGCGCAGATGTATGCACATAAAACACAGCCGGCAGCTGATATTACGTGCTACGGTTACATATTCAGCGAAATGCTCGAGATTCCTAGAAAATAATTTTATTCATTCATAATTTTAGCGCAATGTGCGAATCACAGCGATCAAAATATGCCTATAAATGTGTGTGTGTGTTTACATCCGGTGGACCAAGGAAGTTTACTTAAAACAAAAGTTGCCACGTGAATGTTGAATTGCCATCAAGCTGCACATTCACTCATTCGGTCGGTCGGCCGGTCGTTCGGTCGGTTGGTCAGCCAGTTCGCTTTTAGGAATTTCCGACCACTCATACGCACAGATGCCCACGCGTGGGACCGCTCATTAAGCTGACTCTGTGTTTACACCTTTTTTACTACTTGCCGCACATTCCGCCCCACCGGCATTCAACGTGCGCGGCTGCATTTTTGCGTTTTGTTTTGATCTTTTGCGCCTTTGTTTTGGCAGCTGTTGGTCTGCTTATTCCGCCGCGGCTGCCAGATTTTCCTTTCCAATGGGCATACGACGCTGATTGGCCTTTAATTGGGGTTTCAAATGTTTCAACACAATTTTCCAAATAATCTTTGAAATTTATTACCGTGTTTATTGTGTGTGTGTATAAATGTGTAAGATTCTATTTTCTTTGTCTCGCATTTAATTTGGCTGATCGGCAAGTGGACCCGCGCGCAGTGGCTCAGAGTCGTTTTCCATTGGTCAAAATTGTATATCTTTTGAAATAGAAGATATTAAAAAAAAATTAATTCTTGTATTATTTTGGTGTAAATTGTTAACGCTTTTTTCTGGTATTATTTAGTGTATCACTTCTTTCACTGAAACCATCGTAGAAAAGCTACAAATTTCGTATTCGTGCTCTACGAATATTCCTACGAAAATTTTGGTATCACGGCGTAGAAAATACCGAAAATACCTACGATTTGACGTTCCGAAAGAATTCAATGATGCGACTTCACGATTTGAATTTACGATCGTAACCATTTGGTAGCACTTTCGTTACTTCTACGAAAATCGATCCTACAATAGATTCTGTAAAAGGGATGTATGAGATATTTATGGTTAAAGATTTATGTTGATTGTTTAATTTGTTGTTGTTATTTCGTATAAAAATGTGTTTTAGCATTTATATTAATTTGTAATGCTTAATTGAGATTACAAATTTGTTCTTTTGCTAGAAAAATACATGCATACATACATAAGTATTCTTGTAAATCTTTTTTTGTAATTATCCTACCGGCAACTCAACTAACTTTTAGTGCACTATAAACTAACTACTTCGCAACCATAGTTGACTATTCGTCGACTAATTTCTATGGAGACGACTAACTTTTTTAACATTGCGATGTCCTAGGCAGTAGTCAGTCCCGATGACCCCTGGATCATCAACATTCAACTAACTTAAAGTTACTTTAGCTAAAAGTTAGTTGTATAGAAGTTAGCTAAAAGTTAGTTGTATAGAAGTTAGCTAAAAGTTAGTTGTTTAGAAGTTAGCTAAAAGTTAGTTAATTTTTTAGTTATAGCTAACTAATTTCATATGAAGTTATTCAACTAAACTATTAGTTGATAAGTTAATAATACGCTTTATTAAAATATGCTGTAAAATCGTTGCCTGTTTAACATAATATATCATCATATTTCCATAATTTGGCAAAAATATTTTTTATTTTTGATTATCTTTTCATTTTCCTTCTGAGCAACTGATTTAAATTTTCCAATGCAAAAGTTTTTTGACAAATACAATATATAAAACAGAAAAGAAAGAAAACAAACAGCTCGCTTCGATTTTTCATATTCAATTTCACAATGCACATAAATAAATGAAAAATATTCAAAAACAGCAAATAGCAAAAAAGAAGAAAGCAAACAGCTCGCTTTAATTTTGGGACAGTTCTGCACTACATTGTAGTTAGCTTATAGTTAGGTCATAAAAGTTAGTTATAAGTGTGTTATTTTCGTAGTCGACTACTGAATTGCTTATAGGGTACTTATAAACTTGTACGTGTATAAAAGTATATAGACAAAAGGAAAAAATCGAAAATCTTATTTTTTTTTTTAATTTTCTTCATAATACACAAATTATACACATTTTTTGGTTGCCTTACGTTTAATATATCTAGTATCGAATACGATAAGAAATAACAAAATCGTTGAAGAAAAAAAATGTTAACTTTTACGTCGTCTTTTGCCCACTTTTT